>CM042019.1:28151843-30651843 GCA_023525975.1 Smallanthus sonchifolius | reverse complement strand
TATTCCCTTAATGACAGAATATGAAAACTTGCTATAAAAGCACATATTACAGTTTTCATAGAAAAAAGATAGCACATAAAAGACTATATTACCCTTTTGTTAGCATTGCAAGACAGGTCTTCTGAAGGCTATAATCATCAAACTGATTCTTGCTAATTGTCTAAAATACCCCTTATTCCCTTAATGATAGAATAGGAAAACTTGCCATAAAAGCATATATTACGGTTTTCCTAGGAGAAAGATAGCACGTAAAGGCTATGTTACCCTTTTGTTAGCATTGCAAGACAGGTATTCTGAAGGGTATAATCGTCAATCTGATTCTTGCTAATTGTCTAAAATACCCCTTATTCTCTTAATGACAGAATAGGAAAACTTGCCATACAAGCATATATTACGGTTTTAATAGAAGAAAGATAGCGTGTAAAAGACTATATTACCCTTTTGTTAACATTGCAAGACATGTGTTCTGAAGGGTATAATTTGTCAATCTGATATTTGCTAATTTTACAAATGCAGTCTCACCCATGGTTAGCAGATTCAGAAAGAGAACAACTGTGCAGACTCATGGATTGCCAGAAACTATCATTAGAAGCGTGCACGCATGCTGCACAGAATGAAAGATTGCCATTAAGAGTCATAGTCCAAGTTCTTTTCTTTGAGCAGTTGCAGCTCAGGACCTCGATAGCGGGCTGTTTCTTGGTCTCAGACAATCTTGCAGACGGGTCAAGACAGTTTAGAAGCGGGTTGGGTGCATCATCACAGGAGGGCGGTTGGACCACGGCTGTGAGAGAGAATCAAGTTCTGAAAGTGGGTATGGATAGCATGAGGATGAGGGTGTCTGAGCTTGAAAAGGAGTGTTCAAACATGAAACAGGAGATTGAAAAACTGGGTCGGTCTAAGGGCGGCAGCAGCGGTGGCAGTGGCAGTGGCGGCGGCGGAGGCGGTAGAACCTGGGGTCATATGTCGAAAATGTTTGGGTTCAAACTCAAGTCTCAAATGTGTAGTGCACAAGAGGGAAGTGTTAGCAAGCAAAACAATGCAAATGGGAAGCTTGAGAAGGGTAGAGGGAAGCAGCAAAAGCATAAGAAAGATTTGTCTTGGGAAGGGTAGAATTGGAAAAGAAAATATTAAAATTTAAAAAAAAATATTTGTTTGGCAACTGTATCTTTAGACTAAATTCAAGTCTCAAATTGCTAAACAAATATATTTTTTTAGTTTCAACCTCTTTGTATCTTCATTAGCCCTTGTTTATTATTATAAGTTTGACTTTAAATATTGTGTGCTCAAAGATAGTCATTTGTAAGAAGACCTAAATGTAGAGGGGAAGTGTGTGTTTGTTTGCCTTTTGTATTATTTTAGTCATTAGTTATTTGATACTTCAAATTGCGATAAATATGTTAAAATTATTAACTTTAATATCTTTAGAATTAATTACACGGATTGTCTTTGCGGTTTGGTCTAATTACGGATTTGATCCCTAACTTGGAGATATTACGGATTTGATTCCTAACTTTGAGAAATTACGGATTTGATCTCAATAAACTTTCAACTTGTTGCATTGATGGTCCGCATAAAAAGTTATCTAATTATTTTTAGTTACAAAAGCCGATTAAGGTTCGCGGTCTCATCTCCAAAATCCTACAATCAGTTGGAAAGTTAATAATGGTCACATATTAACCACTCTAGATTGGCCATTAAATCCGGTTGAAACCGTGTTTATAAATTTATTTTACTTTGTAAAAACTTCATGTTTATGTAATCAAGATCTTTGATTCAAATCCCTGTTTATTAAGTCTAATATAACGTTACGAAAACAGACGTCTGTATTTTCATAAACAAAGATATTAAGTTATCGGTTGTTCAACATGGTATAATCAAAACTTTTACCAGATAGAATTATTAATCAAATTATGATAAACACAATAGTTAAAAAAAAAATAAACGGTAAACAAAAGTTTCACATAATCATAATCGAAATCACATAAATACTATTAATGGTTAATTAAGCTTCATCATTATTTAAGTGAATAAATATTTTTAGCCCATTCTAATTACAAAATTACTCGAATAAAATACAAGTTCGAATCAAAACATAATAAAAATAAAATGCGACAAAACGAACTGTAGACGAAACGGGCTGAAAATGGGTGACTTTCTTCTTTTGGAATTGAGTGGAGACATTCTCTAATAAATTCTACTCTAAAGGTACTTGAAAATAAAAGAGCAAATAGCATGTTTTATTTGTTTTCGTCAGTGCTACTTGTTCTCTATTTATAGTAATCTTGGGTAATTTGTTTAAGATAAATATTGAGGAGTGTGTCAAGATAAGATAAAATCTTCAAGTGGGTCTTCTAGAAATACAAGTGGAGAGATGGATAAGAAAAGGCAAATGGATGGAGTATGTAATTTGTCTTTTTGAGATAATAAGAATCGCTACTTCTGAAATTAAAGTTGTCTCAAAAACCATCTTTTCTGTTTCCAGAATTTAAGTTGTTGTCACCAAACTAGACTTACTTTTATCAGACTAGCACCTTATCACTAAACCACCTAGCAGCCACCAGCTGGTCATGAGAGGGTAGCTGGGTATCAGATTGAATAAATTTGCAATTGAAACACAAGCTCACATGCAATCTGACATAAAACCATAACACACAGGACATACATGTATACACATGTTAGCGTAAACTCGAGCGGGTACAGGATTCAGGTTATAACGCCAATGTTTGTTCCCCTGACCGGTGATAAAAACAGATCTCACTCTTCCATCTATGCCTTCCTCCGATCGGTTAAGGGTTTTAAAAATGCAAATTACCAATACCGAAATCATGGAAAAACAAATATCAAGTTCGTTACCGTTGGTGTTCGGTCGGGACCCATTTTTCCCTATTCTTTTTGTCAGTTCATTATCGACTTATACGTCTTTCAGTTGGAGAGAGAGTTGGGTTATACCCTTCCAGGGTGATACCTTCAAAACTACTTTGTCGCCTATTTGAATTTCCAGTGGTTTTCTCCGAACACCGGTATAGCTCTACCTTCGGTCTTTGACAACTTTAAGTCTGTCTCTTGTATTACTTAGTCAAAATGATTATCACCAACTTCAATCCAACGAAAATGTGATTGATATTTATGTTCGTACAAAGCTTCAAATAGCGTACATTCAATGCTAGTGTGATAATTGTTATTGTAAGGAAATTTGACCAGTGGTAAATGAGCATCCCAGTTACCACCGAAATCTATCACACAGCCCCGAGCATATCCTCTAAGGTCTGAATTGTTCATTCACTTTGACTGCCAGTTTGAGGATGGTAAGTAGTGCCCATGTCTAAACGCGTTCCCAAAGCTTTCTGTAGTGTCTGCCAGAAACGGGATGTAAAACGACTATCCCTAGCGGAGATTACGAAAACAGACACTCCATGCCTTGCTACAACTTAACTGGTATACAGTCGAGCTAATTTATCCATCTTGAAGTCGTTTCGGATATGTAGGAAACGTGCAAATTTCATCAACTGGTCAATAATGGCTCAAATCGAATCGTGACCGCCAAATGTTCAAGGTTACTTGGAAATGAAATCCGTTAAAATTTGTTCCCATTCCCACTGTGGAATCTCGGGTCGTTGTACCCGGTGATTGTCGGTAATAGTAGTTACAAATCAATAGTTAGTACATTGTTGCATCATATGGCGATACAACATGGTTGGTGTATATACAACATAACCTTAAAGTTCGATACATGAGGATTTTGAAAATCAAAATATCAAGTGGACGAGGTTTACACTCTTTGTACTAGAACAGAAGAGTGTCGGTTAGTCGTTAGAGAATGACTGAATAACGAGTAATCCAAGTGTAAAGCTTTACAAAGCAAGTATATCATGAGTATGAGTATGATTGTACCAGACTCGAGTCGTGAAACCTCACCATAAAGCATTGGGATTCGGTACTAGACCACCTGTTAGTCTTGGATTTTGTCGAGATAAATTTGCTAAAGGCCAAATTACTCAGTCCTATCCAGTGTTATAATAAAATGAGTCATCATCGTAAAATAAATGTCAGCGATGACTCGGTGCTATGTAACCTCACCATAAAGCATTGGGATTCGGTACTAGACCACCTGTTAGTCTTGATATAATGAAACCATGTTTAGTGTTTTTTAACCAAAGGTTCATATACATATTGCCCAAGGTTAGCAATGGGTTATATTGATAATCAAATCACTACAAGATCTAGATATAGAAAGTGACTAAAAATCCAGAATAAACTAATCCAGTAGATTAGTTAAAAGACTAGATGCCAGTTCAATATATGGACATTGAATTGGCTATCCCCAGCCCTTGAATTTGTTTAATGGTCAGAAATGAAATTCTGAAATATAACAAGAAGTCTATAACAAAAAGATTGTGTACTCATCACATCGAGTCGTTCCAATTTGATAGGATAACGTTAGACGTCTACATCTTCCTTGATGTGTATTGAAATGATTCGGAGGTAATCCGCAGTTCGTCTAGATGATGAAGTAAACAGTCACGTTGTGGAAATAATCTCATAAAAATAGTGTGCCCCGACATTGATTCTGAGCTTTCTAACCCATTAAGTTGGTAAACTTTGATGTAATATCATTGTCAATTTAGCCTGAGGTTTGACTCTCATTAAGTAGACGTCAGAAAATAGAATAGAATCAAGTAAAACTTCAGGAATTTACCAAATGCGAGGACGTCATGCTCCTAGGTCCCTTAAAGATAATGCATAGACATCTCAAACGGATCTTCAAAAAGAGTGAACATAAAATTAAAAGTAATTTGAGAAATCGAAAGAAATATATATGTGTAGACCTTCAAGAGAGCAAAGACAACTATGATTCGTCGTTTGTTCATCTTCCTGATAGTGTACACCTCTAACAACATAACTAATGGCATATTGCGCTCCTCTACGAGCACTAAAACCACCACTTTTCGCAGATGACCGGTAGAAATCAAATACGCTATCAATTGGAGGAAATATCATACCCTTACGTGGCTTGATTGAACTAGCAACTTGTGGCTCATAATATCTCCTGCTAGAGTTAGGCCCCGTTTGATAGCCTCTTAATGGCTTCATTAAGAGGTCACCTCTGAATCGGCCAGAGACGTGATTGTTTGTTTCATTAAAAAAAACCACATCTTAATGGTTCAGGAGGCCTCTTAATCATTCAGCTAGAAAAGCTCTCTGAATGAAATAATAACCTAATTTCTCCCCCATTTGCCCATCCTTCTCCACGCTGCTACCAGACCATCGTCTGCTACCCTCCACCTGCGCACGACTCCCTTCCACTTGCGCACCCCCTCCGCCGCTGCCACTGGTGCGTTCATCTCTCCCTCGCCGCCAGCCCTCCGCCTGCTACCGCTTGTCCACTCGTCTCTCTCCCTCTCTGTTGCTTCTGGCGCCACTCGTCCTCTCCGGCACCAAGGTACGTTCTCCGCTGCTTCGAACCCTAGGTATCTGTTTGATTTTTTACTTGAACCCTGGAACTACTTGGTTTATGCAAATATGCAATTCTTTGTTTTTTGGACAAGGAACCCTAACCTCTGGTTAACTTCCAATTCCACTCTGATTTTTCAATTCAATGTTTTCTTAATCAAGTTGCAAACTAGTTTAATCATGCAATTCAATTCACACACTCATACATGTATGCTTATATTATATATGCACTATCACCTCAATGACTTTCTGCTGTTGGATAATATTATTAGGATTTTGCCTTTCTCAACTCAAATTTATGTCAAGTAATGGCTATAGCCATTCAGAGAATTGCTTGGGTGATTATGTTTGATTTACAGATGGGGATTTGAATCATGTTTGATTTTTTTTCTTCAAATTTGATCTAAAAGTTGTAGTTTTTAGCTTCACATCAACATCAACATTTATTGGGCTCTAATTCTTTTTGTTTTTGATTCCTAAAAAAATTGCTTTGGTTTACCAATACCATGTTGATATAACTTTCAGGTTTTCATCATCTTTTGTATTATGTATTTGTTTTTAGATCTAATAATTACTTTCTGTGGGTTGAATTGTTTTTTATTATGTGTTATACTCGTTTGCACCCAAGGGTTGTAAACTGTAGGAAGAAGAAGTGTGGCCATAGCAACCAAGTAATTATTTTTCCTTAATTTTGCATTTTTTTTAAATAAAAGTGCACTTGGTTTAAAAAAGCGCACCAAAGATGTATGTCTTGATTATCTACTCTTTATAAACTTGTTGATTAAAATTAGAATAATAGAATTTGGATTACAAAGAATTGCTGGGGAGATTAAGAATTTCTCAACAAATGGATGGGTGGCACCATAGCTCTCCAAGAGGATGGACAAGTTTATGCTCTACATGCTCACTGCCAACAAGAAAGCTCTTGCGGATGGTGGGATAACCCAAGATAAAATGGACGAGATTGATAAAAATTGTACACAAAGTATTAAATTCTATTTGGATTTCAGTATGTTTTCATGGATTTTGAAGGATTTATGTGTAATTTGAATTTTTTATGATATTTTGTATTTTCTTTTTAAAATTATTCATCATTCAGAGCTCTGAACAAACAGATAAATTTCATTCAACACAAAATAGTTCAGAGGGGTAAAGTAGTCATTCTGCACAGTCGTTTAGAGGCCCAACCAAACAACACTAATGGTTCAACACTTAACTGGTTCAATGTCTCTTACCCATTCAGACCTCTTACTGGTTCAGCACTAACTTGTTCAGAAGTTGCCAAACAACCGCTTAGTAATTAATCATCAATTGCATTGTCTGTAAAACACTTGTCAAAGCAAAGTTAGTAATCACATAATAATAAAATTGAATACAAATTACGTAACAAACATAAACAAAATAAAAAAAAAAGTTTGAATAAATATCATCTGTAATAACGTACTAAAAACCAAGTACTAACTCAGTAGAAAACTTAACTCAATATCATTTATAACAACGTGCACTAACTAACTAATAATAACATGGTTGAGTACAAATCACGTAATAACAGATATAAACTACCTTATAACGTTGTGATTAATAATAACGTTCTAAAATATTTGATCTCAAATTATGTAATGTTCTATATAACAAACATTATATCAGTATCTTTCATGTTAAGCGTATATAAAAAACACGTAGCGGAATGTACAAAATCTAAGTTCATTATAATTTGAAATAACGTACAACAAATAAAAGATGGATAAACAAAGACGAATCATACAAACTATGATTGCTTGGTAGATACTAAAAAACTACGATCAAATATACAATGAATCAATAACCTAAATCTAGAAAATAAGGAGATAAATGTATCACAATTACTAATTAAAAACGTGAAAACATATAAACATTCGCTCCAGAAACATCGTTGTTTAATTCAGAAGACATCCTGCCAAAAATTATAAGAACAACGACGAAATCAATAAACAAAACAAAAGAACAATGTAACATGAAGGCCAAAAGTTAAAAAAATTGTGAATGAAATCAGATCAATTGTAACATAATCCCATGATTCACCAATCTCAATAATCACGTAATCATTTCTTAAATTACATGCAAGTAGAATTCCATCTATGCACTCTCGCCAAATTAGATACAAAACACGTGTCATTTCCTGGTTCATTCGTACGCTTCGCACACAAAGAGTCCTTTCTATTTGACCCGGCCCCTATATGTGTGTGTATATATATTAAATTAATAATTATATATTTAATTTACATCTATAAAAAATATTAAATGACTAATTAAATAACTTAATTTAAAAAGATATTGAAGCATAAATGTACACATAAAACAAGTACAAGGAGTTGATCCTGTAAATAAACATTCAACATGGAGGACGGAGAAGGAGGTCTGAGCTTCGACTTCGAAGGCGGCCTCGACACCGCCCCTACGCAACCTACCGCATCCGTTCCCGTCATCCACCAATCCACCGACAACGGACCATCAGCTTCCGCCGCGAACCACAACTACTCCGCCGCCCCTCCGTCCGCCGCCACCGATCCCGCTTCCGCCGCCAACGCCAATTTCTCCGGACGGAGGAGCTACCGTCAAACCGTATGCCGCCACTGGCTCCGCAGCTTGTGTATGAAAGGCGAAGCCTGCGGATTCCTCCACCAGTACGACAAATCACGGATGCCTATTTGCCGATTCTTCCGATTGTACGGAGAGTGCCGTGAACAGGATTGTGTGTATAAGCACACTAATGAAGATATCAAGGAGTGTAACATGTAATTTTCTTTCGTATTTTCATTTTTTGTGCTGTTGGTGATTTTGGAGTCAATTTGTGTTTATTTATCCGATTTGATATGGATCGGACTTTTAGGGTTTATGTGCAGAATAATATGGCAATTGAGTTTTTATAATTAGGTCATATAAGTATATAACTGATCTGTGTATGTAATCTAATACTGGTATATTGTTGCAGCTTGTTATTATAAATGATAGTGCCCTGTATAATTTGATCCAGAGTTTGTGTTTTGTTGTAAGGTTCTAATGAATGTTCATTTGGATTAATTGATTTGATGATAGACCTATTGTTGTAAAAACGTGAGGTGTTTAGGTCCCAAAAGTCTAGGCCTGAAGCACGCATTACGTACGCGACGCGTTGCTTAATGTACAACTAAATAAGATTTATTTACAACCAGAATCTGTTTGCCATATAAACTTTTTTTTATCAAGTAAACATTTCATAATTTCCCAATCCCTTTGGTTGTTTTTACATATAAGCCTCCTACAAACCCTAATTTTGACCAATTTTGTCCTAGAAGTACATGAGGTGCCGCTTCAAGCGCCTGATGCGTTTTCTTGCTCGCCTCATGCCTCAGGCGAGCGTTTTAAAACCTAGATACACCTAGTACGAAAAGTTACTAAATTTCTAGAGCAGGATATTCATAGACAGTTACAACCATGTTTGGATTACACAGTAATTCTTCAGTTTTTCTTGGTTTTATTTTCAAGCTTTAGATGCATAATTGCATGTGATTGGTTTTGATAATGGTTCATGGATCTTGAAGTTAGTATAAACACACCCTTCTTTTCTAGCAACTTTGTCAGCAATCTGACATTCTGTTTATTAGTACACAAACATTAAGGAATATTTTTAATGCTGAATCTTAAAATGCAGGTACAAGTTGGGATTCTGTCCAAACGGTCCTGACTGTCGATACAGGCATGCCAAGCTCCCGGGACCTCCTCCTTCAGTGGAAGAAGTACTCCAAAAGATTCAACAGTTAACTTCATATAATTATGGCAATTCTAATAGGTTTTTTCAAAACCGAAATGCCAACCACTCTCAACAATCTGAAAAGTTTCAGTTTCCACAAGGTAACAGTGATGCAAATCAAGGTCCTAAACCTAGTACCACAGATTCTGCTACAATGCCGCCTTTGTCGCCACATCAGCAGCAGCAGCAGCAACAGGTGGCACAGTCACAACAACAGGCTAGCCAGTTAGTTCAGTCCCAAGCACAGTCAAATGGTCAACAAAATCAAACAAATAGAACTTCAATACCCTTGCCTCAAGGAACATCAAGGTGCGTTAAGGAGATCTAAGATTTAATTAGGTTTTGTTAATTACTTCGTGTATCCTAATTGTGGATTCTGTTTGAGGGTTCCACTTCAATCGTATATTGTTTGTTATAATTAATTACAATTATCGTTGTTGTAATTGGATAATGTACCTTCTCATATTCTTTGTCTGTTGCTTTTGCATTTTATTAAGGATGAAACATTTTAGCAGTTGTGACATTGCAGTATAAACAGCTTAATATTATTTACAATAATAGTGTTTGCCGGCATCAACAGATTGATTAGGATAAAAATGAAATATATCAGGTGATGAAAAATGTTTTTTTTATAATTTTTTTGGCATCATAGAATTTACAAGATGAAGCAGGTTGTTTTTATATTACAACTATCAATTTTTGTAAGTTATATTTTCAAGCACCCTAAAGCATTTTGTGGCATTTCTAGAGCTTGAATTATGTTAAGTATTTTATAATTTCAACAAATACGTTGCTCTTTCTTTTATGTCACAGATGCAGGTAGTAACTAGATGAAAGTTCCATGTATTTTATAATCTTTTTGGCTTTTTTGTTGCTGATTTATTACATCTGGAAAACTAGGTATTTTATTGTAAAAAGTTGCAACCGTGAGAATTTTGAGTTATCGGTTCAACAAGGAGTGTGGGCCACCCAAAGAAGCAACGAGGCTAAACTAAACGAGGCTTTTGATTCAGTTGAAAATGTTATTTTAATATTTTCCGTCAACAGGACACGCCATTTTCAGGTGGGTTAGGAACATAATTAACACAACAAATAAGACAGAAAATCTTTTTTAATCACTTTTTGTCATTTTTGGTGTTCATTTATCAATATGAATTTATTAATGTTTCACAGGGCTGTGCAAGAATGACTTCTAAAACTGGTGCTTCTGTTGGTGGTGGCAACTGGAAATATGAACACGGGACTGCACATTATGGGCGGAATTTCTGTGTGAGATGGCTTAAGGTACATTTTTTGCAACCCATAAAAATAATTTTATAAAAATCTCCTAAAATAAATAAATAAGTTTGCTAGAAAACCTTTTTTTGTATGGACACTGAATTAAAGAATAAAGTTTTTCTAATTTTATCTGTTTTGCAGCTATGTGAACTGTCATTCCATAAAACTCGACACCTGAGGAACCCTTACAATGAGAATTTACCTGTGAAGGTACTATATCTTGCTATTGTTCTTTTTTTCTTATTTTTTATAATTATTATTTATTTTTTGCATTGTGGTTGTAGATAAGTAGAGATTGCCAAGAACTAGAGCCCTCGATCGGTGAACAATTGGCATCTCTTTTATATCTTGAACCGGACAGTGAACTCATGGTACCTTTGCTAATTCTTTTTAATCCTTATGGATTATTGAACATTTTAATTTTCCCAAAAATTATATTAATTTATTTGCGTGTTATTTTTACAGGCGGTATCACTTGCAGCAGAATCAAAACGGGAAGAAGAGAAGGCGAAAGGTGTAAATCCAGAAAATGCAACTGAAAATCCCGATATTGTCCCGTTTGAGGACAATGAAGAGGAAGAAGAAGAGAGTGAGGAGGAGGATGACAGTTATGAACATGGTTTTGGCATGGCGGCACAAGGCGGCAGAGGTAGAGGCCGAGGGTTATGGCCGCCTCATATGCCACTAGGAATGGCACCTCGCCCAATGCCTGGAATGAGAGGTTTTCCCCCTCTCATGAACATGATGGGGCCCGACGGGTTTCCAATACCTGATCTAATGAACATGGGCCCACGTGGATTCGGCCCATTCGGGCCTAGATTCTCTGGTGATTTTCAACGCCCACCGTTTCCTAATATGATGTTTCATGGCCAGCCCGGAGGAAACTTTCCAGGGGGTGGATTTGGGATGATGATGGGCCCTGGGCCCGGACCTGGACTGGCCCCATTCATGGGTTCGGCGGGAAGAGGTGGCCGGCCTGGTTTCTCACAGCAGCAGCTACAAACTTCTCAGAATACTAGTCGGACTAAGAGGGACCAAGCGGCAGTTAGTGGCGGGGATGGTGTTACTCAGCCCATGGGCAGGCTTGATGATGAGACCCAGCCTGGTGGTGAAAGTAGATTGACAAATGGTGAAAGTGAAAGTGAAGATGAGGCACCAAGGAGATCCAGACATGGTGAAGCAAAGAAGAGGCGTGGCGGCTCAGATGGTGATGCCATCACCGCTGATGACAAAATTTAACCGGTTGGGTCCTCATTGGTAACTTGATATATGAGTGTATTTGTGTTGTTATTGATACAATTTTGTAATGGATATCTTCTATTGGTTTTATTTCTTAAAAGCTTGTGTACATTTTCTTCATTTACATAAAGGAAATTCACAATTACCTTCTACTTTTAGAATATGATAATTATATTACTAGTCGGATAATGCATATATAATTGAGATTTTATGTTATGCTATGCTTTAGCTTATATCATTATATCTTAAGTGCATGAGGTATACCCTCACGGGGGACCGTGAGGGGCTTCACCGCGTGAGAAAGATGACGGAATACCGTCCCCCTATGGCGTGAGGGATTTCACGGAAGAAGGGGAGGTGTGAGATGGCATCATGTGATTGGCTGGGATCTCAAGTGAGAGGGCTCACTCATGACCACCCCCCTCTCAAGTGAGGGGGCTCACTTGGAAAAAATATGAGGGTATACCCCTTGCCCTAATGTGATTGACAAAACTCAGTTGGTCCCTTTTAACTTTAAAAATGTATTGATTTTTATGCTAACTGGGCTCGTGAATAAGTTTTTATTGCTTGGGATCGTTTATTATTTATATAATAATTATTTGATTTTATAATTATATATAATAATAACAAGGTCTTGCCTATGACAATTGTAAGTGCCAAATCAAAAACTTCCATTCAATTCAACTAGATTTATTTTATAATACTTCACTAAAAAAACTTTAGACATCAAGTGTAAAGGACGTTTTTAACATACAAAACATTTGGTGAGAGAATTCGAATGCCGGAAAACCCATTTTCGGGCCACCGGAGTCACAATTTGGTGTACCAACGGGAGATGGAAAGAATCATTTATCCCTATTTCCGACTGTATGCCCGTCAAATAATGTACATAATTAGTCTGAATTACACAAGAAAAAGTCTAGCATTTTTTCACGTCCTACAAGCAGAACGATGCTATCGCGTTTTCAAAACCTCAACTAAACCCCACCCAACAGATTAGCTTTACTATTCTGGCGGGCTTACTCCCACATCGGTTTTGCCGCCACTGTCGGCCACCGTCTCCGGTTTGTCAGTGGCGGAAGATGGCGGAGAAACCTCCAATTTGTTAAGATCAGTGGCAATACCATCTATTGGATTAACTTCAAGATCACCGTTGGGGAGGCTATCAGTTGCAGCTTGAGATGTTTCCGCAGGCTCGGTGGTCATAACCGACGGTTCTGGTTCTGGTTCAACCGCTTCTCTCCATTCAATCCATTCAGGTGGCCTATCACTCTCACTTGGTATTGGCTCGTCAGTTGCCCTCCCGATAGCTGAATCATCCAGGTCCTGTTTTGACTCGGGGACCTCAGATATTGCAGAATCAACCAAGTCTGTGTCATTTCTATAGGAAGTAACCGCATCATCACCACCACCATTGCCGCCAGTAGTACCGTCGGTGTCGGGCGAGGGTGAAGCTTCTGTATTGGTTGGATGTTCATGAATCACCCTCTCCTCCTCAAAAGCAAACCAGTTTGAGTTGGTGAAAAGTGACCCGCTGAAACAAACATTCAAAAGGGTAAAATAGTAATTTTCTGTCATTCAGACCTATGATTTACAAATAGTAATTTTTTTGAATTTGAACTTGTTCCATAAATTATAATAATTAGCATACCTTTCTTGATCATCTCCCAGTCGAAGTGAAGATATCACCACTTCAGCAGATTCATCATCAAAGTAAACATCCTGCAAAAGTGTAGACATCTTTCATTTATCTGAACTTTTTAATTATCCTCACAAATTACAAATTCAAAAACAAAATAATATGGAAAATAAATATCAATAATTGAGTATAGTTTTTTTCATTATAAATAAAAAGACATCAATTACTGCAAGTATCATAAGAAGACTAATAAAAAAGATGTTATATAATCAACTATGATTAACTTCCATGATGATAATAATGGATAATTAGGAGCCAGAACCATAGTTATCAAAAGCGAGCGCCTTGTGCGCCTAGGCGCAATTTTAAGGCAAGGCACGATAAATGCGCTTTGATTTTAAGGCGAGCGCCTTGTGAAGCTGAAGAAGATTTTGGTACTTTACTTTCAACATTTTGTTATTCAAGTTTTGGAATTACATTTGAATCTTGACCATAGTTGTCAATAGCGAATAGCGGTAAATAGCGACAAGCCACCTATACGCTACGTAGCGAATAGCGGTAAATAGCGGGCGCTATTTCACGTTTAGCGATACACTAGTAGAAAGTTTTAAAAATATTTTATATTCAACTATTGTAGGATATATAACAATTATAATCAATAATCATCTAAATCTTCATATATTAGGGTTATTAGCAACCCTATTTATATTAATCAAGTAAAAAACTGTTTAAAAACATAAAAAAAAAATAAAAAAAGGGAATATTCGCTATTTACTCGCTTTTCACTCGCTATTTACCATATAGCGACCATAGGCCGCTTCGCTACATAGCGCGCTATAGCGAGCGCTATGGTCGCTATTGACAACTATGATCTTGACTATTTTAGAACTTTTGGTACTAATTAGATGATATTAAATGTTATGTAATAGCTTTTCTTTATTTTATTTGAAGAATAGTATTATTTTTAAGTATAGATTCCTTTCATTTAAGTGCGCTTTTTTTTCTCAGGCTCTCGCTTTTTTTGCACCTAGCGCCTCCTAGGCCCCGGGCAAGGCCTATGCGCCTTGAGTGCGCCTAGCGCCTTTGATAACTATGGTCAGAACATAACATCATACATTAATATGACTTAATGACACACGTACCTCGTCATCTCTTTCCAGTGAGCCATGAGCCTGGACACATCATAAATTAAAAATTAAAAATGTATCAGTGATACACAATTTAACAATGTTTAAAACCAGTATAACGCATATAAGAACCCTACACTAAGCTGTTTCATCTGTGAAAAAATATTTTGAGAATGTGTTACAAACATATAATACAAGGGTCTTTCTCTCCAAACACAAATCTTTTCTGGTCTAAAAGGAAATTTAAAAATTAAAATAAAAAATAAAAAAATGCAAGAAAATGACTAATTTGTGGTATACCTCATCATCATCATTTTCATAGATACCATATCTGAACGCCTGGCTTAAATTATTGGCTAAAGCTGCCACATCATAGTCTCTGTCTTGGTAATCATCATCATCACTATCTCTACCACGATCATGAAGTGTAGTAGGCCTTCTATTAATTTCATCGGATAGAGGAACAATTAAAATAATATATTGACATGCAAAAACAAACTTATATTTCTCAGAACAAATACATAAATTGTAATATAAAATTTGTAGATAGTTAGATACAGCAGTCAAAACCATTATACTGCCCTGACAAATACCCAAAATAATACTAATTCAATATTTAACTTAATCAGACCAAAAAAAACACAAATAGTTGACCAAAAACCAATGGTAAAATACCCACCCGCACGCCCACTGGTAGACATTTTCAAGTGCGTTACGTTTAGTAAGTACATCTGTATGCCACTCTACCCATTCACTATCACCCTGTCAAAAAGGAATCATTTTAAATATAAAGCAATCATGTAGTGACGAAATATCAGGAAATGTTTTAAAAATACAAAATCACAGAAATTAGAGACATGAGCAAACCTGCAAATATGACTGTATGTAGCCATTACTATTCCCTTGTTCAATAAGTTTGTTTGCTATACGTGTCATGTGCCCAACATTTCCTATCCTAGGTGGCGTTCTTCCTTCTGCAGGGAGTGTCGGCTGTAACATTCGCTGTATTCGGTTAACAATGGAATAATATATTTACTTCAAACATCAAAAATATCCATAAAATAATAATCATGATGATTTAATAAAATAACAAATTACATTCTTTGGATCTGAGTTCAATGCACAATTCTTCTCAGCATCAAGAATTTTCCTGACAAGATCACAAGCTTCAAGAATATGCTGAATGAGTGAAGTGTTCTTGCTCTCAAGGCAAGAATCTATTATTTGTTCAATGTGGTGATGAACGAAGTTATTGTATGGATACCTAATGTCATCAAAATAAAGTTGGGTTAATACAGATAGATACATTTTCATAGAATATTATACGGCTAAATGGGGACTGTGAGACACTTACTCAAAAAATAATTCTAGAATACGTTTTAAGCCACCAAGGCGGATCAACTCTTTCTCAGCAGCTTCACTACTAACAGTCATTAGGACTGAGACGAATTCAATAATCTGAAATTTTCCATTGTTAAATACCAATAGATTATTTCAAATGCTTTACTGCATTTATAACGATGAAAACCAAGAAAGAAAAATAGCTTCAAGGTACCACAATATCAAATAGCCACTACTGACTAATTCTTACTAAGTTACATCACTTTAGATCAGTTATAGAAAACTGTGGAATTTTGTGGAATTCATACATAAATTCATGCACTTCGTTTTTGCATGAAGATGTCCTTTTTATAAAGTTTAAGAACTTAATCATGCAACAAAAGGACCAAATCGTTAAGTTTTTACAAGTCTAGGGACTTAATCATGCTAAAAAGGACCTACTTGTTAAAAAAAAGTCAAGGTACTTTTCCGTTTGAGTTTTTGTAAGGATCTTAATCATGCAAAAGCAAAGTCTAAAGATGTGTGTGCAAATTTAATGAAAGTCTGTAGGGTGTTTTTTGAAAATTGCCCTGATTTTTGCTACAACATATACACAATCAATCACAAAATGATCAAACCGTAACTAGTGCCACCTAAAGTTAAAGTACAAAGACAACCTTTAGGCGATTTTTCCCAAGAGGTGGCTGCAGCTTCCCATATGTTGTAAATAAAACATTTTCTTCTGCTGAAACATCCAAGAGCTTTAACAAACTTCCTGTACATTTTGATACCAGATTCCTCAATATTTAAGTTCAAGCTTCACAAGAAACTAGCTTATAACTGAACAAGTGACAAAACCATGCACATGTAACCAAATGTAATGAAAAATTACAAAAGCTGCCGCTAGAAATTAGGAAATGGAATTTTGTTAAAGATTCAAAAGCCGACTCAGTGTGACGATACCTAGGCTCTCCAACATGCCTTCCACAGTCTCAGGTTTTGCTGTTACTACAGATCCATGTGTTGATTGCCGATTGTAAATGTAGAATGTCCCTGAGGTTTGCCTCTTAGGATCCAACAAAGATATGCATACAGACAACGAATGAACTAAAACTGATTTTGGCCGTGAGTCCTCCAAAGCATGGCGAAATAATCTTGCTATGAAACTGTAAAATTAAAATAATAAATGGTCATGTTTTCACTAAATGAACAAAAGTAGATTTTACACTGCAAACTGTTCTTCAAAGTTAGAAATTTAGATGCTAACCTTGGACTGGAGATTTTAGCAGCTAGTCCTGGGGGAGCATATCTAGTTATAGAACAAAGTGCTTCTGCTGCATTGGCATGCACTTCAGGACAATCCTTCAACAGTTGAGTTGTAAATTTTAGTGTTCATAAATCCAAACTGCCTAGAGAATATATAACTAATTTGCAATAAAAAAAGACAGTCACATTCACTAATATACAAACAATGGGTAATATATGGTTTCAACATGAATCGAGAAGCTGCCTACCGTACAAAGAGACTATACTAGCATTTTGTTTTAGAAAAATTTTGCAGTTGCAAAATTTCCTTTGACGTCAATGGTTAACCAAAATTTTGAAATACAGACATCATATATATTTTGAAATTTTCCTTATAACGTTTTTCAACAAACAAACCTTCTTGTACGTAATTTATGCAAAGTCTTCTGTAGTATCCTAATTACCTTGAAAAGAAATAAGATCATGTTGAGCATCCACAAAATTATAGGAGCATTTGAGGTGTAACCATTGTTCATTTTTTCCTTCTTGTCTTTTCCAGTTTGAGGGGTGTGTCAAGGTGTTACCATTGGATTATATTCTTAGCAAGCAAGAGATCCATAATATTTGATTTGTATCTTAATTCTTACATTTGATAACTGGTATGTCGATACTTTAAAATGACTTGATAATTTATTTTAGGACTTTTAAATTTCTAATGTATTAAAAACCTAGCACAATAAAAATTCAGAGTATATACATAGCCAATTGAATAAGATTCTGATGCATGCCTATAGTCAAACAATAGAGCAGATAAGTTGCTGTTAACACATATTCATTGGATAGAAACTAATATTACCGTGGAACTAAATTTATCAACAATCATCTCCAACACATTTGTATCTTCTAGCCATTGCATTGAATCTAAATAGCTGGTGTAAAGGTGTTCATCAGCACCGATCAGACGAATAAGAACCTATACAAGAATGAGAATTAGATGGGATGCAGATACATATACAGTGGTAAAAGATAATAATGTTAGATAATTCACCTCCATTATGGATGTAATTCCTATTAAATCAACCAGCTTTTCAATAATATCCTGATGAGCCTGGCCACCAAAACATAAACTTAAATAATTGAGTGAACTGAAAATATTATAAAAAGTATACACTTATATAGAGATTGAAATAACTTACTTGAATATAGTTCATTAGGGGAACTGTCTTTCGCAACATCAGGCATACAACAACCTATAGAAAAACAAAACAAAACATCAGCTATCCAAACACTAGTAGTATAGACTCCCACCAAAATAACAGATCAATGTACCATACAAAAAGTCAAAATGAAAATCGGATGAACTTACTTTACTGAAATAACCAGCCAGTAAAGTACTATGAGGATGTTCTGGTTCAAGGAAGGAGAACAGCAGGTTCATCAACTACAACAAGATATATGAACAACTTATTTCACACTTCTAATTTTCAACATAACTTCAAAGAAAAAAGAAAGGACAATTGTTCTGTACCTCCTCATCTTCCACCAACGCTTTGAGAATGATATCGACTTCACAAGTAAAGATCTCACAAGAAATAAAAGGAAACCTAGAACATAATAATACGTGTTATCTGTCTATTAATGCTTATAAGCACAAAAATACAACAGAGGGACATGACAGTTCATTGATGAAAGCATTTGAAGAAACTTATTTTACTGGTCCACAAAAACCTACTTAAATGTTCGCCCCTTTTCAGCATCTTCAGGAGGCTCTTCCACTATGTACCGAACAAGTTGTTCAACTTGAGTCCTTTCCCTCAAACTGCAATTGACAGTTAAAAGTACAATTTACATGCTACAAAGTCAAGAGATGGTTATTGATTGGATATGACAAAAAAATATAAACTAAAAATCAAATTTTTGACTACCACAAGAATACTGTGAACAATATGCACCGTTAGGTATATGTCGCAAAGAGGTTCTCCCCTCATCAATGACGAACAAGAGAGCAGCACCTAAACAATCCTTTAAGAACTTGCAACTTCATGTTTAAAAAACTGAACGACAAATATCTGTCTCCTATTATCTGTTTATATCCACCAGAGCGTAGAAATAAATCTGCCTTTACTATGGTTAATTATGACTGTGCAGCACAATTGCTATAATTTGTATTCAAAAATTATATTACATTACATGTCCAATCATTTCATTGTCCGAGCCAAGAGCAACTAATATGCATATATGAAATTCAATTCAGATATTATATAATTAAAAGAGGACTCAAATTTCGCTCACAATTTGCAAAAGCAGCAAACTATCTACCATGTAACAAAAATAGATAATGATAGCTTAAACAAAGCATGAAGCAACTAATGTTACATTTGAGTGTATGAATCATTATATAAGTACCATGACACCACAAGTGAGCACTAGATACTAGAGCCTAGAAGATACCATGGAATCAAATTAAGCTCGAGTTATGGGACTTACAAATTGATAAGCCGATTATTAAGAGCTTTGCATTCTTGTATTATTTCATCCTCATCTAGAAGCTCCTCTAGAGTATAATTTTCCTTGTCCAAAATTGTCTCCACCTGGAATGATAAAAGTATGATCACTTGAGACTGTTCAAAGACAACGTGAATGGCATCGAAACTTATCATTGATTAAAGATTTGGAACACAAAGAACATAACATGGCAATCACATCCTAGTTTACCTTTCCTTAAGAACAATTAAGAAACTCCTCATCATGCTAATATCAATATCATCAAGAGCAAAAGAAAGACAAAAGATATGCAACATCACCATTTATCACTAATCACAATGCCAAAAGGCTATACTTTTTGTCCCCTAAACCATTCACACATCCTTAAAAGGTCACCAGATAATCCTCTTAAAGCAGGTTCCAACTCTTTGATCCACCCAATGACTAGGCATCTGCTTTCTAAGAGCTGTCTTGGTATAAAATGTACCATCTACAACAAGACCTTCAGAAACAGTAACAAAATTTACTCCTCCAAACCTACAAATTTGGTTGTTTGGTATTTTGATGCACTATTAACTGAAACAAAAACCTTAAATGGACCTTCATTAGGTAACAAGATTCAATTGAATTCATTTTCTGTTTGCTCATTTTCCATCTCACCTTGTTCTAACGATCCAACTTACTACACTTTACCAAATATGCTTCAAAAAAATTGTTTGGGAAAACACTGAGATTCACCTCCATATAAGAAATGGTAATGTGTTTACAGCAGACATAAAAGTAGGAGAATGATATGATCAGTAGGAACTAGGAAGGCACAATTGCAATAAGTAAGGATATGTAAAAGCTGGTCCTGGAGTCACCGACAACAAAGAAATAGTATGACACAGGTGCAATAGAAAATAAACATGAAAAGGGTCAGTTCTATATATAGTCTGGAACACGTGTCGATAAGAAAAGCAAGAGTGAGAAGTCAGAAAAAAGACATAGGTAATGAAATTCAGCCTCAAATCTAGCTTTAAATTACAGGAAAGGTTAAAAGAACAGTAAAAACTACACCAAGGGAAGGAGAAGGGGAAATGATGTGACAGAACACAGAAGAGAAAGTGAAATTGTTTCAACAGATTTAAGAAAAAGTCAGTGGGTTTCAAGGATGGAAAAAAACATCTGTTGAAAAAAATAAGCAGAAAAGAATATCCTAAGAGGCAAAACCCAGTAAGGAACTTGTTCGGATAAGTAAGAGAATTAGATGAGAGAAAGTAAAAAAAAAAGGAACTGGTCTAGTATTAATGGGCTCGTAAAGCTTTCTCATTGTCTAAGAGATGAACTGAATCGAACTGTTTTGCTGAAAATAGAGAAGAAACAAATAAACTAATCTGGTGTAGAATTGACAATGAACTTTGTTACCTAAGAATGTGAGAGTAAGATGAACATACAGACAAATAATGCTACTGCTTTATGATAAAATATGTGCATGTTACTGTTCCATAACTGCAAAGTGCTGTCGATGCTGCTATTTCTGTAGTGGTTTACGCATGCTGATAGGTGGTTTACCTAAGGCAATGTGCAACAACTATTTTCAGCTTTTATGGGGTTTATAAATCATAAAAATCATGTTTTCGATCTTAATTATGGTTATGGCTATACAAAGACGGTTATGAAGCATAGACAACGAATTCTCTTGGGTTACTGCACATGTGATACTTAGTCCTTCATTGTTTTCACCTATACATATATTGCAGTAGGAAGACAATCAATCAGGTATAGCCACACACGATGTAGATATTTCTACAACCCATCATAAAAAACCACAAAAGGTCCAGGACTTGTTAATATGACATAGACACATGCCTTACTCATGGACTGGTGTCCTTTATGAACAATTACACCATCTGCCACATAATATTTCTCTACAATCAATCACACTTTTCTACACATGCAATCACAAATAAGAAAACCCTAACCCCCAAGGACACTCAATTTAAGACATCAAACATAAGCTCCACTATTCAACACAATCTACTCAGCATCTTCCATCTATGTCTCTGAAAAACAACAAACCTCTAAGGCACTGATTTCATTAAAAGTATCATCAAATTCACATCAATCTTCCTTCAAACGTACCAATCTAGCAACAAACTTATGATTAACTTACAAGTAACAAACCAAATCCAGGATCTAACAACATCTTAAATCACCTAACTAATTCTTGAAAATAAATAAGCAAATACAAATCTAGGATTTACCGGAGACGTGGTGGACAATCCGGTCATACGCCAGAACATCTTGTAATCGAATCCGAATCGTTTGAATTCAGATCTGCAGCGCCGGAAACGTAGGTTGAAGATCACCACAAGAAGCTCCAAAATCTGCGAAGCGAAACCCTAGAAATTGAAAATTGAAGCGGAAGAATGTTATATCGGTGGATTTGTTTGTTCCTGGAAGTGGAATAGTTGATTGAAGAAGGATTAGAGAGAGAAATGATGATTGAATCAAAGAGGAAACCTGCAATCGCGGGAGGGTATATCTCTGTTGCAACTATCGTTGTTTATGTCCATCGATCCATTTTCAAATTCCAAAGTTAATTCTAAAGTACAGTTCTTTTTCAAAAAATTAATATTGTTATAAATATTATTTATTAGGATTATCAATATATTAATTTTGGGTTAAAACTTATAATTGTTATTATTTTCTTCATAACTTTGTATTTATTATATGGAAAAACTTCACCCAAGTAACCAAATTTTTTAAGTGTTTCATTTAAGTCATTCAAAGTTTTTTTGTCCTTCTAAAGTCACTTAACTTTCACTAAGTATTCCAATCCTATGTAATTTTTTTATAAATGTTTAAATTTTTTAAAATATATATATATATATATATATTTAATGTTTTTGGTTCGACAATCAACAAGGCAAATTACATAAGGATAGCAGATAGACGGGCAACAAACTGCGCCGTCATCCCCTTCTGAATGGAAAACCCTAATCTACTAAAAACAAAGTCTCGCCCCTGGGGAGTCGTAAAGTTGCTGTGGACCACACGCTGAACTCTAGCCAAGAACCGAACCGCCTCCGGCGCCAAGGAGCCGAACGTGTCAAACGCCAGGGGGACAAAGGCATGCTGATTATCTTCACAAGCTTTCGCGTGCTTTTCCACCTTCTTTGACTCTGCTTTCATAACCGCTTGCCCCGCCACAAACCCATTTTCCCGCAACCCAGCTAGGGGGGATACACCTGTGAGATCGACACAAGCATGTTTCCCGCCCTCCCAACCAAAAACTAGCACGTCCGTCGGGCGTAGGGTGGACCTCCCTTCCGCCGGGTCCGTAAGAAAATTAACCGGTGCCTCTTTCTTTGCCGAGATCCCTGCTCGTCTGAGAATATCCATTAACGCGTCTCGAACAAAATCATGGCGATACTTAAACCCCGGCAGCTCTCTACAGTGTAACGCATGCTCCCCGTATTTATCCAGGCATGCTTTACGGCAGACGGGGCAAGTTTCATCATTCGGGAACATGGGGATCATCAGACGGTACTTAAGGATTGACCGGTACTCCACCGCTGACATACGTTAACCCAGACCTTCAATAGGAATAACAGTTAAGAAATCCTGGGCGTGAGGTCTCTGTAAGCATTCAATGACGGCTTTCTGGCGAGGGGACAAAAGGAAATCTTCTCCCAAACTTTGTGCGATTCGACAACAAGGGCATTCGCCAAAGTTTTCTGTGGTTTTTTGGGGGCGGTGTCCTTGTTAGAGAAACCGCCGATATCAAAATCAGGGAGAGATTCATGCAATCGATCCAGGGCGCTGGCATAATCCGGGTCAGTGGTAGCAACCCCACTGTTGCGTAAGATGTGGTCCTGCAACTCCCAAGATTGAGACCTGGAAGCCACAAAGGTATAGGCAGCCACATCCCGGGCCGACAGAAGGCCCAACCCACCTAGCCGCATCGGCAAGGTCGCGATCCGCCACTGGAGTTCACCAAAAAAAGGGCCCCCACATACGACAATGTCTTCTATTGCCTCTCGAAGACCTTTATCAAAACATGAAACCGCATCATCCACAAAGGGGGGTTGGCAAGTTCGCAAACCAAATAGCAACTTTGCAACCCCCATACAAGATCTAAGCAAGAGGAGTTCGCTTTGAGGATCCCGCAACAAGGGAAGGTGTCCCATGATGTCAACAGCTCGCGTTGCCCTCTTAGCCGTTAGACCACTAATAAAACTGGCATCATAGCTGACTGCCCCTCCTAGCAGTTTGACACCTCTCTCCGGCCTCCCAATCTCACTGGGGGAAAGCCCTGGCCGGACCTTCACCCCGTTGCATGTCGGCCAAAATACCTCATTTTTTCTAATATTAAGCCGTAACCCCAAGGCTGGACCCTCCGAACCGATGATGTCAAGAGCTTTAGCAACCTGAACAGCGTCCCCGATAACCGTCCCGTCATCCAAGTACCAAGCATGGAAGGGGAGTTTGCAGTTTTCCTGCACCTGAAGCACTAAGGGGTGTAAGGCTAAGGCAAAAAGCAAAGGTCCCAAGGGATCCCCCTGCTGGACCCCCGTGAATGCCCCGATGTGGTCATTCCCCACGTATAGCCTAGCAGGCTGGGCATACAGAAATTGAACCCACGGGAATATGGAGGGGCATTGGCGATGGACCTCGCGAAGCAAAACCGAACGGTCAACTAAGTTGAAAGCGTTGGAAAAATCAACCGTAAGCATGGCCAGCGAGCCATCTGAATGAAAAGAATTAAGGAACTTGTTAGCGCTGTGCAGCACCGCCTCCGCACCATTGGGGACCCCCACCCCAAATTGATAGTCCCCCAAGTACGTAACAGCTTCTTTCCCAACTTTCTTCATGGCTACTTTGGAGACCAATCTTCTCCAAATTGCCCCCACAGCAATGGGGCGAATTCCATTATCAGGCTTCAACAAAGGGGTTAGGGGGGCCGAAGCAACAAAATCCGCAAGCACCCTAGGACATAACCCCCCCAGCCAAAGGTTTACCACTTCAGTGATGGCAATAAGCAGTCTCGAGGCAGTCGCCGACCCCTCGCCGCTAAGAGCGTCCAACAGGTGTTGGGCCCGGAGGCCATCACGCCCACAAGATGTCCCTTTCGGGAAAGATTTCACACACCTGTGAACGCAGTCTTCATCCACGGATAACGCAGGTTGGGAAATAGGAATTGAAGGGAGGTTCGGGGGCGGCGCGAAGGGATGTTTGTCGATAAGGGCTTGCATGGTAGATTTCCACGGGGAGCAACCCCACTGGAACACAACACCTTAACTGCAGCATTGAAGTGACCATCACTCACTTTCCTGATACATTGCTTGATGTTGGGGCTAACCTCCTCAGCTATCTCCCGGTGTGCCTCCCCCCACGCACGACCCCTTCTCCACTATCGGCGAGGAGGGAATTGACCAAAACCTCAAAACCAGAGCCCTCCTTCCACATAGCTAAGGCCCGCAAAATACTATCACATTGCAAGGACTTTCGATTACCCGACCTTCGCTCCTGCCTGGCAGACGGCTTAACCACCTTAAGGGTACAACGGGGTAAGAGCAAGAGTTTGACCCAATTTTCAACAGTCCCAGGGGAAGCTGCTACTTTACGGATGGCATCTGTCAAAGCTTGTGTAAATGCCAAACGACAGCTTGGGGGGATGCTCTTAACAGTTCGAACCGGAAGGGAGAAAACACGTTCAAGGAGAGCGACATCTCCCATCACTCCATGCGGGGTCCTAATTTCAAATACCATCCCAGGATCTTGGGATCCCCACGACAAAATCCTCATCAGACCCGGATTTCCTAGAGAACGTGAAAACACCATCTGAATGATGACACCCCCTACTAAGTGCGTGTGTCTTCATGCACCTCCCACACAACCAATATCCAAAAACCCGCAGGGTTTCCCCAACATTCGAAAACAAGTCTAAATCTTTGGATAGTGCATCCTGAAGGGATTCTTTATGATCATCTTTAAAATGAAATTGTTGAAAATGCGCGACCAATCTGTTATACCCAGAGGACCCAGGCTTACCGTCTTTACACTCGTGGAAATTCCTAAAGGGGCATAGCCACACTCCATTGGACGAGGTGGAGCCAACATCCCCTTCAGAGGCACTGGATGCCATGCTCCTACCCTTGGCAGAGCCCATTGGAAAAAAAAACAAAACCAAGAAGTGATAACAAGTCCGCCGTATCGATGTGAGTAGGAGGCCCGGTATCAACCCACCCAAGAAACGAAGGAGAGGAAAGCAACCTACAGTTGCTCACCCTCCCAGACACCCCCACCAAGAAAGAGCTACGTCATGAGTGCGCAAACTCGAATCGGTACCCAAAACGATGACGGTGGAGCTTGCCGGAGTTCAAACAGGGGCTGAATCTCGCGAAGGTAGAATGAAAAATTGGTGTTTGCGATCGGGCTTCCGGCAACAACAAACATAAATCAGGACCTGTAAAAAACAGAAACCTAGGTTTTTGATAGGTGTTTGCGATGTTTAGAGGTTTCTGGTCGGCGGCAATATGGCTTCTAGGTGGGCGTTTAGGGCGGGGAGTGTAGGGGAGGGTGGGAGTGTTGTAGATATTGGGTGTGTTAGGTGGCTCCGATTGTGTGGTGGTTCCGGCCGACGGAGATCGACGGTGAGTGTAGGGGGAAGGTGCATGGGATAAAGGTTTTGATGGGACACTTGTCACTCTCTTGTGCATTCTCAACATTTTTCCCCGTATCTCTTTCCTATTAATTATACAAATTTTCTTTAATTGTTTTTATAACTTTTTGTTTCCCGCCTCTCTCTCTTATTAAATAATAATGATCTCTATAAATTTTTTTATAAAACATTTTTTATTTTTGAAAATAATAAGTTTGTTCATAAAACATTTTTATAAATTGAACATTTCTTTTATTCTTTTTATAAAACATTTTTAAAAAATAACTATATAACATTTCTATAATTTGTATAACTATTCAACCCGTGTAATACACGGGGTTTCTAACCTAGTGAAATATATATGAATATTAGTTACCAATAAGAGAAATTTTTATTGCAATTAACTTAAAATTGGAGGTAATAGTGTAGAAAAAAAATTCACCAAATAATAAACAAGTTTCAAAATTATTATATTTAAGTCGAATTGGAAAAAAAATAATTGCTAAATAGTAAACAAGATTCATATATGTTTCATTTATTTTATTGAATTTTAAAAAATTTAAACATTCATAAAAATATTACATAGGATTAGAACACCTACTCAAAGTTGAGTGACTTTAGAGGGACAAAAAAACTTTGAATGATTTAAATGAAACACTTAGGAAACTTGCTTACTATTGTGTAAAGTTAACCCTTATTATATTAACCACGATCTTGTTGCATGATCGTTATCTCTTTATTCTCTCATGTCTAAGTTACTTTTTTTTTAAAGGCAAATTTTTTTAATCCTGTAAAAGTGAGACTTGAACTTATGACCTTCTCAACCCTTTTAATGATCCAAGAGGACTTCAAAATTAAATGCACTTAACTAGTAAAAAAAGAGTGGAAGACGACATCGGGGAGGTGGTCCGTGAGGAAACCGACTCTATGTGCACTTAGCTAATAAAAAACCATATAAAATAGGCTAGTATTTCATAAGCCAATATAATATCCAACTAAAAAGCCTAATAAAAGAGTCGTAGTCCCTTGCTTTCTAAATATTTAAATATGTAAATTATTTAGAAAATCTAAAAACATTCATTAATGTTTTTACCATTTTGTTAAGCATCTACAGACTACAGTTGGGGGGTTTAATATCGATGAACGACATATGTGGAAGAGAAAGGGATGCACATTACAGATGTGGCAATGAGAGAGATATTGCAGTCCATGAAAGATGAAGATAGTTTCTGTGAGAGGCGGGGAGAGAAAGGGGCCGCAGTCCGTGAGTGAGGAGAGAGAACAGGATGGTCCGTGGGGCAGACGCTACCTAGCCGTTTGCAGATGTTCTTAACTAAAAAAACATGTAAAAATACTAAAATGGCCTAAATATATCATAAGACAATTTAATATCCAACTAAAAAGACTAATAAATAAGGGTCCCAATTGGTCCAACTCAGAGGCGTTCATCGGGTCACGTTTCAAGTTCCTTGGGTTTCTTTGTTCAATTTCCTTGGTTTTGATTATTTTTTCGGTCAATCCGGAAACCGAACCAAATAAAATGGTTAAAACCGAATTTGAATTTGGTTCAATTACAAAATGAAAAAACCAAAATTTAAGATTATATGGTGTTCATCCGTTCGGGTTCATCAGTTTTGTAATAAACTAAACTAGTGAATATTACCCGCACGTTGTGGTAAAGTGTTAAATTTTGCAAGGCTCGGTTTCGGAGACCTGTTTTTTTTAAAAAATTCCCGTTCAAATTATCATAAAAATAAGCACGTCGAAACGGTAAATCCGGAATTTCATAAAACATCGTATTAAAAAGTTGTGAAACGGCATATTTTAAAAGTGGTAAAAAAAACAAAATATGCCAAAAATTAACTATAGATATTAATATAAATTTAAAATTAAGAAAACTCTATATTTTAAAAGATATAAGAGAAAAAAAACATAATATTTATAATAGTATTTTTTTTCATTAAGTTTAATAGTTTACATGAAATAAAAAATAATTGATGTAGATTGTTATTAACAAAAAGATTAACTTCTATTTATAATATGTATTATTAAATAAAATACTACATCATTAAAATAATATTTAATAAGATTAAAAATAACCTAAAAACAAAAGTTTAATAATCTTAATGTTTTAATATAATATAAATACCGAAAGAATTGTTTTAATTATAAATCATAACTAGGGTTTCAAAAACGACGCACCAGTGACCAACAACAAAAGACTTCAGTCTTTATTTTGAACAACAAAGCAGCAACAAATTAGGCACAAAATAGAGAGAGTTTTTGTGGCTATTTTTACATGTAAAGAACTACCACCATCACTTATGGTATCGGAAAACACAGAAACAATGATCAGTAAAGGCGACAACTCAGAATAGAAAAGAGAGGTAGGGAGACAATGCACCGGCTGACCTAAGCCACATAGCCACCACACAACCGCCACTAGATCCCGGGCAATACCACCACCACACCACCATCACCTAGGGTTGAAGAGAACACATCAACAATGATCTATACAAACAACAGAGAAACTCACCGATGGACCAGACCGACGAATCCACAAGACCCGCAGACCAAATTCGTGAAGCCAGAACATCGACCAACGGGAAGAAAGAAGATCGGAGCGACGACCGGCGCATGAGTGAACAGGGTGTTGGGATTCAGTGGTGATCAGTTTGACTTTTGTAAAAAACGGGTTTTGACAGAGAAATTAATTAATTCAGTTAATTAATAAATACGCAGCGGAAAATAAAATCATAATCTATTTAACAGCACTGACAAACCGAACAGGATCTGGTTATGAACACGCAAACACAAAAAAAATAATTAATCTACTGATGAGATTAATTATACCTTAGTGGTTAATGATTAACCGTTTGAGACACCTAAGTACAACGAGTCGATGCTAGATCACGAACCGGACGCGAGAGAACGGGACACCAGGGCTGACCGAGAACTAGGCAGGCAGCGGCGGCTGGGGCTGGCTCGGAGGTTGCCGGAAATCACCAAACGGATGATTCCGTTTTGGTGTTTGGCGGCGGGCGAAGAAAACCAAAACAAAAACCAAAAGGATTTTGTTTCTACTTGTTTCGATAAAAAAAAAACAATTAACCTTGCGGCGGCTGGTCCTTTTGTTCTATATCAAAACATTTTTTAGGTTATTATTATATATAATAATAATAAACCCTACTATTTGTTTCTGGGCCCATAGTCCAAAACGAGATGCAAAAGCCCGAACCCATTTAATTTTTTTAATGAAAGATTAAAACAATATATATACAATTATTATTTATAAACTAGTGTAAATAATAATTCGCGTCTAACGAATATATATAAAACATATCGTCTCGCTAACAGTTCGTAATTACCAGTTAAGCAGGTTAAGTGGATTTAATATTCGTTGCCCTAGGTGTAACTCTTACGGGTCATAGCTCGGTCAGCCGCGTTGTCCATCGGGTCGGTCCATAAAATCCAACAATCTCCCACTTGGACGATCCACGATAAATCAACGCAAACAGTCAGCGGCGCTCTAGCTGCACATGGCTGTCCCTAACAAGGTATGACGCTTTAAAGTCATTAACCAAATATCTCGGTGTTAGTAACAGCTAACTAAAGCAAGACAATAGACTTATGGCAATAGTTGTCATTCATCATTTCCATATAAAACATCAATTGAATCAATGAGACATGGATTTAGTTCATTCTCATATGGCGTTCAATTATTATTGTTCTCGATCAAGAATCAAAGTGGTCCAATCAAACACACAGTAAGTTTGGGTAAGGCCTTACACTTCACCAGTTTGAATCAACGAGGGCGCCACGATGCCTATCTGTTACATATAATGTAAGAGTACAGAATCCCTTATTGACTACATATAACTCCCACTGAACTTCGGAACTATTCCTAATCAAAGCCATTATGACTGGCAGTTACGCGACAACGTTTGACAGTGATTAAAGAATGGTTCTTGGTAAACGGCAGTTCTGGTACGAATCTCAGGTCAGAGGATACTAATGAGTATACCAATAGCAAAACATCTTATGACAAAGATCCATGAAGATGATTTGATGCGAGTTACATCCAACGTCATTCAAAATGAGGCATGTGAAGTTCGGAGTCAACTCCTTGAGCCGAAGTTCAGAAAAGTCTTAATTCAGAGACGTTCCCACGAGTCTGATCGACTACGGATAATTAAGAATACAAGATTCATGGATTAAACGTATTAAAATCGAACACAGTTATAAGAATTCATAATTGCATTTAAATCAGTAAACCAAAAAGAATTCAAAAGTACAACTGTTTAAATGTTCGCACATTCAAAATACTAAATCAAAACATATCACTAGCAAATCTAAGACCAATAGCATCTCTGTGAAGATCATGCTTGTCCTGAGTCATGGGCTTAGTAAACGGGTCCGCTAGGTTTTGATCTATGTCTACTTTGCTTATCACGACGTCTCCATGTTCCACAATTTCCCGTATATAGTGGAACTTCCTTTGAATGTGTTTGGCTTTGTGATGAGATCTGGGCTCTTTGGCTTGAGCTATAGCACCTGTGTTATCACAAAGTATCTCGATTGGTTGGCGAATACTCGGAACCACATCGAGGTCAGTAATAAATTTCTTCATCCAATCAGCTTCCTTAGCAGCATCTGATGCGGCTATATACTCAGATTCGGTGGTTGAATCCGCCACTACACTCTGCTTGGAGCTTTTCCATGAGACAGCTCCTCCATTAAGAGTGAATACGAAACCCGACTGTGAGCGAGAGTCATCTCGGTCAGTTTGAAAGCTAGCATCAGTGTAACACCGTACAATGATCTCCTCATTCACTCCTCTAAATATTAAGAACATGTCTTTGGTCCTTCTTAAGTACCTTAGGATGTTCTTGACTGCAGTCCAATGGGCAATGCTAGGACTTTGCTGGAAACGGATGGTCATGCTTAAAGCATACGAGACGTCATGTCTAGTGCACAACATAGCATACATGATAGAACCAATCGCTGAGGCATATGGAATTGCTTCCATTTCCTTAATTTCAATGTCCGTGGAAGGAGATTGCGATTTGTTCAACACAGTGCCTTTAGTCATCGGAACACCTCCTTTCTTGGAGTTTTCCATCCTAAAGCGTGTCATCATTTTGTCTATGTAAGTACTCTGACTTAGCCCTAGAAGCCGCTTAGATCTATCCCTGTAGATCTTGATTCCTAGAATGTAAGCAGCTTCTCCAAGATCCTTCATTGTAAAACAAGATCCTAACCATTGTTTGACTTTGTCAAGCACAGGGATGTTGTTTCCAATGATCAGTATATCATCCACATACAAGATGAGAAATGATATAGTGCTCCTACTAGCCTTTCTGTAAACACAAGGCTCATTTTCATTCTTGACAAAACCAAATTCTTTGATTTTCTGATCAAAATGAAGATTCCAGCTTCGAGATGCATGTTTAAGTCCATAAATGGACTTATTCAGTTTGCAGACCCTACTAGGATACTTTGGATCAACAAAACCATCAGGCTGAACCATATAGACATCTTCAGAGAGATGTCCATTAAGAAAAGCGGTTTTGACATCCATTTGCCATATCTCGTAATCATGGTACGCGGCTATGGCAAGCAGTATCCTGATCGATTTGATCATAGCAACGGGTGAGAAAGTTTCATCATAGTCAATACCTTGAGTTTGAGTGAAACCCTTTGCAACTAGCCATGCTTTATAGGTTTGTACATTACCATGCATGTCGGTTTTTCTTTTGAAAATACATTTGCTCCCTATTGCCCGAGAACCGGGGGGTAGTTCAATCAAGTCCCAGACCTGATTATCACGCATAGATTGCATCTCGGCGTTCATGGCTTCAAGCCATTTCTCGGATTCAGGATCTGAGATAGCAGATTTGTAGTTTGTAGGTTCGTCATTTGACTCAGCTACTAACAGGACTTTAGAAGCTTCAAGATGCCATAGGTATCTATTAGGTTCTTTACGAGACCTGCTACTTCTGCGAACGCTTGTGTTTATGTCTGATTCATCAGCAACAACTTCTTGTTGATCAGACGCTCCGACTTCCTCAGCGGTTGTTTGTGTTTCTTGAATTTCTTCAAGATCCATAATATTATTTCTGGTTCCTCGATTTAGAAGATCTTCCTCGAGAAAGCGTCCTTTCCTTTTGATGGAAACAATGTTTGCATCAGGATGATAGAAATAATATCCGCTTTTGTTGTAGTAACCGACGAAAACAACTTTTTCACCTCTGGGATCGAGCTTGTCATCAGAATCGCTGGTGACATATGCATCACATCTCCATACTGTAAGGTAAGACAAATTGGGTTTAGACCCGTGCCATATCTCATATGGGGTTTTGTCCACCTTCTTAGTCGGTGCCAGATTTACAAGGCGGGCGGCGGTCATAAGAGCATAACTCCAGAAGGAGTGAGGCAAGTTAGTTCTACACATCATCGATCGAACCATATTAAGTAGGGTTCGATTTCTCCTCTCGCTCACACCATTAAGTTCGGGTGTGCGAGGAGGAGTGGGCAGAGAAATAATTCCGTGCCTTCAGATGATTAAGAAATTCTAAGCTGAGATACTCGCCACCTCAATCTGATCGAAGTGTCTTGATAGATTTATCGAGTTGTTTCTCTACTTCGTTTTGAAACTCTTTGAACTTTTCAAATGTTTCATGCTTGTGTTTCATAAGATAGACATAAGCATATCGACTATAATCGTCAATAAATGAAACGAAGTATCTTTCATGATTTCTAGACATGGTTCTGAAAGGGCCACACACATCAGTGTGTATAAGGCCTAGCAGATCCTTGCTCGTTCACCAACATGGATGAAGGGGTCCTTTGTGAGTTTGCCAGCTAAACAAGACTCACAATTATCAAATGAGTTATGTCCGGTAGGTTCAAGAATTCCCTCGGATTGGAGTCTTTTAATGCGTGCCTTGCTTATATGGCCAAGTCGACAATGCCATAGAAAAGTATCATTAATGCCAGATTTGATACGTTTAGAAAGATTATATATGTTATTGTCAGTTTGAACGTCAATCTCATAAATACCGTTTTGAGGTTTAGCCTCAAAATAAAAGATATCATTTAAGTAGGCAGAAATAGCAATACCATTAAAAACGTACTTAAATCCTTGTTCAAACAATAAAGAAACTGAAATAATGTTTCTGGTTAAACCAGGTGCAAACAAACAATTGTTCAAAACAATCACAAGGCCAGAAGGACATGAGAGATGATATGTTCCAGTTGCAAGAACTGGTACTCTTTTCCCATCACCAACGATGAACTCCATGTCGCCTTGTTTCAGCTTCCTCCAACTTTTAGGCTCCTGCAAGACATTAATGATGTGGTATCCACATCCAGTATCAAATACCCATTTGTTGCTAGAAACAGTAAAAATTTTAATAACATAAATGAGAATACCTGAAGAGGTGCCCTCACCACTGGCCCTCTGCAGCTTCAGCTTGGCTAGATATTCAGAACAGTTACGTTTCCAGTGTCCCAATTTGTTGCATTCAAAGCATAGCTTTCTTGTTATTGTTGGTGGCAGGCTTGGCAGCAACATTAACCTTCTTCTTGCCTTTGCTATTATAACCTCTTTTCTTGGGGTTAGGTTTTTTAACACCAGCAGATCTGACTATCAGAACTTGATTTTTCTTTCCTTGGATATTCATCTCGGCCGTTTTGAGCATACCATGTAGCTCGGCCACTGTCTTCTCCAAGCCATTCATGTTGAAATTCATTACGAATTGAGCACAAGAGCTTGGGAGTGAGTTTAAGATGAAATCAGTGGCCATGTCATCCTTCATGGGATATCCAAATTTGTTCATCTGGTCGATGTACCCTTTCATCTAAAGTACATGAGCACTAACATGCGTGCCCTCTTGCATCGTGCAACGAATGAGCTGAGACATGGTTTCATAGCGTTCTTGTCGGGCTTGTTTCGGGAACATGCCCTTAAGTTGCTCAATCATGTCAAAGACACTCAGGTCCTCCATGCTCTTTTGGAGCTCACGGGACATGCAGGCTAGCATAAGGCAGGCCATCTCAGTGGCATCATCTCTTTGTTTTTCCCAGGCCTTACGAGAGGCAGCCGTGTTACCATAGGGTGCCTCAGGGACTGGTGCATCGAGAACATAGAGCTTCTTGGCCATCTTGAGAACTATTCTCAGATTGCACTGCCACGAGAGAAAGTTGGTGTTATCCAGCTTTTCATTCTCAAGGATAGACTTGAGAGCGAATGAGTTATTAGTATTATTATTTTCAGTAGACATCTGTCAAGATAAGCAAATAAAATAAATTAGTATAAAGAAAGTGAAAAGTCCTTATTAATTTATGACCCAATTACAGAAATTAGAATAAGGAGTGAGAATCTAGCTAAATCAGTCACTAATGGTGGCTGTGACATACAACATTAGTAAGTGGGTAACTAGATTGACAATTAGTGTCAATTGTGGAAAGATGCACAACTCTCGTGTATGAGGCCGCTAAGACAAGACATGTCTATGCATTGATACGTTTAGCCTCATCTATGCCCACTTTTAATCTCTTGAAAGCTGGGGCATGTAACAATAGAGAAAAGTAATGGTCGTCCTAAAACAGGTACTTACGGAAGGGCCGGATGTGTCAACGAAACCCTTGCGCCTTGGAAGGATAAACTACGCATCCAGTGCGGTGTTGTGGCTCCAAACACCGATGTTTCGTTTTATGCTCTAAGTGTTCCTTATAATAGGATGGCATAGACCATTGGTTTTAAATATGGGTTCCAATTTTAGTGTTTACCGAATAGGGTCAAACACAACGAATGATTAAATCATACGTGTGATGTAAAAGCCAGTTTTACTATTTAAAGTCATGACAAATTTGATGAACCCTTTCATCTCTCAGGACACTTAATTTTAAATAACCTATTAAAACTAAATTTGTCGCGACTTGAACAACCAGTTAAAGTTAATAGTTGAAAACTATTAAGTTATAAGTTTTGAAATTAAATTTAGTTTAAATTGCAAAACTTTAGCGGTTATTTATTTTATAAAAACAAGCCAGTTGTTATTTTTATAAAATTCTACAAGTTATAAAATTAGAACTTGTGGTGACAGATTATGACATTTTAAAACTCCTTTTAAAACGTTTGTTGTTTGGTTGGTTTATAATAAATTTAAGTTATAAAAAATTAAAAGCAACCATAAAGCAAATAAATATGTAAATCTTTTAGGGTCAAGTTTGTTTGATCTTGCTAGAGCCAGTTAGCAAGACCAAACGGGTCACGGGGTCCACAAAATTAAAACAACCATAAGGATGGACTTCCGTGCATCTAGTCGTCTAGGATGACTCCCACTGAATCCATGATTCCTGTTGCGTCTTCAGATTTGTCTTCGGGTTTTTATTACATTACATAAAAAAAACCTATTCTATTACAACTTTGAGCCATCAAAAGTGGGCCAAAACCATAAAACCAAAAATTGAATAATAAACACAAACAACTCAATCACATGGGTCGGGCCAGATTTACATATTCAACACAATCACATACGGGCAATATATTTGGTCAAATAAAATAAAATCGAACAAATTAATAAATAAAAAAATTGCCCAAAAAAACAGATCAGATCAGAAACTTCAAGATAGTTAAAGTTTGTGATTAATCTAACCGATGAAACTAGACCGGTTCCGATTTGCGTGTTATAACCCAGGCTTTGATACAACTGTTGGGATTCAGTGGTGATCAGTTTGACTTTTGAAAAAAACTGGTTTTGACAGAGAAATTAATTAATTCAGTTAATTAATAAATACGCAGCGGAAAATAAAATCATACCCTATTTAACAGCACTGACAAACCGAACATGATTTGGTTATGAACACGCAAACACAAAAAAAACAATTAATCTACTGATGAGATTAATTATACCTTAGTGGTTAATGATTAACCGGTTGAGACACCTAAGTACAACGAGCCGATGCTAGATCACGAACCGGACGCGAGAGAACGGGACGCCGGGGCTGACCGAGAACTAGGCAGGCAGCGGCGGCTGGGGCTGGCTTGGAGGTTGCCGGAAATCACTAAACGGATGATTCCGTTTTGGTGTTTGGCGGAGGGCGAAGAAAACCAAACCAAAAGGTTTTTGTTTCTACTTATTTCGATAAAAAAAAACAATTAACCTTGCCGCGGCTAGTCCTTTTGTTCTATATCAAAACATTTATTAGGTTATTATTATATATAATAATAAACCCTACTAATTGTTTCCGGGCCCATAATCCAAAACGAGATGTAAAAGCCCGAACCCATTTAATTGTTTTAATGAAATATTAAAACAATATATATATATATACAATTATTATTTATAAACTAGTATAAATAATAATTCGCGTCTAACGAATATATATAAAACATATCATCTCGCTAACAGTTCGTAATTACCAGTTAAGTAGGTTAAGTGGATTTAATATTCGTTGCCCTAGGTGTAACTCTTACGGGTCATAGCTCGGTCAGCCGCGTTGTCCACCGGGTCGGTCCATAAAATCCAACAATTGTCTTCGGGTTTTTATTACATTACATAAAAAAACAAACCTATTCTATTACAACTTTGAGCCATCAAAAGTGGGCCGAAACCATAAAACCAAAAACTGAATAATAAACACAAACAACTCAATCACATGGGTCGGGCCAGATTTACATATTCAACACAATCACATACGGGCAATATATTTGGTCAAATAAAATAAAATCGACCAAATTAATAAATAAAAAATTGCCCCAAAAAACAAATAAAAAAAAATTAAACTTGAGGCGGCTGGTCCTTTTGTTCTATATCAAAACATTTATTAGGTTATTATTATATATAATAATAATAAACCCTACTAATTATTTCCGGGCCCATAGTCCAAAATAAGATGCAAAAGCCCGAACCCATTTAATTGTTTTAATGAAAGATTAAAACAATATATATACAATTATTATTTATAAACTAGTATAAATAATAATTCGCGTCTAACGAATATATATAAAACATATCGTCTCGCTAACAGTTCGTAATTACCAGTTAAGCAGGTTAAGTGGATTTAATATTCGTTGCCCTAGGTGTAACTCTTACGAGTCATAGCTCGGTCAGCCGCGTTGTCCATCGGGTCGGTCCATAAAATCCAACAATTGTCTTCGGGTTTTTACGGGGACGGTGGCGACGACCAGGTCTCACAACGGTGGTAATGGTTCGCCTCGTCTGGAATGATCTCTCTCTTATCAAGTTTGCTATGGCCCTTTCTCTCATCTCCTATTCGCATAGAAAAACGAAAGTGATAAAGTAAAGTACTTGTACTCAACGTTAAAAGAGTTGTAAATCAATGTATTACTATTCCTCTTCATCTCCTTTAAATAGATTGAATAATTAGTGATGACAAGAAATTAATTAGTATCATTCACACACAAAAGCAAAAGCCAAAGAGGTTTTAATGTAGTGGTTGAGGTAGGGCTGAAGTTCCAAGGGACCCGAGTTTGATCCCTGCCACCACCATTAATTTCCGCGGCATCGCAAATGAGGCCTAGCTCTTAGGCTAATGCACCAGAGTTTTACCCACGCCGATCCAGGGTTCGAGCCTCGGCTCTCCCTCAAACCCGGAAGGGGCCGTATTGGGTGGAGTTTTTCCTTGAAAGCTTTCCAACTCTGACGCCAAGTGGGCCCGGTTTAGACAACATATTGGCCGGAGTTGGACGAGGCTCTCCCATGCGACGTCACAACATTCAATGTTCATTTTTCAAAAAAAAAAAAACACACAAAAGCAAAAAGTGGGTGGGGTTTTAGGATTTGATCTAGTGACCTTACCGGGTCAATTGGAAAAAGGTAAGAGCATTCACAATGGGTTTAATATATTCACCCTTATCTTATATTTTAGGTAAATTAATGAAAAGTATCTAACATACTCCTTTATTCCATTCCTTAAAACACTCCTTATTTTTAAAATTTAACAACAAAATTTACGGGAGACTACATAGAGTGGTAAATATACCAATCTCAATTTGTGACAATCCGGACTTTTCATGTTAACGCCGTTAACAATCCCGTTAGATATTCTTTTAAAAACTTAACCTCGTTAACTAAATCCAGTTACATCTTAACTTATTTAACAAAATTAAATCCCAAGGACTAATTCTGTCAATGTCTGGATTCAAACTTCAGGGATCAAGTTGTAATTAGCCCAATTCTATTTCTGTTGACCCTGAAAGTCAAAATCAAGAGTTCTTGTTCTTGTTTGACTTGTGAAAGTCAAACCTTATGTTCTTAAGACTAATCCGCGAAGTATAGTCGAATTCGATTGGAATTCGTAACCGAAATAGACCTTAATGACAATCACGATCATCATTGAACCTTTAATCCTCGTTAAATTACCGAATTAATCCCAATTATGTCACTATAGTCGTAACCGTCGACTTCACTAACAAATACTATCAAATTCACCATTTCATGTATACAAATTCACGAATTGAGTCCCTGCACACGATTTACGAAACTCTCTGGAGCATTTCCACACATCAATTTCACTGTGATCGAAGCCGGAGTCGCGAAAGAGCAACCGTACGCGAAGTCGGAGCCGCCCTAGTCAATCTCGGTCGATCCACAACTATTTCTGGTATTTAAACCCACCTATAGCTTCGTTTTTACCTGTTAATCAAAAGCCCTATGATTATTGTGGCTTGCATTATCGAATTCTGCGGGAACCAGTTCTAAGGTTCATATACTTTCGGATTTAATCGAACCGTATCAATTCGGTAATGAATACTGAAATTGAACATGTCCACAGACTCGTCTCGATGTCTAGATCAATAGCCCTATGCTAATTCAAACTTATAACATCAAATTGTTTGAAATCACTAACCTAGGGTTCTTACGAATTTTGATTTGGGGCTTTCGATATTAGACACTATATTAATCAAATTAAACTACATGATCAGGTTCGCAACCCCTCTTTTAATAAAAGCCCTATGATTTCAATCCAAATCAATACCGAATTCGATCAAATTAATCTTGTGTTCTTGGGCTAGGGTTTGGCCCGTATTTGCGTGATTAAATGATTCAAAACGTGTAAGTTTTACAATCAAACATCACTTCAGATTCGCCATATCTCAATTAACAAAACCCCTATGTCATTTGGTGTAATCGAAGCCGAATTCATCGGATTTGGGATGATCCGGGGTTCGAAATCGCGTTTGGGGGAAGGGACTTGATGGCCGAGATGATTAAAACCATTTTGGTTTATTTAATATTGCGATTCCCTAGCGGGTGGAACTGGTTAAAGCAGTGTGCTTGTGTGGGAGAGACCCGGGTTCGAGTCTCTCCACACATTTTTATTTTTAAAACCGATTTTTAATATTATTTTGATATTAAAACCCAACCCCATGTTATTATATTAATATATTAAAGTGTTTTATACTCGAAAAACAACCGTAGGCTCGGTTTTGATTTTATAACTCATTTTTATATTAATTATCCACTTTTATAAAAATATATTTATATTATTTTCAAACCATAACTTCGTATAAAATAATATATTTATATTATTTTCAACCCGTGATTCGTGTTATAAAATAATATATAGTTTATATTATTTCGTATCGTTTTATACCTTGTGTGACGTTTCAAACCAATTAATAATATAATTGTTATATTATTTACCTACGTTTATATACTCAATTAAAAATAATATATTTATTATTTTTCCACACAAATGACTATTTAGTTAATCCTTCGAACCTAAAAATAATATATTAAATTATATTATTTTCCTAACTTTTGTAAACGACTTTAACGTACGAATGTATTTATTTATTCATTATTCGTTATTAACGTACGACACGTAACGCTTTTCCCTTAATGATTATATTAAGAAATTTATATAATTCCGTAGACACGTTCGTCTACTCTTAAATCCTTAGAAAGCGTTAAGTTGTTCTAACTTCCGTGTCGTCGTCACAAATCTCATATGTCCCTAACTTATGTGTTATAATTATAGGGCATACGTAAGCCGTGCAGGCTAACACTTGAGATTATAAATCTCATACTTGTGTGATACTACCTACTACGCAACGCATGTGAGTTTCACGGCCCCTTTTACTGTTTTTATTTGGGGGAGAAAACATGTCACAACCTTTTTTGTTTATTGTAATTAATATGATATCACTGTTGAGGCTAAGCGTAACACACTATCATGAAAAGTACTCACACACATCGAACCGTTAATATGGTATGAACGAGGTAATTTTGGTAGTACTACTGGGTTTGACAAACCCCACCCGTGTTAGTCGCGCTAACTCGATTGGAGGTCGAACGGGTGTTATATTGACCTTAACACATTAGTCAGAGTTGATAGACCTGGCTGGAGGCAAACAAACAAACACACTGTCAGTTTCGGTTGCGAGCGCTTTAGCAAAACATGAATATAGGCATGCAAGCTATTGATATGCATATTGAATGTACATAATCCGCAAATGCTTTATTTGAAATGATTGAAACCTGTGAACTCACCAACCTAGTGTTGACTCGTTTTCTTACATGTTTTCTCAGGTTGGTACTCAGGATCACGTTAAGTCATGTATGTGTCTTGGACTACAATTGAAATAATTATCTATTGAATAATTTTTATGTTTCGTTTGTATTTGGATTTGGGCGCGTTGTTTTGCGCATTTACTTTCATTTAACGCTTCCGCATATACACTTTGAACCTTTATCTTTTATGTTATTACATTTCAAGTCCCATATAGTGTCGTTCGAAGTAACTGATGTCTGAGATCCTGGTATGTCACCTTCCAAAACGGTAAAACTCCGTTAGTGGAATTTGGGGGTGTGACAGATTGGTATCAGAGCCATTGGTTATAGAGAACTAGGACTGCATTCTAGACTATAGCCACACACATTAGTTACTTGGCATAGACACTTACTCCTTATGTTTCAGGAATTATGTCTACACCACCATCTTCACCACCTACCAATCAGGAACATGACATTCCTGTCATTGCATCACCGGAGCCCAAGAGGCGTAGGCTTGAGCCAATTGATAACTCTATTGTGTATGGAGAGCCCATGCATATCCGAAATGGGAGTGACTGGGATTGGTACCCCGGTTTACTGAGCAAATGGGTTAGACAGGAACGAGTTCCATCACCGTACTTTGGAGCTTCATCATCATCAGGACCACGTTTACCATTGCTACCTTGTCACTTGGAGCAAGCCTTTGCAGCATTTGTAGCAACTATGGATCGAGAGATCCGGAATATGAGAGACGCAACAGGAGCGATCACAAGTCTGTTAAGAGGAGAGAAACAAACGGATCATAGGATAGATCTGCTAGTAGCAGAACTGGCAGGCACTGACCGCTTGCATAATGCATTAGTGGACGAGGTAAGGGCATTACAGGCTAGAGTGAATGCACTCGAGGAGGCTGAAGTAGAATCTCAGGAAAGAATTGGAGAGTTAGAGATACAACTTGCAGCAGCTCTAGAGCCAGCTGAAGTACCCGATTTTGAGCCTGAGGATGAGCCCGAGGAAGTCGAGGAGAATGATGCTGAGTCAGTCATCTCATCCGCCGGCAGTGGAGCTTGATACTCCATTCTATTCTATCTTATCTTATTTTGTCATTTCTTTATGTTTCAAATAAAAACCTAAATGGGTAAGGATGTTCCCATTCCAATAAAATCTTAGTGAACTGTTTGAGTTGAACTATTTATTCTATGTCCTTATGATTTAAGTTAGCCTTGTACTAAAATCATAAACGTGCATGTCTTTACACATCTCCTTCTGTTTGCTTACACTTGAATGATGTTAATATGCGATATATTTACTCATTTCTTGTGTTTATGAATATGAAGAATCATGGCCGGACGTGGACGTGGCGGTCGCAACGGTGGTCGTGGAAATATCAACCTGACACCAGCCGAACTGGCCGCGTTAATTAATGACAGTGTTGCAGAAGCCTTAGCAGCACATATTGCAGGTAAACCTGTTAACCGTTAACTCTAGACAACTAACTGTACACATTTATTCCACTCTTTCCTAAACCCAACCTACTCTTTCTAATCCAGGGCAAGCGAACAATCCACAGAACAATCAGCATGTCTGTACCTTCAAGACATTTATGGACTGCAAGCCCCACACATTCAGTGGAGCTGAGGGAGCTGTCGGATTACTCCGATGGTTTGAAAAGATTGAATCTGTGTTCTCCATGTGTAACTGCCCTGTGGCCGACCGAGTCAAATTTGCATCGGGAACTCTAGAGGGTCCTGCCCTCACATGGTGGAATGCACAGGTCCAGATGCTAGGTCTGGACATGGCCAATGCATCACCATGGGAAGATTTCAAGATCCTGATGAAGGAAGAGTACTGTCCCAGGGATGAGATTCAGAAACTCGAGAGAGAATTCTGGAATCTGAAAATGGAGGGTTCTGAAATAGAACTCTACACCACTCGCTCGCATGAACTAGCGGGGATGTGTCCTCACATGGTCACACCACCCTACAAGAGAATTGAAATGTTCATCAGTGGATTAGCACCACAAATCCAGAGCATGGTTACTTCATCCAACCCCACTACCATTCAACAAACCATCCGTCTTGCTCACAAACTGACGGACCAATCCGTTACCCAAGGGACACTACCTCCCAGGAAGTCAGCATCCAAGTCTACTGACAACAACAAGAGGAAGTTTGACAGTAGCAATAACAACATGGGATTTCAGTCAAATCAGCCACAGCAACAACAACATCGTAGGTTTGAACCTACGAAGAACTTCAACCAGTCGACCTCTTCGGGTCAGCATCAAAGTGGTTATATTGGGAGACACCCCAGGTGTAACAAATGTAATTACCACCACCTCGGTTCTTGTGACAAAAACCGTTGCCAGCGGTGTGGCAAGGTGGGGTATGCTGCCAAAGACTGCAGAGGGGAATTACAAGCCAAGCAGCCCTTCCAACAACCGGGTTTTACCAAAGGTTGTTTTGAATGTGGAAAAGAGGGACACTTACTGAAGGATTGTCCACAATTAAAGAAGGGTGACATCGACAACAACAACAACCACCAAAGCAATAATAACAACCAGGGCAATAATACAGGGGATGGTGCAAAGGGGCGAGCCTTTGTGCTAGGATCCGGAAAAGCTCGTTATGACCACAACATGGTTACCGGTAAATTCCTTATTAAACAACTATTTTGCTTCTGTACTATTTGACACTAGTGCTGATAGGAATTCCATGACTAATAAACTTAGCAACCTACTAAGAAAAACCCCAACCCTGTTAGAAAACAGATACACCATAGAAATAACCAACGGACAAATAATAGAAGCAACCCATGATCTTAAGGGTTGTAAACTTGAACTGACTAGTCATAAATTTGACTTTGATCTCATGCCGGTCACACTCGGTAGTTTCGACGTAATTGTCGGAATGGGCTAATTATCTAAGAATCAAGCTGAGATTATCTGTCGCGAGAAAATCGTTCGCCTTCCTCTTCCTAATGGAGAAACCCTCTCCGTCCAAGGCAATTGGGAAGCTTCTCTGTTGATCCGCGACTGCAATCTCGAGCTTAATAATCATGAATTCTCTGTTGATCTCCTTCCAATGCATTTGGGAAGCTTCGATATTATAATTGGCATGGACTGGTTATCCAAGCACCATGTCGAGGTTATTTGCTACGAAAAGTGCATTCGTATACCTCTCCCTTGATACGTTGGTTATTTTCGGTGAAAAACCGTGTCGTGGTCTTCAACTCATGTCTTGCACATTGGCACAAAAGTACTTACGGAAAAAGTACGTTGCCTTCTTGGCCCACGTAGTTGACACAAAAGATAAAGGTAAGAAACTGCAAAATATTCCGATCATTCGAGACTTTCCCGAGGTATTCCCCGAGGATTTACCCGGTCTTCCTCCCCCAAGACAAGTAGAGTTTCGTATTGAACTTGTGCCCGGAGCAACTCCCGTGGCAAAAGCTCCCTATCGTCTTGCACCTTCCGAGATGCAAGAGCTCGCAAGTCAATTACAAGAACTCTCATCTAAAGGATTCATCCGCCCGAGCCATTCACCTTGGGGTGCTCCCGTGCTATTCGTAAAGAAAAAGGATGGATCGTTTCGAATGTGCATCGATTATCGTGAACTCAACAAGCTTACAATCAAGAACCGTTATCCTTTACCCGTATCGACGATCTTTTCGATCAACTTCAAGGTTCAACATGTTTCTCCAAGATTGACCTACGTTCCGGATACCATCAACTTCGTGTCCTCGATGAAGACATTCCAAAGACTGCCTTTCGGACTAGATATGGTCACTACGAGTTCATGGTTATGCCTTTTGGCTTGACTAATGCACCTGCGGTTTTCATGGATCTCATGAACCGTGTATGCAAACCTTATTTGGACAAGTTCGTGATCGTTTTCATTGACGACATTCTCATCTATTCTAAAACAAAAGTGGAGCATGAACAACACCTTCGTTTGATTTTGGAGCTCTTGAAGAAAGAACAACTATACGCTAAATTCTCCAAGTGTGAATTCTGGCTAAAGGAGGTTCAATTTTTGGGACACATAGTCAACGATAAAGGGATTCATGTGGACCCGGCAAAAATCGAAGCGGTAAAGAATTGGAGTACTCCTAAGATTCCTACCGAGATTCGTTCCTTCCTTGGACTAGCGGGTTACTATCGTCGCTTCATCTCAAATTTCTTCAAGATTGCGGTCCCGCTCACTGCCTTGACTCACAAAGGTAAGCATTACGAGTGGGGACCCAAGCAAAGGGGAAGCTTTTCAAACTCTCAAGCACAAGCTCTGCAATGCTCCTATTCTAACTCTTCCTAGTGGTAATGACGACTTTGTCGTTTATTGTGATGCATCCAACCAAGGTCTTGGTTGTGTTCTAATGCAACGTGGCCAAGTAATTGCATACGCATCACGTCAGCTCAAAATCCACGAGATGAACTATACGACCCATGATCTCAAGCTTGGTGCTGTCGTTTTCGCCTTGAAAATTTGGAGACATTATCTTTATGGCACCAAATGCGTGGTTTTCACCGACCACAAAAGTCTCCAACATATTTTCAATCAAAAAGAGCTTAATATGAGGCAACGACGATGGGTTGAGCTTCTTAACGATTACGACTGCGAGATTCGCTACCACCCCGGCAAAGCAAATGTTGTAGCCGACGCCTTGAGTCGTAAAGAACGTATCATGCTTCATAGTGTTTGTAATCATAACGATATCCAAGCCCGTATTCTTCAAGCACAACACACCTCGGTTACCGAGGGAAACATGTATCAAGAGATGGCATGTGGTGTAGAACTCTTACTAGAAACCAAAGCCAACGGCTTATTGTATTACTTGGACCGTATCTGGGTTCCCGATCGTGACGACCTTCGTATATTTTTGATGAACGAGTCCCACAAAACTCGATATTCGGTACATCCCGGAGCTGATAAGATGTACATGGGTCTTTGTCAACAATATTGGTGGCCCGGCATGAAAAAGGATATTGCCCTCTTTGTGGCAAAATGCTTAACTTGTTCTAAAGTGAAGGCCGAACACCAAAAGCCTTCCGGACTCCTCGAACAACCAGAAATTCCCATGTGGAAGTGGGAGAACCTCGCTATGGACTTCATCACCAAACTTGCACGCACTTCTAGTGGACACGATAGTATCTGGGTTATTATCGACCGACTTACAAAGTCTGCTCATTTCTTGCCAATTCGTGAGGACTATCGAGTCGAGAAATTGGCTCGGATCTACATTGATGAGATCGTAAGTCGTCACGGAATCCCTTTGAACATCATCTCCGATCGTGATTCGCGTTTTACTTCCCGATTTTGGCAATCATTACAATCTGCGCTTGGTACTCGTTTAGATTTAAGTATGGCTTACCATCCTCAAACTGATGGACAAACCGAGCGAACAGTCCAAACTCTCGAGGATATGCTTAGAGCTTGTGTCATTGACTTTGGTGGCAATTGGGATTCTCACCTACCACTGATCGAATTTTCCTACAACAACAGCTACCACACAAGTATTAACATGGCACCGTTTGAAGCTCTTTATGGGCGGAAATGCCGTTCACCGATTTGTTGGAACGAAATTGGTGAAGCACAAATCACCGGTCCCGAGCTTATCCAAGAGACCACCGATAAAATCTCTCTTATCCGTGACAACATTCGAGTAGCAAGGAGTCGACAAAAGAGCTATGCCGATAAAAGACGAAAACCCTTGGAATTTCAAGTTGGGGATATGGTTCTCCTAAAAGTATCACCTTGGAAAGGCGTAGTCCTATTTGGAAAAAAAGGAAAACCTGCACCTCCATATGTGGGTCCATTCAAGATACTCGAAAGGGTAGGAAAAGTGGCCTACAAACTCGATCTTCCTTCATAACTCAACAACGTTCATCCAACCTTTCATGTATCTAATTTGAAAAAGTGTCTAGCCGACAAAAATCTCCACATCCCTCTTGATGAAGTGCGTATTGACGAGAAAATGCACCTTGTTGAAAAACTCGTGGAAATCATGGACCGAGATGTCAAGAAACTCAAGCGTAGCCGCATCCCCATTGTCAAGGTCTGTTCGGAGTCTAAACGTGGACCCGAGTTCACTTGGGAACGTGAAGACCAAATGAAGACCAAATATCCGCATCTCTTTTCATAGCCTCCACTAGTTGAATTTCGGGGCGAAATTCCTTTAACTTGGGGAGACTGTGACGTTTCGGATTTTCATTCGCGCACTTGTAATATATTTATCGTGTAATCATTCTCTATTTGAATAAAATGCAAGTGTTTTTTTTATTAGTTTTATACAAATAGGTATTTTTATTTTACGGATTTAAAATAATTAAAATTTTATAAGTTTTAAAACTTATATAAATATTTATATAAAAATCTAAATTTAAAAGTTTCATATTTAATAAAATAACCTATTTAAATAAGATAACTAACTTTTATAAAAAATATTTATAACAATAATAATAATATAAGTTTATAAAACATATTTGAAAATTAAAAGAAATTAAACTAATTATTTTTATAAAAGTTAAGGGGTTTGTTTTAAAACTTTTCAAACTAGAAGGTTTTAAGCTAAAATCAGTTGAGGGACTATTTCTGTACAAATCAAACTACAAGGACTCATCCGTAATTATCTCAGGGGCCGAATTAAATCAAAACCAAACTACAAGGACCAAATCTGCCAATTTCCAAATCGACTTTCCGGTCACCATGTTCCTTGGTCCGGCGGGTAAAACGTTTTTCCGGCGAACACCCCGACAGGGCTGTTCCCTGCACCTAAACAGCCGCTAAAGGCATGTCTGAACTTGTCTTGCCTACACGAACAAGAACCCCTGACCAATTGGTCTCCCCAACATACGGATCGTCTGATCCTGTTGGTGGCCGAGTACCCACGCCACGAATTCGAGCCCGACAGTCAACCTCCACGCGTGCTTGATAACTCGTTAGCTTCGTCTCGTCCAGACGAATGTCTGGACATACTCAATTTCACGTTTGGCCATAAGGTTTGAGCTCGGCTATAAAAAGCCATCTTTGGACCTGCTCGAGCTCGCTACCCCTCTTCCACCCACTCTCACTTCAAATAGTAGACACCATTACATTCGTCGTCTCTGAGTGAAGCTGTGACCAAGGTTTTAGAGGCTAATTCCATCCAGAAGTTCGATCCACATTCTTGACATTTTCGGATTTAAACTTCTGCCGACCAGACCCTTCGCGACCAGGTTCGAGCCTCAATTTGGTTCCTTTACCTTCTGTTGTCACTTGTCAAACTACCCCAATCAAAATCGCGACCATCGCCCATGAGTTACCGGGCAAACCAGTGTCCTCGGACACGGTTTGCCGGTTGCCGAGGACCAGCGACCAACTTCCCACTTGTGTATTTAAATTAACGGGTACACACATAACCAGCGATGGGCAGTAGCCCGGCTGGTTATGAGTGTGTGTGTTTGATCCTGAGGTCGCGGGTTCGATCCCGGTTGGCCTTCGGCCCAAACTTTTTATTCTGTTTTTATTTTATTTATTTATTTTAACTTATTTTAATATTCTTTTTATACAATAAAAACTAAAACGAGCCGGCTTACTCGTTCGTTTATTTTAAAATCGATTAAGCAAATTTTTATACATATTTAACCCACCCAAATTTTTATAAAATAGTAAACACTATATTTTTATAAAATTTTTAAATAATTTTTAACTTACAAAAAAATACATATAATAATAATATAAATAAATAAATAGAAACTTTTATAAATACATAATAACTACTTATTTAAAAATGTAATATTTTAACAATATATATTTTTATAAGTTAAAGTTTACAAAATCATTATCATTTTTCTACCATATTTTATACAAATAAATATTAAGGAAATATTATTATAAAACCTATACACATTTAAATACGAATACGCACATACATATAAAACGTACAATAATACTTATCTATCTACATAGGATTCCATCGTGCTTAGGTTTCAACATCCGTATCACCTACCCTCGTGGATTAAAAACATCTGCTAGCAGGTGAGTTACATAGCCCCTATTTTACATTTTTGCACATTTTGGGGTGAAACATTATACATGCTACTCACATTGTTTATACGTGTTATACATGTGGACTATATGCTTATTATCTTGGATGTACATACATTTAAACACAAGAAAACCAACAGTAATATTAATAGATCTATTGTGCCTGACCAGCCCACCCGGTTAGGGTGTTTATTACTGCATACTCGGATATAGCCGCGTGTTATATTCAAACATACCGGATATAGTGGGTAACTATATTCAAACATACCGGACTTAGCTGTTGTGCTATGTTCAAGCGCGTCAATCAAGGTTTGATTTGTGATTAGATAAATGATACACCATATATATACTATGTTTAACAAGATAAACAATGAGTTGCAAAACGTTTTTATCTACTACTTATCGGAACTACAAAACCTATGTACTCACCAACTTTTTAGTTGACACTTGATTTAAATAATGTTTCAGGTTTGGATATGTGATTGCTTGCCGAAGATTCCTCCACTTAGGAACTATGGACCTAGTTAAATAAACCAATGTTTTGAACTAGACTAGGTTATTTGAAATGTATTGTATTTGGATTTTTGTTGTCTTTAAATTTAATTAATGATTTATGCAACATTTTAGTTATCATGTGTTTTTGAACAATCATTCCATTGTCGGCCTCGATGATTCCGCCATCGGTCGGGGTGTGACATTGAAGTCTGGGCATTCTTTCTGCTTATGTCCGGCCTTATGGCAGAACTTGCAGTGAAACTTCCCTTTGGAGTTCTTAGAGCTAGAAGCATCACTTTAATCTTGCTTTCGGACCTTCAGAAATTCCGTTTTACGAAAATTTCCATTCCTCTTCTTAAAATCACCGGTCATGAGGTAAGCTACATCAGGTTTCTCCAGCTTTAGGCGTTCTTCCTCTTGCACACACATAGGAATCAACTCACTCATCTTCCATTTCTCTTTCTGAGTGTTATAGTTGATCCTGAATGCTTCGAAAGACGCAGGTAAAAAAGTCTTAATAAAGTGCACCAGGAAACCATCACTGATCTCCATTTCAAGTCCCTTAAGCTTATGGACCATGTTGTGCATCATCAGGATGTGCTCACGAATATAGTTGATCCCGTCATACTTAGTAGGCACCATCTTCAGAATAAGAGTGCTAGCATGCGCCTTGGAAGTTCCTTTGAATTGTTCCTCCACAGAAGCCAGATAAGTCTTAGCATCAGTTGAATCTGGAATTGCTCCCCTGATGGCGATGCTGATGGATTGCTTTATGAGCATAAGAGACATTCGATTGCACCTATTCCACTTCTCATGGAGTATCTTGTCGTCAGTGGAACTCTTATCAATGAGAGCAGGAGGTGCAGCCTCTCTCAGTGCATAATCAAAATCCAGCCTCGCAAGAATCAACATTAGAGAATCTTTCCAAGAATGAAAGTTAGAACCCGTAAGAGTTTCAATTCCCATATTAGAAGCTGCAGTGGATTTAGATGAGAAGAATAAGATACATAATTAAATAGAAGAACATAGAGTGAACTATGGGGTACTAGACTAAGGCAGATGGAAAGTAAGGACCATTATACTAATGAAGCTGTGATAAAGTCTATTATAACACAAAAATAATAAACTAATTAAGGTTCTACTTAAACAAATGGCTTTCGCTTTGGCTATGACTAATTATTTAAGCATTAGGAACAAATAAGGTATGCAAGTTAAATGTAATAGATCATCTTTGGGCAAAAGTGAGACGTTTAATTTGCACATATTAAGTTTGCAGGACACAAATGTAACACATCATCTTTGGACATAGGTGAAACATTTATGCATTTAAGACGTGTGTCATGTGAATATCTAATAGTTTAAGGATATACACTAAGTAACAATGCTTAATAAGACTTGAAAAAAATTACACATGTATCACATCACCTTTGGGCAGAAGTGAAACTATTAGGTGTTATTCAAGTAAGTTAAAAGTTTGTAAAACATTTAAATTTAAGGTTTCACAAAAAAATATATAAAAGCATTAGTTAATAGCAAAACCCCCTGTTAGTGCGGATCGAACTGGGGGTATGGAAGGCATGGCGCCCCCGCCCCGAAAATTTTTATGGATCCGAGTACTTCAATGTGGACCCGAAAACTTAAGATGAACTGAATACTTTGATGGACCCGAGTACTTTAATGAATATGAGTACTTTAATGGATGCGAGTACTTTAATGGACCCGAAAACTTGAGGTATCCGTGAACTTTGAAAAATCCGAGTACTTTAGGGAATTCCGAGAACTTTAGGGAAGGTCGTGAACTTAAAAGAATTCCGAGTACTTTAGACCCGAGTACTTAAGAGATCCGAGAACTTAGGGAAAACCGTGTACTCTTTAAGGAAACCAGAAACTTAGGGATACGATTTTTAAGGAATATCTCTGATTTCGAAATTTAAGTGTTTAAATATATCCAAGATTTATCAGTTCGCAAATAATTTAAAATTTAAATATTTTATGCGAAACTTGGGGATAAAGATACACTAATTCGAAAACAGATTAATCCAAAATATCCTTACCAAAATTAAGTGATTTTCACCAAAATTAAGGATGAATACTCAAGAACAGTCATGATGAACATTAGAACTGTTATTGATTAATATCAGATTTTTGGCCTTAATTCGAAATCTTAGAACATAATAGTTAAGGATTTCGAAAATTATCAAAGTTTTATGGATCAAAACAGGTTATTCATATCAGAAAATTAAAAAATCAAAACCTAAAACTTAAGGTTTAGATCCGAGAACTTTAATATATCATAAAAAACAGTTTATTTGATCCAAATAAGGGATCAAAACAGGTTTTAGAACTGTTAAACAGATCCGAAAAACATAAGTTCAGATCCGAATACTTTAATAAAACGATTTTTCATAAAAATCTTGATTTTCTTATTCAATTCCAGTTTTAGGGAACGAAAAAGAACTGATTAATCAACATACGCTCTGATACCACATGTTGATCAGTTCTTTAACATGATAATGGAAAACAAGAATAAACATAAACATGTACCTTGTAATCCAGTAACGTTGGAGAGTGAAGACGTCATGATCTTGATGATGATCGGGTTCCCGTTTAGGATTTACCGTAATGATGGTTTAGGTGAGTTAGAGACTCACGATTTAGAGAGAGAGAGCACCGAGATTATGGTGTTGGTAGATAATCAATCATTAGTTGTAACTCTCTAATAATCTCTCTATTTATATACATCCAAGGGGAAACCCTGTTTAATGATAGTAAGGATAATTACGTCTATCGAATAATTATCAATTAAATCATAGGGGTAAATAAGTCATTAATCAATAACTAATAAAGGTCACATAATAATAGTGAGTCTCGGCACGAGTCATCATAGGGTGACCGGAGGGTTGAGTAGCAGCAGGAGCATCATGATCCGGGCCCACAACAGGATTAGACGCAACATTAGGCATATGAGGGGGGGGGGGGGGGGCTGCTGTTAGGCCGTAGCAGGAGAAGGCTTAAGAGATTATGTGTGGACAACAGTATCAAGAGAGGTTTGGGTCTGATTAATTGGGATGTTTGGTGGAATTTCACTAGTAGGCCAAGGATCCAAACAGAATCCACAAGATGTGTTTGAAGAGTCTGATGATGGTGGGGTCGGCTCTTTGGTGGTTGTTGGAACTGTATGAGGAGGTGTATCTTCCATAAAAGTTGTTAATTGCATTATTGCCAAGTGCTATTGGGAAGGATTACCCGTAAATGGGAAAGTATGCTCATCAAACCGAGCATGGCAGGTGACATAGACTCGGGATGTAGATGGGTCAAGACATTGATATCCTTCATATTTGGAACAATAACCAAGAAAAATACAGGGAATACTTCTTGGGGCAAGTTTGTGTTCTGCATAATCCCGAAGGTACGGGTATACACGACAAGCGAATGCGCGAAAATTGTTGTAGTTGGGACCCGAGAAAATAACAATTCAAAAGGTGATTTGCGTTGCAATACTTTTGTTGGTATGCGATTGATTATATAGACCGCCGAGCTAAAGGCATGTATCCAATAGGAACATGGCCGTTGAAAAGCATAGCCAAACCAATCTCCATTATATGTCTGTGTTTACGTTCCACCTGGCTATTTTGTTGGGGTGTGAAGGGCATGACAATCGATGAAAGGTTCCATTTTCGTCAAGTAATTTTCTAACATTATGATTCACAAATTCGGTGCCCCCGTCGCTTTGAAAAACTTTAATCTTTCGTGAAAATTGTGTTTGAACAAAATGCATAAAAACCTTGAAGACGGCAAAGAAACCACCTTTAGTTTTTAAAGGATAAAACCAAGTGAATCTGGAGAAGTCATCTACAAAGGCAACATAATATCGGTAATTGTCAACTGAAGATACGAGTGAAGGTCCCAATAAATCACAATGAACCAAATCTAGGGGATTTAAAGACCGTTTTTCATTTAAATCAAACGACAAACGGTGTGCTTTAGATAATTGACAAGGATCCGACTCATTATCGGTCTCTTGTTGGAGCACTCTAGTATTTGACTATTACTCGGCCAGATATTTCATACACAGTAAATCAAGTCAACTAGTTCCTTCAAGCTCCAACTTTTAACCACTATCAGTGTGTCAAGAGGATTCTTCGGTACGTTAAGGCTACTGTTGCTTATGGTCTCAATTTCAGTCAACTGAAATGCACCACTATTCTTGGTTACTCTGATGCCGACCAGGCCCGTTGTCTTGAGACCTGACGATCCACCTACAGTTACTCTATCTTCCTAGGCAACAATCTTGTCTCTTGGAGTGCCAAGAAACAGCCCACCATCTCTCGCTCCAGTTGTGAATCAGAATACCGTGCTATAACCAATACAGCAGCTGAACTAGTTTGGATTACACACCTATTGAGAGCGCTCCATGCCTTACCCCTGACCGCCCAACCCTTTTATGTGATAACCGAAGTGCTCTCTTTCTCACGCAAAATCATGTCTCTCACAAACGAAAAAACATATCGACCAAGCCTATCACTTTATTCGGGAACTCGTTTCTTCGGGCAAACTTTATACCAAATTTGTTCCGACCAAGCTTGAGGTGGCCGACATCTTCACCAAAAGCCTTCCTCGTCATCAGTTCGAATTCTTTCGGAGTATGCTTCGTCTTGGACCGCCACTGTTTCGCTTGAGGGGGATATTAGTCATAGTTGAAGTACTTGTATTGTTATATCTATATTCTTTACATACCTCTTTGTAAATTTGTTGTGTATAAATAGAATGTAACTCCTACCCTTTAGGTAAGGAGATTTATTCACTATAGCTGCCAACCACCATAACCGTCCAGTTATTTCAGAAACGGTTCTAATAAGCACGACCAGACTGCCGGTGGCACCGGTTCCCGGGCGGTTGGGTCGTGAATACATTGGTCAATACAAACCAATTATTGGTTTGTACAAATCATATAATTTTCTGCAAATCAAATAAAACTTTTCCACTCTTGACCATAAAACGTCAAAATAAACTGCTTATTTATTTGGACCAACTTTTAATAGTTTAACTGCATTTAGGTCTGATGATCAACAAAGTATAGCTCTATATTTAAGTTTCAACCAAAGCCTAAGAATCACCAAATTTAAATAAAGAAATAAAAATTTATCCCCTGCAATGACAATACCCTCAAATTATCCCATACAAAAAATTCTTATAATGATGTAAAATGACCATAATACCCCTTAGTAGAACAACCATACCCCTGGATGTTTTTGTGTTGTTCGCAACCTTATGGAACTAGCCTTGCAATGTAGTAACTAGTAACTAGTAACCTAATACACAGATCAAGATTTGTACCAATAAGTGGTTAGTTATTGAATAAGTCCAGATGAGTAAGCCAGCTTCTAGTAATAACCCTCATCTGCATCGAAAAATAAACAAGTTAATCGATAATCAGAGAGCCCGGATGTAAATTAATGGATAATAAGAGAGCCCGGATGTAAATTAGTGGAAAGACTGCATACCACCACCAGCATCATCATTCATGTTGAAGTCATCTTCATCGTCATCAAAGTCCGGGTTCTGCAAAGTTCATGAATTTAAAATAAATATATTTTGTGTAGCGTGCGCATCTGTATTTGATTAATGGCTCTTAGACAGCACAAATTTAGGATGATATGCAAATAAAGAGGTGGCCATTTCAAATCATTTGTATAGAAACAGGGTCAATCCAGGTAGTTTATCACTGTAACGTGTCAAACAAAATAAATATAAAAAAATTAGCTGAAATTGGAACATTTCAAATGGGTCAAACGGGTAAATAGCACCTAACATGCTTACAGATGCTTGTGTATTGTTAACAACGAGATATATTAGTATTTACTACAGTTTTCGTAATCATTTCTAATACATTTAACTATTTACAAAATTCAAAAAAAAGGACTAAAAAGGTGTTGGTGGGTCAACCCAGCTAGACTTGTTTTGACCCGCACATAGAAATTACCTATTTTACCCTGAACCCATGTTATACGCGTGTTTATACTAAATATACATTCTCTTTATTTTATTGGTTTCATCAACATGAATAAATATTTGTATACCTGATCATAATCATCACCACTGTCCTCTTCTTCCTCTTCAATATTTTCATTATCCTCATCATCATCTTCATCTTCTTTCTTTTCTTTTTCACCATCATCTTGACCCTAAGAAATAGAACCAGATAACATCATGGATTGTTAAGTTTAAAAAAACATAAAAATACACACGTTGCAGCCCGAGTTCAAATGCATTGTTTAATATAAGTTTGAAACGATAAAAAACTACCTGAGGCCCTTTATCTAGCTTCTCAAATAAATCCAATCTCTGTAGGTCTGCGCAAAAGAATATACTTGAATCGAAGATTAGAAGGTCAATTTTGTCTTATCACTTTGTTTTTGATTGAAAAATTACAATTATTAATCTAACCTGACTGAGGATCCCATCGGACCTTCTTATTGCTGTGCCTCACATTCCTTGCAACTGTTTAACAGAAATAAAAACAGGTATCTCAGTGGCGAATAAGGTATAAAATGTGACAAAATAATCATAATATATGAAAGGAACTTCAAATGACAATGTTTTACCTAGCTCTGCAGGAACATAGTCACCAGTCATCTTCATATAATCTGAAAGTGGAGGCTTTCTTATACCTCCATTTCCTGCCACCACAATTTCCATGTAAAAATACTAGAGGTGGCGGAATGGCAAAAGGGTGATTTTTAGAACGTCTTTTTCTAGAAACTTTTTTAATATGATAAGAAACTGTATTGTTACCATCATGAACTAGCTTCTGAAATAACCCAATTTACAAGGTTTTGTGCATTTTTGATACATTTTGGACAATATATGGCCCTCTCCAATAATTTTCTGTGAGCAAGTTAAAAATGTTAATTGATACATTTTCAATGTATGACGTTGCACCAGTTGTTTCCGTGTACTAAAAGAAAACAGGATCAACTTTTCTATAAACAAGAATCAAAACTTACAAATTAGTCTTTATAAGAGGAAAAACAGTTTAGTAAATGGAATGCTTACTTTCAGAATCTTGACCCGAAGCCTCCAAATGATAGGGAGATGAAGTCCAAAACTTTTTCAAATCATTACCCCATGATATTAATCTCCTGAATTCTTCTTTTTGTTCAAGATTGACGTCAGGGTATTCTTTAATTTCCTGTAATCAGAAATAAATCATGGTTTTTAATTACATAATCTGGGTGTGTATGGTGTAATATTAGAGAAAATAGAATAAAAAACTTGACTTACAGGAAATATTTCATACTTCTTTTCTTTTGCAAAACGACCGCCACTATTACCATAACCACCTCGTCCACGTCCCCTTCCTCTAAACGCCATATGAACAAACCCTGGCCCTAATTGCAATTTCAATCAAACATGAAAAACAGACAACCTCATGTACATTCATACACTGTATAATCAATAACCAAAGTACTTTATATCAAATCATTCGATTTAACAAGTTTCTTTGTGGAGGCATTTCATCAAACAGCTAGTGTGCATACTAGATTTCAAAACTCATTAACCACTTCGTTGTCATTCTACCTCATCCTTACTAGTTTAATCACATCATAATTTATTCAATCCAACATAACTTACATATTAGAGATGACTTATATTAATTTTAGCCAAAACTCCATGTTTTACAAGTTAGGTCAATTTTCCCCAAATTGTTATCTTCTATAATTTGACCTAACCTTTGATTTAGCATAAATAAACTTGAATACACATCAAAGAAGTAATATCAACTCATAATCACCAACATTAAGCCATAGAATTCATTATGAAGTCATATCTTGTTCACAAAATAGAAACTCTTAACATGAACACATACACACCCATTCTTTCAACAACTTTTCAACTCAATAATTTTAGGGTTAAATGAGGGGAAAAGGGTACTTACCACTTAAACTTATCGAGTCTAAAGATGATTACACTCTAAACCCCTTTGATTATCCAAATTTAATTGCAAGAATTTCAGCCTTGTTTCTCCTGTGCCGACCCCTCCTTCAACCCACACACACAATTGATTTTGATTGCAAAAACTTCTAAGTGTCATCTCATATGATCATTCGAGTAGAATTTGGGATGTTACATTCTAAGGGTGCATTCAAGGTGTTATAGGTGATATTCTAAATCTCAAAATTCGATCATTATATTCTTATTCTTCAATTCAATAGAAGTATGCCTCAGTGTAGTTTTTAGGTATCAACCAGTATTTGGCCCCCGCGTATTCCGGCGGGACATCAATGCCGCTGTGTAAAATTTGTTACGCACATTGCGATAGTAATATTAACTTTAAGTTGTGACGACTCGGTTTTAGAGACCGAAACATGGATAGAAAACAGTTGTATAACGACACCGACATTCTTCTATCGGTATCGGTTTCATTTTTTGCGGTACTAGCACGTTACTGTCAGTCGATATAACCTACGATAATAAAAGGAGGGAGGCGGACCTTAAACGATTGTGGCGGTGACATTAACCTGCTTAAGCATAAAAATAAACGTATGAAGTTACGGCGAGTCGGTTGTGGAGATCGAATCACAGATATAAGACTGTTAAATAAGGTACTGTGTTCTTCAGTCGATGTCGGTCTCATTCTTCAAGGTACTAGCACGTTACCGTCAGTCGAAATAACTCACGATACCTAAAAATACCCTATTTTGAAACAACTATGTTTTTACCAAAATTTATACCGGGACGCCAAGAAAAAAAATTAAACACAACCATAAAGTATTATTTTTTTTTAAATTAACGAACGAAAGTTATTGAGGAACTTAAGGTGGTCAAAGTTACATTTTACAATGTTAAGTGGTTAGTTTTGACAGTTTAACAAAGTTGGGGGTAAGTTTTGATCGGTGGCAAATAACTTTAGAAGCTTGAGGGGTCAAAATGACATTTTAGAAAGTTAAGAGATAATTTTGACACTCTAACAAAGTTAGGGGTAATTTTTGATCATTGCTAAATGTGTTTCTATGGAATAAAAATTGGTTAAATTTAGTCGAAATGCTTGGCTCGAAATTCACAAAATTGTTTTTATTAATCGTGTTGGTTTTCATTATGTCGGTTTGACTTGATCCAGACCTGAAGACTGAATCGAACCTGAGAGATGAAAAAGATGTTAACCGAAAGCCACCAGAGTTGTAACATATCAGTGCGGTTTCAGTTATTATTCAATATGGGTTTCGGGTATTTCTGGGTTAACACGAAACATGCTGAGCAAAAGTCGTCTATGCCCCCATTGATGTTATGCAACCAGCGCCTGACCCACACCACGATCCCCTGATTCGTCTTGTTAAATATTGTAAACTAAAAAAATCGAATAATTAAAAGACAAAACCCAAATTTAGCATTTCAAACTTTAGTTTGTTAATATTTTAATCAAATGAACTATTATATTTGAAATTTAAGGTAAAAAGTTATTTACTTACATTATAAAGAAATTTACGTTAAATAATTAAAAAAAACCGATAGAATCATCAGAAAATTGGTGAAGCTCCCCTTGAATATGATAACAACTTAAGTTTGAGTCTAATGGCAAAGCCATTTGGAGTTAAAGTGATGAAGCTCTCATTGAGGTCAAGGATTCGAGCCCTGTAATAGACGAATTTGTGTTATTATTAGGAGTAGTTTAGATGGCCCCAAAATGATGTATTGTTGTTAAAAAAAACTAACGCTTAGAAATGAATGTTATCGAACAATTTATGGTTATTAGTAATTACATATTTACAAAAATACCGAAAAATATTCATAATATTAACTATAAAACCTAGACCATTTTCTGTAGTATTCGAGATCGTTTTCCTAAACTTCTCTGAGAATCATGATGCACTTTCAGATTGAAACAATTCGATGGGACTCTCGAATTTTTCAACCGGGTAAGACTCAGAGAGAATTAAGAACGAATTTTGTTTTTGTGTGTTGTATTTTTTTCGTACCCTAGAATGAAAAAGAAACGCGTATTTAGTTTTCCAAAAACTGCCTTTTGGCAGTTATTTCGGGTCTGGTTGCAGTCAAAACTGGTCCCATTTACCATTCGATTTTCCATGTCAATTTGATAATTTACAAATTCTAATGAATTTTTGATGGACTTTTATCAAAATAAAAAATTTTCAAGCGAACTTGGCAGCTCGACCCTAGCCAGGGGCTCTGCCCCTTAGACCCCGCTCCCAGGGGTGCTGCCCCCGACCCTCGCCAAGGGGGCGCTGCCCCCTTGGAACCTCCCATTGCTTTGGGGCTTCGCCCTTAAGAACCAATGAGTATCCTAAATACTTATAATCAAATAAATTCAAAAAAGCGTGCACTCCGCACCTCCTAACTTGTTTGATGTATATTATGATTCGTTTGATCAACAAGTCAATCCATTTACACTTAAATGATATTGATGACACTAAAATCACCAACATTTTCAATTGTGTAAAACTGAGTTATCAATAAATTGCTTATTCATTTACACAAATTAAATAAACTTGTACACTCTTGAACTTGAATGGTCGATTATTTGGACTGACTTCTTAGACAATTTTTTTTGCTAACTTTGATGCTTCACCATCCTTTTTCTCATCATCAAAATAAAATAATATAGTGGTAGAGAAAAATCCTCTTGAAATACTAGGGTGCGTTTGGTTTGCGGAATTCGTCGGAATTTGAATTGGAATTGAAATTTGAATTGGAATTTTAAGGAATTGGATTTGGAATTGTCCAAAGGATTTGGAATTTAAAGGAATTTGAATCTATTAAGGGAATTTGAATTCCTAATCCATTTGAGTGACAAAACAATCATAAAGGAATTGGAATCCATCACAATGACCACCACTTAGTAGTCGGCCCCGCCAACCACCACCGACCGCCGCCGCCGCTTCCGACCGCCGAACCCAGATCGCCGCCCCCCGCCCCCGACGGCCTCCGCTTCAATTTTGTTAAGCTTTGATTTTTTTATTGGAAATGGAATAGGTAGGTACGGCGAGGCGAGGCGAGGGTGACATCCACATTTGTGTCTGTGTGGTGGAAAATGGAAATGAGATTTATAGGTGCATGGACCCGGTTAAATTGTTATGTTTGATTTAATAATAAATAAATAAAAATTAAAACGTTGGCAGGGATGGGATACCCACCTGATTGAAGACCATCAGTGGCGAAGTTTGAATAAAAACGCATGAGGCCGTGTCGGAATTCTATAATTTTTCTTTCCTATCAGGGGGACCGGAACTTAATACCTATAAAATTTTCGGCCGAATACGTATAAATTAACATTACTGAGCGAAAAATCGGGGGGTGGGGGGTTGGGCCCTCACTAAGCTTCACCCATGAAGACCATGAAACCCAAGTGCAAGTCCACACCCGCATCTGTGGTGACGGTTTTGGCATGGCCGCCAAGGTACTCCTCCTTCTCATACAATACCACCTCCGCCCCTGCTTTCGTACCCACTTAAGCCGCGCTCCGCGCCGGCGGTTGGGACGACGGTCAGAAGCGGCGGCTACGGTCGGGGATCGGGGCGGCGGCTGCGGTCAGGGATCGGGGCGGCGGCGGCGGTCGGCGGTTCGGGGGCGGCAACGGCTACAACGGCGGTCGGGGGCGGGGGCGGCATTCGGGGTCAGGGGCGGGGGTGGCGGTCGGAGATCGGGGGCGGCGAGGGTCGGGGGTCGGGGCGGAAGCGGTCAGGGGTAGGGTGTCGGTGGCGGCGGCGTTCGCGGGGTTAGGGGTACGGATGCGACAACGATGAGTGGTAGAAGATTCCGTTTCTTTTTGGTGAATTCCTTCACAATTTGAAAGGAATTTGAAATCCTTTGTTTGAAGGAATTTGTTGGAATTAATTCCAATTTCATATCTTGTTGTAACCAAACATGTTAAAATGAATTTAGATTTCAATTCCAACAAATTATGCAAACCAAACACAATAAGGAATGGAATTCAAATTCCAATTCCATCCAATTTCATCAAACCAAACGCACCCTAAGGTTTAAAGAGGTCATGGGTTCAAGTCCCACTCCCATGGAATTTAAGAAATTTGTCTTAAAAAAACATATGTGGTTGTTCTTTATATTCATCTCCAACATCTCCATAGAAGGCACCATGTAACTAGTCCCTAATTATAGACACCAATTCTAAGACGGTTTTTAAATATATATTTTTTAATATAGTAATATTATGTTCGAATTAAAGATAATAAATCTTAATTTTATGATATACCTTTTCTAAATAATATGTGCGTATAAAAAGTTATTTTTCATTAAACCGGTAAAAGTCAACAATTGTAGTTTTCCCTATTTTACGCCTCCCAGCCTTACATCTAGCTCAAATGTAGTACATGTGACCTATTCATCCTAGCCGTTAATTACCCTTGTTCAAGTGTTGCAATCAAGAACAAAGCCGAATACTCTACCCATTCTAGACATTGGTTTGAATCTTTTTACATTTATGCAACATTTAAATTTACATTATTTGCGTTTCGTTTTGTATACGGTTTTGTACTACAATTTCTCATACGGATAAAGAGAGTATCTTTATTGTAATTTTATTATTGTTTTATTAAAATGTGACCCATTTTCCCTACAATGTAAGAATAAATTCTTGATGCAATAATTTATGAATTATTTAAAAACTTGTTTAATCTACTAACCATTGGTCCTATTGTCACAACTTACATATTTAAAAAAGGATAACTTTACACAATAGTAACCAAGTTTTTCAAGTGTTTCATTTAAGTCACTCAAAGTTTTTTTGTCCATCTACAGTCACTCAACTTTCAGTAGGTGTTCCAATCCTATGTAATATTTTTATAAATGTTTAAATTTTTTAAAATTGAATGAGATAAATGAAACATATATGTATCTTATTTACTATTTAGCAATTAATTTTTTTCAATTCGACTTAAATATAACAATTTTAAAACTTGTTTACTATTTGTTGAATGTTTTTCTTCACTATTACCTCCTATTTTAAGTTAATTGGAATAAAAATTTCACTTATTGGTAACTAATATTCATATATATTTCATTTGCCTCATTCAATTTTACTATTGTTTGAAGTTTTCCCTTAAAAAAATTGGCATATATCTTTAAAAAAATATGTTCGTTTTTTGTTTGTTGGCTTTGTTATATTGATGAACATCTTCTTACATGGTGAAATCTGAAAAAAATTATTCATATTTACCATAAAAGTTATGATGCATTTGTTATTTTGATATAAAAACACATGATATTATAACCGATTTTCATTCATCTATAATAAATCTCACTACATTCCTAAAGCAACTTTTATTTGGCCAACAAAATTCATATAGACCTGAAATTGACTCGTGTATTTTGCCATAATAAAGGTCTTTAGAATCACAAGATCAATTGATGTTCATGTGTTTATTAATTAATGTATTGACCATTTAGAATAACTTGAACTTCATGTGTTTCTTAATGTATTGACCAACTACCCATCCAAGTGACATCGTGCAAGGTTCTCAACTTATCAAAAGGTAAAAACACAACTGGCAAGGGTCTATGCCTAGTTTGCATTATTGTTCAAATTCAACCGACTCATGAAAACCAATAACCAAACATTCTCATATTGCACTTGGTCACAATAGAGGTAACAAACCAAATCAACAACTATCTTACGACGTTAATGACTTACCGAATGTTGATTCATAAGATCAATAATGAGTTAATACTTTAAGTAAGAAGATGAGAGCATGACTGGTATCACATCATAGCCGAAAGTATTCATGACATCTGACACAAAAGAATAGGGCCTTCGCCAAATTTAGTAAGTGCTCTTTTTAAGAAGGTCGATTTTTATTACCCTCTTAGTTACTTAACAACTGCATCATATCCGAATTTTAACCCGGTTACAAGACAAATATGCAAAATTGGCCCTAACATCCTACAAAACTTTCCTTTTTCCATGTCAATCCTAGATATCAAGTTGTTTCCTCTTTAGAGATACTTTAGTAGGGTTTTGAAAACCAGTGCTCTCATCAACAAACTGAGCTGCGGTTCGAGCCCGTAACTCTTCTAAACTCTCTCCTTCCTTTGCTCTCTCCAAAACCTGTATTTTAATTAGTTAGTAAAACAAAAAAGCAAAACGTGCATGTCACGCAAGTTGGGTAAAGGTTCAAAAAAGTGATTTAGATAAACTTAATATGAAAATTTTATCAGGAAAGCATACCAAATGGCGCCCATATAAATGAGTGTTTGATAGAGCTTGAAGGGCGTTTTTCGTCTCTTGTTTGGTTACATACTCGACAAAAGAAAATCCTCTATGCTTCCCAAATCTCGTTGGAAGCCTTAAACTCTTTACCTGAAAATGCATAGACTTGTTTTAAAATACTATTAACAAAAATCATATCATACAAATGTGGAATATTTTGAAAATATCATAGCACAACAGAACATTTATAGAGCAAAAAATATATTTAACACTCGAGCATAAAATTTAATAAAAAATCATCTAAAATACTCATAAATTCATAAAATCAAGTAAAATTTTATAAAAAAATTACCTGGCCAAAAGGACTAAAAAGTTGGCGCAGCTCTTTCTCCGTAGCCTCAAAAGCGACATTTCTCACAATTAACTTTGTTGAACTTTGATCCTCACCAACCTTCTCTTTAACTCTTTCATTGTTCTTGACATGGCATAATTGTAATATGAGAGCATGACCATCCAAAACGGTTCCCTGTAATGGAAGTATGTTAACATCACATCGGTTCAATCTGAATATAACTCGATACATCATACCTGTAAATCCCTGCAAACATGTGTAGCGGTGTCCACAGAATCAAACTCCAAAAATCCAAAACCCATGGAGACGTTTTTTCCATTTTTCAAGTGTTTTTTTATCTGCAAAAACACAGAAAAAAGTAAGCAGTATGGAGCAAGTTATTCAACGCAGGAGTGTGAAGGCCCGGAAAACATACCCTGACACTGCGTAGTTTTCCTTCCTTTACGTGCTCAATAAAATGTTTCTTCAAGCTCTCGTCTGTAGTTCTAAAATTCAGATTCTTGACAAAAAGCGACCGGGACTGATAAGATCATGGTAAACAAAACAAAATGTTATAAACTAAAAAGAAACACAAAATATATTAAAATAGAGAATATGTTTTTTGTGAATTCATTTACAGGGAGTGGTTCAAAACTTCTGACTAGAGCTAAGGGGGCTGTGCGAGTTGGGTCACGGTTCAAAAAGGGTCAGGCTGTTTTGACCTGAAACACTGTTTGTCAATCCTTTGAAGAATTTTATAACGGTTTTTTTTTCATAAAATCCCAGCATACATTTTCAGCTGTCTCCTTTCAGTTATTGTACTTTTTTTGTACATATGAGTCATTAAAAGATAATCACGTCCCATTTGAGTCATTTTATATGCAAAAAAAGGGCCATCAAAACGATCATTTTTCCATGAAAAAAAAAATTACATATAAAAAGGTTAGCTTTGATATAATTAAACTTTATATAAAAATGTTAAATCCACCAATTACAAAACAACCCAACTAAAACACAAACCCATCTAGTAATGACTTGGATGTACAAAAAAAGTATAATGATTAAAACAGGACAAATAAAAAAGTACCTTCATATTTTATGCAAAAAACCTTATGTACAAAATTATATTATTTATATAATAATCTAATTTTCTGAATAAAATGATTTAGGAGGTTTTATGTGTTAAAACATCAAAATTTTCATCAGCAATGATCGAACCATTTGACATGTTTCCTTTAAAAAAACTTATTTAATTCAACCCGTCTGACCAGTTAGCAATAAACATAACTCGAATGATCCATTCATAAGTAAATGGGTCAAAATTCTCACCTCAACTCGTTCTGTATCAATATCAGCATCTGTTGTTCCTTCCAGTTGTTGCTCTAGTAATGCTCGTTTGGTCTCATGTTCTCCCACAATTGGAGTTTCCTTTTCATCAGTTACAGCCGTTGGATCTCCACTAAGAATGTCATCAGGCGCCCACTCCAAATACAATGGAGCATCTCTGAATTATAAAAGATGAAATATAAATATTTTAATAGCTATAATATGTGGAAAATGCTTTAGTAGATGGAAAGGTAGAAGAAATCATCATACATGTAAAATATATTACTAGTTTAATATTAAGGTTTAGTTGTGTCTAGCCCACGTGCCCAAGTTAGGTTTCTAGGGTTTCTAGTTTTTCCTATACATTGAGGGTTCCACTCCATTGTAATTACCACATTCAGATATAATAATTCCAGTCTATTATGCAATACATAAAGCAGCAAACTACATGGGAGTATGGGACAATACAAAACATTCAAGTTCAACAACTATTTGTTCAAAAGATAAAAATGGTACCAAAAAAAGGAAAGACTGCAACTTCCTGAAGAAAGATGCAAGTGTGTGTGTGAAAACCGCATATGCATTGACCATATATAGTGGGAGAGAGAAATAAGAGGCGGTTATGCGGTTACGTAACCGCCTTATATATCACAGTTGAAGCAATAGATACAGGTTTTTATGCGATTCTCGCAGTTCTATCACTACTTAGAATTGTTTCTGTATTAAACCCCTCCACATACACACACACACACATATACATATATAATTTCAATAAATAATAAGCATGAACTTACTTGTATCGCTTGTATGCTAAGCCTTTAAATGCTGCACGAGCGTTGCCAGGTTCAAGAAAAACCACCTGATGGTTTACGGCATTGACTAATGAGTAAGTTTTAACAGTAAATTTAACGCAGTAGTTCATTTTAACATAGTATAAACGGATAATGAAACCCGAATAACGTACCAAACCTAGAGTTTTTGTTGAAGGGAGAATAACTTTGTCAATACTCCCAAACTTCCCAAACATGCTAGCTAGTTCACTTTCAGAAGAACCATAGGAAAGATTTTTAACTAGTATAACATGGTTACTTCTTTTTACAGCCTCTGTTTTTTTACTGGCAAAATTCTCCAAGGAATTCACATTAACACCAGCATTTGCAAGAGCCTTTTTTGTCTTTGCAATCACTTGTGTTTCTGCTAGTGCAATACGTACAGCTACATCAGAGGATTCACGGTCTAGTAATTCACTTTTACTTGTACCAAATTCTCTAGCAATATTTTCAACCACCTATTAAAAAACAAAAAACAATTGCAAGTAATGTTGCACTTCCAGAAAATATGAAAAGAAGATAAATGTAAAATAGCAGAAAATGTTTGGAAACTCGTACTGTATCTGGTCTCATAAATAAACTGTTCCAAGCTCTTGTATCCCCACTAATTTCAGATTTCTTCCTCTTTTCCTCCCTCTGTTGCTTAAACGTCTTTGAAACATTGGCAGATTCACTGATCCAATAAAATACAATTTAACTTGTAAAAATTTTGAAAATGGCTGCAAGGATAATGGAGAAAAAATGATATTTTAGGTATACTTACTCTTTTTTCACAGGAACAACTTTCTGCTTTGCTGGCATAATGTGCAGGAGTCTGCCTTGAAAAATTGAATTATCAAGATCTTCTAGTGCCCTGTACAGTCAGATTTATAATTACAATAATGAAAACCCAAAAATAACTACAACATATCAAGATGAGACTCAACATTTTAAAATAACCAAATTAGAATCCTCGTTATTATAATTACAATAATTAAAACCCAAAAAATAACTACAAAGATATCAAGATAATACTGCACATTTTAAAATAACCAAAGCAGAAGTCTCGTTATTTCATAAGATAAACAATTAGAAATTTACAAATGATGTCTTGAAACTTATAAGCAAGCATGCATTCTAAGCACAATCTCATGCTTTTGAAACAAGAAATGCACACTTAAAAAAAATGAAACCTGGCTGCAGATTCTGGGAGTGCGTAGAGAATGTAAGCAATTCCCTTTGATCGTTTTGTATCTCTATCAACAACCAAATGAACTTGAGACACACTGCCAAACTTACTGAAATGCTCCTGCAAATCATCTTCCCTGTTTTTCATAACAAAACATCAACTCAGATGGGATTACACAAGAATATAATCATCTCAAATTTTGAGAATTTGAAATAAATAAGAAACATACGTAGCAGTATATGGCAGATTTCGAACAAAAAGACGACCAGTTTGTAGAACATCATCTTCATCTTCCAAACTTGATGATGGGTCATCAACAGCATCAGTCTCATCGGGGTTGTCTGCGAACTCTTCAGCATCTGTTTCAGGATGGATTTTTTGCCTTTCCTTGATATCATCATCATCATTATTCTCGACTTCTTGTACATCTCCATCAACATCATCATCATCAGTATCTGAATCTGACCAATCTTTCTTTACCCTGCTTTTAAAGTAATCCATATCTGACACAGGTTTATCACTGATTTCATTCAGATTAGCAGATTCTGTAATCAATTTCTTTTTGCCTTCCCTTTCTCCTTGAACTTGCTTGTTACCATCTTTTTCTTGGGTGGCTTCCAGCAGATCATTTGACCATAACTTTGACTTTGTACGGGGTTGCATGACCTGAAGGAACTCCTTGAACTGAAGGTCACCATTCTCAGTGTTATTCTTCACCTCAGATGTAACCTTTTGAGTTGAACTAAAATAACTAGTAGATTCCTTTTTCTCCATGGTTAACTTTTCTTGTTTCTTCAGAGAATGCCGGCTCCATGGGCGTGACATTTCTGGATCACCCACTTTGCGAGCAATCTGTACATGAAATACAGTCATTTTCAAAAGTTTGTTAACTAAAGTTCATTATTTCACAATCGCTATGAATATGATCATTGAAAAAGAACCGCTTATCTTTATTAGTTAGATTGACAGTAGAAAAGCATAACAAAGTGTTATGTCACTAGCTTCAAAGAAGAAGAAAAACAAGCAAACCATTTTGTTTCAATAAATAGGTATGATAGAAATCCATAATCACACACCTCACAAGTAATCCTGTAAGTATCCATGAAAGAACCATGGAAGAATTTTAGAGCCTCTGCAGCTTCTTTCTCACTCCGGAAACCAACAAAACCAAATTGTCTGCTTTTACCATCTCTGGAAGAATATTAAATCGAACAATTATATAACATTGTACGAGCTAACTGTGAAAATAACAATACCGAGTAAAGTGAAGATGCTTAGGGAGGTACGGTCGATCTCAAAGGGGTGGAAGGTGGAGATCACAAAATTCAGGGTCTAAATAGTAATTAGCCATAAGTCAATTTAGTTGAGTCGGTCAGATTAGAATTAGTGTTCTAGTAGAAATCGTTTTCTTTGTTTCCAGTTATAATTAGAATAGGATTGCTTACCTATATATATTTCAATTGTAACTTGCAAGTTTTTAATTCAATAAAAAAAAGAGTCGATCAGTTTGATCAAAGTTCTTGTGTTCTTAACATACCCAGTTTAACAAACTGGTATCAGAGCCTTGAAGAACAAGGTTCCCATCGGCGGCAGAAGAGAAGCTTGATCCAGATCAAGAAACGAAGGCAACAGCAGTGATTGTTCTTGACGATCACAGGGAGCCTCGCAGAACCTGTTACCCACGAAGTAACAAAGCAAGAATCGATCGAGTAAGTTCAACCCGTCAGTCATGGCAGAATTCCAAACTATTGGAGGGATCAAGAAGCTGAATAATAACAACTACAACACCTGGGCGACATGTATTATGTCGTACCTCCAGGGTCAAGACCTCTGGGAGGTTGTGAATGGAGCAGAGACCCGGGAACCCAGAATTGACACTAATGGAGCAGTCCATAAGTGGAGGGTAAAAGTCGGGAGAGCCATGTTCACTCTCAAGACAACCGTAGAAGAAGAGATGTTGGAGTACTTCCGGGAAGTCGAGACTCCCAAAGAAGTTTGGGACATCCTATCCAAATTGTTCTCCAAAAAGAATGACACAAGGTTGCAAGTTCTTGAGGGAGAACTGATGACGACATCCCAACGAGACCTGTCGATCACTCAATACTTCCAAAAGATCAAAACTGTGTGTCGAGAGATAGGAGAACTAGACCGGGACTCTAGGATAACTGAACCTCGTATGAAAAGGATCATGATACATGGTCTAAAACCTGAATACAGGAGCTTTATAACAGCAGTTCAGGGCTGGCCAACTCAACCGACTCTGGTTGAACTTGAAAACCTGTTGTCCGGTCAGGAAGCCTTGGCTAAACAGCTGTCCGAGACCTCCATCAAGGCTGAAAGTTCAGACCAGGCCTTGTATGCAGAAAGATCGCGAGGAAAAGCAAAGTATGGGAAGTTTGGCACCCAAAACCGAGACCAGAGGTCAAAGTGGAAGCCCAGATCAGCAGAAAAAGATGATCGAGCCGAAGACAAGAAGGGCAAGTCCAAATCAGACCAGAAGCGCTTTCCATACAAGTGTTACACTTGTGGAAGGCGTGGTCATATGGCAAAAGATTGTCGTTCCAAAACCAACGACGAAGGCAACGTGGCTGAAGTCGAGGAAGGTTGGGAAGCCGAGGCAAATGTTGCTCAAGTCCAAGACGCCTATGCTCTAACAACTTCGGTAGAACCTCGCAACAACCACCTAGACGACTGGATTGTTGATTCGGGATGTTCGAATCACATGACGGGAGAGAAAAGTAAGTTATCTAACCCGAAAAAGTATGCAGGAAGTCGCATTGTTGTTATTGCAGATGATTCGAAACACCCGATATCAAGCATCGGTGATGTAGTGTTTCCAACAAGCAGCAACAAAGAAGAACTTGTGTTGAGAGACGTTTACCACGTGCCCGGGATGAAGAAGAATCTGATCTCAGTGCCCCAAATGACAGCAGCAGGTAACTATGTGTTGTTTGGGCCCAACGATGTCCAAGTGTTCGAAAAATTTGAGACACCTTCAGTGCCGGTGCTCAAAGGACATCGAAGAGAAACCGTATATGTTCTATCTGCTGAAGCAGCCTACATTGAGAAGACCAAGAACAACCAAACAGTGGATCTATGGCATCAAAGGCTTGGGCACGTGGGTTATGAAAAGCTTGGAATCATGATGGAAAAGCAACTAGTTGCCGGGTTACCAAAACTAAGTGTAAACCGAGAAGAAGTATGCTCCGGGTGCCAATTCGGCAAAGCACATCAGCTTCCATTCGACAAGTCCAATTACAAAGCCAAAGCTCCCCTCGAGCTAGTACACACGGACGTGTGTGGTCCGATGCAACACACATCATTGAGTGGTATGCAATATGTTATTACATTTATTGATGACTTTTCACGTTTCCTTTGGGTATTCTTAATGAAACAGAAAAACGAAGCTTTAACAAAATTCAAGGAGTTTCGAGTTGAAGCCGAGAGAGTAACAGGGTTTAAAATCAAAACCCTCAGGTCTGACAATGGTGGAGAGTACACTAGCTACGAGTTCAAAGAATTTCTAAGGCAATGCAAGATCGGTAGGCAATTGACCTGCCCAAACACGCCACAACAGAATGGCGTGTCGGAACGCAAAAATCGTCATTTAACCGAAATCTCAGGATGTTGGCTACACGATAAAAACATACCTGGAAGATTTTGGGCAGAATCGTTTAAGTCGGCAACTTATGTGAGTAACAGGACACCTCAACAGGGCTTAGAGTACAAATCACCGTTCGAGTTACTGTTCAAAAAGAAACCGAACGTGACCCACTTGAGGGTTTTTGGATGTGTATGCTACGTTTTCGTGCCAAGCCACTTAAGAAAGAAGCTAGACAAGAAAGCCGTGAGGTGTATTTTCGTTGGGTATGATGAAGAACGCAAGGGGTGGAAGTGTTGCGAACCAAACACGGGAAAGTGTTATGTTTCCCGCCATGTTGTATTCGACGAGAACTCATCGTGGTGGTCCCATGGAAATGAAGTCCTACCTGATACAGAAAGCTTGAAAGAAAAGTTAGAATCCTCCAGCATCAATCTCGAGTTCAGCAGTGAAGAAAAACCGGAACCAAGTGAAGAAACCGGTCTCGATCAGACTGAACAGACCGAACAGCAGTTGCCAGACCCAAACTCAGCGCCTGTTTTACGTCGCTCGACACGTGTCAGAAGGCAGAATCCTCGTTTTGCAAACACTACAGCTGCAAATATTGCAGTGGTCGAAGAAGAAGTCATTGAACCAAGTTCGTACCTTGAAGCATGTGACAAAACAGAATGGATTGATGCGATGAAAGCTGAAGTGACAGCTTTAATACAAAATCAGACCTGGGAATTGGTTCCCAGACCAGAATTTGTGAAGCCTGTTTCATGCAGGTGGGTTTACAAAGTGAAAAGGAAGGCCGACGGGTCGGTTGAGAGATTTAAAGCCCGACTCGTGGCTAGGGGGTTCTCACAAGAATATGGCTTGGACTATGATGAAACGTTTAGTCCGGTAGCTAAGTTAACCTCGGTACGAGTTCTGATTGCTCTTGCAGCAAGTAAGGGATGGGCATTATGGCAAATGGACGTGAATAATGCCTTTCTCTATGGTGACTTGGATCGAGTCATTTATATGGATCAACCAGCCGGGTTCGAAGACAAAACTAAGTTGGGATATGTTTGCAAGTTAAAGAAAGCGTTATACGGCTTAAAGCAGTCTCCGAGGGCATGGTACGGTAAAATTTCTGAATTCCTTGAATACAACGATTTCGTTAGCACTACCGCAGATGCTAGCTTATTCGTTAAGATAAAAGGAACAAAAGTGGCGGTGGTACTAGTCTATGTCGATGACTTAGTAATCACCGGTGATCTAACGGATGAAATAGCACAACTCAAAGAAAACTTAAACACTCGGTTTCGTATGAAAGACTTGGGAAGATTGAAGCATTTCCTCGGGCTAGAACTCGAATACAAAAAGAATGGAGTACTACTGCATCAACAAAAGTATTCAATCGACATGTTGATAAAGTTTGACATGTGGGATGCAAAGCCAGCAATAACTCCAACAGATGTGAATGTGAAGATATACTCAGATGAAGGAAAAGAACTAGATGAGCAAACCGAGTATAGACAAGTGATCGGTAGTCTTATCTATCTAACATTGACCCGACCCGACATTGCCTTCATTGTGGGGGTCTTAAGCCGATATATGCAGAATCCAAGAAAGCCACACATGTATGCAGCCCGTCGGGTATTACGGTATATAAAAGGTACCATTGGTTTTGGTATGGAGTTTAAGAGGGAGCAGAATATAGAGCTGGTTGGGTATTGTGATGCTGATTATGCAGGAGACCCGAGTAGTAGACGGTCAACAACCGGGTATGTCTTTTTAATTGGTTCAAGTGCTGTTTCGTGGAGTAGTAAAAGACAGCCCACGGTGTCGTTATCTACAACCGAGGCAGAGTATAGAGCAACCGCCAGCGCAGCACAGGAGTTAGTATGGTTGGTAAGGTTGCTAAAGGAGCTGAACCAGAAAGTTGATTACCGAGTAAAGCTTTTGTGCGATAATAAGTCAGCAATCCAGTTGGCCGAGAACCCAACATTTCATGCTCGAACAAAGCACATCGAGGTGCACTATCACTTTGTACGAGAGAAAGTGTTGAAAGAAGAAATCGAGATGGTGTATGTGGATACCCAAGTGCAGGCTGCAGATATGCTAACCAAAGGATTAACAAAAGTGAAGATGGAACAAATGTGTAGCATCGTTGGAATGAGTTCGCTCGGTATTGAGAGGGAGTGTGAAAATAACAATACCGAGTAAAGTGAAGATGCTTAGGGAGGTACGGTCGATCTCAAAGGGGTGGAAGGTGGAGATCACAAAATTCAGGGTCTAAATAGTAATTAGCCATAAGTCAATTTAGTTGAGTCGGTCAGATTAGAATTAGTGTTCTAGTAGAAATCGTTTTCTTTGTTTCCAGTTATAATTAGAATAGGATTGCTTACCTATATATATTTCAATTGTAACTTGCAAGTTTTTAATTCAATAAAAAAAAGAGTCGATCAGTTTGATCAAAGTTCTTGTGTTCTTAACATACCCAGTTTAACACTAACAAGACACATACACAAAACATATCGAGAAGAAATAATTAATAATGGTCAACATGTTTGTAACTGAAAACAAATTATGGGAAATACCTGGTTCTCATGAGCTTGGCATCGGTTACTTCTCCTTTTTGAGAAAAATAATCTCGTAGGCGTTCCTCAGTTGCATGCTTTGGCAAGTTTTTCACACATATTCGAGACCTTCACAAACAAATCTTGTTATAAAACTGAGTATGGAAGAATACTAAATCCATTAGTTATACTATAAGTACCTTATTGGCTTATTCAATTTTCAATGAATTGAAAGAAAGTGTCTGTATGGGGATAGTTACAACACATTTTATTGTAAGTAGTCCTTCTAACAATTAAACAGAGAATTTTCTTAATCATATGTGACCTGGCTACAGTTTTGGTATATTTCACATAGAAGTTTAAGGATTATAAGATGGTATCAAGTATCAACTTAAGCATGATTGGTATATTTTCCAATAATAATGATAATTTCTTTTGAGGTATGTTTCTGAAAACATATACAGGAAAGTATGAATCCATGTCTTTTCTGCCCTAGCTAGTTCTATTTACAAGTAATAAACATACAGACATTGAGATAGCAGAAAAGCATTTCAAAAGGTTGGTAAATGGCAGCTTTCCTATAAACTGTAAGGTGTTTACTAAAATGTGGTGCAATCTTACTGTTAGAAATCACAGAAATATGTTACTGCTATGAATATTCAAGTTCAAGAGAATTAAGAAGAACTTACATAATTGCAGATGGAATCAAAACTAATATAGTTCAAGAATCACACGACTTGTCTGATAGTGAATAACCTGAAAAGAAAACAAATGTAATGTTCCAATTAACTAGTGATATATTGTTTATCCGGGATCGAGTTTTTTTACCAAACAATGAATTTGTTAACATTTGGAAGCCTAGAAGCTATGTGATGATGCACAATTAAAAGTATGATACTTAATTTAGGTTAGTTCTTTGCAGAAGTTGTCCTAATCTCCATGCCCAAATTATACAGCAGCTGTGCATAGGCTGCAATTTTAAGTGTTAGGCTTAAATTATCATTCTAGAGTTGTGTGTGTTTTATGTATATGTATATGTGTTTACGTATATACTACACACCATAGTGATTGTGTTTAGTGATTGCACTCCTGCTGAGCGGGGTGTTTTTCACTTTTTAGTGACACATAGCCTTGTGGGATTGAGTGTGAGCTTAACCTCATGTATTAAACTCAACTTGATTCTAGCTACATCTCAAGTGGATTTATTGTAATTGAAGAGAATTCTTAGAAGGCTCCATCAGAATCACCAAACAATTAATTTACCAAACGTAATCAATTTACATGAATAAGAAAAAACTAACCTGGTGATTTAAAAACACACACACATCATCTTCATGAATGTTGGCGATGGCAATCGATTGAAACTGGAAGCCTGTATAGGGCAGATTCGAAGGGGTGAGACTATCGCCAAAGAAGATGAGATGGAATTAATCTGGGGGCGGGGTTTTATCAGAGTAAGGTCTTTAGGGTTTTAAATCAATTGAATAACTTTCCATTATAAAATAGATTAAAGGAATTCGCTGAATCTCGGCAACGTTACATTTTTTTTCTTTTTTATAATATACGTTTTTAACTAGTTTAATTTTCTAATATTTTTATTTTTCTTTAATAACTTTCGTTCGTTAATTTAAAAAAAAACGGAGTAAGCAGTTAATCAAACAAGGAGCTTACTTGACCTAATTCACCGCCAACAGTAGCAGCCGTGGCGATCAGTTATGTCCACACAAGACAATAAAATACAAAATAGGCCTATCCATTTGGAATCACATACTACTAACTAACTACTATACAACTAAAATTCATATACATTAAAAATACAACTCCTTATTCAAAAACACAATCAGCACTAGAGTTGACTTTTTGACCAGGGTCAATATTGACATGTCAAATTTAGTTTCACTTTTTTATTTGTCTTGTATACAATGAACATTAGTAATTCCCATTTTAACCACCACTCTAATCCCGAACCAATTTAGTTTGTTTAATTCAACTACCCACAACTGCCACAGAAACATAAAGCACGGATTGTTGACATGGCGGTTGACGTGCAAACTCAGATCATTGTTTTGAACACAGAACATCACATCACGCGTGATGGCACCAAATACCCTTACTTGAGCTAGTAAATTGAGGTTTCAACCCATCCACTTGACCCAGAATTTTTTAGTTGACTTTAATGGTTCTGCAAAGGTGGTGTTGACTCAGCACTTTAATCTCCTCCAGATGGTCACCAGTTAACTTCATGCAAATAAACACTATAGATTGACTTGCTTCATAAATCCTTGACCCATTCCTATACTTGAAGCTACTGCAATATTTCTGGTAATAATTAAACACATGAAATCACACAGTTGACCAGGAGAAAGTCAAAGAGTATCACATGCCACAAAGGTTAAGACAGAAGACACACAAGGAACCAATAACGCCGTTTGCCATCATCAATCATTGCAAGACCCTCCTGTAGACATAAATAAACTATTGGTTAGATGCCAAAACAAAAAGTGCCAGTATTAATGGAAATAAGTGCTCACTTGTAATAAAGTTTCAAGGGCATCACTGGCACGACCACTGGACCATGAGAGACGTCTTTCTACTTCTTCAACCGTAACAAAACCTTGAGCCTAAAATGCAACAAATTGCATACTTTGTTACCAAAGATTTTCTTACTAAAACATATGACTTAACAGTCAAAATGAAAAAAAAAATTATAGTTTCGGGCAATTTCATATGTATCCCTACAAACTGGGAAAATATCATATATACCCTTACAAATATGTAAAAATATCATATGTATACCCATTTCATTAAAAACAATTTAAGAAATGAACATTTAACCCTTATTTTTCTAAAACTTTAAAATTTCATATTTGCCCATTTTTAACTTTAAAATTTTATATTTACCCATAAAAAATAGTTTTTTCAAAATATTATATCTAACTTTCTCGCTTTCTTTTATAATTTTACTAATTTTCTTTTATAACATTTATACATTAAAGAGAACCCGTTTTCTTTTATAACAACTATTAAAGAGAACACAAGTAAGAAAATAGCCAATATTCGCAATCGACGATGCCTTCTGAATAGTTTGGAGAATCGCGATGGTCGCCGTCTCGTTTACATATGGGATAAAACTAAAAAATTAGGTCATAAAAAATCATATAACGGATACGATACAATGGTCATAAAGTAAAAAAAATCATTTAAATTTGGTATATATGATATTTACCCATGTTTGTAGGGGTATATACGAAATCTTTCTTCAATACAGTAGGAAATTGCTCAATGAAAAAACAGCTCTAGAATTTCATTGTGATCTTTCTTCAGTTCAGTTGGGACAGAACAAACAAGCTTTCTTTTCCCAACGGTAATCACTTCAAAACCACTCCCTAACACCTGAATAATCATGTTCAGGTTATTACAACATTAGAGAAAAACAAGGTTAATTAACACCATTCTAATGAATTGCATACTACACAGACACACTACCTTTAGTTTACTTGCACAAGCAATCATCTTTAGACCCTGCCTCGCGCTCGCCTTTTCTTCTCTGACTTAGATCATCAGAAGCAGAAACAAGCACCTACCAAGTTCATAATAGAAATCACCAATCCATAAAAGCTCGATGCAGAAACCTTTATTTGATGCGAGCGGATCTACTCCTACTTTTGCGCACATCTCATGGGACTGTGATCTGAAAGCAGGGTTCTTGTGAATGTCATTCTGCAGTTAGCATAATAGAGTATGAACAATCAGAAATTCACAATTCCTGTCAAGTTTTCTTTCCACTCTGCCACTCAATTACATATGTATGTAAACGAGCCGAGCAGAGGCGAGCCAAGTTGGGCTCTGGCTCAGCTCGTTTATCTTAACGAACTGAAATGTTTGAGCTCGGGCTAGGCTCATTTATTGTTTATTTTTTAAAATTTTATACATTTTACACATATTGATGAATAAAAAAGAAATTTATTTCTAACATACTCATAATTCAGAATTTATAATCCAAGTTCAATGCATAACCAAGTTCTAATAATTGTTTATTTGTCACATCTTCAACTCGATCATTACTCTCAAAAGTCTAGAAAACCAACTTCAAATCTAAAATAGACGCAATTGTCATACGCAACCTAACCTCCTGATACTTGTCAAACTTTTCATACAAGAAAATATCTCAGTTGTTAGGGCTAGGGTTAGATATTGGTCATATCTTTTTATTAAAAAAATTGGCATAATTAAGGCTTATAACGAGCACCTTGTGTTTGCGAGCAAAGTCTTCCAATTGAGATCGAAACGTCTTTCATAAGATCGGTTCGTTTTCATTCATAACAATCATCTAATGATTCGTTAATTCTTGTATGCAAGTAAAAAAAAAAAGAGGGATATTGATGCGAACCCTGTAAACCACCGATTCCTGGTCTTCGTCTCATCGTTCAACACTTCAATAAGCCAACATGCAACCTCCGATCAGATCAATCTTCGATGATGATTCCAAGACGTTGACAGAAATCAGGGTTGCAGCTTGGGATAAGAGATTCAAAAGATTAAAGGAATAATATAATCAACAAATCAGAGTGGCGCAGCGGAAGCGTGGTGGGCCCATAACCCACAGGTCCCAGGATCGAAACCTGGCTCTGATATTCAGAGTGGCTTCTGCAATATTTTTTGATATTTTTACACGTTAAAAGAAGCAAACTTAAAACCAATCAATTAGTCACTTCCATTATTTTACAAATCTATATTGTTTAATAAATAAAGGTATTTTCATGTCACGTGTCGTCTCCATATTCATTCTCATCATTTTTTTTCCCGTCTCTCTCTCTTATTAAATACACTTCCATATTTTAATAATAATATATTTTTGAAGAAAATACTAATTATACTAATAAAACACATTTATCTTAAATTATCTCTTATTATAAGAAAATCTAATTATGTAACTTTATTTTCAATCAAATCATAAATGATAGTAATTAGCGTATTTTCGAAACTCAATTATATATTAATTTTTACATGTTTTGAATTTTGTTTTTTATCCGTAATATATGTAATACATTTTTACACATGTAAAATATATAAATAAAGATTTAAGAATTTTATGTATTGATATTTTTCACCCGTGTGTAATACACGGGATCTAAGCTAGTAATATAATAAAAAAGTGTATCTAATACACATGATTAATTACTTTATTATTAAGAGAGAAAAAAAAAAACAAATGTAATGTTACAATTAATTTTATTTTTTTGGAAGGGCAAATTTATTGATTACTGTGGGAGTGAGACTTGAACTCATAACATCATCAAACCTTTGTATTTCTAGAAAATTTCCTCTACCACTGCGCCACCAACCCCAGTGGTAATGTTACAATTAACTAGTGAAATATTTTTATAAGGGGAATATCATATCTACCCTTACAATATAATATATATCCGATCAAAACTAAAAATAACATACATAACCAATTTAAATGATTTTTTTTTACTTTATGACCATTCTACGCTTATTCATTATATGATTTTTTATAACCTATTTTTTTTAGTTTATCTCATACATAACCCAATTTAAATAATTTTAGTTTTATCTCATACATAACTCAAATCGATTTAGAAGGCATCAATTCCATCTCGTTTTCGGTCATTAAAGCATGGATCGGTTTTATTTTTGGTTAATTCGGTTAACCGATTTATTGGCTTGGCAAAAAAAATATTTTTTTTCCAACTTTTGATTATTAAAGCAGTGATTCACAATATTCATTTCCCATCGTAAGTATACTTTCATGATTATAGTATACATGTTAGTTTTATATCTCTAAACACAACTTGTATTTTGATATGCTGAATTTAGATATGTGCATTTTTGAATCCATATGTAAATCTTTTGTTTGTTTGATGTTATAATATGTGAGCATATAATATGCTACACTTTTTGAGTTTTTAGTGATATACAATTATTCGAGACAACAAATCTAGCAAGTTAATAATTTGAATAATTAGAGAAACTGTTTTTTTTTTGGTAAATAATTTTTAAAGTTAAAAATAGGTAAATATGAAATTTTTAAGTTTTAGAAAAGTGTAACGAACTGACTTTCAAGTATATTATATAATATGGTATTCATATTATATGGATGAAAGTGGAAGTTTTGTTGTAAAAGATTAATTTTATCAACTTTTGATAAAAAGGGTTAAAATTGAAAGTACAGGAGCCAGTTGTGTAACTTTTAAAAATCTGATGACTTGGGGGGGGGGGGGGGTTCACGAAATTCACACACATAAGTGTGGGTTTGGGTCTTGAAAGAGTGGAGAGAAATAGATTGAGGGCTGAGATCAAAGAGGTGGGTGTTTGCATGCTTGGATTGAAGGTTTTCGTGTAATCTTCTTCCAATCACCAAGTAAGTGTTTTTCGTCTTTTGAATCCACCATTGATGGAGTTGGAGGTGTGTTTTGGGGTAAAATAGTTATTTCTTAAATTGTTTTAAATTAAATGGGTATATATGATATTTTTACATGTTTGTATATATGATATTTTCTCAGTTTGTAAGTGTATATATGAAATTGCCCAGTTTATAAGCTCAACGGATATAAGAACATAAAAAAGCGTACATGATTGCTATGACTCTATGAGATTGAGATGAATACTAAAACTAACAGATGAGTTGAAGTATAAAATGATTCAGTGGGTAACGTTTGCGTCGCTTGAGGCCGGAGCCCAGGGACGAACAGTCAAACCAGAAACTGGAGTAAGGCGAGTTAGCGACTTTGCGAACAATCGAAGAGATTCTGCTAGGGTTAAGTTGAATACAATCAGAGATGTAAATGAACCGAGCAGATAAGCTATTTAATGTAAGTTCTTTAAGAGCTCGAAACAAGTTGATCTCAAACAAGCTTATGGTTCAATCGTAAATTGGAGTATTTAGTATATTAACGCAGGTTTGAGATTCGCATATCGAGCTTGACTAGTCACGCCAGTCTAAACGAGTATAAAAATTTCTAATAAATATATAATTACATAATAAATATTAGATAAAATTATATTTTTTTTTGTCCTTTAGGTATATTGAAAATTACACATCTCATCCTTTAGTTTCAATAATTACATTAAACATCCTCTATGTTCAATGTTTGTATGGATTTCACTAACCGGCGTTCAAATTTCAATTATTTTTCTTTTAAAATAATAATTTACCGTTAGTATTAAAAAACAAAAGAAAACAAAACCCACGAATCACCTTATTGCTCATCAATGTTGACCACCACAACCACTAACCCCTCACTGTCTTCATCCCTTATACTAAGTTATTTCTCAAGTTATAGAGATAACAAAGTGTTTGTAGATTTTGTGAAGCAACTTATCATGACACATATGCGAAGTAGGCGGTTTGACTTATTGCTCCAACGAACAATGAGTGGTCATGTCCAGTAGGGTTCTTGAGCTATGAGTGTGTTATTCTACTAAGACTAGATAACCGTTAGTCCCATCGCATGAGAGGGTCTCCAACAATCAGCCTCTGGCTTGAGAAACAGTAAGGGTTTCTTGAGAGATGTATAAGTGAAGAATAGTAAGGGGCTGTTTGGCAACTTTTGAACCAGTAAGTGCTGAACCAGTAAGAGGTCTGAATGGGTAAGAGACTCTGAACCAGTAAGTTGCTGTTTGGTTGGGCCTCTGAACGACTGTACAGAATGACTACTTTACCCCTCTGAACTATTTTGTGTTGAATGAAATTTATCTGTTTGGTTAGAGCTCTGAATGATTGTACTGAATGATGAATAATTTTAAAAAGAAAATACAAAACATCATAGAAAATCCAAATTACACATAAATCATTCAAAATCCATGGAAACATACTGAAATCCAAATAGAAATTAACGAAGGTCCTTGTAATGCTTAAACACATGATTTTGGTGCTTCATATAACATTGGTTTAAAAACATGAATCCACTTTTCAAAAGTAACAGAAACTCAAATGGTAGAAACTTGGAATAGAGAAATACCAAACACGCAAATAGACGAATGAGATTTATAATCATACATTCTAAAAGAACATTGGTTTAAAATGAATATGTAAGTTGAAAACAAATAAATAAAGCACATGTAACATACAAATATATGAGCCATGTTGCATAACTCAAGTTGCTTGATGATATTGGTCCATTGTTTCTTTCATCTCGTCCAGTTTCTCAACAACATATTCAACTTTCTTGCAACAGAGTCACTTGTATATCCTAATGTTACATTATACAAGTATTAACATACCCTGTTCAACCAATTAAATGAACATATACCTATCACCACCAAACAAATTACAGACCAGGTCAACATCATAAACTGTTTACAAGCTTAAATTATGAAACTTGAATCTAAAATTCTCTAAACTGTAAATGTCTTCTACAAAACTTTATGCATATGGTACAATATGCCAAACCGTTCATCTTTATCAACCAAACAGTATTTACAGCAAAAAGAAGTTGAATCTAAAATCACATCTATGGCCAAATAGCAAGCATACAAATAGAAATTAATATGAAAAGAAACAGAGAAATATGTAAAGTGACATAGGGTTGAACGTACCTTGGTAATCTGTTGAGAGGACGAGTGGCAGCAGCAGCGGAGAGGACGAACCAGTAGCAGCGGCGTCTGGTAGCGGCTCCGACCGGTAGCAGGAGGAGGTGAGTCGTGCGCAGGTGGACGCTCCGACCGGTGGAGTAGCTGCGCAGGTGGAGGCTCCGACTGGTAGCAGGTGGAGGCTCCGACTAGTTGAGTAGCTGCGTCTTTTTGAGAAGATGGGCAAGGGGGAAAAATTAGGTCATTATTTTATTCAGAGAGTTTTTGGGACTGAATGGTTAACAGGCGTTATGAACCGTTAAGAGGTGGTTTTTTAACGAATCAAACATCTACACCTCTGAACGATTCAGAGGTGGCCTCTTAATGGAACCATTAAGTGGCTACCAAACAGAGCCTAAGAGTGAGTATTGATAAGATAGAATGGTTTGCATGAGGCGGGACTTGACATATTTGCATGAGCAGGGCTGGAGCTGAGGATTTAGGGGCCAGGGCGAGCTAGAAAATAGGCCCCAAACGATAAAAAAATTCCTTGTGGGCCATCATTTTTCTTCTCGTGGACTCCTTTCTTTTATGGGCTGCCAAAACCAAATTTATTTAAATAGATTAAAAAAATTATATATATATATATATCTATATCTATATCTATATCTATCTATATATATATATATAATTTAAAACTTTTGGACCTATCGGGAGAGCGGGCCCTGGGCGGTCGCCCACCCTGCTCATGGTTAGCTCTGCCCTGTGCATGAGATCAGGTAAGGAAATGTCAGGGTTCATGCAAGGTATTACTTACGTCATTTTAAAAGAAATCATTAGTAGCTTATATATAGATGTTTAGATTTGTTCATTATTAAGCATCTTAAAAGAAATCACACATTTAAGTTTTGATATATTATTACATACATAGTCTAAATTTAATTATTTCCCCTATTATATATAATATTAAAAGATAACTTTGTCATGTGAGGCAAAGTTACTCAAGAAAGTTTGCAACTTGCTTTGTATATTGTATAAATCTTTGTTGCATTTTTTGTTTTTTTTTTATTCTTGTTAAAGAGAAAAATGTTTTTTTCCAACGTTGAAATTTTGTTTAAGATTAATTGTGTAAAAAAAGTTAAATAGAATGAAATATTTTTAGCAAATAAGATACCCCAACAATCAAAGTCACATTTCTTAGTGTTATAATTTGAAAAGCCTACTTTTAATTTAGGCACAGAACCTTTTAAAACACCTACGCTTGAAGTTACTATATATTTGTTGTGATGATGAATGATGGGATACACACGAGGACAGGGAAGTATAACTCCAAAGAGTGTGACCTTATACGATTCAATTCGGTAATATCTCAAGGATAATTACACGTGAATGGGGGGCGTGAATGCGTGATCCACCTGGCTCGTGAATGGACATGGAACACCGTCCCATAGGGCGTGAACGGCAAGCCCGTGAGCAGCTTCACAGGGCGTGGGAAGCAATCTTGTGGGTGTTATATATATGTATACATGTATATATATGGGGACGGTTTCACTAATAAGTGGTTTTTCGCTAAGAAATCCTAAGAAGTGGGTCAAACGAACTTCGATTGAGCTCATTCCAGCGGCGTTGGAACCGTCTCATCGAACCCTAACCCGGACCCAAAAACCTAAACCCCCCTCCACCCGCACCCACAAAAACCTAAACCCCTCCCCCTCCTACCCCACCCCGAAAAGCCTAAAATCACCACCCCCACCCCCAAAAACCTAAACCCCCCCCCCCCCCAAAACCTAAACCCCCACCCCCACCCCCACCCTAAAAAAAACCTAAACCATAAAATCTAAACCCTAAAAGCTAAACCCTAAGGCTAAACCATAAGGCTAAAACCCTAAAATTCAAACGTAAAAGCTAAACCCTAAAAGCTAAGATGGTAGAGTTCGTTTGATATCGTTTCTTAAGGTTTTTGTCATTTCTTAGATTTCTTAGCGAAAAACTACTTCTTATTTGAACCTCCCCCTATATATATGTGTGTGGATAGTGAAACCATTACACATCTTAGTGATTCGGTTTATTGATTGCCCTCCTATTAGCATGGCGGTGATGTGACGAGTTTTTTTTACTTTTTTGTGATTCCATTACACATAGCCTTAAACTCAGGGCCGGCCCTTAAGGGGGGCGGGGAGGGCGATCGTCCAGGGCCCAGTCTCCTTAGGGGCCCGAAGTTTTTTAATTTTTTTTTGTATTTTACACACACATATATATATATATATGTATATATATTGACAAAAAAATTCTATATATTTTTAGTTTTAAACCCAATCTCATTAGTCCATTACTTACAAATGTGGCCCGAATTGTTTAGAAAAAGGCTCAAGTTGTAAATAAACTCATATAAAAATTAAAACGCTCAAAGATATTTTTAAACTCAAGATAAAATAGGGATTGTATTATGGTTTTTTTATATAAGATTATTGAGTTTATATTATAGGGGCCCGCTTTTTTTTACACGCCCTGAGCCCAAAACATTTCAAGGATTCTTGGGACCGGCCTGCTTAAACTAGGGTTTCTTGGTGCATCATAAATTACCATCAATATGTCATATGGGCGCCCTCGTGGACATGATGTTCTAATAATTTGTTGAGACGGGAATATGATAGGTTTAAGACAACTATGAGTTGAAATATATCATTATCAACAAATACGGTAGCTAATGAGCTGGTGGTGGAGTGATAAGGGAGAGACCTAGTGTTCCTTGTGACCCAGGTTCAATCCCTGCCCTCCACATTAGTTTCTGCGGCATGCAAATGAGGCCTAGCTCTTAGGCTGATGCACCTGGGTTTTACCCACGCCGATCCAGGGTTCGAGCCTCGGCTCTCTCTCAAGCTTGGAAGGGCCGTATTGGGTGAGATTTTTCCTTGGATGCTCTCCAACTCTGACGCCAAGTGGGCCCGGTTAAGACAACATATTGGCCGGAGTTGGACGAGGCTCTCCCATGTGACGGGGGAGTGTGACGTCACAACATTCAATGTTCGTCGTTAAAAAAAACAAATATGGTAGGTTTAAGACAAGTATTCGTTGAAGCATATATTTTTTATTATGTATCAAAATGAATCACGGAGGCCGGAGGTAGAATGATTGGCGGGTTGGATAGCGGGTCACAACCAGTACAAGTTAAAATGGATCATTTTTAATAGAGTAGAAACGGTAGTATTGTGTTGACAACAAACACTTTATTGTCTATTTCTTTTTTATAAATATAATTTATGTGCTAATTATGATTAGAATAAAATTATTATTGCAATAATAACATAAATGTTTAAATAAAAACGATTAAAGAAGTCTTACTTGACTTTCAAACCGTTATTCAATTGAGAGAACAATTTTGTAATGGGATATTTATATCATTGGGTTTCTACTTTCTACTCTCGATCCTAAACGCATAAAAGCTCTGACCTAAAAACTAATTGTATTAGTCCGTTGCTTAGAATATATTTTATAAAAAAATAATAATGGTTTAGGCATATAATAAATGATGTGTTATTTATGCATTTTTTGTTAAAACAAAAAAAAATTATTTATAACTAATTCTAAAAGTTTTATACGACTATATTATGGTTTTGGAAGAAAACAAGAAGAATGATCAAAATTTTAAATTTTATATGATAATTTTTATATCAAATAAGATTGTAATTCTATACCAATGAAATACGTGAACAAATTTTGTGTGCCCACTTAATGTTCATGTATCATCATAAATGTCTATGAATATACAATTCTTAAGAAAATAAAGTGATACACACCAGAAAAAATTACACTCAACAAGAATTTCACATATAAAAGAAAGTAAAAGGTAGGTCACGTTTGCACATTCTAGACATTTCTAATAATACGCGAGTCTGACATGAACACTAACGGATAAATATACCCAAAATATTATTCTCATAGTTTTCTCTTCAAATGTCAATTTTCATGAAATTCTAGGCAAATATAATTATCATGCAATTATTGATTCTAAAGTTTTCTTATTATAAACAAACAAACAAACTCGGTGGAATCTCACTCATAAAGTAGGATCTGAAGATGGTGAGATGATGAAAGTCTTACCTCTATATCAAAGGATAGAGAGGCTGCTCCCAAGTAGACCCTTCGGCTGAGAAAAACAAAAAGTTTTCTTATTATATAAAATATAATTTGTACTAATTTACAAACGTTAAACAAGCTAAAGCCAGGTTAAATCTCTTCGGTTTTATTGGTTTAAATGAAAAGACATAGATGGACATATTACTCATTTGAAAGACATAAGTGCCCTTGCAATTTCAAAATCCCATACCAAAACGCTAGAGAGATGGGGGTAAGGTTGTCTTTTAAGGTTTAAGCCGAAAGCAACGTCACAACAAAGAACAACACAGCAGCAAACCCAAAACAGCACCCCACGATCACTGTGAAGGCCTGCAGATTGTTGTAAATCACATATGAGACCCATTTACCTATGAATGGGATGACAGTTGTTATATTGGGTTGTCATGTTAGTCTAACCCGTTTACAACTTGATTACAACCCATTTATACCTGCCAATCCGCCAACTTGACCCGTCAACCCATTTGAGTCGTTTAAATAAATTGGTAACACATGCCGTGTTCATGTTACACGACTTTAAGTGTGTCCAGTTAGGGTTGATCTTTTTGGGTTCGTTAACTCAACCCCCAACCCAAAACCCATCAACCTAACAGATTTGCCACCAATATTGTATCTTAGACAAGCTAACCTTGTTGAAAGCTACCCAAAAGTGCAATTTTAATTTATATAACCTTCTAAATCATTTTATTCTTAGTTTTTTATACTATAATAACAATATAGCTTATAATCATGTTTAAGATTTGCAATTACTTTAACAAGGGGCAAAGAAAGTTTGCCACCAATCCAACCCGTTTTGACTCGTTACCCACCCGCCCATGAGCCCATTTTACCACCTCTAACAAGGAGTATAACGTAAGGATTAACTAAACAAAATGAGGCGAAAGGGAACTAATTATTTTAAATGTGACAAACCTTTGCTTGTGATCTGAACTTGAATTTGGCCATGAACCAAGCTAAACCTTTATCAACTACAGGTGCAAGTGCCAAGGCCCTGCATAATAAGCAACCCTTACATAGTGGGCTAGTAAACTTGGCGATATGAACTATATAGGCCTATATTAGTGATATTTCTCTTTTTTCGGTTAAAAATATCTAATGGACCATATAACCTCATTTTTTTGCACATTACAACCAAATTTTACTTTTTCTTTGTAAAATTAGATTACCACAACATAAGACTTAGTTATATAAGTTATGAGCTCTGTCTTTCTAATCCAAGAGCATGTAAAATTTTGACCTTCCCAATAACACAAAGCTTTATATGACCTCCACAAATTCTGTTCGACCTTAGAAGTCAAAACGTGCTACTTGTTAGAGAACCAAGGGCGTAAAAATCCGTTGTAACTAATGTTTTCAGAACTGGACCGGACAGCGAACCGGCCACCTTACCAGTCCGACTAGATTTAAAAACCGGATGACGTCATAAATAATATAAAAATTGAAACTATATATATATATACAAAATATAAAAATACTTTATATTTTGATGTGAATTTGTAATTTTAGTGACATATGTAGACTTAAATAAATAAAATATGGAACTTGGAATACTAAATTAATTAGAAAATGAGATTTTGAAGGAAAAAAATTAGAAAAGTTGGAAATAATGGAATTGTCCGACCACCCGGTCCGGTTCACCCGGTTCAAAGAGGCATAACCGGATCGGTTATATGACCGAGTCCCGGTTCGCCCTGTCCGGTCCGGTTCTAAAAAACACTGGTTGTAACTAATGGGATCCCATAAAGTGTACGCACATGTATCTGTGTGTGTGAGAGACAGAGAGAGAGTATCATAAATTCATGAAATAAGATGGTGATAAATATAAATATTGAAAACATTAAGCGGCTCACCCTCCAGCTCTCGCTAGTTTAGTTACTTGGCTTCCAGCCCAGACCATGGCCATCAATTTCACAAATCTGCACATCATTGTTCACACCAAACTCTCATCCAACAGTAAAGTGAAGATGATGATGATGATGATGGTGATAAAGAAGAAGAATAAGCACCTTTTAACAGCTGCCCAATAGCCCATTTTCCCAGGTGCTGGTGCTATGTAGAACCTAGACCATAAACAAACAAAATTCCCGTTAAGTAGATATGTTAACAGCACTGAATTGTAGAACATAAAAAAAAATAAGAGGGAGATGATTATGTAACAATATAATTCCAATAAACTCCTTTTGTTAACTATGACTTGCTTTATTAGCAGTGACGGATCTAGGAAAAAAATCCAGGGGTATCTGTCTATTCGTTCAGGGGTATCTGGATACATAAAACGGTAAAAAAAACAAAAAATTCTCACTGCGCGTCGAAAGTTGAGGGGTACCGACAGGTACCCCTGACCTTATGCTAAATCCGCCACTGTTTATTAGGTTGCTTTTTTTTTATATAATTCGGATAAGAAAAAAACGGATGATAAATCTCAACGGTTCTTCAAACTACACTTCCATCATTTATCGATTAAGTGACATAATTACTTGACAAATTTGTCCCTCAAGTGCAAGTTCAAAATAGAATATTACTTACCATGCCACGAGAAAGGCAGAGAGATAGTAAACAGTGTTCAGTAGCCCGTAGGACAATATCCCTGAAATTCCATATCTTCTAAGCTTTTCCAATATCCTAAAATTTCCATGGACAATAATCATATTAATATACAAATCTCAGCACACAAATGCCAATATGATTTACTATTTTCACAATGGCTGCATCTCATTCTCATTATAAGTGAGCATCATGCTCAAAAATTAACAAGTAATATCATTTTTTATTCACAAATCACTGCACACCACTCTTTATATACTAACAGAAAAAATCCAAATTCATTTTTCGCCAAATATATCATAGAACCTATAAAGAGAAAACATGAAGAGTTCTGTGTTATAAATATTAGCAGCCACAAAATTCAGATTTCAGAGAGAGGGAGAGGGAGAGGGGGGGGGGTGTTAAAACAAGGTGCAGAAGGCAGTAACATCCATAATGCAGTTTTAATCCTAAAACTTCCCTGCAGCTTTATTAAGAGAGTGGTCTGTCTTCTTACTGTTAATTTTAAAATCGGCATCTTTAATTTTTCAACTATCGGCACTTTAAATTAGTGATACGAAATGTAAGGTGGTTTTCCAGGACCCCCCCTACTACTTATCTCAACATAAAGATACTAGAAAACCTCTCTTTATTGGTTTATCTTTTTGTATATATGTAATGAGTTAACAATTAATAATATCTAACAGAAATATAAAACCTAATAAAGCATACAATAGCCTGCAGTATAGAGCAATAATAATGAAAGGAAGGTAGTTAGTACTCTGATGATGAGGATGACTTCCCTTGACTTCCATTGTTTTCCCCTGAACCTAAAACAGAAAATGAGGAATTTTCAAAAGCCTAGCATCATTGAATCAACATTATGTTCATTAATCAGGACCTTCTTGCTCCATAGAGCTGCTAGCAGGATCTGATAACCCATGAAGCTAACCTTGAAGTCAAGAGTTAACATTAACAATATACTAAAAATCAGATTTCAAAATTCAAATTAGCATGCTAGCAACAGTAAGATCTTCAAGTAAGTAATTTCATCCTAAAACTTCACTAAAATAGCATTCAATTCAATCGATGTGACACATTCAACATTAACAAACTAGTAAAATTCAAATTTCAAATTAACATGCTAGCAACAGTAAGATCTTCAAGCAAGTAATATCGTCTTAAAATTTCACTATAACAGCATTCAATTCAATCGATGTGACACATTCAACATTAGCAAACTAGTAAAATTCAAACTGCAAATTAACATGCTAGCAACAGTAAGATCTTCAATCAAGTAATTTCATCTTAAAATTTAACTAAAATAGCATTCAATTCAATCGATGTGACACATTCAACATTAGGAAACTAGTAAAATTCAAATTGCAAATTAACATGCTAGCAACAGTAAGATCTTCAAGTAGGTAATTTCATCTTAAAACTTCACTAAAACAGCATTCAATTCAAACATGAAAATTGTTCTACATTCCTAACAATTTGAAACGATTACAATATTAGAATAATATATCAGACAGTTCAATCGATCTGACACATAAACAGAGAATCAAACTCACATCGTCGCCACGCACACACCGGAGATGTAGACGCCCTGTGATTTGAGAATGCTTCGATTGAAATCGAAAGTGCAAACGCGCAGAAGAGCCATCAGGAACTTTCAATGTCTGAAATCTGCACCTAACCTAAGCATTTCACACACAAAACCGCCGAATTAGCAAAATATACGGCATTAATCACAAAATTGAGGTTGCAGGTAATATTACATACATGATGGAGGTGAGAGAGAGCGTTGAAACATGTAGTGCGAGACATTGGATAGAAGGATGAAACGATGGGTTTGGCTCCTACAAGTTTTTAGTTTAGATTTTGGTTATGAAATTAAAACATACATGACATGACCCTTGCCGGTCGGACCGGGTAGTCAAGTATGCTTGAACAGTTTTTATTTAAACTGACCAGTTACCGACCATATACTTCATATCAAACTCGTCGGTCCTAAATATAAGCTTGTTTAAGAAACGAGTCTGAGCCCGATCTTCACTTATGAGCCGGCTCGCGAGCCTAAACGAGCATATTGTTTATATAATTTTTTAATTAATATATTAAATATATATTTATAAAACAATAATTAAACGTATAAAATTATATTAAAAATAACTAAATAATATATATTATGTTATATATACAAATTATAATAAAATGTATATATTCCCTAAATATATATATAAATTATTTAATAAATAATAAACAAGCGAGCCCGATCCGAGCTTGAAAAACTATTCACGAGCCGAGCTTGAACTTTTAAAATAGAGCTGAAATAGAGCTCGAGCTCTCAGTAAGTTAAACGAGTCGAGCTCGAGCCTAGTCGAGCTCTAGCTCTGCTCGGCTCGTATACACCCATAGCTACAAATGATTTATGAGGCTATGAGCATTTAATGAAGAAAATCAAAGGTTGCGATGAAGGTTTTGTCGATGTTTAAGCGTGAAAAAGGTATTAAGGGATAAAATTGAAATAACCTACAATTATTGACTTTTTTCATGTTCATCCATTTTTTTAAACATAACTTTTTATACGACATTATTTTTTTTAAATTACACCATAAAATCAAACATTTTATTATCTTTAATTTGATTATAGTTTTACTATACTTTTATTATAAAAAAATCGATTTAAAAAAACAAGTCGATGTGTTTTGGGTATAACATGTGTAATTATAAACATATGTTGTGTTATTATTAACCTAATTTGCATAATTATAAAATAGGTTGGGTAATTATCATGGTGTGTAATTATAAACATAGGTTGTGTTATTATTATATGGGTTGCGCAATTTCTTATGCGTGATTATGTAACTTTGTGCGCAATTATGGCGCTGACGGATTTACTCATCGCCCTAAGGGCACGTGTCTTCGTATGCTTCGTACGCCTTTAGGCTTTTGTACGATAACCAACACCTATATACACACACACACACTATTTATGTCGTCATTTGGTTTTTAAATCCGGTCCGACTATTGGACTGGTAAGACGACCAATTTGTTGTCTGATCCGGTTCTGAAAACATTGTACATGGCTGAAAGATGATAAACGAACATGAAAGAAGTAAAACGATAAAAGTGAATACGTGACCTTGTCATGATTTTTTATTAATTTTAAATATTTCGTTTTCACTTCATAAAAATAATCATAATAGCTAATATATTTATTCTCATCAATTATCAAATTTTGTGATATTCGCATCATTTTCTTCTCCTGTCCCCGAATATGAAATTTAAACCCAAAACCTTCAAACTTAAGTATTTTAAGAGGATTTGTCTTTACCACTGGACCACCAACCCCAGACCCCCGGTCAGATTTATATCATCCCTAAATCTTGACGGGTTACATATACGAGTTATAAGAGTTTAAAGTATTTTACATTTATTATAAAGAATGAAAATGATATGATAATCATATTATAAATCATATTTGATAAAATATAAAAAAAATGAAATTTTAAATGTTTTGAGCGGTATATTTGATATTTTGATATATAATTAGATGGATATGAAATTATATTAATACAAGTTCTTTTTATAGAATCTATGAACTTGTCCATAGATAATAAATAATTTCATACGTAAAATCAATCAAGTTGTTAATTATTCACATAAGTTCCCGTATAAAAAACTTTATTATTTAAAATATATTAAAACGGTAAAGATATTTTAAAGGTTCTTATATTTGTCACTCTCAACAAATAGAATAAAACTTTGTATGAGTATAGGAAACTAAAAACCCTAATTCCATTAAAATTAAATAACATAACATCTTCATAGTGATAACATCATTTTAATAAGAACAAACTTGTCAAACCACACTACATGCTTTTGAGTTTGGGCCAAAATGGACTGGGCTTTTGTTATTGATGGCCTACTCTTCTAACAATACAAAAACATGACACAGTACAAATGTACAATGAGTTGATAAATAAATTAAAATAAAATTTGAAGCCTTGGGGAGAAATGGAATATAAATATGAAGTTAAAATACAATCTCACCAAACATTTTCAAAACAATTGCTAACATGCTAATAAATGATAAAACCTAACATACAATCACTGCATCCTTTCTTTCTCAACTGATTTGGTTTGAGGCAATGTTCCAAACACGCCGTCCCAAAGAGATGATGTTATGCCAAATCCTTTGGTTTGAATTCGGAAATGATGATTTAAGTGGTATTTCTGCATATAAACCGATTCATCTTAGTAAGTTCAAGATGATAAACCACGAATAAAATAAAAGAAACGACTAAAACAGAAGAAACCAGCAATGGGTTGCTATTTTTGGTTAAAACTACGAGTGTAAACGAGCCGGGCCGCTTGTGAGCTATACAAGACCGGCTCGCTAAAAGCTCGAATCAAGCCGAGCTTAAACGTGTTGCAGTTTCTTGACAAGAGGATATAAATAAATTTACCTTGAGATTTTTTGGAACTTCACTTCTTGGCTGACCATTATGCAGATAGTAATGGGTGCAATCATACATCACATAACCCAGCAAAATACCAGCAAACAAAGCAGAAGCAACACTACGGGCTGATATCAGGTTTAAAAGCTTCCATAACTGCCAATCATAAAACACAATTACCTCTTTTGCCACATGTAATCATCAAAATATTCATGTCTTGAAAGTGATTATGTGATACTGAATAATAAAATTCAGATATAGAAGATGGTGTTTGGATTGTGTTTTTGTTGTTTGAAGTTGTAACAACCAGATGACAAATTCCGGTTATTTAAAAAATTAATACTTGAAACGCCCAAAAATGACATTCTTTTTTATTTTTGTTGATAAAGGGCAATGCCTGGAAAAATTTATAAATAAAGATAAAAAAAATGACAATCTTGAATCATAACATACCGGCACCAAGAGAATGGCTGTAGCAGTAGGAGGGAAAACAAGGCGTAATCCATCCTGAGGATGTTTGTGATGACAGCCATGAAGAAGATAATGAAGGGTGTTCCCCCTAAAGATATAAGAAATAATCAAATAAATAAAAACCAAAGAAACTGCATCCATGCTGATTCTGTGTACAAAGAAAATATATAAAAATAACACACCAATAGCTCTTGGTTTTAATGTGAAAAAGAAAGCGATGCAGAGTGTATTCCATGAGTGACCAAATTAAAATACCCATAACAAGTATTATTGCTATCTGAGGAGGTGAGCGCCCCATCTTGAATGACTTGGCGGTATACCAACATACGACAGGCAGCCAAATGATTGGAATTGCATACCACTGGTTTTTGGTAAGAAACTGTAACATATAAGAATAAATCAGTACCACCCTCCATAGTTTTAGCAATATTCATATAGTTATAATAATCCCCTAATCTATACTATATGATAAATAAAGGTTTTTCCATGCCACGTGTCGCCACCACATTCATTTTCATCAATTTTTTCCCGTCTCTCTCTCTCTTATTAAATGCACCTCCTATTTTTAACAACAATATATATTTAAAAAAAATATTAATCTATACTATATAATAAATAAAGGTTTTATCTGCCACGTGTCACATCCACATTCATTTTCATCATTTTTTCCCGCTTCTCTCTCCTATTAATTACACCACTATCCAATAATATTAATAAACTTTTAAAGAAAATACTAATCTTTGTATTAATAAATCTTCTGATTAACAGATTATATTGTATTTCACGGGTTTATTCAACCCGTGTAAAACAGGAGTTTTTAAAAAATAAATTTTTTTATTACTTAATATATAATATTATATTTATTTAACCCGTGTAATACACGGGATTTTAACCTAGTACAAAATAAATGCAACTATTTCGTTTGTGGGTGTCTTAAATGAATGCAACATTTTAATTGTATAACAAGTCAAACAGGTAGAATAAAGAAAAACTAACAGAGGAATGGGTCAAACGGGTTGGAAGTCACCAAACACTTTATTCAAAAAATTAGATCACTATTTTAACAAAATAGTTTTTGTAATCATATTTAAGAAATCAGTTATTCGAGAAAATTTCAGCAAATGGTCAAAATAGTGTTTTGGGGACGGCCCAACCCGACTTGAGATGCACTAAAAAGTTACATGTTTTGACACGTTACCCAACTCCCCTGGGTCCACTTTTGTCACATCCGCTGTTTAACCTTAGGTAATAACCACAAAATATAGATGCCACTGAGTTTGGAACCCTAAGTTTACTCTATTCTGTCATTATTTTGGGATGTTTAGATATTTAGCAAATACCAGATCCAGAAAAACTCTCTGTGGGAGCAAATTCAAACTGACCCATTAGCTAATCTTTTTGATCGTACCAGTTCGACCCATTCATGATAAATGACAACGGAAATCTACTATTCGCAAGTGAACACGTGAATTGTCACCTCTAACAATTACAAATGTTTAACATCAAGTCATTATTTTCCCTTTTACAAAAAGTTGGAAGTACACCATACACTGTTTCTTTTGCCTTGAGTTAACTGACATAATAGAGTAGATTAGGCTCTGATTTTTGGTTGAACTGCTTTTATGGTTAGGTTTGAGGTCCCACAAACCTTTGAGGATGGCTAAACCACTAGCAACTAGTTTTTTAATACAAAAACAATAATAACTTCTATAATAATTAATAAAAAAAAAATCTTGACGTGTGGCTCAAAAAAGAGTACAGGAGAAAAAATATCATTAAAAAGGTTATCAAAATTTAAATTCGGTGAGCTGGTTTTGAGCACCTGATATCTACCTTTTCAATGCAGCTTTAGCAGCATAGATATCCCTACTACTAGTGATCTACTTTTCACATAAATTTTAGTAAAATTCAGTGGGCCCGTGGCGCCCCTGGCTAGTACTCATAAAATTTGCGTGTCAAGTTAGACTTTGCATTTATTTTGGAATGCAAGAAGCAATAGCAATGATGTTTATGGATACATACATGATATGGTTAAATTGGCAGGTTTAACACAGAAAAAAGAACAAGTACCTCCCAGAAGTCACTTTTAAAAAACCGAGGGCCTTCCTTGCTAACAATAGGTTGGTGAACCCATTCTTGATAAGCTTCTCCAAGATGGCCAACCTGTAGATTCAGAGATTTTCACAATCAGGAAAGAACAGAAGTAAAAGGGAAAAAAAAAAGAAAATTAAAATGCAAGGTTTGACTGTTTGTCAAACATTTAAGATGCCCTTTAACAAAGATATATAAAAGAAATGTGTGGATCGGATCAACACTAAAAATTATTTGTAATGATAATGATGGTGATGGTGATGATGATGATTTAAGTAAATGATTTTAGCTTTGGCTAAATATAAGTAAACGATTAAGTAAATGTCATGGTCCCATGTCTTGAACTACAGTTTCTATGGCAAAAATCCACAATCCACAGACAAAACAAAGATTACTTTGCTTCTATAAGTATCATACCTCAAAGCAATTACATTAATTTATATATGCACAACTAGTAAGACTCACAGAACCAGAAATCAATTACAGTAAAATTCACCTGGAATACAAGAGGCTTATCTAAATCCACTGTAAATTCTTGTGCAACCATCTCGAAACCTAAAGATTTCAATCAACAGAGAAAATTATTAGAAGACTTGTTCACAAGCCAAACAACATCCAAAAACTAATTAGAATTTAAAGGGAAGCAGAAAACAAAACAAAAAGTAATCATCGATTCAACCAAAAATTTAAGAAAAATGGTACGAATCAGGGCTTGTAAACTAGTTTACGCAACAAGTTCATGCTTTATATACTTGCATCATCTGTTGTTTGCTACTTTACTACTTGTATGTCAGTATCTGTTGTTATTTAGAATAGTACAACTATTAGAGAAAATCACAAAAATAATCATCTTTTTTTGGTGTGTTATAGCTATATAACCATATCAAGAACAAATCACCCATTTAGCCATGATCAATACAATAATAATAATAATAATAATAATAATAATAATAATAATAATAATAATAATTTTGGGTTAAATAACCAGTTTTTATAGTCACAACACTAAATTTTTTTATAATAACATCAAATCAGCTAGACCAAATCTTAATTTCACCTTCCACCCATGTAAAATACCCATCAATTTCAGTGTACCAACAGATTCTAACTTCACAAATTGTTCGAATGATCAAAACATACAGATTCAAACCACTTGAGAATGAGAATATACACTACTACACGCCTCAAAACTAAACCCAAACAACATATTAATTAGAATGATCAATTTTACACATGAAATTGAAACACAGCGAACAGGTATATAGATCAGCATCCGACAATTTAGATGCATGAAAGCCCTAAAACCCTTAAATCAACAAATTAACAACTGAAAACATAAATCCGTCAATAATTATCCATCAACGCACAAATAAGACTCGAAACCCTACAATGTCGACCTAAAAGCCCAGGCGAAAGCAAAATTGAAAACGAAAGAAGTGGAAATAAACCGGATCTGAAGAGGAAACACGTGCTCGCCTTGAAGAGAACGAGCGAGACAGATCTATCAATGGATGTTGATGGCAAATAAGTAATTTTGGGAGTCGATGAGAGTGTTGTTGTTTGAAATGAATATGGAGGCGATGAATCAAAGGCGTGGATGCTGCATAACCGTAGCCAGCCTGGCATAAGCCATGATACAGGGCAACATCACTCGATTACTCTACTTTTTATTTTGGGTTGAGTTTTAAAATTTTAATTTAATTTAATACAATAATAAAAGAAAATCTTCCAAGAATCTGTGTGATTCTCACGTATCTTGTTATTTTCTGGTTGTCAACACCCTCAAGTATTGGTTGAGCTAAGATCTGTAGTGTTAAGTGACTCGGGTTCAATCTCTGCTACCATCATTAATTTTTGTGGCATCGTAAATGAGGCCTAGCTCTTAGGCTGATGCACCAGGGTTTTACCCACGCCGATCCAGGGTTCGAGCCTCGGCTCTCCCTCAAGTCCGGAAGGGGCCGTATTGGGTGGGGTTTTTCCTTGAAAGCTCTCCAACTCTGACACCAAGTGGGCCCGGTTAAGACAACATATTGGCCGGAGTTAGACGAGACTCTCTCATGTGACGGGGGGTGCGACGTCACACCATTCAATGTTCGTCTTTCAAAAAAAAAACACCCTAAAGTACACATCTAAAATAACACACATAAGAGTGTGAATTTTCGACGTGACCCGAAAACACGAGAAGGACATAACTCGAAATTCGCGAGTTTGGGTTTAGTCTAAATGGGTTCGGGTCAGTTTCAGGTCGAACCAACAAACTCGTTTAGCTAACCAGGTCAGCCGGTTTCACAGGTTGATCCGTTTATTTTATAATAAAAAGTTAATTACATGGACGATGCATGTAGAATGTCCATATTGCATGTATGGTCTTAAACTTTAAGAAATTACAGCCATGGTTTTCCAACTGTTCACAAAATCGTAACATGGGCAGGGCCGGAGCTGAGGATTTAGGGGCCTGGGGCGAGCTAGAAAAATGGGCCCCAAACGATAAAAATTTAACTAAAAAAATTCATTATTAAGGGAAAAAATTTATAGCAATAAACATAACAGAACTATAGTTTTAGAATGACATACTTTAGTTGTTAACCGACGAATCGTGCAGATCTCCTAACATTTTTATAGCAAATTGATTGATAAAGTCTTCATAGTCCATAACTCCATATCATCTAATATTCCGTTCTCGATAGCTAATTGTCAATCCGTTAAGTATTTCTTGTAACATTGTTGATCGTAAGTAAGAGTTTAATAACTTCAACTTTGAGAATCTTCTCTCTACAGATGTCACCGTCACTAGAATAGTCAATAGTATTCTAAATCCAATGCTTGCATTTGGGAAATAGTCGAGTCGTTTAAGATGTTTTAAAACATTTGTATGATTGATAACTTCATTATTTTGTAATGTGTCAAATAACTTCAATTCCATATAAATGTCATATCCATAAATACCATATCTTTCATGAAACTTGAGTGCTTCTTCAAAAACACAATAACTCAACTTAAGATCTTTATCTTATAACTCCCTCAACTTGTTAGGAAACGAGAAAACAAATAATTTTTCATACTCTTTTAATTGGTCAAATCTTGTTTCAAGAGAAGCACCAGCTTGATTAATAATATAAAAGAAATGACTTTAAAATTATCTTTAGTTGAAAATGAAACTTCTTTGTCACTTGAACTTTTATCAAATTGTTTTTCCTTCGAATCGGACGCCTTTGTAGAAATATTGGATCAATACCCATTTTAGTAGCAATCTCTTTAGCTTCATCAATCGCATATGAAACCCCAGCTTCTTTATATCCCTTGAAGTATTCAATCAGCTTGTTTATTTCTTTAATAGCAGTATCGAGAACCATATCTTTTTATTGTAATTTTTTGCTCACCGTGTTTAATACTTGATACCAGATAACAATTGATACCGAAAATTCAAAATCACAAAGTTCATTCTTTACTAGTATTTTGCTTCACTTTGATTTTTAGCATCATTATTTTTTTCTTCAACTTCAAATAAGGCTTCTCTTACATCGACAAGTTGATCTTTAATAGCCTTAACATTGTCAACATGACTTTCCCAACGAGTGGCAGACAGTGACTTAAGACTCAAATTATTAACATTATCTTGCAAAATTTGTCAACTCTTAGTATAATTTGCAAAGATAGTATAAATGTGTTGGATGACTCCAAAAAAGTCTCTAGCTTTACCACAAGTGTTAACCATTTCACATAATATAAGATTAAGACTATGACAACCACATGATAATTGTAATTTTAAACATAGGTCCCTCAAGCTTCAATTATAGTGCATTTCATTCTTTATGTAAATGGATTAAATATATATATATATATATAATATTTATAAAAAAAAATATTGGGCCTCGGGAGAGCGGGCCCTGGGCAGTCGCCCACCTTCATCCTACGATCTTCAAGCTCCAACTTGTAATCATGGTGGCCAGCGGTTTAATCTGGGCCGACGATTTCACCTCTGATCTTTAACTCCTGCAAATCAAAATTGAAACCAAATAAATCAAACCACTCTTGGACTATTCATCGCCACCAAGACAACCGTGAGTTTACTACAAGTTCATATGAGTCCCTTTTTACTTCAGAACGAGAAACATGTTGGAAAATTGTGAAAATGGTTTTTTCGTAATTAGGAAAATGAGTTTTTCCAAATTTTGGACACAAATAATTATATGTAACTGTGATAAATATAATTATTATTTTGTGGGGTTGTATTATATTTTGTGAGAGCTTCACAACGAAACAAACAATGTCTAAAACGGAACTAAGATGGTTGAGATATCGATGCTCGAAGTTGAGTGGTTGGAATGAAAAATGTGAAACTTTTGTGATTCTAGTAGAAATTTGTTGCATATTTTTTATTAAATGTTAACAAATATTTGTAATAGAGCAATATGGGTGTTCTGTTTTTTTACCCTTAATTTCTTATCATGAATCATACGGTGGTTTTGGTTTGTCTCATAAATCCATATTAAACTCTTTTTTGTGGTTAATACAAACTAAAATATGAAGTTATGTCATATTAAACTAGTTTAATTGTGGTTAATAAAAGATTAAAAATGGTGGTTTTAGTATGAATATAAAATGAGCTTTATGATTCTTTATTCCAAGAGAAAAAAAAGACATGAAAAAACTATATGAATTTTTTGTCAACTAGTTTCATATAATTTAGAGATGTGCACATTCTAATTCTTTCATCATAACCAACTTCATCTTATTCTATCATTTCTAAACACATAGTTTACCCGGTGATACCTCGGGTGCGTGGACATCTTCGGCAGTACACATAATGTTCCGGTTGTTGTACCATGGGAGACAGACGCGTTCGTCTTAGAAGAGGCGCGAAATATGTTTTAAGAAACATGTGTTGAACACGAATCCTCGCCCACCATTAAAGATTAGTTCGTTCGTTTTGCCGCCGAAGACTCGAACTTGTGGAAGACTACGGTTAAATTTGTATAAATTTTGTATTTATTTTTATCTTTTTCATTCGGTTTTGTATACGGATTTATACTCGTGTATTTCCCTTCTATAACGTGAGTATCATTATTTTTTTTAATAAAAAGTGACTCATTTCCTACAAAACAGACATCGCCGATTTATAGTCCCTACAACAGCCGGTATTCTCTGCAAATTCGGCAAACAATAGATTGCACCACACACCGACGATTCTTCAAATAGTAGATCGCACCACACACGGGTTTAGGCGAGGCGACGGGTTACATGCCACCTTTCATCATCGACACTTCATATATGAGCATGGGTTTCAAGCGAGTTCGATGGTGGTGGTAGGTTTCAGAGGGAAGGAAGAAATGAAGTCGTCGGTAATGGCCGAAAAACCAGTTCATGAAGATTTAGGTGAAGATGGGTCGTTGTTTCTAAATCTACGTTGGTGGTTGCATGTTTCAAGCAGAGATAACAGTGGTTGCAAGGTTTGAAGCGGAGATGATATTTAGTGGGGCCCACTAATTTTAATTAGTTTATTTGTTGTTTTAATCTTACAGGGGTATAATAGTCATTTTATAAACATTAACACCAAAAACTAGGCCATCAACTCCATGGACCACCGATGTTATGGTTTAGTGAACAGTAAGAACCATATGTATAATAGCTCAAAGTTAAGGACCGTATCTGCATCTGGGCTTACCACAGGAACCGTCCTTGTAAATAACTCTAATAGAAAAACTTTAGGGTAGATTGTGCCAATACATATAATTAAATGAGTATTTCTTCATATTTGCAAATTGCAATATTGACCTAAGCAATTTAGGGCGACTGGTTTTATTGGTTATTCGTTTTCCCATGAGAAAAATGTATCTGACTATATTTTTTTGACATAAAAGTTTTATCAAATGTTAGATTTTAGTTTGTTTACGACCACAATAAGACATTTGATAATTGTTAGATTTTATGGGTGTGTATTTTATTTTATTTTGATTAAAATATTTGTGTTATATGTTTTTAGGTGTTAATTATAAATTTAGATTAGAATTAAAAAATTTCTGGTCACGCGGTTCATGTTAACCCCTGAAAATTCGTGTGGTGTTCGAGTTCATGTGTTTGACCAGATTTATGGGTTCGGGTTCGTGTCAGGTTGACCAGCGAACCCAACCCGTTTAACACCCCTATGACATACATGTTATAGTGTAACCACCAACACATCAGGTCGTATAATATGACGAAAATGGTCATACGAGTCGTACAACGAGTCTAATTAGTACTTATACGCGGAATAATTTGTTTGGGTCGTATGAGACGGTGTCGTCAAACTATATATCATGTATGATATGGTACACTGGCATAAGAGTAATTGACTATGACCCTATACTGAAAACAATGTTATTAAATATTACATGTTATCAATATTGGTTTATTGGCTATGTTAGATAGGTCGGATCAGTTTTAATGTAAACTAGTGTTAGAACCCGTGTATTACACGGGGTTATAAATAAAATAAATTTAAAACAAAATACAATTTGAGACTAAAAAAATGATGAATATAATTCATAATTCATAAATCAGTAAATTTTAATTAAGCTTGAGTATAATTTTGTTTATGGATCTTTAATTTAACTTCATTTTGTACACTTTCACCCTGTTTAGTATCTCTTTATTTAGTAGTTTAGCAAATTTAAAAATTTGATTCATTTCAGCTCACTTTGGTTTCTAAGTCATTGTGTATGGTGCAACATTTTGTGCAATTTCAAAATAACATAGTTGGATGTTTTTTTAGTATTGAAATGATTGGTTTTAAGTTTTGACTAGATATACTTCTGTGTTTTAGTTGCGTAACTCTAAACATGAAATTTGGTTTGACCAAATACTAATATCATTTGGTTTTGATGTGATTGTGTCATTATTTACATATTTTGTTATATTTATGATATACAATATACTTTTGCATTTATTTTATAAATAATCTGAACTTTTTTATAATCACTATTTAAAAGTCGTTACATAGTTTGACCCTTATTTTAAGTTTTTATTATTTAATACTAAATTCTAATTGCTTCATTAAGAATAATATTTAAAATGAAAACAAAAATCAATTATGATGACTTTAATTTAATTTATTTAAAATTATTTTAGATAATAACTCTATATTATATATGTGTTTCCTTATTTACCAAAAATACAATTATTCTTTTTATTATATTTCATATTTTTATTCCCTTGTTTTTAGTAACTGATATTGATTTTAAATTATATATGGTGTTTTTAATATATTTGACTTAAAAAATAAGATTTTTTACCTTAAATGAAATTTATATTATTAACTTTTAAAATGAGATTAGAATTTAACATGTTTGACTTTTGTATTAAATGAAATTTATATCATTAACTTTTTCTAAAAATAAATGATTACGAATTACAACCCGTTTTTTATTTCTTGATATTTTTTTTTCATTTTTTCGTATCATTAATTTTCATATTTTAATGTCATTCATTTTACCAACTGATATTGTTTAAAAATTATTTATGGTAAATTTTAATTACTTCATCTGATTAATTTGATATATTAAACATCCCACTGCTATTGATTTTTAATTATCTAGTGTTAGAACCCGTGTATTTAAAATGAAAACAAAAATCAATTATGATGACTTTAATTTAATTTATTTAAAATTGTTTTAGATAATAACTCTATATTATATATGCGTTTCCTTATTTACCAAAAATACAATTATTCTTTTCATTATATTTCATATTTTTGTTCTCTTATTTTTAGTAACTGATATTGATCTTAAATTATATATGGTGTTTTTAATATATTTGACTTAAAAATGAGATTTTTTACCTTAAATGAAATTTATATTATTAACTTTTAAAATGAGATTAGAATTTAATATGTTTGACTTTTGTATTAAATGAAATTTATATCATTAAATTTTTCAAAAAATAAATGATTACGAATTACAAACCGTTTTTTATTTCTTGATATTTTTTTTCAATTTTTTGTATCATTAATTTTCATATTTTCAATAGTGATTCAAGTGATTTGTTTCACATCTGGTGAGCTGAAAAGATCAGTAACCTGCTTGTGCACACGAAGCTCAAATCTGTCCCATGTTTTTGTTCCTACAAAACCAAATAAATAATGCAAGAAATATCAAAGCTATCGTGCGTATATGAAGTGTCCATATGCATTGAAACATACAAGCTATCTGTACACGTTGAAAGTAGAAAAACTCTAATATGGCTCTCATCTACATGAATGGATAAAAGTTAAATACCTTCACCACAAGGAGACTTCCTTATTGTAATGTGATGAACTTTGGTTGGATATTCCAATCGATTGTCCTCTGTTTGCTTTAAAGAATAAGTTGAAAAGAGATTCATAAAATATCCAGATTCAATGAGATTATACATAATAATTTCATAAAAAAAGTGATCGATGCGTAAAGGTAAGATCGATGAAGAGTAACGATAGCATACCGATTCTTGATTTGATTTTGAAGTTCGGTTGTTGAAGATGAAAGATAGAGAGCTTCGATCAGGAAGGCTATTAGGGTTTTGTTTTGAAAGAGAATGATGTGATAAAGGTCTCACCGAGTATAAATGGTTTTTATATGGTTTTAATCGGGTTATTTTTAACCCGCTTCTCGACCCGCGCGCAAACCCGTTTTTTTTCCGGTGTATCAAAAAGGTGAGGTGAAACGTGGTGCTGACAAGTGGCATCAAGTTCTAATTGTTTATTATATAGGATAGATTATGTTTGTTTACCGACTTTGATTTAAACGGTTTGGAAAATTCAACCCATGCATACCCGCAACATTAATCACGAAAGTCTTGGACCAAATTCTTAAAACATTAATTGGATGTTAAAATGTTTGATTCAAATTAGCCGAAAGTGTTAGAAGATTTGTTTGAATAAAATGATCAAGTAAATTATAACATGGATATGTTGTGAATTAAAAGAGGTAAATCATTAACATAAAATAAGATCATAATAAACTGCAAGATAAATGATTTTAATAACTCAAAGCTTATCTATATCTATATCTATATCTATACTATTATATAACAAAGATTGAAAGGATATATTAGTTTTTTCACACAAAATGTAAGAAGGCAAAGTTTAAGGGGTGTTTGGGATTACTTATTAACCCCAAAAGTTTTTTTTGTCAAAAAGACTTATTAACTTATTACTTTTTGAAAATGAGTTTTTAAAAAAAATGTTCGGATTAACAGATGTGGTGGGGAAAGTCAATAAGTCAATAAATTGTTTTTTAAAAAGTGTTTGACTTGACTTATTAATGAAAAATTACTCACTAAAAGTAACAAGAAGAAATGAAAAGTTAAAAATTATAACTTCTCAAAAACTACTTATTATTCCTTTTTCTAAAAGTTATTTTAAAAAGTCCTTTTATCATATCTAAAAACACTTATAACTTATTGACTTATTACAAAAAAATAATAAGTAATAAGTCAATAAGTAATCCCAAACACCCCCCTAAGACGCCTAAACTTGTGTCGCCGTCGTTTCCTTCTCCATCGTCATTTCCTTCTCCACGCAGATTGAACGTGCATTTCTGGTTTATAATTGCATTACTCCACCTGTTCGTGGCATCAATAGTCTTACATTACCGGTTTTTTCTTCTTTCCCCCTATTTTCGCCATCATTGTCGGGTTTGATTTCTGAACCCTAGGTGGCGTTGGTGTGGTGGCAGCAATGCTCTCGTGGGGGAAACGGTGGCTGTTAAAGCTAGGGTTTGCTGGGTTCGATTTATGAACCCTAGGTGGCGGTTGTGTGGTGGTGGCAGTGGTGGTTGCTAAAAAAAGCTACGACGGAGATGCTCTCAGATGACGGAAGGATTCTTCAATGTACATGTAAGTTGTCTCTCTACTCCTCTGAGTCGTTCCATCCTCACCATCGTCGACCATCGCTATAGGGGAGATGCTTAGGGTTTATGTGCCCTTTTTAAATGATTTATGTCGAATGGTTTTAGTCTTTCGAGGAACCCTAGGTGGCGGTGGTGGTGGTATGGTGGCCAGGAATGGTTATAAATTGCAGGCTCTTGTAGTCTGTTTCCTCAAACTGTGAATAACAAAGGATTACAGGTACTTCTCATAAGTTTGACTAAGGAAACTGTTTTTGTTCAGTATTATTGTGTCAAGATGGTCCTGGTCAGCGGGTTAGGAAATGGGTTGTTTTTGTATGGTTTGGGTTGGGTGGACTTCAAATACTTAGTGATCAAATCATTGTTTTATATTTAATTTCTGTTATAAATATAATGTGTGAAATAAGATTACAAACATATTATTTCACTAATTTCTTCTTTTTAATAAATCGAGTTAGGAAGGTTTATACTCCTGGTTGTCAATTTTATTTTACTTTTTCAAATTAAACTTAACCCCATTGCCTGCTTGCATGCGATGGTGGTTATTCGTAAGTACATCATTGTTGCCAGGTCCTCCTTAACCCATGGTGGCGGTGATGTGGTGGTCCGTCGCTCTTTGGGTTCTTCCGAATCCTAGGTGGTGGTGGAGATGGCGATCCTCTGGGCTTAATTTTTTACATACTTAATGTGTTAAATATGTTTACGTAAATTTTATTATTTTGAATTTTTTATAATAGTCGAATTTGTCAAACAGAAACCGAGTACAATGCTCTAAACTGTCGACTTTGCCGCAATGCGCGGGTTCCCCACTAGTCTTGTAAAAAACATACTTATAATATTTACCAACTTGAAAATTAATCTAAATAGTTTTCAAAAGAGTTTTTGAAATTCAAATTCATCTTGGGAAGGTCATACTATTTAGAGTAAGTCTTCCATACAATCCTACATAGAAGACACAACACATTCAAAGATGGATTTAGACAAAGTCAAAGAAGAAAGCATAGTTTGTGCTTTTAATTAAACAAAAATAATCAACCCATTTTAGTGTAAACTCTTTGATGAAGTGAAAGGGTCAAATAAAGTTTTATCTAACTTGTTAAGATGGCTTAAATCTCATGAAATTAGCCAACAAAAGTTGAAAAGACTTATCCCAACGTTCAAAACACAAAACCAAAGTGATGGGTACTGGCGTCCATGGTCGCTTGAAGCGACCGTGGCATCAATCATGGATGGTCTATAAAATCTCTCCTTGGTCTTGTGACTTGGGCTATAAAAGGAAGTCTTGTGCAAACATTAATATTCACCCTTTTTGCTCTAACTAATACACATACATATCAAAGCATATCTCTATTGATTCCATCATCTTTCAAACATCAATTGAAAAAGAGATCAAAGCTTAAAGAAGAGCAAAAAAGAAGAAGAAGTTCTATGACATCTTTTACTAGAACACCGGGTGGCGGATACGAAGGTGTCAGGCGGTGGTCACGGTGGCCGACGACGGAGGCGGCGGCAATAGTGAGGGTGGAGAGATTAGGGTTTGCAACTCTTTGCAAAATCAGGTTTCTTTTGTGTGTTAGTCTCTCTTAATCTCCATCCTTAGCCCATTATTTATAACCTCCTAACTTCCTCTCAAAGTTAGGGTTTTGCTAATTACAATTTAATCCATGTAACTATCCAATAATTACATTTATGGATCTTTATTATCTTAATATGTTGAGAAAGAAAATAGAGTCTGTTTGATTATATTTCTCACCTTGTCAAGTGGCTAACAATTGTGTTGGTCTTATTTTAACTTTCAGTGAATAATAAAAAAAGAAAACATACGGAGAACCAAAGCGATTTTGAAAAAAGAAAAACTAAAACTCAAGGCAAGTGCGTTTGACAGAATAAAACCAAAGAAAATTTAGGATGCAATGCTTTTGTGGATGGAAGATTCTGGAATGTTTTACTGTTATTGGGGTTTATAGTTTATGTTTTGTATACAGGCTAATACAAGGTCTGTTGATATATTAATTGTTTGTGTTGGTTTGCTTTTGGTATTTTGAATGGGTTTGGCCATGGATAATCTGGAAATGCATTTGTAGATTGAATGTTTGGGAATTTTTAATGAATAGTACTATTATAGTTGATGTTTTTTATGCTTGTCTGCAAAATTATACCAACAATTTACGAATCGGGTTGAATAAACCAGTAATGTAAACATAATAGATAACAACACCTAGTAAATTAGTTTTTTTCCACCTTTGTATATGTTTAAATTTATTATGTGGGACTCAAAAGCGTCGATACATCAAATACATAATTTGAAAATTACATGAGGGACAAAGTATGATAGTGTGTTTATAACAAAACATTATCATATTACTTAACCAATATTGTCCCCGTCATGGCTATGTTTTGTCCATTGTCCCGGTCAAGGCTAGTTTTTTCCAAGTATGATAACGACACATTAATATATAACAACAAAAAAAAAACTTAATTCGCTTTGTTTTCTCCGTTTGGGCCGGTGCAATTACGCCTGTCATACTCATCTGAACGAAAATTTTGACATTTTTTGGTTTTCTAGTAGGTTTGTTGGTGACTTGCTCGCAAATCGGCTTGAAACGTTATTTTTTGTCCACAGCCTTTGGGTTTCTAGTAGGAACATCATCTCGAGTCCATCTCTTCATCACATAATTTTTTGGGAGTACCTTAACTTCACATAACCTTAAAACATAAAAAAATGTGTCTACACAGTAGCCCATACTGCTCATACCTGTTGCAACTACATGTAACAACCATATCCGCCTCTCTGAACAAAACCTAGGATAAAAGGAAAATTAATCAATAACAACACGTATATTAAGAACAAAAGAGGGTAACATAATTATACTGTACCTGGTACAAGCCTAAACCTTGAAACTTTAAATTCTTTATCGAAAACTTAACAAAATCACTAAACACATGATGACCAATAAACAACATTTTAACATAATGACCATTATGATTGCAACAAAAAAAAGATGAACTATTAACAACACAAATCGAATATTAACAAACACATAATTAAAATTACCAGAATCTAAACAGTCTTCTTCCATTTGGTTTTGCATCGCCTTTTGCATTTCATGGATGAACGATAATCATAATATTATTAGGTAGAATGAAACTGCAATATAGTAGGGGTTTTAATTCAAAACGTAACAGAATGAACATTATGATTGAAACACGAAAAATAAAGGCGGAACTATTAACAACACAAACTAAATATTAACAAACACATAATCAAAATTACCAGAATCTAAACCATCTTCTTCCATTCGGTTTTGAATCGGCATTTGCATTTCCAGATTGAACGATAATTATAATGTTTTTAGGTGGGTTGAATCTCGCAATATAGTAGGGGTTTTAATTTCAAACATAAACTTTGATTAGATAACAATCATGAACAATTCAAGGGATATCCAAAATAAAAAAAAAATGGGTTAAATGTCATAATTACCTTTTAGCTAAATATCAAAAATGTACACGTGACAGTTGCTTATTGGTTTCTATGTTTTTTAGGATAAAACTGATTTGTATCTGATCCTACCCATATATATATATATATAATTTTATATATTTTGTTAAACACTTAAATCAATTAATATTTTATTTAGAGTAAAATTCGTTTTTAGCCCCTGTGGTTTGACCTATTTAACCCTTTTAGTCCAAAAAAGAATCTTTTAACATATCAGCCCCTGAGGTTGTATTTTTATAACCATTTCAGTCCATGACACTAACGCTGTTAACTTTTCTGTTAAGTAAAGGAACATTTGTCATTTTATTTCTAAGTAAACTAGTTAATTTTTTAAGTTCAATAAAAACTTTTTTTAGATTTTTTCATAAAAAAAATTCCTACTTTTTTTAAAAACGTTTTTTTATTTATTTTTTAAAATCATTTTTTTTGTTTTTTTTTCCGTAAAAACGTCTTTTTGAATCTTTTAAAAAACGTTTTTTCACTTTTCTAAAAAACACTTTTTTAACTTTTTTCATAAAAAACGTTTTTAAAAACATTTTTTTACTTTTTTTATAAAAATTTTTTTTAGTTTTTTCGTAAAATGTTTTTTTAACTATTTTAAAAACGTTTTTTTTTACTTTTTAAAAAAAATACATTTTTGAATCTTTTTAAAAACGTTTTTTCACTTTTCCAAAAAATATTTAAAAAATTTTTTTTTTCATAAAAAACGTTCGTTTTTTTTATAAAAACGTTTTTTAGCTTATTCTTAAAATATTTTTTTAACTATTTTAAAAACGTATTTTTTTAAATAGTTCACTCAAAAAAGTAAAAAAAAAACGTTTTTAAAATAGTTAAAAAACATTTTATAAAAGCTAAAAAAAATTTATAAAAAAACTAAAAAAATATTTTTAAATCACTTTTTATGAAAAAAAGTTTAAATTTTTTTTTAATCAAAAAACATTTTTAAAAAGATTCAAAAAATACGTTTTTACGGAAAAAAGAACTAAAAAAATAATTTTTAAAAGTAAAAAAAAACGTTTTTAAAAAAAGTAGAATTTTTTTTTTGAAAATATCTAAAAAAAGTTTTTATTGAACTTAAAAAAATTAACTAGTTTACTTAGAAATAAAATGACAAATGCTCCTTTACTTAACAGAAAAGTGAACAGCGTTAGTGTCATGGACTGAAATGGTTATAAAAATACAACCTCAGGGGCTAATATGTTAAAAGATTCTTTTTTGGACTAAAAGGGTTAAACAGGCCAAACCACAGGGGCCAAAAACGAAGTTTACTCTTTTATTTATTTCAGGCATACTAAACATTAAAACCCATTTTCAATTAAGCTCATTACTCAACAATACTCATTAGAGGCCAATTTTTTTCTGCTCGCCCGGACCCACGAATTTTCGGGGACGACCCTGATGGTTGATAAGTTGTAATGACATACCACCTCACCTCGCAAAGCAGCACAACGTTTCGTATCACACCGTACCTCACCGGTTTTATTATCTCTACCATTTTAGGGAAACAACTAGTGAACTCCTCAGATCCTACGAGTAGCTTTGTTATGAGTGAGATTTTACTGGCTACATATTGCTGTTGGTGGTGGTGTGAGGACCGAGGATGGAAGTCATAGGATCAATATTTGGTTTTTCAATTATTTTAATTATATTTTTTCTTCGGTTTTTAATGATAAAAATTTCTTTTTACAAAATAATCTATACTATCTAATAAATAAAAGTTTTGGTGGAACACTTGTCACTCTCCTATGCATCATTAACTTTATTTTCCCGCCTATCTCTTCTATTAATTATACGAATTTTTTAATTGTTTTTATAATTTTTTGTTTACCGCCTCTCTCTCCTATTAAATAATAATGATTTATATAATTATTTTTATAAACATTTTTTATTTAAAAAAATAGGTTTGTTCGTAAAACATTTTTATAAATTGAACATTTCTTTCATTTTTTTTATAAAACATTTTTTAAAAATAACTATATAACGTTTCTAGAATTTGTATTAAAAATGATGTAAAATGTCATAAATATGTAATATATAATATTTATTACTAAGTATATATATAACATTGCATTTATTCAAGTCGTGTAATACACAAGTATCTAACCTAGTATTTTATAAAAGTAAGTTTTAATTTTTAAAAAGTTTTTGTGGCCTATTTACGTAAAAGTGGGTGGTGTAAAAGCTAAACTACAAACCGACTTCAAACGTCTTTAATGAAGCCCTTTAAAATCAAACTAAGGCCGCAGAAATCAATATTGGGCTTTATTGCCTCAAAAAAACATAAAAAATCAAATCTTTTAACTTGAAGAATCAAGACTCTCTTTTTGGTGTGAGGACAGAAGTCGCCCAACCCCTTCGATTCATTCACAGAACAATGGAAGCTTCATCGATCATACATGCTTCACACCCATTACAACTCAACCTTAACAAACCCACTTACGCCTCATCTCATCGATTCTTACCGGCTGTCAACAAGACTGTTACTTTGAGCTCTTTCCGTACACATTGTCGCCGGACCGCCGTTGCTCCGCCTAGTTACTCCACCACTAAGGTCGTTATTCATCTTTTTTCAATTGGGTATTTTGGTAAATGAACGAATCAATGGAATCTTGTTCAGTTTTTGCCACATTATTTATTTATTTGTGGGTGGATTGTTTTAAGTTGAAGTTAGTTGTTGGAACATGATCATGATTTTTAGCAGACACAATTCTTTTGTTTGTTGTGTGGAATTTTGACCAAATATGGGTAGGTCAAAGTTTGCAATTTTGATGGGTTTAGAGGGAATATTAGATGTGTGTAACTGGTTATAGGTGAAGTTTCAGTTGAGCTTTATACCTGTAATATAAACTTATTGATATTAAGTGAATGCCGTACTTATAATGAAGGGGAACCTTTATTACAAGTGATAAACCCTATAAACCCTGCTGAAACCTAGAAACCATAGAGGTACCTATCTTGGGCCTGTGGGTTAAACACAAATAAACACTAATTGTAAAATACTAAGAACTATATTTAACAATACTGTTTCTTGGTTTAAAGGCCTATGTGCCAGCATTAGGGGTGTTCATCGGTTCGGTTAACGATTTGTTCGGTTCATTCGGTTTTGATTTTTTTAACCCGTATCCGTTAACCGAACTGGAAATGTTTCTAACCGAACCGAATTCAAGCCGAATAAACAAGATTAAAAAAAAGGTATATCTGATAACGGAATCGAAAACCGAATTCGCAATTCAGATACGGTCAGTAACCGAACTGAAAACCGAATTCACAATTCGGTTCGGTTTTTTTCGGTTACGGTTCTGTTTTCGGTTTTTTTGCACACCCCTAGTCAACATTGATCAAAATTAGGGTATGTAGGAAGCTGATATGTAAAAACTAAAAGCAACCAAAGGGATGAAGAAGTTATGAAAGGTTTACTTGATAAAAAGGTTGATATGTAAAAGAGGAGGGACGTAACTTCTGATTGTAAATAAAGCTTATTTGGTTGTACATAGAGCAATGCCCCGTGAGGCTTTTGGGACCTAAACACATCGCGCTCTTTAAACCAAGCTGTTACATGATTGTGAAGTTGAAATATATGATGAAAGACAAGGTTTTTTTTCCTTCCAATTTTATGCAATTATATATTTTCTTAATTAAGGGAGGTTCTGCTTATTGTTATCATGTTTGGAATCAGTAGTTTGACCACACTCGATGCATAAGTTATTTGTCATTCTGTTTCTTTTTGAATTATATAGTTGTTTTTCTTTGGGAATTGATTATTTGCAGAGGTTTGTCTGGTTTCTTTGTCTAACTATATCCTATATTCCTATGTTCTTTACTATAGATTGCTGGGGATAGATGTGTTTTTCCATTGGATAAATCATTGATTCAAAGGCCATTGCTAGATCAATGCACACGGTTCTCTTGCTTTCATCATGGGCGGAGAAAACGGTTTCCTATATGCAAATCTACCCCAAGAGCGTTTTCTTACAAATCTGTATTTCATCTGTCAAAGCATGGGGTGGACAGTGTATTTGTAAGTTCATTATTTTTGGTTAATTACACTTGTTCATGAAACCTTTAAGTATATTATTTCCATGCAATGTGCGTGTTTTCTCTATATTCAATATCTCTTCTTATCTCTGTATCTTGTATGTTTTGAACATGAAACTCTCATGTTTGTGATTTGAACTATGAGTACTGGTAGTGGCGGAGCCAGAAAATTTTTTCATGGGAACTTTTGGAGTCGGTTGACTAGTGATATATAACACGTACACTAAAATTTTTTCTTGGGGGGCGATCGGGGGGCTATTGCAAAATTTTACAGGTGGCGCTCGGAATTTTAACGCGTATATAACACTTAAAAAAAAAATTCATGGAGGGCGGCTGCCCCCCATACCTATCACATAGGTCCGCCCATGAGTACTGGGCAAGAATACAAAGGGGGCCACCTAAGTGAACACTAGATTAAACTTTGATGACATAAACAAATAGACAAACATACCAAGTAATATCCCACTTAGAGAGTAGGACCTGGGGAGGATGAGATGGGGGCAAACCTTACCTCCATCCCTGGAGATAGAGGGTCTGCTTCCAATGAGACCCCCGACTCCAAAAAGGAAAAAAATCATTTGTTCGCTTTTTTTTTCAGTATAAAAAATGTTGGGTTAATGGAGGTTTTTAGCCGGCCCTAACCCTGATGGGTTATTTTAGGCTTGTTGCCTAAAATACGTTTTCTTATTCTCCAAGTTATTTATCTTATAAATACCTATGATGTAATTGTAATCTTTGAGCACCTAATAAGAATAAACCCTAGTTGCAACAGTGGATGTAGGTCACCTTGACCGAACCACTATAACTTAGGACCTACAATAAATCTCTCATGTCCTTTATTTTCTGTCTATTGTGTGTGTGTTTGTTTGCTTCCGCGGGACCGCCTCTGATCTAATACCTAACAAGTGGTATCAGAGACTCGGTTCGGTAAACACACGGTTCTACACTTGGGATCGCAGAAAGGGGGAATAGGGCTGTCGAGATTGGGCTGTTTTGTTGTTCCTGTTTGCCGCTGAATTGCGATCTGAAGGGCTGATCGCAGCCTGTTTGGTTGCTATTTTTCTACCGCAATTAGGGTTATAAGAACCCTAGGAGCCGCCGCAAAGGGGGAGACAGCAGGGGCTGGTTTGGAAATTTTTTTGGGTGCTTTTTGCGATTAGGGTTTCTGTTTTGAACCTTTGAAGTTGCTGGTACACTCGGGTTGCAGGAGAAGTTGCCGGGTTCGGGTGCTTCGGGTTTTAGGGCTTCTTTGGAGGTTTGCTTGGCTTCGGTTAGTTAATTTTTTTGGGTTTTTGCTAAGGTTTAATCTGTTGGGTTCGTAGGCCTTTTGGGGCAGGCACAGGTCAAGGGCAGCCGGCCCTAGCTCGATTGCTAAGCCCAATTCAGTTTGGGCCTAATTGGGTTTACTTGGGGATTAAGTTTCCTAACCCTAGATTAGTCTCTATATATATTGATCTCTTGTACTTGTAATCATAGTTGTCAAGGCGCATAGGCGCACTCAAGGCGCAAAGGCCGAGCCCGGAGCCTAGTCGCAAGGCACAAAAAAAGCGAGGGCTTTTTTAAGCTAGGCGCATAGTGTAAAAATATCATTTTTAGGGGTTTTAAACTTGTTTTAGGCTTGTTTAGAGCTAGTTTAGTCTTTTTTTAAGGTGATTCCAAACTTGATTAGGGGTTTTAGACAAGTTCCCATGACTTTTAGCAAGTTCACTTTTTAGCCTGAATTTGGCCGGAAAACGCGCCTAGGCGCTCGCCTGAGGTCGCCTGAGCTCGCTTTTACAAAAAAAAGCCCAAATCTGCGCCTAGGTCTCCACCAGGCCCTATCCTAGGCATGCGCCTTGATAACATAGCTTGTAATTTGTATCACCTCTAATAAAGAATATCCTAGTTGCCACCCGTGGACGTAGGTCAGTTTAGATCGAACCACGTTAAACCCCGTGTTCGTTACTGCTTTCGTGTGTGTGTGTTTGTGTGTGATCGTGTTTAATCCTAACAACTGGTATCAGAGCTTTGGCTTGAGATCAGATCACACGAACCGTTGACTGTTTGCCGCCGCCAGATTAGGGTTCCGCCGCTACAGTACCCGCCGTGAACAGTACCGCCGCCGCTACAATACGCCGCTACAGTGTCGCCACAGCCGCTACAGTACCGCGGACAGTAAAAAAACGCAGATCTGCCCTGGAAGTTGCTGTTGACCGTGCGGGTCAATTCTGGTCAACGTTGACCAGTCAACAGAAAGTCAAACATCAGTTTGCTGTTTCGTTTCTATTTTTTGGGGTTTGCGTAGAGATCAGTTTGACCAGCGTGTTTCATAAAGCCGTTTGTGAAGATCAGAGAAACGAGACCACAAACCAGTGATCGTTACTCAGTTGGATAATGGCTGAGGAAGGAAAGACCAAGATAGAGAAGTTCGATGGTCAGAATTTGCTCATACAGAAGGATTTGGATTCGGTGCTAGAAGCACCGCGTGCAACAATAACACCAGCATGGTTAGCTCTTGACAAAAAGGCTAAGTCAACGATTAGACTTGCTCTGTCTATGAATGTTGCATACAACGTCCTAGATGAAACCACAACACGTGGAATCATGGAAGCATTGTCGAACATGTACGAGAAGCCTTCAGCAGCAAACAAGGTGTTTCTGATTCGGGAGTTTGTTAATACACGTATGAAAGAGGGAGGTTCCGTCACCGATCACATCAATCTCTTTAACTCTCACTTGAGACGTTTAGCGTCAGTAAAATTCAAAATTGATGATGAATTGCAAGCTTGCTTACTATTATCTTCATTGCCTGACAACTGGTTAGGAACAATCGCTGCTGTCACCAGTTTAGTCGATTCTGATGCGTTAACTTTCAGCAAAGTTCGTGATTTGATTTTGAATGAAGATTCTAGAAGGAGAAGCACGGGTGAATCATCAAATGAATTACTGAATGTTGGTAGAGGAAGAAAGAATAACAAAAGTAGTGGGAGCAGGAGGAGTTAGTCTAGGACTCGTAATGATATAACTTGTTGAAACTGTAAGGAACATGCCCTGTTGTCAATAGCGACCGTAGCGGTCGCTATAGCGAATAGCGAAGCGTAGCGATTAGGCATCGCTACAAGGGATGTAGCGATAAATAGCGAAATAGCCCCATTAGGGTTTTTTTTTGTATCCCAATTGAAAAAAGAACGCGATGATGATGATGATGAGCCGGAATATGAAGATTTAGATGATTTGTGCTAAGTATTTTAGCTATGTTACTTTATCGCTACAAAATGAAATAGCGGTCGCTATTTATCGCTATTCGCTACATAGCATATAGGTCACTTGTCGCTATTTATCGCTATTCGCTATTAACAACTATGGGAACAAGGACATTTTAGAAATCAGTGTCCGGGCGTTAAGAAAGAGGATGATAAAAACGAGGTGAATCAGCTTGTAGTAGAGGACGCACTGGTTTGTTGCGTAGAGGATGCTATAGATTCATGGGTGATGGATTCTGGTGCTTCATTCCATGCTACCCACAGCAGTGAAGCATTGCAGAATCTGAAAGAAGGGGATTTTGGGAAGGTAAGACTGGCGAACGATGATGTTCTTGAGGTTACGGGCATGGGTGACATAGATCTGAAGACTTCAGCCGGTTCATGGACTTTGAAGGATGTCAGGGTAATTCCAAGTTTGAAGAAAAGGTTAATTTCTGTTGGACAGTTGGATGAAAAAGGACACGAAGTTAAGTTTGGGAACGGTTAGTGGAAGGTGGTTAAAGGTAATCTTGTCATGGCTCGAGGAAGAAAGAGGGGTTTGCTTTATATGGTCAGTATACCGTCTGAAGGAGAGGTTGTCCCGGTTCAGAAAGAAAACAAAGTCCGGTTCACAGAATCTCGTTGGCAGAAGAGGGTTTGCTTTGCAAGTGAGCAACCCAGAGTCCAAGTGAAGAGTCAGGATGAACGAGTTCGGAAGGTTAAACCAGGTAGAGGGCATCGTGACAGTGGGAGCACATGTCGTGTTTCAGTTACAGCTCCAGTGCTACAATGGGTTAAGAAGACCAACATTCCGACTGGAAAAGTCTCTCCAGTGGATTACTTGCTTATGATGGAGAGTGTGGGTTCTCAGTTTGTTTCAGATGCCAGCAGTGTAACGGGTTGGTTACAGTGGGGCAGGTAGGGACAGAGAACGAGTCACTGGTTGTGACTGATGAGTTGAAGCTTAGGGTAGCTTCAACGGGCCTTCGGGTTAATTGTTGAGAAGGCGGTGGTAACTAGGAGGAGGAGCATGAAGTTCCGTTGACAGATTATAGAAGTACATTTGAGAGAGCAGAAGAAAGCATTCAAGGCCTCCGAGTGGGAGATTGTTGGGTTCGTAGGTCTTTTGGGGCAGACACAGGTCAAGGGCAGCCGACCCTAGCCCAGTTGCTAAGCCTAATTGGGTTTACTTGGGGATTAAGTGTCCTAACCTTAGATTAGTCTCTATATATATTGATCTCTTTTACTTGTAATTTGTATCACCTCTAATAAAGAATATCCTAGTTGCCACCCGTGGACGTAGGTCAGTTTAGACCGAACCACATTAAACCCCGTGTTCGTTACTGCTTTCGTGTGTGTGTGTTCGTGTGTGGTCGTGTTTAATCCTAACATAATCTTTGTTGGCTGTTCGTTATCAACTGCAATTGGGGTACCGAGTTTTCTAAACGAGAACAGTGGGTCGAGTCTTGACATTGTTCAGTAGATCAACCATCAAGTTCTTTAGGCCCAAGCCATTGTTGTGTCTGTTCACTGTTTCTTGATTCTCTCTGTTTCTCGTTTGCAATGGCTGAAGACGGGAGGGTTCAGATTGAAAAGTTTAACGGGACCGATTTTTCTTGGTGGAAAATGCAAATAGAAGTATGGCTAAGTCAAAAAGATTTGGATATGGTATTGGAGGAAAAACCAGCTAGAATGGAGAGAGCTGACGAAGCAGTTTGGAATTCCAAGGACAAGAAAGCTAAAGGGGTGATTACATTGGCTTTGACGAGGAGTGTTGCATTTAATATTATGCAAGAAACCACGGCTCGTGGTATGTTGGCGGCTCTGTCAAGTATGTATGAAAAGCCATCTGTAGCTAATAAGGTGTTCTTAATGAGGGAATTGCTCATGACTAGGATGCATGAGGGAAGCTCAGTTATAAGTCACATCAATGATCTTAACTCGATCATGTCCCGGTTATCATCTGTGGGCACAAAGTTTGATGGTTGGTCCGGATCATGTCCCGGTTATCATCTGTGGAGACTCAAGTTGTTATACTGCTATCCTCTTTACCTGATAGTTGGTCCGGATTTGTGACAGCTGTTACCAGCTCCACGGGGACTGGTGGTGTGACATTTGAAGGGATCCGGGATAGTGTACTTGATGAGGACACTCGTCGGAAAAAGCACTAGTTGTGGACCATTTTTTGAGATGTTTCATGTTGGTAAGGCAAGGGATAATAACAGGAGCAGTGGGAGTCGGGGGAGGAGTTCGTCTAGAACTCGGAAGAATGTGAAGTGCTGGAGCTGTAATGAAATTGGACATGTTAAGAGTCAATGTCCAAGTAGGAAAAGGGAAGTGAACAATGTAGAAAAAGTGGTTGTTCGCTATGATGATGCACTGGTCTGCAGTGTAGAATCTGCCACTGACTCTTGGGTTATGGATTCTGGATCTTCGTTTCACGCCATACACAGCGGGGAGACGATGGTGTGTCTAAAAGTTGGCGATTTTGGGAAGGTACGATTAGCCAATGACGAAATTCTTGAAGTAACGGGCATGGGGGATATTAATCTGGTTACTCCATTGGGTACTATTTGGAACTTGAAGGATGTCAGGGTGATTCCAGGTTTGAAGACGAAGCTTATTTCTGTCATTCAGTTGGATGAACAGGGACTGCAAGTAAAGTTAGGTGGTGGTATGTGGAAAGTGATTAATGGAAACCTGGTAATAGCTCGTGGAAAGAAACGGGGGTCATTATACATGGTTAAGGTATCTGCTGAGGGAGTAACCGTCCCGGTTAAGCATGGCAAAGCCGGATTCGCTGAATCTAGTGCTAAGAGGGTTCACTTTGCAAACGTGAAGCCAGCTGAATGTGTTCGGAGGTCTAAACCAGTCAGGGGATTTGGTGATAGTGGGGGCACGGGACATGTTCCGGATACAGTTACCAAGTGCCGTTGGGTTTTGAAGACAAAGGGTCTGACTGAAGGAAAATTCTCTCCTGGGAATAGTTTGCTGAATTTGGGGAGTGCTAATGGTTCTCGGTGTATCTCTGAAACTGGTGAAACGTGTAAACCAGTTGAGACAGAGGATGAGTCAGTAATAACTGCTGGGTTGGAGCTCGAGGGAGCTTCAACTGTCCCTTCATGTACTTGATGAGAGGGGGCGTTGCAACTAGGGGGATTGGATGAAGTCTTAGCTTGTTTATGGGAAGTGGAGGCTTGGAAGATTTGGATTTTGAAGATTACTGGAGTTACTGGATCTGGGTTTACTTGGATGGCGTTTGTGGACTGTGCAAAGCCTCCAAGTGGGAGATTGTTGGGTTTATGGAGGCTTTTAGTCGGCCCTAACCCTAATGGGTTATTTTAGGCTTATTGCCTAAAATACGTTTTCTTATTCTCCAAGTTATTTATCTTATAAATACCTATGATGTAATTGTAATCTTTGAGCACCTAATAAGAATAAACCCAAGTTGCAACAGTGGATGTAGGTCACCTTGACCGAACCACTATAAGTCTCTCATGTCCTTTATTTTTTGTCTATTGTGTGTGTGTGTTTGCTTCCGCGGGACCGCCTCTGATCTAATACCTAACAAAAAAATACTAGTAACATAAAGCATATATCAATAGTAGAAGAGAAAAAAAGGAGAGGAGAAAAAAAAGAAAAGAAAAAGAAAAGAGAAGAAAAGAAAAAGGATCACAAACCACCTAGAAAGTAACTAGCACCGGCACCTAGGAAGAAAGGCAAAACATAAAGGGTAGGACAGGTCAAGACACGAAAACTAAGCTAATACTAATCTATACGGCCCCCTAAAAATCTTTAACCTTTATTGTCTTCTCCAAGAACCCCTATCACCGATGACGTCCTCGGAGAGGTGCAAGTCTAACAAATCCTGCTTTATCTGGTCATCCTATGTCAGTTGGGTCTGCCTCATCCTCCTCATCTCTGCTAAACTTTGATGACATAATGATAACAAAATGAATGAAAAATTTCCACTGTAACATAGGTATCTGACATATATCTTATCAATTGCTAGGGAAAACGGGTTCGGGTTCCATGTGCAGCTGTGGGTCCCGACGAGCCACATGCAGCAAGTACAGCCTGGCCAGAGGGTGTTTTGGAGCAGCAATCTTCTGATAATTTTATGGTTGACTCAGAAAGCAGTGAATGGCGGGGGTTACAAGGGTTTTTGGGTGCTCATCTTCCATCCCACCCGAAGTTATTTATGGGACAACTAGAAAATGGTCTTCGTTACCTCATCTTGCCCAACAAAGTTCCACAAAACAGGTCTAACTTTTTATTTTAGTTATTTTCTTTTGCGTACTTATTTAGTTATGTAACTGTTATACAAAGTTTCTTAGCGTTTTGATTTGTGAAGGTTTGAAGCCCACATGGAGATACACGCGGGATCAATCGATGAGGAAGATGATGAGCAAGGTATTGCACATATGATTGAGCATGTTGCATTTCTTGGAAGTAAGAAACGTGAAAAACTTCTAAGAACTGGTGCACGCTCAAATGCTTATACCGATTTTCATCATACGGTTTTTCACATCCATTCACCAACTTATATGCAGGTTTGTAACTGCAGATTCATTTATGCTCTTTAAGTTACTGTATTTAGATGTTGAAGATAGCTTATTACTATAATTAATGAATTTAAGAACTTTATTGTTTCTATCTTTCTTTAAGTAATCACTTTTGCTTCTTTTTAATAGGATTCTGATGAGGACCTACTTCCATCTGTTTTGGACGCTTTAAATGAGGTACGAGCCATTTTAGAAATAAAATTCACTATTTTTTTAATCTATTATTATATGTGATCCTTTTGTCTTTTTCATCATAATAATGGCTATTTTCTTCACTTGGTTAATTAAATATATAATGCCTAGTATTTTTATTTTTTATTTTTAAAATTTTGTAGATAGCTTTTTACCCAAAGTTCCTTACTTCTCGGGTTGAAAAAGAAAGACGCGCCATACTATCAGAGCTACAAATGATGAACACTATTGAGTACCGTGTTGATTGTCAGGTATATCAGTTATAGCTATTTTTCTTATCTTTTTCCTTTAAATGCTGATAGGATTTGTAATCGTGTTTTGTTTTCTATTTACAGTTGTTGCAATATTTACATTCTGAGAATAAGCTGAGCAGAAGATTCCCTATTGGACTTGAAGATCAAATTAAGAAGTGGGATGCAGAAAAAATAAAAAAATTCCATGAACGGTGGTACTTCCCAGCAAATGCAACTTTGTATATCGTGGGAGATATAGATAACATTGCAAAGACAGTTAACCACATCAAAGTATGTTATTTTAAAGTTTATCAGTTTTATTTGACATTAATTTAAAGAATTACATTAATTCAAAAAATATATCTGCAGGGTGTTTTTGGACAGAAACATGTTGACAACGAGGCTCCTGTAGCACCTAAAACTAGTGCATTTGGTGCAATGGCTAATTTTCTTGTTCCTAAGTTCACCGGAGGGATTTCTGCTGACTCATCAAATATGAACCAATCAAAACTTCCGAAAAAGGAAAGGCATGCGGTTCGCCCTCCTGTTGAGCATAATTGGTCCCTTCCCGGAAGACATGAGGATCTAAAGTCTCCCCAAATATTCCAACATGAACTGCTTCAAAATTTTTCGATCAACATGTTCTGCAAGGTAGGAAGTATCCTAGAAACTTCTAATCATATTTATGGACAAGCGAATTCACATATTCAAGAGTTTGAACATGATTATCTTTCTGTAGATTCCTGTGAACAAGGTCCAGACGTATGGTGATTTACGTAATGTTCTTATGAAAAGAATATTCCTTTCGGCTTTGCATTTTCGCATCAACTCAAGATATAAGGTGGTGTACATGCATATCACAAGTATTTTGATTTTTTTTTAAATTAACGCAAATATTTTGCTAATTAAATGTAAATTTGCAGAGTTCTAGCCCTCCGTTTACATCCATCGAGTTAGATCATAGTGATTCAGGAAGAGAGGGATGTACTGTCACTACTCTAACTGTAACTGCTGAACCTAAGAGTTGGCAAGGTGCAATTAAAGTGGCTACACAAGAGGTAACATATTACATACGCTTTCTTAACTAAATAAAACCGTGAATGCTATGGAATTATGAGAACGGGGCGGGCCACATTTTATCTTCACATTTTTATCATCAGGTTCGCAGGCTTAAGGAATTTGGTGTTACAAAAGGAGAATTGGCCCGTTATCTTGATGCTTTATTAAAAGACAGCGAACAGTTAGCGGCTATGTGCGATAATATTTCATCAGTTGATAATTTGGATGTTGTTATGGAGAGTGATGCTCTTGGCCATATGGTTATGGATCACAAACAAAGTCATGAAAGTTTGCTTAGTGTTGCTGGAACAATCACTCTCGAAGAAGTAAGCTCGTCCTATGTATATATATGTATGTATGTATGTTTTTTTAAATGCATCTGCCTCTTGCATCCATTAAACAAATTTTAAGTATCATATATCAAATAAATCTAGAAAATTTATAATTATTATGTTTTTTTTCTTGATTAGGGCATGGAGTGATTATGCTTTCATCATTATGGGATGAATCTTTTTAACATTTATTATACACAGGTGAATTTCATTGGTGCACAAGTATTGGAGTACATATCAGATTTTGGAGAAGAATCTGCGCCTGTACCCGCAGCCATTGTTGCTTGTGTTCCAAGAAAAGTACATGTTGATGGAGTAGGTGAAGTTGATTTCAAGATATCCCCAAGTGAGATAACTGCTGCAATTGAAGAAGGTTTGAAGGAACCCATAGAGCCCGAGGCAGAGGTATATTTTCTGCTCTTTTAAAAATTCAATTTTGGACAATTATAACTCTATATTTAAAAAAATTATTTATGATCTTTTATACACAGTTTGAGGTACCAAAGGAATTGATAACCTCAACACAGCTGGATGATTTAAAGTTACAACTTAAACCATCTTTCATATCTACTGGTTTGGATTCAAATGCTATTAAAGTTCATTGCAAAGAAACAGGGATCACCCAATGTCGTCTCTCAAATGGGATTTCTATTAACTACAAGGTATATATCGTCTTTTTAGTTCTATTTTTTTCAATATTCTTTACTTTTGTTTTGTCTATGTGACATGAGTATTGAGTAATTTGTTTTTATGTTCATAAGATATCCAAAACCGAAAATTGTGGTGGGGTGATGCGGCTAATAGTAGGCGGTGGACGGGCGGCAGAAACACCAGAGACAAAGGGAGCAGTAATTTTGGGTGTTAGAACTTTGAGTGAAGGGGGGCGTGTTGGTAATTTTTCAAGGGAACAGGTAATATATAACTTATCTACCATCATTTTGGTACTTTAATAATTTGATTTTTAATGTTCAAAATTCTTTTTCAGGTTGAGCTATTTTGTGTGAATCATTTAATTAATTGTTCACTGGAGTCTACGGAAGAATTTCTTTGTATGGAGTTTCGTTTTACTACACGAGACAATGGAATGCGTGCTGCTTTCCAGTTGCTTCATATGGTACTCGAGGTAAATACTGAATAATATATTGTTCTCTCAACCAATCTAAATTTTTTTTATTACACAAAAAAATATATTCTATGGTCAATTAAAGATTCATTCTTGTGGTCATTATACAGCATAGTGTGTGGCTTGAAGACGCATTTGATAGAGCAAGACAACTATATTTATCATATTATCGCTCTATTCCAAAAAGCTTGGAACGGTCAACTGCTCATAAACTCATGATAGCTATGTTGGATGAAGACGAACGGTTTGTGGAGCCCACACCTTATTCGTTACAAAATTTAACATTGCAGACGGTAAAAGATGCAGTGATGAATCAGTTTGCCAGTGATAACATGGAAGTACGTGTTATATTTTTTATGAATTTTGTTTTTATTTTTTTTATCATTCTTGGTTTTTTGAATTGATCCTAAATGTTAACCATTTAATAGGTGAGTATTGTTGGGGATTTTTCAGAAGAGGATATCGAGTCTTGTGTGATGGATTACCTAGGCACAGTTAGAGCATCAAGAGGTGCTGACAGGGCACTGAGTTATAATCCAATCATCTTTAGACCGTCTCCTCATGATTTGCATTTTCAGCAAGTGAGCAAAATATTTCTTTTTGATTTCCTGCGTGCACAAAAATTATGTGAATATTTTTGAATTTTTGCATAAGTTAAATCTTGGCTCATGTTTTGCTTCCCATTTGACAGGTGTTCTTGAAGGACACCGATGAGAGAGCATGTGCTTACATTGCAGGCCCTACACCGAACCGTTGGGGATATACAGTTGATGGAACGGACATCCTGGAGTCCATAAGTAAAATGTCAGTTAATAATGGTAAACATTCTCAAATCCCAACAAATAATTTAGCTTGTAGAATTAGTACATTATCTACCAAGTATACAAGTATATATTATGTATAGGGTCGTTCAATTTAGCTTATGCGGTTCTCACAGTTCTCGACTTAAAATTGGTTGTATTGGAAGTGCTTATGTATGTATGTGTGTGTCTGTATATAATATAATATAATTGTTTTGAGCAGATGCACAACCAGAAACTGAAGGACTGCTCGTGAAATCGGAGAACATCAATTTTTACACGCAAAGATCTAGGAATCACCCGCTTTTCTTTGCAATTGCAGTCGGGTTGTTAGCGGAGATAATTAATTCGAGGTGCTTTTAGTCTGTTGCTAATTTATGTTTGCACATAATATCTGAAGTAATTTTCATTTAGTGACCCCCCAAAAATAAATAAAATATTATAAAAATAAAAAAAAATCATAATTGTCTTAGTCTCCTATTTCTAGCAAGTTTTAATCATTTAATCACATAATATAAAGTGAGTGCTTACATGTTATAGAAAGTTCTTATGTGAAATTGACAAGTTTTAATATTGATTAAATTTTACATGAATTTATGACTTTAAATTTACAGGCTTTTCACCGAAGTCAGAGACTCCCAAGGATTAACATATGATGTATCTTTTGAGTTAAACCTATTTGACAGATTAAATCTTGGGTGGTATGTTATTTCTGTAACATCTACCCCGAGCAAGGTGCGTTAATTCAGTTTTTAAAAGTAATATCTCAAATTGAAGACCGTTATTATTATTATTTTTAATTGTTTTCTAACAAGTTGGATTCTAATCCAGGTACACAGGGCTGTTGATGCTTGCAAGAATGTCCTAAGAGGCTTGCATAGTAAAAAGATAGCCGATCATGAACTAGAGCGGGTTCGTTTTTTTCGTTCGGTTAAGTTTTTTTTTAATTTATCTTTAACGGGCCAAATGGTAAAAAAAAATCTATCTAATAACGAAACGGTCAAACAGATTGACTGGGTGAAACCCCCCTCAAATGTATTTTGAATGCATAAAACCTTCTAAAACATTTCTTTAAAACAGTTGTATTATATTTGAAATAATGTAGTTTTTTAACCATATTTGAGACACTAGTTATCTGTTAAAAATAAATAATGGATATGATCATTGAGGTATAAATCTGTATGTTGACAGGCCAAACGGACCCTGCTGATGAAACACGAAGCTGAAACCAAATCAAATGCTTACTGGCTTGGGTTGATAGCTCATTTGCAGGCTGCTTCTGTCCATAGGAAGGTAATATTAGACGTGAATAGACTATTTTACCCTTTTGAAGTCAAAACATGTGAAATAATTCGGTTTTTCATAACATAATGTTGTGCATTAGTTTTCTTACTGTTTTTGGCATGTATATTTCAGGATATTTCATGCATCAAAGATTTGACAATGCTATATGAAGCTGCCACTATTGAGGATGTATACATGGCATATGAACAATTGAAAATTGATGATCAATCGTTGTACTGTTGCATTGGCATTGCCGGTGCTCAGACCGATGATGAAGTTTCAGGTGAAAGCAAAAAACAAATAAAAAAAAAATAAAAAAAACCTTCAAGGGGGTGGGCCGGGTGGCGCAGTGGTAAGCACTTGAGTCCCTTTAGCAGAGGTCTCTCTTCTCAGGTTCAAATCCATCTTTCACTAGTTTTCTGCCATTCACCCCCTGAAGGCCACCTGCCTGGCACAAGCTGAGCTTTACCTAATCCAATTGGCTAGCAGGGTATTGGTGGGGTCCCGTGAGTTTTCTAGTAACAGGTTCAAGGAAAAAGAAAAATATATTACAACTTAATATCTAAAGACTAATTGTTTGTTTTTTTTACAAAGATTAACTGTTTATGAGGTTTCAAAATTCAAACACACCTTTATCATGCAGGTTCTTCACAAGAGGAAGAATATGTTGGAGGTCTTCATGGTGTTATTCCCGTGGGCCGTGGGTCCCACACAATGACGATGCCAACAACATAATCATTCTAGATCATGATATAAATTTAGTGCTCGGATGAAGATTGACAACGCGGTATGCTTTTCAGGAACCCGGTTTTTTCAATATAGGATAATAATAGTCTAAATTTGTCAACATGTTATTGTTTTTTAGCAAAATTATTTCCAAGATTGATGGTATGATTGATATAGACTTCAATTAAACATATGTTCTGCAGATACATAGCGGTCGATATATTAGCTAAAATACTCGGTAAAACATTGAAGATCTATAACAGTACAAGTATAAGGGGACTTCATGGAACAATAAACCCGAAAACAGCCTAATTGCAGGAAATCAATGGCTCTTGTGTATGCAATGCATTTGTTTTCTAGTTGAGCCCTAAATCGAGACCGATGTACATGTTACATACACGACCAATATTTGTTAACTCATTCGATTTTTTGTTTAGGTATTTGAATTATTGCATGGTAATGTAGATATTCATTTGGTTTCATGGATAATTGCTTAGCAACAACTTAACAAGCTTACAGATCTTACTTTCTTGTCCTTGAACTATAAAACTTTCATGTTGATCTATATATACCTCCTCTAATAATCGGTAGCCGAAAGTGCAAGGTGTATTGAAGGTGCAAAGGCCTCGCTTGGAGCCTAGGCGCAAGAAAAGCTAGTCCATGATAAGAAAGGTGCGTGTTTAGGAAACAATAAAAAGTATAAAATAGACATAGAAATTGTAAAAAATATAAAATCTAATAGTAAACAATTAATAATCTGATAAAAAACAATTTTGAAATTTAAATTTTTATTAATTCTTTATGGTCTTTAGACAAATTTTAGAAGTGCATCTTTTAATGTATTTTCAACTTTAGCAACATACACAGAGAATAGGGTACTTAATGTTTTCCTTCTGGTTTTGCCAGCACACCATAGAAAAGTACAAGTCAAATAGATACAAGATCCTTAAAAGTTAGAACCTTAATCTACATAACATTAGATGTCCTTAAGTGGATATCCTTGATGGTAAGTGACGTGTCTCACAAATAAAAGATTGAAGGTTCAAATCCTGCAAATTACATGTATAGTGTATTTATTTTAGAAAATCTAAGTGTTGCTAAAAAAATAAAAAAACATTACCAGTAATTCAGGCCGCAGGAGGGGCGTGAATTTTTGACATGACATGAGCCTAACATGAAATTCGTGGGTTTGAGTTTAGTCTAAATGAGTTCGGGTCAAACCAGTGCACACGTTTAGCTAAACAGGTCGTGTCAGGTTCAACCCACCAACCCACGAACACGACCCGTTTAGCAGGCCTAATTCTTAAACCCATTAGAGCATCCCAACATGGTGATCGTCTTCAGCCGTAAGGGACTTGACACTAATGTGGAAGAGAGAGTGATGAACGTCATCCGTGAGAACGCATTCCATCGGGAGATGAAAAGGGGTCCGTGAGAAGGGGGTGCGTTCATACGGCTCTTCAAGACAGCTCTAACGTGGCTTCATCTGTGATGAACCTACTGGGGATGTGTTTGTATGGTTTGTTAGGGGATGCTACTCTTGTTGATGTAATGAAAGTTTAAAAATTATCATTTAATGTAGACGTAATACTAATAAATATATCCACATGTTAACTAGATAGATCAAACTTTTAATTATTTTAAAAAGTACTTCTATTATATATTAATAGGTTAAATGCATTTTTCGTCCCTGTGGTTTGATCCAAAAATCAACATTCGTCCAACTTTAAATTTTTTAACACTTTGTGTCATCATCGTTTCAATTTTTAACACTTTTCGTCCCTAAACTTAACACATGTACATAAAATCCATTAAATTAGTCCCATGTGTCTCTCACGGGGCATTTTCGTCCTTTAAAGTCTGTTAAATTAGCCTCATGTGTCTCTCACGGGCCATTTTCGTCCTTTAAAGTCTATTTGTGTTTGGTTATATTAATAAAAAAAACAAAAGGAAAATAAATTAACCAAATAAACCCTACCAGAGGGTTCCAAGCCTCCGTTCATCTCCTTCGTCGCCCCTCTCCCACCTCATGTCTCCGGCGAAAGGCATTTCACCCCCACCTACTCTACTGCTCTCTGGTTCGATTACCAAGTCTCGATTTCTAGTTGAGGATGAATGGAGGAATTCATGTTTGAAACCAAATTACCAACATAGGGTTCTGATTTGGGTTTCACGAGCCGAAGTTGGAGGGACGGTGAAGTAGGTCGAACAATGTGTTCTAACCAAGCTACCGATTAAAATTGATTGCTTCCATCTTCTGAACAAGCATTCAATTGATAGTCAAGCTTTCCATTCAACCCCAAACCAACCGGACATGCACATGGAACCACTTTGTGCAAATTTATTGCAACCGCCAGCCCATCTCTCTCCGACGGCCCACACACAACCGTCACCTTTACATCAAATTCAAGCATACATCACCACTGAGAAGGATTTGATAAGGAGATATCAAGGATAACTGAAAGGAAGCAAGCAGGTGAGGTGCAAATCGATTACGTCCGAACTGCAATAAACCAAACATGGTGCTTCTGTTCAAATTTGGGGTCAAAATCAGTTGTTAAATACTGCTCAAATTTGTTGGTGTTCATACTGTTTCTTTCTTCATGTTTGTGATTTGGTGGTTATGCGATGATTTGGGTTCATGTTTTGTGAATGAGATTTTCTCGGTTGTTTTTCATTTGATGGGTTCTCAAAATTGTAAACTGATTACGACAATGAATTCATGTTGTTGTTGATATGTAGAAGTGGAAAAGTAGGGAACAGAGGAGGGTGGTCGGAGAAGGGGTTGTGCAAAATTGTTTTTTTTTTAGTAAACTTCAATTTTCGTCCGACTTTCAAACTTTTAATATTGAACGTAAGCGACATTTGGATAAGGGAGGTGCAGGATTGATCTCATGGGGTGACTTGGAGGAGATCAAGATAACAATTAATTAGTTTATTTTATTTAATTATTTTGTTGGAGTTTATCTATCTGTTTGAGTTTTGAATTAAGTTTTAGAATAAGTAATTTAGTTTCGAAGTAGGATTACAATTGTAAGGATGGATATGTAAACCCTCTTTTAGTCTTCTGGTTTATTGTATTGTAATCGTAAGTTTCTTGCTTTCCAATTTATAGAAAAGAATCGCTCCAGTTCAGAGCAACAAGTTCGCGTTGTGCTTGATCACGATTGATATTCACTTGTGTTTGTGTAAGAAGTGGTATCAGAGACTAACCCGTTGTTGAAGATGTCAGAGTTCCAAGTAATCAGAGGTGTCAAGAAGCTGAACAACACGAATTATAACACACGGCGACGTGTTTAAATTGGTATCTTGTGGGTCAAGATCTTTGGGATGTTGTCGGCGGGGAGAACACTCGGGAACCAAGAATCGATACCAACAGGGCGATACACAAGTGGAGAGTAAAAGGAGGATGAGCATTGTTTATAATCAAAACAACGATTGAAGAAGATCTGATCGAACATATCTATGAGTGCACTACGGAGAAGGAAGCGTGGGACGCACTCCAAGCTCTCTTCTCAAAGAAGAGCGATGCAAAACTGCAACTTCTTGGGAACGAGCTTTTATCTGTGAGTCAGAGGGATATGACCATCTCTAAGTATTTTCATAAAGTAAAAACTTTGTGTAGAGAGATAGGTGAACTGAATCAGCAGGCCCGCATTAGTGAAGCAAGAATGAAGCGGATTATAATACACGGTTTGTAGGTCCTGATTTTAGACAAAATAACAATAACTGATCGATTACTCACACACATCTGCGGAATAGGTGTGTATGGTGGTGAAACAGAGGCAAATAACAATAGAATGGTGAAGATAGCAGGCTAACCACTCAAGAATCACAATACAAATTGATATGAAAGTTCAAGAACACAATGAATAACCTCAAAGCTTGTATTGATTCAGAGAAAACTATGAAAATGGAATGCAAGGGTTACAACCGTCACTCAACCTAAACATTCTCAAACTAGGCTATTTATAGGCAGCTGACAGGTCATCGAAACTATGCTCATCGAAACAACTAGTTTCGATTGAGCATTTACAACAGAAATAAGAACCTCTTGTCGAAACTACCTATCTATCGAAACTACTAGTTTCGATTGAACAAACTCAACTGAAACTAGGTAGTTTCGATGGCCCAGACTTAGTATAATAAAACAGTAAATTACATGAAACTAAAATAACTGAAATACAAGGAAATAATACAAAAGACAATTGTTCAAGAGTACATTGATGACATATCTTACAAAATACATGACCCTACAATCTCCCCTAAGCTATTGCATCAATGTCTTCAAGGTCTTCATGCAACAGGTGCATCTTCAGATCTTGGAAAGAAGGGCTTCACATTGACAGTCACAACTCTTTGGTATGCCTTGGCATCAACCTCATCATCTTCATTGAAAATCTGGATGGGGGTGCTTGAACAGAACTTCCAGATCTTCAGGTTGAAATTTCAGTAGTTCTATGGGCTCAAAAATTAGAATGTCTTCTTTACCTTCACATTCTATTACATCACTGCCAATAGTTGAGTTGTAGAACCATCTTCTGAATTTCTGGAGCTGAACAGGTACTGACCTTGGCAATTGAATAGTTTTGACAGTTGTTGCCGGTTTGTACCTCAGACTTACCCATGACCTTTGAGTTTGGGGATGTATTATGGTTTTGGAGAGAATTCTTCTAGGCTGAGTGGTCTTCATACATTTAAAATCATTAAAGGTTTGCCTGTGAAGAAAGTTCTCAAACTCACTTGCCATCCCGACCTTGCCTGGATTTTGTAAAGATAGCTTGGCTAAGGCTCTTAGGTCATATCTGGGGAGGGAGCTGAAATCATTTGGAGTCTTGAAGTGCTCCACACCTCCCTTGTATCTTCTCACAATGAATAAGGAACGTTCCTGTTATACTTCCACCCAACATGTGGTCTCTTGAGTTCTTTATATTCTGCAAACCACTCGTAATGCTTTGGTGGTTCTTCAGGTTCCAATTTCTTGAACCAGGCTTTCCTGGGGTCTGATGCCTGAGAGGAGGGTGCTGATTCTTGTGGGGTTACTGTTGTTGTTGGTGTTGCTTCTAGGGATGTGCTTGCTGGCTCAGCAAAAGCAACTTTAACACTTGGGCCCTCCTCATCATTGTCATATAGAGCTTGAATTTCATCTCCAGTCTCAGTAAAGTAGTACCGGACATTTTCTCCTCGTTCTTCTCTAAGAGTTACTATTTGTGGAAAATCATCTTCGGTTTCATAGTCATCAAAAAGGCCTTAGCAGCTCATCCGGTTCATGATCGGAGTGGATTTCTTCTTCATCAAATACCACTAGCTCAACTTCTGATTCCTTCGCCTTCCCTTTGCCTCGATAAGCTCTTCTTTGGCTTAGGGAAGGAAGGTCATACTCTTGCTCTTTTACTTTGAACTCTGCTCCGTCCTTTGGTGATCCAGCTGTACCTGAGTAAAGAACTACAGCAGATTCAGGTTAGACACGAAGGCAGGGGAGGAGGGACCACCAGTAGCTGTGACAGGTGTTACAGCTGACTCCCCCTGAGCAGTAGAATCCTTTTCTTTCTGTGTGCCTGCTTGGTGTGAGGATTGAACCATGGAATTCTTTATCTGGTTGACAAGAGCAGTAACATCCAGAAGTTCTTGCTGTTGTTTTAGAAGCTGCTCTTGTTGCTCGGCTAGTTGTGTTTGTTGGATCTCCGGTTGATTCTTCAAGGTTACAACTTCAACCTTGAGTTCCTTCACTTCCTCTGTCTGTTCCAACAAATCAGACCTCAAGTTTTTGATCTCTTCATCTTTCTTGGAAAGTTGATCGTTTAGCTTATTTACATTCAGACTTAAACTCTTCACCCGAGTTGAAGATGATGTTGTTTCTTCATCTGGTGATGAGGTTTCAGTTTGAGAGAGGGGAGGAGTTGGTTGTTTTGGTGAATGAGGAGAGGCTATGTGAATAGGAGATGGTGGAGGTGTTGGTTGTTTTGGTGAGGCAAAAGGTGATTCGGATGAGGTTGTCAACGACTCCAAGCCAGTCTTTGTCTTCTCGGTTAATGGCTCTTCAATCTCATAATCAGAGTCGGTATTGGCTTGTCTTTTAGAGGAGGAAGGAGGAGTTTCAACCAGTTCTTCAGACTCAGTCTCTTCCATTCATAAATAGCTTCATCAAGAGTCCCACTATCTGACTCTGCTTCTTCCTCATCATGTTGTTCAGCCTCAATATTTTCAACCTCAACATCTTGTTGGACCTGGAAGTTCAATGGGTCTAAATTCTCAACTTCTTGATCAAAGAATTGTGCTTCCAGAATGGGTTGTTCAACATCTTGTTCTTGGTGAGCTTCTGGTTCAACAACAGCTTCATGAACCTCAACCTGATTTCCTTCAGCATGTTCCTCTTCTTCTTCTTATGATGATTAGGCAATGACTTCCTCTAGATCAATGTCTGGAATTTCAGGCTCAGCTTCACCAATAATATTCTCGAACAGAGGTATATCAACAATAATCCTATTGCTTCTTGAACTAGTATTCTTCATGTAGCTTAGAGTCTTTGCAATCATGTGATCAAGTACTAGCAGGTTTCCTTCTTGAGGTAGGTTGGGATGAAGATGATTAATGATCATCTGTAGAAATCTTGGGTATACCAGAAACTTGTCCTTTATCTTCCCAGTGATATTCTCCATCATTTGTTTGAAGACAAGTCCTGAAAAGTTGTAATCTTCGCCCTTGATCAACCCTAGAATGGCAGAGGCTACCGTTGCATTTGTAGAGTCAAACCCTCATTTCTGATAGAAATGCAGTGGATGAACACATGCACAATGTATCTCCAGTGAGGGGCTAGGAAGGTTTTGGTGATTTGGCCACTTTTGAGCTCATCTGGGTGACCCATTCTCCTGAAGCTTTCACGGATAAAGAAGCTTGAGTATTCAGTAGGTGCTTCATGGTTGTCATTGAACATCGGTACTTGTCTTATCACAGCTTCAGAAATCAGAACCTCTTGGTTGAAGACTGTGGCTCTGATGTACTCCTAATTGTTATCACCACTCTAACAGCTATTGCCCAAAACTGTCTGATAGAAGACTTAAATATTGGAAGATTGTGGCTTATTGCAAAGCTCACATTTGAGTTGGCCAGAAAGTTCAATACATGTACAAAACCTTCACTTTTGGGATCAGCTGCATTCAGAAATGCACATATGTTGTGCTTCTTAACAAATAAGAGATCCATTCTGCAAATGATAAAGTCAACCAAACAAGAAACATGCTGGTCAAAACTACTTAGTTTCGGTTGAGAGACACCCTATAGAAACTACAAGTTTCGGTTGAGCAATAGAGGGGTATTGAAACAACTAGTTTCGGTTGACAAAACTTGTTCGAAGTCATAAAAGTATTATTTTAATAAGAAGATCCTTTTTCCCGAAACATATAGTTTCGATACCCAAACCCTGAATATGTACACAATCATCAAAAAGCAGAAAAAAACTAAGACATATATATACACAAGATACTTGCAAAGAAGAAAAAATTAAATGAAAGCAAAAAGAGGTTAAGAAAAGCCCGAGATGGTGTCGTAACTCCATCTTACTAAGAATCTTTGTAGAATTCTGCAAGTATATACACAAACAGGTAAGTAGAGGACAATGATGAACTTATAGACAAATTATAAGCAAGAATCAGAACTAAAAACACATTTTCAGTCGTAAAAAGTTCAAGAATAAAAACTTAGCTTCATCGCGAGACCAAAAAACAAAAAGAGAAAAATCCTTCATACCTGAGACTGAAGACGACGAGGGCAATCGGAAAAGATAAACCGATTGTTACAACTTAGACCACTTCGAACAAAGGATTTTGTGTGTAAAATGATGGTGTGTGAGAGTTTCGGATGAATAAGCATGAAGTAAGACTTGTCTGTGAAGAATTTCAATTTAAAGGCTGACAAAAGACCAAAATACCCTTGTCAAAACTAGGTAGTTTCGATAGGTTGGGTAGTTTCGATACCTTAGAAGTTTCGGTTGACCAAGGAGTTTCGGTTGACCTGAAAAACTTAGAAAAAATATAGACAAGAGAGACTACCATATGTACAACTATTTAAACAAGCTAATAAGGAAGATTAGATTTTTCATTTGGGAAAAATAAAAGCAAAAACCAAATAAAAGGATATTTACACTTAGCCTTGGAAAAGATCCAACGTGAGATCATGTCTGAATCAAACTCTTGAAACACTTCGTTTTGCACTCAGCTACTGTGAATCCCTGAAGATAGCTGATATTTGTGCAAGGTAAACCCGAGCATTTGTTTGTACAAGATTTCATATGATTATAAGGTACCATTTAAGCACGAAACATGTTGTACCCCACGTTTTGAAATAAAATGGTTTTGAAAGCCTATCAATCCTCAAGAAATACTCGCATTCATCCTATCATCTCTTTCTTGTTAACCAGGGTACCATCTCGGTAAGTCAAATTCATCACCAAAGTAAAATAAAATCCAAATGGATTAAGAAGATGTAAAATGAAAAATATCTAAGTGGATATTTAAAAGTACGAGCAATCTAGATCTTTGCGTAAGCAAAATAGAAGAAGTCGTAAAATTATCCAAGCAGATAGGAAAAGGTTGAACACACGAGATCTTTGCGTAAGCAAAACCAACGGGGTAAAATCATCCAACTGGATGGGAAAAAGATGAACACCCGAGATCTTTGCGTAAGCAAAACAGACGGGGTCATTGGCGATAGCTTTCGTTACTTTGACGGTCACCTGGCGCATGAATCAGAATCCAACATGTAAGCCTATATCTGATTGAATCAGTTTTCTTTAGCTAAAATGGGTTAGAGGTTTCAAAAATGGGTTTAAACACACGTGCACGATTGAGATTTATATTTTCACACTACTGAAAAGTTATAACCATATGACGGGCGTATCGACTATTCCTCAGTAAGCACCATCGCTTATGGTCAATTCCTTGCTTCAAGAAGTATGACCCGACTCATTCACTTCTCACAGGGTCGAATCAAATTTTCCTGAAACAATTTCTATAACATCGGTGAGATTGAGGATAAGAACTTTTCATAAGCAAACAAATATATACAAAGCAATTTTTTTTCTTTTTTTTTCTTTCTTTCTGACAATGTCAAATTTCTCCCCCAAAAGTTTTGCTGTAGGATACAGAAAATGAAAAAAACTATACAGAACGTAAAATATTTTTGAAAATCTTCTCAATTAACAAGTTTAAACAGATAAGACTTATGCACAAGGTTACTGAAAATTGAGCATTCCGAGCATTTTCACCAACTTCTCAAATCTAACCGAATCGAATGCTTTAGTGAAGATGTCAGCGGTTTGCTTGTTGGTTTTGAATTCAACAATTTTGATATTCTTCTTTTCGACACAGTCACGGATGAAATGGTGTTTGATTTCAACGTGTTTGGTTTTGGAGTGCTGGACGGGATTTTTGGTGATGTGAGGAACGACAGTGTTGTCACACAAAATGGGGGTCTCATGGAATGTGATGCCATAATCAAGCATCTGATGGTGTATCCAATGGACTTGGGAACAACAAAGGGCTACAACAATGTATTCAGCTTCTGCTGTGGACTGAGAAACGGTGGTCTGTTTCTTACATTGCCAGGACACAATTCGATTGCCAAGAAATTGACAACCCCCAGAAGTGGATTTGCGGTCTAAGTTGCATCCCTCGTAGTCTGAATCTGAATATGCAACCTGTAACATCCTTGAATTTTTCAGGCTCCGATTTGTACAATAATATCCTTTCAGTTTTAGTTCCGGATTTCAAGTTATACAATTATATATATAACATAATATGCCTACATACATCTATATTTATTTCACTTATTTAAAGAATTAAATTTCATTATGATGCATATAAATAAATATGATTAGGTATAAATACATGGCAAAGTATTTTTAATAAAACATTTGTTTAGATCCCACTCCTTTATAAACATAAAAGTATATGAGTTATATAGTTAATTTTCCATATATATATATATATATATATTCTACATTTTCAAAACAATAAATATATATATATTATTGATAACTTATATAAAAGATTATATAGTCTTTAAATATATGTTTAACAAAATTATACAAAACATTTCAAAAATTGGTAGTATAGTTTCACAGATTTTATAAAATAAATTATATAAACACAAGGAATTAAAAGAAATGAATTTAGTTGAACCCCCTTTGAACTAATGAACCCCTTGAACACTTTGGACCCCCCTATTTTGAACCCTTAATAGTTTTTGAAACCAATTTGCGCACGTTTGACTTTGGAAACTCAAACCGAGCTCAAACCCTCAAATTTGTTCACGAATCCCTTGAATGCGGGCATTAAAACTATAATAAATCATTAGTAAAGCTTCTGCGACCGTTCTAATCATCTATAACGAGCCAATTACTTCAGGAATAATTGAATTTGAGTATAAACGGTTCGTAACCGTCATCCATCAAACCCGACTTCAATTCGAGCATTTAAGCGTGGAATTAGGTTATAAAAATCAAACAACACCTTCTTAACACTCGCGATAAACTTCGTAAACACTTGATAGCATCGTACTCCCTCTCCGGAACTCCGGCAAGCTCACGAATTTCCGATTCGGACATCCCAACCGTTCGTCCTCCACACGCAAGCATTCGAGGTAAACTTGGTGTCTTTATATTCGTCTCAGTCCACTGATCAAAAGCCTTATGGTCTAGGGATCGATCATTGTGAAATCCGATGGATTGGGTGGCTAGGGTTTAGGGTTACGGGATGGGGAAGAAGAAGGGTGGCGGGTTGGGTGTTAAAATGATTGCGCGCCAGATATTGACCAAGTCATAAGCTCAGGTCCACCGGTTAAGGCGTTGACGTACAAGGATGAGGTCGCGGGTTCGATCCCAGCCCCGCACCTTATTTTTCCTTTTTGTTTGCGTGCCCCCGGACCTGGTTCCCTTGCCCCTTTTGGTTTAAAACATTACAAGCTGATACTATACCACTGCCGGACCATTGGTCCAGTGGCTAAGTCGCTTGGTCTCTACCGGTTAGACCCGGGTTCGAGTCCCGTGGTCTACAACATTTTTTAAACGTTTTTAAAGCTAATATTAATCCCATTTTTCTTATAACAATTGTTTTATAAACCACCAAAGGCCCATGAATGTTTTATGAACTAAATTATTAACCTAACGATTTTAAATAATTTTTTAATCATTTTAGAGAATTAAAAACCAATAAATTTTATTAAAGATTTACATAATTAATTAATTTAAAACCCAATTATTTTATTAATACCCAATTATTTAGAACAACTAATGGCCCTTTATTGTTTATTTATTTTATTAAAAGAATTTATTTAGCTATTAAATAAATTAAAACATTATGATTTAACCTGATTATCTATATAAATACTAGTTGAACACTTATTTATTTATTTGTAAACAAGTAAATTATATTCTTATATATATACATATATAAATAGATATTCAATCCATTATTAAACGAACACATTATCTACAACGAATAGATACACACTCATTCAACCTAGCTCATTCCGTTATACATTAGCCTTTTTAGCATTTTCATTGATACATATGTAATTTCAAACATAGGTTAACCTTGTGGTTAGCTAAACAACTTATGCAACTACCCGTACTTGTGCGTTCAAACTACAAATCCAATGTGAGTTTACATAACCCCTTTTTCACTTTTACATCTTTGGGGTGAAACATGATTACATTCAAACTATTTGCAATTGTTATAATTCAAATATTATGATCATGTGTGTAATTTGTGCCTTATGCTTGAACACTATTTGTGCAAACAACATTTACATACTTTTTTGTGCATAGTGCAAGTGCAATCATTAACTCAGTACAAGCCGACGGTATACAATGATAGATCTATTGAGTCTGACCAACCCACCCGGTTAGGGTGATTGTTGCCGAAAACACTTAAGGATAACCGTTGTGTTATGCCTAACACTTAAGGTGTCAAATCCCCAAATTCCACTAACGGAGTTTTACCGTTTGGAATGTGACACACCAGGATCTTAGTCATTGTCACACCCCCAAATTCCACTAACGGAGTTTTACCGTATGGAAGGTGACACACCAGGATCTCAGTCATTAGTTACATCAAACGACACTATATGGGACTTAAAAATGTCATAACACAAAAGTTCAGAGTTAATGCGGAAGCGTAAACGTTAATATGAAATCAAAAGTAGTTACACGCAACAAGCGTCAATTAATGTAATTAAGTAAACTGTTTAAAATGTTTGAAATGAATGATATGACAGTAGGACTCCATGCATGTCCTAATTGTGCAACTTGTGCCAAAGCGACCTGAGAAACATGTAAGAAAAATGTCAACACGAGGTTGGTGAGTTCGCAGGTTTCGAGTTTGCAATAAGAGCATTTGCCAGATTATGTACATTCAATATGCATATCTATAGGTAGCTAGCCTATGTTCATGTCTTACTAAAGCGCTTGCAACCGAAGCTGACAGTTTTTGCTTGTTTGCCTCCAGCCAGGTCTATCAACTCTGACTAATGTGTTATGGTCAATATTTCACCCGTTCGACCTCCAATCGAGTTAGCACGACTAACGCGGGTGGGGTTTGTCAAACCCAGTAGTACTACCAAAATTACCTCGCTAATTCCATATTAACGGTCCGAAGTGTGTGAGGACTTTCATGATAGTGTGATACGCTTAGCCTCAACAGTGATATCATATGAAGTACCATAATCAAAATAATTTACGTAATGTTTTCTCCCCTAACGGGAAAAACATGTAAAATAATGTTTGTTTGCGTACATGTTTCTCCCCTGCGGGAAAAAAAAGTAAAAGTATGATTGCTTGCGTGTATGTTTCTCCCTCAACGGGAAAACAAGTAAAAGATGTTGATTTGTGTACATGTTTCTCCCCCAACAGGAAAACGAGTAAAAAGAGGCCGTGAAACTCACCTGCGTTGCGTAGTAGGTAGTATCGCATATGTATGAGATTTGGAACCTCAAGTGTTAGCCTGCACGGCTTACGTATGCCCTAGAATTATAAACACATAAGTTAGGGACATATGAGATTTTGTGACGACGACACGGAAGATTGAACGCCTTAACGCATTCTAAGGGTTTAAGAGTAGACAAACGTGCCTACGAGAAAATAGATTTCTTAATATAACAATTAAGATCAAAGCGCTACGTGTCGAACGTTAATAACGAATAATATTAAATAAATAAATTCGTACGTTTGAGTCGTTTACAAAAGTTAGGAAAATAATATAATTTAATATATTATTTTTAGGTTCGTAGGATTAAACAAATAATCATTTGTGTGGAAAAATAATAAATATATTATTTTTAATCGAATGTATAAACGTGGGTAAATAATATAACAATCATATTATTAATTAGTTTAAAACGTCACACGAGGTAATTAAACGAGGCGAAATAATATAAATTATACATTATTTTATAACATGAGTCACGAGTTGAAACTAATATAAACATATTATTTTATACGAAGTTATGGTTTGAAGATAATATAAATATATTATTTTTAAAAGTGGGAAATAATAATAAAAATAGGTTATAAAACCAAACCCGAGCCCACGGGTGGTTTCCGGGGTTGAAACATTTTAATATGATATTATAATGATAATGGAAAAGATTTTATAAAAAAATAATGCTTAAAAAGTGGCTAGAAAAATAAAAACAGTTGGTGGGGTTCGAACCCGGGTCTCACCCACACCAACACAACACTTTAACCACTCCACCCGCTAGGGCAATCGCAACAAGGACGGGATCCGAATGTTTTTAATAAAAAACTCCCCTGTGTTCTTCCCCTTTTACCCACATCCGATTGAATCCAGTCCCAAAATCCATGAATCTGATAACGATTGGTCAAAGCAAGATAGGGGTTTTGTTAATCGAGTTTATACGAGTCAATGTGTGTGTTTAATTGCAAAACTAACGGGTTTAAGGTCGTTTAATTACTGAAATAAGAATCAAAACCCTGGGTATGAACACAGAATCAGATTGCTCAAATCCCATATTAAAACTCGTTGAAAACATGGGGCTTTGATTGATTAGAGTGTTTCGAAACTACTGATATGGTTTGATTTGATTTAGGTTGTGTCTAGGATCGAAACCCCTAAATCCGATTATGAACAAACCCTAACTTCAAGAGTATTATCAATTCGATATTAAGAGGTTGAATAAACAGAGGGCTTTCAAAGAGGATGGGATTGCGAATCTAACCATATAGGTTAATTGAATTATGGTTGAGTCTAGACTAGGGTTCGATTAGACTGGTTTTAGCATGAACCCTAAAATCGGTACATGACCAATTCGATGATATGAACCCGAATTGGTTTAGGGCTTTCACTCTAGACACTGAAACGAAGCTGAAGGTATGATTACTTACTAGAACGAATGTCGAATTGATGGTGTTCGAGTAAAACACAGTCCCGACCACGAGGTCTTGTTCTCCGGCGATTCCTACTGCAACTCCAGCCGAATTGATGTGCGAATCAGGTTTTGTGGGACTCGACAGAGGTGCGCAGATGATGAATTGAGAGTATAATTGACCAAATGATCGGATTCGTTTGAAAATGAGGTGGGTTTCGACGGTTATAGCTTAATTACCCATAATTGGGTTTAATTGTACAGTTAAAACAATGATAAATGACTTAATTGGGTTCGTTAATGCCATGAACATGGATATCAGTTACTGATTGCAATGAATCCCGCGAATTAGTGTCAAAACCGATTTGTTTGACTTATAAAAGTCAACATAAATCAAGTATGGTCCAAATACAAGACTAGTCCTTCTAATTTTCAGTATTAGGGTTTGAGAATTTGGTAGAAACAGTCCCTGAGGTTTGATATGTGTTAAGAACTTGGTTAGTTGACTTTCAAAGTCAACATAAACTTAAATGTTTAATTTTGACTATACGAAGTCAAATAGAATAGAGTTTAGTCTAATTACACAACTAGTCCTTGTAGTTAGGGTTTGAGGATTGATAATTCTAGTCCCTGGAGTTTGTGAATAGTTAGGATTTAACTGGGTTTGCTAACTGAGTTAACTATAGAAGTCCAGATTATCACATCATCACCTAGTTGAAAGAATTTTCGTCCCGAAAATTAAAATAATTTTTTTTTCTGAGGTGTCACATAAGGATAACCGTTGTGTTAAGCCTATCATTTAAGGATAACTGTTGTGTTATGTCTATCAGTCACAAGGTTTGATTGTGCGCCCCGGTTTAAACTATAGTGGTTCTCCATAATTGCCTTATTAAACCATGATATCATATGAATTGTATACAAATTTTGATAAGACTTGCTATGCTAAAACCTATGTATGCTCACCAACTATTTTTAGTTGACCTTGTTTTCATCATGTTTCAGGTGCTAACATTTGAGTTCATATACAAGATGCTACACATAGGACTGAGGACCTAGTTAAATAATGAAATTGATCACTTGATGTATTTGATTTTGGTTGAGAGATTGAACTTATGTAATGAAATCATGATTTAATGAACGTATGAAATTATAGTTGATCATGTGCTTATGAACAGTCTACATGTCCACCCTGATGTATTCCGCCGTCGGTTGGGGTGTGACACAACAAGATCAAACAGGTTATTTTTAGGATACCAAAGTCCAAGTTTTGGTTTATACTTTAAATATCTTAAGATACGTTTGACAAAAGCTAAATGAGAGAGTTTAGGATTAGTCTGAAAGCGTGCACACAAGCACACTGCAAACATGATGTCAGGTCTGCTAGTAGTGAGATACATGAGAGATCCTATCATGAAGCGATAGAGGTGCTGATCAACGCTTTCACCATCCATATCAGGAGATAGAGAATGTCGAACTTCCACGGGAGTTTTGAATGGATGAGACTCAGTCATTTTGAACTTGGTCGGAATCGCTTTAACATATTTCTCTTGATGAATGAGAATCCCTGACTTCGACTGATCAACTTTCAATCCAAGAAAGAACTTCATTTCCCCCATGGAGCTCATTTCGAACTTAGAACGCATCACTTCTTCAAATTCTTTGCATAGTCTCGGATTAGTGGATCCGAAAATGATATCATCAACATAAATCTGCACCAAAATGGTATCTGCACCATCCTTCTGTTTAATAAAAGTTTGGTCAATAGCTCCCCATGTAAAACCATTATCAAGCAGATGCTTGGATAAGGTTTCATACCACGCACGAGGTGCTTGATGAAGACCGTACAATGCCTTGTCCAGTTTGTAGACACGGTCTAGATAAGTTGGATCAATGAAACCCGGTGGCTGCTTGACGTAAACTTCTTCTAGGACCTTTCCATATAGGAATGCGCTTTTAACATCCATTTGATAGATCGTGAAGTCCACGTAGGCTGCGTAAGCGAGAAACATTTTGATGGATTCCAAGCGTGCCACTTGTGCAAAAACTTCCTCAAAATCAATTCCTTCCTCTTGATAAAACCCCTGAACTACCAAGCGTGCTTTGTTTCGAACCACAATCCCTCTTTCATCCTTCTTGTTACGAAATACCCAACGAGTGTCGATTGGAACTTTGTTCTTTGGGAGGTCTATCAGATTCCAAACTTGTAGCTTTGAGAATTGCTGCAATTCTTCTTGCATTGCTTCCACCCAACTGTTCTCAAGTAACGCAGTTTTGATATTCTTAGGTTCAACTTGAGAGATGAAGCATCTGAAGAGACCGTCATTCATTACTTTTGTGGCACTTCGAGTTCGGACTCCCACATTGAGTGGACCGATGATGTTATCGGTAGGATGATTCTTGTACACTCGTAACTGTGGAATCACATCCTCTTCCAGATTATCTTCCAGATTGTTATCAGGAACCACTACTTCTTCTACTTCAGGATCTGCAGTAGAGGACTGTTGACCAATATCCACTATTAGAGGAGTTTGCTCCTCAACAGTTTCGCTTGTTGCAATAGAAACCGAGGAAAGAAACCAAGGAACCCGAAGTGGATTCAACAGAAATTGCAGGAGGAACATCCACATTTTCACTGGTTGAGGATGAGGAGCTTGGATCATTTATGGGACCTAGGTTATTCACAGACAATAGAGAATTAGCTGAAACAGATATATTAGTAAACACAGGAAGATTAAATGATTTAAACAAAGATTCGGCATCAAAAAGCCAATCAGGACCGTCCCCTGAGTCCGAGTGATTGCTTTCGTGCCAGTTGATGTCAATGGATTCCAACACAATTCTTCTTCTCTTGTTGTAGACCTGATAAGCTCTTTGATTAGAGGAGTATACCACAAAGTAGCATTCATCCGATTTAGCTTCAAACTTTTTCAGCTGGTCCGAAGAGTTCAGCATGGTGCAAACACATCCAAATTTTCTGAAGAAATCAAGAATAGGCTTTCGCTTATACATGATCTCATAGGGGGTATTGTTGCAGCTTTTGGTGATGAGGACACGGTTTTGAACAAAACATGCGGTATTGACTGCCTTGGCCCAGAACGTGACAGGAAGCTTAGAATCAACGATCGTTGTTCTTGCTGCTTCGATCAATGTACGATTTCTTCGTTCAGCTACACCATTTTGCTGTGGAGTACGAGGTGCATTGAACTGACGGGGGATACCTTTACTTTGACAAAACGAATCCAAAATGGCATTCTTGAATTTAGTGCCGTGATCACTTCTGATAGTCTTCATCCTTAAATTGAACAAATTCTTGATCTGCAGTAGATGAATCTTCAGAGTTTCCGGCGTCTCATCTTTTCTAGCCAGAAAGAATACCCTTGTAAACCGATAGAAGTCATCGGTTATTACCAAGCAGTAGGACTTTCTACCATGACTCATGCCACTCACAGGACCAAAGAGATCCATGTGAAGCAATTGAAGAGGAGAGTCGATGGAGTTAATGGTTTTGGGTTTGTGAGAGGATTTGTGTTGCTTGCCTTTAGAATATGAAATACAGTGTTCTACAGGAGAGAAGTCTTTAAGAGGCAAACCGGTGATAAGTTTTCCTCAAACAAGACTATTCATAGTTTTGAAGTTGACGTGTCCGAGTCTTCTATGCCATAAGAAGGACCCATCTTCTGAAGCTTTTGAGAGAAAGCATGATTCGATTCCTGATGGATTATTCATATCGAGACTGTAGGTGTTGAATCTTGAGGAGCACACATAAGAATTAAGTCTTCTGGAATAACCACGCGAGCCTTCAGAATCAAACATTCCCTTAAATGGAAGAGAGTGCAAAAGTCTTTGTCACAAATCTGGGACACACTAATCAAATTATACTTTAGCTGCAGGACAAAGTTGACTCTTTCCAAACTATTTATACCATTGGACACAGTTCCTTGTCCTTCAATCTTTCCTCCTCTTGGATTGCCTGCAAAGGCAACAAACTCTCCCTCCATTGGTTGATAATCTTGTAGTAATGAAAACTGGCCAGTCATGTGCCTTGAGCAACCACTGTCGATATTCCAGATGTTGTCTCCAGTCCTCCTCGATTGCCCATACACAGAACAATTCAACCAGAGTTTGGTACTCAAGCCATTGCTGACTTGGAACTTCTTAACGTCACAAGATACTTCTCGGAAGTCATAATCAGAATCCTCCTTTAAAGGATTATGGTCATCAAAAAGATCATTATTTTTAATTTTCCAAGTTCTTCTCAAACTATTCTTAAAATCCTTTATCCTTTTTCGTCTCAAATCTCTCCTATGTTTTGATTTAGAAACATTTTTATAATTCAGTAAACCATTTGAATCACATTCATTTGAATTTAAGACAGAGGATGACACATTTTCTTCATTAAACTGATATGTGGACAAATTACAACTTTTGAAAACATGACCAGGTTCTCCACAACTGAAACAGGTTTTATCACACGACTGCTTAGCCTAATAATTGTCATTAAAGGATGATAAAGATGATTGTGATGTTGAGGCATCAGAATTAGAAGCAACTCTTTCTTCAAATGTTTGATCTTTCTTTAATCTGAAAAACTCCTGGTTGCTCATTGTTTCTAGAAGAAGACCAGTCATAACAATTCCTGCACTTTTTAAATTGGCAAGACAACTCATAGCATTTACAGACTTAGGAATAAATGGTAAAACATCTTTAAACTTAGAAATGTCATTCCTCAAACAATCATGCTCAGAAGATAAGGAAACAAAATCCAAGTTTTCAACGTGTTCACAAATATCAGGTTTTGACACTGAACATATTATTACAATCATCCGACTCATGTTCATTTAAATTAATTATCTTACTAGTACTCTTATCACAATCATCTTCAAAACTTATAAAGTCTGACTCTGCGTAAGAAGCAAAATTGTCAGAATATGAAGTTTTAAAATAATAATCAGCAGATAAAGTGCAAACAAATGGTGTGGGAACATGAGGAGCTGGCATATCAACGAATCTACCTAACTTGGAATAAGGCGGAGGATGTGTGTTATACCCAATACCTTCTGTGGCTTTCTTATGAATTTGCTTATCAATGATTTCAAACAAATTTTTCTGATCTATACCCATGTTTTCAACTTGAAAATTTGCCTTTTCAGCCTTTTGAAGTCTTTTAGTTAAAACTTGATTATTATTCTTTTGGGTGGTAAGTTGCACAATTAAAGATCGGTTTTCAGCAGAAATGTCACAAATTTTCTTTAAATACAGTTTCTCATTCTTAGCCACAGAAACATACATAACGTTTATATGATCACGTTCATCGACCAAAGCTTGGTTGATGAATCTATATTTTTGAATTTCATTTAAACAGGATTGAGATTTGCAAATTCTAGACATTACCTCAGTTGGAATAGCAGTGAGATCCTCAGCTGGTTGAATGATAACAAGCTTATCCTTTTCCTCAATATCAGCCATCAGTGCTTTGTCAGCTGCTTCCCCTTCTTGATCTCCCCAGTGATAATGGCCATCAGCCTGACAGACCAGATCTTTAGAGCTGGAAGTTGTAGTGGATGTGGGAGAGTTTGTAGCTTGTTTCCCATTAGAGTTATTTTTTTCATGTTGCTCCTTTGAAGATGGCTCCTTGCAGTTTCTTGCAAAATGACCCAGCTGATCACAGTTGTAGCATCTCACCTTCTTGATATCAAATCCCAAGGTCTTTCCCATTATGAATCTATCCATCCCAGTTCTGTTGATGAATCTCTTAGTCCTCAAAGCTAACATTGCCATGCACCAATCAATATTCATCTTCTCCAAATCATTAGAATTAATCTGCTCCAAGTCATCAGGTTGGAAACTGACCGGTGTCAAGTTTCCTGAAATCAAGGCATCATAGCATGGCATAAAGGCAGTCATAATTGACAGGTAGTCATCAGGGATCATGAGAGACTGCTTCTGTGGGGTAGTAGAGTTGGAAGACTGGATTCCAGATGCATAAGGTGGAACATCAGTCTGAAAGTATGTCATAGAAGTTTTGCTGGATTGGTTGGAAGAACTTTGACCTGCCAGAAGAGCGGTGTTTCTAGACTGATTTGTTGGAGTGATGGCACCTTTCTTTATCTCCAACTCATAGGATTCCAGAATGCTATAGAGTTCTTGTTGTGATATATCACTTAGCTTTTCAGTCTTCTTAATGATAATCCTGTACATGTTCCATTCCTCAGGCAGTGAGTCAAACAGCTTCTTGTTCAACTCAACGGTTGAATACTCAGTTCCCAAAACCTTCAACTTAGATACAATGCTTGAGAACCGGTTGATTAATTTAGACATAGGCTCTCCAGGAACATTGCTAAACATCTCATACTGCTTCTTGATCAAATCTCTCTTGCTTTCCCTTACCTCAACACTTTCTTCATATCTAGTACATAAAGCCACCCAAAGATCCTTGGCGGTGGTATACTCAGCAAATATATTGAACACATCCATTGGAAGAGCCATAGTAATAGATCCATAAGCTTTGTTGTTTCTAGAAATTAGTGTAATATCCTTCTCATCATATTCAGCAACAGTCTTGGGACGCTGAACATCTACAGTAGTAACAACTGGATTGTGTGGGCCATCAATGATTGACTACAGAAGAGTGTGCTCATTGAACTGAAAGAAGGTCTTCATCTTTTTGGTCCAATCATCAAAGTCTCCAGTGGACACCAAGACAGGTGGTTTGTTCCCCCCAGCATACTCATTGTTGCTTGAAGATGCCAGTTCTCAGAAATAATCACTTGAACAGTAGCTAATTTCGATGGACAGAAACTATGATCGAAACTACTAGTTTCGACTGAAGAACTAGTTTCGATAGAGAACAGACTGCCCGAAACTCCTAGTTTCGATAGGGAACAACTTGATCGAAACTACTAGTTTTTATGATGAGGAAAACAACAGAAACTACAAGTTTCGATGGAAACTAGTTTCGATAGGCCAGAAGTTTCGCTGCAAGGGTTAGTTTCGATAATAGATAAGACAAAAACACTAGTTTTGATGATACCTTTTCTCAGACAACAAGTACAGATAAGAACTTTCGATGATCAACTAAAAACAGAATATGTTCCTCAGTAGTAATAAAATAGCAATCCAATCCAGCAAAAATATGCCAAATATGTTTTTGAACACGAATCCAATCTTCAAACCGAGAAACTCGAAGAAATAGCCCAGAAAAAGATGAGACAGTGCTCAACACCAATGAAACAATACCAACACTTGCAGAACCATAAAACCTTCAATTTCAGATGAAAATACACCTAAAATCAATCACTAAAAACCTAATAATACTAATAAATCAAGAGCATGAGGTTCTGATACCAATTGTAGGTCCTGATTTGAGACAAAATCAAAATAACTGATCGATTACTCACACACATCTGCGGAATAGGTGTGTATGGTGGTGAAACCGAGGCAAATAACAATAGAATGGTGAAGATAGCAGGCTAACAACTCAAGAATCACAATACAAATTGATATGAAAGTTCAAGAACACAATGAATAAACTCAAAGCTTGTATTGATTCAGAGAAAACTATGAAAATGGAATGCAAGGGTTACAGCCGTCACTCACACCCTAAACATTCTCAAACTAGGCTATTTATAGGCAGCTGACAGGTCATCGAAACTATGCTCATCGAAACTACTAGTTTCGATTGAGCATTTACAACAGAAACAAGAACCTCCTGTCAAAACTACCTATCTATCGAAAATACTAGTTTTGATTGAACAAACTCAACCGAAACTAGGTAGTTTCGATGGCCCAGACTTAGTCTAATAAAACAGTAAATTACATGAAACTGAAATAACTGAAATACAAGGAAATAATACAAAAGACAATTGTTCAAGAGTACATTGATGATATAGCTTACAAAATACATGACCCTACACGGTTTGAAACCCGAATATCGTAGTTACGTTGCAGCCATTCAAGGCTGGCCTACGCAGCCTTCGGTGGTGGAATTTGAAAAATTACTTGCTGCCCAAGAAGCGTTAACCAAACAAATGGCAGAAATATTGATTGGTGATCAGACTAGGCCTTGTATGTCGATAGGAGCCTAAACAGATTCCGATCCAACAAAACTGGGTATCACAAGACAACAGAGACAAATCCGGGAAGACTGAATACCAAAAGAATCAAGGATACGATGGGCATGATTCAAAAGAAAAGAAGAACAAACACGGGAAGAAATTCCCATACATTTGTTACAACTGCATTTTGTTACAACTGTGGTGTACGTGGCCACATGTCAAAAGAATGCCCTTCCAAGAAATCAGACGAAGGGAATGTGAAACACCCTACTTAATTCTTATTTTATCAGAGTAAATAATTGCGGAAAATGGTCCCAGTTATCAAAACCTCGTCATTTAAATGACCAAGGTATATTTTTCATTTATAAATATTGTTTTACATATACAATATTCTATTACAAAGTCTAGGGAATCTTCATTCCGTCCGGCCTCATCCACAGTAAGCTCTATTCCATGTACTTCTTTCCTACAGTGTTTGGAAAACGTTTTTGGATTACCTTAAGCTAAGTAAGTACACTGCATCGTTCAGTTCATTATGAACCCTTTAGGTTCTTATTAATGTTTAAGTTTCTCACGCTCTCGGCGCCCCCGTGACCATCTCTGGACGTACCTCTGGTCACGTCATTCGTATATTTTATGGGTGTGCTAACCCCCTCCTGACCATCTTCGGACGTACCTTCGGTCAGAGTATTCATTTCATTCATGGGTGTGCTAACCATGACCATCTTCAGACGTACCTCCGGTCATAGTGTTGGAAAGGTCCTTATACTCATCAGTATAGACCCCTTGCATTTGTCACGAATACTCATTTTCCATGAAGGCTCATTCATTTCTTGGCCCCGTAGGCTTTATTCTTTAGTTCTCTTCTTTATTATTGAGATCCACCTTACAGGCCGGGTATCTCTTTTCATTTGGGACTTTGAGTATCTTAGACTCAAAGCCTCCCAAATGTATCAATCATTTGTTTTCATTTCACTTATATGCTTGATTAATTTCCCAACCAGTCCTCACCTTAAAACTTCATAACGGTTTCTCAATTTTGTGCGTATGTGAGGTGGTGGTGTTTGTGATGTTTTCAAATGAATGGCCAAATCCATCTATTTATAGGCTGAGTTCGTACCCATAGCGGACTGACATGCTGGGTGATAGCGGTCCGCTATCGCCCACTAGCCAGCTGTCTGGCATGCACCCTACATAACGGACCGTTTGCAGCTGGGGTTTGCGGTCCGCAATCCATTTCGTGGCATGTCGGACCGTTATGGACCTCATAGCGGTTCGACTTAGGGCTGAGTCATCAAACACGTATCTGCCACGTGTCATTTTCTCATCATTGCCTTAACCAACACATAGCGGACCGTTTGGGAACTGATAGCGGTCCGATATTAGTCCAGATTTCATATTTTTGCACTTTTAGCGCTCCATCTTTGGGGGTATTTGCACCTTGGGCCCCTAGACTTCTATTTTCTTTAGAAATTGGGATGTTACAACTCTCCCCCCTTAAATTAGGTTTCGTCCTTGAAACCTGTTAACCTTGAAATAATTAAGGATAATTATTTCTTATTTCATCCTCATTTTCCCAAGTCATTTCAGATCCTTTTTTGTGCCTCCATTGCACTAATACTTGTTTGATCGTTTTGTGTCGTAGTTGCTTTTCTTTTGTATCTAGGATCTTGACAGGTTCTTCAACATAAGTTAACTTTTCATCAACTTCTATCTCTTCCAAAGGAACATGTGCAGTCTCGTCTGCCAAACATTTCCTTAAATAAGATACATGGAATGTATTGTGTATCTTATTCAATTCTTCAGGTAGTTCTAGCTGATAAGCCACTTATCCAACTTTCTTGACGATTTTGAAAGGACCAATGAACCGTGGACTTAGCTTTCCACGTTTCTTGAATCGGGTTAAACCTTTCCAAGGAGATGCCTTTAACAAAATGTAAGCTCCTTCTTGAAATTCTATAGGTCCATGTCTCTTGCCTGCGTATGATTTTTGTCTATCTTGGGCAACTTTTAAACGTGTCTTGATTAGGTCAAACTTTTCTCATGTAGACTGAACTATTTCCTTGCTGCCTAACTCTTTTTGACCAATTTCTCCCCAACATATTGGAGTTCGACATCTTCTACCGTATAGCATCTCATATGGTGGCATACCAATACTGGAATGGTAGATATTGTTATATGAGAACTCTGCTAATGGCAGATGATTATCCCAACTTCCGTTGAAATCAATTATACAAGCACGTAGCATAACTTCGAGAGTTTGTATCGTTCTTTCACTTTGACCATCGGTCCGAGGATGATATGCTGTGCTGATTAATAATCTAGTTCTCATCTCTTCATGGAACTTTTTCCAGAAATGTGAAGTAAAACGAGTATCTCGATCAGAGACAATCAAGACTGGCACTCCATGTTTGGAAACAATTTCTTTAATGAACAAATCAGCTAACTTTTCTGAAGAATACGTCTCATGTATAGCTAGAAAATGAGCACTCTTAGTTAGCCGATATACAACCACCCAAATGGTATCATAACCCCTAGCTGTTTTTGATAGCTTGGTTATGAAATCCATAGTGAGATGTTCCCACTTTCATTTTGGGATTTCTAATGGTTGTAGTCTCCCATACGGTTTCTGATGTTCTGCTTTAACTTGTAAACAAGTCAAGCATTTTGCTACATATTTCATGATATCGAACTTCATTCTGGGCCACCAATAATCTTTGCGTAGATCTTGGTACATCTTTGTAGTACCTGGATGAATAGAATATCATGATTTATGAGCTTCATCGAGAATCATAAGTCTAAACTCACCTGATCGTGGTATCCACATACGACCAAATCGAGTCTTGACTTCATTTTCCTTTAGAAATTTCTCCTGACCAGCCATTCTTTCTTTCTTAACATTCTTGTCTTTTAATGCTTCGATTTGTGCGTTTCGAAGCTGGCTCATGAAGTCAGGAGTTATTACCAACTTATATGCCTTTATCCGAATAGGATGATGCCCTTCCTTACGACTCAGAGCATCGGCTACTACGTTAGCCTTTCCGGGATGATATAAGATTTCACAATCATAATCTTTGACTAGTTCCAGCCACATTCGTTATCTCATATTTAAATCTTTCTGGTCAAAGAAATACTTGAGACCTTTTGTGGTCTGTATAAATCGCACACTTCGTTCCATACAGATAATGCCTCCAGATCTTTAGTGCGAACAACACCGCAGCTAATTCTAGATCATGGGTTGGATAGTTTACTTCATGTGTCTTTAGCTGTCGAGAGGCATAGGCTATCACTTTTCCTCTTTGCATTAGAACACAACTTAACCCAAGTTTTGAGGCATCGGAATATACCACAAAATCTTCCACTCCTTCTGGCAATGCTAGAACCGGAGCTTGTGTCAATTTTTCTTTCAAGGTTTGGAATGCATTCTCCTGATCTGTATTCCATTCATATTTCGAATTATTTCGAGTTAGCTTAGTTAACGGGGTGGCTATCCTAGAAAAATCCTGGATGAATCTTCTATAATAGCCAACTAACCCCAAGAAACTTTTAACTTCTGATGGATTCTTAGGTGGAGACCATTTCATTACAGCCTCTACCTTTACTGGGTCTACTGAGATGCCTTCTGCATTTACAACATGGCCCAGAAATTGAACTTCTCTTAACCAGAATGCACATTTTGAGAACTTTGCGTATAATTTCTCCTTTCGTAAAGTACTAAGTAATTCATGAAGATGTTGTGCATGTTTTTCTACATTCTTTGAATATATCAAGATGTCATCAATGAAGACAATAACAAACTTGTCTAACATCGGTAGGCATACTCTATTCACGAGGTCCCTGAAAACTGTCGGAGCATTCATTACTCCAAAAGGCATCACTACAAATTCATAGTGTCCATAATGAGTTCTGAATACCATCTTATGCACATCCTCCTCCCGTACTTTGACTTGATGATAACCGGATCTCAAGTCGGTTTTGGAAAACCAACTAGATCTTTGTAATTGATCAAACAAATCATCAATTCTAGGTAAAGGATACCTAATTTTGATAGTCAATTTGTTCAATTCTTGGTAGTCTATACACATTCTCATACTACCATCTTTCTTTTTCACGAATAGAATTGGTGCACCCCAAGGGGATACACTTGGACGTATAAACCCCTTGTCCAACAAGTCTTGCAACTGTGACATAAACTCCTTCATTTCTATTGGTACTATATGGAGCCTTAGCTACCGGCTTAGCTTCAGGAATTAAATTGATTTTGAACTCGGTCTCTCTTTCAGGTGGAGCACCTGGAAGATCGTCTGGAAATATTTCTGGGAATTCTTTTACTACCGGAACTTGATCTAGTTCCCTCCCTTTCATTTTTACGTCAACTACGTAGGCTAAGAAGGCTTGGTGACCTTGTCTCACATAGCTACTTATTTTGGCCATCGTACATAATGTAATATGGTTCCGTCGTTCACCAATGATACTAACTTCCTTTCCTGTAGGCATCGTGAATTGTACGATCTTTTGGTTGCATATAATCGTTGCAGCATGCGAAGATAACCAGCCCATTCCAATGATCACTTCGAATTCTTGCATTGGCATCGGGATTAAGTCGACAAGATATTCTTCTCCTTCTATCACTAGCCAGCTGTCTGGCATGCACACTACATAATGGACCGTTTGCGGCTGGGGTTTGCGGTCCGCAATCCATGTCGTGGCATGTCGGACCGTTATGGACCTCATAGCGATCCGACTTAGGGCTGAGTCATCAGACACGTATCCGCCACGTGTCATTCTCTTATCATTGCCTTAACCAACACATAGCGGACTGTTTGGGATCTGATAGCGGTCCGATATTAGTCCAGATTTCATATTTTTTCACTTTTAGCCCTCCATCTTTGGGGTATTTGCACTTGGGCCCCTGGAATTCTATTTTTTTTTTAGAAATTGGGATGTTACAGAATGCCGCTACCACACAAGAAAAAGAAGCCTAGGATGCTGAGGTTAATTATGCCAAGGATGAACCTATACATGCCTTGACTGCCACAATGGAGATTGAAAGCAATGTCATTGACAAATGGATAGTTGACTCGAGTTGTTTATACCACACGACGGGGATAAGAAGAGATTAAATAACCCATAGAAGTACGGAGGAAATCGATTTGTAGTGATTGCAAACAACTCACGACATAACATTGCCCATGTAGGTGAAATCTGCCATCCAGAACAAAACAAAGGGTTCGTGTTAGCCAATGTATACCACGTACCCGGGATGAAGAAGAATTTACTATCCGTACCCCAAATAACTGAGACCGGTCGTTATGTACTGTTTGGACCGAAAGAAGTAATGGTGTTTGACGAGTTTGAAACAAAATCAAAACCTGTCATTAGAGGGAAGAGGAATGAGACTGTGTACGTCTTATCCACAAGTATAGCCTATGTGGAGAAAACGAGAGCAAACCAAAACATAGACGTATGGCACAAACGTCTAAGTCACGTGGGGTTCGACAAACTGGAGCTAATGATCAAGAAATGTCTTGTTACCGGTTTACCTGACCTGGAAGTGAAGAAAGATGTTGTATGTGTTGGATGCCAGTATGGAAAATCTCATTAGTTACCCTATGAAAACTCTAGTCATCGTTCAAGTAAACCTCTAGAGCTAGTTCACACAGATGTATTTGGACCTGTGAGACAGACATCAATAACGGGGAAGAGGTATATGATAACCTTTATTTATTACTTCTCAAGGTTTCTATGTGTATACTTTATGAAAGAAAAATCAGAAGCCTTATCCACATTCAAAGATTTCAAAGGAGAAGCCGAAAGAGAAACAAAGTGTGAAGTTGAATGTCTTCGATCAGATAATGGTGGTGAATACACGTCAAAGGAATTTAATGAGTTCCTAAAATAATACAAGATTAAACGGCAATTAACGTGTGCAGATACACCACAACAGAATGGCGTATCGGAAAGAAAGAATAGATCGCTATGTGAGATCTCGGGGAGTATGATTCACGACAAAAACGTACCAGGGCGTTTTTAGGAAGAATCGATGAAGACATCAACGTATGTAAGCAACATGCTATCCCAACAAAACCTAAAGTATGTATCTCCCTATGAGACGCTGTTCAAGATCAAACCTAATGTCAGCTACTTTCGTGTTTTTGGATGCATCTGTTATGTATTCGTACCGAGTCATCTAAGGCACAAGCTCGAAAAGAAGGCTGTGAGATGCATCTTTGTCGATTATGACCAAGAAAAGAAAGGTTGGCGGTGTTGTGAACCTGAAACATGTAAATGTGATGTTTCCCATGATGTTATATTTGATGAAGCTTCTACCTGGTGGTCTGATAACTATGAGGCTTTACCTGATTCTCAAACGCTAAAGGAAGAACTTGAGAAACAAACTACACCCAGGTTTGATGAAATAGAAGGTACACGTGAAATCAGAAACCTAGGGACTGAAACTGGTTCGTCCAACTCCAGTAGGACACCCTGGCAAACTGGAGTGAGTTCTGAAAACGGTAGGCCAGGCACTCAAGCTGAACAAACCAAAGAAAGTCAGCAGGAATTGAGAAGATCGAGCCGGGCTAGAAAGCAAAATCCACATTATGAAAATGTGGCCCTGCTGGAGGAAAAGGTAGAGACCGAACCTGAGTCATTTGAACAAGCATACAAGAAAGAAAGTTGGTGGAAATATTTGGCCGATGAGTATGATGCACTCACTCGAAACAAAACATGGGAGTTAGTTCCAAGGTTTGAAGGTGTTGAGCCTATTTCATGCAAGTGGGTGTACAAAATTAAGAGAAAGGTGGATGGCTCAATCGAACGTTTTAAAGCCAGACTAGTGGCATGTGGCTTCTCTAAACAATATGGTCTAGACTATGAAGAAACATTTAGTCCAGTGCTAACCTTACTACTGTTCGAGTCCTATTAGCCATTGCAGCGAGAAAAAGTTGGAGTCTATGACAAATGGACGTGAGCAACGCGTTCTTCTATGGGGATCTTGATCATGTTATATACATGGATCAACCTATAGGATTTGAAAGTGAGGTATTATCAAATCATGTGTACAAGTTGAAGAAGGCCATCTATGGTCTTAAACAATCACCAAGGGCTTGGTTCGGTAAAATTGGTGAATTCCTAGAACTAAATGAATTTGTGTCAACACCGGCCGACACTAGTCTATTTGTGCTAACGAAAGGAAAGAAAACATCAGTGGTGCTAGTATATGTAGACGATCTCATCATAACCGGAGACCTAATAGAAGAAATTGATTAGTTAAAGAAAACTTATGCGTACAATTCTGCATGAAGGACTTGGGAAAGCTCAAGCATTTTCTCGGGTTAGAGGTGGAGTACAAAGCTAATGGAATTATTCTGCACCAACATAAATATGCAGTGGACCTGTTAACAAAATTTGGTCTGTCCAGTTGCAAACCAGTCATAACTCCAATGGAACTAAATGCAAGACTAAGGTCTGATGAAGGGAGGATACTTGCTAATGTAACTATGTATCGACAATTGGTGGGAAGCTTAATCTATCTCATGTTAACGAGGCCTGACATCTCGTTTGTGGTTGGGGTTCTCAGTCGGTACATGCAAGAACCCATAAAACCACATCATGAAGCTATATGAAGGGTACTTCGGTATATCAAAACTACTCCGAGCTATGGCGTATGGTTCAAGATGGAGTCAGAAGTTAAGTTGGTCGGGTTCTGTGATGCAGGAGATATATATACTCGGAGATCAGCGTCCGATTATGTGTTTATGGTTGGAAACGGAGTCGTGTCGTGGTGTAGTAAGCGGAAGCCAACTGTATCGTTGTCAACCACTAAATCGTAGTATAGAGCAGCCGCACTAGCAGCACAAGAAAGTTCATGGTTGGTTCAACTGATGAAGAATCTGAATCAAGAAATGGAGTACAAGGTGGTGTTGCATGGTGACAATGCGTCGTCAATACTTCTTGCAGAGAATCCTAAGTTTCATGCAAGAACTAAGCATGTGGAAGTTCACTATCATTATATACGAGAAAAGGTATTAAATAAAGAGATTGATTTCAAGTATATAAATACCAACGAACAAGTAGACGACTTGTTCACAAGGTCATTATCTAAAGAGAAGATGCTAAAGTTCTGTGAAGCTATAGGGATGATTGAATCAAACGTCGAGAGGGAGTATTGAATGTAAAAGACATTTGGATAAGGGAGGTGTATGATTGATCACATGGGGTGGCTTGGAGGAGATCAAGATAACAATTAATTAGTTTGTTTTATTTAATTGTTTTGTTTGAGTTTATCTATCTGTTTGAATTAAGTTTTAGAATAAGTAACTTAGTTTTCAAGTAGGATTACAATCGTAAGGTTGGATATATAAACCTCTTTTAGTCTTCTGGTTTATTGCATTGTAATAGTAAGTTTCTTGCTTTCCAATTTATAGAAAAGAGTCGCTCCAGTTCAGAGTAACAAGTTCGTGTTATGCTTGATCAGGGTTGATATTCACTTGTGTTTGTGTAACATTTAACCCTTGAAAAGACAATGATACCTCTGACGTGTGGGTCACATGACTTTAACTTGACAGAAATGTTAGAGTCCATTACTTTTAGGAACTAAAAGTGTTAAAAATTGAAACGATGATGACTAAAAGTGTTAAAGTTTGAAAGTTGGACAAATTTTGATTTTTGAACCAAACATTGGGGACGAAAATTACACTCCTATTAATATTACAATAAAAGCAACTAACATCAATGGATAGGATGCATCTCCTTCGACATGAACCAACAACATCTCCAACTTCTTAGGTCAACATTATTGTTCACTCAAGCCATCACCACCATCGTCAAATGTCAATGACTCTGCCTTGTCCCAGAGCCGGTCCTGAGAATTCGAATGCCTTACACGAGCCCAAAAAAAGGTCCATGGGCCTAAACACATTTAACATTTTTTTAAGAATATAATTTTTTTAAGCCTAATACAAAATTACAAAGCGTTGGATTGGATTGGATTGGATTCATGGGCCTAAACACATTTAACATTTTTAAGCCTAACATACTTTTAAAAAGGCCCAATTGTTTTTTCTTGATATATTTGATCCAATAATTTTTTTTTAAAAAGACCCAATAATTGTTGTTTTTATTTTTAATTTTTTTTAACCCCTCAAAATGTTAGACCCACTACAAGTGTGTTGCCCGTAGGCCCAATAGGCTGGCCCCGCCTTGTCCTTTCTTCTTTCACACACATTTAATGATCGTGCATATAGTTCGTAACACTTGTCTAAGTCCGTACAGGGACTTAAAAACATTGAGTTTAAGCATCTTAAGAATATATGTTTTGAATGTACAACGTATATTTGAAAGGTTGATAAATTAAAAGGTAAGCTTTGTCATTTTAGTCCAAGTATTTAAATAAAAAATTGTGTTAGATATTACGTCAAATGAATGGGATAAATCTCAAACCTTACAATAATTCCAATCTATAACATTTGACCCTCCTTAAGAGCCAAATTCCTTGTTGGTCACGACTGGTTTCCTCCAGGCCACTACTCCGAGTTTGGCTCTGATTCCAATGTTACAAAACAAACATGAGAACTCAACACAAAAGATTAGTCTGATGGGTGAGGGAGCTCATTTGAATTATAAACCTCACACTGGTTTTTCATACAACCGATGTGAGACAAGTCTCATACCTTACAATAGTTTCAGTCTGTAACAGTTTTCATCTTATTTCTTGATGAAAGTACTCTTCTATAAATCTTGAATTGTTTTTATAAAATATGTATTTATTAAGTTTTACAAAATCATGTGTCGATCGTGCACATGACATGCGCCATCCTTGCTCATGTTCAACATGTGATCTATTGGTATTTGTTTCGATTTGTTTACTTGTCCAGACCTAGCAAAGTTGATCCACAGTTGAACCATGTATCAACATTCCTCTATTTTTTTTTATCAACGGCTTTTTGTTAAAATAAGCTTAGCAAGAAACTAAAAAGAATAAGAAATTACATAAATAATAGAGAATATTTAAGCCACTCTATCCACCTCAAACTACACTTCTTTATTTTATTACTATACCAAATAAAATAATAAATAACTATATCATCGAATAACGTCTCTTGCCAATGTCGATTCTTCAAGAAAATGACGTCATTTCAATTACCTCCAAATAGCCCACCAAGAAACAAAAACTAGCGCACCAACAAAATCCTTCTTAACACGCTTTAAATTTAAATTATTAAACCAATCTTCAAGATCCGTCGGACATGTATTAGTCGGAATAGTTCCCTAGTCAAGCTCCCAACAACACCTAAATACGTCTCACCAACGTACAAGTCCCTAGGAGATACTCAATAGTTTCTGGCTCTTCATTGCATATTTGGGCATAATAGCGCATCAACATTCCTCTATTATGTCCTACTTTTTATTTACTTCAATTGTTTGAGGTGAGATTATAACGAATTGTCTAAACCTAATAATCCGAGCAACACTTGATTGGAGTTTGACTTGTTTACTTGGAGAGAGAATAACGCTCTCTCCAAAAGTGTTTTCATAACCACGGTTCGATTACTCCTATTTAAACCGTTTTTATTTAAATCGACCGGACCGGTGAACCAGACGCCGGATTTCCAATTTTTTATATTTTTCTTTCAAAATCTCATATCTTTTATTAATTTAGTATTATAAGTTACATGTTTTATTTATTAAAGTCTTCGTCATTATAACTACAAATTAACATTAAAACATAATTTTCTTTTTATATTTTATATCTATATTTATATAGTTTTAATATTTATATTATTTATTACGTACTCCGTTTTTTAAATCCGGTTCAACAGGTCGGGAGACTAAAACCTCTGGGAGGGCCGTTTTGTTGTCCACACGGTTACGAGAACATTCCCTGTTAACTCATTTAGCAAAGTCGGTAGAAATTTGACACCGACAAAAACTACCCTCCTATTTTACTAAACGTCATAAATTACCCCTCGACTTTTTAAAATATCAATTTAACCCTCTCAAATTTTTAAAGTTTTAAGTTTACCCCTTTAGTATATATAATCGGATTTTTTCACTATAAAATTTGTTTGTTAATTTTAAAAAAATAATAAATAATTTTTTGTTGTTTAAATTTTTTTTTCTTGGCGTCCACCTATAATTTTTTTTTTAAAAACGAAGTTGTATTCTAAATATGCTATTTTGTAGGTATCATGGGTTATATCGACTTACGGTAACGTGCTGGTATCGTGAAAAATGACATCGACACCGACTAAAGAACACCGGTACTGTTATATAACTTCGATCTTCACAACCGAGTCGATGTAACTTCATAAGTTTCTTTTATGTACTTAACCACGTTTCTTTTTATACTTAGCCACGTGAACGTCACCGCTCAATCGATTAAGATCCGTCTCCTGCCGCGGAGTGCGGGCCTAAATTTCTTGTTGCTCTCAAAGGCTAGGTTTCTGTTAAATTCAAAGAAAATTAGTAAGATGAATTTTGACATCATCGTGTACGAAATCTATACTCTATAATAAATAAAGGTTTTGATGAGACCAATTTTCCCGCATCTCTCTCCTATTAATTGCGCAAGTTTTCTTTAATCGTTTTTTAATAATTTTTTGTTTTCCGTCTATCTCTCCTATTAAATAATAATGGTTTTTTAAAATTATTTTTATTTAAAAAAATATAGGTTTGTTCATAAAACATTTTTAGAAATTGAACATTGTTTCATTATTTTTATAAAACATTTTTAAAAAGTAATTATATGACGTGTTTAAAATTTGTATTAAAAAAACTATGTAATATGTCATAATTATATAATATGTAAATATTTATTATTAAGTATATAACGCTGTATTTATTCAACCCGATACATGGGGTTTCTAACCTAGAAATGGAGGCGCGATTCAATTGATAACGCGTTGTAGTTCACAGATTTTCAGCTCCCCAACATGAAGAAAACTGCGTAGAAATGGAGGCGAAACGACGGACGGCGAAGACGCTGGTTGCGAAATTGAGTTCTTCGTCGGACCAAACACGAACGGCGTCGTTATGTGAGTTACGTCTCATCTCGAAGAACGATCCGGAGAGCCGAAGCCTAATCGCCGAAGCAGGCGCGATTCCGTACCTCTCCGAAATCCTATACTGCCGTCGGCGGTTGAACAGGAGAACGCGGCGGCAACACTGCTGAACATCTCGATATCTTCTCGCGAATCGTTGATGTCCACGCGCGGTTTACTCGACGCGCTCTATCACGCGCTCCGGCACCCTGCGTCCGCCTCCTCCGCCGCCGCGACGATCTTCAGCCTCCTAACGGTCGAAACCTACCGGCCGATTATTGGCGCCAAGCGTGACATACAGTACGCGCTGATCGACATGGTCAGAAACCCTAATTCGCATCCGAGATCAATCAAGGACGCTCTCAAAGCGTTGTTTGCGATGTCGTTGTATCCGTTAAATCGTGCACGCGTGATTGAACTAGAGGCGGTGCCGGCGTTGTTTTCGCTGGTGGTGAACGACGGGAGGGCGGGGATAGTGGAGGATGCTACGGCGGTGATTGCACAGCTGGCAGGGTGTGAGGAGGCCGGAGATGCGTTTGGGGAAGTGGACGGGGTTAGGGTTTTGGTGGATCTGGTTAATTCGTCAACAAGTGGTAGGGTAAAAGAGAACGCAGTTTCTGGTTTGTTGAATTTGGTGCGGTGTGGGAGGAAAGAGGTTCGTGATTATGTTAAAGAGATGGCTTCCGTTGTATGTGAAGGTGTTTCTGATGTTGCACAGAATGGAAGCTCAAAGGGGAAGGAGAAAGCTGTTGAAATTAATCGATCCTGGCTCTGTACTGTAATTACACAATGTTCTTGAATCTTTGTACGAAAATTTTCAATTCAATATACTTTTAAACAATATAAGAAAATTAAAAAAACTCAAGTTTTGACAACGCCCCATAAAATTTTCACATCAACTCCCACGAAATATTTTTTAGCATTATCGATTTTATAAATAAAAACTAATTAATTAAACCTTTAACTCTATAACAATTGACCCATAACCTTTTAAACCAAACTTTTATAAGTTTAACCAAATAAACTTTAAACAAAATATGCTCAAATAACACATAAACCCATAAATAAACTTAATACCCATTTAAAATTTTTAAACCTAATTAACTATTGAAAAAAAAATAGCGGCATTGATCTGACAAGATTTCTTCGTGAGGGTCGAGGGAGGCAACCAAACGACTAAGCATATCATAATTTATAAGCAATTGAAAATTGAAAGTGAAGTTGGAATCATAGGCATGAGTATTTGATTAGTAAGCATGTTAGTCACATTTCACTCTATCAAAGAAGTAAGAAATTGAATGTAATTTATATATTAATTAATTGAATTTATGTGTTAATTTAATTTATAGGTTAATTGAATTTATATGTTATGTGTGTATATGATTAGCGATTAGTTAAAATGTTAAACTTATTTGTTAATTTGGGTTTAATTTTTTAATTTTAAGAATATGAATATTATTATTCATTTATAATTTTGTTTATTTTTACCGTTTTACTGTGTGACCCGGCCCGACTAGGGCTGAAAAACTAATATTCAATTATTGACAATCGACCTCAAAAAATCTCTAACCCTATGAAAAAAAATTCTGGTTCCACCACCGGGTGTATTACATAGGTAAAAGATGAAGTGAAAGTTACTAATGTGACGTTGATGCGGAACTTAATGCTGAAAATAGAAGTGTGAATATAAAACAAAGCCTTAATAAAAAAATAATTTCTCTCCTTTTGACCTAGACATTCCAAACCGATCCAAATTTTCACACTCATAGCATCCCAACCTAAACCAAATTGTTTTTGTTAAATATGAATTATGATTATTGTTTATCCTATAAACTTTATTAGAAATATTAAAACTAATTTAAGTTCAATTAAATACAATTTTTTTAAGTTAATTTAATTTTTGAATTTAGTTTATGTAATTTTTATTTTTTGTTTATGTAATAACAAACTAAGAAAATGTATTTTTTTAACGAACTTCGTTTTTAATAAAATTTATACTGGAATGTTAAAAAAAAACTAAACAAAATTGTGTATTTAGATTTTTTTAAAAGATTAAATATTATAAGTTATTAAAGAAAATTCAAATTATATCTAAAATAAATTATTAGGAAAGAATAGAAAAAAGAAAATAAAATAGAAACCAATAATGTAGTGACATGCGATAATAAAATTGGTTGCTCTACTGACTTAGATGGGGGAATAAATTGCATTTTTCTTTTATCTCTTTACAAACCCATGACAGACCTATCAATTTGGTCGTCGATGGACTTGTCTTAGAAAAAACCATCATACCTTGACACATGTTAAATAGGAAAAGAGTATACACGTCCAAAAAAAGAAGAAAGCCTACACATTCGAGTCTCATGCAACTTCTTCCTACATATGCGAGTCACATGCAATTTCTTCATTTTTTTTAAATTTCTGTAACTTTTTTATTCCCGTCTCGAGTAATCTTTCACTGATGGCGCTTGATCACGCGCGTGCACTGCTTTCACCGCCTCCTCGTCTCATCGAGTATTCTAGTGATTGTGTCTAACACCAGTAAAACCAGGTTGCGACTCCGGTACATCAAGAAACCGGATAGAATTCAACCGATTCTAATGGTGTCAATTGGGAGAACAAGGTTAGGGAAGTTCTCTGTTTCTTTTGTTTTTTTAAATCATTTCTTTTTTATTTATGCTCCAAGTCATTTGAAAACTTGCCATATGTTTCCTTATAAAATGAGTAGAAAATTATGAACTAATTAAATTCAATAAATAAATATTTTATTTTTGTTTAACATATTTCAGTAAAAAAGTTATATAATATACTAGCTTTAACCCCGTGTGTTACAGGGGTGAAACGTTAAGATTATATTGATAAATATTTTAACAGCTCTTTTTATACAAATTTGATATTGTATTTGTAACCTTTTCATTTTGTTACATGTTAAGATTATATGGATGAGAGTAATTATTAATTAAAACATCAAAAAATACATGAAAATTCATTTAATAAGTTGTGCACTCTTAACAATATATTAAATTACATGTCAAATGAAACCTTACAATGATTATTTACAAATTTGAAAATGCTTCATTATATGTAACATTTGACGTGGTATTGGTAATTTTTCATGTTTACCAAAGATTAATAGCTTGAGTCAATCTCTACTTTTAACTATTGATAATGCAACATACATTTGATTATGAATAAACACTGGATCTTTCAATACCAACCAACATTTGAAAGTGATTGCCCTAAACTTTTATTCATGGTCATTGCAAAAATACAAAAAATGTATATTTTTTTCTTTGAAGTTTTAGTGATATTATTTTGTCTGAATATGTTAACCCAATTATAGGGATAAAATTGTGATGATCAAAGTTGCTTCAAAATATAATCTTCACTTCTATAACGTGATTACCATATGATTTGACCTAAAAACTTGTTACAATACCTAAACCATTTTTTCATCAATATTTATTAATAACATAACTGGAACACCGACATTTAAAACTAATTTACGGTTTGACAACCCTGATAATTTAAGTCCATTAAGAAATTCAGGAGATTATAAACTATCATCAAAATCATCATCAAGATACTCTGATTGACGGATACTATTTGTACTTGTATGCGGAAAATCTAGCTAAACTTTTAATACTAAATATCTCATTAAAAAAATAATAAAAGATACAAATAAAATTTAAATTTCATCAATATATCGTCTTTTAAATTCAAAATTTAAAACTCCAAATTTTAAAAATTTCACACCTTAATATTTCGACACAATTAAATTTAAAATTCCAAAATTAAATATGAAAATTTTAAAACTAATAAATTATAATTGAAACTTGTAAACATGATTTTTTTTAAAAAAATCTCATCATTTAAAAAAAATAAAGTTTAAAATATAATAAACTTTTAAAAATAAATATTTGTAAGTTTCTTAATTTTACTAAAAACTAAGTATTAAAATTTATAAATCAAAACAAAAAATTTGCTTATAAATATCAAATTTAATTAAAAAACTACTACTTAAATATTAGTAAAATTTATTCTAATACATATTTATTTAAAATACAAACGTAGTATTTTCCAATTTTATATGTAAAATTAAAAAAATCTTGTTTTTTTATAATAAAATTTTAAAAAATTGTTTTTTTAATAATAAAACTTTAAAAGCTCGTTTTTTTAAATCTCTTGTTTTTTAATTCTTGATTTTTTTTAAAATATTAACTTTTGATGATAATTTTAAAAAAATGTGAGCCAATGGTAATAATGATGAAAATGTTTATTTATGTAATTTAAAAAAAGGCTAAATATGAAATATGGTGATGCCAAGTGACAAAACCATTTAGTTTTTTATTAGAATATATTAGTTTTATAATATTAATATATCCATATAAATTACAAGTATAGTTGATAATATAGAAGATGGATATTAAAATAGGGTCGTGTTCGATAATGTGAGATGGAGAAAGAGAGACGATTACAAAATTGATTTATATATTGCAATTAAAATAATAGGTAGAAGTACTTACGTGATTCTCGTAGTTTTCTATTTAAAATGGGTTTGTATTGAACATCTTATAAAATCATTTTTAAAATTATTAAAAAAGGTGCTATTTTTTATTTAATAACATTATAAAAATTTTAAGTCAATATTTTTTTTCTTCTGATTTTAAAGGTATTAAAAATATATTTTACATGATATAACTAGTTAAATAAAAAACTCCTTTAAATATATTTTAGTTTAATTAACTTTTTAATGCCAAATAAAAACATATTGAGGGTAATTAGTAACTTTTTGTTAAATGCTTTATATTATAAGAGACAGTAAAATTGACTAGAATAGTAATACCATTTATAGAAATAAAATTTTAAATGTGTTTACTTAGCTAATATAATTATGTCAGTTATTTCTTTTAAAAAGAAAAAAATCTGTCATATTAATTTTTTTTAATTAAAATAAAACATTTATCAACAATCTATACTATATAATAAATAAAGGTTTTTCCATCCACGTGTCGTTTCCATATTCATTCTCATCATTTTTTTCCCGTCTCTCTCTTATTAAATACATCTCTATCTTTTAATAATAATATATTTTTAAAGAAAATACTAATTATAAAATAAAACACATTTATTTTAAATTATCCCTTATTATAAGAAACTTTGAAATCTAATTATGTAACTTTTATTTTCAATCAAATAATAATGAAAGTCAAATTACATTAAATAGTAATTAACGTATTTTTAAAACCCAATTATATATTAATTTTTACATATTTTTAATTTTGTTATCTATCCTTAGTATATGTAATACATTTTTATACCTGTAAAATACATACATAAAGATTTAAGAATTTTATGTATTTATATTTTTCACCCCGTATGTATTACACGGGTTCTAAACTAGTTATATAATTAATAATTGTATTTAATCGAGTTTTCAATGTTGAAATTAAACTTGGCATTTTCTTAGAGGAGAATGGTCACTAACTCACTGTCCACGATGATAAATATTTGGATAGTGGGTTTGTGAGTGTGAGTATTCTTTAAGGCTCTCGGGTATATTTCCTTTTTTACTTCTCATCATTTTGTATCACGTCAACGTCACATCACAATGTATTCCACTCTCCTGTTTTTCATGTTTTTTCTTGAACGACCAACGAATACTATAAGTTCGGCCAGCCGGGTAAACCCACTGACGAAAGGCCACCCACCCCCGCAAACACAGATAGCACTGGTGACCGGCTCGCCCACCATTATAAGGAAAACCCATCACCCGAAAGCCCACTGTGTAAAACCCCTTACCCACCTGAACATATTGCACAAAGTGAGACTCGAACCCATGACCTCCACATTGAAAGGCCATGGGGTGCCTCCTCTCAAACCAATTGATCTGAGGCTCATTGGCTCCTCCTCTCCATGCTACCAAGGAAATACTTCACTCGGCTTCCATTTAAAAATATCAAATAAATCTTCACAAAATCACATGAACCTTCACAAAATCACAACAGGCCGGCGGGGTTTTAAGCGTGGAGAATCCCACGCAAATCACCTTTCTAGCGTGGAGGTGAAGAGGAGGGGTGGTGTTCATCGCCGGCACCGCTGGCCACCTCAGCCACGCAGTTGTGAGACACATGGCCGGCCCTTTAGGGGTGTGGGATGTACGACCACATAGGGCCCGGTTTTTCAGGGGCCAATTTTTTTTTTCATATATCTTTATATTTAGGGGCCCATCTTTTCAAGTTGCACAGGGCACCGGAAATCTTAAGGACGACCCTAGTAAGACGGTGAGTACATCGGATAGCCTTAAGTCTAAACCTGCTAAAACATATGGGCCCGTTAGCCCAATAAAAGAATGTGTAACAGGTACATGGGCCCCGATTTGAGGTGTAAACTAATAACTAGGTGCATCATGCATGGGTGATGGGCCCGTTATCCATTAATTTTTTTTTTGATAATTTTCAAGTTCATAGATCTTATACTTCAATTGATGACTCACAACACAATGATTAGTAAATATATATAATTTTTTAATTAAGTCTATAAGTCTCTGTGGCATCCTTAAACGAGTAGAACGCACACGATCAAACACATTACTCAATGATTCTACTAGAGACGGAAGCATGAAGCGAATCAAACACAAACACGAACATAGAAGATAGATGAAACAAAATCATTCGTATATAATCGATAACTAAGTCGTCATCACATATTACAATACCGAAGAAGTGTGCATCTTTACGTTTAAGCTCCAATTCCAACTCCTAAGTGAGCTCTACCTAGGAATGGTGACTCACTTCTCATAGAGACTCACTCCCTCTCTGTGTGCTAACACTTTAGCATGCTTACCCACAAATGAACACTTGATGTTCTATTTATAAGCAGCTGAGTCCTGCAGGCGAACTTGTCAAGTTCGCCCATAACTCTATAGGCGAACTTACCAAGTTCGCTAGTTAAGTTCGCCTAAACATTCTCTTAGGCAAACTTAACCCGTTCGCTACACATACACTTAGAATTTTAGCTACAGTTACAAAAACATGATCTAACAAACTCCCTCTTAACTGTTGCTAACAATTCTATACAAATACTCCTGGGTCTGCACTTTACTTGGTAAGACTTGATCTTCGAAATTGCACTATGATCTTCAACCGGCAATGCTTTAATCTTGAGGCAAAAGACTCCCTCTAAACTGATGCATCCGTTGTAGAACACTTTTGTTTGGCCTCTTCATGAAAACCGACGAATTCAACACTTTTCATTGTAGTCCGTCCTCTCAACAGTAACCACCTCCGCATTGACTCAAGAATCTAACTTAGATGGTAGGATAACACCATACAAATAAGACATCTGTAAATCAACCAGTATAAGATAGAGATTCTGAATTTCCAACAATCAACATCAAACTAATCAACTTCTACAAAGACAAGAATCCCAACTTGAAAACAAACTAAAACTCCAATATAGTGTGCAAAAACTACTCTGATCTTCATCTTCACCAAAAGTGTTTGACTTTGTCTCAGACTTTATCCACTCAACCGATAATCCAAAGTCTTTCATATCAGATCTCCCCTTCATGACACCAGCATCTCCGCATTAAACCAGAAACAGGAAGACGTTTCTTATTTAATCGGCATATAATAAAGGTTCAATCTTCAACTAATTGACAACAGATAACCGACTTCATTTCAAACGTACTTGACACACATTCGGTAGTAATCATCGTGAATCCAACAATATTCAATCTGATTTTTATTCCTGGTTAACACCTCCTACTAGTCGTTTATTTAACAACTCACAATAGGTTGTCTATCGGGATTCCGCCCCGATCCCAAATAAGAAATCAAACCATAACCGAATCATGTCTAATCATTTAGACGATCTTGATCACTTGAACTTTTTTTTGCAAAGAAACATAATATTTCTTTAAATTTTTATCTCCCTATTTTCTTTGCAAAGACCCAAAACAGCACTTCTTCACAACCAAAACCGAGACCTTTAGTTGATAACAATCCATTTGTTCAAACTGTTCCAGTATTCATCCCCTAATAAAGAGGTATCTCAGATACTTGTAGCTCATATTTTCAAGTTTGAATACCTCAACAATAAGATTATTCATTCAAATGTCATCATCCAACAAAAATCTCTTCTTGTTTTGCCAAGCCACATAAAATTTGAATTTTGGTCCCGAAAATAACCAAAATTACCAACTTCTAAAAAATGGTCCGAAACAAGTATACAAATGTTTCCTCAAAATTTAGAACAAGAAAAGTTTTCCCACCAAAAAACTATTTTTTTTCACTCACTCAACAAGTTCGCTTAAACAGTGTCAGCGAACATAACAAGTTCGCTTGAACAGTAACATCGAATATAATAACTTCGCCTGGGAACAAACTCTAGCAAACTTAACAAGTTTGCCCGAGAATCTTCCAGCAAACTTAACAAGTTCGCCTGTAGCTGCCAAACAGACTCAAGTTAAACCTGAACGGGCTGTTTCAGCAAAAATCATTGAATCTTCTTAATTTGACGGTAAAAACTTCAAATCTTCAAGTCCTTGAAGCTCTGGAATCATCAAACTCATAAAATACCACGAATTTGAAGAATTCCACCGGTAAAAAATCATTCTTTTAACGTCTCAATGATGAATATGCGGAATTAAACACCAAATCACGAGTAATTGTGAACCGAATAGGCGACTAGTCCTTCCGGTTCTGACCCGTAACTCTGATACCAGTTAAAAGTCCCTGCTGCTAATTTAGAGCAAAAGCTCTGATACCACATGTTGGTCCCAACAGGGTGTGACCGATCTCTAGACTCGCGGTACGACACAGTGATAACGTGCGGAATCCATGATCAACGTGCAACGAGTAAAGCAATCAACAACACAAGGTAAATAATCTCCTTTGTATTTCTCCACACAAACTCTATTTACAAGTTCCCTAGTTCTTGCACTCCTCTCTCTCTAACATCTAATTCTAACTTGTAAACACCTATTTATAGGAAAACACAATGACCAGACGAACTTAACAAGTTCGCCCCTCAGGATGCTTAGGCGAACTTGACAAGTTCGCCTATCAAGTTCGCTCTAGCGAACTTGGCAGATTCTCTAACTTACAACACAGAATTTTAGCAACAGTTACAAAACATGTCATAATAAAGTCACATATTTTTCTTTAATTTAATAGTTACTACCTTCTTTTTTATGTTTGAGTTTCATTAAGTTTTCTTATAAAAAGCTCCATTACTAAATCTAGTCCCGGTGAAATGAGCAGGTTTAATCAGGTTGGGTAACAAGTCAATACGGTTTCCTGCTGAAATGGGTTCATGCCTAAATGATCCGTTTTAAAAAGTACCAACTCGGGTCAAAAAGGATTTCAACAAAAATGAGTTTGGGTTGAAATGAGTCGTTTTAGAAAAAAAAAATAAAGTAACAAAACAGGTTCACCCGCTATATTTTTTATGACGGCTAGTGACGACGGTCGGAAGTGACGTGATGTTGACAATGGTGTTGGCAGCGGTGTTGTTGGCGCCGCGGTGTTGATAGTGGTGGAGTGTATGGTGGTGGAGACGGTGGTGGAAATAATTGAGGTGGCATCAACGATGGTGTCGTGGTGGTGTAGGCGAGGAGTATAGTTGGTGATGACATACAATGATATGTAGATACTATAGAATTATATCTTATAAATTAATCACCTAAAGATAAAGTAACATTGGTCCGTAAAGACACGAAAATGGCGGCCTAGCAAATAATGGCGCTATTTTTTAATGGCTTAAGTGATAGCAAATAACTCTCGGATGTATGCTAAAGAAGCCCGCATTTTTTGGTTGATTTTCTTGCTAAAAAAAGCAATCGGTTTATCTCGTTGAGACAAGACTGCGCCGATTCCATCGATTCCATAATCTGAAGCATCTGTGGTTATATCAAATACTTGTGAAAAATTTGGTAAAGTGAGAGTTGGTAGATTAATCATGGCAACCTTGAGTTTGTTAAAAGCCTTTTCAGCCTCATCTGTCCAGACAAATTTTTGAGAGTGTTGCAATAAGTCTGTTAAGGGCCCCGCAATGTGATAGTATCGTTGAACAAACCGACGGTAGTAGCCGGTCAATCCAAGAAAACCAACTCTTGAATAGCCGAGATTTTGTTACTATCGGTTGAGACGCCCATGGAGGATATGACGTGTCCCAAGTAGTGCACTTCTGTGACACCAAAAACACATTTTGATAGTTTCGCATAATAGTGATTAGAGGATAAGGTTTGAAAAACCTGATAAAGATGATGTAAATGTTCGTCACGAGATCGACTATATACTAATATATCATCAAAAAAAACTAGCACAAACCGACAAAGATCGTGTCGGAAGAAGTAGTTCATGGCCGGCTGAAAAGTGGATGGTGCGTTCGAGAGGCCGAAGGGCATAACCAAAAACTCACAGTGGCCGTCAATCGTACGAAAAGACGTCTTATGCGTATCCTCCGGTGCAACCCGTATCTGATGGTAACCTGCACGTAAATCCAGTTTGGAAAAAATTTTCGTGCCGTGTAATTCATCAAGGAGTGCATCCACCGTCGGGATAGGGAAGCGATTCCGTATCGTGGTAGCGTTTAAGGCGCGGTAGTCAACACAAAAACGCCATGTTCCATCCTTCTTGCGGACCAATAAAACAGGGGATGAGTATGGGCTTGTGCTTGGTTTAATTAACCCGTTCACAAGCATCTCATTGATGAGCTTGGTCATTACCTCTTTTTGATAGTGTGGGTCCTAATATTCACGGGTTTGCTGTTGGGGTTTAGATGGATATGATGGTCTTGGGGACGAGGTGAAGGAAGGGTAGTAGGGGTTTGGAAAATATTGGCAAATTGTTCCAAAAGAGCTTGTATAGCTGAATCCTCCATAGTAGGAGCAATAGACATGGTTGGTTCAATTTCATGTTGGAAGATTAACGTCTGCATGGAAGCGACCGACCCTTTAGTAATTAAGGATTGAATAGCGGTTGGTGTTGCGGGTGAAGCTATAGGTTCTCCTGTTAAGGTAATAGGTTGCTCTTTAAAAGTGAAGGAGATAGAGGGAACCGAGAAATCTGCTGTTAAACGGCCCAATGAACTTAACCAAGCTATACCCAACACGACATCTGCCCCTTCAATCGGTAGAACATAGAATGGAATATCAAACGCTTGCTTTGCAAGAAGCACCATCACCTGTTGACAGTACCTTGCACATTGAAGGAAGTCTCCGTTACCTATCATAACCGAGAATGGGGAGATCCGATCCACTGATAGTTGTAGAAAGTCAGCAATTCGTGGTTGTATTATGTTGTGAGTGCTTCCTGAATCCACCAAAACGGTTACCGGGAAGCTCAAAATATAACCTGTCAACCTTAATGTTTTCGGGGAGGTGATACCATGCAGGGCGGCGGGTGATAGGGATAGGAGTTGTGGCTGTGTTTTAGCGGGTGTGGTGGGTGTGTCGGAATGATTTGTGGTATCGAGTGGGTCATTGCTAAAATCGATCAAGGGAGGGGTGGTGTCGGTGTCATCATAGTCCACGAGCAAGTGGAATTATGGGGGGTTACACTTGAGGCCAGGATGGTATTTTTCAGGGCAGCGGAAACATAACCCGGCGGCTCGACGTTGTTGAATGGCCTCGGGTGTTAGGCGAGTAATTGGTAGGGCGGTTGTGGGAGGGTTGGGTGTGGGAAGGAGTTGGGTGGTATTTGGTTTGGTGGTGTTAGAAGGGTGGGTAAATAAAGCCACAACAGAGGGGGTGGAGCGATATGGCGGGGTGGGTTTTAAGCGAGATCGTTGGTCGTTAAGTTTGTCTTCAATCAACCGAGCCAACCCGATGGCTTGAGGGAGTGATTCAGGACGTAGGATGGTGAGTTCCTGTTGGATGTCCTTCCGGAGGCCGGAGAGGAAACAGTTAAGAAAAGCGTCGGTGGTTAGCCCGACTATGCAATTGCTTAGTCGTTCAAATTCCGTGACATATGCAAGAACTGTGGTGGTTTGGCGAAGTTTAAAAAGAGCGGCCATGTGGTTGTCATAGGTGGATGGGCCAAAACGGAGTTGAACAAGGCGAGTAAAATCCGTCCAAGTAGTGAGAAGATTGTTATTAGATAGGTATTTGTACCAACTTAGGGCATCGCCGGCAAGGCTAAACGAGACCATGGTGAGGCGGTTGGCTGGGTGTACTTGGTAAAAGGAGAAATATTGTTCCGCTTGAAACAGCCAATCCAATGGATTGGTGCCATCAAAGGTTGGAAGGAACAATTTCGGTGTGCGGGGTTTGTTTTCAAATGCGGGCGGTTGTTGATTAAGGGGTGGTTTGTTGTGATCGGGCTTGCTGAGGGCGGCCAAGATAAGGGTAGTTTGCTCGGCTTGGGCTGCGATTTGGCCAGAGAGAACTTCAAAACGTTGAGCGTTCTCTTTAGCGGCGGCGAGATGGGCTTCATTAAGGGCGGCGAGAGTAAGTTCTTCGGTGTTGTCACGACGGGGAGGCATTGTGTAAGCGATGAAAGCACCAGTTGATAAGACCGTGTTTGAGATGGTCAATCTCCAAGAGTATTAGAAGAAGAAGAAGAAGAAAAGAGACCTGGGGCAATTTTTCTGATATATTATTCTAAAATACTAAAAGTACTTATAGGAAAAAATAAACTTAGGAAACAAGAAACAAATCTTTTTAAAACTAGAGATAAAATCAAATAACTAACAAAATTAGAAAAGCAGTTAAATGGTTTGATGTTGTAGAATCTTTACCTTGACATTGCTCTATTCTATAAACTGGTTTGGGTTTCGGATTACCTCTTAGGTCGTTGGGCTTGTGTGATTGGGTAGGATGGGCCCGGGTCATGCGTATCAATCAGTCACATGCATTTGAAACCACTTAAGAAAAACTGTGACGATTTAATAGTGAACAATAATAACACATAGGACTATAGGAGTACAACATAAGCATAAATTAATAAAGACAAAAATACAAGAAACCAGTTGTCACGTGACTCACGAGCAGATCTCACGTGATATTCCCAGCCTGGAATTAGGAATATCAAACAGGACACGGTGGTTCTGCTGCTGCATATTTGCAATGACATTGAGCGCCGGCGAGGCGGACATGGCGAGGCAGGTGGTGGAGCCGGAGGAGCTGTGGATCAGGAAGTTATCTTGTGATAACGACATGTTAAGCCCAGTGAACATGAAGGTGATCGTCGGGACTTGTTTTCCGACGGGGACGGTGTAGCAGGTGTCAAAGCCGCCTAGCGATGACACGACCGCGGTACCCATTCGCCTTCTGAACTCGTCTCTCACAGCCGTGTACGCTCCGTCCACTAGCCTTGTGAACACGGTGCCTGTAATAAAATCGATAATGCTTATCAACAATTTTTTAAAACTGGACCGGACAGCGAATCGGCTGTCTTACTAATTCACTGGTCGAACTAGATTTAAGAACCGGATGATGAAATAAATAATATAAAAATTAAAAAATATATATACATAGAGATTATAACAATTATAATTGTGAAATTGCAATTTTAGTGACAAATGAAGACTTAAATAAATAAAATATGAATATTTGAATACTAAGAAAATGAGATTTAAAAAAAGAAGAAGCTGGAAATCTGGTCCAACAGGTTCAAACGAAAACAATTCAAATAGACATAACCGGTTCCTGTTCCGGTTCTAAAAACACTGCTTCTCAGTTATCACTAATTCACAATGTTTTCAGAAACAGACCGGAAATCGAACCGGTTGTTTTACTAGTCCACTAGTCAGACCAGATTAAATAAACGGACGACATCATAAATATTTTAAAATTTGAAATTATATATATATATATATATACATATATATAACCAGTTTAAAAGAATTTATGAAAATATCTTATGTTTTGGTATCGATTTTGAAGGGAAAAAAAGTACTGAAAAACGGTTTAAATAAGCTAAATGGACTAGTTAGACACATGAACCGGTCCGTCTGTAGTGAAAACATTGCTAATTCGATATCCTTTTTTTAATATCATTTGAAGTTGGAAAGAACTACCTGAATCGATGATGGTGCCGCCACCGGTGTTCGGGTTGAAGGCTAACGCGCTCGGCGGGATGTTAACAACCGCGGGGCCGACTTTGATTCCGATCAAATTCACATAGTAAAGCGAAGGTCTTTTAGGGTTTACAAGTAACGACGTATAAATGATGTTTTTTGGTTGCCCGTTTAGACCTAACCGGAGGGTGCCAGAAAAGTTGAAAGATTTGAAACTGGGCAGACAATATGAGAATGTTGATGTGTAAAGGGACGTAGATTGCGATATAAACGACAACGGGCCACGACCGAGGCCTAGAACACCTTGTGGCGGGAACGAACCCCCGGTGACTTGTTGTATGCAGCTGAAAGAGTAACCAATGACGGGGTCAGTGGCTAGGGTTAGGTTGTCTTGTGCTAAGTTAGCTGCAATGGTGGAGCTTCCGTATGTCATGTTTAAGGAGCATGTTGTCCCGGGACAAATTGAACTTTGAACCTGAAAATAGTAATGGAAAACTCAGTTGTCACTAGTTTTGTTGACAGAATTGCGACGAATAAGATCCGTAAAAAAAATAACGGATTTTAAATCAGCGATTCTGTCACGAAAAAATGTGTTAAAAATCTCTCTGAGATTTATCGCTAATTCTGTCACAAGTTTATTTCGGTCACAAAGAATTAGCGACAAAAGTATTACGTTTTGACCGTCGAGAATAGCTATTTGTGTTCTAAACGAGACAACAAGGAAAAATATGCATCGACTTTGAAAGCCCCATGCCATGAGGCTGTGTTTACCTAATTTCATTGGTTAGAAACGTACTGGCTGGACCTATGGGTTTTCGGCTAACATGTTCTTGTGGTTAAAATAAATACAAAGAAACTTTTTTTTTAATGTAAGGAAAATATGTAGTTTTAAAAATATAAGTAAAAATTTATAATTTTTGAAAACAATATAAAATAAAAATGTTAGGTTCTTACATGACAAACGGTGTAATAATAAAAGCAATTATGGACCGGAAATCATGGACTGAAGGGACAAAAGGTCTCGGTAGGGTAGACCCACAAATGGACACACACGTGGAATCCAACCAAAACAGTTTCACGGATTTGGTTGTTTTTTTTTCTTTTTCATTTTTAATAAATAATTCTTTTCATAAATATATAATTTAATAAATATCAGGATTAAAATATTAAAACACAAACAATATATATCTCCAACAATTTGCTAGGTCGGTTCCTCACCGTCATCGCACCTTCAATGATTAGTCCACGTTTATTTACTTTTTCTTATACTTCTTTATGTTTTTTCCTTCTGTTTGTATAAGACCCTCAAACTTTAGGCTTTCAAAAGTTTGTGCAAATGGTTTTCTCCACATATGTTAGTGTACTCCAAAAATTTTGATGTTTAATTACACAGAAGCCCTGAAATTTTATTTTTTTTTATTATTTTTTATTTTTTTAATTGTTCTTCATGGTTTTCAAAGATATCGTCTCTAAATGTTTTTTTTCAACGTTTGATGCCGAGCCGACTTAACGCGTACCCCGCCACACCTCACATGTTTCCTTTTAATTAATATTTACGTCTACGTTTCTGTTTAAGTTTTCCGCCGTGTTAACTTTATTTTTTAAAATCGATCGGTGCCCCGCCTCAAAGCGCGGGTGCAACCTTTTTTTTAAACACTAATAAAACTAAAAGCTATGCAGGAAGAAAAGTGACAATTGATTACTGATAACTGCTCAAATATATTTAACTATATATAATATTTTAATAAAAGAACTATTATTTTCACTGTTCACGAAAAAAAAATTATTATAACTACTTTTTATAATTTTTTGCTGCATAATTTTCTAGACAATTTTTTTTTGCTACACAGCCTTTACTTTTATTACTAGCTGCACAATTTTTACATTATTAGTATTTATTTTATTATTATTATTACTTTTTAATATTATTTTTATTATTATTACTTTTTATTATTATTATTATATCAGTTTGGATTTATTATTATTATTATTATTATTATTATTATTATTATTATTATAGTTTGGTTTTATTATTATTATTATTAGTATTATTATTCGTTAGTAAAACCACTATTACATTCCGAGGACCAATTAAATAACATATTCGAAACCCTTTTCCATAATGATATATATAGCTACCGTCGGTGTAAAACACGTTCGATATCTTTTTAGGCAAGCTACTTCTCTATGTTTTCTTTACATGGGGTACCTTTTGTGTAATTAACTCTAATAGCGTTGTAAATTAACTTTTTCTAATTTGTAATATAGGTATACGGCTGTATCGCGTGGGAAGAAATAACCAGTATATTTGAATTATGCACTTAGGAAAAGTTTACTTACTTGTTTGCATTGGTCAGCACCACAAGTAAGTGATGAGAAGCTAACCGACTTAGTCGAATCATAGGTGGCAGACGAGCAACCTACACAACCGGCACAAGGAATCAAAGCCATATCGGTGCTAGTGTCTAAAGCCATGAGCAAGCTCTGAGCCGGTGTCCCAATGCTAGCCTTCACAATGTAGGTCGGGCTTTGTATGATCTGTCTGCCTGACCCAATGGGGACGAAAGATCGTCCAGCGACAAGGCTAGTTAAATAAGCGAGCCTTGTCTTGTCATCAACCTGCATTTGGAGCACACTCTCCTCCCATGAGAGTGAGGTCTTTGGTCTAAATGGTGAGCATGGGCTCGAGACATGGTAGACCCTAAGGGTTGAACCATAGCTAGTTATGTCACAATTTGGGCTTAGTGAGTGAACCATGGTCAAGGATAAAAGGAAGAGGATGGTGAGGTGTAAAGCCTCCATTGGAGTGTGTTGGTTTCTGAGTGAAACTTTGGTGTGATGTATATTGTTAGTTGGTGTGTTTATATATTTGGTGTAATTGTATTTGCATACCTTTATCTTTGAACTATTTACATTTAGAGTCCTCAACTTTTCATTTGTTATCACTAAATCACACATCACATGACAAGTTGAAATTAATTTAATTTGGACGAAATTTATTCATTTCCGAATTAATTTTGTGGCGATTAGTGATATATCATATACATGACCATTAGCATGTGAAAGGTTATGCTATAAGCAATTAGAAGTATTTTATGGGTAAAGTACTTAGTGATACATCTATGTTACATTCTTATCGATTATCGATAGGTGAGACTTAAACTTATAACCTTTTGACTGTTGGAGAGTACTCATTACTAAAATATAATACTTGCGATTGTTGCTAATTGTGACGATTTTGTGGCAAACACCATCAATCGCAATTTTGCGACAAGTACATTTGGTCCTTAATTTTGTGACGGGTTACAACAGATAATTAAGTTCCATCGCAACATTAGCAACAAAATTTACAAGGAAAATCATTGTGATGATTAATGACGGAATAAACCATTGCATATAAAGTAAATTTCGTTACCAATGTTGTGACAAAACTCATCGATCATGAATTTGTTAGCTAGAATTTGTAAAAATAACAAACGAATTAGAAACTTGGCTATCATATCACAAACATAATCAAATTGCTCCTAGTAAAATGAATATGTTATTTGAAGGTTTTCAGAAAAAAAAGAAGTGTTGCAATTCATGGGATGTTCTACTTTGCCAAATAGCATTTTGAATATACACTATTTTGATTTCCAATATAAACATTAATAAAAACTTCTCAATTTAACTATAATAAATGTATTCTTTTATCAATATCTCAAGATCTAAATTACATAAGCATTTAAGATTAATAAACTTCTATGTTAGTAACACTTTATTCAAAATTAAGGAAAGTAAACATGATATTTAGTAATATAACTCAGAAAGCCTAACAAATTATATTATGTGAAATATAATTAGAAAGGTAATATAACTCACTTGTACAAGTTGGTCAATTAATTAATATAACTTGATTTTTTAAACGGAAAAGAACATTATTGCTCTTAATATAACCCCGTTTTAAAGAAGAATTGAGTTCTATTTGATAATTTTACAAGATTTTCATGTCCTCGACCTCAAATAACTATGCTATTTGAAAAGATTTTAAACACCATCTCAAGCAACAAGTTTCTATTTAATTTTAAAAACAAATTATTATTTTTTTGCTAAAAATGACATTTTTTTTAACTGTAAAGGAATTTGATCAAATTTCAATACATGAGACTCAATAATCACATCTTCCTCATTCCTAGATCTATTTTTAGTTACTAATGACTACCGCCTCTTAGAAAATAGGGGCACTTGAAATGTCGAAAAAGAAAATAATAGGAATGTAGTTATTTATCATCAGTATTTACAATTTTATCTAATGATGACTATCTTTTTTTATTTTTAAATTTTATTTTACCTTGACCCTTGTCTGGTAATGCTTTATTTTCGTAGTTTTATTATTTGGAAAATTAACTTTTCATTTGAGATATATTATATATATTTGATGATATGTTTTATATTTTGCATGATGTGAAGTATAAGCCTATCTTTTTAGATTTGTAACATCTTGAAGTTTACACAATTTAAAATTTTCAATGACTTTTATGGTTATGATGATATGTATGTAATTTATCATATTTTAATTTGTTGTAATTGTTATAAGCATACAATTATATAAAATTAGAATAGTAAGAAAAAGTAATATACATAGAAATCCCATCGGGTTTTTTTTTCACAAACTAACGGGCATACCTAATAGCTGTGGGTATGCCCGATATCTGACGAGTAATTCCCCGACATGTATTTGGCCAGGCATGGGATACAATTTTACAATCGGGTATGGGATTAGGATTATCAATACCCGTCCCATTGTCATCTCTAGTTTCAAGAGTGTAAAAAAGAAAATGATGTTAGATAATCCATTTTTTTGAAACTCAGATTATTTTAGATGGGGGCATATCTTTGTTTACTTAAACCATCAGGCGTAGCCATCACTCTTCTCTCCTTTCCTCACTCACTGTTATATCAGCGTCACACCAGCTTTCACTGTCAACTTACTCCCCTATGGAAATGGTTTTACTCTCACCACTCTTCGTTCCACCATTTTTTTTTATTTTTTAAATACAAATAACATTGATTATATTTTTAAAAAAATATTATTGTAAATAATAATATTATAAGATTAATACTATTTTAAAAAAAATTAATGTTAATGAAAAATGTAAAAAAGTAGACCACTGCAAACGTAAAGTAGCAAAAGAACGTACAAAAGTTTATTTACTTCCCATCATCATCGGGTAGTCGAAGTACATAAATATATTTTACCAAAGTTACGATCCAAACATGTATCATAGCCGCTTACGGGACAAAAAATATTCTATTTTTAAAACAACTTGGTTTTCAATGAGCACAAAAAAAAATTAAATAATACTGTTCATTTAATTTTTTTAAAGTTAATTAGCACAAATTGTTAGAGAAAAATCAAACTAAATGAAAAATAAAATATTATTAAAAAAATAAAAAGAAAAAAAAAATCAAAATCTCAATGTGATCAACTTCACGCCAGAGACTAAGCTTGAGCCACGTCAAACACGAGCGAATCACCGGGGGGTTGGTGTTCACTCCGCGGCCACGACGCCACGTAACGTTGGCTCAAGGCCCGAGACATGACTAATACACCGGATGGCCTTAGTTGTAGGGGTGAGCATTATGCGGTTTAGACTCGGCAAACCCGACAAACCCGTAGGACCCGACCCGTGTGAGACCTTATAAGTTAACCATGGTACGAGTTCACGATTTTAGTTTTTAGTATTTAAAGGATCCGGGTCGAGTACGTGTCTAGAATCGTACCATCCATATTAGAACCGTCGACCCGCCATATCCATACTCCTAACAGATTTATTTGAAACTATGCGCAAATTCTGTATGGATATGTGTAAAATCTTTTTAAAATTTAATAAATTTAAAAATATTATCAATGATTAAAATTAGAGATAATTTACCATCCAAATACCAATCCCACGTTTTAATCCCCTAATCGCAAGGCTTCCATTCCATCCCTATCATAAGGCTTCAGGCTGACATGCTTCACACAATTCATCACCACCTCTTACTATATGCATACGGGTCATCCAACTCCATCTCCATAACCAGGCAGTTCGCAAGCTATCCCTATCGCAAGGTATATTTTTACTGTGTGCTTACTTGACCCCGTACATAAACAACTTCGAAAGTCATCTTTATTGCATCTGACTGTGCTTACTTTGTTGAAGTGTGCAACACCCACATCTGTTGTTCACGTATGCATGGTGCATGCCAAACAGGTTCATACATGTAAACGGGTCCAAACCCGTGAAACATTACCCGTAAACCCGCGTACCCTTATCCCTTGAGTACGGTTTATGGTTTTGAGATTTTGCCTAAAATAGGTCTGGGTTAGGTACGGGTCTACCCGTATGGGTCGGATCTGACCCGTATGCACAACCCTACTTAGTGGTGTATACACGTTAAGCTTTGAGGTTTTTGATGCATTTAGACCACATGATAGATAGCAAGTTTTCAACAACCAATTTTGTGGTGGGCCATGGCCACTTAGCTAGTTAGTTGGAAACATGGGATCACTAAAGTTGAATCGCAAGAGAAATCTTATGTCTAAATTCTCACACGATGTTCACTTAGAAGTACATCAAATTGTATCAATTTTTCAGATTTTGCCATGATATGTGACCACACTTTTAGCAATCATTATGTCCATTCTAGAGCTAATTAGGAATTTGATACTAATAATAGTTAAATGTGTAGGAATTTGATATTTATCTACACATATAAATGATTTTAATGTTTTGAAAGATCCTTTGTGCTTTCTAGTCCAATATTCAACTTGAAACTTGACTATGGTATAACAACCTCTGGTTACATATATAACAAAAAACCAACATAGTGTGAGAGGTATGAACAATAAAGAGATGACAATCAGAGGCTGCCATGTGACAACATTTTTTTTCCTAATTTTACGGGATTTGTTTGTATACATACATACATACATATGTGTGTGTTTGTGTTTTTCAATCTAGAACACATAGCAAGAATGGAAGTCGGTCTGGTAGTAGGGTGTTGTCCTTCCCACAATGACGCGGGTTCGAGTCCCGGCACCTCCCCCCCCCCAATTTCCGGTCCGATGACGTCAGCGCTGACCCATGCTAACATCATAATTAAATTTTTTTATTTTTATTTTTTAAAATTTAAAATAAAATTTTATTTTTTTTAATAATTTAAATCTTTATACTTAGTTTTGGGCCTTTTTTTTAAATTTAAATCTGTATACTTACTTTTTTGCAATAACTTTTAAAGTATTACGATTTTTTGGTTCAAAATGTACGTTGCAACGTGCTTATCTTTATCTAAGTTTCATAACCGAGTTGCCGCTATGCACGCCCCGTTGCCGCGCACAGGTTTTTTATATATATATTTTTAACTTTTGTTCGTTTTTTTAAGTTTATTTGTTATTTTTTTAACATTGTTTATATTTTTTTGTTCGCCCCGAAGCATTAACATTATTTTTTACATTGCGTCTATATTTTCATTTAAATTTTGATAAAATTAGGCCCGCCCCTACTGCGGAGCGCGGGTGTAACCCACTAGTAGTGGTGCACAAATTGGTTTTTTAACCCAAACCGGTTCAACCCGACCCGAACCGGTTTGGTAAACGAAAAGTCAAAACCGGTTTGGCCCTAAACCGGTTCGGGTTAAACAGGTTTCGGAGGTGAAAAATGTCTAACTGGTCAAACCGGTTTGCCCTAAAAACCGGTTTAAACCGATTTTTATTAAAAAAAAATTCAAATAAATTTTATATTTTTAATATAAAATAAAAAAAAATATAACAAATATAAAACATAAAGTTCAACGTTTATTAATATTTAGAAAGTTCGGAAATTAAAAAACATGACAAGATAAAATTATAAAATTCTAAAACATTACAAATGACAATATATATTTTTATTTTTTGAAATATTGATTGATTATTCTTGTGCGTTGTCTTCGGAACTGGAACTTCGTAGCCTTGCATCTTCGGCTAGTTCTTCATCGATGACTAGTTCAGATATTCCAAGATCAACCTCGTTGTTGTGTATGATTTCTTCGGCTTGAATTTCGTCTTCGAGAGAAGTTTGGTCTTGTATCCTATCCATCGCATCCAAATGGTCCTTCAAGCAAATGCACATTTCCATCGCTAGGGGGGTGATTCTAGTCCTTCGTATCGATAAGACCCTGCCACTAAAAGAAAACGCAGATTCCGAAGCTACCGTGGAAGCTTGGACGGTTAGTACATCACGGGCCATGGCGGAAAGAATCGGAAACGAAGCTTCGTTTTTTTCCACCAAGCCAAAATATCAAACTCCTCAAAAACGGTAGGAGACATAAACGCTAAAAAGTTCGTGCCAATATACCTTCGGAGTTCGCTACTCGGGGTGGTACCTCGAGCCCGTTTACTAAATTCATTTAACATTTCGTTATATAAATTCAAATTAACATCTCTCGAGCTACCACTTGATGATGTACCCATTGTATCATGTGGAGTCGGAGTTGTACCATATTTATGTAAATAAACATCAAATAAATCTTGGAAACATTTGTTAAAATATGTTTTTGTGATTTGTGCAAAATGGATGTCTTCACTATCCAAATTCAAAGCGTAAGTAATTCTATCAATCAAAGTTTCAACCCCATAAACATTTATTGTAGGGTTTAACGCGGCGGCACAAGTTATAACGGGAGGCATTTCTTTAAAATATTTCACAAATTTTTCTTTCATCGGTTCTATCATTTTTGTAAAAAGAGGGCTTTTATTTTCAAGTTCATACAACTTGTTAGCCATTAAATATATCTGTTTTAGAGTTAATGGACTTGTGAGATAATAAACACCGGATAAAAAAGTGGTGGCGGTTTTGAAAACTTCAAGCAATTCGGTTACGTCTTTTAAAATGTCCCAACTCGTAGAAGGAAACTTTAGAATTTTACGACGAGGTTTTGAGGCAAGCATTTCATGAAATAGTTCTAAAGTTTCTCTTTGTCGTAAAGCGCTATAAAACATAGTATAAGTCGAGTTCCATCTTGTCTCGACGTCCCAATTCGGACCTAAGCAAAGATTATTCGTTTCACGACAAAATCTAATATAATCATGGTATCTTTTTTTGTTACTAAAAATATCTTTAAGCATTAGTCGAAAAGTATATGTTAAGTTTGAAACCTCTTCAATTGCAAGCCCGGCTTGCACCGTCAAGTTAATGATGTGTGCGACACATCGACTATGGAAAAAAACGCCGTTGCAAACCGTTTTATATTTAATTTTTAGTTTTTGAACTGCATTTGTATTATTATATGCATTATCAAAAGACATTAAAAAAAAGTTTATTTTGTAATTTAAATTCGGTTATAACACCATCCAATATATAAAATAAATTTTCGCCGGTGTGTGGATATTCAAACAAGTCAAACGTGATTGTACGCTTCATCATTTGCCACGTATTGGGATCAACCCAATGCGCGGTAACGCAAAGGTACGAATCGGGAATACCATGTGGAGCCGACCAAACATCGGTGGTTAAATTTACACCGGTTTTCAAATTTTCAAAACCTAAAATTAATTCTTTTTTTGCTTTTTTCCACATTTTTATACAATCTCGTCTAAGGGTTGTGCGACTTACTTGATGATAACGTGGTTAGAGTGTCTCTTGAATCATCCTTGTCAAGCGCGGATTGTCAAAGTGGTTGAACGACAATCCTTCATGAATCACTAACCTCGTCATTCGATCTCGAACAATATTTGGATCAAAGTTCCAAATTCCTCATTCGCTTGTCATCGAGGCTTGACCTTCACTTGGAATTCCCTTCAAGGACGGGCAAGATTTTTCCATATGCGTTTTCAAACTACTGTTTGAATCTTTCCCCAAAAACGCACGACACATCTTGCACCGAGCACGTTCCTTCCCGTTTGACACCAAACACAGATCGTAATTGCACCAAATTGCCGGATTTCTCGTTGTTACTCGAATTTCCACAACGGTAACTTCGTTTGAGGAACCACCAACACCAAAACTTGCCATGCTTTTTTTTAGAGTTTAGAGAGAGTTTAGAGAGCGTTTAAAGAGCGGTTTTAGAGATTAGAGAGTGTAGAAAGAGGTGTGATCAAACCTAAACACCCCCACCTATTTATAGTGAATTAGAGGTGAAAAAGGAAAAAAAAAACCAGCTAAAATCGACCCCAACGGCTATATAGCCGTTAGAAAACGGCTAGTTTTTTCAGCACCAAAACCGGTTTATCGAACCGGTTCACACAAACCGGTCCCCTACCCGATTACACCCAGAAAACTTCAAACCGGTTTCAAACCGACGGTTTTAGGCTAACCCGAACCGGTTTATCCCAAACCGGTTTGCTGGTTTGGACCGGGTAAAAAAAACCGATTTTTTGTGCACCTCTACCCACTAGTATTATTTATAGTTTTAACTTGTTCCTATTAGAAATAAAGACTCATATGAAACTCATGTTACTTTATGTTCAGTTCGATACTTGGATACATGGTATAATTTGTTTATACCTCAAGACAAGGTATTCTCTCTTAGTCTACTTTAAAGAAAAAAGTGGAGAATGGGGTCGACACGTCCTTTTGGAAGAATATTTGCTTGGGTGATGAGTCTTTGAGTGTTAGATTTCCTTGACTATTTCCTTTAGAATTTGACAAACATTGCTTGATTAAAGACCGAAAGAGTGAGATAGGTTGGGAGTGGTCATGGAGGCGTGTTCTTAGAGGTGGTGCTGAAATGGATCAATTTATTCAATTGCTTGAAGCAGTAAATACTATTACTCTGGGTTTGATCAAGACACATGGTTTTGGGATTTTGATGTAGATGGTTCCTTTAGTGTGAAAGATGTTCGAAAATTTATTGATTCCATAATGTTACCGGATGGTTCGAGGGTTACTAGATGGAATCGTTTCATTCCTATAAAGGTTAATATTCTAGGTTGGCCTATCTTATTGAATCGTCTCCTAAATAGATCTAGGTTGGTGGATCGGGGAATTGATATTCCTAGTATTTTATGTCCCACATGTGACGGTGCGGTTGAGACATTGGATCATATTTTTGGTGATTGTGTTAATGCTCAAAGAGTGTGGAGTTCAATTGCTAAATGGTTAGATTCGTCTATGCCTTCTAGTTGGTATCCTTCACAATTGGTTACTTGGGTCGATGCCCTAGCGAGGCCGAAAAAGGAAAAAGAAGTTATGCATGGAATTATTTTGACCGCTTGGTGGGTGATTTGGAGATTTCGCAATGATTCTGTTTTTTTGCTCATGATGATAGAAGAAAAGGAAGCTTATTTAATCAAATTCAAAATTATTCATATTTGTGGTTTGTAAATAGGAATAGAAAGTTGAACGTTAGTGTTTCAAATTGAAAGGCACATAATTGTTTTATTGAAAGTTGTTGTAGTTTGTCATACAATACAATGGAGAAAGGGACCCAATAAATAGGGAAAACATTGGCAAAGAAAAAGAAATACAATAAAGAGTAATGACTGGAAATCTTGTAGAGATGTAGCAACAGTCCTTAATTAGCAAATTGTATGGCTGTTAATAGTCTTCCCAAGATAGGAAATGATTTGATAATAATCCTATAATTTTTCCACCAAAAATAAATCTTTATTTTCTAACACTCCCCCTCAAGTTGAGTACTGGGATCTCCAATGCTCAACCTGTCAAGGCAATTGCTGAAAATTATTCCGTTGACGGCTTTTGTTAGTATATCCGCTAACTGGTCTTCTGATCGAACAAACGGTAGCTCTATAATCCTGGCTTCAAGTTTCTCTTTGATGAAGTGCCTATCAACCTCAACATGCTTTGTACGATCGTGTTGAACAGGATTTTCTGAAATTTGTATTGCAACTTCGTTATCACACATAATACTACATGCTTCGGTTTGGAGGAATCCAATCTTTGTTAGAAGTTTACGTATCCATAGTACTTCTGCCAGACCATGAGCAATCCCTCGGAATTCAGCTTCGGCACTGGATAATGCTACCACCTTTTTTTTTTTGCTTCTCCATGTAACCAGGTTTCCACCTACCAAAGTGAGGTATCCTGACGTTGATCTCCGATTCCCTTGATCTCCTGCCCAGTCAGCATCAGTGTAGGCTTGGATTCTTAGATGTTTGTTTGGTTGAAAGAGAACCCCATGGGCCGATGTTTTTTTTGAGATACCTTAGAATCCTCCATACTGCTTCCATGTGAGTAGCTTGAGGTTGATGCATAAATTGGCTCACCACCCCAACTGCGTAGGCAATGTCTGGGCATGTGTGCGAGAGATATATCAGTTTACCTACCGGGTGTTGGTATCTTCCTTTGTCCGTTAATTTTTCTCCTTCTTCCATACAGAGTTTATGGTTCACCATCATTGGAGTGTCGGCGGGCTTGCAATCGATCATTCTTGTTTCGGCTAGAAGGTCAAGGATATATTTCTTTTGACATATAAATATCCCCTTTTTAGACCTTAGTACTTCGATTCCGAGAAAGTACTTAACTCTTCCCAAGTCTTTCATTTTGAATTCTGTGAACAAACTTGCCTTTAACTTCTTCATTTCTTCCTCATCGTTACCTGTAATGATCATGTCATCAACATATATAACCAAACAAGTAACAAGTTTACCTCTCCGTTTAAGGAACAATGTGTGATCAGAGTTGCTTTGTTGAAACCATATCCTTTCATTGCTAGAGTAAATATGCCAAACCAGGCTCGAGGGGATTGCTTAAGCCCGTAGAGAGCCTTTTTTAACCGACATGCTTCCTTTATTTGGACGTTTTCGATGAATCCGGGTGGAGCTTCCATATAAACCTCTTCTTTTAAATCTCCATGTAAGAAGGCGTTCTTAACATCAAATTGGTGTAAAGGTCATCCTTCATTAGCAGCAATCGAGAAAAGCACTCGGATTGTGTCAATTTTGGCTACCGGGGAGAACGTCTCTGAGTAGTCAATCCCATATGTTTGGGTATAGCCTTTAGCCACTAGTCGTGCTTTATATCTTTCAATGGTTCCACCAGGTTTGTGTTTAATTGTGAAGACCCAGCGACATCCCACTGGTTTCTTTCCTGGAGGAAGAATACACTTTTCCCACGTGTTATTCTTCATTAACGCCTCCATTTCTGTTTCCATTGCTTTCTTCCAGTTCTTTGACTCTAAGGCTTGTTCCACGGAGTTTGGAATTTGTTCATCGTATAAAGCGGTAGCAAAAGCTTTAGCTTCATTGGATAAGTTCCCTTTAGAAATGCTTGCCATGGGATGCCTAGAAGACCCCGTCTGTTTTTCTAGAGAGTATCGTTTTCGTGGAATTCCTCTGTTTGCTCTTAGTGGTAGAACATATTCCTCGGTTGTTTCTTGTTGTACTGTCTTGCACTGTCTTTCCTGCACTGTTTGTTCTGTTTCAATCTCATGGTTATCAGACATATCAATATTTTGATTTTCATGGGTTTCAGTATTATCAGATATATCAATATTTTGATTCTCACGGGTTTCAGTATTATCAGATATATCAGTATTATCAGGATTACTCACCTCGTGCATCGGACTAGGAGGATCTTGGTTAGTAACACTGATTGTGGGCCCATCAGATTGTCCGGAAACAAGTGACTCATCTTGGGTACTGTGATTTAACTCTTTTGAGGGAGGAACCCATTTCAACCAACTCAGTGTGTCGTCATATTCTTTCTCCCCCTGACCACTAAGTTGGGAGATGTAGAAGAATTCGGTTTCAAGAAAGTCACTGTCCATGGTAGTGTACATATGACGTCTTTTTGGGCTATAACATCGGTATCCTTTTTGGTTGACACCATAGCCCATAAACACGCACTTTTCAGCACATGGGTCGAGTTTGGTTCGATCAGTTTTGGGTATGTGGACAAAAGCGGAGCATCCGAATATCCGTGGTTTTAACGTAAGGGCAGGGAGGAATTTGGTAAAGTCAGATAGAGATTGAAGATGAGTTTTTAGGTCAAGAGCTTTAGTTGGCATCCGATTGATCAGTTAAGTAGCGGTAGCAAGTGCCTCGGGCCAGAAAGACTTAGGAACTCGAGATTCAATTAGAAGGGCTCGAGTTATTTCTAATAAAATGTGGTTTTTTCGTTCGACAACGCCATTTTGTTCGGGAGTGTGGGAGCAGGAAGTTTGGTGAATCACCCCTTTCGTTTGACAGAAAAGTTTCATTGCGTTATTTACAAATTCCCCACCATTATCGGATCGAAGAGTTTGGATGTTGGTTTTAAATTGGGTTTGTATCATAGTATAAAACATAGTAAATTTATCAAAAACTTCATATTTGTGTTTTAGGAAATAAATCCATGTCATCCGAGTGCACTCATCAATAAAAAGTACAAAAAAACAAAAATTTGCCCCCCAATGACTTCCGCTAGTCCCCTAACATCTGAATGGATAAGCGAAAAAGGTGAATCAACCTTTGTGTTATTTGGTTTATATGTATGTCTATGACTTTTAGCCAAAGCACAAGTCTTATGGGTTTATTAGAAGGAAATAATTTAGGAAATAAAAGATGTAAATAACCGGTGGATGGGTGTCCCAATCTTCTATGCCATAACCAAGCTTCTCTATTTGTAGTCCCGTGAGCCAGCATCACAGTACCATGTTGAGTCACTTCTTCCACATAGTACAATCCTTTGCGTTCAGTGTCACGCCCAATAATCGCTCCCGTCCTGATGTCTTGTAAGATACAAAAGATCGGATGCATTAATACGGAACAATTTAACTCTTTTGTCACATGACTAATAGATAACAATTTATGTGACAAAGATGGGACATAAAGATAATTCGAAAGTTTTAAAGTTGGAGAGATTTCAATGGTTCCTCCTCCCTTAACGGGAACTATCCCCCCATTAGCGGTTTTGATGTGGTTTATTTTGGGTTTAGATCTTGACACCTTGTCCGATAACTCAAAGGTCATGGTGTCGGTAGCACCACAATCAAATATCCAAGATGTATCTAAATTTTCACAGGTTTTATTAACCATATTAGCTTGTCCAAATAATCCTTCGGCTCGAGATCCCACAATTTTTGATTCATGGGTTTCAATATTTTGAGATATATCAATTTTTGATTCACAGCTAATGGCTCCCACAATTTTTTGCTTATTTTTGTAAAATACAGAATTTTGAGTGTTTTTATTTTGCAAATTTTGATTATCTTCCAAGTGTTGGCCAGTATCAAAAACAACAAATTCTTAGGGTTCTTTTTGAACATTTCTAAAACCATAAGGGGGAAAAACTTTGGGTTAAAAAGGGAAGGGCTTGAGAAAATTTTCTCAAACCCATTACCTCCATTGTCGCTACCAAGCAGCCGTAAATCGGTGTCTTCTTCTGATTAACAGGGGTTGGTGCGATGCCACCAAATCCGCTACTCCGATCTCCATTCCCGTGCTGGTCGCAGCCGCTTCTGGTAGCATCTGTGTTGCCGACGGCGGCGGCAACCTTTCCCCCTTTTTTGTCAATCTGGAAAGATGATCCATTGTTTGAGCTCTTCTGATCAGTGTGTCCCTTTGACAGAAACCCTCGACCCTCTGATTCGTGTGACGTGTTGGCAGCCAAGCCTGCCGCCACACCGTTCTTAGAAGGTAAGGTGTCAGGGGATGTTCCAAGTATACCCTGATATGCCATCTCCTCTTGTAAGGCCCCAAACCCGGGAGGCCTCACTTGTTGGATTTACTTATTCACAAACAGTTCTTAAACTTGAATATCAAATAACGCAACGAAAAATTTCATTTCAAACATAACATAACCTCGTTCAACATGCAGAAGCGTAACATTGTCTATTACATAAACATAACATAACCAACTTCAAAACGGGATGACAGTCTTCATATCACCCGGGTAACTCATCAAGCCGCCCATCATCACCGCCCAGCATCACCGTCCATCATCATAACCTACCTTAACTTGAATGTGCATACTAAAAAGTCAGCTACGCTGGTGAGTTCTAGCTTTTGATAAAACATTAACTTCAAATATTTGCCAAAAACATATCACTTAACTTCATTAATAAAAGCGTACGCAAAATAATGCAATAACAAAAACATAACCCATAAGTCAACGAACATATCGAATCTGCGCCCTCTCGTAACCGTCAATTCCAAACTTCAAGTACGATACCACATAGGGCATCCATACCAAACTTCAAGTACGGCATCACAAGGATGACACGTACCAAACTTCCGGCACGATACTCCGTGGAGTAGTCTTACCTAACTTCAAGCACGATTACCCCGCAAGGTAAATCGTACCAACTTCAAGGATCACGGTAATCCCCATGGTGACTGTCATCACCCCAATTGTACAACAGTTGGCCAGCCACAAAGGCCCCTAAAAGGTAAAGGCCCATAACATACTTCCCATACCCATAACCTTCATTCCCTAAGGAATAATGGCAGATTCGTTCGTTTGTGACTTTCGTAAACATTCACTTCTTTTACTTCAAAACTTTAGTTAAAGCATTTGTACATTTTATTAAAAATCATTCATTCATTCGTAAACGCTTCGTAAACTTCTGTTGGCAAAATATTTCATAAACACTTCTTTCATACCCTTTCCTTTCAAAACGTCATTCATAAAAATCGTTTCATAAAACGTCACATACATCATTCATAAACATCGTTTTATAAAACAGTCGCATCGTTACGTATGCACTCCAGCCCAAAAACATTATTAAAACATTTAAAAGAAGGCTTCTAAAACTCACCTGAAATAAACAGGGTCAAAGGTCTCTAAAGGATCTTCTAACCTGTACGTGCACAACCTGGTCTTAGCTTCTCATACAACTCATTACATTTCATCCCGTTATACCGAGAACTTCGCCTAAACCGCAAACTTCGCCTAAACCGCAAACTTTACCTAAACCGCATACTTCACCCTAACTGCATACTTTACCCTAACGACATACTTCACCTTAACCGCATAATTTACCCAACCGTGAACTTCATCGGCCGTGAACTTCACCAGCCGTGAACTTCACTCAACCGTGAACTTCACAAACCGTGAACTTCATCAGCCGTGAACTTCACCAGCCGTGAACTTCACTCAACCATGAACTTCACAAACCGTGAACTTCCCAAAACCGTGAACTTCATCAAAAACCGTGTTTTTGCATGGATTCAAGTCTTGATCGATTGGTTCGTCAAGTTTGGAACTTTTTACGTTCAAAATGTTTGTTTTCCACTATAGATGCTAGATCTATGTTTATTCCCAAGTTTCATACGTAAAAATGTCATCTTTTATCCAAAAAAACCCGAGAAACCCAATAAAAACTAAAAACTCAATTCTAGGTCGAGTTGTTACCTCTTTCGAGCTTCTGAATCAGAGGTTCTGCTCACGAGTAGTGTAGGAACAAGATGCTAGCTTCTCGGACCGATCCGTCAACTTTCTCTCTTTACGGTTTCTCTCTCTAGGATGGCAAAATAAGAGAAATGAGGAGGGTTTTGGCTATTTATAGGGAGGCTCATCTCCCTTGATCGCCACCCTTATGTTTGCCGGCCCATCCGACCCGGCCCATCATGCCTCGTTCATTTATTCTTTTCGTCTCGCGTTTAATCCCATTATTATAACTCATCTTTTTATTTTTGGGATGTTACACCTCTCGAACGGCTGCATAGGCGCCCTCAGCCGAGGGTAACGGGTCCCATCGGAGGTTCTGGGTATTACGACTAGTTTTATGGAGTTTGGAGATTTGTGAATCAAGATCATCACTGCTATTGGTTCCCTCTGTCATGGTGGCTTTTACAAGGGAAAAAAAGGCTAGGTAAGTGATGAGTAGTACGAGCAGGTGACCCTAAGATCAAACACGCTCTGATACCGTGTTTCAAATTGAAAGGCACAGAATTGTTTTATTGAAAGTTGTAGTTTATCGTACATTACAATGGAGAAAGAGACCCAATAAATAGGGAAAATATTGGCAAAGAAAAATAAATACAATAAAGAGTAATGACTGAAAATCTTGTAGAGATGTAGCAACGGTCCTTAATTGGCAAATTGTATGGCTGTTAATAGTTTTCCCAAGATAGGAAATAATGTGATACTGATCCTATAATTTTTTCACCAAAAAGAAATCTTTATTTTCTAACTGTTAGTTTGGTGGATTGGTTACAAAACTCACTTCTTTATTTGTAATATTCTCTGTTTCTTTTTTATGCTAGTTGGTTGCTAATTAGTAATAATATCTTGCGGTTCAAAAAATACCTCAAGACTTTACTAGATATGATGTAAAAATCACAATTACAACTTTATTGGCCTTTTCATGCATTATATTTTTTTTTATTTTTTCGATAAACTAAAAACTAAAGTTTTAAAATTTTAAATTTACAATATTAGTTATGATCAATCACAATAATGCAAGTGTTAATCGGATTAATGATCTTTTCTCAAACAAAGGGTTTATTTAAAAAAGAAAAAAACATTAGATAGATCAGAGAGACAAGCTTGGTGATTATACTCCGAAGATAAGGTCATACATCACCAGACTTCGTCCTCTGATTATACTTTGTTGCTAAAGTCTTTGAAGATTTAGTTAAGCGAAAGAGTATTAGAGAATGAGTGAGAATTTAGTACCTATGAGGATGAAGTGACCGACTATTCATACATAGGCTTTCCATGCTTTCTAGAATGAATATATTGCCTTATGACATTTGTCGTAGGAAGCAAGGTCATGTGCACATTCGACCAATAACATCCTTGTAGACGTGTTATGACTTCTAATAGGATGTCCACATTGTACGTCATGAATGTTTCTACTGAGATACTTGTAGAAGATGTCGTGGCTGCTCCCCAATTTGTATCTTTATCTCCTTGTTTTGTCGGGTAGCGTTACTAGCTATATCGGAGTTTGCATATTCGTGGATCGGAGTATGCTTTGTGCTAAAGTGAGAGCTAGGCCTTACCTAGATGCAAACATCCAAGGGTAAACACACTTATAAGCAAGCTCATAGATACATCATTATCTTTATAAATTATATACAACAAACCACCTTATAAAATATATATTGTTTATATGTAACTGATATGAACAATAAATACGGATTTTCTAGTAAAAGTAAAGTTTTCTCTCTTTTTTTTTAAATAAATAAACAGACTGTATTCCATTTGCTTTTGGGAGAATAATAAGCACTTATGTCCAATGGAGATACTTCCATTTCCATTCTTGCCTTCTTGGGCCTGGGGGCCTCACAATAATATAACTTTACAACGCCACACTTTTTTTTATTATTTTTAAATAAGTTATTATTAATAATGCATATAATATCAAATAAAAATTTGTTCAATTTTTTTTATCAGATTTAGAAAAAGTACTTTTTAATAAAATAAATAGTTTTGAAGGAACTAAATCAAAGTTCTGTTTTTAATGGTTATAGATTAGCAAATGACTAATGTCAGTTTCATCCAAAAAGTTTATTTTTCTCTTATGTATCCTCGTGGTTCACAAAACTTGCGATTTTCATTCAATCAGTTAACTCCATCCATATTTTAACGTTAAGTGAGAGGTATTTAGGTCTTTTTATATATTTTTTTTTATTTTATCAATATTTTAAACCCTTAATTATTTATCTCATCCCCTTTAGGGCTGTTCAAAAAGCCCGTGGCTCGTGGCTCGCTCGAAGTTCGCTTGAAAAAAGCTCGGAAAAAGCTCGGCTCGGGAAAAGCTCGGTTTTAAACGAGCCGAGCCGAGCTGGCTCGAATTCTAAACGAGCCGAGCTCGAGCTAGGGTAGGCTCGGGCTCGGCTCGTGGCTCGGCTCGTGGGCTCGGCTCGTGGCTCGGCTCGTGGGCTCGGCTCGTGGCTCGGCTCGTCTAAATAACTAATATATATATATATGTTATATATGTGTTATATTTGAAATATGATGTTTTGATTTTTTAAGTTAATTTGTTTTCAAGAACTCTGAGTTTTGGACTAAAATTTTACTTTATCTACAATTGTATTTACTCTCTACTTTGTAAGTTTTGGGTTATCTATGTTTTTTTTTGTATTTTATATATTGTCCCTTCCATCTATTTAGTTTTTTGAAGACAATCAACTTCAAACCGAGAATAAAATATATATTTTTTTGTTTATATATATATTAATATGTAAAAAAAAAATTTTAAAAAAAAAAAAAAACGAGCTGGCTCGAGCTTTTTACGAGCCGAGCTCGAGCTCAACTTTTCAGCTCGGAAAAAAAATCGAGCCGAGCCGAGCTGGCTCGAGCCAAGCCTGGCTCGGCTCGGCTCGGCTCGGCTCGTTTACAGCCCTAATCCCCTTAACCTATACTAACCCTAATTACGTTATTACGGTCGTCCCTGTGGCCATCATCTTCTTGAATTACGATCATCCCTATGGCTATCATCTTCATTACGATCGATCTTCTTGAATTACGATCGGATTTGTTCTTGAAACATCTAATACATATAGACGAAGATTTGTCAGCCAATTTAGGAAAATGTTTTCTTATACCTAAATTGAACACTCTTGCAACACTTTTTTTAAAGTGTATTTTTAAAATAAAATTGCCTAAAAATATTATATGCAAATTGTAAAATTTAAACTAGGAACCTACCATTCATATATAATATAAAATAATTTAACAACATATGTGGTATTGTACTTTTAGGCAGCTAAGTGTCACGGAGCGATTCCTTTTAATTCGTGTGCAGTACTTAGACTCTTGCTAAATTCAGCCTTTGACCTAATACTTGTAACGATTCTTGATGACTATAGCGGAAGTGCAAGCTTTGTATACAAAGATAACTTCGTATTGAATACAAGAGTTTACAAAAGAGATTACAAGTACAAGTGTGTGTAGGTCCTGAACAGATGGATCTCAGTGCTATAATGATTCTCTTTATCTCCTATTGTCGACTCTCTCTACTTGCTTGATGAACTGGAATAGTCGGCTCGGAAGAGTCGGCTGATCAAACTCAGTGACTATGATCTTTAGTACACGTGAGTCGTAAACTTGTGTTTACTAGAGAATCGGCAGCATAATCAGAGAGTCGGCCCGGACAGTCGGCCAAACCAAGCAACAGTCGGCTGATAGAGTCGGCTCGTCAACAACAGTCGGCTAAAGAAAGAGAGTCGGCTCAAGAACAAACTCATACCCTTTTTCTAAAAAATATACAAAATCAAAACACAAACGCTCAGATCTGAACCAAAATGCAAACCAGATCTATCAAACTCTTCAAAATCTTGTTTCTGAATGAATTTCAACACCAATTTCTGAACTTAATACATATCTAATCCAGATTTTGATGAAATACATAACTTTGAAAAACAATAGAAACACCAAAAAAATTCACCAAAGTCAAGAGCACAGAGGCTCTGATACCAAATTGTAGGTTCCAAAAAGATGGATCTCAGTGCTATAATGATTCTAGTCAAGATCTGATCAACAAATCAGCTATTTATTGAGGAATCAACATAAATATAAGAAAAATAGCACAAAAATAAGAACAAAAACACCATGATTTCATTAACAATCCATTCAGATGAACACAATAAGCTCCTGGATATGATTACAACCTCCACCACCACCCCTAGTGAGCTTTCCCGAGGTGGTGATTCAAACAAGCTAACAAAACTCTCAAAACAAGCTAAGAAGAATCAGATTACAATAAGAAAACTATCAAAAAGAAGGTATGCATGCTAAGAAATTGGTCAGCTATATATAGGAGATAGAGAGACTCGACAATCTGCATGGCCGACTCTCAGCGAGAGTCGCTGGCTATAGCCGACCTAGCGACTCTCTGACCAAAATCTCTGAGAGTCAGCTATGAGCATGGTCGACACTCAGCGAGTGTCGGCTGAGACCGACCTAGCGACTCTCAGAGTGTCGCTGGCAACCCTCTTACCAAATTTCATGACGCAAACCTAAACGTCTCGTGATCACTTGATTTGATAACATCATTCTCAAACTAGACCCAACAGTGTGTAGCTTGTGTGTGTGTTTGGGTGATCTCCAAATGAGACCAACTCCATCTATTTATACTACTATCTAGCATTCTAGAATGTTCCTTTCTAGACACATCTATACATAATAGCTAGGGCTGAATTCTAGAGATTTCCTACCAAATATCAAGGCCTTCATGCATGATCTTGAACCTTCATAGATGCATTTTAGATCCTTTCATTCAGCCCTCTTGAAATCAGAATTGTGTAGGTTGTTCTAGAGAGTTCCGGGACTGATTATGATGCTTCTAGGGCTGCACCATTTGAGCAGAATTATGCAGCTCGTTCCAGCGTTTTCTAGGGTTGTTCAAGGTTGTTCTAGAGCTTTCTAAAGGTGTTTTGCTGGTCCAGAATATTGTGGGTTGTTCCGGGGTCTTCCCGGCAGCCTTAGACGCCTCTATACGTGTCCAGAGCCTTCCGGAATTCGACATTTGTGACTTGTATCTAGGCTGATCGTGACATAAGGCATATAAACCAATTACTCTTTCAACTTTTTTAGCTCATTTTCCTAAAATAAGTCTCTTCGTTATTTTTTCTTCCCTTTAAGAAAAGAATATATTCTTTTATCTTTTAAATATGGCCAACATAACAATATGTAATGAGAGAATTTGCACCTTCAGAATAGAGTAATTGATGCAAGTGTGAATACGTGGGCACTTCCATGATAAATTTTTTTGTTAAAATCCGCAACTATAAACATGTATGTATTTAATGTAAAATATAAATTTAAATGTATGTATTTATGTAAACTATATTTAAAGGGTTGCTTGTATCAAAATATTTTTAACTTAACATTAGTTAGATTTATATATAGTTACTAAAATCCTTGTTTTGAATGTAATGAATTTGAAAGAAATCCCTTTTGTATATAACTAACAACATCAAATTATATTGAAGTTAACATAAAAGATAATGTGTTATACATTGCCCGCACCATACGGGGTGATGAGGTGGAATGGCGGGGTGTGCAGCAACACTCGCCCCCTCCGTAGCGCTGCCACACAATTGGAATAGTGCGGGGGATTTTCAACACACCATGGAGCTCTCTCGCCGTTGCGCTCTCTCTCTCTCTCTTCTCTTTTTCTCTTTAAAAATTAAAAAAAAAGAGGTAAAGATGAAATATGAGTATAACATATGGTGAAAGATGGTGACGTGACTTGATGAAAAATGTTAGAAAGTGAAAGAGGGATATAACACATGGCCTAAAAACTTATCATTGTAAGGTTCTTATACACATATAACATGAATATTTTCCCATGCTCATTACATTAAGGATTTCACCTTTTTATATAACTAAAATTAAAACAACCTATTTATTTGCATCATGCATTAGAAGGTAAGGTTTGTTAAGAAAAAGCTGTGGAGTCGGGGTCTCAACAGATGCAGTCTTTCTATCCTACGGGTAGAAGAAAGGTTTGCTCCCATTTTATCTTTTTTGGACCCTATCTTTAACTTTCGTCATGAATAAGATTTCACTAGATACGTTTATTTCTTTGTTTCTTGTATGCATTAGTAGGTAAAAGCTTGGTTCACAAAACACCCATCTGAATTTTTAGTACAATAATTTAATATCAAATTAAACCATATAATGAAGTAGATAAATTCAACCAAATAAAAACATTCCATGTGGCATACCTATGGTGGGGTACACATATAATTAGTTATCTCCCATTCTGCAATGATAGATTCGGTGCTAAAATATTCGATTTTTATAAAAAAAACAAACATAAAAAGGATTATATACTTGCACACTGAAGTAATAGGATACGGTTTATGGTAAAGAAACTATGTTATTTTATAGAGAAACTAATAAAACCCAATTAGTAGTAGGAATCGGGTTCTAAACCCTTAAATATACAGTCTGGTTTATTACATTAACCATACTTCTCAGTCTTTACATAATAAAAACCAATTCATTTTCAACAACCGGGTTTGATTTTAATATAAAAAAAAAAGTTTCTTTTTGTCTCCTTCTAGATAGTGCCTGGTTTAATTCTCACAATTTAAAAATGTTGGTCTTAATTATTTAACCGAGTTTGAATATTAAAGTTTAGATTAGAAGTGTAATTATTAAAAAGTGTATTTAGAGTCAATTGTGCATTTGTTATTAGTTAAAAGGGTTATTGTGTATAGAGTGAAAGTTAGAAACTATGTATTAGGTTTTGGGTCGCGATGGTTCAATATGTCGCATAGGTATGTGTGTATAGGGTGTTAAAAAATATCTGAATCCTAAACCCAACCCGAATTATCTGAAATTTCGAATCCGAAATATAAGAAAATTCGGATATCCGGATTTTCGGATTCGGATAGAGATTTTCAAAATTTTCGGATAGTTCGGATATCTGAATATCCGAAATTTCACATTTATATTATTTTTTTTAAATTAAAAATAATTCTTTTTTAAAACCCTACTTATTACTTACTTAACCATGAACCATTCATCTTCATCCTCACTTCATCCCACAATTGAAAAAAAAACCTACTTACCATCGTCCATGTTAGTCGCACAACCGACCGTCGACCACCACCGCTACTCCGGACTTCCCACCACCCGACGACCACAAAACCTCCACTGCTACTCCGCTTCTCCACCATCGGTAATTTCTTTACCCTGTTACAGAGATGGTATTTTGTGTGTCTGTTGAACCACCGGCCGACGACCACCGCACCTCCACCGCTAGTCCCACTGCCTACCACCAATTATTGAACTGGATCTGAAGTTTCACGATTTTCTAGATTCCTCACTTCTGGAGAATCTCAATATGTTGATATGCAATCTGTTGAAGGATTCAAAAACTAAACAAATGGAGTTTGTTATCAGAAAGCCAGAATATACCCAGATGCTTCATCATGTTGTAGATTGATCATTAGTTGCATTAGAGCTAAAATTGGAACTCACACCGATTGAAATTTGGATATTGGTCAATTGTATTTTGGTTGGGATTGTGGAGTATTTTTTTTCCTAATTTGGAACTTCTATAAATTTCGGATATCCGTTTAAATATCCGAATCTGTATCCGAAGTTTCGGATTCGGATAGTGAAATCCACTATCCGAAATTCGGATATCCAAATTTTCAGATATCCGACTTTGAACACCCCTGTGTGTGTGTCATGTCTGTAAACGATTATGGGTGATAATCCATGTTCGATCAATTGAATTAATATATTAGGGTTAGTCCCTTGTTTCACCTTCAATTCTTTTGTTCTTGTTTGATGGTTGAAATCTTGATCTTCCTGCACCCATACGTGATATCAGAGCTTATGGTTGAAGAAGATCAGCGATTCAAGAGAGGAGGCCAAATCAAATCATCGATTCAATCATTAAAAGCAAATAACAAAGAAAACAACAAAGAGTCCAATCGACTAAGAAGAAGAGAAGGTTGTCGATCAAGAACAAAAAGAAACGCATGACATAAGTGTACGTAGTACGGATGAAGAACAAAGACCAGAACATAATTAAATAATATTATCAAATTGAATGAACAAGAAGAAGATAATCAAGACGCGTTCAGGGAGAACGACAATTGTAGTAAGATAGTTTTTCGATCGCAGCAGAAGACAACATCAGTCACAAAATTAGCGACTGAACCGGAATTGCCCGCAAAATTAGCGACGGAAACAACATCGGTCATAAAATTAGCGACTGAATTGTTTCGCTGTAACTGATTTTGTTTTGGTACTAAAACAATCGCAAAAATAGCGACCAAAATTGTTTCGGTCTCAAATGTAGTCGCTGGTCTTATAAAATAGCAAAAAATAATATAAAAATTAATTGGGTCGCAAAAATGGTCGTAAATAAATATAGCTACCGCATTCGTTTCGGTCGCAAATTTAGCAAACAAAACAAACGTTGTCGCTATATTAGCGACCGAAATAAAACAGTCGTAAAATTAGCGACCAATATTGTTTAGGTCGTAAAACGGTCACAAGTATCTTCGGTCGTAAAATTAGTCGCTAGTTTAAGAGATAATAAAAAGGTAAAATTATAGATAATTTAATCTAAAAAATGGTAGCAAATTTAGCTACGGAAATTGTTTCGGTTGCAAATATAGCCACTGAAATTGATCTAGTTTTAAAAAATAAAAAAAAAATAATTTGGTCGCAAAAGCAGTCACAAATATAGCTACGAAATGTGTTTCGGTCGCAAATATAGATTTCAGATTTACAAATTAACATAAAAATCAAATCGTTCACAAAAAACGGTCGCAAATATAGCTACTTAAATTGTTTATGTCGCAATTACAACCACCAAAGTAAATAGTTGCAAACCTATCTACAAAAATGATTCAGTCATACAAACTGTCGTAGATTAAAATAATAAAAAATGAAAATAAGTTGTGGTCGCTAAAACAATTGCAAAACTGGTCGCAAATTTTATTCTTTTAAAATAAATAAAAGAAACTAAATACGGTCACAAGACCTGTCGCAAAATTGATTTCGAAAAACAAAAATGCGGTCGCAAAGGATATATTAAAAACGGTCATAATAGATTATAATTGGGAGATATCCTTATTAGGGTCAAGTAGTGTTAATTAGGGTCAATTATGGGCAATTATGGTCAAGTAGTGTTAATGTTAGTCAATGATGATTAATTAATGTCAATTAGAGTCAATTAGGGGTAGTTAGAGTTATTATTGGTCAATTATGGTAATCGATGGTCAATTATGGTCAACGATGTCAATTAGGTCATTCATGGTCAATCGTGGTAGATGATGGTCAATTAAGGTCACCGTTGGTCATTTAGGTCAATGACGGTTATTAGTCATATATGGTCAACAATGGACGTTGATGGTCAACTAGGGCTATTGATAGTCCATTATGTCAATGACAACTGGTTGGGGTCAATAATGGTTAGTTAAGTTCGTTGATGGTCAATTAGGTCAAACATTATGACTTATTATTGACTGCTATGACATGTATGACATAATATGATAAATTAGGTTAAACATATTCAATGTAGGTCAACTTGAGCAATCATAGTGAATCTTGGTCAAAATAGTTAATGTAGGTTAAATAATGGCCATTAGTAGCAAACTCGGGTTAAAATAGTGATAATAGTCAATCATGAGTGTATATGACCATTAAGACTCCTTATGGTTTGTTATGACTTATAATGACTCATTATGACACGTATAATGTAATATGCCATGTTAGGTCAAACATATTCAATCTAAGTCAAACTTGGCTAATCATAGTGTATCATAGTCAAAATAGCAAATATAGGTTAAATAAGTGCCATTAGTGGTGAACCATTATCAAAATAGTGATACATAGTCAATTATGTGTGTATATAGAACATCAAGACTCCTTATGGACCGATTATGACCTACAATGACTCTTAAGACAATATTGTTTTTAAGACATGTATGTCCTATTATAACTTATTAGGATTTGATATGATTCATTACAACACAATATAACCAATTAATTACTGATATGACCTAACAAGGCACATTATATCCCATTAAGATCTATTATAACTTTTAAGGGTCAATATGTTTAATTAAGACTAATTATACGATTCATTATAACTTAGTAAGACCTAATATGAGTCATTGCGACTCAATTTTACACATTAAGACCTACTATAATCTAACAAATCACATTAAAAGTTATAATTATTATCATTTTGTCCCATTATTCTAAAATTTTAAATCATAATTGTAAAACTATGCTTTTCATTTGTGCTTTTTAGTATTTTCCATTTTTTTATAAATCAAGTTCTATTATTTATAAAATTCATTCAGTTGGCTTACAATTTTTCTTATTTGTCTATTAGCAGCCATTTACAGACCCCTGCCACATTTAGCAGTGGTTAAGAAGTCTTTAATGCTCATGAACTTTGCTTACTCATGTATTTGTTTCATGGTTAGTGTGATTTTTTTTTTTTTTTTCATTTCTTGACTATTATCTCCCCCCTCCCCACACACATATGTACACATGCTTGGAGGTCCAATCTAGTTTTAGATTTAAAATGGATGGGGATCATTTCTCAATCAAACACCTATATAAATTTAATATGTTTTTTAATCAATTTATGCAATGTCTGCAACTAGAAGCCGAGTATGAATGGTCCAATATATCACTTATTTTGACCTTAAAACTTATAATTTAAAAAAAAAAATTAAATGAAGGAAATTGAAATTACAAAAACTGGTTATAACTCAATTTTAATTTGTGTTGCATTGTTTTCATTTTATAGATTTAGCAATCAAGAAAAAGGTACTTGAGTACTACTAGTTCATATTTACCTGCAAGAAATGAAGAGGTATGCTTATTTTATTTTATAAAAATTTTCATTTCTATTCAAGTGATATAATGGGTCAAATGGTTACAAGTGAGTCATATTTGGTTGTAACCGATAATAACAAGTATTAATTAGTCATATTTTGAAGGCCATGTTTTAATTAGATAATTTTTTTATTACAATGGGTCATAACGGGAATAAATAGGGGTTATATTTGTTTGTAATGGGTCATAACATGTATAAATGGGCATTATTTGGTTTTAGTGTGTTATAATATGACTTAACTTGTATTTGACTGTAATGAGTAATCACGAGTATAAATTAGTTCTATTTTGGTGTAGCGCCTATATTGAGAGTTGTAACGTTTTATAAAGGGTCATTATCCGTCATAACGGGGATGATCATTGCTTTTAATGGATCATAATGGGTTGTATGTGATAGTAATGGGCTATTATAAGTATAAACAAGTTATATTTGTTTTCAATGGATCATAATGTGTTTAAAAGGGTATTATTTGGTTTTATTATATTATAAGTTATAATAATGGGTAATATTTCGGAGCATATGCCTATATTTTGTGACCGAAAAGGTTGTCACTAAATTGGATGCAAAAAACATGGTTGTAAAATCGATCGTAAATGATTTTGGATGTAAAAACATTTGGTCGTAAATAGTTTCGGTCTCAGTTGTAGTCGCTAACAGCTTGGTCGCAAGAAGTTTCTGTCGCAATCTCGGTGACTAAAGGTTTCCATCGCAATCTCCATCATAATGTGTTTAAAAGGGTATTATTTGGTTTTATTATATTAAAGGTTCGGTCACTAAAACCGTCGCAAAGAACGATCGGTCGCAAAACTGGTTGTTAATTTTGCGACGGAGATTTGAGTCGCAATATTGGTCGCAAGAATATTTCAATTGCAAAAGTGATTACTAACCAAGGTATAACCGACCACTGAAACCGATCGCAAAAGGGAATTTGCCACCGTCGTTTTGACGGTCGCAAGTGATCGTTTTTATAGTAGTGATAAAAAAACATTGCTATTTCAGGAAATGAGTACCTTGTCTGCAAATTACAAACCTATTTAAAAAGTAACGCTTAGGAATAGTGATATATTAGTTTTTTATTAAATCCACTTTTTATATAAATAAGTGAAAACAAAGATTTTATACAATTCACTTATTTGGCCTAGTAGTAAAAGTCCCTTACTTCCCTATGTCAAGGTCGCAGGTTCAAGGCTAGTTGTTCACCACTTTTATCAAATAAAAATTTGTGACTACAGCAACAATTTTACATCTCTTTAATAATAGTTTTTTCAATACTTAATCAAACTTTGCTATTGGTGTAGTTGTTTGACGCCTTCTTTCTTATGCTCCAGAAACTTTTTTTTGTTTTTTTTCTTTGTTCTTTTTTAAAAAAAAAATTTCTTTTTATTACCCTTTTTAATTATTAGGTTCAACGTGAGAGGCATAATACATTTTTTTATCTATTGTTCGATCTCAAAAATCGATCCGCCTCAAATTCGTATGTTACTTTTATGTTTTATGTACTTAAATACGTTACTGTCAACGTCAAAACATTTTTTTCTTTGGTTTTTTCTTTTGTTTTTTACATTTTCTTTAAGGTTTAAGCGAGTTGCCATAACCTCATATGTTTTTTTATGTACGTACCTATATTTCTTTTTTAACCGTGTTAACCGTTTAAGATCCTGTTCACACCGCGTGACGTGGGAATTCGAGTTAGACTACGTTTCGAAACCTCCGCAACGCGCGACGGGTAAAATTACTAGTTTAATGAAAAAATCAAGATAGACCCCGATTGAAAGTAATGAATCACGTTCTATATGTTCAAAATATAAGAAAATAATAATATGAAAAATTGGTCTCAATGTTACCAACTTCAAAACAAGCTGAATTCAAGCTCAGTTCGACTCGTTTACACCCCTAGAGAGAAAAAGGACGAGGGGATCCCAGGGGGATGGGGTTAGTATTAAGGATAAAAGTGTTACAAAATAACGAATAGCTATAAACTAAATGTGTTATTTCAAAGAAATCCAAAATCTAGTTTGTGTAATTTAGCCTAAATGTTCAAATAATGGTGAGGTGTATTGGAAACAAGATATTTTCTCCTTATTCTCCTCCTAATCATCCCTTTCTATTAGCTCTTATGTTTAGGAACTTCCATGTATAGTTTTTAATCTTCTGTATTTATTCTCGTTCCTTTTTTCATTGTAAGATATACTAGAACACAAAACAATCAAAAAGGGCTCTTACCATTGAAATTATGATGGTATCAGAGCGGTTGTAGCCAAGAAATCCTAACCCTAATCATTGCCACCCTCATAAAAAATGACTGGCGATAAAGAAGAAAACACTACAAAGAACGATGGCGCTGTGGATATGAGTTCACCCCTCTACATTCATCCGTCTGAGTATCAGAAGCATGGAGAGGCGGTTGAACATTGTGACCTTTGTGAGAGGGATGGACATATAAACGGTTGTTTCAAGAAGATTGGGTACCCGGATTGGTGGCCGAGAAATAAAGGGAAACGTGAGGAGGCTAAACCTAAGGCAGCTTGTGTCGGGACAGATCCATGTCCTATACTAGGTTTGACTAAAGATCAATATCAAATTCTTTTAAAACATCTTGCAGATGATGGCAATAGCTCCATGGAATCCACAAAACGTACGGCCAACATGGCAGGTAAAAGCAATCACAATGATGATTGGGTAGTTGACCCGGGAGCCACCGGGCACTTTACTCATGAAATCGGAATCTTAAAAATTAAAACAGAAAGTGAAGACGAAGAACCCGTCACCATTCCTAACGGAGACGCCATCCATGTGAAGGGGAGAGGCAGTTGTACTCTAAGGGAAGGTCTCGAGTTAAGAGATCTTCTTTATGTCCCTGACTTTAACTACAATCTTCTATCGGTTGGTCGTCTAACTGGGAATCTCGAATGCTCCGTAACCTTTTTCCCTCAATTTTGTTACATGCAGAAACTTCACACGAGGAGCTTGATTGGTGTGGGTAAACGGAGAGGCGGTCTATACCGAATGGAGATGATCAAAAGTGGGAGAAAAGCTATGTTGACGAGTGGTGATACTTGGCACAAAAGGTTGGGGCCTGCTTCTGATGAAAAACTCAATGGGATTGATTTTCTTAGAAATATTTCTCTTAATAAGGTTTGTGACTCTTGTTTCAAAGCCAAACTCACTAGAAAGCCATTTCAAATTAGTACCACAAAATCAAATGAATGTTTTGATTTAGTACATTGTGACATATGAGGAAGATATCGCGTGCCTTCTTCTTCTTCTTCTGGGGCAAGATATTTTTTTACTATTGTGGATGATTTTAGTAGAAGTGTATAGCTATTTTTTGTTAAAATTCAAACACGAAGCAAGTAATTGGTTAAAATTCTTCCATAAAATGGTTAAGACGCAATTTGGAAAAGAAATAAAGAAGATACTATGTGACAATGGAGGTGAGTTCATTTCAAACGACATGTCACAATTTTACAAAGAAAATGGGATTTTGCTTGAAACCACTTGCCCTCACACTCCTCAACAAAACGGGGTTGTGGAGCGAAAGCATCGACACCTACTCGAAATTGCTCGAGCTCTTCGTTTTGAAGCCAATTTACCCAAAAGATTTTGGGGCGAGTGCGTGTTGACGGCGGGCTATATCATTAACCGACTTCCGTCCAAAGTTACCAATGACAAAACACCTTTTGAGTTACTAAACAATCAAAAACCAGATTATAAATTTATGAAGGTTTTTGGTTGTTTAACATATTATTGGAACACCGATACAAAAGGAGACAAGTTGGAAATGAGGGGAAGCCCAGAGTGTTTTTAGGATACTTACAGGGAACCAAGGATTATAAAATCCTAGACGTTGAAACAGGGAAAATTGTAGTCTCTAAAGATGTAAGATTTCATGAAGAAAAAATCCCTTTCAACAACCTTGAACAAGAAAAAGATGAGGCAGATGTGTTTGAATTACCTTATTGTGATGATGAAAGCCCAAGAAGAACAAATGTTGAAACTACAAATGTAAGTGGGCCAGATGAGGAAGTTGCGCCCCATGGCGGCATCCCAATTATGGACCAGTCATCACAACAGGAAGGAAATGACCATGAGTTGGTCATTGATCATATAACAATGGCCCAAAATGAGGAGACTCATGAACATGAGCCCATAAACCAGAATAACGAAGGCCTAGATCCAATCGCTGAATCAACTAGGCCGAAAAGAAACAAGATGCAACCTGCTCGACTTACTGATTATGACATCAATCTCCCTCCCCACGCCAATCCCGCACCAACTCAAGGATCCTCGACGGTACATCCTCTCTCTATTTTTGTTTCATATGACAAATTTTCTAAAAATCACAAAGCCTTTTTAGTTGCCATCAATTCTAATGATGAGCCGAGAAATTTTAATCAAGCTGTGCAGGATGAAAAATGGAAGGAGGCTATGGTAAAAGAGATTCGGGCCCTCGAAGAAAATGGTACATGGACTCTTGAAAGTCTACCCGAGGTAAAACGTGCCATTGACTCGAAATGGGTCTACAAAATCAAGTACAAGCCAAATGGAGAAGTGGAGCGATACAAGGCGCGTCTCGTTGCCAAAGGTTTTACCCAAATGGAAGGAGTAGACTACCATGACACTTTTGCACCGGTTGCCAAGATAGTCACGGTGCGAACACTTCTTGCTGTCGCCGTAAAAAGGAGTTGATCGATTCACCAACTTGACGTCAATAACGCATTTTTACACGAAGACCTACATGAAGAAGTGTACATGAAAATCCCACAAGGTTTTTTTCCAAAGATGGTGAGACGAAAGTATGTAGACTGAGGAAGTCTCTCTACGGGTTGAAACAGGCCTCTCGTAATTGGTACCACAAGTTCACTACATTTCTCCTCAATCTCAGCTTCAAGCAATCCAAGGCGGATCACTCTCTTTTCATTTTCAAACAAAAAAACATATTTGTGGCAGCACTTATTTATGTTGATGACGTGATCATAGTTGGCAATGATTCTTCCAAGATTCGTGACACTAAAGAAAGTCTCCATAAGCAATTCAGCATTAAGGATTTGGGAAGTTTAAAGTATTTCCTTGGCATTGAAGTGGCACGCACATCAGAAGGTCTAGTCCTAAGTCAAAGAAAATATACCTTGGACATCCTAAAAGATTGTGGCCTACAAGGGTGCAGACCGAGTTCTTTTCCAATGGAGCAAAACCTAAAACTAGACAAAGACAGTGAAGCGCCTAAAGTTGATGCTAGCCAATACAGACGTATCGTGGGAAGGCTCCTTTACCTACAAGCCACCAGACCTGACATTGCTTACTCTGTAAATGTCTTGAGTCAGTTTGTTGCTGATCCAAGACAAAACCATCTTGATGCAGTACATAGGGTTTTGCGATACCTAAAAGGAACGCCAGGACAAGGCGTTCTTCTTCCTCGAGAAGGAGGTTGCACTCTCACCGCCTACAGCGACTCTGACTGGCTTGGATGCCCTTTTACCAGAAAATCACGAACAGGATACCTGGTTTTACTTGGTGGGGCACCAATTTCTTGGAAAACCAAGAAACAATATGTGGTTTCACGTTCTTTCGCTGAAGCAAAATACCGATCCATGGCATCCACAATTAGTGAAGTCTTGTGGCTAAGATGGCTTCTAAGTGAGTTAGACATTACTTCAAATGGACCGACCCCTCTGTTTTGTGACAACCAAGCGGCTAGACATATTGCTAACAATCTTGTCTTCCACGAAAGAACTAAACACGTTGAAATGGATTGTTATTTTGTTCGTGAACGAGTCGACCCAAAAGAAATTCAATCAAAGCCTATTGATACCAAGATGCAGATTGCCGACCTTCTCACCAAGGGACTAGGAACACAACAACTCAAGTTTCTACTCGGCAAGTTGGGCATGAAAGATTTACACGCTCCAACTTGAGGGGGAATATTGGAAACAAGATATTTTCTCCTCCTAATCATCCCTTTCTATTAGCCCTTATGTTTAGGAACTTCCATGTATAGTTTTTAATCTTCTGTATTTATTCTCGTTCCTTTTTTCATTGTAAGATATACTAGAACACAAAACAATAAAAAAAGGGCTCTTACCATTGAAATTATGAGGTGAGAAGTCAAAAGGTCCAGTGCTGGGTGCAGTGGTGTGAACTGCTACTTCACCATGTGCTCGACCACTGGCTAAGTCTGCATGGACAGTGGCGAAGCTTCAATAAAAACCCGGGGGGGGCCGGGATTTTTTTTTCCTATCGGGGGGGGCCGGTACTATAAAATATGCGGCCGAATACATATAAATTAACACTGTCAAGCAAAAAATCGGCCGAATACGTATAAATTAACACTACTGAGCGAAAAATCAGGGGGGCCAAGAAAGATTCGCCCCTGTGCATGGATCCAAGCTAGCTGGTTTGTCTCATTGCCATTTGCCACTACATCCTTTGACTTATCAGACTATATCAACGGATAACATTGATTTCTTTTTTTTTTTTTTTATAAAATAGATTATTCTTTAAAGCAGTGAAAAACGATAACAAAAAAAATACTAATTTATCTTACAAAAATAAAAAAGATACCGGACTACAAATTTAAAAATATTATTTAAATTTATCAAAATGATCGACCTTTTATGTTTTACAACTAATGATATGATATTAAACCGTTTTATTTATAGAACAAGTTTTTTTTTTTTCAAGATGGTTTATTTCTTTCCTCATTTCACAATTTTAAACAACTAATGTGTTATTTCACCAGCGGTAACAGTGGTGGTGGCAGCGGTGTAACTGTGTAAGTGGCATCGTGGTGGTACAGCGGCATCAATGCCGGCAGAGGCAGTGGGGGACAGTGGAGGATGCGGTCTCAGCAATGATCAATAGGTGGTGGTAACATAAAATTGTTCAGGGATGGCTCGAGCTCGACCATACAAAAAAAATAAGTTGCCGCTTAAGGCTCCCATATTTATAAAGCCCCTAGTTTTTAGGATTTAATTTCGTTTAATTTTAAGGTTTTAAGAAGGAGAACAAAAAATTAGTATACTTGAAAAAAAAAATTATTAAAACTCACTCCAACTTTTATATGTGTGATTGTGTATATTTAAGAAATTGTATACAAAAAATCTATATCATCATATTCTCATACGTTAGGATTCTAAGTAGGGGTGAGCTTTATTAAAAACCCGACCCGATTTAAGCAAAACCCGGCCCGACCCGATACCCGATTATCAGAATTTCAAGACCCGGGGACCGGACCTACTTTTGTATACAGGTAATCTGTCTTTACGGGGTTCGGTCTGTATCGGGTTAGGGTTTTTCATAAAACCCGATTAGAAACACTGCCTCAGACAAGAAACACTGCCAAAATCGGTCTTTACCCCTCTTGTAGATGATGATTAGTTTGTGGGAAAGACTTGGTAAGGCTGCTATGTTGAACATCGAGTCAAGGTCCTTCTCTTGGAACATGATTTCTTCACTTCATCACACTGAACATAGCAGCAGCAATGAACATTCTGAGGATGATACGAATAAAGCCTCATAACTATACATGGTTATGAATTTGTGAAATGGCAAGAGAGGCTGCATTTTCTGATGGAGATGAAGTTGGTGAAGTGACCTGCTCAGAAGTTCTAGAAGGAAATTTCCATCTGCAATTTGATTGTATTGTCAAATTACCTTCTAATTTCGTTGCAAAGGACCTTCTATTGTCTGTACAGTCTAATTATATTGCATATCAACTGGTTATGTGAGTTGATTGAAGATAATTGAACTGGTTACATTGAAATGGAAGCATGCATACCAACTGCTCGATAAAATATCTATGAGAATTGCATATAAACTGCTCCATTAAAATGTCCATGGATAGCTTAATTCTCCTTCATAGAGTGTTAAAATGGTCATGTTAAGAATTAAGTAAATGATGAAGTAAAAAATAATTCAACCCAACCTAAGAATGAAATAAAAAATAGTAATTGAACCACACGAAAAAAGATATAAAAACATAAAAACCCGTCTTCATCTTTCAAAGAAAAAAAAATGTTTTTTTATGAAAAGAACCCCGATTTTATAATTCTCTTTGGGCCCTGAAAAGGTTGAGCCAACCCTGAAATGATTGGGGTGAGGTCGGACCCATTTTTATTAAACGAAAGCAACATTCGAAGATAAGGGTGGCTCGGTTGATCTCATGGAGTGGCTTGGAGGAGATCAAGAAACTAAAATATAGATAATAAGGAAAAAGTTGAAATAAAAAGGGGTTTTAAACTAAGAAGGGTGAGAATGATTTATCAAATTGTAGGAAAAAAAGTTGTTGGATGGTATTTTAGTCATGGCCACTTTCGTTGACTTTTTATCAAGTTCCCCCATTTTTTTAAACGTTCATAATTTTACATACGACATTATTTTTTTTTTTAATTTACACCATAAAAACGAGCGTTTTTTAATCTTTAAAACGAGTATAGTGTCGTTATATACAAAAACGAAGAAAAAAATTACGTTTTCCAGCTCATTGTGATTATTGCTCGTCATTGTGTCTAATGTCAATTCATTGTGTCAAATATTTTTCATCATTGTATCTAATGTCAAATATTTTTCTACTGTCAGGTCATTGTGCCTAATGTCAGGTCATTGTGTCATATTTTTTATCACTGTGTTATATATAATACATAAAAAAAACAGTGACAAAAAACGAAATTATCTAAAACATAAAACACAATGATGAAAGCAGACGTTTTTTATCTTTAAAACGAGCATGGTGTCGTTATATACAAAAACGAAAAAAAATACGTTTTCCAGCTCATTGTGATTATTGTTCGTCATTGTGTCTAATGTCAAGTCATTGAGTCAAATATTTTTCATCATTGTGTCTAATGTCAAATATTTTTCTAATGTCAAGTCATTGTGTCTAATATCAGGTCATTGTGTCAAATATTTTTCATCATTGTGTTATATATATTACATAAAAAACAGTGACAAAAATAACACGAAATTATCAAAAACGTAAAACACAATGATGAATACATATAACACAATGATGAAAAATATTTGACACAATGACCTGACATTAGGCACAATGACCAGACCTGGCATTAGACACAATGACCAGACCTGGCATTAGACACAATGACCTGGCGTATTTGACACAATGACCAATATGTCCTCCCTTTAAAAACAATAAAATGACACATGTCAAGCTCGGAATCTTTCTTACCATTTTTAGATTAAATACCCTTTTTACTATTACTCAACCCTAGATAATAATCCTTATTGATTATCATTAGTTTATCTTTAAGTTTGTTGTGTTTTTAAAATTTTGAATTCCTAGGGCATTTTTGGTTGGCATGAATTCATGAAAATTCAGTGGAATTGGAATTTAAATTCCATTCATTTGAATGTTTGGTTGGCTAAGAGAAGCAAGTGAAATTGGAATGAATTCTAATCAAATCCTTCAATTGATGGAATTCAGAATCTATCAACATTTCAAATAAAACCTCATTAATGTCTATAATTTACGTAATAATCATAGCCGCTTTTCGTTCCATTTGCATCTATGTTTAAAAGTTATATGAGTTTGGATATTTGTTTTATATTTTATTAACTTTAAGGGGTAATTTTGTCTTTTTAGTTATTTAACATTCCAATTTCATCAACAAATGTATCAATCAAACACATTACGGATTTTCAAATGTATCCTTTAAATTTCATTTCAAATTCTAATTCTAAAACATTCCGCTAATCAAACGCCCTCTTAGTAGTATTCTTATTCAAATAGATTTAGATTTCTTGTTCAAGGGTGTTATATAAACCCTTCCTAGTCTTCGTTTATTTTGGGTCTTTTCTCTTTCTACGTTTATTTTTGGTGTGTCGAATTTTATATAAAAAGAGTCGGTCGAAGTTTAAGCAAGATCCGATTGTTTGTCTTATGTTCATCGATTCACTTGTGAAAGTTTAACAATTTTAAGATTAGTTGTATAATTTAAGTAGACTCAAATTAACCCGTTGTATACTGTAATTTAGCCTAGATGAACTCATACCCAACTTTTATTTACTCAAATCAACCCATTCTTTGACAATGGTCCCTTTAATTGATAAAAAAAATCAAGTTCCTTTAATTTGATTCCTCATTTCACTATTTTAAGCACCTATTTTCTTATAATGCACTGTTTTATCATTTTCTTTCTGTATACCAAAATCTGTTATTCAGTATCCCAATTTGGAATGTTGGCAGTAGCTTCATTCACCATCTTCACAAGAGTCACCTGCATCATACATAGAATAAGAACTTCAATTTTGGTAAAACCAAGCCTGATAAAATGGTCGGGTTGGCTAACGGGTCAAAACAGTGTAGGTAAAACTAAGTCATCTATAAAAAATGAAGTCAAAAGGCACCCAAAGTGTATGTAAATGCACAAAACCGATATGTTCAAAGTATACTTACCACACTTTCAGGAACCCCGGGTGGGGGCATAGATATATTTCTTGGCGGAGGTCTCAGTAGATGTGATCTCTTGTCGAATCTCCATTCTCCAATCGTTCCATATGTTAGCTCACCCTGGTTGTAAATAAATCTTATTTGGGTGATATGTTAAACAGATGAGAGACGCAACTTCTGGTTGTAAATAAATCTTATTTGGTTGTACATAGACCCGCGCCTCAGCTTTTGGGATCAAAAACGCCTCGGAGCACTTCTTGTTTTTTTAAACCAAGGATCAAAGTGGGTCGGGATTGAAACAATCATTTTTAGTGACGGGCCGGGTTGACCCAATAAAACCTTTTTGTGCCAAAAAAAATATTATTGAACCAGTCATATAAATCTTTAAATAAAACGACTTATAGGTTATATGCATTAAATATAGACTTTGGGTTGATATGTTCAACCCATTTTACCCGATAAACAATTTTAACTGAAAAACCAAATCGACCAGTTAAAAAATAAAAAGGGTCAAAATTGCCACATCATCTTTTATATCCAAGCAGATGCATAAGAGGAAGCAAATTACCTTCATGTTGAAGTCACATCCATAAGTGTAATGAATGATAAACCTTTTGCCAATTTCAGAGTCAAATGGGGGCTGACAAATTAAAGTCAAAATTAAAAAAAAAAAAAACATTTAACTTTGCTATAATTGTTAATTCAGACTTCAAATTAATACAGAATTATCACAAAAGTAGAATCAAGCACCTGGAGCATAAAATCTTCCCTTAGAATGTGTGTCACACCATGCAAAGCAGAGGCCACAGCATATGCATACCTGACATTAAAAGTCAAAATTGTTGACCAAGTACACAATTCAAAAGGGTCAATCATCTTCATGAACTTTAACTCACATTTCTAGTATCCATCCAAAAGCTTCATCGGTCTCAGGATCATTCTTCATTCTTAAAGAAACATTCATCCATGTGGGAGCAATTTTTTCAAGTAGATCCTGCATATTCAGTCACTCAATTGCATTCATACAGGTGGCAAGTTCGACCCATTTACTTATAAATGGCTAGATTTGATGACCGTTTTATCTCCAAACGGATATAATCAAAAGTTTAGCTAAAACAAGGTCAAATGGGTCGAAGTGTAGGTTCCGTATTTCCCGAGTAGACCTAGATAGTTTTCTTAATCATGTATATTCTCACTATCAGATTAAAGTATTTTGTGGGTATGAAATTTTATCGGATAAGACAGTATTTTCTGTGAAAAATCAAAGTTCTAACTCGTTGCATGTTCAATACAAATCAAAGATTTCCCATTTATAGGTAGGAAACCATCACAACGTTCAAGTTGAAACGACGCTACCCTTCGTGAAAGAGTGTGTCAGTTGGCAGTTATAATTGTTGGCAGTTATTTGGTTATATTAGTAGTAAAACCCTAAGTAGGAACTCCATCAACAATTAGTTTTCTTAATCATGTATTTTCTCACTATCAGATTATTTCTCGTTGTCAGCAGGAACTGAGTTACTGTTGACCTCCTAAGTTGGTGTTACTCGTGGTTACTACTGATGGGCTAAGTTGCTACTAATCCTAGTAACTGCTGATCAGTAGTAACTTACCACTGACGATCAAGTGTGTAAATCAGTAGTAATTTAGTCGCTGCTGATGGGCCAATTTTCATGCAACTTTCTAACAACCATGCAATCCGAAGTAACTTCTAGTGAACCCCGACCAAGGGCTCTACCCTTGGACCCCGCCTGGTTGTGACCATACGCATAAAAGGGCGTACCCGATGCTTGACTTAGCTCCCGCCTAATTCCGACCCACCCATTTTACCACCTCTACTACTTTTACACAAAGATCAACTCAAGAAGCTTTGAAGGTATGTAAAATCTATTTTATTTAGTATTACCTTTCTTATAATAACAGGAGAATTGCCAATTGGATCAACATTAGTTACTGGTCCATTCTCCTGAGGGAAGTATTTTCTGATTATTTTTTCATTTTCAGAAGGTATGATGTATTCAAAGTGGTATCCTGCAGGAATTACTCCACGTGCCAAATTCGAGAGTGGATTTACAAATATGTGGTCAGGCTCTGCCATAAATATGTATCTGCAAAGGGCAAAACAGTCATTAATTTGTTGAAAATTAATATGATTAGGATTGTGTGATTAGCATAAGTATGCTCACTCCTCTTCAATAGTAGCCCTCTTCAGCCACTGCACAAAGGCCCAAGGTCTATTTAAAACTACATAACCCTGTATACCAAATTAAATCAATGTCATAAAAAGCAAAAAATATATATAATTCTACAAAAATTGTGATGAAAAAAATTGTATTATTATTGAAAAAGCACAATTTTTTGTTATCATATTTGAGACTCAAGTTGTTTAAAGAAAACTAAAAGAAATTGGAAATAAAGTGTTTCGGGTCAACCAACCCGACTGAGACATCTTTTGGCCCATACCAAAAAGTTACCCGTATGACCTGACCCACCCATTTTACCACCCCTAGTATTGACCATGCTATGATGATAACACTTACTCTATCCAAACCAGATGGAAGCGGGTCAACTACAAAAGTTGGAATCTCTTCCATCAGGTTATCGGGTTGGCCTGAATGCAGAATCCTGGTGAATTTTCCCATCTCTGACCCGGCCACATTTTTCATTCTTTTATACCAATAATACATAATTCGCGATTGCCATTGGCTATAAGCGGCATCTGTAGCTGTCAGTGCAACATGGAATAACGCCTCGGTACCCCTTGATCTTTCCATATTATTATCAGGCATCATAAAATTAGGATCATTAAACAGCCCTCCAGAATTCAGTGTTTTGTTGTGAACTACAATTGTTATTAAATTATATGCTGCAAAGAATGAACCAACGGTCAACAGAACGATAAACAGTGTTGATGAACAGCTAAAATTCTTCCTTGCCATTGTAGTTTCTGAAACTTCAAGTTACCAATTTGGAGGAGCTAGAAAGTTTGATTCAGACCTCATGAATCATTCTGCATTAGACCCAAATCAAAGTCAAAGTCATGTAAGTCAACTAGTTGACTTTAACCACACAAATACATCAAGCAGCTAAAAATTAAAATATGGTACACAATATGACTAATTTAACAGGTATAGGAATCAAGAAACATTAACACATTAGTTTGATTCAAGTCCCATAAAGCAATTAGATTCACATACTACCAACATTAATAAATGAGTACAAAGCAATTAGTCACTAATCTTGTTTTTAGCTTCAAAAAAACCCACTGAAGTTTCAAAAATCAGAAATCGTGACGTATGCCAGTAGCAAGGTATTTATATAATTTTTTTTTTATATTACTCACAGGTTATAATCACGGATCTAAAAGCTACATATAAATAACCTCTAAGTACGTATGACAATTATGTCACCGCAATTATTTATTTTTTCTCAATCCCAACAACAAAAAACGAAATAAATAAGGTAATAATAATAATATAACCTAAAAAGTTATACGTACAACATCCCAACGAACACAACAATACAACGTCATCAAAAACACTATTGGTTTCTTTTAATTACCTTAATCGACAAACGGGTAGCCGAAAACGCAAGAGAAGATTTTGACAAGAAGGCGGGAAACGAAGCGCACAATTGAGAAGTAATGAAACAGCACAATCATGAAGAGGTTTAAAGGTTTTTGAATCTGGAATTCAACTTTTGAAACTTAGACGAGATGCATGACAGGCAAGAAGATTAGACTAATCTTTCTTTTAAGTCTATTGATTAGTGTTCGAGGGAATATATATATATATATATATATATATATATATATATATATATATATATATATATATATATATATATATATATATATATATATATACATACATACACCATGGCTGTTCCGCCATTAAAAGTTTCAAATCATGTGTAGTTTTACTATTTTTAGTTAAGATCTATACATATATATCTATACATACTAATAAATCAAGGTTTTGGGAGAGACACTTGTCATATTTATAGGCCTCCATATTCTCATTTTTCCGCCTCTCTCTTCTATTAATAATTAACTCCAATATTTATGCAACTAAATTAATTATTTGTTCAATTTTTATCTATAGATTTTTAAATTTAAAACTGTGTTTATCATTAATTAAATTGTTCTATCATATTTTTATGAATTCTGCAAACTGAAAACAATTTTATAGCCATCTAAGATCAAAATAAAAACTCTTTAATCATGTATTTACATATTCACATTGTTTCATTTTGACGAGTGTATGTGATAACAGATTACATTATATTTTATTCAACCCGTGTAATACACGGGCTTTAAAGACATAATATTTTTATTACTAAGTATATAACATTACATTTATTCAACCCATGTAATACACGGGATTCTAACCTAGTTGATAATATACTTTACTATTTAAACTGGTTTTCATATCATTTTAACCTCAAATAATTTTACACACACTTTTTTTTTAATACGGACAATTTCATATATACCCTTACAAACTGTAAAAATATCATATATACTCAATCAAAAATAAAACTATCATATATACCCTTACAAGCACGTATAAATATCATATATACCCATTTCATTAAAAACAATTTAAAAAATGACTCTAAACCTTTAAAATTTCATATTTGCTCATTTTTAACTTTAAATTTTCATATTTACCCATTTTTAACTTTTAAAATTTCATTTATAACATTTATGCATTATATGAGGAACCCGTTTCTTTTATAACTATGAAAAATGCGATCGAACTCGCAATTGACGATGCCTTCTGAATGGGTTTGGAGAATTGCGATGGTCGCCGTCTCTTTTACGTATGTGATAAAACTAAAATATTAGGTTGGATAGGGGTAGAATGGTCATAAAGTAAAAAAATCATTTAAATTAGGTATATATGATATTTATCCATGTTTGTATATGATATCCCCTCTTTTAAATATACCATAAAATTGAGAATTTTATTATTTTCAATTTCATAATCGTTTTACAATAAATATATATATATATATAAAAGAAATGACGATTTTTAAAAAGGTAAAATCCATTGTTGATTGTAACGGTGCGTTTCTAGCCCATTATAGGTATTGTTGCGTCCACATTTTGAGTTGTGATCTTTATAATGAGTTCTGATGTACTCTTTATTTAAGAACAATGTGTCCAACTTTTCAGGTATGATTCATTATTGTAATGAGTTTTGATTTTTTTACAGGTGTGATTCATTATTGTAATTAATTTTGCTTTTTTTTGCAGGTGTGATTCATTATTGTAATGAGTTTTGATTACGCAAGTACCATTTGCTTATTATAATAGTGTGTCTAACTCATTTACATGGTGTGTCCAACTTACATATATTGCTGCAAAAACCGCACATACTTAAATGGACCCAAATATCTTTTCCCCTCAAATTCAAGTATGTATATATATCGTGTTCAAAATTCTTCCTACACTTTTTATAAAAAAAAATCTCTTTTTACAATTAGCGGTATATGCATATGTTACCTTGTTTGATGAACACTTCTAGGTAATGTATGCAATCATGGTACTTTCCTTCAAATTTCAAAGTCTCTTCTTCTTCCTCCTTATTCATAGCAAGATAAAACACACTCCCATTTTGTTTTCTGCAGGAAATTTGGTTTGGACTTGCACAATTTTAATCCCTCAATTTCCTCTTTTTAGCACATGCTACAAGTATTTTTTATCATTTAGTTTTCTTTCACATGTTTTATTTACTTGGAATTCGGCTCATTCACCCAAACCAATACAAATAAGTTAACAATGTGAGTTTTTATAATAACTTACATATTCTTTTATTATTACTTAATAAAATATTACAAGTTGGATTTCATTTTGTTACACATATTATTGGTTGGTGTGGTATTTGTTCAAGTTGGATTTCATTTATTTCATATTAGTTATAGTGTTTACCAAAAGTCCAAATCTGTTCTACAAATCCATTAAAAAATTTGGTTTTTTATGTGTAATATTTTTAACCCACAATTTAATTGTTTAAATTCCGCCGGTTAAAACTTTCTAACTAAATGTTCATTTACAAAATTTCAAACTTCAATAATTGACCAATTACAAAAAGTCAAGTACAACTTTTACAAAAATAATAGACACAAACTAAATGTATAACAGAAAATGAAAATTTATTTTTATTTATTTATTTTAAATTTTGTTATTTCCGTGATTATTTAAATGTTAAAGTCTTCTCAAGAATTTAAGACGTGTTCCCAAATTATCTCCCCATATTTGTAAATTAGTTCACCACTAATCCCACTATTCGGTTCAAGATGTTCTTTATATGCACATAAGATTCTATCCCAACTTCATTTTTTCCACGTGATAGGTTTATTTGTAAACTTCATTCATTTCATGTGCATATCCTTCGTTTTAGTACGATTCGGTTACCCTCTTCATTGTTTTTGTGTGATTATCTTTGTAACTGAAAATTAACACGGATTTGGATATGATGAAAATGATGTGTAACAAGGGGCACATGAGTGGACAAATATACGAAACGTCGGAGTTAACTTTAAGACATTCAGTGTTATACTATGTTAGAAACACATGTATTATACGGGCTGAATAAATCCAACTTGTTGAAAAACAGCAGTTTTTATGAAGATTTGTATGTTAAATGTCATCAGTCATTGGTGAAATAATAAATAATGAAAATTTAAGAATTATGAATAACAAATATTGAAGATTTAAGAATTCTAAATAACAAATAATGAAGAAGTAAAAATTATAAAATTATATTTTAAGATAAAATATAATTGAAATCTTCTTATGATTTAGTAAGTGTTAATAAAATATTAGAATAAATTTTAGATATTTAACTATTTAATTGGAAAGAGAGTTATTTAATAGGAGAGATGGGCGGGAAACAAAAATCTAAACTTCACCAGAAGTCGACACGTGACAGATAAAGTTATTCATTTATTATAATAAGGATATGTTAGCATAATGAATTATTGAGATTTTATATTGGGTTGGGTCTTTTAGCTGGCATTTTTACTTATTAGCGAGGATTTATCTAATGGCTATATATAGCCCTTGCTATGTTCATTGTAATCTGCACTTTTATTTATAATAAAACCCTAGTCGTCTTTCCTCTCTTTTCTCTTTACATGTTTATTAGTTAACATGGTATTAGAGCTGATTTGGTCCATGTTTGTTGATTTGATGATTGAAGAATTTGAAGCAGCTAACTGTTTCGCGGATCGAACTTCATTGTTTGATTTGATTTAGTATTGGTTCGTTGTTTTCGTTTTTGTTCATATTTGTTGTTGTCGTCTTCGTAATTAGGGTTTGTATTTGCTTTCGTTGCTTACTTCGTTTTTTGGTATTAGATTATTGTTGTTTAATAACATGGATGGGAAGGATGACTCTCTTTGGTCCATTAGTACCCAACTGGATAGTAAAAACTAAGTCTATTGGAGTTACGTGATGAAGAATTTTCTTCGTGGGAAATATATGTGGGGCTATGTCACTGATACTAAAGGTAAGCCTACTGACAAAAAGGCTGCAGATTATAAAAAGTTACTTGATACATGAGAGATTGATAACTCTAAGGTAATCACTTGGATCAACAATTTTGTAACTCCATCAATTGGCATTCAATTAGCTAAGTATAACACGGCACATGAAGTTTGGGATCATTTGGATAGAATGTATACTCAGTCGAACTTTTCTAAGCAATACCAGTTAGAATATAATATTCGTGCTCGATCTTCAATAGAATGATATGAGTACTGAGAATTTTCATGCTGTAATGTCGGATTTATGGGATCAATTGGCTCTTATAGAATCTGCAAAGTTGAAAGTGTTTACATTGCCAGGAGAGAAGAGCAACATTTGGTTCAGTTTTTGATGGCGTTACGTTTTGACTTTGAAGGATTACGTGCAACAATCATTTATCGGTCTCCTCTTCCCACAGTTGATTCAGTTGTTCATGAACCGATTGCAGAGGAGACTCGTATCAAATCTCAGGTAGACAAAGGGGCTAAAGCAACTACTACTCCTGAAAAGTTGGGTAGTGTTCTTGATCTCCATGGAAGTCATTCTGCAAATGTGTTCGTGTCAACCCGAAAAGTTCATGAGTTGATCCTTTTATCCGGTTATTTTTATATATATATATATATATATATATTTAAATGTTTTTTTAATAAGTTAAACCATTTACGTGTTTTTATGCCAAAACTTAAAGCTTCGAGTACAAATTGGTATAATTTAAACCTAATTACTTAAAAAATATATGTGAATTTGTAATTTTAAAGTATTAATATGTAAAAGAACAAAATGAAATACTTTTCGGGTTAAAACGGTCGTGTTCATGTCAACCCGCGAATACACATGTCATGTTCGGTTCCTGTTTCTCATACGATTTCCAGCTTCATGCAAAATTTTTGGGTTCGTGTCGACTTCGACCTGGCAACCAGCGAAAACGACCAATCTAGGAGGCCTAGCCAAAGGGAGAAAAAAGACTCAAGTGATCATATAATCTATTACAAATAAACAAACGTTCTAAATGTTCTTTATAGTTCTTTCAATTGTTACTTAAAATTAGTTCTATATTAAATGAATGTGTTAAGGGATTAAAATTGTAAATATATGTGAATTTGTAATTTTAAAGTATTAATATGTAAAAGAACAAAATGAAATACTTTTCGGGTTAAAACGGTCGTGTTTATGTCAACCCGCGAATACACATGTCATGTTCGGTTCCTGTTTCTCATACGATTTCCAGCTTCATGCAAAATTTTTGGGTTCGTGTCGACTTCGACCTGGCAACCAGCGAAAACGACCAATCTAGGAGGCCTAGCCAAAGGGAGAAAAAAGACTCAAGTGATCATATAATCTATTACAAATAAACAAACGTTCTAAATGTTCTTTATAGTTCTTTCAATTGTTACTTAAAATTAGTTCTATATTAAATGAATGTGTTAAGGGATTAAAATTGTTGTCTTAAGATGTAAAAAGTGAATTTCTTTTAAGAACTTAAAATCTAGTTATTATTGTCATTTTATACTTAAAAATAAAATTCATAATCAAATGATTACGAGTTGACATGATTGTGTATCCAGTGAACAAATTATTTTTAAAAAATAATGTATATTATATGGACTTTAAATGATCCAATATTTTAATGAGAAGAGTTCTATCTTTTATACAAACAAAAACATAAAATATCATGGAGACTTAACGCACAAACATGAGCAAACACTATTATAACAAACAAATTGACAAAAATTTCACATCACTATAAACGCACATATATATATAAATTATTTTTTTTTTTATCTTAGTATATAAATTAAGTTTAAAAAATATCAAATCTCAATGATTTTTAAAACCCACATCTTCCAACTATGGTTAATGCTAGGTTTTAAATTTATATATAAACCACAATTATAAAAACATAAACTATTTGATCATCAACCAATCATTGGTATGCTTTGTCTTGGTGTGTTAAAAAGTTGATCTAAGATAGAACACACCCACATGCATGCACATCACTAATAATCCATGTTTAACACTTGATTCTACCCAACAGCTACATCAACCAGTTCAACCTACTGCTATGCAAAATGATAATAAGCCTACTGTTCCAATTGAATTCAAGAATCCCAACCGGATTTTTGTGTACTACCGCCGTCTCCCGCCTCTGATGCCGTGCTGGCCTCCTTTTTCCACCCCTGGTTCCATCCGGTTGCAGGTGTGCCACCCTCCTCTGGTGCCTTGCTGGTCTCTTTTTTCCACCCCTGGTTCCATCCAGTTGCAGGTGGCCCGCCCTCCTCTTGTGTCGTGCTGGCCTCCTTTTTCCACCCTGACACAGGTGGTGCCGCCTCATCAGCCACGAGGCTCGTCTCACGCTTCCATGTGGATTGTGAACGTGGGGTTCCAGCCTCATCAGCCGCCACGCTGGAGTCACGGTTCCATCCTGCCCGAGAACGGGGGGTCCCGGCTTCATCCCTGGGAGGACGTGGCGGACCCTTTCTGAAATATTTGGGGATGAATTCATCCACTTTGTCGGGATATTTTCCCCTTACGAAATTCTCAAGACATTTTCGGTATGAAAAATCTTCTTTACGCCCATCGGTTGATACAACAAAAAAACACCGACTGTCTTGGAATTCCGTGTGCTTGGTGACCTACAATTTTAATAATTGATTATATGAAAAACAATTAAAATTCATATATTATGCTAAATTGTATACAAGTGCTCAAAAAACAAAATGTAGCAGGTTTACCATGATGTAATCAACTCCAGCGCCCGCCTTCTGAGCCTTATCGGGATGGTGAGTGAAAACGTTTTCAAGAATGTAAGTTTGGTCATCAGCAGACAAAGGATCACCATCATTGTACCTTAACAAACTCAAAGTAAGAGAATTCATGTTCCATACTTTTGAACAGAAGTAATCGAATTTTTTTAGTAGTGTGATGTAGGAGGTTTCTAAGCATTCTTTTTTAGTTAAATCCTGTAGCTTAACCCATTTGACCCGATAATAGATAAAACATAGCCTGATTCAACCCATTTACTAGGAATAATTAATAGAAAAGGTAATCATTTAAATGACAAGTGAAATTGGCAATGGATTATAGAGATTACCCAGTTTGACTCATTATTCTCCTGACTGATTGCATGATGGGCTCAATTTCCGTCAGAATCTCTTGTTCGTCAGCGGTGAATATGTCCAAACGTTGTCTTGAGGCAGTGAATGGCCCACCACCTGATCTTGGACCATCAATTGGTCCTCCAACTGGTCTAGCCGGCCGGTCTCTTTTTGGACCCCAGTTTTCCTTCTTTTTCCATCCACCTCCCTGGTCCGGTTTTTGTTCAGCCTTTCTGTTCCAGCCCCATGAACCCGGTTTTTGTTCACCCACTTCTTGTTCCTTTTCAGTTGACCCATCAGTCCCGGAAATTTGATCCTTTTTCTGACCCCAACCACCTTTCGAATCAGTCTTCTCTTCCACCTTTTTGCTCCAGTCAGAGCCCTCTGTTTTGTTTTCAGACGAACCCCATTTATCACTTTCAGCTGACTCGCTGGCTGCTTCCGTACTCTTATTCCAACATGGTGTGTCGGTTTTCTGTAGGGATTTACCCCATGAGGAAGATGATGACCCACCCGGTGCTTTCCATGAATCTTTCTTGCCCCACTGACCATCACCCGCCGAAGATTCTTTGGGAAGATCAGCTTGGTCCACAGGATTTTCACTTGGCTTGCTATTCCATCCAGGTCCATCTGATTTGACAACTTTTTGACCCCACGAGCCTGACCCGGAGCCCTTATTAGTGTCGTTTTCAATTTTCTTCTCACCCCATCTAGGCTCATCTGCCGTGACCACTTTTTGACCCCAACCTGATCCCGAGCCCTTCTCGGTGTCGTTTCGACTTTTATTCCCTCCCCATCCGGGTCCATCTCCTTTGACCACCTTTTGGCCCCACGAACCTGATACCGGCTCCTTCTCGGCTTCGTTTTGATTTCTTTTTGCACCCCATGCAGGTTCATCTCCTTTGGCCACCGTCTGACCCCAAGCACCTGAACCCTTCTCGGCTTCGTTTTGATTTCTTTTTGCACCCCATGCAGGTTCATCTCCTTTGGCCACCGTCTGACCCCAAGCACCTGAACCCTTCTCAGTTTCACTTTCACTCTTCTTTGCTCCCCACCCGGGTTCATCCCCTTTGACCACCTTTTGGCCCCACGAACCTGATCCAGAACCCTTCTCGGTGTCATTGGCACTTTTCTTTGAACCCCATGCAGGTTCATCCCCTTTCGACACCTTCTGACCCCAAGCACCTGAACCCTTTTCAATTTTGTTTCCACTCTTGTTTCCTCCCCAACCAGGTCCATCCTCTTTGATCACCTTTTGGCCCCACGAACCTGATCCCGAACCCTCCGCCGCAGTGTCGTTTTCAGTTTTCTTTGAACCCCATGCAGGTTCATCCCCTTTCGACACCTTTTGACCCCAAGCCCCTGAACCCTTGTCAGTTACGTTTTCACTCTTTTTTGCACCCCATCCAGATTCATTATCATCCTTTTTCCCCAATAAACCCCAAGCTCCAGATGATTCGGCATCTTTCTGAGATTTTGTTGCCCCCCAACCACCCGAAGATCCAGTCTGCTGACCTTGGTCAGATTTTGCTTCTCCCCAACCACCGCCAGTTGATGTTGTAGTCTTGACAGCACCTCCCCAGCCACCACTAGATGTCCCATCTTCTGGAGCTGGACCCGTTCCCCAATTTGATTGTCCAACATCCATTCCCTCAAGATTTAAATCTAAACCGTCTTCAAACACTGGTTTAGCAAGCCCGGAATCTATCTCAGGAGACCCAGTTTCCATGAAATTTGCTTCCATGTCATAGCTGTCTACTTCTCCACCTAGACAACCACTATCAGCCTCCTCCGAACCACCCCCGACCAAGTGAAGGAAGTTGTAGACATCTATGCCGTCTTTTTGGTTCAGTTCAACCTAAAAACATGATTTATATGCTGGAAGTCATTATGTGAAGATTCAATAAATCATAATCAAATAATCAGTTGGCAAACACTTTACTACATTATTTTCAAAAGATGGACAAGATTTTCAGGTCAAACCGACCCAGCCCGTTTCTACTCGTAGCAAATTTTCCTATTTGACATGTTACCCAACTTGGCAAATTGACACATTTTGCCACTGCTATTCAAAATGTACATCCAAACACCTCATATTGTTTGCCAAACCATGTACAATTCTAAAAATGTATAAAGTTATAAACCAAGAAATCAAATACAAACCTCTCTAGTGTCCCAAAGAATATCAAACCGAGACCCTGTACCCACAGATACAGGTTTGCCCCAAGAACAGGCACCCACGATACTAGACAACGAATCAGCATGGCACTTCTCAGCTGCCTTTTCAAAACACCTTTTCGGTGTCTGAAAAAAAAAGTCAACAGGTAACAGAATTAAGAATGTCAGAGTAACATACAGAGTGAACATAACGGACTTGTTAGAGAGTATGTATAAAGTAAACGGCTTACATATACTGTAGCTTCTGAAAAGGGTACTTGGAAGTTAAGCGTCTTATTGAGTGCCTTTATTCCAGCTAGATTGAAGCCAACTAAAAATCCTGCACAAGTCATGCTACTTGCCAACAGTAGCAGGTGTTCTTTCAGCATGCCTTTGGTAACCATTGATACTGAAGTTGAGAGGCGCTACAAAATAAGAAAAAATGGGTGGCTTTTCAGGATAAAAGAGAGACCAGAAATATGGTTTTAGAACTTTTTTGTCTTATTGGGCAAATTGCAATCATAAGAAACACATTTTCAATTCATGTCACATGTTTCTAACACCCAACCCACACCAAATTGGAAGTTCAATTAAAAATAAGCATATAGAGACCTGAACAGCTTGCTCAAAAGCACAAGCTATGCCAAGAAGATGTTCAACTTGCTTGATTGCATAAGGAATAGAGCGTGTTGTGTCAATCAAATGGATTACTGGAAGGCATGCATCCATAACTGTCCTCCATGCATCACCGCTTTTCTTGACAGCTTCTTTCTCAAGAACAACATCAATTGCTATTTCACCTTTTTGATCCTTTAAAGGATTTTTTATCCACGCTGTTGTTTCAGAACTTACCCAGGTAATATTGGCTTCTTTGACCCGTGGATCACCTATGCAATAACAAATTATTCATAAACCCACTCACAACCTTTAAATAAATAACGTTTAGAAATAGACAAGAATCATTAAAAGAAATACCTTTTATAATTGAATTTAAAAGAACGGGGCAAACTGCATCAGCAAAAATGTGTGCAGTCTTCTCTAAATGGATATCAGGAATGTCTTGCCAAAAGAACTTTAAGCATGGGGTCCACTCAGATGACTGCTGAAATGAACATTCACTGCAAAACAGTAACCATAGACATTAGCTACAGTGTGTAATGAAAAACTGATACATTCGGTGAATAGTTATATCATTAAAGCATATAAGTATAAGATTTGATGCTAAAGAGTAAATATGTAGCTTTTCAATTTCTAAAAGCATATAAGTATAAGCAGTTTGATTCTGTTAATCTCATTTAACTAAAGTGTTGAACAGAAACCAAACCACATTGACTGATTAACCTCTTTATCAGTTTTTTCACACGCTTATGTATATATTTTCATAATATACTTCAAAAAAAAAGAAGTAAAATAAATTATGCCGTATGACATACCTGCAGGATATAGCTATTTTCTTGAATAGCTGGCCCACTTTTTTCTTCTTGCGAAATAAATTCAGGCCGTCTTCACATTTCATAAGCACCTCTTCCATGCTAATATTTGAATCCTTCAACAGTGTCTGCTCAAATATTATAGAGAAAATAAGGAGAAAACTAATGCAGAAAAAATTTGTTCAGATGTACTTCTGAAACCAATAAATTAAACTCATTATAGAACCTTGTTGAGATGAACATGACCAACAAGCCCAGCATCACTTTCAGCATCATCAATTGTTACTTGCGGTCTTCTATACCTGTAGGTAAAAATCGTCAAGAATATGAGAGTTATCAAACCATAAACGATGTTCTAACATGATTAAATATCACAGGTTCAATAATGACAACTGAGAAGTAAAACAAAAGGCACAAATACATACAAAGTCCAAAGCAGAAGTAAAGCCCTGAGTGAATAATGTTATAACACTAATCTCCATTACATCAGGAGTTTTCATAAACTAATTTGTAATAAACAAATCCTAGAAAAAAAAACTAGAGCTTGCAAAATGGACATATTAAGTAAAGCGTCAAAACAGGTAATGTTTTACTTTTATGAAACAGGTCGGCTTGGGTTGACCAAAAAGCACCTTTTATCCATTTACATTTTATTTTTATAGATAAATATTGTGTTAACTTGATTAGAGAAACTTTATTATTACAAAAATAAGCAAATTGCTTTAAATAAAGCAATTTACGAGGTTGTTTGCATTTTAATACACATTTGGCAACCTTAGACGAGTTTGACCCGTTAGAGATCAAATATAGCCCAAATCAAGGCGTTTATAAGTTTATGAGTGTCACCTCTAGCATAAACCACATTAAGTTCAGAAAGAATCAAGTACAAGATACTTTAATGAATATTAATAAGAAAAAACTAATAGGTAACACGGTAGAAAATAAGAAAAATACTCTATCAGAAATTCCACAGCCACGTCCTTGAGGCTGACTTTTCGCAAATGATTTTTAACCTTCCATGCTGCATTCTCACGGCAATGTTCCTTCCCACAATCACAATCATTCAAATAGAGTACAACACGACGATCATTATGAACATTCTTAAAATTCACTCCACATTGCAGAATCTCCTACACAACGGAAAGCAGAGAAAGATTTATAACATCAGGCATGCAATTAAGAAGCATAAGAGGTGGCAAGTGGGTCTGTCTCACGAATAACATGTCAAAATGGATCTGGGTTGAAACGGCTCGGGACATGTTGGGTTCACCTTGGAACACTTGTCCATTTTCAAAAAAAAAACATGCCAATTATGATTAAAAAATTATTATTTAATAATTATCTAAATATCTTTGATAAAAACTACTTAGGGAGTGTGTGCATTTTGGCAGTTCAACCCGTTTGAAATAAAACACAACCCAAAATCAACCTTTTCCAGAAGTAAATGGATCAAAACTCCCACCCCTAAGAAACATTAAACTAATTAGAAGTAAAAAAAATTACCTTCATCATATTCCATGAGGAGTTACTGCTTGGAGAAGAATCAAGAACTGCCTTGTATGCAGGGTTTGACATGGCAGTCGCAGCCAGTACTCCCACCGGTTCGCCAGCAGCAAACAAATTTTTTGCCATCGCCCCATACTCGAATTGAATAACTGAATTGCTGCAAACGTTCCTAACTGTTCCATCATAGCAGATAACTACGTCCCTTAGGATAGCCATCGAGTTTTTAAAAAGAATTCCCGGCTCGGTCAACCCTCTAGAAGATCTGATCATCACCTCTCTGTTGGCAACTGAATGAACCAGCTCTTGATATGGATCCAGCCCATGGAACAGACAGCTCCTAATCAGCCCAAACTCCTCATACGGGTACTTTTTGGGAAATGGATAATTTCCAAGAAAATGGGAAGACAAATCTTCAATCAATGTTCTAGAGTATAACCTTCCCCTTTCGTAGATCTGTAATCCTAAAAATCCAATTTGCTGAACTATTCGTGTAAGAGCAGAGTCACTCTTTGGATCTATCAAATTACCCATTGATGAAAATCTTAAAATAAAATCTGAAATGGGAATTTTAGAGGCCCGAAGGTGTTTCTCCAACTGTGTATCAATCACCTCATTGTAGTTGGACCTCAAGTGATATAACAACGATGAGACTTCTTGTAGCTGATCTTCTATGCTTATTAAAACATCGTTTGGAACGATGAAATCCTCCAAACTCAAGTTAAATCCTTCTCCACATAGATTCTCCATTAACATTGGTTGCAAGGAGTTGAAAAGCTTGAGAACTTCATTCGGGCCTTTGCTAAAGAAGATCGAACTGATAATTTCATTAATGATGGATTGCATAGCATCCCTGCTGTAATCCAACTTCAATATCTTGCTATCCCGAATCACGAATTTATCACCCACACATTCAAACCCGCGAGGTAGAGAAGTCTCAAGAAGCTCCAACACTGTCCACAACGGGCCACAATCACGGGCCTTTAACATTGAAGGTTTAGGAAGTGGATTTGATGTAAAGAGTGCTAATTGTTGGACTTGGGCTTTTGTAAAGAAATATTTCTTGAACAAAGTTTTAAAAGATAACAAAGAATCGGAGCCCAGTTGGAGGTTCACATTGCCACTGTGAGAACTAAGAAGTTGTTTCTCAACAGCAAATAGCTCCAAGACTTCTGCTTTGGCTTCTGGAGATTGAGGATAAAAGATGTGGATGCAATCACCATCGAAATCAGCACTCAGGGGGCCACATATAACAGGGTTGATTTTGAAGGTGTGGTCATCATGGATATACACTGACAATGCCTGTAAAGAATGTTTGTGGGTCGTTGGTGGCCTGTTGATGAATATGACATCACCCTCCATGATTTTTCTGTGTACAACTTGGCCAGGTTTCAAAAATGTGTGACCTTTGGACCCTTCTCTGAGTGAATAAGTAGACTGCCCATCTCTATAGGTTAAACACAGCTTGTCATCAACTAATTTTTGGAGAAATTTCATGTTGTACTCGGTGACCCGTTCTTCAAAAGTTATTCTCTGAGCTATCTCAAATGGTATCCCGATCTCACCAACACCTTTATAAGGGTCACCCGTTATGACACTACGGGACGAAAACCCGGACCCTTTACTGATAAAAAGTGTTTTCATCTTCTCAAGCCATGCTTTTGTAGAAGATGTATCATTTGCTGTTCTTGCAATCGCATACCGGGTATTTCTGTCAGGGGAGGCCTGGAAGAATTAAAAGTAACATGTAAAAAATCAAAATACAAAGAACATGGTTATAACTGAAATAGAAAGAAACAAGATGAAAATAAAAACAGTACTGATTAATGGGTAGACCTGCTATCTTTAACTAAATAAGTGTAATAGGACTTGACAGAATCAGCAACAGCCAATATTTGGGTGGAGGGGGTCGAGCTCGGGTTCGGGCTCGGGTTGTCACAGGTAGGCAGTAACACCGCCGCAACCGTGAAGGGTTCAATCAGGTAAGTCGAACGGGTAGTCTTCACGGCTTCGTGAACCCCTGAAGGAAATGAGTGAATGGTTGTTCAAGTTTGACTTTGTTTCTCTCTATATTGTTAGATGTGGAGTCTCGTTTAGAGGCGGCCGGCCCTAATTAGGGTAAGCCGGCCCTAATGGGCCTATCTCTACGGTTTGGGCCTAACTTGGAGAACAAGTTAGGAACCCTAGTTTTAATCTATAAATACCCTATGTTGTAACAGTAATCTGTGTGCCTAGAGCTTAATGAAATAACCTAGTTGCAGCCCGTGGACGTAGGTCCCCCACTGGGACCGAACCACATAAAATTCTTGTGTCCTTTATTTTTCTGTACCGCGTGATTATCGTTTGTGCATGTGTGTGTGTTGATTCTGCTGCGCCTTGGTTTAAAAAAGCGCCATGAGGCGCTGCTTAAGACGTGAGGCGCGTGAGGCGCTGAACAAAACGCCTCAAATGGGTGAGGCGCCCCATATACATGAAGTGTTAGGTGTGGAGTCTCATTTAGAGGCGGCCGGCCCTAATTAGGGTTAGCCGGCCCTAATAGGCCTATCTCTACGGTTTGGGCCTAACTTGGAGAACAAGTTAGGAACCCTAGTTTTAATCTATAAATACCCTATGTTGTAATTGTAATATGTGTGCCTAGAGTTTAATGAAATAACCTAGTTGCAGCCCGTGGACGTAGGTCCCCCACTGGGACCGAACCACGTAAAATTCTTGTGTCGTTTATTTTTCTGTACCGCGTGATTATCGTTTGTGCATGTGTGTGTGTTGATTCCGCTGCGCCACGTTGTTCCTAACAAGTGGTATCAGAGCTTTGGTTCGTTGTTTACACACGGTCTGCACGGTTTTCGATCGACAAAAAGGGTAGAGGCTGATCGAGGGTTGATTCAGATCTGCTGCTACAGTTCCGCCGCCACTACAGTACAACTGCCGCCGCGAACAGTGTTTTCCGCATGAACAGTGTTTCCGGCATGAACAATGTTTCCGGCGTGAACAGTGATTTCGGCGTGAACAGTGTTTCCAGAAAATTTTTCGCTTTTCTGCTGCTGTTCCAGGGCTGATTCGCAGCCTGGTTTCTTGTTTTTTTGGCCGCCGGAATTAGGGTTTTTTCAAACCCTAGGTTGCGCAAAAGGGGAAAGAAAACGGGGATGTTTTGGAGGAAAACAGGGCTGTTTCGAGAGAAAACAGGGCTGTTCAGGACTGATTTGGAGTGATTTTGCAATTAGAGTTTCTGTTGTGGATCTCTTGGAGTTGCTGGTTTCACACGGGTTTGCAGGTGAAGCGTCGGGCCAGGTGTCTCGGGTTATGATATCGCAGGTATAAATGGTTTTGGTTATAGTACCGGGTTAATCTCTTTGAAGCCGCCGATTAGGGTTTGGTTATAAAACTCTTGGATTCGTCGGGTAAAGGTTAGAGTTTTGTTTAGCTCTGTTTGACTGTTTATTATCAACTATTTGGGAACCGGGTTATGTGAAATACAGTATTCGGGTTTAGATTTGTCTGCGAGGTTTATTGCAGGAGCAGATCGGTTTATTGACAGTGTTTGGTAGAACAACTGTCAAGATCAGGCCCGTGACATTAGTGTGTTTATTTCACTATTTCAATATGTTTTCTGTTTGCTATTGTTATGGCTGAAGACGGGATGGTTATTATCTAAAGGTTTGACGGTTTGGAGGTTAGCTGGTTTTGTCAAAAGAACTTGGGCGTGGTATTGTGGGATAAAACCGGTGAAAACGGAACCAAAAGGTTTGGAATGCTTTGGGTTTTAAGTATTCCGGTTCTGGTGTGCTGGTGACGACATAAGTGAAAAAAAAAAGGAAGTCAGGTGATATTGCTCGGTTGAAAGATTTTTTCGGTTAGGGTTAGCCGATCGGGTGTACGGTCACGGAATCCTTGGTACCGTTTGCTTTCATCATGACAGCTCTGCTGCCGTTATAACCGTTTGCCGGTTAGCTGGTCTAGAACTGTGAAGTTGTTTTTGTTCGGTGGTGATCAGTGGTACGACATTTGGCATGGGTTGGGATAACAGGGACAGTGGGAGCTGGGCATAGTTGACTTGGTGGAGCTGCATGGAGGTATGTGGGACATTCTTTAGAGTCGATGTCAAAGATAGTAAATTCTGCTTCTGAGAATGTGTCTGGGTTGATGCATTGGGACTCAGTGAAGGCAGTGGAGACTCTTGGGTTCAAGATTCTGGTATGCTTCATTACTCACTTCTGTGAAGCATTGGTGAATCTATTGTTTGAAGACTTTGAGAAGATACATGTTTATGTATCGCTGGAAGAAGGGAACCAACTTCCAAGTATTAAAGTCTTGGCTCGCTGCATCGGGTAGAGCTAAGTGGATTCATTTTGCAAGTGTGAATCCTAGAGCCACAGAGATGTTTGCTGAGTGCATTCGGAGGTTTAAACCAGGTCAGGGGTTTTGGGAATAGTGGGAGCATGGGACGTGTTCTGGGTACAGTTCAAAACACCGTTAGGTTTTGAAGACCGGAATTCCGAATGGGAAAATCTCTCCATGGTACTTGCAGGTTTTGGAGAGTGGTGTTTCCTCTGGAAGTCTCTGGAGTCGGTAGTTCAAGTGAGTAGGTGCCGGTTGAGATTGAGGATGAGTCAATGGCGGGTTTTGCCATGGTTGGGTCAGTGATGACTGCTGGGTTGGAGCTCGGGGGAGCTTCAATGGGCTCTTCTGGTAATTGAAGAGTTGGCTGCTGCAACTAGGAGGATTGGATTGAAGTCTTAGCTTGTTTATGGGAACTGAAGGCTTGGAGGACTTTTGTTATTTGAAATCTTAGTTTGTTCTTGGGAGCTGGAGGCTTGGAAACTTCTAATAGTGAAGTGTTAGCTTGTTCTTAGAACTTGAGGCTTGGAGGATTTCTGTTATTGAAGATTACTGGAGTTAATGGTATAGGGTCTGCTTGGATGGTGGATTGAGGATTGCTCGAGCCTCCAAGTGGGAGATTGTTAGGTGTGGAGTCTCGTTTAGAGGCGGCCGGCCCTAATTAGGGTTAGCCGGCCCTAATAGGCCTATCTCTACGGTTTGGGCCTAACTTGGAGAACAAGTTAGGAACCCTAGTTTTAATCTATAAATACCCTATGTTGTAATTGTAATATGTGTGCCTAGAGCTTAATGAAATAACCTAGTTGCAGCCCGTGGACGTAGGTCCCCCACTGGGACCGAACCATGTAAAATTCTTGTGTCGTTTATTTTTCTGTACCGCGTGATTATCGTTTGTGCATGTGTGTGTGTTGATTCCGCTGCGCCACGTTGTTCCTAACATGAAGCGCCCTGAGGCGCCGCCTCAGGCTTGAGGGGCGAGGCGAGGTGAGGCGCGCTTCATGAATTTTTGCCTTTTTTTCATTGGTTTTTTACGTATTTTTGCCTTTTTTTCACTGTTTTTTTGCAAGTTTTGTGAAAATCACATGTATCTTTACTTAAATCAGTTTTTAAGTTGTTTTTCTTGCAAGTTTTGTTAAAATTACTCAAAAGGAGGAGTTTTTAAGAATGTTACTAAATTTTTTATTACTTTTTTAGCTTAGCACCTCGCATACGTGAAGCCCTCGCCTCGCGCTTGAGGCGTGGCGCCTCGGATTTTGGGACCGAAACGCTTCGCCTCGCCTAGCGCTTTTTTAAACCAAGCGCTGCGCCACGTTGTTCCTAACAAGTGGTATCAGAGCTTTTGGCTCGTTGTTACACACGGTATTGCACGGTAGAACGATTCGCAAAGGAAAACCCTAGCTGCTACAGTACCACCGCCGCTACAGTACCACCACCGTCCATGAACAGTGTTTTCCGGTCGGCGTGAACAGTGTTTTCCGGTAGGCGTGAACAGTGTTTCCTGCATGAACAGTACCAGCGGATTTTTTTTCGTTTTTTCTGCTGCTGCTGTTCCAGGACTGATTCGCAGCCTGGTTTCTTGTTTTTTGAGTCGCCGGAATTAGGGTTTTTTCAAATCCTAGGTTGCGCAAAAGGGGAAAGAAAACAGGGTTGTTTCGGAGGAAAACATAGCTGTTTCAGGAGAAAACACGGCTGTTCGGGACTGATTTGGAGTGATTTTGCAATTAGAGTTTCTGTTGTGGATCTCTTGGAGTTGTTGGTTTCACTCGGGTTTGCAGGTGAAGCGTCGGGTCGGGTGTTTCGGGTTTGTGTTGCGGGTTAACGGTTTGATTGTTTCGGGTACCGGGTTAAACTCTTTGAAGCCGCCGATTAGGGTTTGGTTATAAAGCTCTTGGATTCGTCGGGTAAAGGTTAGAGTTTTGTTTAGTTCTGTTTGACTGTTTATTATCAACTATTTGGGAACCGGGTTATGTGAAATTCAGTATTCGGGTTTAGATTTGTTTGCGAGGTTTATTACAGGAGCAGATCGGTTTATTGACAGAGTTTGGTAGAACAACTGTCAAATTCAGGCCCGTGACATTACTGTGTTTATTTCACTGTTTCGATATGTTTTCTGTTTGCTATTGTTATGGCTGAAGACAGGATGGTTATTATCCAAAGGTTTGACGGTTTGGAGGTTGGTTGGTTTTGTCAAAAGAACTTGAGTGTGGTACTGTGGGATAAAACCGGTGAAAGTGGAACCAGCAGGTTTGGAATGCTTTGGGTTTTAAGTATTCCGGTTCTGGTGTGCTGGTGACGACATAAGTGAAAATAAAAGGACGTCCGGTGATATTGCTCAGTTGAAAGATTTTTCGGTTAGGGTTAGCCGATCGGGTGTACGGTCGCGGAATCCTTGGTACCGTTTGCTTTCATCATGAAAGCTCTGCTGCCGTTATAACCGTTTGCCGGTTAGCTGGTATAGAACTGTGAAGTTGTTTTTGTTCGGTGGTGATCAGTGGTACGACATTTGGCATGGGTTGGGATAACAGGGACAGTGGGAGCTGGGCATAGTTGACTTGGTGGAGTTGCATGGAGGTATGTGGGACATTCTTTAGAGTCGATGTCAAAGATAGTAAATTGTGCTTCTGAGAATGTGTCTGGGTTGATGCATTGGGACTCAGTGAAGGCAGTGGAGACTCTTGGGTTCAAGATTCTGGTATGCTTCATTACTCACTTCTGTGAAGCATTGGTGAATCTATTGTTTGAAGACTTTGGGAAGATACATGTTTATGTATCGCTGGAAGAAGGGAACCAACTTCCAAGTATTAAAGTCTTGGCTCGCTGCATCGGGTAGAGCTAAGTGGATTCATTTTGCAAGTGTGAATCCTAGAGCCACGGAGATGTTAGCTGAGTGCATTCGGAGGTTTAAACCAGGTCAGGGGTTTTGGGAATAGTGGGAGCATGGGACGTGTTCTGGGTACAGTTCAAAACACCGTTGGGTTTTGAAGACCGGAATTCCGAATGGGAAAATCTCTCCATGGTACTTGCAGGTTTTGGAGAGTGGTGTTTCCTCTGGAAGTCTCTGGAGTCGGTAGTTCGAGTGAGTAGGTGCCGGTTGAGATTGAGGATGAGTCAATGGCGGGTTTTGCCATGGCTGGGTCAGTGATGACTGCTGGGTTGGAGCTCGGGGGAGCTTCAACGGGCTCTTCTGGTAATTGAGGAGTTGGATGCTGCAACTAGGAGGATTGGATTGAAGTCTTAGCTTGTTTATGGGAACTGAAGGCTTGGAGGACTTTTGTTATTTGAAATCTTAGCTTGTTCCTGGGAGCTGGAGGCTTGGAAACTTATAATAGTGAAGTGTTAGCTTGTTCTTAGAACTGGAGGCTTGGAGGATTTCTGTTATTGAAGATTACTGGTATAGGGTCTGCTTGGATGGTGGATTGAGGATTGCTCGAGCCTCCAAGTGGGAGATTGTTAGATGTGGAGTCTCGTTTAGAGGCGGCCGGCCCTAATTAGGGTTAGCCGGTCCTAATGGGCCTATCTCTACGGTTTGGGCCTAACTTGGAGAACAAGTTAGGAACCCTAGTTTTAATCTATAAATACCCTATGTTGTAACTGTAATCTGTGTGCCTAGAGCTTAATGAAATAACCTAGTTGCAGCCCGTGGACGTAGGTCCCCCACTGGGACCGAACCACGTAAAATTCTTGTGTCCTTTATTTTTCTGTACCGCGTGATTATCGTTTGTGCATGTGTGTGTGTTGATTCCGCTGCGCCACGTTGTTCCTAACATATATCACCTTTTACCTTTTCACAAATCAAACCACCTCTATAAATAATATACATAACTTATTATTTATTTTATTTTAAACTTATTTTTAACATAAGTTATGTGTAATTTTTATAAAAGTTATAATTTTTATGTTTTATTTTGTTTAGTTAATTTTAAATTTAACTTTAATGTATTTTCTTTTAAATTGTGTATAAATTTTATTTAAAAAAAAGGCTAGTTTAGTAAATAAAATTGTGTTTCTAAATTTTACTTTAAAAAGATGCTAGGGGTTCCACCCCTTGTGTTTAGGGCAAAAATGACGTGGCATGACATGGCGTGTTTTGATTGGCTAATCCTTAGGGTTGAAGGGGTTCCACCCCCTCCACCCTTACCATATCAAGAATGCAATATTTGTGAACATGTAAAAAATGTTAATAAAACCATAACAAGAATGGATAGAGTCATCAACTGAGGAGATTTCTTGGATAGACGTCAATTAATAAAGCTAAATGTTGAATAAAGGTTCATAGTTCGACGCATTTAATGAACAGGTATATTCTGGTTATTTTATTTCTTACGGGTCAATCGGGTAAAATAGCTAGACGAAAAACAGGTCAAAACGATCGCAGACAATCAACGTGTATTTTCAATGCATAAAACCACCTTTTAAAAATATTAGATTATTGTTGAGATAATATAACTTTTGTTATCATATAAGAGGAAGTAGGGTGAACCATCAACAAGAAGCATGAGCAAGAGTAGAAAAATATATAATATCAACGGATGGATCTGGAAGAAAAGCACCTTAGCACCCCTAGATTGAAGATATTGTGCAACAGCTAATTGCAAATCGTTCACTTCAACCTCAAGTGATTCAAAATTTGGTGCTCCTGACCTTGAACTCTTGATGATCTCCACTTGCCTCAAAACTTTCTTAAGCATTGGCATTGAGATGTCCTAAAAAGTATTACAAAATAATGTTGCATGTTATGCCAGGTATAAAATGACAGATCAATGGTAAACACCTATATCAATATAATATTGGCCATTTGTACGAACAATGAAGTTTCGGGAGAAAAAAGAAAGATTACTTGACTTTTTATAATGTATGTGAACTTCAGTTTATATCTATTATGGTTGTTGAAAGGATGTTGAAGAATTTCCTTTATGATTTCACTCAAGTGGATTATATCAAGTATTTGTTAAACCATATTCTAAATTTAGTATTAGATAATAAACCTTTTTTTTCTGAAGCTAAATGAACATGTTAGAAGTGAACTTCTGTTAATGACTTACTAGTAAAATTTCTTCCCTTGGAACTTCTGTTAAAACTTCTGTATCGGGCACGTATTTTTCAATCAAAGCAGAAAATTCGAGCACCGACAGCACATAAGAAAATGGACAGTTTTGCCCCTCAAAAAATATCGCATGATAGAAAATGATCCAATTTGGTTAAAAAAACACTCCAAAACGTTGAGAAGACAAATTTAAAAAAGAAAATGATCTTTTACAGAAATGACTTAGCAGTATAATAATTATCAGTGCATAAAAACTTATGATTAAGTCAAGGAATCATTAGAAAAAGTCAACTAACCGAAGATGTAACGGTGATGCCATCAGAGACATCTGGAGTAGACAAACAATTTGGAGGGACAGGAAGATGTTGCATGATATATCCTTCCTGGAAAAAACACCCTCTCCCAGCTAGCTTCTTTTTGGTTGCCTCAGGAATTTTCTTTAGAATTTTCAGCACCTAACATTAATTTTAAAAGAAAATAAAAAAAATTAAAAGAAGGTGTCTAAATAGACTACATATCAGCTACAACATATAGAGCAGATGTGCATTTAAAGTGATTATTGCAACTTGATCCAATAATCACTTCTAATGGTTCAGCAAAAACTTACTATACTTCTGATTCTTTTATCATTCAGGGTCAAAATGATTAAAAAAATCTAGATCGAAGAGCTTTAATTACTACCTCAGATGGAAGTAATGGCCGAGTAGCTGCATCACCACCATAGCGGTATCCATATCTATCTAGAAAATCCCAGAAACCGTCTCTAATTCCTCTTCTTGACGGAAGTTTAAGCTCCAAGAAACATGCACCATCTTTTTTCTGGTTTTCAATGACAGTAACTTGTGCAACTTCCTATATAAACATGTGACAAAGATAAGCAAAGAAATCAACATTCACCAAGATCAATACTAATTATCAAGTGAAAATGTAAGCCAAATTTTCAGATATTAAATTTTGGAAGTTTGATATAGGATGTTTACCTCACAACAGAAAGCAAAAGCTCTTTCAAGCACGCCAACATTCTTGGACAACTGAAAGTAGAAACAAACATAAGAACATGGAAATTAAGATATTGAGGCATGTCTTAAAAATAAGGTTGTGATTTATGTTCCCTTATATACCCAATTAATGAAAGAAATATGTCATTTGAGAACATAAACACTAAAAAAGATTTAAAAAGTACCCTTTGATTTTTGAACTTTAAGCACTTGAGGCAGATCAAACTCAATATGCGCTTCAACTCACTGATATGTGATGGATGATATATCGGAATTGGTAGCTCAATGTACCCAAAATGCCCTGAAATGCGGAAGGCAAATAGAACTTAGTAACAGGCTCATGGCAAATAACTACTACACAAAAGTTACAAAATAATTTATGATGACACATTACACACCTTCACATTTCCCAACTTCAGCTGCGCCACAAGATTCACATCTTCCAACTTCAAGTGGAAGTCCAAGAAACGGATTTGAAAGCTGGCTCGCATGGCTGATGGGGCAGTCACTAATGGAGGCCAAGCACTACCCCGAGATTTCATGTGCATGCATCAAACACAAAAGGTTGTCAGACATAAGGACTAACAATTTCTAAATGATACTTGATACAGGAAGGTAAAATGAAATAAAAAAACTTACAATTTCTTGGCGAGTGGCCAGAGAAAAACTAATTCCACTTATCTTCCCCTCTAAAATGGGGGGTGGCACATCTTCTTCCATCGATCAAAACCTGTTTCATTATAAAAGCAAACTACATCATTGTCCAAAATCCTAACTACTGATCATTAAGAATTATAAACAACTAAGAACATGACATGAAGTATAATATGAGCTCATGATGGTTGTTTTTATTAAAGCATAATATGATGTTTAACATATCACAGAAGGCAAAACTGGCATACTTCCCTCTATTTAGATTCCAACAAATAGAATTCAACATGATATGACAAAGATCATTTCATTATAGCATTCAAGGATTCAATACAAGAGATTTATAAATCACATATTTTAACATGATAACAGGTCTTCAATCTAATAATGAAGCTTTAAAAACAAAATCAGAATAAAGCAAATTATAACACCAATCATTTCAACCTAATAATGACACCATCGTTTCCAGAGTAAACACAAATATCTTTATAAGACTATCGTTTAAAAGAATCCCAAATGTTACCCCTGCAATCTTGCATGTAGTTTCTAATCAAGCACATTATGCTTAACCCAAAACTTGAAGTATGAAACAAGAATAATCATAACGAATACAAGCATGTAGACTAAAATCAAGCAAGTGCCAGGTAATAGAAACAAAGTAAAGTACAATGTGCAACAAATATCCATTTGACATACCATAAAAATGAGGGCAAACTACAACAAACAGCAACATACTTTCACTTCATCACTAATTAGTTCACAGGACTTTATAATCATACTTAAACAACTAAACCACAGTGCTATACAAAATTTCTAAAGCTAAATGGCAAAATTAGTAAGATTCACACTCTAAGCAACCAACAACATAACTTAACAAAGCAAGAACGAAACGATGTTCTCTTTTTGTGTGCAGATATGTCCAAAACCACAAGTGTTGCAGTATTTTGACCTAAAAAATAAGAATAATCACTTACAGTCAAAAAGATCGTACAAAACAAAGGTTCAACAACAAGTACAGCAAAAGTAAAAGAACAGAAAGCAAAACCGTACGATTTCAGCTACCAAATAAGCAAAAACCCTAACCAAAACAACATTGACAGTAATCAAACACATTTAAGCTAAATTATCAGCCAATATCGCACATGCATTTATGTATCGAGAAAAACCTGCAAATTCTACGAACAATTCATAAGAATAAACGAAATAGAACGGCTGTTGAACATAAAACCCTAACTTGAGCGAAATGTTACTGCAAAATGTGCAAACAGAATCGATAAAACCTAATCGGAACATACCTTTTACCGATCGATGGTGAATTTGATGAGAGAGGGAGGGTTTCAGGCGTTTTGAGTGTGTTTGTGTGTGTGTGTATCAGTGTGTGTGTGAGTGTGCCCTCTTGGCTCTTGTGTTGTTGCCAATGAGGAGAAGCATTCAGCAAGTTCAAATGAAAAATAATTATTGCCTTGTGTTGCCAAACCTCTCGGGTCGGGTCAATGATGTGGCATTTTAAGCTTGAAATGACCAAATTAACCCTAGAGATTCTTTGGTACTTTGGTACAAACGAATGAAGGGATGAGGGTGAACGTATGGGTGTGTAAAATACCGAAAATCAAACCGTATATGTAACTGAAAAAATTGAATCGAGGTGTGATTTGGGTTTTTGGTTCGGTTATTAATCCTATCCGAATTGTGAATACGGTGTTCGGTTCGGTTATCGGATATACATTTTTTTTAACTCGGTTTGTTCGGTTAGACATATTTCCAATAACGTTCGGTTTATTCAGATACACTTTTTTTTAAATCGGTTTATTCGATTTATTCGGTTGAATTCTATTCAGTTAGAAACATTTCCATTTCGGTTCGGTTAATGAATAACGGTTAAAAAAATCAAAACCAGATAAACCGAACAGATGAACACCCCTAGGTGAGCGTAAGAGGGCTAACTTCTCTCAAGAGGTGTGAGATTAAATGGTTTGAGTTAATCGGTTAGGTTATTTGTCAAACAGCCTGTAAAATTAAGCAGAAGTTAACATCACCCGAACCAAATCGCACCAATTGAATTTTGAGGGTATCTCGACCTAAAATGTTACCAATTTATGTGTTGATATGTATCTCGGTATTCAATAAACATGTTACTTGATTGTTATAATGTTTCACAAATATGTTATAGGGAAGGGTTCAAATGATAACCAGTTTTTTATATGATAACCACTCTCAAACAATCACATAATTTATAAATTATTTTTTCTTTTAATTGTTATACTCTTTGAACATATATCTTCAACATAAATACGGAAATGAGAAGTCTTACATATACGTACCAAATAATGTTACATATACGTGACACATAGTGTTACTTATATGTAACACTAACATAATGATAATTGTTTCATATACGTAACACTATGTTTAAGAGTGGTTATCACATAAATATTGGTTATCATTTGGACCTCACACATATGTTATATTACTTGCAAAAGCCCGTATATACATGGTATCAAAGGTTTTAGATCATGAAAAAGAATAATGGCTCAACCCATATTGGTTCAACGTTGTTTACCATATCCAGATTGGTTCAACGTCGAAACACATGCCTCGAGGGATTATGATAAATATTTGTCATTGGAAAGTTTGAGTTAAGGGGTGGCGTCTACTACGAGATGTGTGTAAAGGCAACAAATCAAGGAGGTGACGAGTTGAGGCTTGAAATTTAAGAGTGTGTTGGCTAATCGTTGTAGGATCGTGAAAGTACAAGATGATTATGTTCTTAGTTGAAATTGGCGGAACAATAACAACTACACAAGTATAATCGAGTAAACAGAAAGAATACTTTTAAGAACACTATTGTATTAAGCTTTTGCAAATAAATGATTACAAATGAAACTCAATCAAAAAGCACACATACAATGAAGTGTTTACACAGTATTTATACTCACTTAGAATCAAGACAGACCCTTGATTCTAAGGATCAGATCTAATACAGACCGTTGATCTTTTGTATATAGCTAACTATTGCACGTTTAGTCTAAAACTAGTTAACTTTATTGAAACGTCTTCTTTATGCATTATTTCTTGCATGCTTGGAGAAGAGCATTGTTGTCTTTCATTGGTTGTGCCATTGAGGTTCCTTCTGCTTTGAGTGTGTCAGTTGCTTTTGCAGAAAGTTGTCAGTGACGCTTGCCATGGATAGTCAGCTGCAATGATTTGTTTTCAAGGCACATGACTGTCAGCAGCAAAGATGAGGATCAGCAGCAAGATGCGACCATCCAAAGCTGCTGATGATTTGCCTGTCAGCAGCTTCAAGTGTTGATGCTGCTGAGAAGCCTATCCGCAGCAACTTTGGTCTTCAGCAGATAAGGCTATCCGCAGCAGATTTGTTCTTCAGCAGGAGAATAAGTATCCGCAGCAGATAAGCTTATCCGCAGCAGTTTGTTGGTCAGCAGCAAACTCTAAGATCAGCAGCATTTGTACTTAGAGAATTTTGTAGCCATCAGTCTTTATTTCTACAAACTCCCCCTAGACTGATGCTACCAAAATTCTCTTACTGTCTTTGTTGCTAAAGCTTTTGCATGTTTCTGACTATCCTTTCAACCTCATATCTTCTCTGGTCCATGTTGGGATTGTTAAGAGGAAGCTCAGATAGAGTCTTGATGTCTTTGCTTGCCATTTTGAAGATAACTTTGCTTGAACACCTCATCTTCTGTCCTTTAACATCTGTCAGAGTGAATTCATTCTTCTCAGCATTGTAGGACCAGCTGATGAATGGAGAGTGGGATTGAAGAGGTTTGGCATCAATGATTTCATCTTTGTTGGGGTTGAAGTAATGTCTGATTGCCAGCAATAGATGTCTCACACCTTCATTCTCACGCTTAGAGGATTCACCCAGCTCCATTATTCTTCTTAGATCAGAATCTGGAAGCTGTAGTACCTCATCAACAGATGTATAGATTGATCTTTTAGCTTCTGTCCTCCCTCTGAACATTTCAAACCATTGGTCTTCAGGGCTGTATGACCATCTGATTATTTCTCTTGAGTCTTCTGGTTTGGAAGTGGGTTTGTTTTTCTTTTTGGGAGGTTGTTGATGAGTAGGAGCTGGGTGTGAGGATTTGGACTTTGAGGGAGGAGAGGAGGGAGGTCTAGGAAGGAGAGTGGAAGGTTGTTTGATTGAGGAAGTGTTGGGTGAGAGAGAAGGCTTAGGTTTCTTTGATTTCCTTTCTTCTTCTTGAATGTTTACCCTTTTCTTGGAGCCTTTCTTCTCCAATCTTTCTTCCTCATCCTTCTTTACTTTAAAATAGAGGGCTTGCAGGTTCATGAAGTTCATGGGACCTAGTCTCTTTCCACTCTCTCCTCTAGCCTTAAGGAAGTCAATCATGATCTTCCTTTCTTCATGGGTCCTTTTATTAAAGGCAATGGTCTTTTTGGACTTTTGTTTGGCTTTTTCTTCTTCTTCAGCCTTCTTCTTCTTTGCCAATTGACCCTGCTGACCCATGAAGGCTCTGTAGATTTCTTTATTTGATAGTTTCTCAAGGTAGTCTGCATCCTCACCTTGAGAAACTAGAGCCTTTACCCACTCCTCTCTCATTTCTTTGGCTAGTTCAGAATCAATTAGTCTGAACTTAGCCTCTTCCTTCTTCTTCTTCTCTAGTTCTTCTTCTTCCTTGTCAAATTGTTCCTGCAGTTGAAGAGCAAGAGCTTCATCTTCTTCAATCTGATAAACTGCAAGAATCTTTACTTTGAGCTCATCCAGCTGTTTTGCATACAGTTGGATTTGTTGTTCTCTGAGGAGAATGGCTGTGAGTCTATCTTCAGCTTTCTTTGTTTCAGCCATCTCCTCTTCTTCTCTTCTTCTTCTTCTTTCTTTTCTCTTTGCAACCTCTCTTCGTCTTCTTTGGTCATAATTCCCTTTCCCTTATCTTTGTTGGATGCCTCTGCTTCGGCTTCACTGATCACAACAGCAGATGATGGTGCTACTGTTGGAATCTCAGCTTTAGCTTCATTGGTAATTTGGGGAATGGATAAGGTAGGGGAACTGACTTCATCTTCTTCCCATTCCATACCTGTCACGTCCTTCCATGCCTCTTTCATCTTTTCCTCTTTTCTTCTTTTTGATTATTCTTCTGTGTTCAGTCTGACTGTTGGAGAAGAGAGAAAGGATAGGTCTGAGTCAGATCCAGATTCCCCCTTGTACAAAGAATCCTTGATGATCTTGATCATTTCTTGACTTTCTAAGGAGTTGACATTGAAGATGAGTGATCTGAGCTCAAAGACCTTGTGTAGGAAGGCTGAAGGTAGGAGCAAGATCTCCTTGATGTTGACTGTTAGAGAAGATCCATTGCTTAGGAAGAACGTGAAGTCATGGGAGTCAGTGCTTGTCCATCCTTGCACTTCGACATCCCTGATCATTCTATTGTACAGGAATCTTCTCCAGCACAGAACTTCTTCTTTTGTGAGAAGACTGCTCCTTATTATTTCAAGTCTTCTAGGAGACAGTCTTCTTTCTACTGCTGTTGAAGATTCAGGATAGGCTACCCTTTTTGCTGCTTGTATTTGTCTTTGAAAGTTGGGTAGATTATCCTCCATCAAGTCATAGAACCTGCCAATGGCAAGTTCTGCTGAGAGGTCCGTTGAGTTGTTGATGCATTGTAGATGGTATAGGTGAAGGACTTGGATGCTGTTGAGAAAGTCCCAGTTTAACTCTTCTACTCCGCCAAACTCCCAACCAATCCAGAACCTCTCAGACTTTCCATCATACCCCCAAGCTAGTATTGTATCAAACTCTAGCTGTGTTGAAGTCAGTGGAAATTGGGGGGCAGTGGAGTGACTTAGGATGGCTGCTGCTTCAGGGATGATGCTGGAAGATGTATATGTTTGTTCTGTGTCTTCAGCATCATTCAGCATCTCATCAACAGCCCTGACGACTAACTTCCAGTCTTCAGATGTCTCTTCTTCTTCGTTATCTGAAGCTGGCAAGTCATGAACCTGTACAAAAGCTGGCTTGAAAAGTGTGCTTTGAAATACAGCCTGCTCTTGAATCCAGTCGTCAAGACTGTCTGAGTCTTCCTCCATTGGGACCATCTCCCCTTTTTTGGTTGCATCAGTGGACAAATAAGCATCAGTTTGGGTGCCCACTGATACAAGAGAGGGAGTAGGTACAGTTGGGCATTGATGGGCTTCATGCATAGAGACTTGGTGTCTTAGTTTGGACACTTCAGCCTCTAGCATAGCCACCCTGGCCTTCAATTCCAAGTTATGAAGTTTCAGTCTGTCCTCATCCACAGTTGTGGAATCCTTGGATCCAGATGGGGCCTTAGGCCTAGCCTATTCATCCCCATCACCCATGGTTTCTTGGCACCTGGGATTCCTCTCAGTGAGGGGAGTTTCCAAGGAAGCATCCTCACTGTGAGTTACCGTGGTTGAGGTCTTAGCAATGTTTTCACTGTCCTCCTGGTCATTTGATGGACCAGCAGTAGTGACAGCCTCTTCCACATCCACTCTTTCATAACTCCTAGAGTGGACCTTCAGGGTAGAAGAACTTGGGTTGGGTGTGTTGGAAGCAAGATCAATCAGTACCTCCGAGATAGTGGTAGTTGGAGAAGGTATATCATCTTGATCAGGTTCCTTAACACTTAAGTTCAGAAGAGAAAGGAAAGGCTCAGGGGGCTGTTCTATGGATCCGGGAAGTGATCCTGATCCTAATAGAGAGACATCCAAAGGAGTCTCCCTTATAATATGGCTGTCCCTTATGATATTCTCACCAGAATGTTGTGATTCTGAGTGAGGGCTGTTAGGTTGGGTTTGGGCCTTGGAGGCAAGAGAAGAAGGAGTTCTCTTGCCCCTTTTCCTAGTATATGTCGTTGCAACCGGGGCCCTGTGTTCCGGTTGAACGATAACATCCAAAAGAGGTGTAAGTAATTTTTATGCCTGTGCATCCTTTGTAGTATGCACAGGGGTTCAAATGGTAGAAGCAGACTGTTGTTCAGGATGTGAGGTGGAGGGTGTGGGATCAGTATCAGCTGGGATTGCTGAACTGTCACCCTGAAAACCCATCGTGTGCCAATAGCATATTTACCTGGTGGAAGATCAACAAGTTTCCAGACATCCTGCCTCTTGAATTGCAGCAATTCTTCCTGCATTGCTTCAATCCAGTTGCTGTGTTTGAGTGCTTCATCTATCTTATTGGGTTCCACCTGAGATAGGAAACATGAAAACAAGCATATATTGGCCTCGTGAGATTTGCTTCTTGTGAGAACTCCTTGGTGTACTTGGCCAGTAATATTCTCTTGAGGATGTTCTTTGTGGATCCTCTGTGCTGGTACCACCTCTAGCTATATCCCTTGCTCCAGATTGCTTTGATTTTGATCAGGGGTCTCTTCATTCATGGTGGAAGAGTCTTCAACATCATTATCCACATCAATATTTTCAGCAATAACATCATCTGCATCTACAACATTTACCGAAGAGTCTTCATTTAGATTTTTAGTTTCAGACAGGTTGCTGCTGGTTACATTAGACAGTCTTGTTCCTGCTTCACTTGCTTCAATTGCTTCCACAACTGATGGAGGATCAATTGATGGTCTTCTCAGACTGATAGAAGATTTGGGAAAATCCAGTCTGTAGTCAGTGGATGAAGTGGACGTAGACTCCATATTTGAGAAGGTGAGAGGCTCAAATATTTGGGAGAAGGAGTCTATGTCAAAGAGCAAGTTTGGACCTTTTCCTTGTTCACAGACAATGTGTTCTCTGCATTCCACATTTGCTGATTCTTCCACAATTCTTGTTCTTGAATTGAATACTCTATAGGCCTTTGATTGAGAGGAATAGCCTACGAAATATCCTTCATCAGATTTGGCATCAAACTTAGGAAGAACCCCATGTGTGATGAGAATGGTGCATGGACACCCAAAAGTTTTTAGGAACCCAATGTAGGGAATTCTTTGAAACCAAAGTTCATAGGGTGTCTTGTTGTGGGGTTTGACAATTAGAACTCGGTTTTGCACATAACAGGTTGTGCTAACTGCTTCTACCCAGAATGTGAGTGGCAGTTTTGAGTCAGTCAACATAGATCTTGCTGACTCAATAAGAGTTTTGTTTCTTCTTTCAGCAACTCCATTTTGTTGAGAAGTTCTTGGAGCACTGTATTGTCTTTCTATCCCCTTGCTTTTACAGAAACAGTTCAAGGTGTGGTTCTTGAACTCTGTGCCCTGATCACACCTTATGATCTTCACCTTTTGATTGCTTTGATTCTCTACCCTGAGAATGTAGGATTTGAGAATTTCAGCAGTTTCATCTTTAGTTCTCAAGAAGTATGCCCATGAGAATCTGGTGTAGTCATCTATTATCACCAGACAGTATGAATTTTTGCCCATTGACATGACATTTGTAGGGCCGAAGAGATCCATATGCAGCAGTTGTAGTGGAGTGTCATTTGAATTCAAGGTCTTGGGATTGTGAGAACTCTTGTGTTGCTTCCCCTTTAGGCATGCAATGCAGTGGTCTTCCAGCTGAAACTCTTTGTCAGGAATCTCTCTGTAATATCCTGGATTTTTCCGATGTACCTTTCCCTAAACGCGTACCGTAATTACTTTAAACTTTAATCCTTACTTCTTTAAATAGTATTTTTTTTATTATTTAAAATGGATTTAAGGAAAACTTTCATATACATAGATATATATATATATAATTATGTATGTTTATTATATTTTTTTGATATTATTAAAATTCCTAAAAACTCATGAGTTTATAATTATATATTATAATCTTATTTCAAAAATACTTGAACTTTAGAATCATAAAAAAATTATTTTATATAATGAAACTTATAAAACTAGTGTAGTTCTTTTAATAAAAAAAAATAACATATTTATTTTATAAAAAAACTAGGGACCAAAACTGCCCATTCTTGAAACTTAAATTAATTGAAACCTAAGTTTCAGCATAAAACGGCAAAGCTTACAAACTTCAGGGACCTGTTCCGTACTAAGCCCAAACACCCGAACCCAGAAATCGGTCATGGGTTCGAGTCCCGCAAGCGACGATTTTGAGCTCGAATTATCCGAAATCGCGTTTTCGTCCAAGTTCAACGAACCTCGGGTCTCGCCTCAGGCATGCGACCCTAACCGGTATCCCGACTTTCGATTTCAACTTTAACACGGCGTGGGTTCAAATTTAAATCCGGCATTTATACCCGTTAACTCCCACCTAACCGAGCATTAATCGTCGAAATTGGCTATAAATACTAACCCAAACATCTCAACGACATCATCCCAAACCATTCTCAAGTGCCAATTTCACGATTTCGTATCTGCATTGCCGGATTGGGAATCACGACCGCCGACGATCACCTTCAACCCGTTCTCCCTCATTTCTTCATCATTTCAGGTAATTCGAGTGACCCTCTGTTTCGTTTTCATTCAGGGATCAATAGCCCTATGTTAATTTGCATTAACAGGGGGTTAATCGCTTCGTATTTGGGCGATGGAATTCTAGGGTTCATATCGGATTCAGGGGCGATTGGGGATTTTGGTTTATCAATTTGTTTTTCCGTGTTAATAATCAACGAGACCCGTAGTCGGGATGGCTTAGTGTCTGTGCGTATGCTGCGACCCGGTCAGTGACCCGGGTTCGAGCCGGGTAAACCGATTTTACCCATTTTAATTGTTTTAGCCTTTTTAAAATCAGTTTTAAACTTTTATAATTTTTATAAATTATGTTATACATTTATAAACTTGAATCTGATTTTTTGTTACACTTTTATATTCAGGAACTATTTTAATTAATTAAACTTAGTTAAAACTTATAAAAAGATTAATCTTTAAAATAAAATTTTAATGCTTAGATATCCTAAAATAAATACTTTTTTTCTTATTAATTAGAAAAAGTAATACTTATAAACTTGTGCATTTTATAAAAGCTATATTTAATAAGTTCAAGACTTATTTGTTTATTCATTTAGAAACAAGAAAATAAATAAACATTCTTATTTAAAGCTAGAAAGCTATGAATTTATAAACTTTATAAAGATAGAAAAATCGTTTACTCATTTATTTAAAAACGTAATATTCTAAATTTATAAACCTTATAAATATTAAATGAGAAACTTTAAACATGTAAACTTTGTGTAAATACTTTAGGAAACTCTATTATAAACTTATAAACCTTAAAGAATTTTAATTTAAAGTATAGACTTTATAAGAAATCATATTTTAAATAAACTTATAGAAACTTGGCTTTTATTTAAAAATTATAAACATTATTTATTACGAAGTAATTTGTAATATAGATGTAAATACTTGAAAACCTAAACAATTTATATTTCTTACTTTCAATTAGATGATTATCTATTCTTAATAATGATGTAAATCTTGAAATGATTTTTATAAAACCTTAATTATTATTCAAAAATAATAATTATCATTATATACTCTTTAAATAATTATTATAATAATTATTTATTTCTTGAGTAATTATTGTTAAAACTTTAATAATTATTTAGCCTTTCGTTTAACAAAATGTACAATTCCTTAGGAAAACTATTTTAATCATTATTACCAATTGGGTGTAATAATTGTGAAACTTTAAATAATTATCTTACTAAATCATTCTAAGCTATAAACTTATTTAAAACTTTGATGCACAAGTCTTGAATCATTCATTCAAAAACCTTTGTTTTAAACTTGATTTAAAACTTCATGAACACGATCAATCCCATCCCATATTCGGAACCCTAGTCCGAATCTCGAAATCCTAGATCCTTACCATAGACTTATAGTATCATACTTAAATCTTTAGACTTGCAATCTTAGGCTTATTGTGAGGATATTCTCCCTCAAAGTCTTGCAAACCTACTCTTATCGGATACTCTTCATCAATCCAAGTGAGTATACTTAGCCCCTTTTTCCTTTTACGCTTTTGGGGTGAAACATGTTCACAATTCTTAAACTTATACAATTCTTGTACAACTATGACTATGTGTTTATTCTTAATGTTAAACTTGAGACTTGTATGCTTAGATTAAACTTAAAACTAGCACATTCATTAGCTTTGATCAAGCCGATAGTAACAATGATAGATCTATTGCATTTGACCAATCCACCTTGATTGATTGACCCCTTCGGGGGGGGGGGGGAGCCCTTGGTGTTTGTTACTACATTAAACTTTAAACTTGAGACTTATAAGGGTAACTTGCGGGTTATGCCTAAACTTGGTCGGAGGGTTGATGTGCACAATGTCTAACATGCTTGTTTTCTCATACTTACATTAAAGAATGCATATATCATAGTGAATTGTAATTCTTTTCAAATACTTGTTAAACTGTGTCAAAACCTTTGTATCTCACCAACTATTTTGTAGTTGACAGATTCTTTCACATGTTTCAGGTACTACAACATGAGACTTTACTGTGATCACATAGGATGCTTGGACCTAGAATGCTTAATCAATTAGACTTGTATTCTTGCTATGTATTTGATTTATTCTTTGTATTGGAACCTTGAAGTTATTTAATAAAATTGTTTAAACCTTAATAGTCAACCTTGTGCTATTGAACAACCGCGTCCGCCCCGACGTATAATCCGCCGTCGGTTGGGGTGTGACACCCTCTGACAAGATTATTCTTCACCAATTTGTTAATGGTTTTGATATTAATATGGCTTAATCTCATGTGCCAGAGAGCTGATTGATCAACTGAGGCTTTTGATAAAAAGCAGGAGACACTCCCAGATGGAGTGACTTCATTCATGTCCAGTACATAGAGATTTTCTTTTCTCTGAGCAGTCAGTAAAATGCTTTCTGGAGGAGGTGTGGATAAGCCTGGAGATAGTACAAAGCATTCTTTATATGTGAAGAGCATCCAATGCTATTGATCACAGACCTGGGAAACACTCATGAGATTGAAATCCAATTCTTTGACATAGTTGACCTTATCAATGCTCATTCTTTCGTTAGACACAGTTCCTTGTCCAGTAATGGATCCTCCCTTTGAGTCACTTCCAAAGGCAACATATCCTCCATTGAAATGTCTGAAGTTGGAGAGGATGGATCTGTTGCCTGTCATGGGCCTGGAACAACCCAGGTGTTATTCTTGTGACCTGGCTGTCCCTGCACATGATAGATTTCTAATTAGTAGGAGGAACCCAAGAGTCTGCAGATTTGAAAAAGATGGTTGTTAGCTTATCCTTTTCAGTATGTTTGCAGTCAATGGAACCAATGACAATGCTTGGAGATGGTTTGGCTTTCCCTTGCCTTGTTGGTGATTTTCTAGTTTTACTCACATTGTCAGTGGCAGATTTTGCTACTGATGTTTTTGGCTTGTCAACAGTAAATCCTGCTGCTGATGGCTTTGCTGAAGTGGCAGCATTCTTTGCCTTGGATTTTGCCTTGGATTTTGCCTTATCAGCAGTGGACACTCTTGCTGCTGATGGCTTTGCCTTATCAGCAGCAGATTTTGCTGCGAAGGATTTTTAGCTTATCAGTAGCAGACTTGGTTGCTGCTGAAAGCTTCTTCTTTGTTTTCTTGGGCTTAACTTGACTAACAACTAATGTATGCTGATCCTTCTTTACCTTTTGTCTTTGAGGGGCTTGATGAAGGATCTGGTTGAAGGGGTTAAACTTACAGTTTGCAGCAAAGTGGTCTGATTCACCATAAATGATGCAAGTTTGTTGATATTTAGGCAGCTTCACTCTTGGGGGAGATAGAGACTCCCTGAACTTAGTTGCTTTGACCTCGTAGCTTCTTACCTTCTTGTTTTTGTTAGTCTTTTCAAAGGAATACTGCTTTGAATTTCTTTGGTATTCCAGGTAATGAAAGCAGGCGCTGGCAGTGTGGTTATATCTGCCACATACAAAGCATGATCTTGCCAGTTTGTCTCTTGAAAGCTAGACATAGTCCTTTCTTTGAAACAGATCCTTGAAGTTCCATGGATGAGCTTTGTTATGTTCAAAAGTGGCTTCTTCTAGGGTCTTTTGAACATATGGAACTTTTTCTTCAGGCTTACGACATATATCAAATACCTTCCTCCTTGTGATCGGCTTTGACTGAGGCTTGGGGTTTGTGGGTCCTGATGTCTGTCCCTTTTCAATGTTTAGCTTTCTTCCATCTGGAGGATAGCTGATCTTGATCTGTTTGAATGGTACATGGGCTGGAACAGCTGGAATAACAGCAGGAACTTCAACTCTATTCAGAACAGCTTCAGATGGGGCTGCACTGGTTTCATCATGGTCTGAGTAGGTTGACTCAGATTCCGATGAGGTAGTGCAGTCTTCGACGAAAGGTTCATCCGTTGAAGGATCAAGGTTTCGGTTTGCAGTGTCAAGATTTGCAACATTGAAGCTTGGTTCGTAAATGGCAATATAGTCAGCAGGAGGAGGAACAGAATTGTACTGATCATTGTTATACCCAAGTCCAGTATTTACCTTCTCATGGACTTGAATATCTAAAAGTCTTTGTAACTTTTTGGAGGAAAATTCAAATTTTTCAACATGAACTTTCTGTTCTGCCAGTTCAGCTCTGGTAGCTTTTAGTTTGACCAGTAGATCATCAATCTGAGTTTCAAGATTAGTTTGTTCGGGTTTTAGTGATGAAATATCTTTCTTAAGGCAGTTAATCTTTCTTTATAAGTATTTTCAACCTTTTTGAACTCATATTTCATCTGATGAAACTCTTCATTTTGATCTATAAGGTTTTGGTTATGCTTTCTATAATCCAAAACTTTATCAATACAGGCTTGAGAGCAAAGATGTTCAAATACCTGAGATGGTATCTCTGTAGTGTCTGACATAAGAGCTTGATTGTTGACAGGCAGTTCTTCATACTGGAAGCTCCAATCAAACTCAGAAGTTCCAACAGTTGCACATGCTGCAGTTTGAACTGGAGGAGTAGCTTGTTGTTGTTGTTGTCTGGGTTGGGCTTGGTGAGCTTGTCTTGACTGAGGAGTAGCTGGATTTACTCTTGGTGCCCTGCATTCTCTGGCAAAGTGACTCAGTAGGTTACAGTTGTAACATCTTAGTTTGCTTTTATCCAAGTCAACTCTGGTGTTGGAGTTGTTACTTGGAATGGGTCTTCCGGTTCTAGAGTAGAACCTTTTTGCTCTTATAGAGAGCATGACATACGAGTGATGTATGTCTATTTCTTCTAAATCATCTGGATGAAAGCATTACAGATCCTCCTTGATAAAGGACATGTTGCTTGAGTTTTCAAAAACAAAAGCAGCAGAGGTTGATGTTTGAGGAGGAGCTTCTAGGAGAAAGAAATGGTGAGCTGTTTGTTTGAGATGTAGGAGTTTGTGTATGGGTGACAATGGGAGGATAGTGGTTGCTTGAACTAGGAACTGAGTGGTCGGAGTGAAGCGCAGATGAGATGCTGGAGGAAGAAGATGCTGATTGATGATTGGAGCTCCTTTCCTTGGCTTGAATCATTTCTAATTCATATGTTTTCAGCATGCCAAAGAGCTCTGTCATCTGGAGAGTATTTAAATTCTCCGTTCTTCTTATAGACACTATGTATAGTGTCCAGCAGCTTGGGAGAGATCTGATAAACTTTTTGAGAATATCTTCATTCTCTAGCTTTACTTTGGAGCACTGCAGTTCTCCCACCAGGTAAGTGTACCTGTTATACAAAACGGTTAGTGACTCACCTTCCTTCCATACGAAGTTTTCGTATTGCTGTTTCAGGACGTCTCTTCTGTTTTCTTTGACTTCCTCAGAGCCAGCAAACATCTTCTCAAGAGCCTCCCAGAGCTCTTTAGCAGTTTTGTAACTTCTGAAGTTATGAAAAACTTCATTTGGAAGGCACATTTGGATAGCTCCTAGTGCCTTGAAGTCCACCTCCATCTTCTTTATGTCCTCTTCTGAGTACTTGGAGGGCTCATTTGGAACTAGTGGTCCTCCAGAGTCAGCAGAGGCCACCATGGGAGTGTAGGGTCCATCCCTGATGGATTTCCACATTCCGTACTCCTGATAACAGAAAAAGTTTTCCATGCGATTCTTCCACATGTCGTAGTCTTCCCCAGATACCAATCTTGGTGGTCGGTTGATGCTGCCGATGTCTTCAAATCCATTGCTCTGTGTCATCTTTTTTTGTGTTTTTTTTGGGGGTGACTTGATGAAAGAGAGAGTTTAGAATAGAACCAGAAGTGATTAAACAAGTGTGAGTTTGTTTAATCTGAGCCAAAGCTCTGATACCACTTGTAGGATCGTGAAAGTACAAGATGGTTCTGTTCTTAGTTGAAATTGGCGGAAACAATAACAACTACACAAGTATAATCGAGTAAACAGAAAGAATACTTTTAAGAACATTATTGTATTAAGCTTTTGCAAATAAACGATTACAAATGAAACTCAATCAAAAAGCACACATACAATGAAGTGTTTACACAGTATTTATACTCACTTAGAATCAGGACAGACCCTTGATTCTAAGGTTCAGATCTAACACAGACCGTTGATCTTTTGTATATAGCTAACTATTACACGTTTAGTCTAAAACTAGTTAACTTTATTGAAACGTCTTCTTTATGCATTATTGCTTGCATGCTTAGGGAAGAGCATTGTTGTATTTTATTGGTTGTGTCATTGAGGTTCCTTCTGCTTTGAGTGTGTCAGTTGCTTTTGCAGAAAGTTGTCAGTGACGCTTGGCATGGATAGTCAGTTGCAACGATTTGTCTTCAAGGCACACGGCTGTCAGCAGCAAAGATGAGGATCAGCAGCAAGATGCGACCATCCAAAGCTGCTGATGATTTGCCTGTCAGCAGCATCAAGTGTTGATGCTGCTAAGAAGCCTATCCGCAGCAACTTTGGTCTTCAGCAGATAAGGCTATCCGTAGCAGATAAGCTTGTCCGCAGCAGTTTGTTGGTCAGCGGCAAACTCTGAGATCAGCAGCATTTGTACTTAGAGAATTTTGTAGCCATCAGTCTTTATTTCTACAATCGTGTTGTAATGGCTTAAGTGAGAGCACAATGTAATGGCTTGAGCCAATGCATAGTGTAATTAGTAAGAGCAAATTCGAAAACTTTTATTAAGGAATTGGAGTTCCTACTTAAGTCAATTACCCTCAACCATAGACAAATAAAATATTACCATAAATCTAAACCGTCAAAATCGAAATCTTATTATGTTTCACCAAAATTTCTTATTCCATATACCAAAGTTGAATTATTGTGAATTTAAATGTGTTGGACGGACTTATTGATCGACCCGTATCTAAACTCATTAAGCTTGATACAATGTGTATTGTTGTTTTGTATATCGTATACCTTTTTATAATAATACTAGGTTAGTTCCCGTGTATTACACGGTTAATGAAAAGAAACATATATTATTCATAAGTGTCTAAATAAGAATTACTTTACACAGTGAAAAAAATAAAATTACAATTACATTCACAAAACCAAATTACATAAGGTAAATTTTTTAGATTCTAGAAAGTTGATTTTGATTAATTGTTATTTGCTTAACAAAGATAAGTTGTTAATTTTTTTAAAAAATTGTCAATTTAATTCTCTAATTATAGTAAATTTGCGAGAGTTAATTTATTGATTTTGTTATAATTTAAATAATACAAAGTTCAAAATTTTCAAATCAAACGGTTTTTAAGTTCTAGTCAAATGATATTAAATAATTTTAGCAATTATATTTGTTAAGCATTTATTATTTGTGAGAGGTTTAAAATCTTAAATTATAATTAAACTTTAGGTGGGAAAACCATTTTACAAAAACATTTATTTATTAGGGAGTATAGATTAGTATTTTTCTTTAATTAGTTATATTTTGAATTCTTATTTAATATAATTATTATTCTTCTTTAATAATATATTTATAATATCATTATTATTTAATAAGATATAGGTGCATTTATTAGGAGAGAGAGGCGGAAAAACCAATATAAGAAGGCATGAGGGAGTGACATGTGGCAATCCAAAATCTTTATTTATTAGTATGTATAGATTTGATTCACTTATAAAATTTCCCATCTAGTGGTCTGGGTTTTTCAGTTTTACTTAGTAGACATCTTAAAAGGATTTACATAAATGACCAACATGAAAGTTGGCATTCAAAGTAATAATACAAGGTGTGACGTGTGGGTTGAGACCATAATGTGGTCCAAGTTATATATATTTACAAGCAAAACACAAGCTTTAACATCTAAGTTGATTCCTCACGAGGCTCACTGTTATTATTTGCTTTCTACATGACATTACCTAAAAGTATACATCGGAAACCAATTTTTTTCCCCAAATGACAAGTTTTGTCCTCAAACTCATCTGATTTGCCCCAGATATACATTAATCATATCTGCACGTGTTGTTAAACAAGTTAAAACCACACACCACTTATTAACAAGTTTAAATTCAAAAACTGAAAAACCAAAATTATGCATTAGTCAACATGGTATTCAGTGGCAAAGCTTGAAGAAAAACGTCGGGGAGGCCGAGACGGAATCCTATAATTTTTCTTTCCTATCAGGGGGCCGGAACTTAATACCTATAAAATTTTCGACCGAATACATATAAATTAACACTACGGAGCGAACATATTGTGAGAATCATTGTTATCAATGGTGAATTAGCGAGGATTATAATCATTGATGATAATCTTACAATTCATGGTTTTAAAATATAACTTGTGAAGATCATAGTATTCAATAATGAATATCAAGTTCATTAACCTCAAGTTGGTGAATATCTTAATCATCAAGTATAACTGTGAGGTTCATTAACCTCAATTGTGAATATCATAGTCTTCAAATAGAGTTAAATACGGTTTTAGTCTCTATGGTTTGACCAAAATAACAGTTTTAATCTAAAAATTTAAATTTGACTTTTTTAATTCAATAGTTTCAATTTTATCTCAATTATAGTCCGATCCACTTACTCCATCCAAAAATTCTGTTAACTTTTTATTAAAAGACCAAAATACCCCTGAATTAAAATTGTTACTCAAAGTTATTTAACCCATCTAATTTTTTTTCCTCTTAGTTTCTCTCTCTCTAATACATACGCATCACCACACCAGACCACTTTCTCATTGGACCTGTTTCACTGTGGGGATTTGGGTTATGAAGCTAAAATTGATCAAATTGGACATGTTTCAAACAAGAATCGTGGGCAGAAGGAGTTAGGGTTGTAAGGGGGTGGTGTCTCTCTCTAATATATAATATATATATATATATATATATATATATATATATATATATATATATTATATATTACTAACAGGGGTATTGTTGTCTTTTTATACAAACTTAACCGAAAAACTTTAACGGGTTTAATGTATTGGACTTTAACTGTTGCAAAAATGAAACTATTAAACTAAAAAAGACAAATTTAAACTTTTGAAATGAAATAGTTATTTTGGTCAAACCACATGTACTAAAACCATATTTAGCTCCTTCAAATATAAGTGTGTGGTTCGTTGATCTCAACTACGGGTGTTCATCATATTGGTTTTCGGGTTTTACATTTCTTAAATCGAATTCGAACGGATTTGAATTCAGAAAGTTCAAAATTGATTGGAACTTGGGTTGATTCGAATTCACCTAAATTATAAATAAATAATATATATGTAACAAATAAAAGATGTACATACTATCTAAAAAGAAATAAAAATATGTAATTCAAATTTGAATAAACAAGTTGGTTCAATTTGAAGTTCATATATTTGAATTCGATTCAAACCGGAGTTCGAACTAGTACTTCATATTCGGCTTGAATCCTATCTTGGGTTTTTTGAGACCCATTCGAATAATGAACACCCTAATCTCGACTGTGAATGTCATGAATTCAAAAAAAAATTATAGAATCAAGTCCTCATCTTTCCAAACACTTGCAAGCTTCTACTCAAACACTACCACACCGTACCTAGCATGTAACAACTAGAACTAGCATGTTATTCATATCAAATGAAACACATTATGCCTAAACACAAAGTTAATCTTTCAAGCAAAAAATTTAAAGACTTAGAGGTACTAAATATATATATATATATATATATATATATATATATATATATATATATATATAAAGAGACGTATTAAATAAAAACCTTGAGTTATTGTAAAAACTCTTAAACTCAACCTCATCTATTCATTTTATTTATTTTTTATTTTTAAAGGATATTAAGGTCATTTTATCACTCTCTTTTTAAACCTACACCCTGTCTCTATCTCTCTCCAAAACCCCAAATTGTTTTTCTTCAAGATAGAAGTTACCATCAGAGATTTTTTTTCAAGATGAAGTTCCCATCATATATCGTTCCATCACAGATCTTTGTTTCCGGCAACCATCATTTTATCACCAACCATCGGTTTCAAAACATCCAGATCTCGTCTACCATCTCTAAACCCATATCTGAAATCGAAGTTCGTTGTGCTGTAGAAGACCGTCGACCACAACCGTGTGAGATCCACAACAAGCGCCACAACCACCACCACCATCATCATCGTCCTTCACGCTTAGTTCGGTTTACTCTTGAAAATATGTATCAAAGATGGCCGGAAAAACGCGATTCCAGTCGTGATTCATCTAGCCAAGCGAGATCCGGTGACCGTCTTCTTCTATCGTTAGTTGTGAGGTGTTTTCCGGTGAAACTAACAACTGTGGCGGCGATGGGTGTTTAATTCGACGGCGGCGGCGATGGGTCAGATCGGCAGAGTCGCTTGGTTCGCGGAGTTTAACGGGTACATCTAATTTTGTAAGTACCTTCGTCTTGTGAGGAATTAGCATGGGGAATGAAACCCAGAAACCGTGCACCGTTAATTTTATATTTTTCAAATTTTTTTTAAGTAAAAAAATTGAAGCACGAGAAGATTAGGATTTGTTTTTATTATATATATATTTTTTAATCATCACCTAATTTTATATTTCATATGAATTCTAAAATGAAGAAACTCATGTTATTATGAAACTAATGTCTGATTCTTTTTTGGGTTGCCATTTATATAAAAAAGTGAATTTTGTTGTTTAGAAATCAAAAGCAGGATTTTTTTTAAAAAGTGAATTTTGTACAGAAACTAATGTCTGATTCTTGTTTGGGTTACCATTCTATTCAATCATATTTGTGGTCAGCCGGTGAGGAATTCTGGTAGGCAAAACACATTTCTACTTTCGACTATTTTTGTTTGGGAAAAGATATAAAATGTTTGTTGATTTTATTTTTTTATTTACGAACATAACTTATAATGAGAATGGTTACACAGATTTGAAAATGTAACCATATAAATAGAATTTACACAGATTTGAAAATTGTAACCATATAAATAGAATTTATACAGATTTGAAAATTGGTTGTGATTTTCAAAAGTGAATGTGAGTTACTTGGCTTAAACTGAATTTACACAGATTTGAAAAACCCAAATTTGAATTTACACATGTGTATTTGATTATTTTACACAAGTGTAAACTGAATTTACCTATGTGTAAAGAGTTTTTACCCATGTGTATTTCATTTTACACAAGTATATTTAATGTTCTTTTACAAAGTGTAATTATGTATAAATTTTTGATGTAAAGACTAAAGATTGAGGTGACTTACATTTTATAAAATATAAACTCCATTTTGCATACAACCAATGCTTTATATATGCTTACAGGGTGACAATTTTTTATTTTTTTTTATTTTGTTTTTGCAGGTTGATCCCTTTTGTACAATAAGCATGGCACATCAAATTGGTGAAAGTGTTCGTTACCAGATTCAGAATTCCCATCCTGAAGTTTCTGAAGTCTTCATACAGTTAGGTATGCAACTCGTTCCTATAATTAAGTTAAACGTGTTCCATTAATAATATAGTGCCCGAATAATTCTTTTTTTTATGTCTCACTTTCCAGAGCCTGCCACTAAGCAAGAAATTGTGGTCGACTTGAACAATTCAATGTTGGAAGATAATGAGATTGAAGCAAAAGTTACCAAGTTGCTAACTAAGATGTTTTCTGAGATACACTTGCACTAATTCATAATATACCAATTTTCAAACATGTAACATTTATACCCTTCTTTTAAAACTTGCTTTAGGATATCTATTATGGAGTTTAAGAGTAGAAAGAAGGGTATAATGGCCGAATTATAAACTGTATTTAATAAAATGGGTAATATGAAATTTTGAAGTATTTTGAACGGGTATGTTTGATATTAAAATGATTAAGTTTTTTTATATAGATTTGGAAAGCCTCAATTTTAATTTACACATGTTTAAATTGAATTTACACGAGTGTAAAGAGTTGTTATTCATGTGTTTTTATGTTGATTCTAATCTGAACATGTATAAAATTGTCTTTGTACAGATTTGGAAAGCCCTAATTTTAATTTACACATATTTAAATTGAATTTACACATGTATAAACTGAATTTACACAAGTGTAAAGTGTTGTTATTCATGTGTTTTTATGTTGATTCTGATCTGAACATGTATGAAATTGTCTTTGTTGATGTGTATATACATATGTAAATTGTCTTTGTTCATGTGAATTGATTTTTGTATATGGGTTTTAGACGGGGTAGCAAACACATGAGTGATCGAAGATCTTGGTTCAAGACGGTGTAAAAGTCGGCTTCCTTGTGTATATGTTTTTTATTTTGTAAAAATATTTGTGTATTTTTGCTGTAATTTTCTGATTTATAAATATGTGTAAATTAGTTTTACACATGAGTTCTTTAAAAATCATATTGATATGCATATTGATTGATGAGAGAGAAAGAGAGTGTGTGTGTGAGAGAGAGAGTGTGTCTTTTAATACTAAGATTTAATAAAAAAAAATGCATTTACCTTTTTACCCCTGTATTAAATCTAGACCACATATTTTTTAATTCAAAATAAAAAAAACTCACATTCAATTACAACCACATATTATAATAAGTAATTTTGAATGAGTGGTTATGGTTGAGTTTAAGGGTTTTCACAACAATTCAGAGTTTACAACCGATACGTCCCATATATATATATATATATATATATATATATATATATATATATATATTAGCCTATAACCCGTGTAATACACACGGGGTGAAAAATATCAATACGTAAAATTCTTAAATCTTTATATATATATATATATATATATATATATATATATATATATATATTACAGGAAATGTATTACATATACTAAGGATAGAAAACAAAATTCAAAATATGTAAAAATTAATATATAATTGGGTTTCGAAAATACGTTAATTACTATTTAATGTAATTTGACTTTCATATACTATTTGATTGAAAATAAAACTTACATAATTAGATTTTAAAGTTTTTTATAATAAGGGATAATTTAAAATAAATGTGTTTTATTAGTATAATTAGTATTTTCTTTAAAAATATATTATTATTAAAAGATAGAGGTGTATTTAATAAGAGAGAGAAGCAAGAAAAACATGATGAGAATGAATATGTAGGAGACACGTGGCATTAAAAAATATTTATTTATTATATAGTATAGATATATGTCCTTAAAATAGATAATTTTATTTGTATACTCAACTTTTGGAAAGCTCTATGTAATTATCTTCGTAGTTTAAGTTTTCAATTGGTTATTCTTTGCCCAATGAAAGCTAACCACCTAACATTTAACCCAAATATAATTAGTGTACTTCTTCGAACATATTTAACAACCAAATGACCAAGTTAATTTTATCATGTTATTGATCAATTCAAAACATTAAAAAGCCAACTATCAACGTCTAAGAGTGGGTTTGAGTTTTATGCGCACAACATTTGAATGAATTCATACCAATATCATTTATACGATCATTCATAATTTATTATTATAAATAAAATATTACCAAATAATATACATCATTATGGTTTTCAGACGTGATCAAATATCCTGTTGTGATTAGCTTAATTGTTTCATGGATTCAACACCCACCCCTATGATCGATAAATTCCATGATATAGGAATCTGACTTCGAAAGCATTCTCCAAACAAAACAGTTCACTTTTTAGAGGCATCTACTTCACCCATTTAAAACCTTAACCGCCGTCCTTGATGTATGTGCCGACTGATGTCGTCATCGCCGCTACCGTCAGGTTCCCTCCTTGCCGTTGTCATCTTCGGCATACAGTCGTCGTGAAGACGAGCCGACACCATCTGAACTCGCATGCTGACGTCTGAACCCTATAAGTCCCTGGCTTCTCCCGATTATGTTTTCGCTGGTTGCTTCGGTGGTGGTGTGAGAATGGGGGTTGTGGTGGTGGTCAGGCGAGGTAGGGGGTGGAGGAGAGATGATGGTGGTTAAGGGGCTGCTGCGTTTGAGGTGGCGACCTGAGTTGATGGTGGTGAAGGGGCTGGAGGTGGCAGCCTGAGATGATGGTGGTGAAGGGGCTGTGTTTGGTGGTCGTGAACCTGGACTCGCCGGTTTGGTGGACTTGCCGGAAGTAGGGAGAAAGGGCAAGAAGAAGAAGGGAGAAATGAGGGTGGTTTGGGTTTTTAATTGTTTTATTTTCTTTATTAATTGTTTTTTTAGTAAGTTACATAAATAACCCTCAACTATGAAACTATTTTAATAACATGTATAATTAGTTACTATGTGTAAAAAGACTAAAATACCCCTCAATTTAATAGAAGAAACTAACGATGTTAGTGTCATGGGTTTAACTGAAACAAAAATGAAACCAAAAGGACTCAAAAAGTGAAATTAAAACTATTGAACTCAAAACGTTATTTTAAGCAAACCAGAGAGACTCAAACCGATATTTACTCTTGTTTATATTTAAACTTGTGTATTTGTTATTGAGAATGACAAACATTCCGTCTCCAACTGTCAAGCGAGTTGGAGAAATTAAAGTCTCCAATATCCTTACTAACACTATCCACCTCTCCAGCCTCTCTTCTTTTTTTTTTAATTGATCTACTATGGTTGCGTTGTAGCGTAATGTTGGTATCCAAAACCTCCTCAACAAACCTCTTTAAATTATTTGTTAAAATTAGAGTTTATACAGACATACACCTATAAACATCAACGAGTATTAGATGTTTGGTCAATAACCCAAGATTTTTAAAATATTTAGTTGAATTATAACATATGTGTGAATTATTTTTGTTTTTTCATGTTTTAATGTTCTCAATAATTTGTCAATACAAATATTGTCGTGTAGCAGAATATGGTAATAACGTGACAAGTCCGTGTGCGATATATGTTTATTTTAAATCCATGAATGATGGTAGGACATTAGTAGGATTGTAAGAAAATAACTTTTATTATGTAAAAACCACAATTTTAGAATTCAATTTATGCCCCAAAGAGGTTGAACACACCATGATGACGTAATATTTTCACTAGGTGCAAATCTATTAAAAACTCATTGGTGTAGTGTTATACATGTACATTTTTTATATCTTAGGTAAATTCTTATACTCGTTTTATATATTATATAAATATCTGACACTCAAGTGATACAATTCTAAATGATACCTATTCATCATTTTAAAATGACACTAATAAAAAATACTCTATATCCTCCGCTGGTCTCGAAATATAGAGATATAACTCTTACCTTTTAGAGCATTCTTATCAGCTTCTTTATCCTCATATTTATAATTACACTAAAAATCATTACCTTTTCTCTCTTATTTTTCAATTAAATAATACTTTTTATACTTTTATCATTACCTTTTCTCTCTTCTCTACTCACAACCACTTTCAAAAAATATTAAAAAATTTATACAGGTGAACAGTGTTTTCACAAATATACAAAAAATTTATACGTTTTATCTCTTCTCTACTTATAACCACTTTAAATCACTCCATAAAATATACAAAATCCACTCACAAACATATACAGAAACTGCTGTGAATGCTCTTAATCTCTTATATCATTCTAAAGTACACGTTTGTGTTTGGATTTTATAGATATATTTTAGAAAAAAAAACATTTAAGGAGATTTGAAAATGACCTTGTGTTTATATTGATTCATCTTCATAAAAGGTCTAAAGTAGGTCCACTAGTAATGGCTATTTGAATCATTAAAGTAGCTTACGATTTAATAATACCAACAACGTCTTTTATAGTTTTCAATTTAACAATTTGAATATTTAAAGTAAATGTTTTTTTTATTGGAGTTATGATTTTTCTATCTTTGTACTTATGTCGAAAGAGATTTTGGTTAGAAAGGGTAAATGAATTTGTTTTTGTCATATTAAGTTATGTCATTGAAATATTTTGGGTTTCTGAATGTAGAGATAGGGTTTTTGTTATATTATTTAAACTAGGTTAGAAAACTCGTGTATTACACGGGGGTGAATAAAAAAAAATAACAATTAGTAATAATGATTTAAAAATTATAAAACGATTGAACAATTTAATTAAGGATTAACAAAATTTTAAATTAAAAAATTTATAAATAAAATTGAAACGAATTATTAACCTAATTGTTTAAAATAATGAAGTTTATTAAAATGTAAAAACGGTTATGATGATACACTAACTATCTATAATACAAATTTAATTTACGAAATTGATAAGTAACGTCATAAATTATAACTATTTATAATTAATTTCATATTAAATTTATATGGTTAGTGATATAATAACTATCAATAATTAAATTTATATTAAATATCCAAAAATACATTATCTTAATATCATTATTTAATAGGAGAGAAGCAAAAGCCATTGGGGTTAGTGGCCGAGTAATAGGGGAAAATCCTTTAAGAACACCAAGATTTTAAGGAGGTCATAGGTTCACGTACCACTCTCACAGTAATAAAGAAATTTGTCTTTCATAAAAAAATAAGGGTAGGAGGCAACGGAGAATGACACGTGTCCATTCATTTAATAAAAATATATGCGGGAAAATAAGTGCGAGGAACACCAGAGAGTGACACAAGTTCTTCTATTTATTATTTATTATATATTTATTATAATAAGGATAAGGATTATACTTATTTTCTATCACGCAACATATATTATCATTCTTTGCGCCAGGTACAAGTCCTTTATGCAGCAGGTTTATGCTGCGTGTTACAGATACTTTAATCCCACGTCTGCCTCTTTATCTCTATAATTTTTTTCATGCCGGATGGAGGAGTTTACGACGGAGGAAGGTGGTGGAATTTATGCCGCCAAAAAAATTGTAACCCGCCGAAGTTGTTTGATTTCTCCGGTGAAGTCGCCGGAAGCAACACTGTGCTTGATAGAAAAAAACGTAAAAGGCGATGAATGGACGTTAATGAGGAAAAGAAGAAAAATGACAGACTGTTTCGACTTTAAACGTTAAAAATGATCAAATTTACTTATAGAAAGTACTAGAATCATAATAAACTAGAATGTAATTTCAAAACAATTTTTAAAAAGAACAGTAAATGGTAAAAGAAAATGAGTTATAGTTTTTTCGTGACTCAAGAATTGGTTTATAGTGCTTTTCTTTTTTTGCATCATTTACAATGTGTTTATTTTAAAAAGATATTTATCAAGCTGGCGTAATTTTATGTATTTTTATATTTTCATTTTTTAAATACTATATTATTTATGATGTCATCCGGTTTAGTTTCCGGTCCGACTAGTAAACCCCTAGAGCAATCGGTTTGTTTTTAAAAACATTTAAGTATTTAGATATGTATTTTTTTTGGTTCATTAACGATTATATCACTATGAAATCCTTGTTTCACTCGGTTAATGAAAAGAAGGACGATTACAATAAAGTGACAGGTAAACGAGCAACAAGTTACGCTGCAACCCCCTTTTGAATAGCAAAACCGATCCTACTAAAAACAAAGCTTTGGGTCTTAGGGGCCGAAATATTACTATGCACGACTCGTTGAACCCTGTTTAGGAATTCCACTGTCTCCGGTGCTAGGAACCCAAAAGTATCAAAAGCAAAACGGATAAACACGTGTTGGTTCTCTAAACAAACTTTCTCGTGTTTAACAACTTTGCATGATTCCGCCTTTAAAGCAGCATGGCCCGCCACAACCCCATTGTCCCTGAGCCCCACAAGAGGGGACACTCCTGTAAGGTCCACACAAGCGTGTTCCCCCTGCCCAACCAAACACAAGAATATCAGCCGGGCGTAGAGTAGACCTCCCTTCAAGCGGATCTGTCAGAAAGTTCACGGGGGCCTCTTTTTTAGCAGAAATTTCTGCCCGTTTGAGAACATCATAAAGAACATCCCTAACCAAATTGTGCCTTTATTTAAACCCGGGTAACTCTTTACAATGGACCGCATGCTCGCCAAAAGGATCCAAACAAGCCTTGCGGCAAACCGGGCAGGGCTCATCAGTCGGAAACAAGGGGATCATTAGCCGATACTTAAGGATAGCTCGGTACTCCACAGCCGACATATGCTGGCCAAGTCCTTCGATGGGGATAACTGTTAGAAAATCTTGAGCCCGAGGAGCCCGGAGACATTCAAACACCGCTTTTTGGCAAGGTGATAAATCAAACTTTACTCCCAAATTCTGGACGATTCCGCTAAATAAGGCATTCGCCAAAGCATGTTGGGCTTTAGGGGGGGCGGTGTCCTTATTAGAGAAACCGCTAAGATCGAAATCAGGAAGGGACATGCGCAAGCGATCCATCGCACACCCATAATCAGAGTATAACCCATCAATATCACAACCCCGAAGAATGTGGTCCTGTAAACTCCAAGATTGTGCCCTCGAGGCCACAAATGCATAAGCAGATACATCCTGAGCCGCACATAAACCCAAACCCCCAAAACGGGTTGGAAGTGATGCCAACCTCCATTGAAAATCCCCAAAAAAAGCACCACCACAAACCACGATATCCTCGATCGCACCACGGAGGCCCTTGTCAAAATATGAAACAACTTCCCCCACATACATAGGCTGGCATGTTCTAAGGCCGAATAATAGCTTTGCCACTCCCATACACGAGCGAAGCAAAAGGAGCTCGCATTGAGGGTCCCGCAAACGTGGGAGACAGCTCATCAGTTCCACCGCACAAGAAGCCCTTTTCACAGCCAAATTACTGATGAACCCTGCATCTCTGCTAATGGCGCCCCCAAGGAGTTTCACACCCAGCACTGGCCTTCCAATCTCACAAGGGAACAATCCATCTTGTAACTTCACCCCATTGCACGATGGCCAAAAAACTTCCGTTTTCTTGACGTTAAGCTCAAGGCCCAAACAGGGCCCCTCCGACCTGATAATAGCTAGGGCTTTAGCCACCTCTTTAGCGTCTCCGATAATCGTACCATCATCTAGGTACCAAGCATGGAAGAGAAGCTTACAGCAATCCCTGATCTTATGAACCAGCGGATGCAAAACTAAGGCAAAAAGGAGAGGTCCCAAAGGGTCCCCCTGTTGAACCCCAGTGGTGGACCAAATATGGTCATCACCCACATATAACCTAGCCGGATGCCCATATAAAAAATCCACCCATAGCGAAATGGACGGGCATCAGGTCCGAACCTCTTGCAAGAGGGCAGTCCTATCCACTAAATTGAAAGCATTGGAGAAATCGACGGTAAGCATAGCCAACGATCCATCCGAGTGAAACTCATTTAAGAACCTGTTTACGCTATGGAGCACAGCCTCTGCCCGATTAGGAACTCCCACCCCAAATTGAAAGTCACACAGATATTTAGTCATCTCCTTCCTAACACCCTTCATGGCCACCTTAGAGACCAATCTCCTCCAGATCGCACCTACGGCAATAGGTCTAATCCCGTTGTCCAGTTTGAGCAGCGGTGTGAGAGGGGTCGAGGCAACGAACTCCGCCAATCCCCTAGGGCATCTCCCCCCGAAACATAAATTAACCACCGTAGAAATAACCCTGAGCAATTCAACGGCGATTGTAGACGCTCCACAAAGAGCATCCAAAATATGTTGGGCTCTCAATCCGTCCCTCCCACAAGTGGTCCATTTGGGGAAAGCTTTAATGCATTCAAGCACGACATCATCATCCACAACAAGAGGAGGCTCAGAAAGTAAGGAAACATGCATAACCGGAGGGGGCAGGATGGGATGCTTTGCTACCAACACTTTCATAGTATCATTACCGAAAGGTGCAACCCCTGAAGAGCATAATACTTTGACCGCAGCAGTGAAATGCCCATCCGCAACTTTCCGCAAACATTGTTTAACATTGTTGCACGCCATAGAATTATCGGACCCAGGGACAAGCTCCACACGACACGTGGTCGACCCCAAAGGTTGGGCAAAAAGCGATAGGATGAGCTCCTCAAAACCATCCCCATCACGCCAAGCTGCCAGCGACCGTTGAATACTATGACATTGCAAAGACTTCCTATTACCAGACCTGCGCTCCTGACGGTTAGAAGGCCTGAAAACTCGCAACGTGCAACGCGGGTAACAACAAAAGTCTAACCCATGCCTCAACAGAGTCTGGCATAGCCGCCACTTTACCGAGGGCAGCAGTTAATGCCTGGGCAAACGCCATCCGACAATTATGAGGGATGCTTTTAACAGTCGTGATAGGAAGAGAGAAGACGCGTTTAAGGAGAACCCCGTCCACAACCACCCCTCCCAAAGGAACAACTTCCCTCCCAACATTCGGCTTAGGAATCCCCACTATAAATTCCTCTGCATCTCCCGCAACCCGTTTGAAACGGGCTATCCCATCCATATGGTGGCATGCCCGACTGAGAGCATGAAGGCACATACACACCCCGCACAGCCACTGGCCTGAGACCTTTAAAGCCTCACTAACCGAAACAAACAAATCATAATTCATGGAGACCGCTTCCCGCAAGGTCCCTTTCCGATCGTCCGATGACAAATGGAGTCGCTTTATATGTGCAACCAACCGAGGAAACCCCTTGGATCCCGACGTTCCATCCGGGCAGCAATGGAAACCTTTAAATGGACACAGCCAAACACCTACCTCCAATGGAGGAACCACCCTGTCATCCCGAATCTCAGACATAATAACAGCTCCTGACAAAACCCCCGAGCTATGAAACCAAACCAAAATCAGACCACAAACCCCAAAAACACTCACTAGCAAGGTAAATATAAACCTTACCACCAAACCACCACCCTAACTCCCCCTCCCCCTCCACCCAACAGATTCGGGGAGACTACATGTTGGACACTACATAACATAATTCAAAATCAGGTCAAACCGAAAGTTCACCTTCAAAGTTGGAGAAGAAAGGTCGCCGAACAGGAAGTTCGCCTAAAAAGAGATAGGTTCAATAAACCATTAGAAATTAGAATTACAGAAACAAATTAATAATCTTTGTTAATGGATTTCCAAGATTCAATCTTGTTCAAGATTAATCCTAGAGGTGAATTGACACATTTGCTGGGACCTTTGTTCTCAGAGACATTTAAGCGAACACCTTGTAGGCATTGAAAATACAAAGACTTAATTGGGTCCTTTAATTACTTCTTCACCATCATTATTGTTTTCCCCTTTTCAATCATTCGGATTTCAAATTGAGACAGTAACTTTGAAGAATTTTGAATTTGTTTGAAGCCTAATCAAGAAGATGGATACTGAAGCTCTCGGTGCCCAGATCTTGTTTGCCCAAACAAAGCACGATATTGCCCGGATCTTGTTCAACTACAAAACCCTGAAATCTATGGATGAAGATTTTGCCGAAGAAGCCGACTCAGACCACCCTAACCGCCAGTGGTTATGGCCTTCAACCGGTGAAGTTTTCTGGCAAGGAAACCTCAAGTTAAAAGTAAGGTAAGATGCTCAACAGGCAAAGTAAAAAAAAAGGTGGATCGGTTGGAGACGTTGGTTCCCTGTCAATCTCCTTTTTGATCTGATTTACCATAAAGGTCTCAGGCCAGTGGGGTTGGAGAATCAGACGGCGCCATCCGAAAACCTTCAAGATTTACCATAGAAATCCTGCCTATCAACAATCGCATAACGATGACACAAAAAAATGAGTATTTATGTAAAAAAAAACCCTTCAAATTTCAAAAAATAACTATATTTAAAAAGAAAGTTTATAAAAATTGTTATAATTTTTAAGCAACTTAGAATAACAAAAATAATACTTTTTTTGGGTCAAACAATAGATACCCACGAAAATAAGTTTTACCATCTGTCTTGAGTTGGATTTCCTCAATTTCGTATTGCAAACATACACGTATAAAGTCCCCACCGTAGGGTTTAGGAAGAACATAACCCGCCGCAATACACGGGGGATAATTCTAGTTATATATATAGGAGCTATTGTTCGAAAACATATCGAGGCATTTAACTTTTGGTACTATAAATCACATATAAAAAACTCAATGCCCATGCAACGCAAATCATAATTCATAGTTTATAAACTAAACTAAAACTGTCTTATATAAAAGGGATGAAAATATAACATTTTTTTGTATGTAACTAAGAAAAATGACTCGCATTAAATGATAAAAGAAATAAGAGTAACTAAATCTTATATAAAAGTGATACAAAGGTTGAGATTCCTTCCTCATAAGTAGACATGTAAATGAACTGAATGTTCAGTGAACTGTTCGTGAACCGTTTAATGAGAAGTTCGTTTATGTTCGTTCATTTAATAAGCGAACGAACATGAACACAAATTTTTGTTCATTTAACTAAATGAATGTACATGAACACATGTTTCGTTCGTTCATTTACATTCGTGAACGTTCATTTATATTCGTTCATTTACGTTCGTTTATATTCGTTTACTTATGTTCGTTTGTTTTGTTCATTTAGATATCATTCAAATTTATTTATTCCTAATTTTAATTTAAAATCAATTTGATTTTTTGTATTTTAAAACCCTTAACCCTAATATAAAATCAATTTGATATCTTTATTTAGTTTTAAAATGTTGGATGTAAGGATGATGATAGTTTAAACTTTAATGTAGATATTTACGTTTACTTTTAATATGTGCTCATTTATGTACGCGAACCGTTCATTTAAAAATTAATGAACTAACATAAACAAACACAAACACGTTCATTTTCTTAATAAATGAACATGAACAAGAAAATACGTTCGTGTAAGTGTTCGTGTTCATTCATTTGTTCGGTTAAAGTTAAACGAACGAACACGAACAAGCCTCCGTTTGTGTTCGTTTACAGGCCTACTCATAAGATAATGAAACGTAAATAGTTTGATTTACTATATAAAACGTAACTTAGCAAAGGGTCTTTGTTCCAATAGTATCCAAGTGTGTTAAATTGATGGTTCTCCCTAAAAGGTTGAGGGTTCAAGTTCCATGGTGAACAACAATGTTAGAATTAGGAGTAGATTAGATTGTTGTTCAAGATATATATATATATATATATATACACACACACACATAACGTAATTTATTATAATTAAAAAATGTAATAAAAATAAGAGTTAATTACACGGATGACCCCTGTGGTATGCCCCAATTTCACTTTTGGTCCCTAACTTTGAGAAATTACATGGATGGTCCATAACTTTCCATTTTTGTAACACTGAAGGCCCCTAAATTGGATGTGAGTTAACTTTGAATGTTAAACTTTTCGAAATGACTAAAATATTCTTTTATTTAAAAAAACTAAATAAAAAATATAAGTTACATGTTTGAGAGGGCCCCACGACCCTTCTTTCTTCCCTCTTCATAACCTGATAGCAACTTCCCCACACCAAAATATCCGGTGAGTCCAGCCACCTCCGCTGTGACATCCGGTTATCTAGGGTTAATCCTGTTAGCAAAACCAATTAAATATTAACCTATTTAACTTAACTCAAACCCTAGGGACTATTCCTGCCTATATTCCGACTCAAATGCATGAAACTGGAGGGACTAAACTTGTGATTAGCCTATGGTGGAGCTGATGACTTTTGTAAGTCAAACAATCAAGTTCTTGACTTAATCCTAACTACAAGGACTATTTCTGCCTTTTCTCAAACTCAAATTCACATAAAAGTACAAGGACTAATTGTGCAATTAAGCAAAACCAAACCTGTTGACCTCCAAAGTCAAAATCAGGTGCAATTTGGCCCTGTTGACTTTTGGAGTCAAACCTACGACTATATTCAATCCAATTCGCAAGCCACATTCGTTTTCTGTTTGAATTTGTAACTGAATTCACAAGTTTATGGCATTAACGATCATAACTATCAAATTAATCATCTTCATTGCTGAAATTAAACTCAATTATGAGTAATAAACCCATAACCGCCGACTTCATGATCATATGTGTCACACCCCAACCGACGGCGGAAACATCGGGGCGTGAAGCGTGCAGACTGTTCATTGCTCATGGTTTACTAAAGTTTAAATAATTAATAATCGTTTTCATTGCAATCAAACAAGTTCAACAAAACATAGATTCAATCCACCAAACAATAATGAAAATTACATCAAAATATAACTGGTTCAATTAAAAACTAGGTCAAAATCCTATGTGTAGCATATCTTGATCACTTCAAACATTGGTACCTGAAACATGGTTAAATGAGAGGGTCAACTACAAGAGTTGGTGAGAAAACATAGGATTAATCGTGTGATAGCAAAATACGTGTTGTGTGCATACAGTTCAATACAATCATGACAATTAAGGCATTTATGGAGAGAAAAACATCGTGTGACCTATACAATCAAACCTTGTAACTTGCACTCAAAATTTGTGTTGTCAGTAACAGTCACCCTACCTGGGTGGGTTTGTCAGACTCAATAGATCTACCACTGTTTACTGTCGGCTGTTAGTTAATGATTGTACATGAAGAGCATAATAATTGGTCTACAAAATGTACTCAAGCACAAAGCGCAAAACTGTAAACATGCATAGGATGGAACTGTATATGTGTATAATTGAAAACATGTAAATAGAACGCATGTTCCACCCCAAAACGTTTGTAAAATAGAGTAAAAGAGGGGCTATGTAACTCACGTGTTATGTAGCGTGTAGGTTGCACAAGCAAATGGAAAACAACGGTGTGTTGTAGATTGCTAAGTTCGACCTAATGAACAATGTATATGTGTTATTGATTTGCGTTATTTAATGACGGAAGTGAATTTTTCATTCTTAAACGTGTAGGGTTTGTCTTAAAAATAATTATTTAAACTGTTATTTATTTATCAAATTAACAGAATAAAAATAAAAATAAAGATTCTGTTTAAGGGATGAGCACGACCGTGCTTGTATATGGCACGACCGCGCCCGGCACGTACGCGACCGCGCTTGGTCAGTAATGCGCCCGTGGTTGGTCAGAAGTCAAAACAAGAGTCTGGTCCTGAGACACGACTGCGTCCGCATCCGGCACGACCGCGCCTAGGGTTTTGACTAGGTCAGGACTTGGTTTGATCGGTAAACACAACCGGGCCTCTTATGGGGCACGACTGTGCTTGGTCAGGCACGACCGCGCTCGTAGGACAGCGCGACCGTGTCTGGTCAATTCCAGAAGCAATTCGCCTGATTCTTGTAATAAAACAGATTAGAAACTTAGGGTTTTCATTGGTATGATGATTGCGAATCCAATCACATTATTTAATTAGATTTATAATGCGTTTAACTTGTAGTTCGATTAAAACATTTAATACTAAAAACTTAGATTCAATTGGTTTAACCGTGTATTACTCCACCGAATTGATTTAGGGCTTTCGTTTGGAATGAAGAAACGAAGCAATTGAACTATTACTTACCTTGGTTTGATTGGGCAACAATTGCAGACGGCTACGAGGAAGACTCGCGGCTTTTTCTTGATCGACAGAGTATTAGAGGTGTCGTTCCGATGATTTTAGGGTTGCGATAGGTTTATAGAAATCGTGCGAAGGTATTATAATGGTTTGATTCGTCTGATCCTGTCTTAATTATGAGATTTGATTTAAAAAGGAAGGTTTGGTCGAAGTCGCGAGGATTCGGTCGATCAGACGTGTATTTGGTCGTGTTTTAGTCTCAATTCGTCGAATAGCTTCTTCTACAAGTCCCACGATTTCTAAACTCGTTTGAAACCTATGTTTGGAAAAGATTTGTGTCGGTTTGACTTTTACGGAGTCAAACTGTAAACGAGGCGCGACCGTGCTTAATGATAAGCACGACCGTGGTCATGACACAAGCGCGACCGTGCCTAGGACTAGGCGCGACCGTGCTTGTGTTGGTTTTTGGAAGATTCAAGACTAGTCCTTGTAGTTTTGTAATATTGATGTTGTTTTGAGTTTTGGTCAAGTTTAGGTCAAGTTTGGTCCTCGAGGTTTGTAAGATTGTTTTCGTTAATATTGTATTATAATGAACGCGTGTATGCTTGTAAGTGTATATGAACAATAAATGTAAGGTTGAAGTATTTTATTGCACGGCATAAAATACACAGGAAAAACATGAAAATCAGAAAGGTTACAGTATCCCCATGTTGAGGGAATTTCGTCCCGAAATTCAACTGGTTGAGGCTACTGCTTCAGCAAAAAGATGTGGGTACTTGAGCTTCATTTGGTCTTCTCGTTCCCAAGTAAACTCGGGTCCTCGTTTAGATTCCCAACGAATCTTGACAATAGGAATACGGCTGCGCTTGAGTTGTTTTATCTCGCGATCCATAATCTCGACTGGTTTTTCAACGAAGTGCATCGTTTCATCAATGTGCACATCGTCAAGAGGTATATGAAGGTTTTCATCAGCAAGACACTTCTTGAGGTTGGACACATGAAATGTAGGATGTATGCTGCCAAGTGATGGAGGTAACTCGAGCTTGTAAGCCACTTTCCCAATCCTTTCAAGGATCTTGAATGGACCCACATAGCGAGGTGCTAGCTTGCCTTTCTTCCCAAAACGGATCACCCCCTTCCAAGGAAACACCTTTAGAAGTACAAGATCACCAACTTGGAATTCCAAGGGTTTGCGTCGTTTGTCGGCATAGCTCTTTTGCCGACTCCTCGCAACTCGAATGTTGTCACGGATTTGGATAATCTTGTCGGAGGTTTCTTGAATTAACTCGGGACCGGTGATTTGTGCTTCACCAATCTCGTTCCAACAGATGGGAGAACGACACTTACGACCATAGAGAGCTTCAAACGGAGCCATGTCGATGCTGGTGTGGTAACTATTGTTGTAGGAAAATTCGATAAGTGTCAAATGTGAATCCCAATTACCACCAAAGTCGATGACACAGGCTCTCAGCATGTCTTCCAGGGTTTGGATTGTTCGCTCGGTCTGACCATCAGTTTGGGGATGGTAGGCCGTGCTCAAATCCAATCGTGTACCAAGTGCCTTTTGGAGAGATTGCCAAAACCGAGAAGTGAAACGAGCATCTCTATCGGAGATTATGTTCAAAGGAACACCGTGACGACTCACGATCTCGTCAATGTAAATTCGAGCCAATTTCTCGACCTTATAGTCTTCACGGATAGGCAAAAAGTGTGCGGACTTAGTGAGACGGTCAATGATCACCCAGATGCTGTCATAACCGCTCGAAGTGCGAGGGAGTTTAGTGATGAAATCCATAGCTAGATTCTCCCATTTCCACACGGGGATTTCCGGTTGTTCAAGTAACCCAGAAGGACGTTGATGCTCAGCTTTGACTTTAGAACATGTGAGACATTTTGCTACAAACAAAGCAATGTCTTTCTTCATACCGGGCCACCAATATTGTGGACGAAGATTTTGGTACATTTTATCCGCACCAGGATGGATAGAATATCGAGACTTGTGTGCTTCGGTCATGATGAATGCTCGGAGATCGTTACGATCGGGAACCCAAAGACGATTTAGAAAATAAAGCAAGCCATTGGTCTTAGTCTCTAATTGGAATTCAGCACCACAAGACATTTCCTCATACATACTGCCCTCGGTAACCGAGACATGTTGAGCTTCTAGAATACGAACTTGAATATCGGAATGGATCTTGACACTTTGAAGCATGACATGTTCCTTGCGGCTTAGTGCATCGGCTACAACATTAGCCTTGCCGGGATGATAACGAATCTCGCAATCGTAATCGTTGAGGAGTTCAACCCAACGTCGTTGTCTCATGTTGAGTTCCTTTTGGTTGAAGATATGTTGGAGGCTTTTGTGGTCGGTGAACACCACACATTTCGTGCCATAGAGATAATGTCTCCAAATCTTCAACGCAAATATGACAGCACCCAACTCCAGATCATGCGTCGAATAATTCTTCTCATGGATTTTGAGTTGTCTTGATGCATAAGCGATCACCTTGCCTCGTTGCATGAGAACGCAACCAAGACCTTGGTTTGAAGCATCACAGTAAACAACTAGATCATCTTCACCTTCAGGAAGGGTGAGGATAGGAGCATTGCACAACTTTCGCTTGAGAATTTGAAAGGCTTCTTCTTGTTTCGGTCCCCACTCATAGGGTTTACCTTTTTGGGTTAAGGCAGTGAGGGGAACAGCGATCTTGGAGAAATTAGAGATGAACCTTCGATAGTAACCTGCTAAGCCGAGAAACGAACGAACTTCGGTAGGGGTTTTAGGAGCTTTCCAATTCTTAACAGCTTCAATTTTGGCGGGGTCAACATGAATTCCCTTTTCATTGACAACGTGACCCAAGAATTGAACTTCTTTTAGCCAAAATTCACATTTGGAGAACTTGGCGTATAGCTGTTCGGTTTTCAAGAGATCCAAAATCAACCTAAGGTGTTGTTCATGATCTTCCTTAGTTCTTGAATAGATCAAGATGTCATCAATGAACACGATAACAAATTTATCAAGGTATGGTTTGCACATGCGATTCATGAGGTCCATGAAGACAGCAGGTGCATTGGTTAGCCCAAAAGGCATAACCATGAACTCGTAGTGACCATATCTCATTCGGAAGGCAGTCTTGGGAATATCCTCCTCTTGCACACGGAGTTGATGATAACCAGATCGAAGATCAATCTTCGAGAAGTAGGTAGAACCTTGGAGTTGATCGAAGAGGTCGTCAATCCTAGGTAAAGGGTAGCGGTTTTTGATTGTAAGCTTGTTGAGTTCTCGATAGTCAATACACATGCGAAATGAACCATCCTTCTTTTTAACAAACAAGACTGGTGCACCCCACGGTGAATGACTCGGCCGTATGAAACCTTTATCGGAGAGTTCTTGAAGTTGACTTGCAAGTTCTTGCATCTCGGAAGGTGCAAGCCGGTATGGAGCTTTAGCCACCGGGTTTGCTCCAGGTACAAGATCGATGCGAAATTCCACTTGCCGAACAGGTGGAAGACCGGGCAAGTCATCAGGAAAGACTTCGGGAAAATCCCGAACGATGGGGATGTCTTGTACACTCCTCTTTTTGATTTCTTTTTGGATAACATGGGCTAGGAAAACCATGTACTTCTTTCGTATGTACTTTTGGACGGTAATGCATGACATTAGTTTGAGTCCTTTGCAAGGTTTCTCACCAAGGACCGTCAACGTTTCGCCGGATGGGAGTGGTATACGGATGCATTTTTCAAAGCACATGACTTCGGCGTGGTGCTTCGACAACCAATCCATACCTATGATGACGTCAAAACTTCCTAATGGCATTGGTATGAGGTTGATTGGAAAGGTGTGTTTATTTAGTTCTAGGGAGCAATCATAAATGATGGTGTCAATTGTAACGGTGTTACCATCAGCTACCTCAACGGTAAAGGTTTTCTCTAGTTTAGACCGGGTTTTTGCAAGTAACGGTTCGAAGTCTAGTGACACAAAACTTTTATCGGCTCCGGTATCAAATAGTATAGAAGCATAATGATTATTCATAAGGAACGTACCGTTAACCACATCAGTGTTGGCCTGAGCCTCATTGGCGTTGATGTTGAAAGCACGCCCACGAGCTCCGCCTTGGTTAACATTGATCAGTCTTGGGCACTGGTTACGGAAGTGGTTCGGGTCACCACATTCGAAGCAAGCACGTCCATTTGCAATGGCGGGGATGGCTTGGTTAGTTGCTTGATGATTGGCTTGATTTGCTGGGTTGGTTTGGTTGGCAAGTGCCTTGGCTCGACAAATATTGGCTGTGTGGCCATGTTTCCCGCAGTGGTTGCAAAGGCGACAAGGTATGTTTGGAGGGTGATGGTAGTTGCAGGTGTTGCAAAGTGGGTAGCTGCCCCCATAGGGCTTCTTTGCTGGGTTTTGAGCCATGGGTGCAACTTGATTTACTGGAGCAGCCGGAGTGATTACAGCACAGTTCTTGACCTTTCTCTTCCTAGTATTGCGGTACGGTTCAGTTTGGACTTCTTTGACATGAGCGGGAGGTGTTGTTGTTTCAGAAACTTTCTTGGCACCCTTTCTTGTAAGTGTACCCGCTTTAACATGATTGTCAGTAAGTGTGGCTGACAAGCGGATAGCATCCTCCAGAGTAGCAGGATTTCCTCCTACCACAGTATCTTGAATTTGTCTAGGTAGACCACCAATGTACTTTTCAATACACCTAGACAGAGGTGTAACCATGTGTGGCACAAGTAGACTCAGCTCGTGAAAACGGGTGGTGTATGCTAAGCTTTCACCACTATCTTGAGCAAGATCCCAAAATTCCGCTTCTAGCTTTTTCATCTCATTTCGAGGACAGAATTCCTCAGTCATGATCCTCTTCAACTCATCCCACGGTAGTGCCACTGCTACATCCACTCCCCTAGTCCTTTTCTCACCATTCCACCAAGTAAGCGCCCTTTTTTGAAAGACACTAGTAGCATGACGAGTACGGAGGTTGTCGGGACAATCGCTATTGAGAAAAGTGCTCTCAATGCTTTCGAACCATTGAAGGAGTCCCGTGGCTCCTTCGCTGCCATAGAATTTGAGGGGATTACAGGAGTTGAAGTGTTTGAAGGTGCATTGTGGCGGGTTGGCACCACCACCACCTCCAGTAGCAGCACTTCCACTGGCATGGCCATTATTGTTGTTGTTGGCTTGGGTAATTTGGTTCACCAGCTGTGTGAGTAAAGCAGCCAGGTCAGTGTTATTGCTGTTGTCACGACGGGGAGGCATTCTACAGATTTAGACACAATAAGAGTTGTGAGATTTTCTTGGATTAAATAGAAGAATAAATAGATGCAAGTAGTTCATAGTTTGGATTGTACTCAAATAGTGACATAATCACTCGAGTACTATGACATATTAAGGTTAATTTAAACTCAGATAATTATCAAGGAGACGTGCTTTAGCCTATAAGTAAACACTCATCCCGGGAATTCCCAGGAAAGCATACGGGTCCCTCGGTTGGTTGGGATTTATACGAAATGCTTTCCTAGACAGAAAACCCAGAATACAGGTGTCACTCTTCCAGATTGCACGTGTCCTTTAACAATTAAACAAAGTCTAAAAACCTTAACGGGTGTAAAAGAAAATTTTATAGACCCAAGTCTAAGAATATGATTCAGGTTATGTTGATGATGACATGGAAGCAGGCATGAAGGATATGTGGTTTAGGATATGGGTAGGGATATTGTTTATTTAAGTTGTTATTCATATATACATATAAAACATGTAGCATATATCATATAGCATGTAGCACATAGCATGTAAATCATGAAGCATGGCATAAATGGGTATCCTAAAGTTATAGTCTAGGTCAAAGGTGTCTAATAACCTAATTCCCTATAACCAAGGCTCTGATACCAATCTGTCACACCCCAACCGACGGCGGAAACATCGGGGCGTGAAGCGTGCAGACTGTTCATTGCTCATGGTTTACTAAAGTTTAAATAATTAATAATCGTTTTCATTGCAATCAAACAAGTTCAACAAAACATAGATTCAATCCACCAAACAATAATGAAAATTACATCAAAATATAACTGGTTCAATTAAAAACTAGGTCAAAATCCTATGTGTAGCATATCTTGATCACTTCAAACATTGGTACCTGAAACATGGTTAAATGAGAGGGTCAACTACAAGAGTTGGTGAGAAAACATAGGATTAATCGTGTGATAGCAAAATACGTGTTGTGTGCATACAGTTCAATACAATCATGACAATTAAGGCATTTATGGAGAGAAAAACATCGTGTGACCTATACAATCAAACCTTGTAACTTGCACTCAAAATTTGTGTTGTCAGTAACAGTCACCCTACCTGGGTGGGTTTGTCAGACTCAATAGATCTACCACTGTTTACTGTCGGCTGTTAGTTAATGATTGTACATGAAGAGCATAATAATTGGTCTACAAAATGTACTCAAGCACAAAGCGCAAAACTGTAAACATGCATAGGATGGAACTGTATATGTGTATAATTGAAAACATGTAAATAGAACGCATGTTCCACCCCAAAACGTTTGTAAAATAGAGTAAAAGAGGGGCTATGTAACTCACGTGTTATGTAGCGTGTAGGTTGCACAAGCAAATGGAAAACAGCGGTGTGTTGTAGATTGCTAAGTTCGACCTAATGAACAATGTATATGTGTTATTGATTTGCGTTATTTAATGACGGAAGTGAATTTGTCATTCTTAAACGTGTAGGGTTTGTCTTAAAAATAATTATTTAAACTGTTATTTATTTATCAAATTAACAGAATAAAAATAAAAATAAAGATTCTGTTTAAGGGATGAGCACGACCGTGCTTGTATATGGTACGACCGCGCCCGGCACGTACGCGACCGCGCTTGGTCTGTAATGCGCCCGTGGTTGGTCAGAAGTCAAAACAAGAGTCTGGTCCTGAGACACGACTGCGTCCGCATCCGGCACGACCGCGCCTAGGGTTTTGACTAGGTCAGGACTTGGTTTGATCGGTAAACACGACCGGGCCTCTTACGGGGCACGACTGTGCTTGGTCAGGCACGACCGCGCTCGTAGGACAGCGCGACCGTGTCTGGTCAATTCTAGAAGCAATTCGCCTGATTCTTGTAATAAAACAGATTAGAAACTTAGGGTTTTCATTGGTATGATGATTGCGAATCCAATCACATTATTTAATTAGATTTATAATGCGTTTAACTTGTAGTTCGATTAAAACATTTAATACTAAAAACTTAGATTCAATTGGTTTAACCGTGTATTACTCCACCGAATTGATTTAGGGCTTTCGTTTGGAATGAAGAAACGAAGCAATTGAACTATTACTTACCTTGGTTTGATTGGTCAACAATTGCAGACGGCTACGAGGAAGACTCGCGGCTTTTTCTTGATCGACAGAGTATTAGAGGTGTCGTTCCGATGATTTTAGGGTTGCGATAGGTTTATAGAAATCGTGCGAAGGTATTATAATGGTTTGATTCGTCTGATCCTGTCTTAATTATGAGATTTGATTTAAAAAGGAAGGTTTGGTCGAAGTCGCGAGGATTCGGTCGATCAGACGTGTATTTGGTCGTGTTTTAGTCTCAATTCGTCGAATAGCTTCTTCTACAAGTCCCGCGATTTCTAAACTCGTTTGAAACCTATGTTTGGAAAAGATTTGTGTCGGTTTGACTTTTACGGAGTCAAACTGTAAACGAGGCGCGACCGTGCTTAATGATAAGCACGACCGTGGTCATGACACAAGCGCGACCGTGCCTAGGACTAGGCGCGACCGTGCTTGTGTTGGTTTTTGGAAGATTCAAGACTAGTCCTTGTAGTTTTGTAATATTGATGTTGTTTTGAGTTTTGGTCAAGTTTAGGTCAAGTTTGGTCCTCGAGGTTTGTAAGATTGTTTTCGTTAATATTGTATTATAATGAACGCGTGTATGCTTGTAAGTGTATATGAACAATAAATGTAAGGTTGAAGTATTTTATTGCACGGCATAAAATACACAGGAAAAACATGAAAATCAGAAAGGTTACAATATGCTACCGAATTCATCAAATTCGCATGCCAACGCACGAATTAATCATCTGCACACACTAGACGATTTCCCCTGAAGCTATTACACACGTTAATTCAACCGGAGATAGAACCAGACTTGCCAGAGATCAAACCAGGCGCAGTCGGAACCTGTTTTAGTCGAGCACCTGCAATCCATCACCTATTCTGGTAATTGATCTCATTCATAGCTTCGTCTTAATCCATTGATCGAAAGCCCTATGCTAATTAGGGCTTATAACATCAAATCGACCAAGTACAGATTCTAGGGTTCATTCCAAATACATTTTAATTGAAATCTAGTCTAGACTTAACCAAAATGAAATTAAATCATATGGGCAGTTTCACAATCATCTACTCATTAAAAGCCCTATGTTAATTTTGTCTCATATCATCGTTTTAATTGAAATCCGTATATTAGGGTTCATACTTCTTCAGTTTAATCGAACTCTACTCCAGACCTGTTTTAAATCCAATTAACTTATACCTTTAGACTCGTAATCATCTGTATATTGAAAACCCTATGTTAATTTAATCTCATATCATCTAATTGTGTCAAATCCTGTAACTAGGGTTTGTTCATGAACTGTTTTGGGGTTTTTGATCTTAATCACAATTTTAATACAATTAAACCACAACAACAGTTTCACAATGTATTAATCAGTAAAATCCCCATGAAATCAATAACTTTTATTACAAAATTTGATCAAATCGATTCCATGTTCATATCTAGGGTTTGCGGCCCTTTGATCTTTAATGAACGATTCTAAACCTGTTATTTTTGCAATCAAAACCCACCTCTGGTTCGCAAACCCCCGATTAACAGAAACCCTATGCATTTGATTCCAATCGTGGTCGATTTCTTGGATTATTGGTCAGATTTGGTCCGTTGGTGTGTATAGGAGGGATACCACATGAACTTGTATGATAAAAACATTTAAAACCTAATACCATCGCGATGACCCTAGCGGGCGAGATGGTTAAGTCATAGTGCTCCTTGGGGGCAGACCCGGGTTCGAGTCCCTCCAACCCCAATTCTTTTTAAATCGATTTTTAAGTATTATTTTCAATATAAAAACTTCCCCAATATTAATATATTATTATATTAATGTGTTTTGAGCCCAGAAACTACCCGTAGGCTCGGGTTCAATTTCATAACCCATTTTTGTTAATATTCTCACTTTTAAAATAATATATCTATGTTATTTTCAAACCGTGACTCCAAATGAATAATGTGTTTATATTATTTTCAACTCGCGAATTCAATTTAAAATAATATATATGTATATATTATTTTCGCCACATTTATAAATCTTATGAAACGTTCAAATTAATAAATAATATAACTATTTATATTATTACCCTCGATTTTATCCTAAATTAAAAATAATATATATTTATTATTTTCCCACGCAAATGATTATTTTATTAATCATGCAAACTTAAAAATAATATATTAAGTTATATTATTAGGCTATTGTTAAATGGTACAAACGTACAAATTTATTTATTTAATTAATATTATTCGTAATTAGAGACGTTCGACACGTAGCGCATTTATCTTAATTATTATATTAAGAAACCTATATTCCCGTGGGCATGTTCGTTAGTCCTTAGAATGTTTTAAGACATTCTAATTTTTCGTGTCGTCGTCACAAATCCAATGTGTCCCTAATTGCTATGTTTATGATTCTAGGGCATACGTAAGCCGTGCAGGCTAACACTTGTGCACCTAATCTCATTCCTGTGTAATTCAATCCACTACTCAAGCTCAGGTGAGTTTCACGACCCCTTTTTACTCGTTTTCCTGTTGGGGGAGAAACATGTACACAAAACATCATACTTTTACTTGTTTTTCCCGTTGGGGGAGAAAACATGACGCAAACTATTTTGGGTTATTGTAATTCATATGATATCACTGTTGAGGTAAGCGTAACACACTATCACTGGAAGTCCTCACAACACATCGGACCATTAATTTGACAAGCGAGGTAATGTTTAGTAGTACTACTGGGTTTGACTAGCCCCACCCATGTTAGTCGAGCTAACTCGATTGTAGGTCGAACATGTGAAATGTTAGCCTACTCTTTTGGCCAGAGTTGATAGACCTTGCAGGAGGCAAACAAACACAAACAGTCATACTTCGGTTGCAAGCGCTTTAGTAAGACATGAACGTAGGCTAGCTACCTATAGATATGCATATTGAATGTACATAATCTGGCAAACGCTCTTATTGCAAACTTGAAACCTGTGAACTCACCAACCTTATGTTGACACTTTCCGTACATGTTTTCTCAGGTCGCTAAGGCACCGGTTGCACAACCAGGACATGCATGGAGTCCTACCGTCATTGCATTCTTATGCAAACATTTAAAACAATTCAATTGTTTTATTAGATTAAACTTAGGCGTGTTTGTTTTGCGCAGTAACTATTTGACATAAACCGCTTCCGCATTTAACTCTGAACTTTTATGATATTACATTTATGTCCCATATAGTGTCGTTTGATGTAACTAATGTCTGAGATCCTGGTTTGTCACACGCCTAATGGTAAAACTCCGTTAGTGGATTTTGGGGGTGTGACATCCGCCCTAACACCGTCCCAGCCTCCTCCACCTCGACACCGTCCAACCTGATAGAACTCACAGTGTGTTTCCAACTTTCCATCCCAAAACAAAATAAAAAAAAACAAGATGTCAAGAATTCACATATGGGGTTTATGAACTCCAAAGTCCAAATCAAAATAAAAAATTGAAACGCTGGAGATCAAAATCAACAACTGCGACCATTTGTTTCCATCCCAAATCAAAATCAAAGCTGAAAACAATTAGGGTTTATGAACTCTATCCCTTGCCTCCGAAGATAACAATTTACACCTATGATCTTGTTCATAAACCCCTTTTTGTCACATAAACCCATATCAAAATCAACAACTGAAGGATGGAATCTACAAGAAGGGTTTATGAACAATTTACAAGAAGGGTTTATGAACTTTATATCTCTATCCTTTGCCTCTGAACCACCACCACCACCACCTAAAATAAAATCAACAACTGCGACAATTTGTTTCCATCCCAAATCAAAATAAAAGCTGAAAACAATTTGTTTCCATCTGATCTTTTACACCTCTGAGAAGAAATCAGAAATCAAAGCTAGAAGGAGGGGGTTTTCAGAGATTGATCGCCGATTTAAGGAGGAGGAGGGTGGTCGATTTGTAAGGGTGAAGATGAGTTCACCGATTTCAGATGAACACCGATTTGGTGGTGGGGTTTGGGGAGGCTTCTGTGTTCGATTTAGTTCGTCGAAAGACGGAGCGGATCTGGAAGTTGGCGTGGTGTATGTGGTATCTTCCATGTTTCCGACAAGCTTGGGGTGGTTGTATGAGGTGGCGGTTTCAGGCGCTGACAACGACGAGTCGTTTGGTGGTGTGCTAGACATATGGTGGTGGTAATTAGATTTGTTGGTGATGAAAGAAAGTGCGCCGGCTAGACGGTGGTGGTGGCGGGTTCACCAACTTTGGCAGTGGTCATGTGGTGGTGGCGGGTTCACCAACTTTGGCAGTGGTCATGTGGTGGTGGCCGACCGGATACCTTTGGGGAGAAGAACGAGATTGAGACTTCATGTGAGAGAAGAATATATATATATATATATATATATATATATATATATATATATATATATATATATATAGGACGTATCGGTTGTAAACCCTGAGTTGTGAAAACCCTTAAACTCAACCACAACCACCCATTCAAAATTACTTATTATAATATGTGGTTGTAATTGAATCTGAGTTTTTTTATTTTAAATTAAAAAACATGTGATCTAGATTTAATACAGGGGTAAAAAGGTAAATACAATTTTTTTCTTTTTTTTTGGATTAATTGTTGGTATTAAAAGACACACACACACACTCTCTCTCTCTCTCTCTCATCAATCAATATGCAGATCAATAAGATTTTTAAAGAACCCACGTGTAAAACTAATTTACACATATTTACAAATTAGAAAATTACATAAAAATACACAAATATTTTTACAAAAAAAAATATACACAAGGAAGCAGACTTTTACACCATCTTGAACCAAGATCTTCGATTCCTCATGTGCTTGCTACCCCATCTAAAACCTATATACAAAAATCAATTCACATGAACAAAGACAATTTACATATGTATATACACATCAACAAAGACAATTTCATACATGTTCAGATCATAATCAACATAAAAACACATGAATAACAACTTTTTACACATGTGTAAATTCAATTTAAACATGTGTAAATTAAAATTGGGGCTTTCCAAATTTATACAAAGACAATTTTATACATGTTCAATCAACATAAAAACACATGAATAACAACTCTTTACACTTGTTTAAATTCAGTTTACACTTGTGTAAATTCAGTTTACACGTATGTAAATTCAGTTTAAACATGTGTAATTACACATGTGTAAATTAAAATTGAGGCTTTCCAAATCTATATAAAAACCCTATTTTGTTGTTCAGACCCGTTTAAAACCATAAAGCCCCAATTTAAACGTGTGTAAAAACTTTTTAAACAAGTTTGAAAACTTTTAAAATTTTTATACACATTTTTATAAAATTGTGTTCCCTGGGATTATATCAAAACAAAATCAATTAAGCAAACAAGAAACTCATGAGCCAAATAAGAAACTAAAATTTGTTTAAAAAGAATAATAAAATAGAAGATGATGAAGTCTATCACAAGTTGATATAATTCACAAAACAAGCCTCTAAGCTTAGTTGTGGTTTGAATAATTCAAATTGCATGCATATTTCCAGCCCTATTTACTGCTAGTGGGACCTAGCCAAATAATTCAAATAATTCTGTGTAAGTTCAAATAATTATTAAAAGAATGAAAGATTCATAAACCTCTCTTGCAAATCTTTTTTTTTTATAAATTCATTTAATAAATTATCAAAAAAAAAATCTAGATCTTGCAAACCACAGAAGCTTCGTCCTTATTATAATTCAAACTTTAATGGAAAGCAAAATGTATTTAACAAATACACACCTTGAGTTTTAGTCATTCCATTTCAAGTCATCAGTGACATTGAGGACGCTTGTAACCCAGATCTGATGGGTGATGAAATCGAAACAGAAATACAAATCGGTGATGAAATCGAACCAAGAAGAAGAGTGATTTAAGACCATCAACCACTCGATCTCGGGTTCCATTTTCAGCAGGTTCGTACATCTTCACCGGAACTGAGGTCGACGCACAAAAACCACTAAACTCATGTCCACACGAACTCGTCGGCTCTGCGGGAGATGGTGCGTGGTCTGATGATATCAGATCTTTATCTTCAAAATGGATTCTCAATATGGGTTTTAGAGAGAGAGACGAGTGAAGTTGGGTTTAAGAGAGAGAGAGAGAGAGAAAGATCTCTAATTTTGAAGAGATAGATGTCTGGATTGATGAAAATAAAGAGGATTTAAAGAGAGAGGGAGGAAATGACACACATGCCCATCTAATTTAAAAATAAAAAAAACCAAGAAAAATAATGTGCGGCCTAGAATGAGTTTAAGAGTTTTCACAACAACTCAGGGTTTACAACCGATACATCCCCTATATATATTAATTTTTTTTAAATATGGGTATTTTAGTCATTTTACACTGACTTAACATGAAAATTTAACTGACATCAAATTTAGGGGCCTTCGATGTTACAAAATGAAAAGTTATGGACTATCCATGTAATTTCTCAAAGTTAGAGGCTAAAAATGAAATTAGGGCATACCACAGGGGCCATTCGTGTAATTAACTCTAAAAATAATCGAATATTAATCTATTTAAGGTGAGTGACTCCTTCCGGTTGGTATCAAAGGGAGGAAGTGGTGTGATGTGGGTCGAACGGGTAATCAAATGACCAAAGCAATAAGAGCATCTCCAACGCAAGGAGAAATGCTCTTCCGGTTCTCGCGTGGCGAAATCGGACACACACGTACGCGTTGGAGCTTTCATCTGTTTATTCTTGTCCAGTTTGGTGTTCGGTTATACGGATGCATCTAAACATGAATATGGTGAGCCATAGCTATGGGTATTGGGGCAGGTGTTAAAAGTGTCCCACATATGTCCATATAAAGCAGTTTTAAATGTTTTCTTTTATATTAAATAAAACTAAACTTTTTTCATCCGCTCTTCGCTTCGGAAGTCTGGTCGTTATTGGGGTCGGCTTATTTGGGTGGATAAAACTTATGTCGAAATGCAGACTCGCTATAGCGCACGAAAAAAAATTATACCTGAACGTAGGCAAAAAAAAACTGAGCATTCCGTTTAAAAAAAATAAGCGAACGAAAGTTAGCATAGGAAAACGAAATTAATAGAAAACTAAACGGGTTAAAAGCGTATATCTTATATACTATGAGGGGCTAAAATGATTCCCCTTGCAACACGGCGGGGACATTGTCTAATTTGGTTCGGCTCGTTTGCGGGGCTAAAAGTTACGTACATTCGCTATAGCGTACGAAAAAAAGACTCGCTTTTGAATAAAACTCCGTTTTTAATAAAATTTATATCGGAACGTTGACAAAATAAAACTAAAGAAAGTTACGCTTTCCGTTTTTAATGAAAAAGTAAAGAACGAAAGTTATATCAGAGAAACGAAGTTATTAGAAAAGTTGACGGGTTAAAAGTGTATATTATATACGGTATGAGGATTGAAAATAAAAAAAAAAATAAAAAATAATAAGTTACTGTTCATAGACGTTCCTTTTTAAACTTTCATAATTACATTGTTTATTTAGAGAAAGAAAAAACATAGCTGCAAGAATATACCAAATGTTTTCTTTTATATGAAATAAAATTATATTATTTATTTTAAATAAAATGTTTTCTTTTATATCAAATATCGGTGGTATTCTAATCGTTAATGATTTAATCTAAAATCACATATATTTGTTTTTTTTTAATTTTAAATTATATTATATTATTTTACGAAATATACAAAATATAAAAAATAAGATTATTATAGAAAATTAATTTAATATATAGAAAGCAAATGTAGAAGTAGGTGATGATGTAAAAATATAGGGGTGTTTAAAAGTGGCTGTATGGTTAGAATAAAAAAGAAGGCTTTTGAAGGATGAGTGAAAATCTGATGTGGCAGCTGATGTGGGGCGTTTGGTTTGGTTTGGTCTAAGAGGGAAACTTAGAGAGAAATAAGAGGGAAAACTTAGAACTATTTTTCTACATGTTTTCTTTTTTAATTCAAACATCCATAAAAGGAATTACAAAGCACGTAGAAACCCACAAAACTATGACCACTATTGAACATCAAAAGGGAGGAAGGGGCAGTATCCTTTCCGCGTTCTTCCTTCTCCCATCTCCTTCCCGTCTCAGTCATTTTGTTCTTGATTCGAATTTCGATCGTGATAGCCTTCCCAATTTCCATTTCACTCCATCCCGATTTTTTGTTCATGTCATCGCCATTCGCCACCTCTGTCTCTCTCCTCCCCCTTCTCGATCATCCTTCATCCACCCTTATAACCCATGATAAGTTGACATCGAAAGGCTAAACAAGTAAGTCTTGGTAGGGGTTAAAAGCCTTTTGAAATGTATTCAAAGCAAATGTTCTAAATCATTTCATTAAAAGAAAATACTAATTATACTAATAAAACACATTTATTTTAAATTATCCCTTATTATAAGAAACTTGAGATATAATTATGTAATTTTAATTTCAATCAATCAAATAGTAAATAAAAGTCAAATTACATTAAATAGTAATTAACTTATTTTCAAAATCCAATTATATAATAACTTTTACATATTTTGAAATTTGTTTTCTATCCTTAATATATGTAATACATTTTTACACCTGCAAAATATATACATAAAGATTTAAGAATTTTTTGTATTAATAGTTTTCACCCCGTGTATAGACACGGGTTCTAAGCTAGTAAAACAACATACCGAAGCACCACGGGTTACATTACATATCTAGGAGCAAATCCGATTTCCTGGAGCTCCAAACTCCAACCAACTCTAGCGCGTTCCTCCACTGAAGCAGAGTTCCGGGCAGTGGCTTCTACCACCGCTGAATTGCAATGGTCGGTCTCTTTACTGCTCGAACTTGGATACAAGTCAAATACCATCCCATCAGTTTTTTGTGACAATCTAAGTGCAACACATTACTCGCCAACCCGGTTTTTCATTCACGCATGAAGCACCTTACACTTGATTTCCACTTTGTCAGAGAAAAGGTTCAAGCCGGCATGATCAGTGACCCACATTTCAGGAGATGATCAACTCACATATGCTTTAACAAAACCGTTACCAAAACCACGTTACAACACTCTCCTATCCAAGATTGGTCTCCGTCAACGATCGTCCATCTTACGAGGGCATATCAAGGATAGACCGGATCCGGATTCCCTCCAACCAATTTTGAACTTTTGAATTTTAAATTATTGTAACCTCCTCATTATGTATAGCACTCATAGGTTTATTTCATACCATATTTAGAGATAGGAAATCCCTGTATTCTTGCATATCTCCTTGTATTTATTCTCAAGAGTTGAATGTAAAAATATCAATTCCTTTTGGAATTCTTATAGCAAATGTACGAGGTAAAATGGCAGCCAAAATTTATTTTTCATAAAAGCAATATTGACAACTACAGAGAAAAATCCCATCTATGGCTTCAAAGTATGGAAACGTGGGTTTTCAAAGTTACAATTATGGTTGAAAATCTTGGGTTTTCAAAATACAATCAGGGTTAAGTTGGTGAACCCAACCAACATGGATCTTAACTTGAGCAGCAAGTATCCTACATTTGAACACGGTCCCAATCAAGCGGGTCGTCTTTTAAGCCGTATTCTGATAGCTGGAGCTTGTTACGACCCAACTTGCTCATCACTGAAAGACCTGGAGACAATTTACACGTGATTATGAAGAATAAGATAGCTAGTTGAAATAAAACAAGTTGTAGGATGTAGGGGTGTAAACGAACCAAGCAGAGCTCGAGCCCGGCTCGTTTAATTTAAGAGAGCTCGAGCATGGCTTGTGTAATTTAAGAGAGCGCAAGCTCGCTCGTTTATTATTTATTAATTATTTATATACATATATGATTATTTTTATAATTATAACTTTTGTATATAACATAGGGCAAATGTCATAAAAAACCAACACACTTTCTGTTTTTTCTCACAAAAATCCCTCAACAAATTTTTGCACATAAAAAACCAATATACTCTCTTTTTTTCCTCACAAAAGACCCTCAACAAATTTTTGCACATAAAAAACCACCATACTTTTCGGTTTTTCTCACAAAAATCCCTCGACAACTATTTAATCTAGCGATGAATCTGCAGAAGCAAGGTAAAGGAAATCGATTGACAAATTCATTCTATAAAGAGATTATTTGTAATCAAATTAAATCCATTTTGTAAAAATACATGTAAAATCTATGAAAACACATAAGCAATCAAATCGTTTTGCAATCGAATCGCTTGTTTTGCTCTTGTTTCTGTCGGTCGATTTCCTTTGTCTTCCTTTTACCGAATCATTTGCTAGGGTAAATAGTTGTCGAGGGACTTGTGTGAAAAACAAGAAAATATATTGGTTTTTTATAAGCAAAAATTTGTTGAGGGACTTTTGTGAGAAAAAAGAGAGAGTATGTTGGTTTTTTATGTGCAAAAATTTGTTAAGGGACTTTTGTGAGAAAAAACAGAAAGTATATTGGTTTTTTATAGCATTTGCCCTATAACATAATATATATTATTAGATATTTTTATCATAATTTTGTATATAATAATTATTATTATGTATATATTATATACATACAAATAATAATTATAAAAAATATAGGCTCGTTTGACTCGCGAGCCTAGTCAAGCTCGATGTGAAGCTTGGGCTCAAGCTCGTTTATTAAATTAGCTTAAATATAGGCTCAAGCTTGCTTAGTAAATGAGCATTTAAGATCGGCTCGACTCAAGTTTTTAGCGTGCCGATCTCAAGTAGCTCACGAGCGGCTTGACTCGTTTACATCTCTATCTCCAGCAGGATGTGTTTTCGTTGCTAAATTTTGATAATTTAATAAAATAATACGTATAATCATCAACATACCTTCGACTACTTTATAGAGAGCTGACCACCATCTATCCCTCGGGACCTGGGCCTGTTCAAGTGACTCTTCGATATCTTTATCATGATCACCTTTCAAAACACCCTGAAGAGTTAAAACTGCATCTTTTGTTTTCTTGAGGATATTGTTATCATCTTCGGCTTCTATCTGCGTGAGGTCGTTTTGAGATGGAGTGAGGCTAGAGGCAAGTGCAAATCGCGCTGCAGCCGCCCAGCGTGTGGAGGCAAGTCGCCACCTCTTATCATCTATTGCCACCTTCTCTGCCTTCTCTCCTTCTGCACCAAATGCTAAGTTACGCAGATATTGCGCATTTGCAGCCCCTGTACTTTGAACCATTTTAGAGAAAGCAGTGTCTTCGTCTTGCAGAAGTTTTGCTGGGGAATCATACTCAACCACCTGGATAATGAAAGCAAGTAACTATTTTTTCAGTCATGAAGAAATGGATTATGTAGAGGTAGCAATTTGAACCCGTTTAATTTGAATCGGTCAAAAGTCACCTAAAAGTATGCACCCTGAATAAATTTATTCATTATACTAATATTGAAAATAATTATAACTGTGATCATATATGACACGCCAACTAATATAGAGACCGTTGGCCATTTGGTGCAATGGTAGCCCCAAGACTTCCCATAGTGGAGGTCTTGGGTTCAAATCCTGGCCATAGCAAAAAAGGGGTATGTGGCAAGGTCAGGGGGTTTACCCAGTTGGAGGGTTCCTCCTGGGGTGGGCTGCCCTGGATGTTCTAGGTGTTGCCCAGGGGAAACCTAATTATCCTAGAATATCTTGGTGTTGCCGTTCAAAAAAAAAACTAATATAGAAAAAAATAAAAATTTGGACAAGTGTTTCGGGTCAACCCAACCCATACCAAAAAGCTTCACTTTGGCTTTTGAGGTCAAAGGTTTGACCTTTCTACTTGATTATGGTTACGAATTAGTTAACAAATTCAACACCACCATCTTTTACTAGTTGTTTGTAATCAACATTATTTATTAGTACCACTTTCAATCAAATTCTACCAAATTAGTGTGATTTTAGTAGAGATGGTAATCTCAATCCATTAATGTGAAGATGGACCAATTTGCATTGTATTCTATTGATAAACGGCCGGGTCAAATGAGTAAACCTAAAATTATTAGCAAAAAGTCAAACACGAAACATACAAAATGGTTAAAAAGTCACCTGAAGTATACTCGAGTGTTTTGTGTTTATAAGTTATAACCCTCCTTAATTGATTTATTTGGAAAACTAAATTACTTTAATAATAGGTTTTATAATCATATCTAACATATTAGTTATATTATATAGAAAAAAAGGAAAAAAGTTAATTTGATAAATTATTATATACCTGACCAGCATCAAGCAGAAGAATACAGTCACAATCAATAATCGTATTAAGACGGTGAGCAATAATGATCATAGTACAAGACTTGAATTCTTCACGGATGGTCTTTTGGATAAGTGCATCTGTTCTAACATCAACAGCAGCAGTTGCTTCATCAAGAACAAGAATCTTTGATCTCCTAAGCAATGCACGTGAAAGACTTAATAACTGTCGTTGTCCAACACTGAAATTCTCTCCAGCCTCTGAAACCTTTATCACAACAAAAACAAAATTAAAATCAAGTCAATGGAGCTTTCCTAAAAAAAATATAGCAGAATCTGTTCATCCAAATATTAAAAACTGATTATGGTGACTTTAAACGGGAAATGAACATGTACCTCAGCATCTAAGCCCAACGGATTCCTCCTGATAACATCCTTAAGATGAGCCCTCTCTAAAGATTCCCAAAGATCAGGATCAGTGTGCTCGTTGAAAGGATCGAGGTTAAATCTCACAGTCCCTTTAAAAAAACAAACTCTATTAAGTACGGAAAAAGAACTTAAAATGCAGGTATCGGGACGTCACAAAAAAAAGTTAATCACATTTCCTGTTGTGGGTTGTCCAGGAAAAAAGTACAATATCCTAATTTACTTTTCTGTCCACTAGCAAATCATTACTTGGAAGGAAAATGGCAATAAACTTTTAACTACTTTCCATTCAATTCTAATTTGGTCGATGGGCTTCTAAAAATGGTTAATAAAACCACTATACTGCTCAAATTGATTATTCGGGTAGTTTTGACAATATAAATATGTAACATGCTGACGAAGTTGAACAGTTTTTATAACTGTTTTCGAAAGTTGGATTGTTTCTTTAGCGGTTTTCAAACTTTAAAGTGTAAATGGATATTTCAAAGGCTCTGAAAGTTGAATGGACATTTTACCAGATATAGACTAACAGTATTGGAGATGCAGAATAACTAGCAGTTATATCATTTACACATGGTGACTCGGCCACTTTAGTTATGGATAATTCAGGATACATTTCTATCTCTATCGGGTCAAACAAGAAATAGCTTAAAAGGAGTCGAAAGCCGCCCAAAATGTATCTTCAATGCATAAAAACTCCTAAATCATTTTATTCAAAATATTAGATCAGTGTTGCAATAATATTTTATTTTTTTTATAATCATATTTCACACTTAAAGATTATGGGAAAAGTGTTTCGGGTTAACCCGAACTGATACAAAATAACAGTTTTAACCCACCAGACTAATTTTGCCACCGTTGATGTTATTTAATTAGATTAGCAGCTTTGATGTACCTAATAAGAAGAGAACAGGCGCTTGTTAGGAATCAGAGTCGGTAGCGCAGCGGATACAACACACAAACACACTCAAGCGAAAAGAAGAAAGCAATAAAACGACACAAGGATTTATAGTGGTTCGGTCAAGGTGACCTACATCCACTTGCTACAACTAGGGTTTACTTTTATTGATAGGTGCTACCAGAATTACAATTACAAGACTGAGATATATATAAGACAAGATTAGGTTAAATTAAAATAGGTAACAATGGGTTTTAGCCCATTAGGGCCGGCTGCCCTATTCCCCTTGATTCCAGCCGTAACAGGCCCAAAGGGGAGCCCAACCCGGCCCAAACCCAATAGCTTTCATAACCCAACATATTAGATCAGTATTGCAATAATAGTTTATTTTTTTTATAATCATATTTCACACTTAAATATTATGGGAAAAGTGTTTCGGGTTAACCCGAACTGATACAAAATAACAGTTTTAACCCACCCGACTAATTTTGCCACCGTTGATGTTATTTAATTAGATTAGCAGCTTTGATGTACCTGAGAAGAGAACAGGCGCTTGAGGTATAATACCAAGAACCTTGCGAAGATCGGTCAATCCAAACTTTGCAATATCGCAATCATCAATAATAATTCTTCCTCTTTCCAATTCCACAATCCGAAATAAAGCATTGAGCATGCTAGATTTCCCAGCTCCTGTTCTTCCCACTATTCCTATCTTATCACTTGGAGGGATAAAAAAAGTCAAACCATGCAGAACAGGAGGTAGTTCAGGCCTATACCGTAAAACAACATTTTCAAACTTTATAGATCCTGATGAAGGCCAGCCAGGTGGCGGACGGTTATCTTCAATTACAGGAGGAGCCTCAGAAGGCAATTCAATATAAGTACCAACACGTTCAACAGCATTCAAGCTGTTTTCAGCTAAACTTGCAAGTCTAAGGACAGCTGTCAATAAAGTTGTAATATTTAATGCATAACTTAGAAGTAGACCCATGGTGGACGCAAATGCTTCTTGATTTCTTGCTTTGCCATTTTGCATAACAGCAAAAGTTGCAGTTAACCAAATCATGAGACCCCCAACAGTTTCTAATCGGATTGCAAGCCAACGATTGGCGCTCATGTTGACTAATGTGAACCTGATGTTATTGTCCATAGAATTCCCATTAATCTTGGCCATTCGATCATAGGCTTTATATGCACGGATGGTGGATAGACCGTTCAGTGCTTCCCCAAATTGTGCATACACAGGAGATCTTGTAATGGAATCCATCCGCTTTACCTCACGGGCAGTGCTCTGAAGGAACCAATAACCAATTAAATAATTATTAAAAAAATTTAGAAGAAATGGGCCAATTTGGGTTATATATTTTATCTCTATCAAGTCAGATATGCCAAATAAAAAAATTTACTTAAAAAGGAAACGGGTCAAATGGGTGGATCATGTGTCACCTAAAGTGTATTTTTAATAAATACAACCTCCTAAGCCGCCTTATGCAAATAAAAAGATTAATATTGTAGTAATATAGTGTTTTAATCATATTTAACAAACCAATTGAACATAAAAAAATAGGACAGAAAGTGTTTTGGGTCAACACAATCCGACCAGACCATTTTGACCTTTACCAAAATCAACCGTTTTGACTCGTTACCCAATATGACCCACCCGCCCATTTTGCGACTTCTACAAAGGAGATCTTGTAATGGAATCCATCCGCTTTACCTCACGGGCAGTGCTCTGAAGGAACCAATAACCAATTAAATAATTATTAAAAAAATTTAGAAGAAATGGGCCAATTTGGGTTATATATTTTATCTCTATCAAGTCAGATATGCCAAATAAAAAAATTTACTTAAAAAGGAAACGGGTCAAATGGGTGGATCATGTGTCACCTAAAGTGTATTTTTAATAAATACAACCTCCTAAGCCGCCTTATGCAAATAAAAAGATTAATATTGTAGTAATATAGTGTTTTAATCATATTTAACAAACCAATTGAACATAAAAAAATAGGACAGAAAGTGTTTTGGGTCAACACAATCCGACCAGACCATTTTGACCTTTACCAAAATCAACCGTTTTGACTCGTTACCCAATATGACCCACCCGCCCATTTTGCGACTTCTACTTCGAGTATATACATGTAAAACTTACATACCTGATAATACAGATAAGCTGCATAGAAGAGCAACAAAAGTGGCAAGATAGCCCAAAGAGACATGGTGCTCAATAATCCTATGAGAACAAAGGTTGACAAGAGCTGTGATATTTGACCCAAAAACATGTTCACAAATGGGGCAACATTTCGATCTATATCACCAAGATCTTTTGCAAATCTATTAATAATACGTCCAAGTGGGTTGGTGTGGAAAAAGACCATAGGGGCCCTCAATATGGAGTTCAGCATCGCATTGTGCAACTTTCTAGCGGCATAAAGACTTGTCATGATCAACCAATAAGAATTTCCCAACGTAACCAGAACCTGAAAACCAAATTGTAAATCCATAAGTTTTGAATAATGTAAATCAACCCATGTAATAATATAATTGATTAGAAACATACTTGGCCAAGTGATAGAAGTGCATAGATGATATTATAGAATAGTGGGCCGTGGTCTTTTGGAGTGCTTTCATCTGTCCAAATACTTAACCATGTGCTACTCAGTATTCTTAAAGTTTCTGTTGCAGCATAGCACCCAAACAGTATAACCACAACCCACCACCCTCCTAATGCATCTTTATACCTGAAATAGGAAAAGAAAAGATCAAATAAATAATTTCTACTTTCCACGCACATCTAAAATTGGTCAAAATTAACACAATAACAAGTTTCTTACCTCTTCAAAACATTGAAGCTGACAACACCTGTTTCCCGTTCCTCTTGCTTGATAAGAACAGATTTGGTTTCTTTCTTTTTATCAGAATCTTTAACTAACTCACCATTAGTAACAGGTTTTGATGTCTTTGAAATAGAATCTCCTGTTTCTTCTTGTTCTTCTACATATTCTTCCATTTTTCCTGCATTTTCCATTAATTTCTGAAAGAGTACACCATTCTGTGAGAGTTCCTCATAGGATCCCTCCTCTTTCACCATGCCTTCATGGATCAACAGGATCCTATCTACTTGTGAAAGAAAATGTAGCTGATTTGTAACTAGAACTCGCGTTTTTCCTCTTAATTCTTCTCTGATACATTTCTCAAAAACCTGGTAATTAAAATACGTTCATCTTCCACATTGCACCATGAGCATCAAGAGCATTTAATCATATGATCAAGTGCCTAAAGCTAGAGTAATTATGTAATTTTACCTGTCTTCCCACGTGAGCATCAAGAGCACTTAAAGGATCATCAAACACATATACATCTGAGTTAGAGTATACAGCTCTAGCCATGGAAACTCTTTGCTTTTGCCCTCCACTGATATTCACCCCTCTTTCACCAATCTCAGTAAGATCACCGCCCTACCATAAACACCATGCAGTATATAATTAAAAATATATAATTTAAGATTGAAGATAAACTCAAAATATGATGAAACACAATGATACTTACAGGAAGCGTCTCTAGGTCATGGTCCAATGCAGTTACATCTAGTGTCTTCTCATACTTTGCAGGTTCAAAGGGGGATCCAAACAATATGTTGTCACGTACCTGGAAAATAAGTGCATAAATGTCAACCCATTAGACCTAACTAGCACTTTAAATATTCATTATTGATGGTTATAATCATACTAGAATATGAAACTCAACTAGAGGTGGCATCTCCGACCAATTTACTTATGAACTGATTGATTCGGGTTATGTTTTATTTCTAACAGGTCAAATTTGTATAATTAAAAAAGCATCTAAGGAGGAAATGGGTCAAATAGGTCGAAAATTGCCCAAAGTGTATTTCAAATGCATACAACCTACTAAATTGCTTTTTTCAAAATATGAGATTATTATTACAACCATATTTAACACACAAATTATTTATATAACATGGACAAAAGTATTTCAAATCAACCCGTTCCAGTGTGTTTCATCCTGTATAAAGAAGTTCCTGATTTGACCTAAACCCTTTTTGACTCGTTACCCAAGCTTGTCTATTTTGCCACATCCAAATTCAAAATAGATGTGAAAATTAACAAACATCCATGACATACCGTTGCATTGAAAATCCATGAGACTTGTGGGACATAAGCAACTGTTCCTCTGATAACGACATGTGCATCACTAACCGGAGGAAGTTCTCCAAGCATAGCAGATACAAGTGATGTCTTTCCCTCCCCTGTACTTCCAACAATTGCCACCAGACTACCCGTTGGTATATCTAAGTTTATATTTGACAGTGTAGGTTTATCTGACTGCAACAAGTAAAAGAAAAGTAAATAAACGCTCTGCATTGTGACCATTTAAAAAAAGTTAATAGAAGACCTTTGACTCCCATGAAAAGAATCCATTCCTAATTGAGATAGCTGGAAGGCCTGGTTCAAGAGGTGGATTTGGAAGAAGAAGTCTCTCCTCAGCTAAAAGTAGGTCTTCCAAACGTTTCAAGGACACATTGGCATTTACGACCTACAAATAAAACTTATATAAAATATAGAAACTTGGAATAAAAAAACAAATTAATTGATTAATCAATTGCACAAACCTGGGTAATCACATTTGGAAGCATGAAGAGTGGAAAACGTAGTACAGCAAACAAAGAGAGTGATGTAAAGGCTCTAGCAGGTGTCAGCTCGCCTCCAAGTAACGTAAATAACCCAAATGAAACCACAATCACCACCACTGGAATACTATTTAATATAAATGTATTCAACTGCAATATAGTAATTAACAACAATTGAGATCATTTAACACCTATAAATTAATCATAAAATCATGTAGAAAAACTTCATGTACGTGATATTTGTTTGGTAACATACCGCTCCTAGCATTTGTACTTTCCGAAACCATGATAACTCTTCAGTTCTAACACTTTGGACCTTTTCTTGGAAACTATTCTCCCAGGCATAGCATCTGAAACACAAATTAAATAGAGTCAAAATGAATGTTAATTTTTCAAATGGTATTCATTAACAAAGGATGGTACTGCAAAAGGGAAAATTTGAAGGAAAAAAATCTGGGAGGAAAAAGGGAAAAGGAGAGAGAGACTTGACAGTGTCCATGGCTGCTAAGATTTCATTCATGAGACCGATTCTCTTGTCAGTTCGCTGCAGTCCTTCCTTGGACATTCTTTGCATATTACTGATAACCCAAGTCTGTTTCCGAAAGATAAAACATTTTTTGAATGAACGTTACATATATTAAAATGTGTGTATGTATGAATGTCTTTGTACCTGTATGGGGAACATGAGAACTAGCAATAATGCACCAAGGAGTGAGGCCACACCCAATTGTTGGTAGAGAAGAACCAAAGCAAGAACGATACGGAAAGGGGCAGACCACAAAGTGTGAAGTGACTGGGTTACTTGCTGTGGAAAAGACGATGAAAACAAAATTATTCATTAAACTAATTAAAAATCAATACCCTTACACTCAAAGATCCCTTTTTAGAGAAGTTCAAGCTTATAGAGATTGCATTTGCCATTATCATCACCATAAGTTAACAAATTAAGATGCTGCCAGAGTTTAACAAAATTCTCCATGAAAGGGAGTCAAGTTTGCCCCGTTTACTAATGAATGGGTTGATTCCAGTTATGTTTATCTCTAACTCGTCAAAAGGGTAATGTAACAAAATTAGCTAAAAAGTGTATTTCTATTGCATAAAACCTTCTAAATCTTATTTTATTCAACATATCATATATTATTAAAAGTAATATAGGTTTTGTAATCATACTGACACATCAATTGTTTATAAACACAAATCTTAAAAGTGGACAAAAAGTGTGTCGATTCAACCCAACACTTTTTATCTGTTCCAAAATATACGACTAAAAATAACACAAATGCTAATGAAACATGCCTGGAGGGACTCAGAATCGGTTGTCATCAAGTTGGTAATCTTCCCGGATGCAATCTTTCTGCGACTCTCATTAGTTAGCCTTAAAGTCTTCCGGAAAACTGCAGCAATCTTGAAAGAAATCATAGGTTCAATAAAAAAGAAAGAAAGGAAGATAGCTTTTAAAAGAAAAGAGGTTGGTTCAGCAATAACTGAAATACAAATAGATTCAAAAGTAAAAAAAATGATAACAGAGAATGGCATATAAGAATTAAGGCGTGCCTCTGTTTCCCAAGAAAGTTGTGATATTTTTACGTGCAAAATAATAATCAGTATAACTATCTTTAAACTTTAAGAAATAAGCACTTAATGCACTTGATAAGAGTGAAGTTGTTACCAGAGTTGAACGAAGGCGGTATCCAACACGCATGACATTCTGAAAATATTGAGCCTCACATAGCACACCAATTACCTAAATTGATAACAAGTATAACTATCTTTAAACTTCAAAATTAAGTTAAAATGATGTAGTGGAAACAAAACTAAGCTAGTATCATGCAAGTTTCTAATATCAGAAACCAAATCAAACTAAAATCTATAAGAGCCCAAAAATGGGAGTATTAGACTAAGTGATATAGTATAGGGACTAGACTTGTAATATGGTGTTCTATATAAACACCTCTTTATGTAAACCCTAAACACACACAATCACATTCTAATACAATCATATTACAAGGTTTAACTTGGTATCAGAGCTAGGTTACAACCACCGGAAAACATCTCCGGCGGCCGCCACACCTCTCTTTTCTTTACAAGCTTTTTTTTTATCGTTCAATAACCAGATCCCCCACCGCCAAACCCTAGATCTGCCGTCAACAACAACCATCTCCATCACTCTACACGACCAGCCGCCACCACAAAAAAAACCCTAGATTTGCCGCCACCGCCTACCTACCAAAACCCTAGATCTCCGCCGCTGCCACCACAGGCAGCCACAGCTCCTCCCATGTCAAGGGTTAGCAGACACACTGCTCTAGAATCCTAGCCGTCGTCGCATACAAGGCGACGCCAACGCAGATCGTCGTCGCATACAACGCGACGCCACCGCTATACAACAGCGGATTATTCCGGCGGCTGTTGCAGGTCCGCCACCAAGTCACAGGTTGCGAAAGGCCGTCAGTAAAAAAAAAAAAGGAAGTTTCCGATGGGGAGTAGAAGTAGTCCGAGATCCGACCGGGAAAAGGCAGGCGACACCACCAGAAAACACCGCCGGAGGGGCGGCCGGCCGTCGCCGCCGCCCTACCCACCACCAAACAATCGCGCTTAGTCTTCTCTATCCACTCCTATTGCCGCTGTCAACCACCACTGCCGCCTCCACCTATGACGGAACCCTAGCCGCCGCCACCACACCTTAACCATCCAAAACCCTTCTGCCGCCACACAACCAACAACCACCACTACACAACCAGTGGCTCCACAACGCCACAAGCCCGCCGCCTCCATGCTGCCACTGCCACCACAGCTACGTCACTGCAACACCTCCCTGCGTCTAGGGTTAGCAAATACAACTTGCTTTCTTGGCTCTAGACGCCATCGCCGCCACTATACAACAATGGTCGTTTTTCGGCGACGTGCGCCTCGCGAAAGCCACAATGCTTTCAGTTCCGTTTATTCGAGGGTTGCATAACAAAAATTGAGATCTACAATAAGGGAGTAAAAAAAAGAAAAGGGGAACAAACCCCTAGTTGTTGAAGAACTCCGGCGAAGTGGTGACGGCCGGAAGAAGATTAGGGTTTTCCTAATGTAGTTTCGATTGGGCCTTTGAGGCTGGGCCTCACAAGCCCATTTACCATTGCTGTAAAAAGAAAAAAAAGAAGAAAAAAAATGTGATGGGCGAAAGCATGGTGGAGAAGGAGAAGACCAACTATCTTTTTAGTTTTATGTTTTTATATTTTCAACCTAAATCTCTCCCGAGCTTAGTTTGCGGGGGAATATTAGACTAAGTGATATAGTATAGGGACTAGACTTGTAATATGGTGTTCTATATAAACACCTCTTTATGTAAACCCTAAACACACACAATCACATTCTAATACAATCATATTACAAGGTTTAACTGGGAGAGAGAAACAAAAGGGGATGCTACATTTCACAAAAAATGTGAAATTCAGAAGATAGATTCCCTTTATTTCGCAAAAGAAGTATATAATGGGATGCATTACAGAATGTTTGGAAGTCATACAGATTTTTTAATTAGAAATGAATAATACTACAAAAAAATTATAGAACTTGTACCACTCCAACGAAAATTGAGAATGCATAGATGTAACCAATCTGAGCTGGAGCACGTTCTTGCATAGACTGAAAAGTATAAACAGTTAGAATAGAAATTAAGGGAGCTAATTGCAGATAAGAAATGAAATTACAGCAGCTAATAATTTAGATACAGAGATTCAAAAAATAAGCTATCTAACTCACCAATAACAGCTGGTTCAAAATCAGTGGTCCAACAAACTGAGAAAGATCATTGCCGATCTACAAATGGCCAAGGGATGAACAATATTAAGATAAAAACAACGCATTGATGCTCAGTGTTATATTTACAAAAACAAAGAACCTTATTATTTTTATCATATCTAATGTTCATTGTTTGGTTCAATGAAAAGGACTCATATATGACACACTGAGTTCCAAAATGTCCATATTGCACAGTGTGCGACTCATCAAAAGTCAAAATTCATTATATAATTTATATTCATCCAAATCTTATTTTCATGGATTATTTATTTAGTAAGTCAACAATGAAGATGTTTCTATAAATATTAATAACATGTGAGATTCAAAACTATGCAAAAATCAATGAACTCAGAACTGAAATATTCATAGGATACCTTCCAAAAGCCTCCCCACCAAAACCTGTAATCAAACGAACATGATATATTCAGACTTTCTCGTTCTTAGTGAAAATATCTGTAATGGGCAACAAACTTTGTAACAAAATGTCATTGTACAAACCTTCCTCCAAGACTACGATGTAAAGCCCTTAAAAGCCATGGTTTAGGTTTAAGGACCTCTTCAGCCCAATATATTTGGAATCTGAAGGGCAAAAATGAAAATTCATCATTAAAAAAAATACCATCAAGAATTTATATACGGTCAGTTAAAAAAATTGTAGAGAAACAATAGCTTACTTGCTGTTTAGCGTTTCTGTCTGGTCCCAGGTGTCGAGTTTCCATATATCTTTTTCTGTAAGAGGCCTTTTGTATCCCAAAAGCATGAGTGGATCCATCCAAGAGAAGAAGATACCTAAAAAGAAACATGAAAATATATCATAAATAGATGCAATAAAGTATATCATCAAAAGCCGACGATGAACTTCCATGTAATTAGATGCAATAAAGCATGATAATATGCTTGATAAAATGCTATGTGTTTTAATACTAAAGGATAAATAAAGTAAATCATCAAAAGGATAAAATAAACGGCTTTTGTACATAAATTTTTCACAATCTAGTAAACTTACTAGAAATAATGTTGGTATGCCTCTCGGGACAAATTTGCTCCCCATCAGCAAGTTCTTCATATTCAGCATCGTCCAAAGACTCAGCCCGTATCGGGGTATAACCCGGATAAGGGTCCAAAGTAGGAAGATAGACAAGCAAGCATAGTCCAAACAGAACCTACATTAAAGAATATAGTATATATGAGTTGTTCATAAACCAGTTAAGTGTTAACATTCGTGAAATACCGAATGATTTCCTTGAATCAATTGAGAAAGGATTACAAGCTAAATAGGAGGAAACCTAACAAACTCCCTAAAATACATACAAAGACTATGGAAACTAATAAATACAAATATTACAATAATTACAAAATATATCTCGGTTAATATTCCCCTTTAGTCTGAGCAGTAGACGGGCGAATGCTTAGACAGTTTTTGAATCTGGTGAAGAGTTGTTTTGGTAACCCTTTTGTGAAAATATCCGCGAACTGGTAGTCTGCTGGAACATGTAACACTCGAATTGCCCCAACTTGTACTTTTTCTCTAACAAAGTGGATATCCAGTTCTACGTGTTTGGTGCGCTGATGTTGCACAGGGTTCTGAGTGAGGTACACGGCTGAAATGTTGTCACAGTAGACAATGGTAGCCTGTTTGACCGGAACCGATAACTCAAGGAGGAGGTTTCTGAGCCAACTTGTTTCTGCCACAGTGTTGGCTACAGCGCGGTACTCTGTCTCGGCACTAGAGCGGGATACTGTGGGTTGGCGTTTTGATGACCAACTAACGAGGTTGTCACCTAAGAATACACAGTAACCGGATGTGGACCTACGTGAATCTGGACATCCCCCCCAATCTGCATCTGAATATGAGGTTAGTTTCATAGATTTTGAGCGGGTCAAATGTAGTCCGTGATCCAAGGTGCCCTTCAAGTAGCGTAGCACCCGTTTGAGAAATTGAAAATGTGATTGACGAGGTGCATGCATAAAGAGGCATATTTGTTGTACCGCGTAAGATAAATCCGGCCTGGTAAATATAAGGTACTGTAAGGCTCCCGCCAGGCTACGGTACTCGGTATCATCGGGTAATGGGTCACCATCGTGTGCACTTAGTTTAGAAGATGTATCAACTGGTGTGGAGCAAGGCTTGCAGTTTGACATGTTTGCGCGAGCCAAGATATCGGATGCATACGAGGTTTGAGAGAGAAATAGACCATTGGTTTTATGTTCCACTGTGATGCCCAAGAAATGGTGTAAATGTCCTAAATCTGTCATGGCAAACTCACCTGATAACATTTGGATGATATTCTTTAGGAGGGTAGTATCAGAGGCCGTAAGGATGATGTCATCCACATACAATAGAAGATAAGCCATGCTAGTTCCATGTTTGTAGACGAAAAGGGAAGTGTCACATGTGGTGCTGTGAAATCCACACTTGGTAATGTATGTGGCAAATCGATGGTACCAAGCTCGAGGGGCCTGTTTGAGGCCGTATAAAGACTTACGTAGGCGGCAGACATGGTTGGGTTTGGTTTTATCTGTGAACCCGGGTGGTTAAAACATGAATACGGTCTCATGAAGATCACCGTGTAAGAAAGCATTCTTGACATCCAATTGATGGATTGGCCAAGATCGTGACATTGCCAGACTAAGAACGGTTCGAATAGTAGTGGGTTTGACCACGGGACTAAATGTCTCGTCGCAGTCGACACCAACCTGTTGAATTTTGCCATTAACCACTAACCGAGCCTTATAACGTTCCAAAGTACCGTTTGCATGAAATTTATGGCGATAAAGCCACATGCACCGTATCACATGGGCATTTGAGGGTCTCGGTACTAGCTCCCAAGTGTTATTATCTATTAAAGCTCTATATTCATTGGTCATGGCAGTGTGCCAATTTGGATTAGTTAATGCATGCAGGTGGGATTTAGGGATAGGAGAGATGGGTGGGCTGGTGGTAGTGTGAAGAGTAGAGGGGATTTTGGTCTTGGTGGTGCCCACTTGGGATTGGGTGGTCATTGGATGGGAGGGTCGGTTAGGAGGTTGTTGGATGGGGATGGTTGTGTTGGTGTTTGTGGTAGGGGGAGGGGGCTGAGTTGCTGGAGGGTTGGGTTGTGGAGACTGAACTGGAGCAGTTCGGTTACGTCGTTGGTAAGTGATGGTTGGCGGGGTGGGAGGTGTTTGGGTAGTAGTAATTTGGGCTAAAGAGTGGGCTGAAATAGGAGAAGTTGGCGTAGGGCTGGTGGGTGTAGGAGCGGAAGTGTTTTGGGCTGATGTTTGGGCTTGCGCAGAGGTGCGTTGTGGGGGTTGTTTGGGTGGGAAACCGGGTGGGATGTTGGGTCTTTGAAAAAACAAAGGAGACAAGTCCGTATCTAGGAAGGAGTAATCTGTGGTGGTATGACTGTTGGGGTTAGCTAAGGGGAAAACGGTTTCGTCAAAAGTGACGTGACGCGATAAGATGATTTTACCAGTAGAGAGATCTAGGCATCGATACCCTCTATAGTTGGCCGAGTAGCCCAAAAAAACACAAAGAGTGGATCGGGGAGCAAGTTTATGAGGGCGGGTGGATGAGAGGTTTGGGTAGCATGCGTAACCGAATACACGAAGATGGTCATAGGTGGGATGACGAAGGTACAGTGTAGAGGTGGGGGTGTTGTTGTGGAGAAGAGGAGTGGGTAAAATGTTGTGGAGGTAGGCGGCGGCATGAAGGTCTTCCACCCAAAATGATGGGGGAAGGGTGGCATGGGTTAATAGGGAGAACATAATTTCGTTCAACCGTCGAATAATGCGTTCCGATTTCCCGTTTTGTTGGGATGTGTGAGGACACGAGAATCGGAATTGCACGCCATAGGTGGTAAAAAAATTTTTAAATTGTGTGTTATCAAATTCACCACCTCGGTCACATTGGAAGGACTTTATTGGCATATTAAATTGTGTTTTAATGAATTGATGAAATTGGGCGAATTTACTGAAGGTATCCGACCTGAATTTTAGAAGGTACACCCATGTGTATTAGGTGAAATCGTCTATCAAAACCATATAGTATTTGTATCTGGACTTGCTTTGTATGGGGGAAGTCCACAGATCACAATGCACAATGTCAAAAGGTAATAATGAAACAGATAAAGAAGAGTAAAATGGTAAACGTTTATGTTTATAAATTTGACAAGAATGGCAAATAGAAGTCCCAACACGCTTATTACAAGCAATTAAATTGCGAGAAAGTAAAAAATTCATGACAGGAATGCCCGGGTGCCCGAGTCTATTATTCCAAGAGTCTTGGGTGTTGGTAGCAAGAAAAGATGGAACATCATTGGTGAATGGGTAGAGATGGCTGGTACTATTGTGTCTGCTCAGGGTAGTTCCACTCCTCCAATCCTTCAAAGTAAAACCAAGAGGGTCAAATTCGACAGAAAAAAGATTATCAGTGGTAAATTGACGAATAGACACAAGGTTTTTAATGATATTGGGTGTGTATACGACGTTTCGGAGGGGTAGGTTATGGTGGTTATGGGGTATAGTTGCATTTCCTGATCCAAGAATTGGAACACTTTGACCATTACCAACATAAATAGATTTAATAGAAGAAGACACTAGAGGAGAAGTAAGAGTACCTTCATTACCCGTGAGATGCGATGTTGCACCGGTATCCGCATACCAAGTATCATCCGGTTGCTCCATTGTCATAGCAGAGAATGCTTCAGGCAATTGGGTTGGATCCATAGCATCAAACGTTTCCATGTGGGCTTGAGCCTGGTTTGGTTGAGAAGATGGTCCAGAAGGCTGATTCGGGGCATGAGTGTTTGACCTGTTGGTTCCAGCACGTGTGGGCCATGGTGTAACCCAATTTGGATGGGTCGGGTATGGAGGTGGTGGTGGATACCAAGTGGGCCAGTGGTGCGGGCCTGTAGGTTGCGGCCAGATGGGCTGTTGTGGGCCTGTTGGAGGGGCTGGCCAGTTTGGCCCAGAAGGCCGAGAAGACCAGTTGTTGGGCCGGCCTCTCGAATAGTTTTTGCGGGTTGAGCCTCTGGAGTTGGGCCGATTCACAGAGCTGTTGCGACGGTGGGCAGGAGTAGGAGCAGAATCTGGTTGAATGGCTGCCATAACGGCTTGAGGAGAGGACAGGTTAACACGAGCCGACTGACGTAGTTGTTCATGTTGGAGCATTGATACAGCTGTCTCCCACGAAGGGAGAGATTGGTTGATGATGGATCCAACATTATCGTACTCAAGCGGAAGGCCACGTACGAGTTGTAAGACGAGTCTTTGATCTGGAACTGGGCATTCAACATCAGCTAACTGATCTGCAAGTTCTTTTAGTCGCTGGCAGTATGCCTTAAGAGATGGCATTGATTGTAGGGTGAGGTTGGCAAAGGCATGTTCAAGGGTGGCGGCCCTCGAACCCTTGTTGTTCAAGAACAGTTCGGAAATACGCTTCCATGCTTCAAAGGCGGTGGACTGAGGTTTGAGAACTCGTGCCAAGAGATCGTCAGATAGGGTCCCGTAGATCCATTGTAAGACGATTGAGTCGATGTCCTCCCAAGATTCATAGGCTGGATCAGTTTTGTTAGGGGGTGGGGTACCAACGATGTGAGATTGTACCTTGTAGCCCCTAGCATGAAGCTTGAGTAGCCGGACCCAGGAGATCGAGAGTTCGGACCTTCCTAGTGATGCCTGTAATTGTGTAAACCGGGTGAAGGGAAGGTGGAACAGGTGGTGGCTGGTTCCGTGCGTCTCCCATGACTAGCGACAGGTATGAAAAAAAGGGGACACAGGAACAAAAAAAAGACACAAGAAGAGGATAGGGCTGCCGGAGAAAACAACCGTGGTTGTGGGTGGTGGCGGCGCTAGGTTAAGCTCTGATTACCATGTTAACATTCGTGAAATACCGAATGATTTCCTTGAATCAATTGAGAAAGGATTACAAGCTAAATAGGAGGAAACCCAACATACTCCCTAAAATACATACAAAGACTATGGAAACTAATAAATACAAATATTACAATAATTACAAAATATATCTCGGTTAATATTAACAATCCAAACATACTATAATCATGTTGTGTTTCCATATTTGACGTTGAAAATCAAAATATGCTTTATATAAGTAGAAATTTAGTTATAGGGATGACATTCTTGATGTTTTTTTAGGGCAATGATAATTTGAAATGCATGTAATGTAATCATGCCGCAAAGAGTTCTACGCCCATGTTGAAGGTTTTAAATCAATTTTGAAGTTAATAACAGTTTGCGATAACAATTTATAGAAGCACAAGGGTTTTGCAGGTAGAGTTCTGATAGATTGTTTGACACGTATCTCATCAAAATATAGTCTTTATAATGGAAACCTCCCTTTTATTTTCATAAGGATATCACTAATCAATGTTAACCTGCTTTTGTAAGGGGTGTTTTAATTAGTGTACTTTTGTTACTTGAAATAAAAACCAAGGACAGTACAATAAGTACAAAATTACATAAACTGAAGTTACAAAACAAAAAGAATAAGCTATATAACATTAAGAACATCTAACCTGTATGGCAACCTCACTGACAAAGAGATATAGAGCATATCTGCAAGGATCAAGTTCAATCATAAATTGATGAGTTCACTTTATAACTATTTATTTTATATGCAAGCAGTTTTTAAGTGGTATAAAACAGACCTAGTGTAATATCTGCTCACAGAAAGCACAAGTTTAAACAGCACTGCATCCCCAAGCACAGCATAAATGACACCGAACCTCACAAACCAACGAACTTCATAAACATAAACCATTGTTTCAAGACCTATCATGATCAACATACAGCACCATGCAAGAGCCTTAATAACTAAGGTAACAATCTGCAATAATAGTATAAATTACTTCACTAGGCAGTTCTCCAAATCCCCAATATACAATCCAATTTGCATGTTATTTGAAGAAAATATCCAATCCATTTTTAATATGATCACCATTGATGTAGGTTAGAACAAAAGAGTAAGTTGAAGAAAATGTATACAAAAAGAAACAAACCTCATATGGAGCAAGACCGGTCTCTCCATCAACATTAAAAGCCGAAATGTCCATTATCAATCTAAACAAAGGCTCAGCAGCAGAGTAAAAAGCCAATAATCCCAGCCAATAATTGAAGATATTTGACCTTAGTTTGAACCGTGGCACTTTCAAATCCTTCTTTGTGACCCATATCCTGTATATGCAAGCTCCCAGGATGACCAAATGGGAAATACCAGTGACCAAAGAATCTGTTGCACAGGGTGTGTAAGGCCCAAATTCATTTTCCACTGCTGTTGCCCATACACCATTTTCCACTGGACGACAATATGAAACTAAGGGCTTAAAACCCATCTTCTCCTACTTAAGATGAACCAACCGCTTCTAAATTGTCGACTTCATTTTTTGTTTTCCCCCTTTCCTGCAAAATCAGACATAAACCACTCTGATTCCTGAGTAGAAAATTTTAGGACATGTATGGGAACTCCAGTGGCATGTTTTGTAAAGATAATGAAACTGAAGTGGAGTAATAATCAGTTTAGAGTGTTTGGCAAAAACTGATTATGATTGTGATTTCCTAATTATTTAAGATCTAGACAGCTAGAGTTGGAGAAGCTGCAAAAACCTGATTATTGTGACAAATTAATAATTACCTAATTAGCTATCTGATCATGATGCTTCAAATCTGGAGTAATCATTTTGAAAATCCAAATCCAAACACCACTAACATGAGCTCCAGTACCAAATTCACATCCATATCATGTTTTTAATCAAATATCATAATACAAAAACATATGAAACCGGTGCAGCAACAGTTCATATCATAGAAAAAAAGCCAACCACTAGTCACTACTCATTTCTATCTTTATATGTACATCAAATCTAAAATATCATGTAATCCTGAGTCTCCACGCCCTAATTCATTCATACACTACATAAACCCTAGCACATTCCAATCAAAATCGGTCTTCAAACAAGCGAGCACTCAACCGATTCCATGAAATATTGAAAATCAACAATAATCAGGAAACAAAAACAGTAATCGTTTGCATGAACATGAACATGAACAAATCGAAGAAACAATCGGTTGCATGGAATCAAGAATGATCAATACAATCAGTAGTGTCGATTTCATCAACGAATACCTGTGAGACTGAGATCTGTGGTGAGATTCTCTTGACAGCCGCGGATACAGATCGATTGATGATGATGATGATGATGATTAGGTTAAAAAGGTGGAGGAAATAGGCGAGAATATAATTGCAGATTGAATAGTGTATGGACCTAAGAAGTTGGAGGTAAGTGACAAAGAGACTTTTTAATCCAGTAAAAAGGATGGGAGATTGTGATAGTGGGAATCTCTTTCTTCATCTAGTCAACCAAAATATCATATTAATGTGACATCAATAGTATATGAAGTTTTCAAATTATTATAAGGTTACGGTGAGTACTCGTTTTTTTTCATATTTTCACACCCTTTTACGTTAGCGTCATATTAGATTCCATAGTTTTTCTATATTTGTCTTATTCTTCATATTTGAGGGAAATGGTTTCATATTTTTACACAGTCACGTCATTTTCTTTTTCTAATTTAATTTAATATTAATTTGTTTTAATAATTTAAAAAGGCAATAATATTTTTTTATTAATAAACTAAAAATAAAAAAAAGGAAAAATACATTAAAAACTTAATAATAAAACTAGACTTTAGTTGTTTCCCGAGTTGAGATGAAGCACCAAATCTTGACGAAGATTGTTGTGTATCTCACGGTTGCGTTTATACTATTCGTTTACACTTTGTTGGGCCTCGCTAACTTGCTCTAATCTAAGTGTCGCTTCAAATTCTTCTTCGTTGAACTCGCAAATTGCCCAGCCATCATCTTCAATGATCATGTTATGTAGTATGATTCAAATGTACATTACCCGCCTTATTCTTTCGAGCTTCCACACACGTGTCGGATTTTTCACTATATGAAATCTTTGTTTTAATACACCAAAAGCACGTTCAATATCTTTTCTTGTCGACATTTGAAATAGTTTCTAGTTTCATCTTCAGGCCATGAAAACGATTTCACAAAAGTAGCCTATTCGATAGTGGGTTAGAGTTTGGTTGAATTGGTTTGGAGATAATTGTAGTTTGGTTTTTATAAAACTATTGGTTTGTAAAATGTATATATATATATATGTGTGTGATTAAATTTAAAAAAAAAAAGAGTCGTTGGGGGCAATGGTCACAAGCAACCTCTCCACGCCGTGGAGAATACCACGTCGGGCTTCCACGCTCGTGGACCACGCCAGGGGGTGTGGTGTTCCACGGTAGCCACGGCGCCACATCACCCTTCACGGTGCTTTCACGCAGGTAGTCCCCACGGTCTAACTAGCTGCGCGGAAGCGGGTGTCGGGTCGATCGTAAATAAAATTTAAACAAAAACATGGGCGTAACGATAAAAATTAATGTTAATTAAAAAGAAGCATAAAACAAAATAATAAAAAAGGAAAAAAATCAAAATATTACCGGTTCGGGTCGTTGAAAACAATAAAAGCGAATACCGAGACCGGTTTCGATAATATCAATGCCGGCAAAGATGTTGTTCGCTAATAATAGGTTCGGCTCGTCACGGTACCACAAGGATAACGGCACTCGATATAGCCTACAGTACAAATAAAAAACTCGATTTTGAATAAAACTTCGTTTTAAAAAAATTTATATCGGAGCGTTGATAAAAGAAAATGGTAATATCATATATACCCCTACAAATATGGGTAAATATCATATATACCCAACCAAAACTAAAAATATCATATATACCAATTTAATAATTTGTGAGCATTCTACCCTTATCTATTATATGATTTTTTATAATCTAATTTTTTAGTTTTATCCAATACGTAAAAGATCACTCGTTCTCCTATTCGTGATGGCGACTATCGCGATTCTCTAAACCCCTTCAGATTGCATCGATTTAGAAGGAATGATTGCGAGAAAATTACAAAATGCTAATGCTATAAAAGAAAATTGGTAAAATTATTAAAAAAAATGAGAAAATTCAATATAGTATTTTGAGAAAATTATTGTTTATGGTTAAATATAGAATTCTAGAGTTAAAAATGAGTAAATATGAAATTTCAATGTTAAAAATTGGTAAATGTGAAATTTTAAAGTTTTAGAAAAATAAGGGTAAAATGGTTATCTTTTAAATTATTTTTGATGAAATCGGTATATATGATATTATTACATGTTTGTAAGGGTATATACGATATTTTTAGTTTTTGTTGGATATATATGATATTTTCCAAGTTTGTAGGGGTGTATATGAAATTGCTAAAAAAAAATTAAAAACAGCCTCGCACTTCGTACTTTGAAAAAAGTTAACGAACGAAGGTTATTAAAGGAAAGTGAAATTAATAGAACATTAAACGGGTAAAAAAAGCGTATATTATATATAGTACAGAGGTGAAAATGAAAAAAAAAGAAGAAAAAAAAGGTTAAGCATGACGTGGCGAATATGTGTGGAATTGCTACTGTTCAGGTAGCCTTCTCTTTAATCTTATTTAGTAATTTTATTTTTATTTTTGAGCCTTGATCCCCTTAAATTGGTTTTAACAAAATTTATGACATAATCATTGACTATGCGGTTTTTGAAACCACGTATCAAACTGACCGGGTTAAATGAGTCGACTGATTTTAACGGTTTGTCGAAATAAACTGGTCTTTTTAAACCATTAAATTGTATCAAACTTTTTAAAATGAAAAGAATAGTTCATGAATAATGTGTGTATATACATAAATGTTTTGTCTAACAATAAAAAATAAACAAAAAAGGTTAAACAATTGGTTTAGCTTAAACGTCATGTTTCAAGTTACAAATCGTTATCTCGACTGTTAGTCCGTCAAATTTGGACCGTATGTATCTACAAACAGCCAAACTGGTTGGCTTGCTTAAATTTAAATGGCTAGATGAATCAATTTTAATAGTTTGTAAACTTTTAAGATGGGAGTGTATGGCTGATCTATAGAAGACCAGTAAGAACCTCAAGAACTATGAGGTGATCACGTTCTGCCGGGAAGGAGGAGGGGCTTTGGGTGATGAAGGCCTGCATGGTTTAGGTTTCGGCTTTGGAGGTGAGTCACCATAGAGGACATAGTAATCAAACTTGCCTGATGGTTCACCAAGAAGACCAACTCTTGGATCTCCTGCTTCGTATCTCTTCTTCAGAGACTTTTGGGACCCTTTCTTCTTCTTAGGAACATCTTCATCATATTCAACTCTGTCAGCTTCCTCTAAGCATGTTTTGCAATTGCATACGTCATACTGGAAACGTTCTGTCTTTCTTTGGGTTTCTATAGGTTGCATCATGTACATCGTTGAGAAAACATCTCGTCGATCTTGCTTCTTGAACTTGACTTCGACAAGGCCGTCCTGGTGTCAGACGAAGTCTAGGGTTGTCGTTGTCTGGACTGGAGCCTGATAGATCTGTTCGTAATTAGTTATCCATTTTTCTAGAAGAAGTTTTAGAAGCTCTTCTCTGGATAACTGCTTAGGAACATATGTGCAGGTGGGAACAGCGTATGCATCTATGTCGATGAACAATGAGTCTCCACTGTTGTCATGCCCAGGGACCATGACGTCCAAAGAGTGATTTTGGACCCTGTACGCCATCTGGTAATGGAAGGTTGCTTGGAAAGTATTGACCTGTTGAACACCCCCAATCTGGATATGAGCTTTTAAGGCGGTGAACAGTGATGGGTCATTTAGGGGCATATTGAATTTTGGGTAAAAAGTAACAAACACGGTGCCGGCGTTCAACGTGGTCTGGATAGTACCAATACAGGCGTGTTGGTATTCTACAAATCTGGTGTCGACAAAGGCGATTTGAGAGAACGCTGGTAGACCTTTTCTACCATGGAAAGTAAGAGCGAGTCTTATTGCACCAAAGTGGATGTGGGTGAAACCTTGTGCTTGGCAGATCCTTGGAAGATCTGGGGGGAAGGGATAGGGTTACTAGGTGTTCGAAAGTTGTAGCCGGAAGCTGGTGTGAATCAAACTTGGAAGCTTGAACATATTCTTTTACACCTGGTTGGACGAAGGACTAATTATTTTTTTGACTCTTTTTGTTATTGAATTTTGGGGTTTAGAGAAGACATTATAAGGGTTAACTAAAAGCATACTAGTGATAGGGATTTTAGAATCATCGGGTAGATATGAGATTTCATATAAATGATCAATTCTAGACGTTGAGAACTGACGAAAACTGGAACTAGAACGGGACAGACTTGACTCTTGGTTCATATCTGAGTTTTGACGTGATCTGACACTTAAAGAGTTTTCCCAACTCGTACCAAATAGAGACTTACAACAACCTCCTTGTCGACTTACCACTCACACAACAAATTGTATACGACTCTGATAAGTGTTTACACGTCGTATCAGACCGTTAAAGTCCTTAGCAAGATTAGTTTTCTGATGTGAGAGATCCGCTCAAAGTCGGCAGTCACAAAGCATACTAATCAAATCTTGAAAAGGCAGAACAGGAGCGCTATAGCTCTGATACCATTTAAGATGGGAGTGTATGGCTGATCTATAGAAGACCAGTAAGAACCTCAAGAACTATATATTCTATAACTAGGTTAGTACCCGTGTACTACACGGTTGATGAAAACAAACATATATATATTTCATAATTGTTTAAGACAATTTCATAAATAAAATAAAATTTTAATTTGCATAGGGAAAAAAATGACATTACAATAACATTCACAAAACTAAATATTTTTTCATAAATCTCTAAATATCTATACTACATAATAAATAAAGTTTTTGTATGCCACGTGTCGTCATCATATTCAATCTCATCATTCATTTATTTTAAATTATCATTTATTATAAAAAACTTTGAAACTTAATTATGTAATTTTTATTTTCAATCAAATAGTAAATGAAAGTCAAATTATATTAAATAGTAATTGACGTATTTTCGAAACCCAATTATATATTATTTTTTACATATTTTGAATTTTGTTTCCTATCCTTAATATATGTATAGTAATACATTTTTACACCTGTAAAATACATAAATAAAATTTGAGAAATTTATGTATTGATATTTTTCACCCCGTGTGTATTATTACACGGGGTCTAAGCTAGTTTCCTTATATACAACATTTGTTGTTTTATTAGTAACTAGCTTAGACCCTGTGTAATACACACGGGTGAAAAATATTAATACATAAATTTCTTAAATTTTATTCATGTATTTTACAGGTGTAAAAATGTATTACTGTATATTAAGGATATAAAACAAAATTCAAAATATGTAAAAAATAATATATAATTGGGTTTCGGAAGTACGTCAATTACTATTTAATGTAATTTGACTTTCATTTACTATTTGATTGAAAATAAAAATTACATAATTAGATTTCAAAGTTTTTTTTATAATAAATGATAATTTAAAAATAAATGTGTTTTATTAGTATATTATTAATTTATTAAAAGATATGGATGCATTTAATAAGAGAGAGAGGCGGGAAAACAATGATGAGATTGAATATGGTGACGACACGTGGCATACAAAAACCTTTCTTTATTATATAGTATAGACTTTACTATTTCTATCCAACATTAGTAATTTTACTCAGTCTCTACTATTTACACTTGATATCGTCACATACAACTGTATTACACAGGTTGATCAAAAGTAATTTTCGTACGTTTTAACAGACAAAGTAAATACGTAACTTATAAAACAACCATTGGACGTACTGCGACGACATAACGAATCAACGTGTATACTCCAATGAATCACTAAGGGATGCTAACAGTACAAGTTTGTTGTCATCACGAATCAATCGCTCCTGCAAAAACAAATCAATGCAAGTGTGTGCTTATAGACAATTAGATCTTTGACTAATAGCATTTAATACTTAAGAGTATTATAGTCGTTTGTGAAAAATACAGTTTCTGAAACAAAACAAAAAAAATCATTAAACACTGTATAAGAAAGCATTTAGAAGAATAAAATGACATGTTTGATTGGCCTTAATTACATCAATAATACACTATTTTTCAGCTTCAGTAATTTCTCTTGGAATCTCACATATGAGTTGTTGGCATTCACCCTGTGATATTTACAAACATAAGGTACTGGACATTAATTAATCATAAATGTTAAATGCACAATTGTCAAGTTAACTACTTGACAAACCGTCATGGAAAACCTAATAGTGTAGTCTCTTGTGGCACGGGATGCTTTAGAATCAGGTTCCAATATCTACTCACCATATCCAACTGCTAGAATGCTAACCTAGGTGGATTTATGATGGCATGGCATAGAACTGCTTGATCCCAAAGACCCCTAAATTTGAATCAGTGAATGCACTTCCCTATAACAAAAAAAGAGAATCTGAATTACAGAATCATGCTTGAAGACGATGCAAGTAGTTTAACCAAAAGGTGGAAACCATTCAGACCTCATAATCAACGGGTTTTAATATCTCCCTAGCTAACAATTTGTATGCTTTTAGCCATCATGCACGAATAGCACCCACATGCAAGTTGTTAGCATCTCATCATCTTATATACTTTTCAACCAAATTGTTAAATGTGAAATGGGTCGGCCAAAATGGATTTTATTTAAAACGTTAGATTAATGCTGAAACGGTACACTTGTCAATTGCCATATCATAATTGTCACTTGACATTGATCGCATATAAAGATAAATAAGTAAATATTTAAGGTTAGTACCACATAGAAAGTTAGAAACTGATATATACTTTTTTTGTTACTTTTTATGAAAAAATCCCTGAAAAATAAATAAGATGGTATAAACTCTTTCTACAAAACTGTTGAATAATACTTTGTCAAATTTTGATCAATTTCAAAGTTAACATGTTATTATTTTAAAAAAAAGTAGTAGAGACTTTAATATACAAAAAAAATAGTTTAGTGACTCTTTCATGAATTTTTTATGTCGAGGGGATTTAATATAACAAAAACAGGTTAACAGACTTTTTTCAAGAAAAAAAAAGTTTATGGTACTGACATATTTATTTTTGACAGAAACTTATCCATTAATTTTTGGCCCGTTACCCAACCTACTCAGCTAAATCTACTTCTAGTATGAGGAACACATAACATCGATAACATGATGGTCACAAGTCATTGTGACAGACATATAAAATGTGAACTTGAATTCTCTAATCTGAACCGGGAATAACTTGAAACAATCGAACAAGACAAATTAAAACAAACTGAGGGGATTCAATATACCAAAAAATAGTTTAACCAAAAGGTGTAAACCATTTAGACCTCATTATCAGCAGGGTTCAAGCTGTTTTTTCTAGCTTTCTTGGCTAAAGTTTAAACAAAAAAAATGTATATGACTGCTACGATACCTGACCAGGAGAAAATGTGTTTTATTTGTCTTGTCTGCTATCATCTTAGCCGTCTCATGTAATCCTATACCAAACACAAAAATTATAATCCAATGAGTAATTATGGCTACATAAATTTAAATAAAGAAATGCGTGCATAATAGTCCACAACAAAGATGTGGTGTCTATTGTAGGGTTTAGACATCACAATAATACTTGTTGAATGTTGAAAACTTTCCAGGTTATCTCCAAGCTCAGAGTTTCTCCCCTTCATAGTTGCTATCAAAAGCCACAATTCACCAACTATATTTTTGATTAAGCATTCAAAGTTGTTCATTCTTACAAGCTAGTAAATTAAAATAATGAAAAAAAGCATGTATGATCGAATGCAAAAGCATAAACAATCAATATGGCAGATTCAATTGATAACACAAACAATTTAAATACAGTTTTCAATATGACAGGTTTAATAGATTAAAAACACCAGCAAGAAGATCAAAATTATATAACATAAGGCATAAACAATTAGACACCAACCAATAAAAAGCAACATTCTTTATCCATACAATTTTAATCAAATATTAACATCACATTTTATAAGGTTAGACCCACTATTCTACATCAAATAGAAATAACTATTGAACAATTAAACATAGAACTATAGCTCCATAGCAACCACATTATCAAACAAATCAATGTATTAAGTCATCATGACAAATAAACTTTTGTTCAAAGTTTACTTTTAGGATATGACATTTTATACCTGAATGGACCCTTCAACACAATCACTTGCCAAGGGTATTCTTTGTTTCTTTGTGACCTTAAAGAAAATTTCCACCAACAACCAAAACATGTGTCATGAACTAAGCAATGTGATTACTTTAAGTTAAAAAAGTAGTTTCATGCCACTCAAGAATACAATGGATATAAAACTAATGCTTGCAGCTTGTTTAAGTACATAAGAAGTACATAAAGATACAAACTAATAGGATTGAAAGTAATACAAAAGTGCATTGGATCATCAAAAAACATCATATTTAATATTTAAAGACATTACAAATCAGATAATGATAGGAATATTATTATTTAATTTTTGCTCTTAGAGATTCGTATAAATTTTGTTGTTTCAGATTTCGCAAAAAAAGAAACACAGATTCAAAATCAGCCAGAACATTAACATGCAATTATCTTAGTACTCAAATGGGCAAACCATTTCGCATGCTGTAATCCAAATACGAAATTGTTTTGAATATTCATTACAGTAACACCAGACTCAATTTAAAAATAATCAATTATCATTCTAACCATACACAAACAGTAGCTTATAACGGACATAAAAAACACCCAGTCCTCACCATCGCACACCTTGCCACGCTAGTAGCCAAGCCACCACCGAAGCACACCAACCGAAACCCTCTATCGGGTTCTCATACAACACATGCCAAATAGAAAATAAACGCATAAAGATTATACGAGGATTACCTTATCTAAGTGAGAGACCGCACTACCGGAACCCACCGTCGGACCACTTCTCATCGAGTTGTTCTTGCCAAATAGAAAATAACAAAAACATCAAGGTTTATCTGATTTAAGAAGTAGAATATCTTATTGTTAAATTAGCTTAAAGATGAAAATATGATAATCAGATAAATCAAATTCAAAGTTTTTGCCTAAATTTTAAATAGTTTTACCTATTCGTAAATAACCAAAACATTAGGATCTGAAGTCATTGCATCATCATGTTTAGAGTCCAAAGCAGTTTGCATTGTCATCTATATCAAAATTGAATGTTAATATACAAAGTTGAATTGAATGTTAATATACAAAACTTTAAACAAACATGGGCAAACAGATAAACAAAACCCTAACATAATATGAACTTAAACAATATTTTTAAAGAAATATGTTGTGGTGTAAACAAAAAATCCCGTTAGATCCTGTTATCAGAAAGTGAAATTTCAAAAACTAAAACTGTATATGTTTTTAATGGCAAAGCCTAATCGAAGAGCAGTTCTTCTTCAAAAACTAACACATTTACTGAAATTATGATTTATTTTTCTTATGAGTTCAACTACTATTTGTCTTATGATCTCAAATACCATCCGTAAGAAATAAGGTGACTAAGTTTTACCCCCTATGTATGACAACGCGTGTATCGCCGGATTAGCAAAGGACTATGTAGTCCCCCCTCTAGATATTACTGAAATTATGCTTTATTTTTCGATAATTAACTGAAATTACATCCTGTTAACAGAAAATCGAAGGATGTATAAAAAAATTGGAACAGAAAAGACGAACTAATGTTTTATTATTGTTACCTGGAGGAATTAATTGAAGATAAAAGACGAAGGATGTAAGGAAACGTTGGAGGAGATGATCTATCTAGACATAAATCAATAAGAAACTGAAATTAGTTCTTGTTTCATAAGATCGAAGGATGTAAACAAAAAACGAACATAAAAGACGAAATAATGCATTAATCGGGTTACCTGGACGAATTAATCGAAGATAAAAGACGAAGGATGTAAGGAGACGGTGGAGAAGATGATCGATCTAGTCATGGAACCATAGAAGATGAGGACGATGGTGAAGCGGCGTCGATCTAGTCATTGAACCCTAGAAGATGAGGAAGATGGTGAAGCGGCGATATGTTAGAAACAATGAAACCCTAGATTGGAATAGAATGTGATAAATCCGGTTCTCATTATGGGTCATAATTTTACCCGTCCATACCCGCGTGTTGACCCGATTGCATTTAGGCGGGAAAAAGACAATGAAAGTGGGCTAGATGAGTGACACGTGGCTAAAGAAAACCTTGTGTTTATTAGTATGTATAGATACGGATATCATAAGTAGGTAAAGAGAGCTCATGAAATTGGGGTTGGTGGCTCAATGTTAGAGAATAATCCTCTAAAAACATCAAGGTTTGAGAAGATCATGAGTTCAAGTCTCAATCTCAAATTAATAAAGAAATTTGTCTATAAAGAAAAAGGTGAAGAGAGCTCATGTCTCTGACAGAAATTGAAGTAATCGAAATTATAATGTCAAAATATTACAACTGAAAAAACATGCCAACGTGAACAAATCTTTAAAGTTATTAAAGCAATTAAGGATATATTATTAATTAGAGTAAATTACGTTTTTGGCCCATGTGGTTTGACTTTATTAATCATTTAACATATCAACTTCTGAGGTTGTATTCAGACCCGGTCCCGAGAATTCTCAAAACATTTTGGGCCAGGGACATGTAAAAAAAATCCGGGCCTCTAAAATAAAAAGTCAATAATCATATATAAAAAAAATCCAAAACACATATATATATATAATTTTTTTTTTAAATTTCGGGCCTCGGGGGTTGTCGGGCCTGGAGCGGTAGCCCACTCTGCCCCCCCCCCATGGGCCGGCTCTGGTTGCATTTTTGTAACCATTTCAGTCTATTACATTAACTCTGTTAACTTTTTTCCGTTAAGCATAAAGGCATTTCAATCATTTTATTTACAAAATACTATTTTAACACTTTCAGTCCAATAATTTTTTTTTAATTTTTTTTCATAAAATCTTTTTTTACTTATTTAAAAACATTCTCTCTCAAGAACACAACATAAATTCATGATTTGGAAATAGAAATCAATGTTCAAACTTATCAAAACAATATTTGTTTTTTAATTTATTTTCATAAAAACTTTTTTTTTACTTATTTAAAAACATTCTTTTAAATTTTTTTAAAATCATTTTTTAGTTTTTTTTTTCCTAAAGACGTATTTTTACTTCTTAAAAACTTTTCTAAAAATATTTTTTTAATTTTTTCATAAAAACGTTTCAAAAACAATTTTTAGGTTTTTTTATAAATTTTTTTTAGCTTTTTCATAAAATGTTTTTTAAGTATTTTAGAAAACGTTTTTTTTTTACTTTTTTAAGAATGCATATTTTTTAAATTTATTTTAAAAAGGTTTCTCTTATATTTTTTAGAGAAAGTGTTTTATAATCCTTTTAAAATTTAGTTTTAAAACATTTTATTTAACTGCGCAAACGAACGGGGCATGTTATACTTGAAACTATGTCTATAAACAAACCGATGTTTATGTCAAAAACCTCGTGTGATTCTTTGACCTCATCGATATCAAGGTTATCTGGTAACCTTTTTTAGAATGATGATTCATACAAGTTTTTCTTCGTCGTCTTTGATTCGCTAAACTTTATATCCATTAACCTAGGGGTTCTGTTCATCAAACATAGGATTTTATGAAATTATTAAATAACTATTTTTAAAAAGGTAAAAAAAAAGTTTTAAAAAAAATCTAAAAAAATGTTTTAATGAAAAAAAATGCTTTTAAAAAATTTAAACATGTTTTTTTAGAAGTAAAAAAAAGATGTCTTAAAGGAAAAGAAATACTAAAACAAATTATTTTAAAAAAGTTTGAAAGAACGTTTTTAAATAAGTTAAAAAAACTTTAAGAAAAAACAAAAAAAAAAGTTTTTCTGGACTAAAAGGGTTAGCCTAGTCCCTTAGAAATAAAATAACTGAAATGCCTCTATACTTAACGTAAAAGTTAACAGATTTAGTGTCGTGGGTTGAAATGGTTACAAAAATTCAACTTCAGGGGCTGATATGTTAAAAGATTTATTTTTAGACTGAAATGATTAAACAGGTCAAACCTATTGGGCCAAAAACATAATTTACTCTATTAATTAACATTAAGTGCACTAATAATCAATTCATGCGGCCTTGCTTCTAGAGTTTTACACTTTTACTCGGTGGCTTCTTTTTTTAAATACAGATGATTGACTTTTTTATTTATCGACTTTTAAACTTTTGGAATCTGCTTGATTTTAATTAGTTAAATAACTAATTTATTAAAATGTCTTCCACATAATTACATTAGTGTTGTAGTTTTAAGACCGTCCGGTATATCTCCCCACAAGTGTGCAGAGATTACGTGTCGCATCGATATTGTCTGTATCTCCCCACAAGTGTGCAGGGATTACGTGTCGCATCGATATTGTCGGGAAACACTACGTCGCCCATAGCGGCGACACAAGTGGTGACCCTGTGTGACCCTCTGTCGGCGCAACGGTAAAAATGAGAAACGGTGTTATGACCATTCTCAACGGTAAAAATTGAATAAAAAGTAAATAAATTTCATTAATTTAAAATTTTTACACAACATTCAAGCTTAAACCTCCTATGCATATCAATACTTTTAAAAAAAAAATGTGAGAATGGATTCATCATTGGGTAATGTTCGAAATATTTTTATCACGTCAATCATAGTACTGTGTGTCAACTTTTTACCAATGCAAGTTCACGTCCAAAAACGAGACGTGTTGCTTTAAACAAAGGTCGCAAATCTGCACATGATTGTCTGATTAGAGACTACTTTGCTAATGATGCCATATATGGTGACGATTTGTTGGCAAAGGTTCCTAATAAGTAAACGACTATTTGTACGAATAGTTCACAATTTGGAAATATGGATGCCATTTTTCATGGGATGCAAGAGGTAGAAGGCATACGGCAATCTATCAAATGGCATACGGCACCTTCGCATACTCATGGGATGAGTATCTAAAGATGTATGACAAAACTGCATGGGTAAATGTGTATAATTTTTCTGTAGGTGTCATTAAGCTTTACGACAAACAATACTTGTGTAAACCGATGTGGAGTGACATCCAACAATTGTAAGAGACACATGAAATGAGACATGATTTTCCCGAAACGTTTGCTAACATTGATTGTACACATTGAGAGTGGGCAAACTGCCCTACCGTATGGCGGTGTTAATACGTGTAAGGAGATCATCCATGTCCGGCAATAAAGCTAGAAGCAGTACGTCACATGATTTTGGATAAAATGTTTAATATAAATTATTAAAATACATAGGTCGATATTTTATTATATAAATCTGTCAGAAACAAATTACTTTATTTTATAAAGCACAATAAAATAGATAAAGAGAATTCATATTAGAGATCTAAAATATGCTTAGTAATACTTTCAACTATAGGACTCCATTTTAGGAAACCGTTATCCCAATTTGTGACATTTGGACAAATGAATAATTTTACTATGTGGCTACGTTGTTACATATAGTATAATTGTCACACAATTGTCGTTTCTTGTTTTGAATGTTAAGTTAAAATTCATTGAATATGATGAGTCTGGGTGAGTTTGTAAGTTGTAACACCTTGAACGAGCTTTATAGTAACTCTTTTAACTATGATGACATTTTTTCAAGTATTAAAATATGAGTCTAAATTTGCGGATTAAGCGAAACAAGATGATAGTTTAAAACCGAGTGTCCTTAAATATACACCTTTAAAAAAGATATCTCCTTTTTAGATTTTAAACTAGTCAATGTTGTCGCGCGTTACAACGATGATATTGATATGATTAAACACGTAAAGAGTAAAAATATATTATATCTTACATGACTTGGTTTTAATTAAAATCAACGTCGATCAAAATGTATGTATTAAACAAAGAAGTAAAAATATACTTTATTTGACTCGCTTCGGTTTTGAATAAAATTTACGTTGAAATGTAGACCGGTTCGGTTCTGGATAAAATTAATACCGAAACGCAGATAAAAATAAGCACGTCGCAACGGTATATTCAAAGTGTACGAAAACACAATATTTTAAAGTTACAAGAGAAAAACAAAATATGTGTAAAACTATGAAAAAGTGGATACCGGTATCATACTGGTACCGAATTTATGAAAAAGTGGATACCGGTACTGGTACTGAATTTATCGGTACGGTACTCAATACAAAATGTTCTATCTCTAGCTGATATCGTACGGTACCGGTACAAGTACCGAAAATAACGGTATCGGTACCGAATTTATGAAAAAGTAAGTACTGGTACCGAATCTATCGAGACGGTACCGGTACTCGTTACCAAATGCTCATCCTAGCCAAGAGTGATTTGTTCCTTGTGTTTCGCCTCTATTTACTTTTATATAAAAAGTTTTGTTAAAAAAATGTTAAATTAAAGTTGGTAATTGTTATATATAATAATTATATGTTTTTATGTATGATTTAAATAAAGTTATGATTGTATTCTTATCCTCTATGTAATAAAAGAATAAATTTTAGGACACGTGTCGCTTGTGGTTAAACCTCACATTCATTTTTCGACCTAAACCCGTTACCCATCAAAACTACGTCGTTTTGATTAAATCTCATTAAAACTAATTATCTATTTGCTTATTCAACTACCTCCATCATTTTCGGATCATTCTTCTTCCACCCTATATCCATGCCCAATTTAGTTAAAAAGTGACATATGTTAAGAAAGAAATCAATTTATGAAAATGTAATATTTTTAATTTATTATATGGTGGCTCAAATTTGAGGCGGTTTTTTTTTTGATAAATTGTTACTTTTATATACATTATTTTATCTTATTTATTGTTTAAAGTTACTAACTATATGCTTTATCCAAGATTTTATTATTCTTAATAAAAATACATTTAACTTATAATTAAATATTTATACTAATAAATTTACATAACCAAGTAATCATTGTAATATTTTCTTATACGAAAACTCATAAAACAAAAAAACAAATTCCGTCGTTTTTTATATATCAAACTACAAAAAATGTATTTTACAAGAAAAAAGAATGTAAGAGATTTTCGATCGAAAACTATTTTCACAATAAAAATTAGTTCATATTTTTATATTGCAAATTGTTTTGCACACCGAAATATTCATTTAGATGAAATTGATGTAGGTAGCAGTAATAAAAAAATAAATATTTCAAAATGACGTAAGTAGATTTGAGTATGACAAGAAGACATTTGATCAGTTTTAATGAGATTTAATCAAAATGACATATGTGAGATTATCTAAAGTTAAAAGTAGAGACATACTGGAATTGTTAATCTTAGATAAAGATGGTAAACTTACCAATATGACATCAAATATTATATAAAAATAAGTATTTGAAGATTTTTGAATTATAACTGTAACTTTTAATTTTTTATTATTATATTTAGTACGTAATTCTAGTCATAAGAAATATTTTGAGATTTATGAATCATAAAACGAAAAAACCATCTTATATTAAAACATTCTTTAAATGGTCTCAACTAATAGTCTGTTCTTATTAGCAGTTTATCATATTAAATGTATCTTTACATTATATCTTTTACTTTTATAGCCTTTTTGTCCTCGTACCCACGTGGTTTAGTCTTTACCTTCTTTATGATTTTTAAGTCGTTACCATACTTTTTTTTATTCGTAGTCATATCTTTAAACCACGAGAAGGATAGTCCTCTGGACATGATCGAGAGTTTTACATTGTTAGATCATGTGTCTTCGTAGACCATAAGGAGGAAAATATACTCCACTAAGGCTATATGTAATGGTTTCACTAAAAAGTGAAAAACGTCTTGCTACGTCAGCAGGATGGTAATCACTAAACACAATCATTAAGGTGTGTAATGATTTCACTAACCATATATATACATATACATAACACACACACACACACACATTTGCCCCATGTAAGGACCCAGACACGGGAGACCTCACTCATTGGATTTACTCATAGACATAATCATCAATACTGAACTTAATTAAGAACATTCAAACATAGCGGAAGCATACATCATTCAATTACATAAACATCGGAAGTCTTAAACATTCAAAAGATTGTCTTAATATTAACCAAATAAACAGGATGTCAGCTTTGAACCAGATAGCCGTCATACCTTTGCCCATCATTTTCTTTTGTTACCTGAAGTGCATACTAAAAGTCAGCTAACGTTGGTGAGTTATAGTTTAAATCAATTAGGTATAAACATCATTTCTTTGTAAGTAAAATAAATATATATTTCATTTGCCTTCATTGAACATTCATTGGTCATACGCATATGGGTGATCAGCCCGTCATTATGTAAGTCACAAAGACAAACATTCCGTCCTACCGTCGTAGTTCGTCATTCATACCGTGTCTACCGAAGTAGTCCGTCCTTTTGTTCATACTGTGTCTACCGAAGTAGTCCGTCCTTCATACCGTACTACCGTCGTAGTCCGTCATTTTGCCCGTATGCCCTAAGGCATCCATTTCCCATTTGATCTATGCATGCAGCCGTGCTTCAATTAAGGGCCTCTGTCTACCGTAGTAGTCCGTATTTAGTCTACCTTTATAGACATTAACATTTCGTACGCAAAAATAGTCGTATGGTCGTCAGTCTACCGTAGTATCTGTTATCATCGTACCGTCCTACCGTAGTAGCCGTTATCATCGTACCGTCCTACCGAAGTAGTCCGTAATTCCTTCCTTAACGTTTAGTACATTCATAACATGCAATATATGAATATAAAGCAAGATTTCGTTCGTTTAACGTTAAGTCATACATTCATTTCATTCTTTATAAACATTCATTCATCATTTCATTGTTCATCATTTTCATTCATACAACACATATGTCATATTATCATTCATCACATTTATTCACTTTACACGTATACACTTCAGACCCAAAACATTGGAAAAACATTTGCACATAGCACATAGGGAGCATATAGAACTCGCCTGATAAGTAGGTTCCTGAAGTATAGTGGCCGGTCAGTGAGCGTCACTAAGGTCACACACAATCTGTATAATCAAGTCACACAAGATAAGTTAACGGACCTAACTGACACTAGACGTTTCTATCTTTAGGGTTTGACGAACTTAGGTAGGTTCGCCCTTCATAGATTCAAGCGAACTTAGTAGTTTCGCTATATAGAAATTGGGCGAACATAGGTTAAGTTCGCTATAGTTATACCAAGTGTTCGTGATAAGTTCGCCTTTTTTATGCCTAGCGAACTTGCTAGATTCGCTAGGATGGTGGCGAGCTAACATTACAGATTTTCCAAGGTGTTAACAAGAGAACATGTTAGATTCGCTTAAACGGTTTCAGGCGAACCTAATAGATTCGCCCGCGTGGCCTTCTTCCCCACCATGAAACCCTAGATCTGCATGTTGATTTCAGATCGCCAAGACCCGAACTCTTGTAACACCTCGAATAGAAAATAAAGGACCAAACTTGCCAATTCTAAAAGTTTAGGGGTGAATATGTAAATAAACAAAGTCCAAGGACTTAAAATGAAATTTTTGAAAATCAAAGGGGTAGCGGACCGCTACCCAAGACCTTAGAGGTCCACTACGTGTTGGCTAAGGAAACCCTCGGGAGATGACACGTGCCCCTGTGACTCGCTGATGAAAATCTGACGCGTGGAAGGGTGGCGGACCGCTAGCCTGAGCTTTAACGGTCCGCTACGTGTACCCCAATCCAATTAAGCCGTCTCAAGGGGTGGCGGACCGCCACCACCAAACGTAGCGGTCCGCTACGGGTCCCACCTTAGCCCTATAAATACTTGATCGATTCCAGCAATTTTTCACACACAAACACACCTTAATATACACACACACTCTCCAAATATCTGATCCCGAACCCTGTTTCGCGTGCGAGAGTCCAGTTTCTAGCATTTCGACTTTAAATTGTCGTAGATAGTGCTGAGATAAGGTTCCGACCTACCATTAAGCTTTGGTTATGAATCATTAAGCTAGATTTGTATAACTAAGTAATGTACTTACTTATCTAGGAACTCTGCCCGAGGTGTTTACCACATTACTGATTTATAAGCCGAAATACTGTCGAGGTAAGTTCTTAAACTGTGATGCATGAACCCAGTCATGACCTTGTCTTGCATGATTGATTTATGAAAACATTTTGAGTATCTTGAAACGATTGTACCAATTGTTTATATATAACGTATTCTAAGCGCTTATTGTATTTCACTTGCCCATGGAACGGCATGTTGACATGACCCGTGGAACGGTCTTTGGTTATATATATATATATACTGAATGAATTTTGGTGTTGAAGCCCATGAATGTAAATTTGGGTGTTGAAGCCCATAAATGTGTTCAAGATACTTTGGCGGGTCATTTTAATAAACTATTTTATTTTATGAATTCACTAGCTTTGTGCTGACCCATGTTTATCAAATATTTTTTTTAAACGTATCACAGGTAGACAATAGATGAGGCATTTCCAGGACTAGAATGAACTGATGAACGATCCAGATGATAGGCATGCCTGGAACTATAAGTCCCGAATGACTTGTTCTTTGTTAGGAACAGATGATGTAACATTTATGACAACATGATGTAAACAGTATTTTGATATTTTAAATAAAGGTTGGTGACTTTAAGTTTCCACTGTGTGTTTTTGATATCATCGTCACAATAACTAGAAGGCAAACTTCTGACTAGTATGTAGCTATCTGATGAACAGAATGTTCTGTCTAGGAAAGGACGGTGTATAAATCTCTCCTAGACCCGTCGTTCTTTCCTGGGAACATCTTTGTTGGAGGTACTACTCTGTTTAGATAATTGTCCTGTGTTACAGGCGTGACAAGTTGGTATCAGATCCTCAGTTTAAGGGATTTAGATGCTATAGGAATAATGTCTAGACTTAAACTAGGACTCTAAGATTAGTCTGGAATGCCTCAGGATAAGTTAGGTGTATACATTCAGTACGACCTATAACGGGAAATACCTAGAAATCAGATAATTAAAGGCATTTTGGCCAAGTGTTGTTAATTTCTGAATTTCTGGATTATGACCAGTTATACGAATTCTGATGTTATACATCTGAATGTAGGTACAAATGGTGGAAAGAGGTAGAGGACAAGGAAGAGGTAAGGGTAGGATGCCTAACACTAGGTCCCATACCCGCAACACGACAAACACAAATACTGATCCAAATGAGAACGTGAATATGAATACTGAACCCGAGCAACCTGTGGAAGAAGTTATTATGGCTGAAGCTCAGTTCCAGGGAGCGGTGGCATCTGAGGTCACCCGAGTGCTTCAAACAACTCTACCTAGAATCCTTAATGATGCTCTTAGGAGAAGAGAAAATCATATCAGTCTGGGTAACCGAAACGAAGGCACAAGTGGTGCCATTCCCCGAACGGAAGACACCCTTCATACTACTCCTATAGGAAACAATATAGAACCACCCGAACCCATGAAATGGTGGGAATGACAACCCAGAGTACATGATTTCATGGCCAAGGATGCAACTAAAAGAATTTCAGTGACTGTCACCCTAACCCATTCAACGGAAAGAAAGATGCTATTGTAGCCTTGCAATGGATTACATCTATGGAAGTAGTAATCAAGACGAGCGAATGCAGAACTGACCAAGCTGTAAAGTTTGCTGCACATTCTTTTGAAGAAGAGGCCCTTGACTGGTAGGAATCAGTCAAGCAGACAAAGGGAGAAGCTGTGATTGATAGGATGACTTGGGAGGATCTCATGTCTTTGATTGTGAAGAGATACTGTCCACAAAATGTTGTGGATAAGATTGAAGCTGAGTTTCTACGGTTCGAAGCACGAACCATGACTCATCAGGAGTATACAACCAAATTCAATGAAATGGCCAAGCTGGTGCCACATTTGGTTACTCCTGAATCACGAAGAGTCAAATGTTATATTCAAGGTTTACCTCCTAAGGTTCGTACCTTAGTGAAATCCATCGCACCCGAGACAATAGATTTGGCTGTTGAAAATAGTGCGGTGATGTTTGATGAGGTGGTAGCTCAAGAGCCACCAAAGATTGATCACAAGAGGAAGCCCGGTGAAGTTGTTTATATGTTCAAACCGGGAAATAGTAAATTTTCCAGGAGAGGAGGATTTAATCCCAACCCTGATAGAACCAATCAAGGAATAAAGTGCCAGACTTGTCAGAAGTTTGGCCATTTTGCAACCCAATGCCCGAATGTTAAATGTTTTAACTGTGGAGAATTAGGCCACTATAGGACTTCTTGTCCTAAACCACCTAAACAGAGAATAGGTGGTCAGAATAAAGGAACAGGACGAGTGTTCGTCTTAGAAAGTGGAGATGAACAGAAAAATAAAGCTAAGGAGGTTGCAAGTACTTTCTTAATTAATAATATTTACACCAAGATTTTATTTGATACATGGGTGAATAGAAGTTTTGTTTCATGTGCATTCACCCCATATTTAGGCGTAATACCGATTCCACTTATTAATGCCTATGTCGTTAAAACGGCTAGTGGCGAACAAATTAGGATAACCGAATCATATCATGATTGTGTCATTAATTTTGGTGACGATAAGGTATTAGTTACACTAATGCAGATGAACTTGAACGAATATGAGGTTATCCTAGGGATGGATTGGTTAAACCAATACCAGGCCCAGATTGATTGTGATGAAAGAACGGTCAAGATTAAGGAACTAGGTGAAAAGTAGTTTGATGATACAGGGTGATAGTGATAACAATAAGATTGAAATAATTTCTATAGTGAAAGCTAAGAAAGAATTATTTAAGGGAGACGGTATATTTATACTCCATGCTTTAAACGTCAAATCCGAAGGACAGATTACAGATATTCCCGTAGTCTGTGATCACCCGGATGTCTTTCCGGAAGAATTACCTGGTTTTCCACCTGATCGTCAGATCGAATTTCGAATCGAACTCATTCCTGGAGCTAAGCTTGTTGCAAAATCTCCTTATCGTCTAGCTCCTTCCGAACTGAAAGAACTAATGAAACAAATCCAATAACTCTTAGACCAAGGGTTCATTCCTCCAAGTACTTCGCCTTGGGGAGCGCCAGTACTATTTGTAAAGAAGAAAGATGGAAGCAGTGTGCATTGATTATCGATAATTGAACAAGCTGACTGTAAAGAATAGATATCCATTGCCTAGAATAGATGATCTGTTCGATCAGCTACAAGGAGCCAAGTACTTCTCAAAGATCGATCTTAGATCAGGATATCATTAGTTAAAGGTACAAGAAGAGGACATACCTAAGACTGCCATCAGAACCCGATATGGTCACTACGAATTCCTGGTCATGTTATTTGGTCTAACAAATGCCCCTGCAACATTTATAGACTTAATGAACAGGGTTTGTAAACCATTCATTGACAAATTTGCCATCGTTTTCATCGATGATATTGTTATCTATTCCCGAAGTCAAGAAGAACATGCCGAGCACCTCAGAATCATTCTAGAAACTATAAGAAAAGAAAGACTGTACGCTAAGGTTTCCAAATGTGAATTTTGGAAACAAGAAGTACAATTTCTTGGACACGTTGTAAATGAGCATGTTATACAAGTGGATCCAAGTAAAATCGAAGCTGTCATGAAATGGGAAGCCCCAAGGACTCCAACAGAAACTAGAAGTTTTCTTGGACTAGCCGGTTACTACAGAAGGTTCATTCAAGACTTTTCCAAGATTGCTACACCTTTGACTACTTTAACTCAGAAAGCAACAAGTTTGAATGGGGTACAAAACAAGAAGAAGCATTCAATATTCTCAAGGATAAGCTTAGTCATGCACTAATCTTAGCATTACCTGAAGGAAATGATGACTTTGTAATCTACTGTGACGCTTCCCGAACCGGTCTGGGTTGTGTATTGATGCAGCGAGACAAGGTTATTGCCTACGCATCACGTCAACTAAAAGTTCATGAGAAGAACTATACCACACATGATCTTGAACTTGGTGCCATAGTGTTTGCTCTAAAAATCTGGAGACACTATCTGCATGGTACCAAATGTGTGATATATTCAGACCATAAAAGCCTCCAACATATTTTTAATTAGAAGGATTTAAATATGAGGCAAAAGAGGTGGATGGAACTTATCAATGACTACGATTGTGAAATCAAATACTATCCTGAGAAGGCAAATGTAGTGGCAGATGCTTTGAGTCGGAAGGAACGAAGCCAACCGATTAAAGTAAAAGCACTACGATTAGATCTAAAGTTAGATTTAATGGAACAAATCAAATAAATCCAACCAAAAGCCTTGGAAGAAGAGAATATCAAGAAAGAACGTATGGTTGGGAAACATAAATTGCTATCCAAAGGAAATGATGGACTCATAAGATTCGATCAAAGGATCTGGATTCCAAGACTTGGAGATATTCAAGAGAAGGTGTTAGATGAAGCAGATAAATCAAGATATTCCATGCATCCAGGTGCAAACAAGAAGTATAAAGATCTGAAGACACATTACTGGTGGCCTAACATGAAGAGATCAATTGCCCAGTATATAGACAAATGCTTGACTTATCTTCAAGTTAAGATTGAGCACCCGAAACCAGCAGGTCAATTACAACAAATAGAATTACCTGTCTGGAAATGGGATCGTATTACAATGGACTTTGTAACTAACTACCCAGAACTCAGAAGGGGCATAATGCCATATGGGTCATGGTCGATAGACTGAACAAGTCAACCCATTTTATACCCATCAAAGAAACACACTTTATGGATAAGTTAGCTAGAATCTATATCAATGAAATTGTGAGCCACCATGGCATACCGTTGTCTATTATTTCTGATAGAGACAGTCGGTTCTCATCTAGATTCTGGACGAGTTTTCAGAAATAATTGGGAACTCGACTTACCATGAGTACTGCATATCATCCTCAAACTGACGGACAAAGTGAGCATACAATTCAAACTCTGGAAGATATGCTGAGAGCCCGTGATATAGACTTTGGAGGTAATTGGGATAATCACCTACCATTGATAGAATTCTCCTACAACAACACTTACCATTCAAGTATCAAAGCTGCACCATTTGAAGCACTGTACGGAAGGAAGTGCAGAACTCCTGTTTGTTGGACTGAAATAGAAGACAGTCAATTATCTGGACGTGAGGTTGTACAGGAAACAACAGATAAGATAGTCCAGATTAAACAATGATTAAAGGCTGCTCAAGATCGTCAGAAAAGTTATGCCGACAGACGACGTCGGCCATTAGAATTCCAAGTCGAAGATTTTGTAATGCTAAAAGTTTCACATTGGAAGGGTGTTGTAAGGTTTAGGAAACGCGGAAAGTTAGGACCAACTTATATCGGACCTTACAAAATAATTGATAGAATTGTAGCAGTAGCCTAAAAATTGGATTTACCTGAAACTTTGCAAGGGATCCATAATACATTTCACGTATCTTGCTTACGCAAGAGTTTAGCTGATCCAACTCAGGCTATTGCATTAGATGATGTGCATGTGGACGACAAGCTTCACTTCATTGAACAACCAATCAAAATTTTAGACACTCAAGAACGGAAGTTAAGAAAGAAAGTAATACCAATGGTGTTGGTTCAATGGCAAGGCCGGATCGGAGCCGAAAAAACTTGGGAACTAGAGGAACAACTGAGAACCAAGTATCCTCATCTATTTAACTCTTAATTTTGAGGACGAAATTTCTTAAAGGAGGGGAGATTTGTAACACCTCGAAAATTCTCTAGAAAATAAAGGACCAAACTTGCCAATTCTTAAAGTTTAGGGGTGGATATGTAAATAAACAAAGTCCAAGGACTTAAAATGAAATTTCTAAAAATCAAAGGGGTAGCGGACCGCTACCCAAGACCTTAGCGGTCCGCTACGTGTTGGCTAAGGAAACCCTCGGGAAATGACACGTGCCCCTGTGACTCGCTGACGAAAATCTGACGTGTGGAAGGGTGGCGAACCGCTAGCCTGAGCTTTAATGGTCCGCTACGTGTGCCCCAATCCAAATAAGCCACCTCAAGGGGTGGCGGACCGCCACCACCAAACGTAGCGGTCCGCTACGGGTCCCACCTTAGCCCTATAAATACTTAATCGATTCCAGCCATTTTTCACACACAAACACACCTTAATATACACACACACTCTCCAAAGATCCGATCCCGAACCCTGGTTCGCGTGCGAGAGTCCGGTTTCCAGCATTTCGACTTCAAATTGCCGTAGATAGTGCTGAGGTAAGGTTCTGACCTACCATTAAGCTTTGGTTGTGAATCATTAAACTAGATTTGTATAATTATGTAATGTACTTACTTATCTAGGAGCTCTGCCCGAGGTGTTTACCACATTACTGATTTATAAGCCGAAATACCGCCGAGGTGAGTTCTTAAACTATGATGCATGAACCCAGTCATGACCTTGTCTGGCATGATTGATTTATGAAAACATTTTGAGTATCTTGAAACGATTGTACCAATTGTTTATATATAACGTATTCTAAGCGCTTATTGTATTTCACTTGCCCGTGGAACGACATGTTGGAAAGGACCCGTAGAACGGTCTTTGGTTATATATATACTGAATGAATTTGGGTGTTGAAGCCCATGAATGTAAATTTGGGTGTTGAAGCCCATAAATGTGTTCGAGATACTTTGACAGGTCATTTTAATAAACTATTTTAGTTTATGAATTCACTAGCTTTGTGCTGACCCCTGTTTATCAAATGTTTTTTTAAACGCATCACTAGTAGACAATAGATGAGGCATTTTCGGGACTAGAATGAACCGATGAACGATCTAGATGATTGGCATGCCTGGAACTATAAGTCCCGAATGACTTGTTCTTTGTTAGGAACAGATGACGTAACCTTTATGACAACATGATGTAAACAGTATTTTGATATTTTAATAAAGGTTGATGACTTTAAGGTTCCGCTGTGTGTTTTTGATATCAATGTCAAAGTAACTAGAAGGCAACCTTCTGACCAGTATGTAGCTATCTAACGAACAAAATGTTCTGTCTAGGAAAGGACGGTGTATAAATCTCTCCTAGACCCGTCGTTCTTTCCTGGGAACATCTATGTTGGAGGTACTACTCTGTTTAGATAACTGTCCTGTGTTACGGGCGTGACAACTTTTTACATCCAAACTATTGTTTTATCGGTTGTGAAGCTAGATCTATACTTATAATATCATTTCATGCGTAAAAATGTAACCTTTTTAGGTTAAACCCATGTTAAACCCAAAACCCCAAAACAGGAACAAAAACTCAGATTTAGACGAGGTTATTACTTGGATTTGCTTCCTTCTCATTGCTAAACGTCCCAGAGATGATGACTGACGATCCTTGAGCTTTTGGGGTGAAACCGACACTTTCTCTCACTAGGTTCTCTCTCTCTCTAGGATTTTGAGGAAATCATGTAAAATGAAGAGAATGGGATGATTCCTCTTTTAAAGGGGCTCCCTTAGCCCATCTTGCACAAGGTCCAAGCCCGCTTCCCCTTTTGGTTCGTCTCCATTTATTACACGTTTAGTCCTTGTTCGCTTTCCCTTTATTCGTTATTGGTGTTTTTAGGATGTCACAAGTCTACCCTCCTAATAAAGGTTTCGTCCTCGAAACCTGTTATAGGTTAAACAATTGCGGGTACAACTCCTTCATCTCTTCCTCTTTTTCCCTTGTAGCTTCTAACCCCTTTCTATGTTTCCATTGTACCTTGACTAAAGGAATTGATTTGTTGCATAACCGTTTCTCAGCTCGGTCAAGAATAGCTATCGGTTCCTCTACATAGTTTAAATTTTTATTTGCCTCGATGTTGTCATATGGTATGTGAGCCGTGTCATCAGCTAGGCAGTTGCGTAAGTGCGACACATGGAATGTAGGGTGTATTCCACTAAGCTCATCGGGTAAATCCAATCGGTAAGCTACTTTGCCGACTCTTGCTATGATTTTGAAAGGTCCGACAAATCTCAGACTTAGTTTGCCTCTTTTTCGGAATTGGATGATCCTTTTCTAGGGTGACACCTTCAACAGTACCATATCCCTCACTTGAAATTCTAAATCCCTTTGCCTTTTGTCCGCGTATGATTTCTGTCTGTCTTTAACGGCCTTCAGGCGAGTTTTGATCTGTTCAAACTTCTCGGAAGTAGCTTTGACCACTTCAAGACTTGCAAATTCTTTCTGTCCAATTTCCCCCAACAAACGGGAGTTCTACATCTCCTTCCGTACAAGTATCATACTATATTATATAGAAACTGGATTATATTATTATATAATTTATTCAGTTTTCAAGTATCATACTATATTATTTTTTGTTTGAAAAAAAAAACATTATTTTGATGAAAATAAAAAACAAGACAAAAAAACACATCTTGTAGTACAAACAAAATATGAGTGCAATTTAACACTAGTTGGTCCAAGGCCAAAGGAGAAAATAGGAGTGTCCTTAACATTATTATTGCTAGTATGAATACATGAGATCAAAAGGGCAAGCTAGGTAGTCTCAGGTGTTTCTCCATAGTTGTAACCCTACATACGTCATCATAGCACTAGTCCTTACCTAGATTAATCGTCTTTTTCTTTGTCTCTTCAGTTTTCACATTCAGATAAGAACTAGTGCTATTATGTCGTAGGTAGGGTTACAACTATGGTGTGACAATCCGAACTTTTTCAGTTAACTCAGTTAGCTAAATCCAGTTAAATTCTAACTTGGTTTGCTTATCTCAAACTTCAAGGACTAATTCTGCCATTATCTAAACTTATAACCACAAGGACTAATTGTGTAAAAAGGCAAAACTTAATTCTATTCTATTTGACTTTGAAAGTCAAAATCACATGTCTTGAGTTTCTGTTGACTTTGAAAGTCAACTAACCATGTTTCTAACCCAATCCAAACTCCAGGGACTTGTTTTGCCAATTTTTAAACTCCAACAAAGAAAACAGAGGGACCAATTCTGTATTATACTCAAATTTGATTTATGTTTGACTTTCAAAAGTCAAACTCATGGCTTTTATCCAAATTCGCAATCCTACGATCGATTTGGTTTGTTTTGTAACTGATATTGCACGAATCATGACATTAACGGCCATAACCACCGTTTTAAACACCATCATTACACGAATTAAACCTAATTATGGGCATTAACCTCTGATGTGTGTTTTATATGTAGATAAAAATATAAATATATATATCCTTGGCAACGACACAAAAAACTTGATGGCGTAGTTTTAGTAATAAATATATTATATTTGGAGCTACACAAAATCATGTTTTAAATTTATAAATTAAAATGATAATTACTTCAACTAAATACACACACAATAGACAAGTGTACCTATCGCGGCGTAGTAAAGTATGGGTAAGAACCAAGTATCGAACCATGAACACGGATCCCGTACTCAACCTTCGCTATTGTCTGACTAGGATAATAAATTAGAAAATGGGTTTTGTTTTAAAAAGAAAATAAAAAGAGTAGAAATGTAATTAGAAGTATTATCCTGTTTAAGGTGTTACTCCGGTTTTTATCCCTTGTTAATTAATGATAAATTTAAAGTAAGGTTGGTCATAGTTACTAGTACTAACCCTTTCGATAGGGGAGTTAGTATTTCGTAACGGAACAGTGGATACGGTCGGCCAACTATTCCTTAATGAATATAATAGACCCTAAACGGGGTCTCAAGTCCGTCGATATCTCACAATTCATTATTCGGACTAATATTATCTCTGTGACTGACGTACATCTGGTCTTGAAACTTCTTCCGGTAAGTCAGAATGCACGACTTCCTCCAAAGGTACTTTATGAACGCTCGGACCTAACAAATTATGTTCTTAAATAGTTGTCTTTACTTATAATATTATTTTAAATAAATAAAACTTTCATTCTCAAGATCAAACCCCATGGCTCCCGCTAAAAGTCCTCTGCAAGCCGACTCGAGAGAAGTAAAGAAATACCGACACAAACCGCTGGTTAGGGCTCAAACGACTTGATGAATACCCAAACCTCCAATCAACCCATAATATTAAATCTATACTAACTGGCCGTGCTAGCACCAAGATTTGTATATAGACCGTACAAACATCGAATAAGCTTCCCAAACAAGAAGTCTTGCTTAAGTAACTCACAAGATTTAAGATTATTAGATTGGTTTAAAGATCCCTTATTCTTGTCTGTTTAAGATAATCATAGTAAAGACTTTAAAAACATAACATACTAAAAATACTTCATTAATTAATTAAAATTCAACCAACTTGAGCAACACAAGAGAAGTAGCCACGAATGACCATACAAGTGACTCTACTAACCCTTAGACAATGTGTGGAAGTGTTCCAACACCAAGGGAGAGTGGGTATAGGTTGTCTCTTGCTTGCTTGAAAAAGAAGGATCGTTTCGTATTACAAGACTAAAAACATAAATTAACAAAGGAAAAGCTAAAACGGACCAAAACCGAGGGAGTTCCGGCTCTAGCAGAGCTCTAGAGCCTTCCTAACCCAAGGTAATGGACACCTAAAACACTAGAACGAGCTTTCTATTTATAGGCTAAGATTTTGGCAACTGTCACACCCCCAATTTCAACTAACAGAGTTTTACCGTTTGGGAAGTGAGGAACCAGGATCTCAGACATTAGTTACTTTGAACGACTCTACATGGGACTCAAAATGAAAATATCATTCAAATAAGAGTTTCAATGCGGAAGCGTAAAGAAAGTAAATGCGCAAAATACACGCGCCAAAAACCAAAGTCTAAAAGTCCAAAAGTCCAAAACGTCCAACCAAACCAAGTACAATAAAATAATCCAAACAAAAATATATAAGTCATAATCAAGGTAGTTAAATCCCATGCATGCCCTAACGTGCACCTGTGTCTTATCTTAGCGACCTGAGAAAACATGTAAGAAAATATGTCAACACGAGGTTGGTGAGTTCACAGGTTTCAATATATGTAAATAAGCGTTTACCAGATTTATGTTCATTCAGTATGTATCTATAGGTAGCTAACCTATGCTCATGTTTAACTCAAGCGCTAGCAACCGAAGCTGACTGTTTGTTTATTGCCTCCTGCCAGGTCTATCAACACTGGCGGTGTGAGTAGGCTAACATTTCACCCGTTCGATATCTAATCGAGTTAGCGCGACTAACGCGGGTGGGATTTGTCAAACCCAGTAGTACTACTAAATATTACCTCGCTAAGATCCATATTAACGGTCTGATATAAGTTGAGAACTTTCTGTGATAGCGTGTTACGCTTAGCTTTAACATTGATATCATACGAATTACAAAATCCCAAAATTTGTTTAATCATGTTTTCTCCCCCAAGTTAAAACAGTAAAAAGGGACCGTGAAAACTCGCCTGCGTTGCGTTGTAGGTAGTATCACACAAAGGTTAAGTTGGAACCACGTGTGTAAGTCTCAAACGACTTACGAATGCCCTAAAATTATAAACACATAAATTAGGGATAAAAATGAGAATTGTGACAGCGACACGGAATCAGAAACGTCTTAACGAAACATTCTAATATTCAAGAGTGGATGAAAGTGTCCACGGAGTTAGGAATTACCTTACGCGACGAATGGTACAAATAATAATGAATAGAACCGGGTTTTTTGTCATTCATAAAAATTAAGAAAAATAATAGTATATATCTACGATTAAATAATATAACTAATTATATTATTAAATAGTTTAAACGTTCCACGGGGTATAAAACGATACGAAATAATATATATATGCATATATTATTTAATAGGATTTGTCACGGGATGAAAATAATATAAACATATTATTTCTTTTGTTAATAATAACGATAATATTTTATTTATAAAAGTGGAAATAATAAAAATATGTTAATAATTCAAACCCGAGCCTACGGGTTGTTTCTCGGGCTAAAACATAGGGCTGCCAATTCCTACCTGTTTAAGACACGATTAAACCTGTTTAAGAAAAAGTACATTATGTAATTTTATACATTTTCAAAAATAAGTAAAATTAAGAGGCTAGACATCATCATTTCTCCTTCTTGGTACATACAAGATACAACTGTCTTATAGACATTAAATATAAAGAAGTTAAACGAATCGTATTCATATTTGATACTTGTGTTATGCGCGTCGCCTATGACCTGTTTAGACACGAATTACCTGTTTTGCCAGCCCTACTAAAACACATTTATATAATAATATGATATTATAGGGTTTGATTTTTATTAATTAAATATTATAGAAAGCTGTTAAAAAAAAGATGTGGGAGCCCGGCCTCGAACCCGGGTCTCTCCCACACACGCACAAGTCACTAACCAGTCCCGCCCGCTAGGGTATCGCGATGGATACCTGGACTAAATTCTTTTAACATCCAGGCTCAAGTGATTTTCCTCCCAAATCCACTCGCGATCGAAACTCGGCCCTGATCCATCGATTCCGGTGGTGATCGATCGAAACAGTAGAGGGGTTTTGATAATCGATTTGAGGCGGTCCTGTGGTTAATTTTAATTTCTAAATCTTCATGTTTAAGTTTGTTTAATTTCAGAAAGAAAGGCCGTAACCCTAGATTATGAACACTGAATCCATTTGAGATATTCTGATAATAAAATTTGATAGAATCATAGGGCTTTTAACAAAAAAGACATTGCGAATCTGAAGATGTGGTTTAATTTTATTTCTTTTGAGTTTAAGATTGAAAACCCCAAATCGTTTCCAGGATGAACCCTAATTACTGGATCAAAATCAATTCGATGATGGAAGCCCAATATTTCATAGGGCTTTCACTCTACAGGCGATTATAAGTCTAATGGTATAATTGAATTTCATTTAAATACAGTTTAGGGTTGACTTCGACAATCTGGTTTCATAAGAACCCTAGATTACGGGTTACAATGATTCTGATAATAAAACATCAAATTGACAGAGGGCTTTCAAAGAAAATGGTATTACGAATCGAACTGTATGGGTTAATTGAATTATGATTGAGTCTAGACTAGGGTTCGATTAAATCGGTCAGTGATGAACCCTAGATTACTGTAACTTCCCAAAAAAATAAAACGACAGTTATAATAACGGAATAAATGAACGAGGCATGTCGGGTCGGGTCGGATGGGCCGGCGGGCTGGAAGGGGAGCCTCCCCTATAAATAGCCAAGGTCACCACCCATTTCTCTCATTTGCAACTTCTACAGAGATAAACCGTAGAGAGAGAAAGTTGTCAAATCGACCCGAGATTTGAGAAGTGTGTTGCTCCAGAGCTCGTGAGAAGAACCTCCGGATCAGAAACTCGATTCAGGAAACGATCGGGCCTAAATATGAGTTTTTGTTCGTTTTTGGGTTTTTCGGGTTTTGGGTGAAAAAGTAACGTTTTCACGGATAAAACTGAAAGATAAACATAGATTTGAGTTCATTAATGGAAAGCAAACGTTTTGAAGTAAACAAGTTCGGGATCTTGACGTGATCAGACCCGAAGGAAAGTTAGGGTTTTTGCGAAGAAGCAGTTCGTGCGTACTTATCAAGTACGCATGAAGATGATCATGCGTACTTACCAAGTACGCAAGAAGAGGATCCTGCATACTTATCAAGTACGCATGAAGAGGGTCATGCGTACTTATCAAGTACGCATGAAGAAGGTACTGCGTATTTAGCAAGTACGCATGAAGCAAAGTCTGCGCACTTATTAAGTACGCAAGAACAAGTCCCTGCGCACTTGCTAAGTGCGCAGGCATCAGGCTGGTTAAGTAAAGTTAGTATGTTTAGAATGGTTAAACCGTTAGAGTCGGTATGGGTCTGATGTGTATTTAACTAATCAATTCAGATCGGAAGTGACGTTGTTGGACCTTGTTTAGGACAACCCAAATTAGCTTATCAGGTGAGTTCTAGAAGCCCTCTTTTAAATGTTTTAATAATGTTTTTGGGTTGGTGTGCATACAAAACGATGTGACTATTTTATAAAACGATGTTTATGAATGTTGTATGTGACGTTTTATAAAATGATGTTTATGAATGATGTTTTGGAAGGAAGGGTTATGAAAGAAGTGTTTATGAAATATTTTGCCAAAAGAAGTTTATGAAGTGTTTATGAATGAAGGAATGATTTTTAATAAAACGTATGAATGCTTTAACTGAAGTTTTGAAGTAAAAGAAGTGAATGTTTACGAAAGTCACAAATGAACGAATCTGCCAATATTCCTTAGGGAATGAAGGTTATGGGTATGCGAAGTATGTTATGGGCCTTTACCTTTTAGGGGCCTTTGTGGCTGGCCAATTGTTGTACAACTGGGGTGATGACGGTCACCAAGGGGATTATCGTGATCCTTGAAGTTTGGTACAATTTACCTTACGGGGTAGTCGTGCTTGAAGTTTGGTACTTGTGCCCTACGGGGCGCAGTGCTTGAAGTTTGGTACGTGTCATCCTTGTGATGCCGTGCTTGAAGTAGTGTTGAATAACCTAAATATTGGGCCCTAGGAGTTCTTCACCTGAAGGACAGTACAGTGATTGATGGGCCTAGTGGTGGTGATCTTTAGGTTATTCAGCCAGTATGTGACGTTTGGATTTGACGGTTACGAGAAGGCGCAGATTCGATATGATCGTTGACTTAAGTTTATGAAGTGTTATGTTTTGTTATTGCATTATTTTATGTACGTTTTTTATTAAATGAAGTATGAAGTTATGTTTTTGGCAAATTATTTGAAGTTAAAGTTTTATGTTAAAACTAGAACTCACTAGCGTAGCTGACTTTTTAGTATGCACATTCAGGTTAAGGCAGGTATGGATGATGGACGGTGATGCTTGTCAAGTGAGAAGAGTTACCCGGTTGATCATGAAGACTGGCATCCCGTTAAGATTAGATTATGTTTTGTGTTTATGTAATAGACTATGTTACGCTTCCGTTTGTTAAACAATGTAATGGTTATGTTTTATTGAAGTATTTTCCGCTGCGTTATTTGATATTCAAGTTTAAGAACTGTTTGTAAATGAGTAAATCCAACAAGTGAGACCTCCCGGGTTTGGGGCCTTACAAGTTGGTATCAGAGCAATAGTTTGAGAGATTCGGACACTCCTAGTGTCTGAACTTAAACTGTGAATGGGACCGAAAGCGGATGCCAGTACGAGTAACTCGAGCCACAGCATCAGGTATGAAGGTAATATATATATTTACATATATAGTATGCCTTAGAAAGGGTTAGGTAAGGACTTGTGTTCTGATGGAATCACAAAGGTGGTCAAATAAAAATAGAAAGGTAATGTAAAGGTTCATTGCAGATGGCCAGTGTATATTAACATCTTACAGTGCTTATTGAATTTTATTTGTTAACTAGCGTGATGACATTGGATTCCTTGTCTTATAGAACGAAATGGCAAGGAGAGGAAACGGAAGACGTGGTGGGGGCCGTACCGGTGGTCGTACCGGCGGTCGAAATGGTGGGCGTGGCAGGACCCCTGCGCGCCAAGAAAATAGTGAAGAAGGAAGTGTTCACACTGAACCGGCGGTTAGTGTGCATGGAACTGAGAAGACACTGGTTGAAGAACAACCTTTCACTTTTGAACCAGAAGTGAGAGCAACTATAGCTCAAGAGTTCACCGAGTTGATGAAGACTTCTCTGCCAGGTCTGTTAGCTGAAGCATTGAAGAAGGTTAATGGGGAAGGTGGGTCTAGCGCGGCAAACGGTGCCCAGAACAACGAGACTGACAACGCGCCGCCTGTACGCGGATGCGACTACAAGTCGTTTAAAGCATGTGACCCACCGGTCCTCACTGGAAAGAAAGACGCGGTGGCTACGTTTGATTGGGTGATACGTATGGAAGCTGCCATTCGTCTGAGCGAATGTCGAACGGATCAAGTTGTAAAATTTGCTGCTAACTCCTGGAGAGAGGAAGCATCCCATTGGTGGGAAGGTGTACGTCAAGCAAAAGGGAGCGAGGTTGTGGATGCGATGATGTGGGCTGACTTGAAAACTTTGGTGATCAAGAATTTCTGCCCAAGGAACGAGATTGAGAAGGTAGAGAAGGAATTTCTGGGTTTGAAGGCCGGGAGCATGACGCACCGGCAATACACAACCCGATTCAATGAACTGGCACGTCTGGTGCCACATCTTGTCACGACCGAGGAAAGAAAGATTGTATGCTACATACAAGGACTGCCGGACCATGTACGCACCTATGTTAAGGCAAACGCCCCTACTACCTATGATTCGGTAGTAGAACTGAGCGACGTGGTATTTGATGATCTGGCGCTGAATGTCGTTACCATTGAAGAGCCCAAGAAGAAGCTGAGTTTTCCCGCTAAGCGATCGGGTGGGAAGTTGTTTGGGGCTCGGGAAAAACAGGCCAGGGTAGGCGAGACGGCAGTCTGTGGAAAATGTGGGGTAAGACATGCGGGTGAATGTCGGCTAGGGTCAAACATGTGCTTTAAATGCGGAAAAACCGGACACTACTCCCGTGAATGCCCGCAAGGCTTCAAATGCTACAACTGTGGGGAGAGTGGTCATATGTGCCGGGAATGCACCAAGCCCAGGATGGGTCTAGCCGGGAAAGGGAAAGGCCCGGAGAAGAAAGAAGAGAGACCCCGAGCAAAGACTTGTGCCCATGCGCTGACGCAGGAACAGGCCAGAGCGGACCCCGACATGGCGTCAGGTACGTTTATCCTTGACAACACTTTTGTATCTGTGTTATTCGATTCGGGTGCCAGTAAGAGTTTTATATCTGCGACTTTCTGTAAACGAGTGAAGTACACTGTTAGTAAGCTAGAAAGGGCTTTTAGCGTAGAAATCGCTGAGGGTAGAACTACGAGGGTGACTGATGTAGTTGACAATTCCACGATAAAAATAGGCCATAGATTTCCCATCAGGTTGTTTGTCATGGTTTTGGGTGGGTTCGATGTCGTGTTAGGAATGGATTGGCTAACTGCCAATGAAGCATAAATTATATGTAAACGAAAGATAATCCGACTCAAGGCTCCGGACGGTAGCAAAGTCGAGGTTCTTGGAGATCGTGACGCCCCGATGGCAAACGTCATCTCGATGATTAAGGCAACAGATTACTTGAGGCACGGATGCGAGGCTTATCCGGTGTACGTAATTGACGAGTGTAAGGAAGTGAAGGAACTAGACGATGTACCCGTGGTACGCGAGTACCCGGAGGTGTTTCCAGAGGATTTGCCTGGGATACCACCCGACAGAGAGATCGAATTTCAAATCGACTTAGTACCAGATGCCCAGCCCGTGGCTAAGGCTCCATATCGACTAGCACCGGTGGAGATGAAAGAGTTAATGGCACAACTAGACGAGTTACTTAAAAAGAGATTTATCCAACCGAGCATCTCGCCGTGGGGTGCTCCGGTGTTGTTTGTGAAGAAGAAAGACGGTTCGATGAGAATGTGTATTGATTATCGCGAGTTGAATAAACGTACAGTGAAAAACAAGTACCCATTACCAAGGATCGACGACCTGTTCGATCAATTGCAAGGCGCAAGTTGGTTCTCAAAAATCGACCTTCGGTCCGAGTACCATCAGTTGAAGGTGAGGGAAGAAGACATACCGAAAACTGCATTTCGCACGCGTTATGGACATTTCGAGTTCCGCGTAATGTCTTTCGGATTGACGAACGCCCCCGCAGCATTAATGGATTTGATGAATCGAGTTTGCCGACCAATGCTGGATCGATCGGTAATCGTGTTCATCGATGATATCATCATCTACTCCAAGAATGAGGGTGATCACGCGTGTCACTTGAAGAAAGTATTAGAAGCTCTGAAGAGGGAAAAGTTGTATGCTAAGTTCTCCAAATGCGCGTTCTGGCTTAGGGAAGTCCAATTCCTAGGTCACGTCATTAACCCGAACGACATTATGGTTGACCCAGCAAAGATAGCGACGATAAGGGAATGGAATATTCCTAAGACGCCAACTGAAATCCGCAGTTTCTTGGGATTGGCAGGCTACTATCGAAGATTCATCTAGAATTTCTCAAAAATAGCTTCGCCATTGACAAAGTTGACTCGGAAGGAGGTAAAGTACGAATGGGGTTCAACCCAGGACGAGGCGTTTAAGGAATTAAAGGAGAAACTAACCCAAGCTCCAGTCTTGGCCCTTCCCGAGGGCAATGAAGACTTAGTGGTATACTCTGACGCTTCGGGTCAGGGATTGGGATGCGTGTTGATGCAACGCGGGAGAGTGATCGCGTATGCGTCACGGCAGTTGAAGATTCACGAAGCTAATTATCCGACTCACGATTTGGAACTTGCTGCTGTCGTATTCGCATTGAAAATCTGGAGGCACTACCTTTACGGGGTGAAGTTTACTATTTACTCCGACCACAAAAGTTTGAAGTACTTCTTCGAACAAAAGGAACTTAATATGAGGCAGAGGCAATGGTTGGAACTATTGAAAGACTATGACTGTGAAATAATATACCATCCTGGAAAGGCAAACGTGGTGGCTGACGCTCTAAGACAAAAGGATGTGCCTACTCCTATTAGAGTGAAAGCTTGCCAATTGGTGGTAACATCGGATGTGATGAGAGAAATTGAAAAGGCTCAAGACGAGGCACTTAAAGAAGAAAATATAAAGAAGGAAAGGATGATTGGCCAACAGGACAAGTTGGAATATAACACCCTTGGTGTTAGGACGTTTTGGACGGGTATGGATACCTATGGGTGGCGAGCTTAGAACCAAAATTTTGGATGCGGCTCATAAGTCTCGGTACTCTATCCATCCTGGTACCAATAAAATGTACCAAGACCTAAAGAAGGAATATTGGTGGCCTGGAATGAAATATGAAGTGACAAAGTACGTAAGCAAGTGTTTGACTTGCTCACAAGTAAAGGCCGAACACCAGAAACCGTATGGAAAGATTCAACCACTTGATATACCGGAGTGGAAGTGGGAACACATTACCATGGACTTCATAACCAAGCTACCTCGCACAGCTAAAGGTCATGACACCATTTGGGTAATTGTGGACCGTTTAACAAAGAGTGCTCATTTCCTACCTATTTGCGAGACGTTCTCGTTAGAAAGGTTAGCGGAAGTATTTATTAAAGAAGTTGTAGCACGGCATGGGATGCCTTTGACGATCGTGTCTGACCGGGACACACGATTCACATCAAGGTTCTGGAAAAGATTTCACGAAGCGATGGGCACGAGACTTAATGTTAGAACGGCATACCACCCGCAAATGGATGGTCAGTCCGAAAGGACCATTCAGACATTGGAGGATATGCTTCATGCTTGTATTATCGATTTTGGCGGCAGTTGGGACAGTCATCTGCCGTTAGCCGAATTCTCCTACAACAATAGTCATCACACGACGATAGGCATGCCGCCTTACGAAATATTGTATGGGAGAAGATGTAGGACCCCGGTTTGTTGGGGTGAGATTGGACAGAAGGAATTAGGAAGTCTTGAAGTCGTAAGAGAAACATCGGAAAGGTTTGATCAAATCAAAGCACGAATGAAGGCCGCACAAGATCGTCAGAAGTCCTATGCGGATAAACGACGAAGGCCTATTAAGTTTGATGTTGGGGCAGAGTAATGTTGAAAGTGTCACCCTGGAAGGGAATCATACGATTCAGGAAGAGAGGAAAGTTAAGTCCGAGGTTTGTCGGACCATTCAGAATAATGGCACGGGTTGGTGAAGTCGCTTATCGGTTAGAGTTGCCTGATGAGTTAAGTGGGATTCATCCTACCTTCCATGTATCACACTTGCGAAAGTGTTTGGCGGATTAATCAGCTCACGTACCACTTACTGACATCGAGGTCGACAACAGCCTTAATTACATCGAAGAACCCGTGGCCATCTTAGAAAAGAAGGAGAAGCGTTTGCGTAATAAGATTATCCAATTGGTTAAAGTCCAATGGAAACATCGAAAGGGATTGGAAGCCACTTGGGAAACGGAGAAGGAAATGAGGGAGTCGTACCCTCATCTATTTGACTTATGATAGGTTTCGGGGACGAAACCTATTGTAAGGGGGGTAGACTTGTAACATCCCAAAAAAATAAAATGACAGTTATAATAACGGAATAAACGAACGAGGCATGTCGGGTCAGGTCGGGTCGGATGGGCCGGCGGGCTGGAAGGGGAGCCTCCCTTATAAATAGCCAAGGTCACCACCCATTTCTCTCATTTGCAACTTCTAGAGAGAGAAACCGTAGAGAGAGAAAGTTATCGGATCGACCCGAGATTTGAGAAGTGTGTTGCTCCAGAGCTCGTGAGAAGAACCTCCGGATCAGAAACTCGATTCAGGTAACGATCGGGCCTAAATCTGAGTTTTTGTTCGTTTTTGGGTTTTTCGGGTTTTGGGTGAAAAAGTAACGTTTTCACGGATAAAACTGAAAGAAAAACATAGATTTGAGTTCCTTAATAGAAAGCAAACGTTTTGAAGTAAACAAGTTCGGGATCTTGACGTGATCAGACCCGAAGGCGAAAGTTAGGGTTTTTGTGAAGAAGCAGTTCGTGCGTACTTATCAAGTACGCATGAAGAGGGTCATGCGTACTTATCAAGTACGCATGAAGAAGGTACTGCGTAATTAGCAAGTACGCATTAAGAAAAGTCTGCGCACTTATTAAGTACGCAAGAACAAGTCGCTGCGCACTTGCTAAGTGCGTAGACATCAGGCTGGTTAAGTAAAGTTAGTATGTTTAGAATGGTTAAACCGTTAGAGTCGGTATGGGTCTGATGTGTATTTAACTAATCAATTCAGATCGGAAGTGACGTTGTTGGATGATGTGTGTAAACTATATATATATATATATTTTTTTTATAAGTATTTTACACAATTAGTTTTAAAAAGGGTTTTCACCAAACACTAATCACACACACCGGGTAGTGTACCCGTCGGATAGCAATATAGTAAAGGTAAGAACCGGATATCAATCCGTGGACACGGTGGGATGCGAAAATAAACCGGGACTAAGATTCAATCAAGTATGGGTAAAAGATGTTTAAGTTGATTTTTAATTAAACTAATATGTGAGAATATAAAACTAGACTAAAGTCACAAATCAAACAATCAAGGAGAAAATATCACTTTGGTGTCGAATCCATTTAGAATACATTCATAGAAATATGGCAATTACACGATACATAAATTGACTAAATTCTCGTCAAAGATATCTAATCAAATGACTATTCGGAAAGCTAGCATGAATTACACAAACCAACCACCTAAAGTTATACAATGAGGCTCACGTGTTTAATAATCATGTTAATGTTTATAAAGATTGAACTAGCTTCCGATTAAGGTACACTAATCCAACAACTAGTTGGAAAGATAATATGAACAACACACTATCCACCTCAAGTTGATTAATTTAGACAACAATATGCATTTCTTCAACATACAATGTTCATATAAAGATTATATAAATTAGGAGGATGTGTCAACAATTCCTAGATAAACACAATACTAAATATGACACATCATAACAAATACTTTGTCTTTCCAAACATAAGCATAAGGTTACACATACAAATATAATGATTCATAAACAAGACTTCATTCACCATTCCTAGTCAAATGTCATAAACTAGTATAATTACATACACCAATCCATGAATATAAGCATAAATCATAAGTTTTCCAACATAATATGACATACACAAATACAAGTCTTGTAAACAACTCAAAATACTTGAATACATAATTTCATCAAGGAATAATCATACGGTTGTCATAACATTAACGCAATAATTGCCAATAATCCATGAATGTTGTCAAATGTATCTAAACTTCATCTAAACCAAAGTGAACAGGAGTTTTAGCTCATCATGAGCATCAAAATTACAAGTAAGTAGGGAAAAATAGAGAGAAACATGATATGAAAACAAGAATCAAACCACTCCTCCAAGCCTAGATGTTGTTGTTGATGTATGGTGATCCTCTTGGTGTTGTATCCTCTCCAAGAATCTTGAAATATGGCTGGAACAAAGAAAAATCGAGCTGGAACAATAGGTTTCTCCCCTGGGTTGCTGAATGTCTGAATGAGAATTAAGTTCTGTTTAAATAGAAAAGGGGAGTCACGACCGTGCCAAGAGAGAAGGCACGACCGTGCCTAGGACATGGACGCCGTCGTGTCTAGGTCTTGGCACGACCGTGTGACAGAGGTTTGACCGATCCGTAGCTTCCATTGGGTACCACTGATCGAGGACGTACGGCTGTTCAGACTCACGAGATGACACGCGACCGTGGGCGGCCAAGGCACGGTTGTGCCTTGGAATTTGGCATTGCGCGGTCGTGCCAGATGTGGGCGCGACCGTTCTTAGGGTTTTGGAGCTTGGCACGACCGTGCCAAATAGGGACACGACCGTGCCTCCATCACAGAAACCCTAAAACTTCATTTGTTTATCCTGGAATCTTCTTGTTTATTCACCACGCTTCACAAAAACCTATAAAACAAGAAATGAAGCAAATAAGTGTCTAAACGTTGAATATAACCAAGAATTGATCGTTAAATGAGCGAAGTTTTGTGCCAAAAAGATGTGTAAATACTAACACATCATTGGACCTTGTTTAGGACAACCTAAATTAGCTTATCAGGTGAGTTCTAGAAGCCCTTTTTTAAATGTTTTAATAATGTTTTTGGGCTGGTGTGCATACGTAACGATGTGACTATTTTATAAAACGATGTTTATGAATGTTGTATGTGACGTTTTATAAAATGATGTTTATGAACGATGTTTTGGAAGGAAGGGTTATGAAAGAAGTGTTTATGAAATATTTTGACAAAAGAAGTTTATGAAGTGTTTATGAATGAAGGAATGATTTTTAATAAAACGTATGAATGCTTTAACTGAAGTTTTGAAGTAAAAGAAGTGAATGTTTACGAAAGTCACAAACGAACGAATCTGCCAATATTCCTTAGGGAATGAAGGTTATGGGTATGCGAAGTATGTTATGGGCCTTTACCTTTTAGGGGCCTTTGTGGCTGGCCAATTGTTGTACAACTGGGGTGATGATGGTCACCAAGGGGATTATCGTGATCCTTGAAGTTTGGTACAATTTACCTTACGGGGTAGTCGTGCTTGAAGTTTGGTACTTGTGCCCTACGGGGCGCAGTGCTTGAAGTTTGGTACGTGTCATCCTTGTGATGCCGTGCTTGAAATAGTGTTGAATAACCTAAGTATCGGGTCCTAGGAGTTCTTCACCCGAAGGACAGTACGGTGATTGATGGGCCTAGTGGTGGTGATCTTTAGGTTATTCAGCCAGTATGTGACGTTTGGATTTGACGGTTACGAGAAGACGCATATTCGATATGTTCGTTGACTTATGTTTATGAAGTGTTATGTTTTGTTATTGCATTATTTTACGTACGCTTTTTATTAAATGAATTATGAAGTTATGTTTTTGGCAAATTATTTGAAGTTAAAGTTTTATGTTAAAACTAGAACTCACCAGCGTAGCTGACTTTTTAGTATGCACATTCAGGTTAAGGTAGGTATGGATGATGGACGGTGATGCTTGTCAAGTGAGAAGAGTTACCCGGTTGATCATGAAGACTGGCATCCCGTTAAGATTAGATTATGTTTTTGTTTATGTAATAGACTATGTTACGCTTCCGTTTGTTAAACAATGTAATGGTTATGTTTTATTGAAGTATTTTCCGCTGCGTTATTTGATATTCAAGTTTAAGAACTGTTTGTAAATGAGTAAATCCAACAAGTGAGGCCTCCCGGGTTTGGGGCCTTACAATTACAGATTTTGATCGAATTGATAATGTAAGCCCTGGTAATGATAGGGCTTTCATTCTATGGATAAAAACGACAGTGTGAGTGCAAGCAATTACAAGAAATGTTGTCGGATTGATGGTGATCGACTGAAACTGATGCCTACATCAACTGAGTTGGTCTCCGGCAACTTCGAGCTTGAATCCGGTTGAATTGGAATGTGCAACAGCTTCAAATGTGTTCGTTTAGTGTGTGCAGATGATTCGTTTGTGAGATTAACATCAAGTTTAATCGAATTCGAGAGTCAAATAATATTGTCATTTGTTTTAAGTTAATACGTATTAATTCGGTTTAATTTCAGTATAATGGTGATGATTAAGTCTTAATTAAGTTCGTTAAATTGATTGTATACGACGGTTACAAATTCCGGTATAACATCGATCATGAATGTGAATTGAGATCAAACTGTTGCGGGTTTGACTCCAAGAAGTCAAACAAAATCAAGAACTTGCTATTTACCGAATTAGTCCTTGTAATTTCTGTTTATGGGTTTAAAAATGGGCAGGAATGGTCCTTAGGGTTTAGGTTTGGTTAGATAGGTTAAGTTTAGGTTAGTTTGACTTTATAAAAGTCAACAAGGACAATTATAGGTAAATTACAAGTTTGGTCCTTCAAGTTTTTATATGTTTGAGTTTGAATAAAGGCAGGATTAGTCCCTAGGGTTTGGATTAGAGTTAAATAGGTTAATATTTAACTGGATTTGCTAACGGAAATACTGAAAAAGTCCGGATTGTCACAAGTACCCATTTCTTTCACGTGCGGAATCTGACAGTACAGAAGAGTACAAGGACCCAAATTAGGGTTTGCACGGCCGTGCAAGGCAATGCAAGACCGTGCAATGCCCTAGTTTGGTCCATGTTGACTTTTGGACTTCCAGCTTTGACCTTCTGCGTCCGGTTTCGTTCAATTGGCCCCCGAATGCTGATTTTACCCTGATTTTGAGTGTTTTCTTCATGTTTTTGTAAATCCGGGTCAATTATCCTATCGGAACACAAATGAGTGGAATAGCCATCAATTATTATCATATTATCTCTAATTGTGATGATTTCGGGGATAATTATGCATGCAAAACATGTATAATTTACGTCATATCAACCTCATAACCGTCGACCACGACCGTAATGAACATCAAATTCGTTTAAACCTGTTGTTAATCTATCAAATTGAGCACCTGCACACACTAGACGAATTCCCCTGGAGCTTTTGCACACATCACATTCATCGGAGAAGCAGCAGAAGTCGCCGGGAACCAGGTCTGTCATCGTCGGCGGCTGTTTTAGTCGATCACCAACAATTCGATAACATTTGAGGTAACTATTTACATCCATAGCTTCATTTTTATCCTTAGATTGAAATCCCTATGACAATTGGGGCTTATATCACTGATTCGATCAAGAACAGATTCTAAGGTTCTTCGGGTTTTCAATTTAATCGAACTCTACCCTAAACACAGTTTTAATCCAATTAATTTACATCTTTAGCTTCGCAAATCTCTGTATAATGAAAGCCCTCTATCAATTTAACCTGATAACATCGATCTGTTCATGATCCAGAAACCTAGGGTTTGTTCATAATCGAATTGGGGGTTTGATCTTAGACTTAACCTCAATCCAATTAAACCATATCAGTAGTTTCGCAACACTGTAATCTATAAAAGCCCCATGAATTCAACATATTTCATCATCAGATTTGTTCAAATTGATTCAAACTCAAACCTAGGGTTTTCGGGTCTAGTTTATGAAATTAAACGATCTTAAACACATTATTTATGCAATTAAAAACACACACAGGATCACAAGCCTTCGTTTAATAAAACCTATATGCTCATGTTCCAAATCAGTATCAAAATCGTGGGGTTTGGCTTGGGATTCGATCGTGCATGGGTTTGGAAGGGGATACCACTGGACTTCATTGATAAAACCAAACAGAACCGGTTTTGTTTGCGATAGCCCTAGCGGGTGGAGTGGTTAAGTGTGTGTGCTGGTGGGGTGGAGACCTGGGTTCGAGTCCCTCTCCCCTGTTTTTTATTTTTATTTATGTTTAGGCATTATTTAATTATTATAATATTATATTAAAGTGATTTAGTCCGGAAAATAACCCGTAGGCTCGAGATTGGTATTGTAACCTATTTTTATTGTTATTCCCACTTTTAAAAATAATATATTTATATTACTTTCAAACCATAACTTCGTATAAAATAATATGTTTATATTATTTTCAACTCGTGACTCATATTATAAAATAATATATAATTTATATTATTTCGCCTCGTTTATTATTTTGTGTGACGTTTTAAACTAATTAATAATATAATTGTTATATTATTTACCCACGTTTATATACTCGATTAAAAATAATATATTTATTATTTTCTCACACAAATGATTATTTGGTTAATCCTACGAACCTAAAAATAATATATTAAATTATATTATTTTCCTAACTTTTGTAAACGACTCAAACGTACGAATTTAGTTATTTATTTAATATTATTCGTTATTAACGTTCGACACGTAACACTTTGATCTTAATTATTATATTAAGAAATCTATTTTCTCGTAGACACGTTCGTCTACTCTTAAATCCTTAGAAAGCGTTAAGACGTTCAATCTTCCGTGTCATCGTCACAAACCCCTTATGACCCTAATTTTATGTGTTTATAATTCTGGGGCATACGTAAGTCGTCTGAGGCTTACACTTGTGGTTCCAACTTATTTCCTGTATAATCCAACCACTACTCAAACTCAGGTGAGTTTCACGGCCCCTTTTACTGTTTTACTTGGGGGAGAAAGCATGATTCAAACACTTTTGGTTTTTGTAATTCATGTATATTATCGCTTGTTATGACTACGCGTAAACTCTATCATGAAAGTCCTCACATCGAACCGTTTAAATATGAAGTATAGCGAGGTATGTTGAGTAGTACTACTGGGTTTGACAAACCCCACCCGCGTTAGTCGCGCTAACTTGATTGGAGGTCGAACGGGTGTAATATTGACCTAAACATGCACCATGGTTGATAGACTTGGTGGGAGGCATTCAAACATAAACTGTCAGTCTACGGTTGCGAGCACATTAGTATACACGAACAAAATTTCTTGATCATGTTCGTTCATTAAGAAAATGAGTGTGTTCATGTTCGTTTATGTTGGTTCATTAATATTCTAAACGGACGGTTCACTAACACAAACGAATGAACGTAAACGAACATAAGCGAACACGAATTAAAAGTAAACGTAAATATCTACTTTAATGTTTAAAGTATCATCATCTTTGTATCCAACATTTTAAAAAGTAAACAAATATATTAAATTGATTTTAATATAGGCTTAAGGGTTTTAAAATATGAAAATCAAATTGATTTTAAATTAATATTAGTAATAAATAAATTTTAATGAATATTTAAACAAATGTAAACAGACAAACGTAAATGAACGAACATAAACGAACGTTCACGAATGTAAATGAATGAACGGCATATGTGTTCATGTTCGTTCGTTTAATTAAATAAACAAAAAATTGTGATCATGTTCGTTCGTTTATTAAATGAATGAACATAAACGAACTTCCTACTGAATGGTTCATGAACGGTTCACTGAATGTTTGGTTCGTTTACAAGCCTAGTCCTACCATCCTTGCCTACCTTCTGTTTGACTGACATGGTCTTACTCATCCTTGCATTGTGATGACGTATATAGGTTATTGGCCAAGACAATGACCATCCCTCGAACGGCAAGAACATATCTTGGTCTTGCCTTAAAAGACAAGACTTTATCCATACAATATAACAAGGATTACCTCATGCCTGGAAACCAAGATCTATACTTGGAAAAGTTAGCCTCACACAAGATTTAATCTCACAATACAACAAGGATGCGCTGCTGTAGTGGACAATTCATAAAAGGGAAAGAGCAAAGGTCAGACTTACATAGTAAGGCAAGTCAACACCTAAACAAGATAAGACAAATAATAGCTGAGCCTAGGCTAAATAGCTGAGTTGGGTTATACAGCTCAAGAGGAACAAATTCAAATTATTACATCAAAGTGGAAACATCTCCAAGTTCAAGGCGATGCACCGGATACAAATGGAACTCAATATCAAAAGAAAGGAATAAACAAGGACAAGAAGAATCTCCATTATACAACATCCTGAGCTATAAATACCAAGGTTTAGACGTGAATTATAACCCAACTATCTCCATATCTGATGACGGGGGTAGCCCTAGGAAGCTAACCACGCAAGGAAACCACCAGTTGCAAAGGCAAAGCAAAAGAACGAACCTAAGAAGGCCAAGCCAAGAATAAGTCAAGAGACCGTTGGATAATTGAGGGAGACCTGGGCTGAAAAAACCACACAAGGGAACAATGCCAGATTAGGAAGTGAACCCCTGAAGTCTTCAGACGGCGCAACACTTCCCAATACCACCTGAATGAGGAAATGGCAGGAGACTCAGAGCTAGAACAATAACCTTTTCACTTTGCAATTCAAGGATAAAACGGGTCAAACCCTAAGGTAGGTTTTGGCGAAGCAGGTATGGGGAAAGGTAGAAGTCCAGTAATTACACCATTTTGGGTGTCCCTTACAATATCGAGAAGTTGTCCCATGGTCAAGGGAGCTCAGGAGGGTCTAAAAAGGAAGGTGAAGATCTTTCAAAGATCATCCCCATTATCTCAAATGATTATGCTATAAATAAGGGATCACCAACAGGTATACATCCATTCACTCTCAACTACTTTTACTTTTACACTACATTACTCATATACTCTCGCCATCATCCTTACCTGATTCTCACGCCGGAGGTGGATCGCATGGGACCCTCCACTGCGGTGAGCCTAATGGTTTGTTCTTCTTAGCAGGATCTCAAGAACCTCAAGGGTTGGACCTTGGTATCTGGTGCAACAACAAGTGGCGCCCACTGTGACAAACCACAAGTTGAGCTCCTCAACTTCATTCCTATTTCTTTTTGTTGCCTCTAGATATCATGACGTCCAAAGACACAAGGACTGGCCGACGATGTACACTCTGATTCTTTCGAGGATTCTGTGGAGGTTAACGACATGATTTAACTAACTCCTGAAGGGGTTAGGGAAAATTTCCCGCGCCTCCAAAGACTGATGAACGAGTATGTCCAGGAGGAGCGGACAAGGGGCCTTAGAGTGCAATTGTCATATGAAGAAGACACGGAGAATCCGGCCTCTCGCCCCACACCGGGAGCCCTATGAGGGGGAGCAGGCAATGGAGGAACTAGCCTAGAGGTCCCAGCAGCCTCACTTATGCAAATGGTCATGACAAACCCAGCCATGAGGGGACATGTCTCTCAGGGCCCCTCCGGCCCGACCCAGCTCAGCCATGACATCAGGTATCCTTACTTTCATCCCCCAGGCCAGACACCCCTTCAAGGAGGACCCTCTCAAGGTCTCCCTAGTTTCATACCCCCACCCACGGGGCCCCGGTTGACTCAAGGTTTCCCTAGTTTCTAAACACCTTTCTCCCTACTAGCTTCGGGTACGTTCAACAATTTTCAACCCGGGTACTTTCAACACCTCCTTAACACACCACTAGTTACCTATACCCAACCACTCACCATGACTTATGGCTTGAACATAGATTTATCGTTACCATACACCCCTAACGTCCAAACAAAATTCTCCCCGCTAATCACAAACTTCAGGTTCCCACCTAAGACCAAAACGTCGTCCAACATCAATGTATACGACGGATTGGGGGACCCTGAAGATCACCTCGAACTCTTCTCAGGAGCAGCCACGGTAGAGAAATGGCCTATGCCGATCTGGTGCCACATGTTCGCACAAACCCTCATCGGTCCGGCCAGGTTGTGGTTTAATAGCCTGCCGCATGGGGGTATTGACTTCTTCGAAGACCTAACTCGAAGCTTTCTGGCCCACTTCATGCAACAAAAGAGATACACTAAGGACCCGATCGTGTTACACAACATCAAACAGAAAGAAGATGAAGACCTCCGAGCCTTCATGGCAAGGTATAAGTTGGAAGGCCTTAGTATCAGCGGGGCTACGGAACAAATGCGTATTTCGGGTTTTATCTATGGGGTTCGTCCCAGACAACTCATAGAGGAATTAAATAGGAATATCCCCAAAACCATGGGAGAGGCCATGGAGAGAACTGAGGCATTCCTCCGTGGGAAGGAAGCCATGCAAGCCCCGGAGATGCCTAGGAAGGTAAGGACCCCCGGGTAGGGACACTACACGTCAGAAGGACGAGGCCGATCGTTCTAGCTGTTCGTAGAAAAAAGGGTCCCAAGTTACAGTAACACCCCAAAGAGACCCTACGAAAGACAACCACATCCTTATGAGAGGATAGACCAACCTCACTCCCACCACAGACATCAAGATAGAAATGAAGAGAGGGACAGGCAGGTGTAGTTAATTTTTTTTGCTACAGACCACTCCACCCCCTCACTTTCAAGAAATTGCAATATTCACTCTTAACTTTGTAAACTGGAACTTGACCCCTTCAACTTTCTAAAGTTTTGATTTTACCCCCTGTAGTATATATAATCTGATTTTTCCTTAATAACTTTCGTTCGTTAGTTAATTTTTTCTTGACGTCCAAGTATAAACTTTGTTAAAAACGAAGTCGTATTCAATGTAAGGTATTTTTTAGGTGTTGTGGGTTATATCGACTAATAACGTACTGGTACCGTGAAGAATGAGACCGACACCGACTAAAAAACACAGGTTCCGTTATATAATTGTCTTTTATCTATGTTTCGATCTCCACAACTGAGTCGCCGTAACTTCATACGTTTCTACTATGTACTTAACCACGTTTCTTTTTGTGTTTATCTATGTTAATGTCACCGCATTAACCAATTAAAGTCCGCCTCTCGCCGTCGCGGAGCGCGGGGCTAATTTTGTAGTTTAAATCAATTAGAAGACCATATTCACCAAAAGTGATCCCATGCCCAATGGTTTGGTGTGCTTAGATCAAATGTTTCTTTACAAATTTTGTTTAAATCCGTGGAATTGCATATTCAATATTTTGGTTACACAAGGATGCCTTATGTGAAAATAATACTAATACTCAGGGCGTAGCTTAGTAAGGGCCCAGGCCCTCCCCCCCCCCCTCCCTCCCCCCCGATTTTTTGTTCAGTAGTGTTAATTTATACGTATTCGGCCGAAAATTTTATAGGTATTAAGTTCCGCCTCCCCTGATAGGAAAGAAAAATTATAGGATTCCGCCGCGGGCCCCTTTGCGTTTTTTTAAAGTTTCGCCACCACTAATACTTATTTAAACTTTCTTATTTTGTAGTATACGTTTTTCTTACGACGTCGTGGAAATGAAAACCTACTAGTACTACTTTAAATCTGCACGAATTACAACCGTACGATGAAATTAAAATAAATGACTACAAAATCATTTATTTGGAAGTCGTTGTCATCCTCTCAAATAAAATACAATGATGCTCGTTTCTCATTTTTAACTTTGTAATGCATTTTTTGAACATTTATGAGGGAGATGGTAAATAATTAAACCTCATCTTAAAGAATTATTTTAACTCATCTTAAAAGAATTAAATTAACTCATCTTAAAGAATTGTTTTAACTCATCTTAAAAGAATTAAATTAACTGCTGATGTGATTGTTCATATAAACGAAACAAATGAAGATGGTCCCTTTCCTTTCAAATTTTTTTTTTAAGATGGTACCTTAAAAATCATGAGGTCCCTCTCATTTTGATTTTTGTTTTATTTAGTAATTATTATTATTATTTTTACTTTTATGAGTTAATTACATAGATGGTCACATACAATGCTCATGTTACATATATGGTCATATTCATCATTTGTCACATCAACTTCTTTTTTTTAAATCTAAACCCGGTCAAGTATAATATATTTTAATTTTATAATTCGTAACTTTATGTTTGTGTTTACACAACTTTTATGCATTTAAGTTTGATACTACTATTAACAGTATTTTTTGTTTTATGCATATAAAAACTCCCGCAGTAACGCGTGAGGAATTAATTCCACTAGTTTAGAGTAATATTTATTTAGTCAAATATAACATGATTTGGTCTAACATTTTTCCAAAGTAATAAAACGTTATATAACAAGTGGATCTACGTCACCGCTTATGCAATCAATATAAAAGTAAAACCCTCAAAAGGGTTGGTGAATTTATTTCAAACTCATATTTTATTCTTCGCTCCTATTATAATTTATGACTATTTTGTTTTTAATAATATTTTTTATTTTTTTCTTTCAAAATGTTTGTAAAGAAATGAGAGCTTTTACCGTAAAATATTTATTACAATTAAATATTTACATACATAAATTACTTTAAAAAAATGAGAGCTTTTACTGTTTGATAGCCTTTTAATGATTTCATTAAGATGCTACTTCTTAATCGGTCAGAGACAGGGGGTGTTTGTTTCAGATTTTGTCAGCCTCTTAATAGTTGATCTAACGTCTTAATGGTTCAGCACAGAAACCATACTGAACCATTCAGATCTCTTAATGGTTCAACAGTTAATGAACCAAACAGCCACTAAATGAATTACAACCATACAGCGAAATGACTACGAAATCAATTTTTTTAACGGCGAAGAATCATTTTATTCATAATAAAATGGATCTAGCAAGAGACTATAAACCACACAAATAATACCCCTAGAGACTCATTACTTCACATAGGATGAAACAACACAGTGGATCACTACAAAATCAATTATTGAAACAACACAGTGGACCTCTCAAATTAAACAACACGAGTTAATTTTACACAAATAGTTTATATGGTTTGATCAAATTACATGTTTGGTTCTCAGATTTTAAAAATTACAAATTTAGTCCAAACTTTTAAAACTTGGTTGCGTCTTTAGCCTTTGATATTAACACCGGTTAGTTTTTAACGGTCATCCACGTGACTTACGATTGTAAACTTAACCCTAAAAATAAGTTAAAATCAGTAAAAATCATTAAAAATTCATAAAAATAGTAAAAATCACTACTTTTTTTACTAGCTTTTACTAAATTTTAACTCATTTTTAAGATTAAGTTTGCAATCGTAAGTCAGGTGGATGACACATGGGCTAATTTTTTGTTAAACTAACTGGTGTTAACGTCAGGGGATAAAGACGCAACCAAGTCACAAAAGTTTGGGCTAAGTTTGCAATTTTTAAAACCTGAGGGCCAAACGTGTAAATTGATCAAACCACAAGAGCCATTTATGCAATTAACTCTAAATACAATGATGTTTTTTTTTGTTTTTTAACGGCGAAAGTTTTTATTCATAATCAAACTAAAGGCTAGCAAGGAGCTAGACACCGAATACAGCCACTAAGATACAATTCAACCGACTTCTATCGCCAAAAAAAGTTATACACCTTTAACTAAACATAGTTTATCAACATCAAAGAAGACCAATGGGCCCAATCTAGAGGATGCATCTTTGACCTATTCTTCACTCAGTGACTTGATGTAGAGGTGCACAAAAAAGCCGGTTTTTTTTTAACCCGGTCCAAACCGGTAAACCGGTTTGGGTTAAACCGGTTTGGACCAAACCGGTTCGGGTTACCCAAAAACCGCCGGTTTGAAACCGGTTTGATGCTTTATGGATGAGATCGGGTTAGGGACCGGTTCAAACAAACCGGTTTAAACCGGTTTTTAAACCGGTTTTCGAGCTGGGCAAAAAAATAGCCGTTGGGTAACCCTTAGACGAGATTGTATAAAAAGAGTTTGAAAACGCATATGGAAAAATCTTGTCCGTCCTTGAAGGGAATTCCAAGTGAAGGTCAAGCCTCGATGACAAGCGAAGGATAAATTTGAAACTTTGATTCAAATATTGTTCGAGATCGAATGGCGAGGTTAGTGATTCAAGAAGGATTGTCGTTCAACCACTTTGACAATCCGCGCTTGACAAGGATGATTCAAGAGACACTCCAACCACGTTATAATCAAGTAAGTCGCACAACCCTTAGACGAGATTGTATAAAAATGTGGAAAAAAGCAAAAAAAGAATTAATTTTGGGTTTTGAAAATTTGAAAACCGGTGTAAACTTAACCACCGATGTTTGGTCGGCTCCACATGGTATACCCGATTCGTACCTTTGCGTTACCGCGCATTGGGTTGATCCCAAAACGTGGCAAATGATGAAGCGTACAATCGCGTTTGACTTGTTTGAATATCCACACACCGGTGAAAATTTATTTTATATATTGGATGGTGTTATAACCGAATTTAAATTACAAAATAAACTTTTTTCAATGTCTTTTGATAATGCATCTAATAATACAAATGCGGTTCAAAAACTAAAAATTAAATATAAACCGGTTTGCAACGGCGCTTTTTTCCATAGTCGATGTGTCGCACACATCATTAACTTGGCGGTGCAAGCCGGGCTTGCAATTGAAGAGGTTTCAAACTTAACATATACTTTTCGACTAATGCTTAAAGATATTTTTAGTAACAAAAAAAGATACCATGATTATATTAGATTTTGTCGTGAAACGAATAATCTTTGCTTAGGTCCGAATTGGGACGTCGAGACAAGATGGAACTCGACTTATACTATGTTTTATAGTTCTTTACGACAAAGAGAAACTTTAGAACTATTTCATGAAATGCTTGCGTCAAAACCTCGTCGTAAAATTCTAAAGTTTCCATCTACGAGTTGGGACATTTTAAAAGACGTAACCGAATTGCTTGAAGTTTTCAAAACCGCCACCACTTTTTTATCTGGTGTTTATTATCCCACAAGTCCATTAACTCTAAAACAAATATATTTAATGGCTAACAAGTTGTATAAACTTGAAAATAAAAGCCATCTTTTTACAAAAATGATAGAACCGATGAAAGAAAAATTAGTGAAATATTTTAAAGAAATGCCTCTCGTTATAACTTGCGCCGCCGCGTTAAACCCTACCATAAATGTTTACGGGGTTGAAACTTTGATTGATAGAATTACTTACGCTTTGAATTTGGATAGTGAAGACATCCATTTTGCACAAGGCACAAAAACATATTTTAACAAATGTTTACAAGATTTATTTGATGTTTATTTACATAAATTTGGTACAACTCCGACTCCACATGATACAATGGGTACATCATCAAGTGGTAGCTCGAGAGATGTTAATTTGAATTTATATAACGAAATGTTAAATGAATTTAGTAAACGGGATCGAGGTACCACCCCGAGTAGCGAACTCGGAAGGTATATTGGCACAAACTTTTTAGCGTTTATGCCTCCTATCGTTTTTGAGGATTTTGATATTTTGGCATGGTGGAAAAAAAACGAAGCTTCGTTTTCGATTCTTTCCGCCATGGCCCGCGATGTACTAACCGTCCAAGCTTCCACGGTAGCTTCGGAATCTGCGTTTTCTTTTAGTGGCAGGGTATTATCGATACGAAGGACTAGACTCACACCCCTAGCGATGGAAATGTGCATTTGCTTGAAGGACCATTTGGATGCGATGGATAGGATACAAGATCAAACTTCTCTCGAAGACGAAATTCAAGCCGAAGAAACCATACACAACAACGAGGTTGATCTTGGAATATCCGAACCAGTCACCGATGAAGAACTAGCCGAAGATGCAAGGCTACGAAGCTCTAGTTCCGAAGACAACGCACAAAAATAATCAATCAATATTCCAAAAAATAAGACGTTGAACTTAATGTTTTATATTTGTTATATTTTTATAATGTTTTACAATTTTATAAATATATCTTGTCATGTTTTTTTATTTCCGAACTTTCCAAATATTAATAAACGTTGAACTTTAAGTATTAAAAATTTAAAATTTATTTGAATTTTTTTTTAATAAAAACCGGTTTAAAGCGGTTTAAAGGGCAAACCGGTTTAAAACCAACCCTAACCGGTTTGACATTTCCCTTTACTAAAACCGGTTTAACCCGAACCGGTTTGGGTCCAAACCGGTTTTGATTTTTCGTTGACCAAACCGGTTCGGGTCGGGTTGAACCGGTTTGGGTTAAAAAACCGATTTGTGCACCTCTAACTTGATGTCTTCTATCAAATTTGACGGATTAACATTTTTCTGATTAAAAATGAATTCATTACGAGCATTTCATATACACCAACATGAGATAAAGGATAATCGCATGAACCACCTTTTTTAACTTTGCTAGCAATCAAGTTTTTATGCATCACCATAAGATCTCGAAGGCAAAAAGTATAGATATATGTTGTCATACGTGATTGGCCACAGAAAATGAATCAAGACTGTATTCAACTATGAACCAAGATCGTATGAAGCCTTTTCTAATACTCATTGGCTTAACCGACTATAAAATGAATCAATTCAAAAATTAATGGTAGAATTACATATATCTTCCTATTTTCAACCCTAATTACATATATGTCTAACCCGAAACTTAAATCACATATATCCCACTCTTTTATAAAATTAGCCTTTTAACTTTACAAGAAATACGACCATTCTTATTCAATCGATCCCAACCCTAACATTCTGATTCCCGTTTTTGATCGATTCCAACATCCAGCATCGCTTCTGATCGATTCCATCATTCAGTTGGGTATATATGTAATTAATGAAGGGGATATACGTAATTAAAATTTTGAGCTGGGCATATATATAATTAATAAAATTTTTAGAAAAATATATGTAATTGCCCCTAAATAAATTTATGACAATTAATTTGATTTTGTAGTGGTTGGCAAAGAAAATTAGAGTGTGTATATTAGAATCCCCATGTATATTATTTTTTTTAACATCAATACTTAGATCTTTTTAAAATAAATACATCATATACACACTTTATTTATTTATTTTTTTAACAGCAAACCTGTTGGAGCAATTGGATCAAAATCAAACACACGGACACAGTTACTTTGTGGAACTCCCACGACTCTTTTTATTAATTTGAAAAACTGTAAATAATACAATAACCATACCATCTATTTATACTAATCTAAACTCAAACCTATTCTATCTCAAACTCTATTAAACTAATTAAATAAATTAACTCCTAATTAAACTCAAACTAGGAACCCATACTAGATAAACATAAACTCTAATTAATAAAATAAATCTTTTTTTTTCTTCTATTCAAGATTAACTTCATCATTCTCCCCTTTAATCTTGAATACGGTCCACATCTAATATCACATTAATGGACGCATACTTTCTTCTTGTGTTAAATTTGCTTCCGCGTACTTTGGTTTTTCCTTTGGACATTCCCACGCAAAATGACCAAACTCATCGCACCGATAACATTGAATTTGTGACTTATCTCGTCCTCCTACTTGTTCTTGTTGGTCACCGCTTGAACTTGAACCGGATCGATTCTCACGACCCCTTCTTCTTCCCCAACTTCGGCCTCTACCACGACCTCGACCATCACGGTTAACCCATCCACGACCTTCACGGCTTTGTTGACAATAATTACTATCGTTTCTCGGTTTACCTTGTTCCTCATCACGAGTGAACAACAACTTACCTTGCGTATCTTCAATTTCATCTTCGAATTTTACCCTCTCCTCGTAAGCTTTCAGTCTACCCACGACTTCTTCAAACGCCATGGTTTCGATATCCGAGTATTGCTCAATTGAAGCGACGATTGGCAAATATTTCTTTGGCATAGAATTCAGAAATTTCTTCACCATAACCTCATCCTCAAGTGAAGATCCGAGACTCTTGTACTTCGATTGTAACATACTTAACTTACCCGCGAACACATCAATTGTTTCGGTATCTTTCATATTCAACATCTCCAATTCACTTCGAAGTGTTTGCAAGCGAGCCTTTTGAACACGATCTGCACCCAAATACCGAATGCGGATTGCCTCCCACACGTCTTTCGGTTCTGTGTGCTTCGCAACTTGAAGAAGAATGTCTTCGGGTATTTATTGGTACATCATTGCCTTTGCCGTGAACTTCCTTTTAACATCCACTTCACCTCCCGTCACAGGATCTATGGCCTCTTGTAGACCATTAGCCACCAAGATTGTCTCCATCATAATCGACCATGCGGTGTAATTGGTCGACGTCAACTTCGGGCATTGCAACGTCACATTGCTCGGTTCACGAACTTGTGCAACCGTACCATCCGCCATCTTTTCTTGATTCTACTTCTTCCGCGTCACACGGTTCTTCCTTGCTTTACTTCCACGCAACTTGTTTCACAAAAGTTTTAAACGGCGTTTCACCGGTTAGCTTCTCGCCTTGATTTCTTCACACGGGTCACCCGATTCCTTCACAGATCAGTTCTTCACGAACTTGCTTTCACAGCAAACACGATTGCTTCACACAACCGGTTTTTTTTTTCACCTCGTTATTGATCGCTTCTCGCAATCGGCTGTCACAGCACCTTAATTACCGTCACAGTTTTATCTACTTGATTCTTCACGAACCAAAAGACTTGATTAAAAAAAACTAACACCACCGCCGCTTAAACGTGTTGAACCGTTTAATTGATGTTTGTTCTTGGCAAGAAGGACCCGTTGGTCTTTTTGTTGTTTAATCCCAGATAAAAAACGAGAACAAAGATATCTTGCTGCTTGCTTAGCTGTTATGAACCCAGGACACCCAAAGAGATTGGTCGAACCTTTTTTCCTTTTATTAGTTTGTTTTTTTCCAAAGTATTTAATTCCTTCACATCCACAAATTCTTGATCCCACGTTGCTTCCAAAAAGAAAAAAAAACGCCTCCTACTATTAACTTCTTTTCGGATCTTGCCCTTCTTCGACAAACAAACAGGTTGTTCACCCCTATTTGTTTTCAGCTTAGACTTCTTGATCGTGGTTAAGCACCCCACGATTTATCACAAGACACAGATAACGAACCTACGCTCTGATACCAATTGTTGGAGCAATTGGATCAAAATCAAACACACGAATACGGTTATTTTGTGGAACTCCCACGACTCTTTTTATTAATTTTAAAAACTGTAAATAATAAAATAGTTATACCATCTATTTATACTAATCTAAACTCAAACCTATTCTACCTCAAACTCTAATTAAATAAATTAACTCCTAGTTAAACTCAAATTAAGAACCCATACTAGATAAACATAAACTCTAATTAATAAAATAAATCCTTTTTTTTCTTCTATTTAAGATTAACTTCATCAAAACCTATTCTATTTCACCATTTTTACACACTACCAGTGGTGAACCTGGGTTTCTCCCAAATAGACAAATGTCTCTAACCATGTGTGGTCCTCCCACAATGGCACATCATACACTCTTGATGGAAATAAATAAAATAAAATAAATGAAGTAAACTAACTTATGATGTAAACCACTGGCTTTGGTCCAGTGGTTATGGCAATGAAGATTCAACCTGCCCACGCAGGTTCGAATCCGAGCCGAACCGGGTTTTAGTCCGGAGTGCGTTACGCTAGCGGGGTTTGGCCTGTGTAGCAGCGCAACTGCTGTCAAGTGGCAGCAGGCTCCATGGTTTCCCGGTGAAAGCCTAAGCCTCTCGTTCTGAACCCGCGGGCCCGGTTCGTAGTGGTCAGGTTGAGGGGTAACGGGTCTCCGATTCGAAGATGCGGCTGCCACTTAAAAATGAAAGTCACATTTCAAAAAAAAATGAAGGAAATAAATGAATACACCATGTATATTAACTACTGATGTGATTGTCCATACAAATGAAATAAATGGAGTAAATTACATCATCGTCCTTTATGTTTATACCATTTTTCAAATATTTTTCTTTAGCCCAAAAATTGTTAGAGGTCGTCCTTTATGTTTACAAATCTTACACGTTACGTCCTTTGGGCCTAACCCAGTTAAATTTCTCAGCTAAGTCTGGTCATGTGCAAGACACACGAGGATGCTTTTGTAATTTTACCCATTTAATTAAAAAATATATTAATTAAAATATCTATAAACCCATTTTTTATTGTTGCACAAGCTCGATTCAACTCCTCAAAACACAAAATCTTGTGATTTCTTCGGAGATGAGATGGTTTTGAAGAGTGTGGATGGAAATAGGAAAGGTTGGTTGACTACTTCATTATTGGAAACTTATGTCAAACTCGTGTGGAGGACATGGTAGTGAATAGTTAAGGTGTGTGTTTATACTTTCAACTGCACTTAAATCAAGCTTCAAACTTCACCAAATCCACTTTCTTTTTGCCTTGTTCTTCTCGTCGTCTCCTCTCAAGAAACTCAGTCATACAAAGTAATTTCAAAAACCATCAACTTAGGCTAGTGATAAAGGTGTATACCTAAGGCCAAGACTTCACTAAAATGGAGGTCTTGGGTTGAAGTCCCACTTGTGACAAAAAAATGGGTCCAGGTTGGGTAAGGGGTTTTCTCATCTATGATGGGTTTCCTCCTGCGAGTGGTGGAGATGATCGAGTGGACCAGTGGCCCGTCAGTGATCCAAATTACCGTTAAAAAAAACAAAGTAATTTCACCTTTTAGTGTGCATGCGTGATTTTTAACATGTTTGACTTTCATCTTCGCCGGCCAAAACCACCTAAAGATCCTTGCTTATCATCTATTTCATATTTATCACATTTTTAACTTTCTTAAGTCTTAACGATTTAACTACTCCCTTTTAACTTTCTTTTACTTCAAAAATTTGTAATAATAAAAAATTAACAATTAAATAGAATATGTTTCCCTTTATTATTAAAACAAAATCATATTGAACGTCTTTTTGGATGTTATTTGCAAATTGCTACCTTTAATTTCATTTGTTAAAAAGCTATTTTCAAAATTAAAATAATTATGAATATGACTAATATTTGAAACTAAAGCATTACCAGTAAAAAATATTAAACTGTAATAAAATAAAGAAATACAATCTCAGTTTTGCAAGTACAAGTGTTCCAGAAACATTCTGATAATTAAGTGATCCATCTCTAATCAAAATATTTTAAGAAAAGTAATGTTAAAAAATAAATGGGGAACAAAGAAATAATGATGTTTTGCAATAAAACCAAATTGAATTGAATAGCATTTATGATAACGAATTGATGGGGAAAGGAGAGAAAAAGATAATATATTAATAATTTACTATTTTTCAAAGTCAACATAACATGATTTTCTTTTATCTTTTTAACTTTTACACCATGTAAGATACTCTAGTAAAAGAGGATTTAGTGATAGAAAAATTGGTTGTCACGTATCTCACTTGAAAAGAGAAATATTCAAGTGAGTGAGGATGGTGTAAGTATTAAATGTATTTTTTAATTTAATATTTATTAAAAAAATTATTAATAAATTTTATAATAATAAAGATAAATAAAATTACATTAAATATCTAATCTCTATTCTACATTCGGGATATAATTATATAAATTCTAATCTCTATTTCCATCCTTCCGGTTCCAAGTTCAACGGCCAGGCTTGGGCCTTGCAAGGCCCATAATATGATAGATTGATAGGTTTAAAATACTCATCTCAAGAGGAACAAAAACCTATTCCCGTCTACCGCCGTTACTAACCCTATTTCTTGCTTTCACAGATCGGCGTCTTCATTTTCTTTCATTTCTTGGCTTTTAACAATTTATTTGCAAGAAATTTGAGATAAATTGGGTATCTGCTCACAAATGCATCTCCTTCCCGTGAAGAAACTCACGAATGAGTCTCACCACCCCCTCGCGAAAACGAGGGGGCGGTGTGCCCTCTCTCTCACGGCGTGAGAAAGCTCATGGAAGGTCTCTTACGAGGCCATACCACATGATCTAAGTGGTTACGTCACGTGTCATAATTACGTGAGTCTAAAATTATTTTTCCTCATTTTTTTTCGTTATTAACTATTTAATATTTCTTTTATTAATTTTTAAATTTTTTTTACTATTTAATATTTTCTTTATAATTTTTAAATCTTCATTACTAACTATTTAATATTTTCTTATTTAAAACACAAATTTCTAACCTAGAAATATAATAAATTTATAAAGTCAACTAACGTACTAGACCAATGAGTTGACTAGATTTGTGACTCCCATTAGATTCAAATTTTATCGATTTTAACGTGTTACCCTACCCTACCCAACCCAACCATATTAACCAACTATACTCAACAAATTAGTCCCAACCGAGCAAAGCAAGTAATTACTTTGGATGGGGTTAATAATATTAAACAATTCAAAAAATAAAATGAAAAAAAGATATCCACACAATTTCCCCTTGTGCAACAAACCATTACAAACCATTGACCATTTGATTCAATGGTATCCCTAAGACTTCCTATAGTGGAGGTTTTAGGTTCGAATCCTGGCCACAACAATAAAGAGATCTATTGTCAGGTCAGGGGGTTTACCCAGTTAGGGGTTCCTCCTGAGATGGGCTGCCCTAGATGTTCTAGGTGTTGTCCCGGGGAAACCCAATTATCCTATAACATCTACGTGTTGCCGTTCAAAAAAAAAAAAAACATTACAAGATAATACAAACCAAACTAATAAAATAAATGTGCAAAGTCTCATATGACAAGGTTTCAAAACAAAGTTTCTTATGAGATATAACTCAATGCAACCTTGTTAATTCTTCCACTCTCTTCATAAGTTCCTCCACTGAAACATTCATACTTTTTGAAATTTCTTCCATTCTGTTCCTTCCAAGATCAAGAAACGACTCGATCAAGTCGCCATCTATAAAATTTTTCGAGTCAGCGGTTTTCTTCTCGTTATAAAACGATCTCCATTGCTCGTGGCTCAACCCGCCAACACCTTTTATAACCTTTCTTAAATTGGTTTGAAGTTTCTCCATGAAAATGTACTGGTCTTGAGGGAGTGAAGCAATGACGCCAATGACACCGTTAACGGTTCCAAAAATTATGGTTGGGATGTGACCCACATCAGAATCGGGTAACCGCATCACGAGTGACCCGTGTTGGAAACGGTTCACAAATTCACCAAGGTGGTATTCACCAACTACCTCTAGGCGGCCTCGTTCTTCATCAGTGGCACCTTCACTGTTTTTACGGACTGTAAAAAGGTTGAAGTTGTTTTCAGCACCGAGGTAAACGTCATCATCGAGAATCTCGACTGCTGACATCCAGTTGGCGTTGTAGTCACGGGCTCGTTCCTCTATAGCCCCTTCCTCATGCTGAGGTGGCAACAACAAAAGAAACGGTATGAGTTGGGTACCAGGAGTGTAAACAAGCCGAGCCGCTTATGAGCTACTCGAGATCGGCTTGCTAAAAACTCGAATCTAGTCGAGCTCAAGCCAGAGCTCGAGTTTATATTGAGGCTCATTTAATAAACGAGCTTGAACCCCAGCTTCACATATCGAGCTCGAGCAAGCCCGCAAGCCTACCGAGCCTTTTATTTATATAATTTTTATTTAATGTATTAAATATATGTTTATATAATAATTATTATATAAAAAATTATGATAAAAATAGAAAAATAATACATATTATGTTATATAACAAAATTATAAATAAAAATATATATAAACAATTCTAAATATATATATAAATAAAATAAATTAATAAATAATAAACAAGTCAAGCCCAAGCCGATCTTGGAAAACTCCTCACTAGCCGAGTTCAAGCCTAAGCAAACTCGGGTTCAGCTCGGCTCATTTACACCCTAAATAATATGAGTTATGAGTCGGGTACCTTATAAATCAAGAGAGAAATTGATTTCATTAAATCACCAACAACAATGAAATCCCCACGCGTTTGTACGTAGAGAGCAAGTATGTGACCGTGATGTCCACACTCGGACTGCAATTCGCGTGTACCGTCATCACGAAGCATCCATTTGTACAACTGAATTTTTTGATTTATAGCAGCAAGGAGTTTACCATTGAAGGCATTCAATGAGTAAACAGCACCTTTAGTTTCTTTCTCAGCTACTAGTTGTAGCTTCCCGTCTTCAACCACGAAAACCAAAATACGGCCCTGCACAAAAAAAATATATATATAAAACAGCAACATAAAGAATAACAGAAATTCCAACCAATTTACTTATGAACGGGTCCATTCGGGTTATTTTTTCTCTCTAACAGGTCAAACGAGTAAAATGGAAAAAAATAGCTTCAAATATATCCATTCGCTGCACAATATATGTATTTTTTAAATGGAAAAAAAAGTGTTCGGGTCAACCTGTTCCAAAATTATCCATTTAACCCGTTACCAGAGCCAATCATTTTGCCACCTTTAATTAGCAAAATATATAAAAAAAATACAAAGAACACAGTATATATATATATATGAAAACAAAAAAAAAGAAGGTAAAAAATATGTACAGAGTATCAACATATTAAGATCAACATACCTTTGTTGGTTCATTCTCCTCTGGCATAACATAAGCAGTCCCAACACAGTAATATGCATTATTGTCATCTGAGAAAGAACAATTGAGTATGGAACAACCATACTCAAATTGGTCAAGCGCGTATGTGGATATGAAGTCAAATGTTTGGTCATCTAACAACCGAATAAAATGCATTTCAGAATCTTCTGTGCTCGACTGATTGTACTTTAAACTGCATATTGCAAATGTACGAGACTGTTCTTGATGGCAGATACGCCTTGCATGTTCACCAAGAGGAATTGAACGGATGTGAAGCTTCTGAATATCATCAATTGTCCCAATTGTCAGTTCACCTTCTTTGGCAATTGCAAGACTGCCAACAAGAAAATAAAATTCTCTAAAAGAATTACATATACACCCTAGCTTAATGAATAACTGGAGTTAATTATAATATATACATATAATAATAATAATAATAATAATAATAATAATAATAATAATAATAATGACAGAGTAACAACAATGTCATCATTTAACCAAAATAGCCGCATGTCAATCAATTAGGCATGGATTGAACTTCAACCGAAAATAACTTAAACTTAATGACGTCACCTATTTATAACTTCTCCTCAATACCTTCAAAATATACCCAATATTGACATATAATTGACGTTAACTTTTATAATCTCATCATAAAAGAAAGGCACATGTTCTTAAAATAATAAATATCTTTTATAGTTCTGTTTTTTTTTTCAATCTAATTTCAGTATACATGCATTGTACTATCAAACAATTACATCATTTAAACCTGTTCAAATATTAAACTTTTTTATCTTAAATTTATGAACTATTGTTTTCAAATTTCAGTTATCATCCTTGTTGGCTTGTTATACTGCTACACACCTAATTACCTTAGGTAGTCAGTGTGACCCTAACTGAATTATTTATGAAAGTTAAGGGTGAAGGTAGTTAACCTGTCTGGAAAAGCAGCAGAATTAAAGGGGCACATGTAGCTGACTTCTTTTAGGTTCACATTACTGTAGAGTAACTTTTTGTTACTGCTGTATATAACTGTTGGCCTATCCGAGGCTGCAAAAACATGTGAGGTATTCTTTGATGAAAATGTTCTAAGGGTTATTGGTTGGGTCCCAAGTGAAACTTTTTTCCTATCTGTTAATTCGCCTGTGCTCGTGTTCAGTAAAAAGTTTAAAAGGTGACCATCTCCAAGTGCGCATAACAGGTAAGGTATCTGAAAAATAAAATCTAATATTTTAATAAAGATGAAGATGAAAAAAGTATATCAATGCAACTTAAATATAGGTAAAGAAGAATTAATATCATACCCCTTCAAAGGCACATAGAAGAACGGATCGAGGTATAATCTCACCACCTAAATGTTCCTCGGTGATGAGATTTAGGTCAGGAAGTGAAAATATTCTGACACTGATATCCGTCCACATACCAACTGCAGCAAGGTTACTATAATTTGGATTTTCACCAATCGGGTTTATGTCAAGGCATGAAATATCATATTTCAGTTGGGCATGCTTTTTTTCAACTAATATTCCATCACCAATTTCAAGGTAAACAAGATGGCCTCCTCTAGTAGCCAATAGAACCTGTCACAAAATTATGATTTTAAACATAGTCGCCTCTGTCGTTCTTCAAATAACATAAAAAGAAGACGGAGTAAAACAAATATTTAGAAGAAAATTAATTACCTGAGTAGCATTAGCAGTGGCAACATTAATAGAGTAATCAGCAGGCGCATGCCACTCATGTCTTAATTCTCTTGATGTTGAACTCACGAGTCTCACAGAGCTTGAAGTAACCTGAAACATGATTTAATATGACCTTAATTTAACAAAATATTCAAATAAGAGAACAAATATGCACGGATAATTTAAAAATCCTCATGCATACCTGAACAAGTTGATTATGCACGGCGTCATGACAGAATAAAGTTTGTAGTTGAGAACAGAAGCCCTCAATTTCAGTTTCCTCCAATTCATCTTCTAGATTCATTGCTAATATCCGAGTCTCACTAATAAAGCTAACAACCAAAAATGTGTCATACAGATCATCTGTTGCTGATCTTAGTGACCACATTCCTTTGATACCTTGTAGTTCCACAGATGCCTTAAAAATAGAAATTGCAGTATAAATAAATAATCAAAACTTGTAAATTACTGCCAATAAAAACAAAAAGATCAACCCATACTTGTTCGTTTATCCCAATTCCATTTCTAACAATGCGAAGGGAACCGTCTTTATATGCTCCTGAGCAAGTCACAACCTGCCCTTGACCTTGCCTCTCTAAGTCAACCACACAAAAGTCAACAATAGGCCCCAAGTTGACATACTTTTCAAGCACTTCCACATAAGAACCTTTTGCATCAGGCTGGAGATTTAACTTGATAAGCTGCAACGGACAGTGGGGTATAAACTTTAATGACATGATATAACTCAATTCAACAGAAAGGTGAAAACATTGTAACATAAAATACAAATTACTATAGCCTATGATATTAAAGTGCATGCCTAATGGTACGAATTAATTTTCTTTGTATCATGCAATATTCGACTTCAACTAGAAAAAGAAAGAAACAAAAGGACAAGACACACAAGACTTTAAGTGGCAACAGGGAAGTAGAATGGAAGTAGGGAACTTAAGAAGCCAAAAGTGCCAAACCCAATTGCATGCTTTGGTTTGGTTGAAAATAGTCTTCTAGTGATCATGTATAATATTAGCATATGTTGTAGGCTCATATAAATTTGGCAGATATATTTCCTCTTTTAAATCTTTCCATTAGAGAAAAGTACAATTCTCAACAATTACCGAATTAAAAAAGTTAATTAATGCATGTTTGCATACCTGGGAATCTCCATAGCTTGAGCCTACATATACAAACGCATTATCAAGATATGATATAGTTGATGCTACAGATGTTTCTCCTAGAAGCTCGATTTTTAGTCCAGTAACCCTAGAAACAATAGAAAGAAATTGTCGCTTAGAACAATCACAAACATCAAGTAGGCTTAAAGATGCAAGAATTGTGTGCATAATATGTGTGTGTCTGTCACAAAAAATACAGAATCATAACTCACTTTTCTTTCTCGTGCACTATGACAAGCAAGTGAAGAAGCCCGCTAAGATCACCAAGTAAATATCTAGAACCATCAGCATCCACCCTTCCATAGGATCTAGTAATAGACTACAATTTCAACGACACCATAGTCATCAATCAGGAATAGGTTTCTACAAAATGTATTGTGGAACAACTAATGTAGAAAGTAGCATATACATATGAATATTGAAAGATAATTAAACAGTACACTGGGCAAGATAACTTATAAATTCTTCAAAACACATCTATGGAAGACATGTCTCTTGTTTTGTATGTGCAACATAACATTTATGGGTTTTTTCCAGGAAAAAAAGGAGGGGGAGGAGGTAAAACGAAGGTCCACTTGACTTACAGGTCTAATTGGTATCGCCTTAAATGCAGAAGCACTACAATACACAATGGTCTCTTCCCCGATGATTAATACACCACAAAAAGGTGGCGGAACCGGAATTAGTAAATCAGCCCCGTTATCAAGATTGTTCCGAGACCATGAACCTTCAACAAAGTCTTTATCCTTTAAAGAAACCTCGTATGTTTTTACATGGCGAGCATCTTTATTATCCTGAAATTAAGCAACAAGATGTTTATCATTCTAGAAAATCATTTATTGATTCTCACTAAATAACAGTCAGCCGTTACAAACTTGGAAACAAAATCCTTCTAAGAACCCAACCTGATAAAGAACAACAATTGTAGGCTTTGGACAGCCATATAGAAACTTGATATCCAAAACTTGAAGTTCTTCTAGCCTGAAATACATATAGATAGAAAACAATAAGTTAGTTACTATCAATATCATAAAACTTCTGTAACGATTTGAAGGAAACTAGGCTATTTTTTATCATATCGTATCAAGAGAGGTGTAGCAATTAATATGGTTGTCCCAAGAAGAAATCATTGTGGTTCTACTGGAATGGAGCATACATAATATGAAAAGAAAAGGTGAAGAATTTTTGCATTTCTCAAATAACATAAATGCCATGAGAGAAGCATATGGCTTCATAATTAAAGTCTCAGCATTTATTGTGCCCGAAAGTAACACATGCCTGATGTTAAATGCTTCTTTGAGTTGTCCTTTGTTATCAAATGGAATAACCTGAAGAGATAGAAAAGTGTGGGTGAATAATGGCATAAGCGAACTGAAGAGGTGACATTAAACTTGAAAGCTAAATAGCCACAAAGTCAAAAAGTTTTACATAGAAAATGGAAGACTTATATCAGGAACAAGTACCTTAAACAACCCATCATACAAATGGAGTCCAATGAGTCTGCAGTTGGGGTCAATTATGCCTATCTACAAAGATCAAATATGTGGGGAGGAAATTACACATTGAAATTCGGCTCATTTTGCAATTAAATAATGCATGCTTTCAAAAAACTTGATAAGTACCTGGCCATTGTCGGTAGGTCTGCCTACGCGATCCGAGATGTCACCCAGACATCTACACAGATCATAAACAAGAAAGAAATATTAATATGTTGTTGAAAAACATAGTTTAGCTTTACTATAGGACCAAACCTTGTGATAAGCTCACTCACGTCGGCATCCCATTGAAGAACACAAAATTTGTATCTTTCTGTTGCAATAAACAGAAGGTCTTGTGTTTCAGCCTTCAATAAAGCAAAAACATACATGAACAACGCAACATGAATGATGCAAGAATTATATCCGAAGTTCTTAATATAAAAATCTACAAATTAATTGACTCACATGAGGACGGAAAAGTTCTAGGGTTGCAATTCTTCCGTATATTGGCACGTCCAACAGAGGCTGCATAAAAGCAAATTCTCAATTAAATACAGCACTGGTTAGATTTATCCATGGATTTGAAATATTGAAATACGTGTTAATGATTTGGGTGATGTAATAAAGTTAATCAATATGTATGATACAACTTCATACAAGACAAAACCCATGTAAAAATAGTATCTTATATCCTTTGCATTACAACCATTGTGTCTATTTTGTTGAATAAAGATAAGTCTACACTTCAGCCTTAGTATTCTTTATTCTCATTTTTGGTCAAATTAAATGCAAGATAATGATACTCTATGCTTTTATTTTACCATTAAATAGCTAACTTTTTGTTTACTAGTGCCTATACAGTAAATATTTATCCTTCTACATTTGTTGGAGAAGGTTTTCAAAAAATAGATCAACTGAAACTTTAAAGTTTGTTCCCTTTGGGACAATAGAACATACTTTTTTTCTGAAACTTGTCCAATATTATACAGTTTATGATATAACAAATAGAAATGACAGCATTCAGCAAGACCAAAACCAATCCTCGCTGGCTGGCATAAGTTGCCGATTAGTTAGGTTTAGACTAGGATATCCGAAATTTCTCAATCAAAACTTTTCATACACTCATACAGGTAAAGCAAAGTGGGATGTCGTGCAGCTACACTTACACCCATGCAATATAGGACCAAAACACATACAAAATGCATGTCTACAAAGGAAACACAAACTATCTAATGTGCAAAAATCATATGAGAGCAAACTCACCTGCAAGCCTTCAGGAGTAAGTAAATGAATCTCGATACGGGTACATTTCCTGATAACAGATGCACATTAAACAAAAATGAGCCATAAATGAAGCAATCCAAAAAATCCTTTCTTTACGTGAAAAAAATTGCTATAATTCAAGGAAAACGCTACCACAAAGTAACTGTAACAAAAAAATTGTAACCAATTTTACAAGAACTGCAGAAAATAACAAGCAGGAAAAGCATATTTCACTGTAAACAAAACAAAAAGGATAAACTTTGGATTCTTAGGTCACCCTAGTATTGATCCTAAGCAAAAATCCACATACACATATCATGCCCCAAATTTATCGACAAAGGAACAAATTCTTCCCACCATGTAAGAAGATGCCATATATATTCTGTACGCTTGTCAACATAAAGCTTCATATATTTCATAGCAACTAAACATGTTGACCAAATCTCAATATCACCAATACAAGTCCCAAATCCCCAATAGTAAAATTCTTAACAACAATTCTAATTATTTTTTATTTTTATATTAATTAATTTTTCCTAAAAGAAACGTCAAATTACAGATGTAATAGCTCAAATTCATGCATCTAATTAGCCCGCAATCTATTTCGGAAGCTCGTAAACAGTATGAATTGAGATCGGAAAACGAAATCGAAATCGGAATACTTACGCGATGATGAGATTGAGTTCTTGTGGACCGGTGAAATTGCCGACGCATGAATGAGTGACATTCGTAGGTTTATGAGCTGTAACGACGTAATTGTATGTGCTCATCTTCCTGGGAAATGGAACCCTAAAACCCTTTCTTTCTTTCTTTCTTTTTGTCTCCTTCTCTATTCTTCGCTTTCTGAAAGCCACCGCTGATGCTACTTATTTCGCTGATGGAATGCGGCATACGACAGCGTTTTGGGTCTGGTTTCACACTTTCACCCACCCCTAGTTTGATGGTATCATGGTTTTGATCCCTAGTGTGTGTTAAACGTAACATGTTTGATCTTTAACTATAACGGGTGTTAAAAGGTTTGTTAAGTTTTTTTATTAAATAGTTATAATACTTTATTTGTTATAAAAAGTAAATGTTGTTAAGTAATGAAAGAAATGTTAAAAGAACAAACAATTTCCTTTCTTGTAATTGTCGAGCTCTCTATGCCGACCTTTCAATCATCGACCTAGCCTTTCTTAGGTGATCCAACCAGAAACTGAAATCCATCTCTTGATCTCGGTACCACTGTGTCTCTTCCCCTCCGACGGCCTTTTATTTGAAGCTTTGTGATCCATGGTTTCACCACAGTCTACTACAACAAAGCTTCTCCACCAGATATCATACATGACATGTCTTTCATCAAGGAATCGAGGATTATACTAGTTTCATTTCATCCCCAAATTTACCACATAAATCTTTAAAATATTTTAGTGTTTTTGAAGACATTCAATTGCTTAATTTGACTATAATCGATGGGTACATCGTCGATTCTTTATCTCAATTATCATGGTTGCTAAATGGGGATTTTTTTTATGGCTTGTCTAGCATCAATTCAACTAAAATCACAAAGGGTGCTCGAGTTTTTGTTTAGTTTGAACAAGGCCCAATAGTAACAAGTTCGGTATCGAAAGGTTATTTTTAAGGACATCTAAAAGTTAATCCATGTACGTCGGTCTTCATTACTTGTTCGGTACTTTGGTTCTCTTAACTATGCAGCTGACATCAGTGATGGGTGTAATGAGTTTTGTTAACTTTGTCGTAATAGATGAGGGTGTCAAAGATGAGTTGTTGCAAAGGAGGACTTGGTTGAAATCAGAACATGAGGTGGGGTGGTGAACATGGTCACCGACAAAGAGGACTAAAAAAAGAAGGGGGTGGTGTGGTGATTATAAATGGCGGTCGGGATAAGGATGAATGACAAGGAAATGGAAGGGGGGTTGGGGAGTTTTTTTTAATATAGATAGCCATATATTTGTCATTTTATAAAATTTAACTTAAAAAACAATTGGGAATTCACTCCAAGACTATCTTTGTTACCCATGAGAGACCAAAGCTATAATTTCTTATAGTTATGGACAAAATCTGTAAAAACATGTATACCATAAGGACTACCCATGTGATTCTTTCATAAAGCAATGTTTAATTTGTCACCCCTTAATAAACTTTTAATGCTAAATTTATGTGAAAAATGGTTTACACTTTAGAGCTCCATCTTATACTATTTTAGCCATTTAGATAGTTAAATGTGTGTGATTCAGGTTAATAAAAAAATGTATTGATTCAATATAGTGATGGTAATGAGTCGGTATAGGATGGATCTTCAGTCTCATATATGGTTATAAAATTGTGTCTATACCTGGCAAGTACCTACTACTCATTATTACTCATCGGGTATGTGGAAATCACTTATGTTTAACTACATTTATAACAATTTTATAATTTTAATATTTCAAGTTTTTAACAACTTCAAAAATATTATTCATTGTAACTTTAATATTATGTAGAGTTAAATACGATTTTAGTCCACGTGCTGTGACACAAATAATCATTTTAGTCCAAAAATTTAAATTTTAGTTTTTTAACCTAATAGTTTCAATTTTGTATCAATTAAAGTCCAGTCCACTAATCTCGTTAGAATTTTTTCGTTAAGTATGTATAAAAATACTATAATACCCCTGTTAATAAAAAATATAAATATCTCTCCCTCCATCATCTACCTCCACCACCGGTCACCACCTACACCGCCCCCTTCACCTCCGGCCACCGTCTCAACCTTCCTTCCTTGACCACCGACTGCAACCCCCATCTCTTTCACCGCCATCACAACCACCAATTTCTTTTCAATCTCGTGTTCATCCATGGCTTCCCCTAAAACCGTGGTCCAACTCACTGCAACAAGGCATTTCCCAATAAATTCACTTCTATAAATTTTCCTGTGTGAAAGAAGCAAATCCACTCCAACCTCATATGCCTTGAACTTGAAAATTTCATCATCGGAAATCAGACTCCGCCACCACAGGTGTCCTCTCTCTTACGTTCGATGTCGGCTACCAAAGGGTCGAATGAGTCAAGGCGGCGGCGACGATGGGTCTAAACCACCCCAGCCACAACCAACACCTCAACCATCTTTGGCTTTTCTGACGGCTTAGATCGGCGACGACGATGGATCTAAAACCTAGAAATGGCGACGTCACTGTGAAGGTGAAATTGAAAGATCCGGGCGATGAGATCTTGACGAATCGGAGGTCACTACTACCACCAGGCGACAAAGGCGGAGGAAGGCGATGATGATGGTGGTGTCCATGGTGACGTCACGGCGGCGTTCAGGCAGTGTTGCGGCGGTGATGGGGGTGCTTACCATGTCGGATGGCGGCGTTAGGGGTTTAACTTTTCCTCCCTGCGATAGACTAACGGATCCGACCACCACACTGACGGCGTGGGCTTTTGCCGGTGGTGGATGGGCCGCGGAGGGGTATCAGCTGTGGTAGATGGGTGGGTGGTGGGGGTGGTGGTGGTGGAGATGGTGTTCAATTTAAGATAGAGGAGAGAGATAGAGTAGATTGCTGGTGAGAGTACCGTTGGCTATTTGGTGCAATAGTAGCCTCAATATTTTTTATAGTGGAGGTCTTGGGTTCGAATCGTGGCCACAACAAAAAAGGGGTCTGTGGCCAGGTCAGGGGGTTTACCCAGTTGGGGAGTTCCTCCTGAGATGGGCTGCCCTGAATGTTCTAGATGTTGCCCCGAGAAAACCCAATTATCGTAAAATATCTAGGTATTACCGTTAAAAAAAAGCTGGTGAGAGTAATGGGTTTTTTTGTTTGTTTTTTTTATTTAATTTATATTTATAAATAAATATTTAATAACAAGGGTATAATGGTCTTTTTATACATACTTAACAAAAAAATTCTAACGAGGTTAGTGGACTGGACTTTAATTGATACAAAATTGAAACTATCAGACTAAAAAAATCAAATTTAAACTTTTTGACTAAAATAGTTATTTGTATCAAAACACAGGGACTAAAAACGTATTTTACTCTATTATGTAATATATTAACATATTCGGGTTTAGTACATGTAAATAAGTTAAAGTAATCGAATGAATATCACCTAATACACACTCATCTCAAACGCGTGACAAATTATAAAACTAGTAACATAAGGGTAATCATAAAGTTAAAAATATTCATGATCCAATGATCTATAGTGTTTTTTAGATAAACAATGAAATGAATTGAGATTCAGTTTTTATATATCTATTAATTTTTTAAAAGTAACTATGGATTTAGGGTCGACTTATTTATTTTTTTAGAGTTAATTACACGGATGGTCCATGTGGTTTGGCCAAATTACGGATTTCGTCTCTAACTATGAGAAATTACGGGTTTGGTCCTAAGAAACTTTCATTTTGTTTCACTAATGGTCACCGGAGTGAATGGGGATTACCTTTTTTCTGTTAAATAGGTGTGAAAAGATAAAAATACCCCTTAATATAAAAACAAAAAGAATTAAAAAAAACTAAATATATTTGGGGCCCACCCTTTTCATATATTAGTCAAAATTGTGGGACCCACCTTCCCCTCCCCTTCTGTAAGGCCTCGAACCCAGGAGTCCTTACTTATTCGATTTACTCATCAACACATAGCTCATAAACATAAGACATTCTCAAATCGCAGCGGAAACAATTAAAACTTTTACATGAGCAACGGAATACATAACGTGTCTTAAACATAGCTTGTCTGATACGAATTTAAACTTGTTTTAAACAACATAAACTTTAAACGTAAATGGGATGCCAGACTCTAATCTTCGGGTAACTCCACTCGTCAAGTCATGCATCCACATCCATCTACAACTAGCTACACTTAACTGATATGCATATTAAAAATCAGCAACCATGAGTGAGTTCTAACGCTTACATAAAACATTAATACATATATTAAAAGAAGAAGGTTTTAATTGAACATATCTTTACTGCCGACGTAGCAAAACTTTACATGTAGTATCTGTTAATTCATACGCGCATTATCTTAACTGAAAACTTATCTTTAACTTTACATTTTTTCCCGTCTTGTCCCGATGGCTCAAGTCCAAAGGCCGACGAATAAGGGAAGATTACACGATGCATCACCGTAACTTTTTGTAACAGTCCTGAATCAGGTCAGGACGTTGTCACCATACCGTCAATTCCATTTGTATCTGTAGTGTATCCTAAGGCTCTTTACCTCTAGGATTCACTACTCACTATGTCTCCTAAGGCTCTTTACCTCTAGAAGGACAACATGTCACCTAAGGCTATTTACCTCTAGGATGACCTATTGCCGCCTAAGGCTCTTTACCTCTAGGATGACCGAAAAACTAATTTGCCCGAAATATCTTTCATCCATGTAACATCCCAAAAATCCACGTAAGGATTTTTGAGCTAACAGGTAACCCAAGTCTCTTGTAACTGGGACTGTTAACGAGGGTTTTTTCACGTAAAACCTTATTTTTGGATTTGCAAGGGACCCGATTAGCCAAAAGAAGAATAGTGTGGATCTAGACACGCAAAAAGGAAGCTCGGGGACCCGAACGAAACTTTCATTGAGGTAAAAACCTTGCTAAGGGAAAACCCTAGGCCGAATGGCCTAGGGGGTGTGCAAGACGGCGACCAGAGAGATGCAGAGAAGGAGAAGTCGAAGAGAGTGGTTTCTAGGCGTGTCACATCTCGTAACACATGACAGTTATCTAACCAGAGTAGTACCTCCAACAGATATGTTCCTAGGAATGAACGACAGGTCTATGAGAGATTTATACACCGCTCTTTCCTTAGACAGAACATTTCGTTTGTCAGATAACTACATACCAGTCAGAAGGTCGCCTTTTGGTTACTGTGACGTTGATACCAAAAACACACAGCGGAAGACTTAAAAGTCATAACTATTTCATTTCATAGATATAATAATGTTTTACAATAAGGACTGACCAGTAATTACAACATATAACTCTGGACTTATAGTCACGGAGAACGTGCCATCCATTCAGGCCTTATGGTTACCAAGGAACCTGCCCTCAACATCCCTATCTCAAAACACATGTACATCTCCTGGAATGCCAACTACCAGCTAGTGGTCACTTGTGCTCAAAAACATTTGAAAACATTTTGGATCAGTATAATGCTGGTGAGTTCATAAACAAAATCATATTTTCATAGCTTGTATCCTCGATACAAGAATACCCCAGGACCTCAGCTTTACTCGGGTCTGGGTCTAATAATCATCCCTCCCAATCCATCACACAGTAACCTCATATGGATTCTGAGTTTACAACATACATATATACACGCGACTCCCTGGCTTCCGGATACAAGTCCGGCCAAATACGAGAGGATCAGTTCTCGCCCGCCAGTCCCCTAAATCATGGCCATAAAAAGTACTTATTATAGGATATATGCAAGATATGTTTGTTATTTTGGGACTATCGTACATACTTACAAGATATGTTTACTATATTCAACATGTTAAGAGTTTTGGGTTTAACTCGATGAGTTTATGAACTAAAACCATTAAATGACGAGGCCTATGTGATATCCTTGTGATTATGTGAGCTAGGGGTAAAAGAATTATTGGTGTGTGTCGTGTTATGAGTTGGTCGGGGTGAGTCGGAGTATGAGTTAGCCAGGTATGAGTATATGTAGGATGTGTATTCTTGAGAAAAGATGTGGGGTGCATGCTTAGCTAATGAGTCAGGAAATTTCTAGTATGTTGTTATATGCTATGTGTTTGTCATTTTTGTGTTTGCATCGTTGTCATTGTGACATGGCGAACGAGATTGTGGAGGACGAGGTACTTCGGGAGGTCACCAAGCGTGACGATGTCCAACAGGACAGAGATGAGCTCGGGGTGTGTTGAAAGCCCTTACGAGGGTGATTGTGACGAGGTATGTGTTTGTGTACATTTATGACGTGTTTTAATTGCATGCAAGTGTTGATTTATACTTATTGTGCTGAGTTGATATGGTTGTGGTGTGAAGAATTTGATTGACCGTTGTGTCGAGATGATGACAATGTGTTTACAACTGTTGTGTCAAGAGGTACGTCTTTTTAATTGAGTTTAAATTGTTAAGAGTATCAATTGTGGAGTGTTACACTATGTGAGGTAGTTTGGTGTGTTGGTGTGGTTTAGTGATTTCGTGTGTAATCATGCGTGGTGTGTAATTGTGATAAATATGATGACTAGATAGTTACTGTGTTGTGTATGTGGATTGTGTGGGATGCATGTGCATCCGGTGTGTGTGAAAGGTAGAAAGCTAGAGTGAATATGATGGGGAAGGTTTAGAATCCGAGTAGTAACGTGGACCACCGATCACATTTGATCACCGTGATTTGGCAGTCTACGATTACTCTCATATTCTGAATTTGTTGCTCATAATAATCACTCAAACGTTCTATCTTGTGCAGATACTGATAGCTGTGACGATTAGGATGAGGTGGATTAGACGGGCAGCTCTTGCCAGAAGGCTGGCAGAGCGTCGGGCTAGACGTGCGGATGTTGTTCGCACGGTTATCACTGGGAGGAGACGAATCTTAGCACCTGTCTTGTTGAAAGTGGTTCCACCGGCGGCTGAGGATGAGCGAGAGATACTGACACGGTAGGTGATTTTGGCACTTCCGACGCCTAATGCCCCTAGTACTACTAGGGCAGCTATGAGAGGTGGACTCAGTGGATCCTTCTACAGGAGAGGTGGCTGGAGGGGGAGGAACACATTCGCGGTCAGACATCAGCCACCGATACATGATTTGGGATCGGGGAATGGATGGATGGAGGAGTCCAATGATGAGGAACATGTGGGTGATAACTTCGACTTTTTAGAATGGTTAGAGCAGTGGTGGTTGCCACGGGAGGATTAGAGTGTTTTGGGTAGTGGTTGTTTCGATGCTTTTGTCGCGAGATCCTTATTTTTGGTTTTCTATTACTTGATTATGACATTGACATTGGTTTATATCGTGGGATGATTTGAGCATGATTAATGATAGTTGTGTCTATAATAGCTTACTATTGAGGGTGTAATGTTAAATTTTGTGCGGAATTGCGTGATTATGTGATTACCTTTTTAACGACGTGAGTTCGTATTAAATGTTGTCTTTGTTGTGACGCTAGAGCATGGTTGATTATATTGTATGCGTAGAGTTGTATAGACATAAGTTTTAAAATTGTCTGTGTCACCGATGCGCTAATGTTTATGTGATGTTCGGAGTGCAATGAGTGTATTGCACTTTGTGTGAATGTTCACGACGGGGTCCTGTGGTAAGTATGGTTATACATCTTTAGTATGTATAAATGTTCAGGACAAGGTCCTGTGGGAAATTGTGGTTATATACCTAGTGTGTACATATAAGTGTTAAGGACGAGGTCCTGTGGGAAATTACGATCGTACATATTATGTGCATGAATGTGTAGGGTGATGTTTGGTGTCTAGACTGAGTAGTGTGTTGTCCTGAACCATTGGTACGACCCTTATGGTGTACGACCGTGTGAACTCTGTGTGAGTATGTGATGACGTGTGGCAGGGGCTACCGTTGTGATGAATAGGAGGTGGAGTTCAGGAGTTTGTATGCCTATAAATGACGAGGACATGTCGTATACACGTAGAATTGCTCAGGTCTAGCTAGTTATGTGTGCACTTTGTACGAGTTAGAGAGTTGGGATACTATATACCTATATACACATTGAACATGATATGTTTGTTATTATGACTAGACGTTATGTGTCCTTGTATTACACGCTTGTCGTGCATAGGACGGGTGGTTGGTGTGATCATTCATGGTAGATCTATCTTGACGAATTTCTCGACGTCTTTCTAGATGTCACACCCCAACCGGGCGGCGGAACACGTCGGAGTATGACCCGAGTTGTGACCAGATTGCTCGTAGCACTTGGAACTATTAAAATTTCATAATTTTATTCAATAATATTAAAAGTGCCTCAAAGGCTACAAATAGTTCAAATAAGCAAGACAAAACATAGTTCCAAACAAGATAAAATCAGATTTCAAGTTTCTAAGTCCAAGCCTAAGTGTTGAACATAAATCAAGCGTTGCTTGAACTTGGTGCACCTGAAACATGTTTAAAATAAGAGTTATCAACAAAATGAATTGTTGGTGAGCAATCATGGTAGATATAGATATAGTAGTTTAGATAAAGTACAAATTCCATGCTAAGACAAGTAATACATTATAGTCTTATTGTATATACACACAGTCCAAATTAAACCTTCCTTTTAAGATTTATCCAATTCAGATTGTCCAACATATAGTTAACAGTTTTTCAGTTTCAGAATTCATTACATGCATCCTAGATCAAAGAAATGCATGGGGTAGCTAACCCACATGGTACCACTAATTCCATTCATAGGCTGTCGCAACAGTTAATAATATGAACTAGTGTAATCAACAAATAAGCCACATAATGCAATTAAACAAGTCTAACATAAGGGAATTTGTTTCAAGTTGTAAGATTTGTCAATAGTGTAAGTGTAATTATATAGGAACATGTTTCACCCCAAAAGTGATAAAATGTATAAAGAGGGGCATGAAAACTCACATTGGATTTGTAGGTAGTTTCCAAGCTAAGTTTGATCCAAAGATATAATCCAAAGTAGGTCACAATTAACCTATTATAGTTGTAGTTTAGTCAATTAGTTTAAAGGAATAAGCTAAGGTTCGTTCGTGTTCTCGAATTTGGGAAAATTAGGGTTTTGGAAAGTTTAAGGTTTGAAAAGTAATTTGGTTATAGTTTAAGGTGTGTAAGTATTTAAATTACTAAATTATTATGTTAATAAACATATTATTTTTAGTCGAAATAATAAATACGAGTAAATAATGTGACTAATTATATTATTTATTAGTTTCAAATGTTCCAAAAACGGTATGAAACAAAATATAAACATATATTATTTAATAATAAAAGTCACGGGTTAAAAATAATAAAACATATTATTTTTATCCAAAGTTATAGTTTTGAAAATAATATAAATATATTATTTTTATTTGATAATAACATAAATATATTATTTATAAAAGTGGGTATATTAATAAAAATAAGTTAATAAATTCATACCCGAGTCTACGGGTCGTTTCCCGGGTTAAAACACATTTATATATAATAATATTAATTAATAAAACATTTTCTATTAATTAAATATGACCAGAAAAAGTCCCAAAAATAATATGCAGGAGACCGGTCTCGAACCCGGGTCTCCTGCCTACGAGTCACGCGAGTTACCAGTACGCCCGCTAGGGTCATCGCGTTAAGAATCTGATTAGCATTGATTTTAACAACCAATTCAAGTGGGTTCCCCTCCCACATGCATGCGGCTCGAAAACCCAGCCCCAACCTACGCGAATTCGATCACGATTGGTCTTGGAATCACAGAGGTTTTGTTAATCGGGGTCTAGCGAAACTGAGGCAGGTTTTAATTTGAAAAAACAACAAGGTTTGGGTCGTTTAATCCCGAGTTCGAGCCTCGAAACCCTAGATATGAACACTAATCCAATTTAGAAGATTCCGATATTAAATCTTGTTGAAATCATGGGGTTTTTATATATTGAGTCATTACGAATCTGTGGATGTTGGTTAATTGGATTGAAAATGTGTTTAAGATCAAAAACCCCAAAACGGTTTATGAACAAACCCTAGTTATAGGATTTGGTATAAATCGATGATATGAGATTGAATTAAGAGGGGGTTTTCAAAGAGTCGATCATTGCGAAGCTGTTGATGTGAATTAATTGAATTATAAACGTGTTTAGACCAGAGCTCGATTAAACCGGTTTGTGATGAACCCTAGATATGGGATCGAGTTCAATTCGATGTTATACGATCGAATTGACAGAGGGCTTTCCATTTGGGAATGAAAACGAAGCTATAGGAATAGGAATTTACCATAATAGAGCTCGAATTGGTAGTCCCCGACTAAAACAGGTGCCGATGATGAAGAACTTGATCTCCGGCGGCCTTGACTGCTTCTCCGACAATTGTTGTGTGTGCAAAAGCTTCTACGATGTTCGTGTGGCGTGCGCAGTGTGCTCGATTGTGAGATTACTATATCAATTTGCCGAATTTGATTATCAAACAAGAACGTGACGACGGTTCGGCTTGAATTCGCATTATTAGGATTAATTCGAATCAATGTCGGGTTTAATTGTGTTAATGATGGACGTTTATGGCTTCAACGTGCGAATTCAGTTACAAAATCGACCTCAAATCGGTTATGGAATTCGAATTCGATCATTGTGGTACGGTTTGACTATCAAAAGTCAAACCAAATCAAGAATGAGAAAAAGTCAGGTTTAGTCCCTGTAGTTTCAGGTTTGTGAGTTTGCAAGAATGACAGGATTGGTCCTTAGGGTTTAGAATTTGTTAGTTAGGTTAAGTAGGGTTTTTTTTTTTGTTAATTAATTTGATATATTTTGATATTTAAATGTATAAATTATATTTAAATTATAAAAGAATTGTTTATTTCTATAAAAATGATATAAAATGACGTATTTTTATAAAACTTCATTTTAAAAATATTTATTTAATTAAACTTTATTTATTTGATTTATTTAGGAATAAATCTTATTATTTCTTAAAAATTCATAATAATTTTATAAAAATCATTTTAATTTATATAATTTGTGTTTTAATTGAATAAAACACAATTAAGATTTTCCAAATTAAATAAGTACAATTTTTTTGTTTACACTTAGATAATTTATGAGATTTATTTTATATAGTTTAGGGACTTTATTCAAATACCATGAATATTAGCCCTAATACATAGTTTGAGTATGGTTTTTAGCCACATAGTTTAAGAAATTCATTTAAGAATTTTCACATATTATTAAATATGGATAATTAGGATTTACAATAAATGCCAAATGGCCGGAAATTGTAAACGGAAAAGTACAGATATTACATTCTCCCCTACTTTAGGAAATTTCGTCCCGAAATTAAGTAGTGGAGTTTGTGAACAGGTGTGGGTACTTGGCCTTCATTTGATCTTCACGTTCCCAAGTGAACTCGGGTCCTCGTTTAGATTGCCAACGTACTTTCACAATCGGAATTCGGCTTCTTTTAAGTTGTTTGATCTCTCGATCCATGATTTCAATAGGCTTTTCCACGAAGTGCATCGACTCGTCAATGTGAACTTCGTCAAGAGGAACTTGGAGGTTTCCCTCGGCAAGACACTTCTTGAGGTTAGATACATGAAACGTGGGATGTACATTGCTAAGCTTGTCGGGTAATTCCAACTCGTAAGCAACTTTCCCGATACGTTTGATGATTTTGAAAGGTCCAACGTATCGCGGTGAGAATTTCCCTTTCTTCCCAAATCGTACAACGCCTTTCCAAGGTGATACCTTTAAAAGAACCATGTCACCAACTTGGAATTCAAGAGGTCTTCTACGAATATCAGCATTCTTCTTTTGTCTCTCCCGAGCCAAACGAAGATTGTCGCGAACTTGGATGATTCGATCAGTGGTGTCTTGGACTAGAGCGGGACCAGTGATTTGTGCTTCACCGACCTCATCCCAGCCAAGAGGAGAACGACAGTGGCGACCATATAAAGCTTTGAAAGGTGCCATCTCGATACTAGCATGGTAGCTGTTGTTATACGAAAACTCAGCTAGTGGAAGATATTTGTCCCAATTGCCTCCAAAGTCAAGGACGCAAGCACGTAACATATCTTCAAGAGTTTGAATCGTTCTTTCTGTTTGACCATCAGTTTGGGGATGGTAAGCTGTACTCAAATTCAATTGAGTACCCATGAACGATTGTAGAGATCCCCAAAAACGGGAAGTGAAACGACTATCACGATCAGATATGATATTAAGAGGAACGCCATGTAGACGAACGATCTCATCCAAATAAACTTGAGCCAACTTCTCAGCTCCCCAATCATCTCGAATTGCGAGAAAATGAGCTGATTTCGTGAGTCGGTCCACGATTACCCAAATGCTATCAAATCCTCGAGGTGTTCTTGGAAGTTTTGTGATAAAGTCCATGGAAATACACTCCCATTTCCACATTGGAATCTCGGGTTGTTCAAGCAAACCCGAAGGTCGTTGATGTTCAATCTTGACCTTAGAACAAGTAAGACATTTAGAAACGTACACGGCAACATCTTTCTTCATGCCGGGCCACCAATAGTGTTGGCGAAGGCCTTTGTACATTTTATCGGCTCCTGGGTGTATAGAATAACGAGTTTTGTGAGACTCGTCAAAAATCAAGGTACGAAGATCATCTCGATCAGGAACCCATAAGCGGTTTAAGAAGTGTAGCAACCCATTGGGTCGAGTCTCCAATTGTTTTTCAACTCCACAACCCAATTCTTTTTGCATGTTGTCCTCGAAAAGAACCGTTTGTTGAGCTTTAAGAATTTTGGTCTCGATATCCGATTGAATAAGAGCACAACATATGTTAGGATATTCTTTCCGACTTAACGCATCAGCCACCACGTTAGCTTTCCCTGGATGGTATTTGATTTCGCAATCATAATCATTCAACAGTTCCATCCAACGACGTTGTCTCATGTTTAAGTCTTTTTGGTTGAATATATGTTGCAAACTCTTGTGATCGGTAAAGATTTCACATTTGGTTCCATAGAGATAATGTCTCCAAATCTTGAGAGCAAACACGACCGCACCAAGTTCGAGGTCGTGAGTGGTGTAGTTATCCTCATGAACCTTAAGTTGTCTTGAGGCATAAGCAATCACCTTACCCCTTTGCATGAGAACGCATCCAAGTCCTTGCTTTGAAGCATCACAGAAAACAACGAAGTCGTCGCTGCCATCGGGAAGAGATAGGACTGGAGCATGGCACAGTTTTTCTTTAAGAGTTTGGAACGCTTCTTCTTGCTCTTGTCCCCATTCAAAGATCCTACCCTTATGAGTTAGGGCAGTGAGAGGAACAGCAATCTTGGAAAAGTTAGAAATAAAGCGTCGATAATATCCTGCTAGTCCAAGAAAAGAACGGATTTCTGTTGGTGTTTTAGGAGCAATCCAATTCTTTACAGCTTCAATTTTAGCAGGATCAACATGAATCCCAACCTCGTTAATAACATGACCTAGGAATTGGACTTCCTTTAGCCAGAATTCACATTTGGAGAATTTAGCATAAAGTTGTTCCTGTTTAAGAAGATCAAGTACTAAACGAAGATGTTCTTCATGTTCTTGCTTAGATTTTGAGTAGATAAGAATATCGTCAATGAAGACAATGACGAATTTATCCAAATAAGGTCGACAAACACGATTCATCAAATCCATGAACACGGCAGGTGCGTTAGTCAAACCGAATGGCATGACAACAAACTCGTAGTGTCCATAGCGAGTTCTAAAAGCTGTTTTGGGAATGTCTTCCTCCTTAACACGTAGTTGGTGATAACCCGAACGAAGATCGATCTTTGAGAAAATAGAAGCTCCTTGGAGTTGATCAAATAAATCGTCAATCCTTGGAAGTGGGTATCGATTCTTGACAGTCAATTTGTTGAGTTCCCGATAGTCGATACACATCCTAAAAGATCCATCTTTCTTCTTGACGAATAAGACAGGTGCTCCCCATGGTGAGGAACTAGGACGTATGAATCCTTTATCAGAGAGTTCTTGAAGTTGACTAGCAAGTTCTTGCATTTCAGATGGTGCAAGACGATATGGTGCTCTTGCCACAGGAGTTGCACCAGGCACAAGGTCGATACGAAACTCGACTTGTCGTGTAGGGGCAAATTCCCGGTAGGTCTTCCGGAAATACTTCAGCAAAGTCCTTAATCACAGGAATATCAGCCATAAGTTTACCCTTGTCCTTCTCTTTCACAACGTGAGCTAGAAAAGCTGGATAATTCTTGTTGAGGTACTTCTGAGCTTTTGTTATAGTCATCAGTTTTAAGCCTTTGGGTTGTTTCTCTCCATACACGTGTAGTATTTCACCAGACGGCAGAGGAATCTTTATGAATTTGTCGGCACAAACGATCTCAGCACGATGTTTGGATAACCAATCCATGCCGACGATCACGTCGAAACTCCCAAGTTGCATAGGAGTTAAGTCAATAGAGAAAGTATGTTCGTTAAGTTGTAGTTGATTGTTTGCAATGATTGAGTCAACTTTAACGGATTTCCCGTTAGCTACTTCTACATTATAAGTTTTGTCTAGTTGGGTTCTAGTCTTAGCAAGCATTGGTTCAAAGTCAAAGGACACGAAACTTTTATCCGCACCAGAATCAAACAAAATAGTAGCATATTGATTATTGATCAGATACGTACCATTGACAACATCGTTGTCGGCTTGAGCTTGATTGGCAGTAATGGTGTAGACTCGGCCTTTGGAAGCAGTGATTGAAGCTTTTATTGCATTAGCCAGTAATGGACACTTATCCTTGAAGTGACTTGGATCTCCACATTGGAAACAAGCCTTAACAGTTAAGGATGGTGTGTTTTGTATCACGTTATGGCCTTGCACTTGAGATTGAGTGTTGCTTGGAGTTCGGCAACGATCTTGAGTATGTCCCAACCTTTTGCACTTTGTGCAAACCCAACACGGTGAATTGGGAAGATGGTGAGACTTGCAAATATCACATTGAGGATAACTCCCCGAATAAGCCTTCTTGGTTGGACTGAAGGTAGTAGTAGTAGCAGGTGCTACTTGGCTCACAGGTTGAGCAGGTGTAACAGTCCCATAATTTTGTTTATGGTTGGACTTTCTCTTCCTGTTTCTACCAGTAGGTTCAGGTTTAGAAGTCACAGCAGCAACCACAGCAGGTTTCTTCCCTCCTTTGCGGTGAAGGATTCCCGCATCGACATAAGTGTCGGTAAGTGTGGCTGAAAGACGAACAGCTTCTTCGATAGTAGCAGGTCTACTACTAAGAACATCACTCCTGATTTGAATTGGGAGTCCCTTGCAGAATTTCTCAATCTTCCTAGCCAAGGTGTCGACTAGGTGAGGAACGAGTAGACAAAGCTCATAAAAACGAGTGACATAAGCAGAATTGTCACCACTATCTTGGGAGAGAGTCCAAAATTCCTCCTCGATCTTCATCATTTCGTTTCGAGGACAGAACTCATTGATCATGAGTTCCTTGAATTCAGCCCAAGGAAGAGCCATAGCAACAAGAACGGTGCGAGTAGTTTTCTCGCCGTTCCACCAAGTTAGTGCACGCTTTTGAAAGACGCTTGAGCCATATTGGACTTTGAGTGCCTCGGGAACACCAGCATTAAGGAAGGTGTTCTCAATGCCCTCAAACCATTGGAGTAGTCCAGTGGCTCCTTCATGACCCGAAAACTTTGGTGGTGAACACGAATTAAAGTATTTGAAGTTGCAAGCATTGTTGTTGTTATTAGAAGAGCTTTGATCACGATGTTGAAACAGAGCTGGTAGTATTGCAGCAATCCGATCAACAATTTGTTGTGTGAGTGCCGGATTTGTATCAACGGGATCAGACATTTTATAAGAAAATAAAGTAAAATGCAAGTTTGAGATGAATAATAATATTCAAGAGTTAAGCTTTGAAAGTAAAGATAGGCTTAAGTTTAAACACATAGTTAGTAATTGTGTTAGTTGGGTTTTACCACACAATTACTTAGGACATATCAAGGTTAGTAAGATTTCAACAATATTTGAGAAAGTCATGCTTTAGCCTATAAGTGAACACTCATCCCGAGAATCCCCAGGTAAGCGTAACTGGTCCAGTAATTTGGATTTGTACGAATACGCTTGCCTAGACAGGAAACTCGGAATACAGGCATTCACCCTTCCAGATTGCACGAGTTTCTGAACATTGTCAAAGTCTTAAACCTTAACGAGATTTTGGATAGACTTACAAAGTCTAGGGGGTTTTATAAAATATTTTAAAACATTGAAGAATTTCATATAAAAGAATATTGATGGAAATATAAGGTAAAGTCTTAGAATTTTGAGGATTTGTAAGATTTGTGTTAAAGATTTAGAATTTGACAAATAAACACATAAGTTCCTAATCATGCAAGACTAAAAGAGGGTCCTAAAGTTATAGTCTAGGTTAAAGATTTCTAATAACCTAAATCCCTATAACCAAGGCTCTGATACCAATCTGTCACACCCCAACCGGGCGGCGGAACACGTCGGAGTATGACCCGAGTTGTGACCAGATTGCTCGTAGCACTTGGAACTATTAAAATTTCATAATTTTATTCAATAATATTAAAAGTGCCTCAAAGGCTACAAATAGTTCAAATAAGCAAGACAAAACATAGTTCCAAACAAGATAAAATCAGATTTCAAGTTTCTAAGTCCAAGCCTAAGTGTTGAACATAAATCAAGCGTTGCTTGAACTTGGTGCACCTGAAACATGTTTAAAATAAGAGTTATCAACAAAATGAATTGTTGGTGAGCAATCATGGTAGATATAGATATAGTAGTTTAGATAAAGTACAAATTCCATGCTAAGACAAGTAATACATTATAGTCTTATTGTATATACACACAGTCCAAATTAAACCTTCCTTTTAAGATTTATCCAATTCAGATTGTCCAACATATAGTTAACAGTTTTTCAGTTTCAGAATTCATTACATGCATCCTAGATCAAAGAAATGCATGGGGTAGCTAACCCACATGGTACCACTAATTCCATTCATAGGCTGTCGCAACAGTTAATAATATGAACTAGTGTAATCAACAAATAAGCCACATAATGCAATTAAACAAGTCTAACATAAGGGAATTTGTTTCAAGTTGTAAGATTTGTCAATAGTGTAAGTGTAATTATATAGGAACATGTTTCACCCCAAAAGTGATAAAATGTATAAAGAGGGGCATGAAAACTCACATTGGATTTGTAGGTAGTTTCCAAGCTAAGTTTGATCCAAAGATATAATCCAAAGTAGGTCACAATTAACCTATTATAGTTGTAGTTTAGTCAATTAGTTTAAAGGAATAAGCTAAGGTTCGTTCGTGTTCTCGAATTTGGGAAAATTAGGGTTTTGGAAAGTTTAAGGTTTGAAAAGTAATTTGGTTATAGTTTAAGGTGTGTAAGTATTTAAATTACTAAATTATTATGTTAATAAACATATTATTTTTAGTCGAAATAATAAATACGAGTAAATAATGTGACTAATTATATTATTTATTAGTTTCAAATGTTCCAAAAACGGTATGAAACAAAATATAAACATATATTATTTAATAATAAAAGTCACGGGTTAAAAATAATAAAACATATTATTTTTATCCAAAGTTATAGTTTTGAAAATAATATAAATATATTATTTTTATTTGATAATAACATAAATATATTATTTATAAAAGTGGGTATATTAATAAAAATAAGTTAATAAATTCATACCCGAGTCTACGGGTCGTTTCCCGGGTTAAAACACATTTATATATAATAATATTAATTAATAAAACATTTTCTATTAATTAAATATGACCAGAAAAAGTCCCAAAAATAATATGCAGGAGACCGGTCTCGAACCCGGGTCTCCTGCCTACGAGTCACGCGAGTTACCAGTACGCCCGCTAGGGTCATCGCGTTAAGAATCTGATTAGCATTGATTTTAACAACCAATTCAAGTGGGTTCCCCTCCCACATGCATGCGGCTCGAAAACCCAGCCCCAACCTACGCGAATTCGATCACGATTGGTCTTGGAATCACAGAGGTTTTGTTAATCGGGGTCTAGCGAAACTGAGGCAGGTTTTAATTTGAAAAAACAACAAGGTTTGGGTCGTTTAATCCCGAGTTCGAGCCTCGAAACCCTAGATATGAACACTAATCCAATTTAGAAGATTCCGATATTAAATCTTGTTGAAATCATGGGGTTTTTATATATTGAGTCATTACGAATCTGTGGATGTTGGTTAATTGGATTGAAAATGTGTTTAAGATCAAAAACCCCAAAACGGTTTATGAACAAACCCTAGTTATAGGATTTGGTATAAATCGATGATATGAGATTGAATTAAGAGGGGGTTTTCAAAGAGTCGATCATTGCGAAGCTGTTGATGTGAATTAATTGAATTATAAACGTGTTTAGACCAGAGCTCGATTAAACCGGTTTGTGATGAACCCTAGATATGGGATCGAGTTCAATTCGATGTTATACGATCGAATTGACAGAGGGCTTTCCATTTGGGAATGAAAACGAAGCTATAGGAATATGAATTTACCAGAATAGAGCTCGAATTGGTAGTCCCCGACTAAAACAGGTGCCGATGATGAAGAACTTGATCTCCGGCGGCCTTGACTGCTTCTCCGACAATTGTTGTGTGTGCAAAAGCTTCTACGATGTTCGTGTGGCGTGCGCAGTGTGCTCGATTGTGAGATTACTATATCAATTTGCCGAATTTGATTATCAAACAAGAACGTGACGACGGTTCGGCTTGAATTCGCATTATTAGGATTAATTCGAATCAATGTCGGGTTTAATTGTGTTAATGATGGACGTTTATGGCTTCAACGTGCGAATTCAGTTACAAAATCGATCTCAAATCGGTTATGGAATTCGAATTCGATCATTGTGGTACGGTTTGACTATCAAAAGTCAAACCAAATCAAGAATGAGAAAAAGTCAGGTTTAGTCCCTGTAGTTTCAGGTTTGTGAGTTTGCAAGAATGACAGGATTGGTCCTTAGGGTTTAGAATTTGTTAGTTAGGTTAAGTAGGGTTTTTTTTTTTGTTAATTAATTTGATATATTTTGATATTTAAATGTATAAATTATATTTAAATTATAAAAGAATTGTTTATTTCTATAAAAATGATATAAAATGACGTATTTTTATAAAACTTCATTTTAAAAATATTTATTTAATTAAACTTTATTTATTTGATTTATTTAGGAATAAATCTTATTATTTCTTAAAAATTCATAATAATTTTATAAAAATCATTTTAATTTATATAATTTGTGTTTTAATTGAATAAAACACAATTAAGATTTTCCAAATTAAATAAGTACAATTTTTTTGTTTACACTTAGATAATTTATGAGATTTATTTTATATAGTTTAGGGACTTTATTCAAATACCATGAATATTAGCCCTAATACATAGTTTGAGTATGGTTTTTAGCCACATAGTTTAAGAAATTCATTTAAGAATTTTCACATATTATTAAATATGGATAATTAGGATTTACAATAAATGCCAAATGGCCGGAAATTGTAAACGGAAAAGTACAGATATTACACTAGACGATCGGTGAGGTGCTCTTGTGAGATGCCCATGCTTATATCTCAGGAATTCGGAGCACGAAGCTAATAGGTGGAGCTGTGAGGGAGTTGATGATGAAAGCGTTACGTGGACGCTTGATCGGAGATGGTTATGATGTGATCGAGATGACGATGCTGAAGACTTCAGCACGAAATGACCGAAATGACAATAGGGTCTCCATGGAATAAGTTCCAGATGAGGAGTTCTTTCTATATAAGATACAAGAGGATTGGGAATATTTTATCTGAAAGAGATAAGGGGAAGCTGAGGCTTGTGATAAGACGGACTTCATATTCGCACTTGTAAGTGAGACGCGGTCGGTGACCTCATGGTAATGATAGAGCAACAACGAAGGAGGTGGAACGAAGGAAGAGCGAGTGTAAGATTTCACATAAGTGACTGGGAAGGAAATACCTACGCTGGTAAACATGTGACTAGTTTAAAGTGAACTCCTGTGGAGCATTCTAGTGAAGAAAATATTTGACGGTAAAACAGACATGACGATAGTAAGTGAGCATTTGAGAAACATCGAGAGCTGATGGAAATGACCCTAGTGTTGGGTGTATGTGCATACTTAAGGGACGTATTGCACGTGTGATAATGAAGTAAAGAGATGCTATAGTAAGAGGAATTTTGTGGAAACCAGTGTAGCTTTACACAAGCTCCTGGAGACCATCAGAATGGGACAGAAGTGATACCCTTATGGGTAGGGCAGTGGGCCTGAGTTTGAGAAGTCATCGCAGGATAGCGATCAAGGCATGAGAAGAGGAGTGTGACGACTTCACTTGGAAGGGCGAAGAATGAGTCCATTTGTGGTAGGTAAGGAGCATACTTGGGAGATGACCGTCGGTGTGACGAGATCATCGGGGCTATTCAAGAGACAACGACAATTGAATTGGTGGGATGTTCATAAAATGCAGTGAATACAGGAAACGTGTAAATCAATGATGTGTCATTTGATCTATGGACGACGTTGCACTATTTAAATAATGTAGGGGCGGAGTATGCAAAAGTGAATGTGTGGCGCAAGAAGGGTTCGAATGCACCAATTGCAACAAAGGGACGAGTTGTGTTGGTTTGTGCTAACGCAGGATTCGAGGACGAATCCTCTTTTAAGGGGGGTTGACTTGTAACATCCTGAAAATCCACGTAAGGATTTTTGAGCTAATAGGTAACCCAACTCTCTTGTAAGTGGGACGGTTAATGAGGGTTTTTCACATAAAACACTATTTTTGGATTTGCAAGGGACGTGATTAGCCAAAAGAAGAACATTGTGGATCCAGACGCACAAAAAGGAAGCTCGGGGACCCGAACGTAACTTTCATTGAGGTAAAAACCTTGCTAAGGGAAAACCCTAGGCTGGCCTAGGGGGTGTGCTCGACGGCGACCATAGAGACGCAAAGAAGGAGAAGTCGAAGAGAGTGGTTTCTAGGCGGTTTCGAGCGAGAACTCCATTCATATCAAAGGTAAACCCCGTTTGTATCCTTTTTACTTGTTCCTCTCGTGTTTTGCATGAATGACTCGATTAGGGTTTTAGAGTTCTTGTTCTTGGCGGACGACGTGGAGGCAGGGATGAAGGCGGTAGTCAGCTATGGTGGTGGAGAAGGCAAAGACGATAAGGTGGGGGTGGCCTGTGACGGGATCATCCGGAAAGGAAAAGACAGGAGACTCGTAGGATTTAGGGTGGTGATCGTGGGTCAAGAGAGAGTGGGAGAGAGGACGAGCTACGGTGGTTCGACCGGAGATGGCGACGGCTGTCGTGGTGGCAGTAGAGGTGGTGCAACGGCGGCGATCGGTGGAGAGGGCTAATGGTGTTGTTCCCGGCGCGGAGATTTGGCTCGGGTGGAGTCCCGTGGCGGTGGTAGTGGTGAGGTAGCCGATTAGGGTTTAGCACGACGATGAAGACGAAGATTACGTGCGTGATGGTGCATGGTAAGGACTCGCACGCAGGAAACATTGAGCTCGGCTAGGGCGGTTGCATGGCGTGCATGCGCGGGGTGTTCGACACGAGTTATGCGAGCCACATGGTTAAGGTTCCTTTGCATGGGTCGCATGCGTGCATGAAAACCAAAGTCCCGGCACACAAGTTTCTAAGCGGGTCAAGGACTACCTGAATCGCGTGTACTCGTGGATGGGTTTTGGAAGTGGGGCTGACAAGGAGTTAGGACCAAATGTTGGGGTTTATTTATTTATACGTTATAAAACATGTGTTTGGAACGTGGCCTTATCATGTGATCATACGTTTAACAGGTTTGGGTTTCGAGTGTGATCGGACAAGTTGCAGAGCAAGGACTGAAGCTCAGCATAACCAGTGAGTTTCTAATCCCCTACTTTTAAACATTTGTTATTTTGGGGCTATCGTACATACTTACAAGATATGTTTACTATATTCAACGTGTTAAGAGTTTTGGGTTTAACTAGATGAGTTTATGAACTAAAACCATTAAATGACGAGGCTGAGTGTGTATGTGATATCCTTGTGATTATGTGATCTAAGGGCAAAAGACTTATTGGTGTGTGTCGTGTTATGAGATGGTCGGGGCGAGTCGGGGTATGAGTTAGCCAGGTATGAGTATATGTAGGAGGTGTATTCTTGAGACAAGATGTGGGGGTGCATGCTTAGCCAATGAGTCATTAAATTGCTAGTATGTTGTTATGTGCTATGTGTTTGTCGTTTTTTTGTTTGCATCATTGTCTTTGTGACATGGCAAACGAGATTGTGGAGGATGAGGTCTTTCGGGAGGTCACCAAGCGTGACGATGTCCAGGAGGGCAGAGATGAGCTCGGGGTTTGTCGAAAGCCCCAACGAGGGTGATTGTGACGAGGTATGTGTTTGTGTGCATTTATGATGTGTTTTAATTGCATGCAAGTGTTGATTTATACTTATTGTGCTGAGTTGATATGGTTGTGGTGTTAAGCATTAGATTGACCATTGTGTCGAGATGATGACAATGTGTTTACAACTGTTGTGTCAGTTGACTTGTGAGAGTCTTGGTTAAGGCTGGTAAGTCGATGTCCAGGGGTTGGTTGTATTAACCGGGTTTCGGGTTAATATGTGTGGTAGGTTACGAGTTATTAGTGTAGTAAGCTCGATCCATGTCGTTGAGACTTACTGGGTTATAATTATGGAACGAGACTTAGGTGGTGAACTTTTATGAGATATTGTAAGATAACATGGGTTATCTATTTGTCAATAAATCATAAAACTATTTTATAAGGACCGGGATGTCCTGAGTGATGATAAATAATATTACTAACGAGATGGTTTATACTTAAATCAAACTATTAGATCTCACTCAGCGTAGCTGACTTTGTATGTACGTTAGATTGTTTTGCAGGCGAGATTCATGGGTGATATGCCCTAAATTATACATGTTTTGCATGCATAATAATCCCCATATTATGGTATTAATCAAACAAAAGCCTTGCAAATGATACTTAATGCGTTAATATTTCACAATTGTAAGTTATTCGGTGTCCCAAGATAAACAAAGCAAAAACCAGCTTAAAACATGAAGAAATCAAGCTTTAAGAGGACCAAACCCGAGCATTGACCCCCAAGAAGTCAAAATTAGACCACAAGAAGTCAACCAGCAGCTAAAAGACAAATCTGGGCAGCAGAGGGGGGATGCACGGCCGTGCATCCCAATGCACGACCGTGCATTGGCCTCTTCTGCTCCCCAGAGCCCAGTACAATGTCCTTTGTACCATGTTTGATTTTCGAGGTGTTTGCACGCTCGTGCAATCCAATGCACGGCCGTGCATTGCTCATTTTGAGGCCTATAAATAGATGCTTGGGTTCTTCATTCCATACACCTCAATACACCATTCCACAACCAAAGATAGAGAGAATAGTTCGTTTCTAGTAGTACTAGAGTAGTAGTAGTGAGTAGAGGGGCTCTTCCTCCTTTTCCACAACAGGGGAGCCTACGAAACTCAGCGTTACGCTAGTTAGCAAGGCCATTCGTGGCTAAGATTCTTGTATTACTAGAGTGAAGATGATGTTTGGTGCATGTTAATGTTTGACGTATTAATCTAGTGGTATGTTTATGTCTTTAATTATTAGTCCTTAAAACCACCATTTGGTGGGCTTTTGTTACTGTCTAAGATCGTAAAACCTTTTTAATCAAACTTCCTTTGAAACTTGTACGTCTTTATACAAGCAGATATTAATAAGCCAAGGTTTGGTCAACATTATTAAGGTCGTACGTCTTTATACGAACTTATTATGCGACCAAGAATTGGTTAACTCATGTTGGGAACGGTACGTCTTTATACTTGGTCCCATTGTTACACCGTCTCCCGATGAGCAAAATATAACCACCTATTTAACTTTAATACAAAGCATTTATGTTCGATGTCTTAAACCAACCCGGAGATGACCATTCGCAGGGTTGAGGGTAAATGTTGTCCTTAACGGGAGGCACTACCGTTTTAATTTAAAGATTTTAATTCGTGAATCAAATGTCATGAGGACGAGGCTCTAGCGGTGACCCGGGTCACAAGTTTGTAGTAGTCATATCACTGGATTAGTCAACTTAACATTATCACGTACCAAGCTGATTCGAAGCCCAAAGCAATACTTTTCGTGACCTGATCATTTCCAAGATATTTACTTTCCTGCTATTTACTATTATGTTTGTTACATTTCTATTACACACTTCACACACGTTTTTACTTTTATGCTATTTACTTTACCGTCATTTACTTTTCTGTCATTTACTATTCCGCTTCACAAGCACGCAAAACCCACTCACTAATTAATCTGACTAAATGATAACAAAAGTTGAGTATTGGAACTCGATCGTGTCCATTGGTTCGATACTTGGTTCTTACTAAAAATGACACATCAAGTTTTTGGCGCCGTTGCCGGGGACACAATGATTTCAAGAAAAATTCGAGTTAACAGATTAACCTTTTTATTTTTATGGTTTGTTTTGATTTTCTTTACAACAACTTTCATGGATGATAATACGAGAGTTGTTATGGAGGATATCAAGACAACTATGAGTACCACTATTCGGAGGTTTGGTGTGAGATCTGTGGGGAATCCCACTACCCTCAAGATTGTTATCATTATCAAGGGTATTCTACAGATTTTCCCCAACCCTACTGGCAACCATATGAGGAAACCACACCACCTCAAGAAATTCAACACTCAGCTCTATAATCTGACTCATGGACCCCAGGAAATTTGTTTCGTCATTTAGAAGAAATTATGTTTCAACTCCTAAAGAGCTCTCGAACTGAACAACAAGTGTTTCGTCATTTGGAAGAAATTAAGGTTCAGATCCTAAAGAGCTATCCAACTGAACAACAAAATGATTCCTTCAAAGTCCAAGAATCGAAAGTCATAGTTCCAACATCTGAAGTAAGGTTAAGTGACTATAAGGAGCAAGAAACTTCCAACTTCAGAATCATGGATCAGTCAGAAGTGAGACCGGATGATTCAGAAGAGAGAGTTACTGCAACTTTACAATCACTTCTTGACTTTTCTGAGAGGCTAGAAGCTAAACAATCAAAGGAGTTAGAAGAACGAAGCTCTAAAGAAGATATGATGGGAATCCTCTATATGGAAGCACAAGAAGGATGTATGGAACAGTCTAGAGTTCCTGTCACTTGAGAGACAACATCATATGAAGAACCAAATTGTGAGACCAACATCCAGGAAGAGATTATGCAGGAGGATGTAATCACCAACAAACAAATAACAATGGTGGCATCTCTTCCTTACAACAGTGATAGCTGGCCTGTGACCAAACATATCAATGAATCATTCCATGAATCACATAAGCCACAGGATAAGGCACATCATTCTGAGGACCACTTCTCATGGAAGAAGCAACGTTCATCCAACGAAGACTATGTGATAAAATTATCATACCGGGATGACCGTCTCCTCCACTACATGGGTTTCTTGAAGTTTGGTCCAGAAAATTTCAAATGGTGGTGGCTTGATTTAATTACACCATTTTCTTTAGGTGCTCTTCTATAGAGCATTCTAAATTTGGCAGGTTTACAAAAATTTTCAAAATTTCAAATTGATCCATCCAAACTAAAATTAAAACTATAAATAGACTTTGAAAATATATAAATCAATGATTCACCCGTTTTAGCACTAAAACGTTAAAGGTATAAAATTAGAAAATTGAGGAAAATCTTTGATTTATGAAATTGGGTCACTTAATGGGGAATTTTGCTCGGACCACTGGGACAAACCGCCTACGGCTGTTTGCCACATGATCCGGCTCGTCGAAACCTTTCTGTCCCCTGGTCGGGGGCCCCCTCTAACTCCAAACGTAGCTCAAGTTATGACTGTTTCAAGTTTGAACACTTTTTACCCTGTTTTTCTCTGTCCATCTGGTCTAGGATGGAATCCAATAATTCATGGATCAGCTTATTATCATTGTACGCATGGTCATAAATTGGGTTGGATGAACCTTTCCCTGTTACAAGCCACCCATTTGTTAGACTATTCCACCACTTGCACTAAATTGGAAATTCACGAAGCATGTACGGGTCTGGCCAACGACCCTTAAATAAACGTGGCGCTTCCGGGAGGCAACTCGATGATCATAAATAAATTGAGAAGTTGCTGCATACGACAGAAAGCATGGACCTCAGGTTTGGTTTTCAAATTTAAGTTTCTATTACTTCAGCCCCCATATATGCCTTCTCGATACTAGGACCTTAGTAGCTTAACTACTACTTTTTATTTTCCTTATCTTCTTTTATGTTTTCCTTTATGTGTCAGGAAGAATAGCATCACCAGATAGTCTCTCTACTTCTTTGAGGAATCACACTCCATCTCTACAACCTGAGGTACCGGAAACCACATCAAATTTCTTAGAAATTAGATGAATTCGTTAAAGCAAAATGTTGACAACAGCAATAAGTTTTGGCCTTAGGTTATATACCGACTTGACCGGGGGAGTACCAGTTTCTTTTCCTTTAAAACTTCATGCATTTAAATTCTTGCGTAGCATTCCATTACATGCATTTGTACATTGAGGGTAATGCACATTTTTAAGTGTGGGGTGGGGAATTAGAGACTCAGGACTACTTGTAACCTCAAAGCAGTAAAATTTTAACTCGTGATTTTCTACCCATTTGACTAAAACATTACAAAACCCTACCTTTTGTAAAACCCGAAATTTTAAAAAAAAATTTAAACCCTAAAATCTAAACCTTTTTGAGTTCGCACCTAATTAAATAAAATGAATATATGGCAAGTAGAAACAAATAGATATTATGCATAACAAATCACTAAACCCTATCCCATCCGTTTCCATGTGAGAATAATCTGAGCCTTTTCACGAGCATTATTATCATTATTTTTTGCATGCTCTTTCGTTTGGTATATTGAGAGTTTATTCGATCGGATTTTATGCATAATTAGAACTTGTGTGACTGATACATATCAAGACCATGAACCAGTAGAAGTATGAAAGTGATTGAGGCACCTAGGACGTTATTACCCTTATATATATTAAACCCAAAAATCCCAAAAATATAATCCACCTAGATAGCCCTCTGAGCCTTAGTCTTTTCATTTCTACTACCCACATTTATCAACCAACTAGCTTTTCGTAAACACCGGTTATTGGCTGAATGTTTTCAAATGGGAAAATTATCTTATGTCGTTATTTCAAGTTCATTACCATTAAGGCAATTTGGAAAGAATCTGTTTCACTCGAAGGAATTGGAATATACAAGAAGGTGGATGTATTAGGAAGAAACAGCTGAACTATCTGCAAGGAATTTATGGAAATATTATTTCAAGGAAATTGAGGAAAAAGAGTTATTGAAGAATTTGTCTTGATACAAAAAAAAAGAAGAAAAAAATAGAAAAGAAAGAAAGATCTTTTACTGGTTAGACCTTAAAGAACTAGATATGCATTCTTTTGATTTTAATTTGCTTTTCTGCCTTCATTTCGCAAAGCCTGAATTACCACCTGAACTCCGAGATAAAGTTTTCAAAGCAACTAGTGATGTAAAAAACGGTGGCGCAAGCAAGAACAACTGCCACCATTCTGCGGCTTGTTAAAAAGTGTCGCCAAAAGAAGAGCCAAAAGATACGACAAATGTGTGAAGTGTGGCAACTGGAGCCACGATGGAAAGTGTAGCAAGAATCAAACTCATTTCCAACATGAGTATATGCACCTGATCAAAGTAGGGGCTGTTAGGTTACATGCCGAAAGATCCATACAGAAAGGCAGTAATGTGTACTACGCAGTGAGGAAAGAGTTGAGAATGATAAGAGATCTTGGTCTTGGCAATCTGACCATAAATGAGCCCTTAGATTAGTTATACCCTCATGATCTGAGTACTGTAGAGGGACCTGCAAGTATTTCCCATTTTAAGCCATGATGTCGTAGCTGTGTATTTCACGATAGCTGCAGCCCTTCAAACCCTTTAACCCCCTAAAAATCCAAAAAGATTTTCATTTTCACCTTTTGTTTTTATTTTAGCCACATTACAACCCTTTTAAAGTACTCTTGATTCATGCATACTATTTAGTTAATTGGTGGAGACTTAATCTGCATACAAGCTTATGACCATTGCATAATTTGATTCGAACTTGAGTGTTTCACTTAAACTTACATTACCATACATATATAACCCTAGAGTTGAGTGAACATTGTGAGAAGGGAAAGTTTATGCATAATTAAAGTTCTAGTAGGCTTGTCATTGATTCCCGTAATAGAAAAACACAAAAATAGAATAAGCGACTCAAGAGTTATCCCGGAGTTTCCAACTACTTGGAGCTCCATTTCCCTTGTAAAGTTTTTAGTTATAGGTATGATCATGCATGATTTTGCTTGAGGACAATCAAAATTTAAGTGTAGGGTATTATGATATCCCTTAAAGTATACATATTTTGCATGCATAATAATCCCCATATTATGGTATTAATCAAACAAAAGCCTTTCAAATGATACTTAATGCATTAATATTTCACAATTGCAGGTTATTCGGTGTCCCAAGATAAACAGAGCAAAAACCAGCTTAAAACATGAGGAAATCAAGCTTTCGGAGGACCAAACCCGAGCATTGACCCCCAAGAAGTCAAAATTGGACCAAAAGAAGTCAACCAACAACTAAAAGACAAATCTGGACAGTAGAGGGGGGATGCATGACCGTGCATTGGCCTCTTCTGCTCCCTAGAGCCCAGTACAGAGTCCTTTGTACCCTGTTTGATTCCCGAGGTGTATGCATGCCCGTGCATTGCTCATTTTGAGGCCTATAACTAGATGGCTTGAGTTCTTCATTCCATACACCTCAATACACCATTCCACAACCAAAGATAGAGAGAATAGTTTGTTTCTAGCAGTACTAGAGTAGTAGTAGTGAGTAGAGGGGCTCTTCCTCCTTGTTCCACAACAGAGGAGCCTACGAAACTCAGCGTTACGCTAGTTAGCATGGCCATTCATGGCTAAGTTTCTTGTATTGCTAGGGTGAAGATTATGTTTTGTGCATGTTAATGTTTGACATATTAATCTAGTGGTATGTTTATGTCTTTAATTATTCGTCCTTAAAACCACCATTTGGTGGGCTTTTATTACTGTCTAAGATCGTAAAACCTTTTTAATCAAACTTCCTTTGAAACTTGTACGTCTTTATACAAGCAGAGATTGATAAGCCAAGGCTTGGTCAACATTATTAAGGTCGTACGTCTTTATACGAACTTATTATGTGACCAAGAATTGGTTAACTCATGTTGGGAACGGTACGTCTTTATACTTGGTCCCATTGTTACACCGCCTCCCGGTGAGCAAAATATAATCACCTATTTAACTTTAATACAAATCGTTTACGTTCGATGTCTTAAACCAACCCGGAGATGACCATTCAAAGGGTTGAGGGTAACTGTTGTCCTTAACGGGAGGCATTACCATTTTAATTTATAGATTTTAATTCGTGAATCAAATGTCGTGAGGACGAGGCTCTAGCGGTGACCCGGGTGACAAGTTTGTAGTAGTCATATCACTGGATTAGTCAACTTAACATTATCACGTACCAAGCTGATTCGAAGCCGAAAGCAATACTCTTCGTGACCTGATCATTTCCAAGATATTTACTTTCCTGCTATTACTATTCTGTTCGTTACATTTCTGTTACACACTTCACGCACGTTTATACTTTTATGCTATTTACTTTACCGTCATTTACTTTTCTGTCATTTACTATTCCGCTTCACAAGCATACAAAACCCACTCACTAATTAATCCGACTAAATGATAACAAAAGTTGAGTATTGGAACTCAACCGTGTCCATTGGTTCGATACTTGGTTTTTACCTAAACTATATTACGCTGCGATAGGTACACTTGCCTATTGTTTGTGTTTTTAAGTTAAAGTAATTATCATTTAATAAATTTAAAACCTGATCTCGTAAAACCATCTTAAAAATATATTTATTATATTTTTATATACTAAAAACGACACATCAGTGGGCAACGTATCTTGGTTCGGGAGCGGTGCTACTCGTTTTGGTGTACAAGCATTCATAAGGTAAAGTTAATAACGATAACGTCAAATACTATTTTGAGTTAAAACTTCCGCTGTATGTTTTCGTAATTAGATGAGTGTTTTATTAGAATACCCGGTGATTAGGACTAACTGTAGGGTGCCCGGTTTAGGTACTTACAATCCGAAATCTATTTCGTCCGAAAACTATTTCGCCCGAAATCATTTGTCTGAAATCTCTCTATGATGAAATACTTTTCGGACACTTCATCGTTTTCGGACCATTCAACGAGTTTTCGGACGATTCAACTGTTCTTGGCTAGATTCATTGTTTTTTTTTTTTATCTCAAATCACAACTTTTTACGTTCAAACTGTTCTATTCTTAGTCATGCAGCTAAATCTATGGTTTTTAGACATAAACACAAGTAAAAATCCGATCTTTTTAAAGAAAACTCATAAAAACCTTAAAAACCCATTTTCAATAAAAACTCAGATCTGGACGAGTTTCTTACCTCTAATCGACTCGTTTCTTCAGCAAAGCTTCATGCAAACACTGAAGAAGAAGGTTGGATCGATCTTGGGGCAAAACCGACACACTCTCTCTAGATGTTTCTCTCTGTAGGAAGGTGGGGAAGATGAAGTGATAAATGAGATGAGGAAAGAAGGGTTAGGGACTTAAAGCCCACTCTCCCTCACTACTTGGCCCATTCAGCGACCCCGGGCCAAGGTCCGGTCCATCTCGCTTCCTTTTCCTTATGTTGATGTAACTCTCGAGCCTGATCTATTGCTTTCAAAATGCGGGATGTTACAATTCTCCCCTCCTTACAATAGGTTTCGTCCTCGAAACCTGCCATAAGCGATGCTGATGGTAGATCATGGAATGGGTGGCATAAACCGTAGTTGTGCGGGGTAGCTTAGTTATGATGGCCATTGTGATTAACTACCATTGAGAGTCTAATATGATTTATCTTTCGGCTAAATGTGGTCAATTCTTTGGGCGGTTCTATTTCTAAGGCATCTAGGCTAATTGGGATGGCTACAAGTTGAGGGAAAGGTTTCCAACGGTGCACGTTTCTATTTACACTAGGACTTTCTTGAGAGTTCAAAAATTAAACAGTTAGGAAAAAGAGATACGTACCCGACCTGGCGTCAAGCTTTATCTCAATCCTTCCTATCGATCACCTGATATACTCTTGCTTTTGCTGTTGCCTTCGGTTTCTTACATTCGTTACCATAATGCCCCTTCTCGCCATAGTTATAGCACACACGCTTGTATGGGCAGTCGCGAGAAAGGATGCTTCTTTCCACACTTACCACACATTCCCTAGGTTTCTACCCTTGCCCTTGCTTCGCTTGGATCTTAGAGGTCTTCGCCTGTTCGCTTGACCGCTTGTTTCTTGGGTGCTTAAGGGACGACTTCGGTAGAAGCTATGTAACCATACATAACTCCGCTCAAAATGACTACCCACTCAAAAGTACTCGGTGTGTTGGCCTTGACAAAGGTACGGACTTTTGAAGGCAACCCTTGGACAAAATAGCAGATTCTTCTCTCCTCGGTGGTTATAAGATGAGGCACTAGGCGTGCCAACTCGTTGTACTTGGAGGTGTATTGCCGGTGTGTCATGAGTCTGGCTTTAAGAGTCAGTAACTCTCTTTCCACCTTGTGGACCTCGTTCTTAGGACATAACTTTTCAGTGACTAGCTCCTTCAGATCCTTCCATCTTAATAATTCAAGTGCTTGATCACCCTTTGCTTGTCTCACAGTCTCCCACCTGTGTGCCGTATATCCTTCTAGTGAATTTGCAGCAAAGGTGACTGCTTGATCTGGTCGGCACTCGCTGAGATGGATGGTAAACTCCATCTTGTTGATCTAATCCAGGGTATCTGATGCGTCATTTTCCCCAGTAAGCACGGGTGGATCACAAACCTCATAATGCTTTGTAGTCGCATCCACGAGCAGGCGGTGCAACAATCCCACCTGATTTGGCACTTCCAGGACCGGAGGTACCACAGGTCCTTCGGTAAATGGGACTGTACTGGAGCCTTCATTAGCTTTCCTCAAGGCTTCAGCCATCACAGCTGGTAAGGTTTCTTGCAGCATTCGAGTGAATTCTCGGGCGAGAGCCGCTTGCACGACTGGTTCGAATTCAAACATCTGGTCAGCTTCTGATACCCGTTCAACATTGGGTTAGCTGACTGCTGTGTCGGTATGAGTAGTATGAACACTCCCCTCAATCTCGTGCTCGTGGTTCATAGGTTCCCTACCGCGACGACCGGTACGTCCACCAACACTTCCTCCTCCTCTTCTTCCTCCGCGTCTAGCCGTCTCTTAACTGAAAGATAGGGAACAAGGAATTTAATTACGTCATGTTAGGGAATAGGTAGAACACAATAAGTAAGGTGAGATGTTAATATACACTGGCCATATGCAATTAACCATTACATCACTTCTCGTTTTCTAATTATTCACTTTCATTATTTCACTAAAGCCTCTATTCTTATCTTGACACTCTAAAAGGGAAAAACTTTACTTACTATACACTTCTGATGCTTTAGCTCTGAGTTACCCGTTACTGGCATCCGCTACTTGGTCCCATTCTCAGTTTAAGTCTGGACATCGGGGATGTCCAAATCTCTCAAACTATGGCTCAAATACCAACTTGTAAGGCCCCGAACCCGGGAGTCCTCACTTATTGGATTTACTCATTAACACATAGCTAATAAACATAAGACATTCTCAAATCGCAGCGGAAACAATTAAAACTTTAACAAAAGCATCAGAATACATAACGTGTCATAAACTTTAAACTTATCTTTAACTGACGTGCATACTAAAAATCGGCAACGCTGAGTGAGTTCTAACGCTTACATAAAACATTAATACATATATTAAAAGAAGAAGGTTTTACTTGAACATATCTTTACTGCCGATGTGGCAAAACTTTACATATAATATCTGTTAATTCATACGCGCATTATCTTAACTGAAAACTTATCTTTAACTTTATATTTCTTTCCATATTGTCCCGATGGCTAAAGTCCAAAGGCCGACGAATAAGGGAATATTACACGATGCATCACCATAAATTTTGTAACAGTCATGACTCAGGTCAGGACGCTGTCACCATACCGTCAATTCCATTTGTATCTGTAGTGTATCCTAAGGCTCTTTACCTCTAGGATTCACTACTCACTATGTCTCCTAAGGATCTTTACCTCTAGAAGGACAACATGTCACCTAAGACACTTTACCTCTAGGATGACCTATTGCCGCCTAAGGCTCTTTACCTCTAGGACGAAAACATAGCACAAATCCCTTATGAGTAACCGTCATTACTCCTTATCACTGAGAACCAGTTGATCAACCGTTAACGAACCACAAGGGTTCTTATAGAGGGGGACATAGCCCATAACTGACTTTCTGTACATAGTAACATTTGTTCTCGAAGGAACCATAACTTGACTTGTTACTTATTCCCGAAGGAAACATTTTCTTTACTTCCTTTGTCAATGTGAAGACTATCTTTAAAACTTTACCTTCATTCTTTTAAAAACAACTTTACCGTTTGTAAACATTTCATAAACATCGTACTTTGCATAAAACATTCCTTTTGCCTCTTTTAAACCTTTCTTTAAACATAACATTTACTTTAGTTTATTAATATAAAAATATAATAAACGCTTACTAGTATGTACACCACCCTAAAAGTAGGCAGGAAAGGGATTAGAAATCACCTGACTTTGTTAGTTAACTATTCTTAAGTGTAAGGCTCAACGTGGTGCTAGGTGATCTGTTCGAGCGGTCATAAACGACACGTGTGAACTTCTAGACATAACAAAGCGATTCGTCCGAAATCTACTTGGTCGAAAACTCTTATGTCCGAAATTTCTTTTCGACCGAAATCTCTTTCGGTAGAAATCTATTTCGGTCGAAATCCCTTTCGCCCGAAATGACTTTCATCCGAAAACCATTTCGGTCAAAATCTCTTTCGCCCGAAATGTCTTTCATCCGAAAACCATTTCGCTCGAAATGTCTTTCATCCGAAAACCATTTCGCCCGAAAGACTATTTTGCCCGAAATATCTTTCATCTTAAATCTATTTCTTTTGAAAACTAATTCGCCCGAAATCCTTTGTCCGAAATCTCTCCGTGTCTGAAATACTTCCAAGCTGTTCTATTCTTAATCATGCAACTAAACATACGTAAAAATCTAATATTTTTGAAGAAAACTCATAAAAACCTTAAAAACCCATTTTCAATAAAAACTCAGATCTGGACGAGTTTCTTACCTCTAATCGGCTCGTTTCTTCAGGAAAGCTTCGTACAAACACTGGAGAAGAAGGTTGGATCGATCTTGGCTCAAAACCGGCACTCTCTCTCTAGGTGTTTCTCTCTCTAGGAAGCGGGGAAGATGAAGTGAGAAATGAGATGGGGAAAGGAGGGTTAGGGTCTTAACGCCCACTCTCCCTCACTACTCGGCCCATTCAGCGACCCTGGGGTAAGGCTCGGTCCATCTCACTTCCTTTTCCTTATGGTGATGTAACTCCCGAGCCCGATCTATTGCTTTCGAAATCCGGGATGTTACACCTTCTTCTTCATCGCCAACCATTCAACCCACCTGCAACTTGGTTTGATTTCAAAATTTTGCACCTCGATTTGGATCGTTAGTTCATTACAACAAAGAATGATGCTTACCTAATTTAAGAATATGATCGAGAATCTACTCGACAATCAAAATCTTTTGAAATAAGAGCATTTCTCTCGCTTCCGAAGTGATCCTCTCCATCTCCATCTCCGTCCACCGCCACCGCCTCTATATCTTCTTCCGCCAGCACTACCACACAGGACGCAAGATCGCCGAAATCTTCTCTTTCATATGCTTCTTACTCTGTCGCAAGATCTCTTATCATCACCACCACAAATCTTTGCATCTATATGTCAAAAGCGACTGGTTCAATTTCTAGTTTGATACAACAAATCCGACAAAAAGCTTATGTGTTATGCTTACGAAAACCCTAGCCGGAGTTTCTCGTCCACAATGGCAACCATTGGCACCTTGTGCTAGACTCACCATTAATTGGTCTCCACCATTAACGGGGGTGGAGATGGTTATAAGACCCATATATTTTCTGACCAGGTTACCCTTGTACCCGACTCACCATTAATTAGACTCCACCATAACTGATCCGTCGAAAAAAGGAAGGTCGTTGGTGTTTTTTTTTTCGGATTTGATTTTGACATTGTTCTTAATGATTTCAGAATTTTTGCACCATCAAACCAAGTTACAGGTGTGCTGAATGGTAGATGAAGATCAAGGGGAGGGGAAGGTGGGTCCCACAATTTTGACTAATATATTAAATAGGTGAGCCTCTAACATATTTAGGGTTTTTAATTCTAACTTGTAAAATATTGTATGAGCATTATAGTAAATATTGGATGGGCATATACAGCCAAAACGTAATGAAAAGTGGTGGGATGGGGTTCGAACTGGTTAGCTTTCTTCAAGCGTAACACGTCTTAACCACCTTGGCCAAGCTCTCAATTGTTATTTAATGCATACATAAAATATATATAGTATAAAAGAAGTTGGATTTTTGCAGATGACGCCTGCAAGAAGTTGGATTTTTGCACTACAGATGACGGCTGCAAGGGCCAATCAAAGAACGCGCAATGAACAGTTGCAACCGACATCAAAATGTTGTGTTATTAAAAATAATAATAATAGGGTTAATAATTTTTTATTATTATGTCAAGAAAGGCGTTTAGGACCGGAGCCCACAACCGTTTGAATTTTGTTAATATTGATGTTTATGTTAAATTAATTTGCTAATTGATATAAAGAAAAGTCATTCAAAAGACTTGACTAACATTATATTTTAGCTTGACATGAAAATACATAAGGTTGACAAACACTTATTTGAAATTAAAAATAAAAAATATATAGGTGGTAGAAAACATATACAAAAATGAAAAATTATAATCACGTTAGCTAAAACTAAATTAAGAACAAGTAAATAGAAAAGTCTTGTATGTAAAAAGGAAAGGAAAATGGTTTGAACATAAAAATGACATAGTGGCGGACCCAGAAATTTTTGCTGAGGGTCGGAAATTTTTGGGTCGATTGACTAGCGATATATAACACATATATAATACTAAATTTTTTTTCATGGTGGGCGATAGAGATTTTAACGCGTATATAACACTAAAAATTTGTTTTTCATGGAGGACGGCTGCCCCCATCTTTACAACATAGGTCCGCCTATGAGAGGACGTTATTTTGGGTCACGTATTTCTTGAACACTTAGAACCCGTGTGTGCAAATGTGTTCTCTCTTACATTGAAGTATATGCAAGCATATTTTAAGCGTTATTGGTTCACGCATTGTTGTACTTGCTATGAAAAAGAGCGAGAAAGACAGGTTGAAGAAAGCGTGTTATTGCTTAATGTATGGATACTTGTAGAGTGAATCATCTTAATTCCTTTGGCATCCTCATCATCGATTCATCTAAGAACACGTTATAAAAGTTATTCATCTTGAACCATCATGTGTATGTTTTATATATTAAGTTACTTACACTTAAAAGAGTTTATGGTATATATTTAATGCTTACATTGCAAATGTTATTTATAACACATCCACAAGAAGACATGTGATTAAAGAACTTGAGGTGAAAAATGAGAGACTAGTGATTTTTTTTTAAGATCAACTCCATCTTGTCTATATACATCCATTTTATCTTCCTCTAGTATTCACAAACAATACTCAAGAAAGAATCATTTTTTTTTCAATCTCAACACGAAGGTAACTTGAATCAACAAGATCGCAACATACTTGAATATGGAAAGCATGAGCTCGTTAACACGTATATACAATTGCTTCCTTAATTGCTATGTTGCTTTTTCATGATTTGTATGCTATATGAAACGATTTAGACGACACTAGACTTTGAATTTGTAAGAACGCGCATGCAAGGCCCCTGCCCCTAAAATATTTAAAGAAAGATTAATAGAAGATCGATGAAGAAAGACAAGGAACGGATACGAACAAGAGTTAAATTGTAATTACAAAAAACTATTTGATGGATTCATCCATGATAAAGATGTAAAGTGGAGTGATGTAAATGGTGTCATATACTTTAATCCACATATTATTCAACTTTATAGTTGATACTTATTTTCAAAGGAAATGGTTCAAATGATAACCAGTTTTTTATGTGATAACCACTCTTAAATAATCACATAATTTATAAATTATTTTTTCTTTTAATTGTTAAAAAAATATTTAAGTATCTAGAACATATATCTTGAACATAAATACGAAAAAGATGAGTGTTACATAGACATACCAAATAATGTTACATATACGTGACACATAGTGTTTACGTATATGTAACACTAACAGAATAATAATTATTACATATACGTAAAACTATGTTTAAAAGTGGTTATCATGGTTATCATATAAATATTGGTTATCATTTGAACCTCACTTTGTTTTCATAAAACATGATATTTAGTTACAATACAGTAAAGATGATTGAGCAATTTGTTACTGAAAATCCAGGTAGATAAACTATGGTAAAACTCGTTGAATTTAACCCACTCATGTTTAAACTTATATTTATGATATAGTGGATTTTTATTAATTATTTACAATTAAGTTGTATTTAACCACAAGTAACACATAACTGTAATTATTTATTTACAATGTTATACACAACGAGAATATTACATATAATATATTAAAATCTAAAAATACCAAAGGTTTTAATACCATGTAAATAAGTTAATACGTATGTTATTGATGATAAACTTATTTAAAAATTAAAAAAATACAATAAAATGCTTATCACCTCATTACAAGTTCATTTTGATTTTGGCGATGTTTGTAAAATCTTGTTTTCATTTTGATTTTCTAACATTTTAGTTGAAATAATCATGTCTTAACTTGTAAGTATTAGTGGTTATGGATCGTTACATGGATAATTTAAACCCGATAACGAATAAACATAACTTCAAAAAGAAGACAATTACGCAAATGTTATTAACATGATAGTTTGTTTTCGAACAACAAGTTTAGATGGCACCAATGTTCTTGAGGCCTAAAACAACACCAACACCAATAATGTGACCAACGGTCCCACAAGCCAATGTATCAGCGAGCGTGAAGCCAGCAGGGTCACCCGTTTGAAGCCCTGAATCCCTCACCTCGAGCTTTAGCCCTGCGGTCGCCTTCCTGTTTGCTGACGGTGCCAACCCAAATCGACCCGCAAACAACATCAAGGTGGTCGATGTCACCATTATCTACATACCCAAACAAGTTGTTGAAATTGTCAAGTGCTTATTTGGTTTTAATATTGTTCATGTTTATGTAAATAAGTAAATTACCAGATTTGTGGATGAACCAATGAAGTCACAACGGACACCTAAAGCTCCGTTTCCCTTGGGTTTCATTGGTTGCATTGATACCTGAAAAGTTGTCAATCACATAATTATACACTTATGATTTTGATCCACTTTTTTTTTTATCAAATATAATGAGTTAAAGTAATATTGAAAAGTGTCGACTTTTAGGGGTCTAACGTTTCAATTACTGTAAAAAAGATGACGTTGGATGCTTCTATTGATAAAAAACTTTGTTAGACTTTTGAATTTTGCCATGATCATAGCTTTTCAATTGGGTGGTCATAATAACTCACGACAATTTTAGGGTCAATCTACAAAAAGTTAATAATGGAACCACCCCACGGACGGAGGGTCAATGACCGATTACATTTGATGTGTCAAACTACAAGAAAGCGAATAATAGAAAACACTCCGAGCTGAAGGGTCAATGAACCCCAACTAATTACGCCAGTTATTGATATCGTGCAAAAAAAAAAAAAGAAAAAAATAGGCTTGACATGGTCGACTCAGCCGGTTTTGTAAGAAAATTATGGGCGTACCACTAACTGCGGTTTCGGAAAACGATAAATTAAACGGTCAGATTGGTTGGGTAAGCCGAATCCGACGGTTTTGGCAATTTGATAGTTTGACGAATCGGTTTGGCAGTTTTAAACAATTCTTTTTATTATTTTCAAAAGAATAAATTTGTATTATTTTTTTACACGACGATGGTATTTCATAAATATAATACATACACATAATTAAATATTCGTAAAATGAAAAAGAAACAAATAATAAATGTTAAGCGACCGGTTTGATTTGTATACCCGGGGCCAAGTTTCAAACCGTAAAACCGTCAAAACAGACCGTGAACAGAACCGTAGACATTTCAAATTAGTCAAACCAACCGACTTGATTCGGCTTGGACGGTCAGGTCGGTTTCAACGATTTATTAACACACTAAAAAGTGAATCACCACAATTGTTATTAGCAATTTGTACTAAGTTGATCTAAACATGTTATTGATATATAATTGACTGAAAATTAAAAAGTAAAAACCAGAAAAGTTGAGTTATAATCAACCAACCATGCTTTGAACCGGTGAAAGTGATGATGAAGCGGCCTTTAAACCAGTGAACTGAGGAAGAGAAGACATGACAGCAGTTGCCATTTCTGATCTTCAAAAAATTTGGAGTTCTTGGTTTGAAAAATTGGAGTTTCTTGAAAGATCTTAAAGCAGAAGCCACATAAAAGAGTTTGGTTTATGGCCATGGAAGTAGGATAGACTTTGATCTTGTTGCTTACATGGCACTATATGATTGGATGTCATCGTATCCACTAGATTTTATTATTATTATTATTATTATTATTATTATTATTATTATTATTATATACAATTTCTTTTAGTTTTTCTTTGAAGGGCCGAAATAGAGGTTATTTTTTTTATTCCTTAAAAACTCTTTGAAATGTATACTTAGTACAAATTATAAAAACAATGTGGTTATGTAAAATAAAACATGAAATTGATAAATATAGTTTTAAGTATTTTATAAAAAAATAAATAAGAATAATGAGAGCTTTATTTATAAGACTACCAGCATACAATAGCTATAATATTACAATATTATTACTCAACTATTTCTACTCGTTACACAGTTTATTATGTCGTCTTAACATATACTAGTATGTTATCTACTCTTGATGAGACGATCCAAGTGTTACATATTTTAGTGTAATTAGATTAATTTGTTTGATCAATACATATCATCATAAATATCAAATAAGTAAGAATGTGTGGAGTGCACGCTTATTTGAGTTTGTTATGATATTAGGAGTGAAGCCCCTAATTAACCGGGGGGGGGGGGGGGTCCGGGGGCAGCGCCCCCGGTAGAGGGGTCCAAGGGGTGGCAGCCCCTGGCTGGGGTCGAGCTAAATTCATTAGAAAATGAATTTCTGGAAATTCACATATTAAATCCGGAGGGGGCAAAGGTGGCAAATTTCAAATTCGAGAACTGCCTAGGGAAGTTTCTAAACCCAAAACCATATATACGCTCCTGCGAGTTTTTGATCATTCTTCTGGTTCGAAATCATTACAAACACTCCATATTTTGTTCTTCTAATAATCTCTGAATTGTATCCGGTCAATCATTTGGTTGAACCACCAAATATATTTGATCTGAAAGTGTTATCACACCTTTCAGAGAATTCAAGAATTAGTTCGTATTTGCAATTTCCTCAACACCAAGTATGATAAATTATTGCATTAAGGAGTTATTTAATTTGTTTGATCAATTAATACGCTAGGGAGGTGTTTGGTTCGCGGAATTCGTTGGAATTGGAATTTTAAGAAATTGGATTTGGAATTGTAATTTGTCAAAAAGATTTAAAATTTAAAGGAATTGGATCTATTAAAGGAATTTGAATGACAAAACAATCATAAAGGAATTTGAATGACAAAACAATCATTGGAATTTATATGAGTAATCTCATTGTTGCCGTTCAAAAAAAAATTATCTCCCTCGCCACCACCCATCGACATCGTCGCCGCCCCACCACAGCTATCGACCACCGCACCTGCACCCGCCGACCACCGATTACCGACTGCCCTCGCCACCAACAATCGACCGCCACTGACCATCATCTCCACCAACAACCGAACATACCGATAACCGACTTTCGATCACCGCTGCTACCGACTGCCCCCGCCACCAACCATCTCCGCCACCTTGGACCACACCGCCACCGCCTACTGTATGTCTCTCCTCCGCCCCGCGTATCGTCTTTATTGGGAATCCTTGTACCAGATTTAACTTTTAAATCAAAATTAATTTAAACCTTTTAAATAAACAAATTAGATTTATGAGCGAAAGCGGTTTGTACAAGTTAACGGTTCTAAAACGGGATCCCACCAGTGATCCGATTACATGCGTATAAATAATAACATAAACCAACCATAGCGGGTAAAACAATTATACATTCGACGATTAACCAAACGAAAGACACTTTGGTTCAACAAGCGTCTCGCTAGTGACAAATCACGAAACCTCCAAAAAAGCCTCACGGTTGCGCAGGGAAGAACCGACGGCGGTGGCGACTAGAGACGACAGCGGAGGCGGTTTCCGGTGGCTTGCGGCAGCACTTGACGGCGCACGGCGGTGGTCTGAGTGGCGGACTGCGACGCAGGGAGAGGGAGGGGGTGGCGCAAACCTTGTGGTGGCTAGAAGTCAGATTAGGGTTTTAGAGTTAAGGTTTATTTATAATCCTTAATCTTACAACTCGCACCCCTAGGGTATTAATTGTTAATTAACTAGCAATTAACTGTTAATTACTTTTAATCCCTTGTGTTTTCTAATTACAAACATTCAGTAAAATTTAACCCTTTTAATGTTTAACACTTAAACATTATATTCCTCCGCATATAATTATTTTTCTAAATAATTAATCACGGAACTTGCCGATAAATATTTCTCTAAATACTTATTCACCGTTTAATAAAACCATGTTTCGTGAACAATAATATTTACGACTAAATATTATTAAATTGCTCATTGCCCAAAGTGTAACTCTTTGAATCGTACCTCGATAGTAACGTTGATTTAATTGACTACTGGACATCCCATATCCAACAATCTCCCATTTGGATGATTTATCAATTAATCGGTTCAACGTAGACAGTGGTGAACGCCTAGATGTATCTTACTGCCCCTACCAAGGTATGACGTATTACAATCGTCAATCATTTCCTTGTGTTCAAGTAACTCTTACTTGACCAAGTACAACAGTCATGTTAAACTTATCTATGTATCCTTTATGTTTAGGGCATCCGTTAAACATGAGACATGGATGCAATGCATTTCTCATATGTTGTTCAACCATTCTTGTTCTCATCTCTAATTCAAAGTGGTTTAAACAAACTACTCTTAGTTTGAGCGTGTCCACGCATTTTATACCAGTTCGAATTAACGATGGCGCCAGAATGTCCAACTCCTAATCAAAGGAGAACATAATTCCTTTGGTCACGTACAACTCCCACTTAACTTCAGATTTATTCCTAATCATACCCTTATTACCGCCTTTCACGGAACAACGTTATGTATGGTCAAAGAACAAACTTCAGTCAAAGTTAGTTCAAATATGTGCCTCTGGTCGAAGGATCGACAAATCTTACCATATTCAAAACTTCTCAAAACCTTGATCCATGAAGATAGTTTTGAAACGAGTTACATCCAATAATCATTCGCTAATAAATGTATGTGAACATGATCTCTAGCTACTTGGACTTTCATTCGAAATGAACCAATAATCTAATTCACAATAGTCTTACATTCAGATTGATTCCCATGAATATGAACAACTACGTACATTTAGAATACAATATTCAGGGATTCTAAAATGTATAAAATATCGAAAATAGAAACATCTATTTATAATGCATTTAACCATTAAATCAAAATAAAATGTCAATGTATCTATATTGTTCGAAAGCACCAAATACTAAATTACAGATCAAACCCACTGTCTAGCAAATCTAAGACCTATCTTATCAGCATGCTCCTCATGTTTAGCTTGAGGCACAGGCTTAGTGAACGGGTCCGCTAGATTCTGATCTGTGTGAACTTTGTTTAACACGATGTCTCCCCATTCCAGTATATCTCTGATATAGTGAAATCTCCCGAGTATGTGCTTCGTGCTGTGGTGTGACCTTGGTTCCTTGGCTTGAGCAATGGCACCAGTAATGTCACAAATTATCTAGATTGGTTTCTGAATGCTAGGCATCACCCCGAGATCAACAATGAACTTATTCATCCAAGCAGCCTCCTTTGCAGCTTCTGAAGTGGCAATGTATTCTGACTCGGTGGTGGATTGAGCAAAAACACTTTGCTTAATACTTTTCCAAGTGATAGCACCACCGTTCAGAACAAACACATATCCCGTTTGTGATCGAGAATCATCTAGATCAGTCTGGAAGCTAGCATCAGTGTAACATTTTACAGCTAGTTCTTCTTCTAGTCCTCCATATATCAAGAACATATCCTTAGTCCTTCTCAAGTACTTAAGGATGTTCTTCACAGCTGTCTAGTAACTCTTACATGGATTCTGTTGATATCTACTAGTCATGCTTAGTGCGTACGACACGTCTGGTCTAGTACATAGCATGACATACATGATGGAACCAATAGCAGAAGCATATGGAACTTTTTCCATTTTCTTCTTTTCCTTGTCTGACTGAGGGCACTACTTATTGTTTAGTATGGTTCCATGTGCCATGGGCAAAGATCCTCTCTTAGAATCTTGCATTGAAAAGCGTCAAATGACCTTATCAACGTATGTACTTTGAGTTAAACCTATAAGCCGATTTGATCTATATCTATAGATCTTTATTCCAAGAATATAGGAACGCGGATGTACTTTGACTTAAACGGATTCTTTTGGATCTTCAAAACCTTCCGATTGAACCATATATACATCTTCAGAAAGGTGTCCGTTTAGGAACGCGGTTTTGACATCCATTTGCCATATTTTGTAGTCATAATATGCCGCAATGGCAAGTAAGATCCTAATCGACTTAAGCATGGCTACTAGCGAGAAGGTTTCATCATAATCAATTCTTTGAGTCTGAGTAAATGTAAGGCCCCAAACCAGGCACCCTACAGTTGGTTCTCATAACGGGTTTCCCTTGAAAATACTCATTTTAGATATATTAAACTACAACGAAAGTTTTTCTAAAAACATTAATTGGTATTTAATGTCATCAAGTAACCTCACGAATGCTTACACACCAATCCGAGTAGCACCTCTCCCAAGCCAAGATATGTCAACGCAACGCCTACCTGCAAAACAACCTATCGCACACACACAGTCAGCTACGCTGAGTGAGTTCTAATAGTTTAGTTTAATTAAAAGCCAACTCGTCTCAAAAGTTATTTAAACTTTACTCAGGACCCACGGTCCTTATAAAATAGGTCCACAATTCATTAACAAATAGATAACCCATGTTATCTCCCGACATCCCATAGTAGCTCATTACCTAAGACTCATCCCATAATAACTCATCTTCAAGTACATGTATTAATTTGACACTTGGTAAACACAACAATCCCCTAGACCTCAACTTACTCAGCCTTGACCAAGGCTCTTACAAATCAACTAACATAATTGTTATGAACATCACATCACAATTCTGGCACCACGGCCAATCTAACTCTACTCATCACATTAATACTATCTCAGGCACAATAAATATAACTCAACGTTTGTATGCAATTTAACACAAATACATAAGCACACAAACACATACCTCATTACTGCACCCTCGTCAGGGCGTTCGACACACCCCGAGCTCATCACTGTCCTGTTGGACATCATCACCTTTGGTGACCTCTCGAAGGACTTAGTCCTCCACAATCCCGTTTGCCATGTCATAATGACACAATGCAAACACATTACCCGCCGTGTCACAAGGACAACGACACAATGCACACAACACATGTATAATCACATAACAATATACTCTATATACATGATTCATTAACTGCGCCTGCACTTCACACCTAGCCCTAGGATAAGATATCCTACACGTATTCATAAGCGTTTAGCTTATATCCCGACTCAGCCCGACCAACTCGTAACACAATACACTGCTAATATAGCAACACCTATACAAATACTATATCTCATTAATTAAGCATATACCACGTACATGCACACCCTGTGACACTCCCTAGTCGTACTTGTACGACCTGTTTACTACAATCCCTACTCACCCTTGCTAAGTCACTATACGACCCGTGACCATACACCCGCCTTTAACCTACACGTATTAAGGGTAACATCTAGTCCCTTAGCCCATATTTAAATAATTAACTTCATAAACTCATCGGGTTAGACCCCGAAGCTCGATACACAATTAATGTAATAAAACACGTCTTGAATGTATGTACGATAGCCCCAAAACATTAAAATCATTTAAAAGAGGGGATTATAAACTTACTGGATATGAAGATCTAATTCTCGAACTACAAAGTTCTCCTTGTACGAACCCGAACATGCTAACGTACAATCACCTTGTCAGAGTACGTTCCAACATGTGTCACTACTTAAAAACATAAATGTTCCCAATAATTGTTTCATCCACACAACCCCATCAATCATGCAAGAACCCTAATCCACGTGTCTGCTTGGATCAGTTCATCCCGGACCCGTTTGGACCCGCATGCATGCATGTTCACGCGCCACGCAAAGCCTTAGACTCGTAGGTCACACGTTCACGTCCAACTCCACATGCAAACCCCATGATCACAAACCCTAATCGGGTGTAACCCGATCCTGCATTCTTCCCCGTTCACCAACGTGAACCACCACCATCGTGAACTACAACCACGCGTCATCACAGGCTTCACCGTTCCCTTCAAGCACCGTCATCGTCTTCCTCGTCTATGCCTAATTCTAATTGGCCAAGCACCATCCTCCTCATTGGCAGCCCTAGGCGGCCCTCCACCGTGCACCACAGGGTTGCCCGCCGCCGTAAACCACTCTTTTAACCCTTGGCTTGCTGTCGACACCCCCATCCTAGTCGTCGGACCGCCGCAGCCCGCCACCTTTGTCATCCCTGCTGCGTCCCGCTACCGGCCACCCTCACCATGATCCACTTCATGCCGCTGCCACACACCCTCGCCGTCGCGCGCCACTACCGCTTCACTGTTGCCTCTTCTTGCTACCTCCGTGACCGTCACTACAGTCGACAACCGTCCCCATCTATCCTTTGATCTCCGCAAACAAACACCCAAACCCTAATCGGGTTTCTCACCCCACAACGCAAAGAAACATGATAAGAAAACATAGTACGAGGATTACCTTGCCTTGACGTGAAGTTCCCGCTCGAAACCACTCTCGAACCAACGCCGTAGGCGTCCCTTCCCTGCGTCGTTCTCCCTGTTGCCGCGCCACACCACCTAGGCCGAATGAGGCCTAGGGTTTACTCTTAAACTTACTTTTAAAGGGTAGAAGCTTTCATTCTGGGTCCCTCCTGTTTCGTTAACTGCGTTTCCATCTCGGATGTTCTAAAAACGACTATCCGGGTTTAGTTTGGTAGCTAAACGCACCTCTAACCACAGTCCCGACGTCCTCTCTTAGTTCACACAGAGTCGGGTCGTCCGCTAGCCCGAACCATCTCTATTTAGATTTTCGGAATGTTACAAGTCTACCCTCCTTAAAAGAGGATTCGTCCTCGAATCCTGCATCGGTACATCCACACAACATATCCTCGTTCACCCAAATCATTTGGTGCCAACATTCATCTTGACACTGCCTCGTTGCTCTACCGTTCTTAACAACATTGTATGTACCATTCCTGGTGCTATGTAGCACAACACTACCAATTGTCCTTTCACTGGTTACGTTTCATTCCAGTTCACGGGCACAATTGCCGTTGTCTCTTGTATAACCCTAAAGGTCTCGTCATTCCTAAGATCACTCTCCCAAGTAGGTTCCTTGACTTTCATGGATGGATTCATTCTTCGTCCTTCCAACGTGAAGTCATCGTACTTCTCGCCTCACACCTTGATCACCGTCATGCGATGATTTCTCAAACTCTAGCCCATTGCCCTACCCATAAGGGAATGTAAGGCCCCTTTCCTGAAAGGCCTCACTTATTGGATTTACTCATCAACACATAGAACTTAATCATAAGACATTCATTAACACAGCGGAAACGATTTAAAACTTCAACATGCGCAGCGGAAATACATAACATGTCTAAACATAACTTGTCAACATACAAACTGAAACTTGTCTGAATCAACTAAAACAATAACATAGACAGGATGCCAGACTCTGGTCTTCGGGTAACTCTTCTCGCCAAGCCAAGCATCCACTTCCATCTACTGCCACCTACACTTAACTGATGTGCATACTAAAAATCAGCAACGCTGAGTGAGTTCTAACGTTTACTTTAAATCATTTATACAAAAGATTTACTAATACATACATACATACTGCCCTTAAGGCAAAACTTTACATACTACACTTTTCAAAACATAATTTAATACATTCATAAAGTATCCGTCAATTCCTCGTCACTGTTGGTACTGTCCTCGTGATCAATACCGCTTAACCGTCAATTCTTATCACTGCTGGTATTGTCCTCGTGATCAGTACCACTTAACCGTCAATTCATCTTTACTGTACTGCCCTCATGGCTTACATCCATGAACCGACAAGTACCTGGTCAATGCCCCCATGGCTTACACCATGAACCGACACTACCGCTTATCCGTCAATTCTGTTACATACTGGTATTGTCCTCGTGATCAATACCTTCTGGGTCCTCGTGACCCAATGATGTTGTCCTTGCGGGCAACACCACATGACACGATGTTGTCCTCGTGATCAACACCGGGTATTGTCCTCGTGATCAATACCTCTTAACTGGTACATGGGGGATTGCGTAGTCCCCCGAGCAACCGCCGTCACTCATTCCAATTGTACAACTGTTAACGAGCCACCGAGACTCTTACTAATGGGTAGAACCCATATCTGACATCTTGTACAAGTAACATCTGTCCCAAGGACCTTTACAAACTGGTACTCATTCCCGAAGGAAAGCTGTTCACTTTACTTTTCATAAATCTTTCTGTAAATCTTGTTCATAACTTAACTTATATCATGCCTTTGTTTATGTATATAAAAATATAGTAAACGCTTGCCAAATGATATATCTTTGCTTTTACTGAAACATAGCTTATAAAAAAAAATACATATTTCTTTCTGAAACATAGCTTATCATAAAATACATCTTACTTTCTGAAACATAGCTTATCATATATATATCATGCCTTTGTTTATGTATATGAAAATATAGTAAACGCTTGCCAAATGATATATCTTACTTTACTGAAAACATACTTTTGCCTCTTTTAAACCTTTCACTAAAACATGGCTTTTCTCTTCAGTTTATAATATATAAAATATAATAAACACTTTACACTAAGTATGCACACCACCCCTAAAGAAGGCAAAAAGGGGATTAGAACTCACCTGGTATCTTAGCGGGGATGTCCTACTGGAATCTCACACAATCTGAACAATCATAACAATTCGTCACATATCAGACTCATCGAAACTACCTAGTTTCGATACCTGTAGACCTATCGAAACTCCCTAGTTTCGGTACATGCTGACCACTCGAAACTACCTAGTTTCGATACACGTTGACCTATCGAAACTACCTAGTTTCGATACACGTTGACCTATCGAAACTACCTAGTTTCGATACATGTCCCTGACTCGAAACTACTTAGTTTCGATGCTTGCCCCTGACTCGAAACTACTTAGTTTCGATACCCTTCAGCTCAGTCATCTTCCCCACAAAACCCTAACTTTGCATGCAGATCCGACCTCGTCAAGATCCGGACTTTTTTACATTCAAAACGTTTGTTTTTCGTTTAAGAACTCAAATCTTTACTTTTCTTTCAGTTTCGTCCGCAAAATCACCATCTTTTTACTCAAAACCCGAAAAACCCCAAAATGAAGAAAAACTCAGATCTAGGAGAATCGGTTACCTGTAAACGCTTCCTTTTCGTTGATAAACACTCATGAGACTCTTGCTAACGATCCTTGAAGCTCACTCCGAAAACCGGGACTTTCTCTCTCTAAGCTCTCTCTCGCTTTCTCTCTCTAGAATTCCGAAAATGGTGTTGCAAATGAGGGTTGGGGCTGGTCTTGAGACTCATAAGGGTCCAAACCCTTGCCCTTTTCGGCCCATACACTCCGGCCCAAGCCCTCTACCCCTTTTTTTTATTAAGTTTTAATTTCTCGTGAATTCTTTCGCACTCTAAAACTCGGGATGTTACAAGTCTACCCTCCTTACAACAGGTTTCGTCCTCGAAACCTGCCATAAGCTATACTGATAGCTAATCACAGAATGGGTGGCATGAACCGTAGCTATGCAAGGCAGCTTGGTTATGAAGGCCATTGTGATTAACTACCACGGGGCCTATCCTGGGGCGATCTCAAATTCTAAGGCATCTAAACTAATGGGGCTAGCTAATCATTTGAGGAAATCAATAATATAAACCTGCTGTAACATATATAAAAGTTTGCAACGTACCTTACTGAGTCATCTGGTAGACCCTCGCCTGGGCTTTGTTCATGTAGGGTTCTTTCGCTGCACCTTTTCCTTTTCCGAATCCCCCAGCTTCCGGTTCCTTGGGCTTTCTACATTCCCGGCTGAAATGTCCCTGCTCTCCACAGTTGTGGCATCTAGGCTTTTGCTGGCAGTCCCGTGATTGGTGTCCAAACTTGCCACACCTGAAGCATCCCACCTGCCCAGCTCTGCACTCTCCTCCGTGCCTTTTTCCACATTTTCCACACAAACCCTCCGCTTCTAACCTTGACCTCTTATCATTAGGACCCTGAAGGTCCTCCCCAGTCCGCTTAGCCGCTTGTTTCATAGGCGCTTCAGAAATGACTTCAGAGGCAATGTCATCGTAGACAACTCCGCTCAGAACAACCACCGACTCAAAGGTACTCGGTGTGTTGGCATTTACAAATGTACGTATCTTTGGAGGCAACCCTTGAATATAATAATGAATCCTCCTCTCTTCTGTGGTTACAAGATGAGGCACCAGGCGTGCCAGTTCGTTGTACTTGGAAGTATATTGTCTGTGAGTCATGAGTCCGGCTTGCAAAGTCAGGAACTCTCTCTCCACCTTGTGGACTTCATTCTTAGGGCAGAACTTCGAAATTACTAATGCCTTCAGATCATTCCACCTCATTAGCTCGACCGCTTGGTCACCCTTCGCTTGTTTCACAGTCTCCCACCAGTGTGCTGCCTCTCCCTTTAGTGACTTAGCTGCGAACCTGACCGCTTGATCCGGTCGACAGTCACTGAGGCTGATGGTGGATTCCATGCCATTGATCCAATCTAAGGTATATGCTGCTTCTTTCTCCCCAGTTAGCTCAGGGGGATCACAACCACGAAATGCCTTGTAATCGCATCCGCGCGTAGGCGGTGCAACATTCTCCACCAGAACTGGTCCTCCCGCAGCTGGAAGCACCACTGGCCCTTCAGTGGCTAGGATTACATTGGAGTTCTCCTTAGCCTTCCTCAACGCTTCGTCTAGTATAGCCGGTAAGGTTTCTTTCAGCAATCGGGTAAACTCGCGGCTAATAGCTGCTTGTACTACTGGTTCAAACTCAAACGTCTGGTCATCTCCTTCCGCATGTTCAACATTGTGCTGACTAACCTCTGTGTCAGTATGGGTAGTGTGAACACTCCCCTCGATCATTTGATTTATGCTAGTTCCACCGCGGCGGCCTGTACGTCCACCACGTCTTCCTCCTCCACTTCCTCTAGTTCCTCCACGTCTTGCCATTTCTAACTGAAAGATAGAGAACAAAAGATTTAATTTCACCATGCTAGGGAATATGTAGAACACAATAAGTAAGGTAAGATGTTAATATACACTGGCCATCTGCAATTAACTATTACATCACTTTTCGCTTTCCATTTATTCGCTTTCATGATTCCACTAAAGCCTCTATTCTTATCTTGACACTCTAAAAGGTAAACCTTACTTACTATACGCTTCTGATGCTTTGGCTTGAGTTACCCGTTACTGGCATCCGCTACTTGTCCCATTCTCAGTTTAAGTCTGGACATCGAGGATGTCCAAATCTCTCAAACTATGGCTCTGATACCAACTTGTAAGGCCCCTTTCCTGAAAGGCCTCACTTATTGGATTTACTCATCAACACATAGAACTTAATCACAAGACATTCATTAACACAGCGGAAACGATTTAAAACTTCAACATGCGCAGCGGAAATACATAACATGTCTAAACATAACTTGTCAACATACAAACTGAAACTTGTCTGAATCAACTAAAACAATAACATAGACAGGATGCCAGACTCTGGTCTTCGGGTAACTCTTCTCGCCAAGCCAAGCATCCACTTCCATCTACTGCCACCTACACTTAACTGATGTGCATACTAAAAATCAGCAACGCTGAGTGAGTTCTAACGTTTACTTTAAATCATTTATACAAAAGATTTACTAATACATACATACATACTGCCCTTAAGGCAAAACTTTACATACTACACTTTTCAAAACATAATTTAATACATTCATAAAGTATCCGTCAATTCCTCGTCACTGTTGGTACTGTCCTCGTGATCAATACCGCTTAACCGTCAATTCTTATCACTGCTGGTATTGTCCTCGTGATCAGTACCACTTAACCGTCAATTCATCTTTACTATACTGCCCTCATGGCTTACATCCATGAACCGACAAGTACCTGGTCAATGCCCCCATGGCTTACACCATGAACCGACACTACCGCTTATCCGTCAATTCTGTTACATACTGGTATTGTCCTCGTGATCAATACCTTCTGGGTCCTCGTGACCCAATGATGTTGTCCTTGCGGGCAACACCACATGACACGATGTTGTCCTCGTGATCAACACCGGGTATTGTCCTCGTGATCAATACCTCTTAACTGGTACATGGGGGATTGCGTAGTCCCCCGAGCAACCGCCGTCACTCATTCCAATTGTACAACTGTTAACGAGCCACCGAGACTCTTACTAATGGGTAGAACCCATATCTGACATCTTGTACAAGTAACATCTGTCCCAAGGACCTTTACAAACTGGTACTCATTCCCGAAGGAAAGCTGTTCACTTTACTTTTCATAAATCTTTCTGTAAATCTTGTTCATAACTTAACTTATATCATGCCTTTGTTTATGTATATAAAAATATAGTAAACGCTTGCCAAATGATATATCTTTGCTTTTACTGAAACATAGCTTATAAAAAAAAATACATATTTCTTTCTGAAACATAGCTTATCATAAAATACATCTTACTTTCTGAAACATAGCTTATCATATATATATCATGCCTTTGTTTATGTATATGAAAATATAGTAAACGCTTGCCAAATGATATATCTTACTTTACTGAAAACATACTTTTGCCTCTTTTAAACCTTTCACTAAAACATGGCTTTTCTCTTCAGTTTATAATATATAAAATATAATAAACACTTTACACTAAGTATGCACACCACCCCTAAAGAAGGCAAAAAGGGGATTAGAACTCACCTGGTATCTTAGCGGGGATGTCCTACTGGAATCTCACACAATCTGAACAATCATAACAATTCGTCACATATCAGACTCATCGAAACTACCTAGTTTCGATACCTGTAGACCTATCGAAACTCCCTAGTTTCGGTACATGCTGACCACTCGAAACTACCTAGTTTCGATACACGTTGACCTATCGAAACTACCTAGTTTCGATACACGTTGACCTATCGAAACTACCTAGTTTCGATACATGTCCCTGACTCGAAACTACTTAGTTTCGATGCTTGCCCCTGACTCGAAACTACTTAGTTTCGATACCCTTCAGCTCAGTCATCTTCCCCACAAAACCCTAACTTTGCATGCAGATCCGACCTCGTCAAGATCCGGACCTTTTTACATTCAAAACGTTTGTTTTTCGTTTAAGAACTCAAATCTTTACTTTTCTTTCAGTTTCGTCCGCAAAATCACCATCTTTTTACTCAAAACCCGAAAAACCCCAAAATGAAGAAAAACTCAGATCTAGGAGAATCGGTTACCTGTAAACGCTTCCTTTTCGTTGATAAACACTCACGAGACTCTTGCTAACGATCCTTGAAGCTCACTCCGAAAACCGGGACTTTCTCTCTCTAAGCTCTCTCTCGCTTTCTCTCTCTAGAATTCCGAAAATGGTGTTGCAAATGAGGGTTGGGGCTGGTCTTGAGACTCATAAGGGTCCAAACCCTTGCCCTTTTCGGCCCATACACTCCGGCCCAAGCCCTCTACCCCTTTTTTTTTATTAAGTTTTAATTTCTCGTGAATTCTTTCGCACTCTAAAACTCGGGATGTTACAGGGAATCACTAATGTTTTTCTTTGATGATGTTCAGGAGCTCGTGCAAAGCTACCCTGGTCTCCACTAAATTTCTGTATCGTAGTATCTCTTTACTTCGTTATCACACATTCAATACGCCCCTTAGACTTGCACATACACCCAACACTAGGGCCATCTTCAATAGCTCTCGATGTTTCTCAAGGCTCATATGCCTTTGTCATGTCCGTTTCAATCCTCTAAGCGCTTGCTTTCCTTAAATGCTCCACAGGAGCTCATATTAAGCTGGTCTTGGATTTACCAGCGTAGGCATATCCTTCTTAGTCACTTACATGCAATCTTGCACGTGCCCCTCCTGAGTTTCACCTTTCTCTAGGTTCCTTTACCATTACTATGCGATCCCCGACCGCATCTCATTTATCATGTACGAACATGAAGTCCGCCTACTCACAAGCCTCAACTATTTGTCGTCTTGTTAACTTCATGCTGATATCTTCAGCGTCATCACCTTGATCTCATCATAAACATTCCCGGTCAAGCGTCCACGTAAACGCCTTCATCATGTACTCTTGCGGCTCCGTCCATTGGCTTCGTGCTCCGAATTCCCGAGATATGAGCATAGGCATCTCATAAGAGTATCTCACTGGTCGCCTAGAAAGACGTCAAAACTCCTCGGATCACCTCGATATATCCATGTCAAGATAATCGTCAAGATAGAAATGCTATACTTGTTCACACTGACCATCCGTCCTATGCACGACTAAGCGTGTACTACAAGGACACACACCGACACAAATAACTGCATAACACACAATGTTCTACACATGTACTAGTAACTCAACCTTCTAACTCGCACCAAGTGCACATATACAACTAGCTGGATCTAGTTACATCTACGCGCATACAATATGACCTTGTCATCTAAGCCTAATTCTAATCGGCCAAGCACCATCCTCCTCGTTGGCAGCCCTAGACGGCCCTCCACCGTGCACCACCGGGTTGCCCGCCGTCGTGAACCACCCTTTTAACCCTCGGCTTGTTGTTAACACCCCATCCTAGTCGCCAGACCGCCGCAGCCCGCCACCTTCCTCATCCCTGCTGCGTCCCGCTACCGGCCACCCTCACCGTGATCCACTTCATGCCGCAGCTACACACCCCCGACGTCGCGCGCCACTACCGCTTCACTGTTGCCTCTTCATGCTACCTCCGTGACCGTCACCATAGTCAAATACCGTCCCCATCTATCCTTTGATCTCGGCAAAAAAACACCCAAACCCTAATCGGGTTTCTTACCCCACAATGCAAACAAACATGATAAGAAAACATAGTACGAGGATTACCTTGCCTTGACGTGAAGTTCCCGCTCGAAACCATTGCCAAACCAACGCTATCGGCATCCCTTCCCTTCGTCGTTCTCCCTGTTGTCGCGCGACACCACCTAGGCCGAATGAGGCCTAGGGTTTACTCTTAAACTTGGTTTTAAAGGGTAGAAGGTTTCATTCCGGGTCCCTCCTGTTTTGTTAACTGCGTTTCCATCTCGGATGCTCTAAAAAAGACTATCCGGGTTTAGTTTGGTAGCTAAACGCACCTCTAACCACAGTCCCGACGTCCTATTTTAGTTTACACAGAGTCGGGTCGTCCGCTAGCTCGAACATACATTGTCAAGCCTGCAGATATAGGCATATGCTGGAGGACCTCTATGAACGGGAGATTGACCGTAAGTTGTTTGAACATGTTAAGGAAGTTACCGTATTCCCTAACATACTTATGTGGTAGCAAGCGCGCTGGGTAGGGAACATGACTGAGGTCAATCTCGGGGGTCTTCATCTCCACCCCCTTCTTCTTCTCCTCTGCCTTCTCGGTAGGCTTCTCAACCACTATCTCCTCGTCCACTGGCTCTTCCTCTTCTACCGGTGGCTCCTCTACCATCCTAGCCTCGATCTCAGCAAAGCAGGCTCTCCAATCTATCTTCCTCATCTCTTCCTGTGACGGAATGTGACGAACAGTGTTGTGGGAGACTTCCTCTACAGTAGGAATCAATGTATCAATAACAGTATCCACTACTTCTTCCTCCTCCTCCTCCTCCTCTATTCTTCAACTACTGTAGACACGACCATCACTGAAGCATTAGAACTCTTATAAGCAGCAGATGCTTCTCCCTGCTTCTCCCTCAAACTCTTAGCGATGTCCACTACCGTGCGCTGCAGATCCATGAATGCCGATTGCTGATTCTTCAGTAAAGTGTCATGAGCATCTAGTCGCAGCTGAGTCTCCTTGTCCTTCACCACCAAGTGAGTAAGCATCTGTGTCTGTGTCTCCAACATCTCTTCAATTTTCTTCGTGTTGACACTGCTTCCTCCACTTGGTCCTGCTTCACCTCCACTTTGCTGATTAGGGCGGCCATTAAACCCAGGTGGGTTGTTTCCAGATCTCCATTCCGAGCCGTAAGCATTGCTATAATTATTATAACCTCGGTTCTGGTTGCCCGTAAAGTTCACCTACTCCTGCTGACTGACGGGGCAGTCCCTGGTGTCGTAGCCTCCTCTTCACACCTCACACCGTTGAGCACTCAACTTCAACTCCTTGATCTCATTCGTCATCGCCGTGAGTGCAGCAGCCACGCTAGTATCAGGGTTGACCTGATGCATACCTCTAGGAGAAGAGGCGGGTGCTCTAGCACTAGGAATGGAAGTCCTAGTAGATGGCCGTTGTTGCTCGGCGAGAGCGAAGCTCTCGAACATCTCCTCGCATGATATGGCCTCCCGCAGATGTGTTGAACATTTGTTGCTTCTCGAAGGTGAGGCCATTATAGAACTTCTCCACAATCGCCCAGTCAGAAAGACCATGATGGGGACATCGGCTCAACATCGCATTGAACCGCTCCCAGGCCAAGTGATAAGGCTCGTTAGGGTCCATCCGGAAGGAGTGGATTTAGTCCCTAAGGCGAGCGGCCCTGGAAGGTGGATAGTACTTTTCTAGAAACTTGGCTTGCAAGTCCTACCATGTGGTGATAGAATTGTCGAGGAGGGTGTCAAGCCAAGTGGAAGCATGCCCAGAGAGCGAGAATGGAAAAAGATGCAAGTAGATTGCGTCCTTAGATACACCCGTGATATTGAAGGTATCACATATGCACACGAAGCGGGACAAATTTCCGGGTGCATCCTCATCCTCGAGGCCATGGTACTGAGTAGAATGAGTGATCGTACTCATGACATGTGATGGGACCGGCCAAGTATTGGCATTAGGGATAGCGGGGCGGGTGATCGAAGATCTCTCCCCGAGAACCCCATCATTGGCTCTCTAGTGTACGGTACGCCTCGCTGGTGGGCCAGCGTCGCCCATGTTAGGAAAAGGAACTGGGCTAGTGGGACGCACCTGGTTTTGGCGCAACTCTTTCAAACGCTCCAGTAAGTCGCGGGTGCGCTCGTGAAGCTCTTGTTCGGGCTCTAAAGAAGCAGAATACGGTGGTGATCCTTGCAAACGAGTGTGGTGCATAAACTGAAAGACACAAAGAAAAATAAGAAAGACTCAAAAACAGAAAGACTCGATTCTATGTTAGACACTCAGATAGGACGCACAAGTAGCAGATAGGACAAAGACACAAAATTAAGACTCACAAATAAAGAAAGAAAACAAACCAAAAATCACTAAAAGAACTAGTCAAAGCTAATGTTACTATTGCCAAGTGTCCCCGGGTACGGCGCCAAAAACTTGATGTCGCCCAGACGGTCTATAAAAACTAACAAATAAACCTAACCTAGACTCCTAAGTAATAAATGGAGTACCTGTGAACTAAACCGCACTGACAGGCAAGTGTACCTATCGTGTGTAGCACAGCTTAATGGTAAACCGAAATATCGAACCCTAGAGACACTGAATAACTACACTAGACTCTGACTTGGACTGAAGATGATTTGGTTGGGGGGTTTTCTACACTACTGATTAAACTAACAATGCAGAACTAAAGATCGACTTCAACTATCAGACACAGAACTCGAGGAAATACCAGGAATGGGAAGAATACCACCTAGGTCAGAATCCTACTTGCAAAGCTCAACTTCTACCGGTTATGGAAACAATGATGGATCTGGGTTTTTAAGGATGACAACTCTAGACCACCTAGTGGATCCCTAATCATTCTCAGGGTGTCACCAACTAAGGAAACTAAAGATGTACTGAACTCACCAGATGGTCGGATTACCTTTCAGTCTCTCCAACGATGATAAAGTACCCAAAAGACAGATCACCTTTCAGTCTCAATATCCACAATACATCTAAGATGCATGGGGTAATCTCAGATCAACAATTATGACTCGGATTAGCAATGATTACTAAGAACCTAAGGCAACTTCCTCTCAGACAGTTAACACTCGGAATCCTAATACGAAGACTAACCGATTACCTCTCACCTTTCGAGTACCGAGATAAGAAGAACACTTAGATCTAACCTACTCTCAAACACAGTTCCTATGGAATACTACGTCTAGCAAACCATCAAACAACCACAAACAGACAAACTATGATCTAGATATACTACTCAAACTGAAAGACATTCACAAGCAACATCTGGAATTATAATCAATTGCAAATCAGGTTCAAAGCATGCATAACATCATAATCATTAACATAAGATTTCTACAAAATCATTAATCCATTAAAAGATTCCAAAAACCGATAAAAGATTCAAACTTTACTAAGTATTCATCAATAACCTAGGCAATATCAATGATCTAGCCGATAATCATACTTAAAACATCCAAACAGAAGTAATAAAGCATAAACATGGTTCAAACACAACAATCAAACACAAAGATTCGAACTTTAAACCCGAATAAGCTAAACTAAACAAACCCGGAATCAAAACTCTTGATCTTGCTCTTCAATCGACTTCTCCAGCCCCAAAATCGCCTCCTAGCTCTCTCCAAACGGCTACAACTCGAACTCCAGACCTAATTGCATTCCTCATCTTTTTAATTCATCGATTTGGGCATACGTGCTAAGTGATCAATATACCCCCTTCATCTTCAACAAATGAGTGCTGACCGAAGAACCTTCTTGCATACGACAACTTATTAGTGATCTCATCACTTCAAAGCGTTCATGACGAGCTTGCTGCTAGAACATTTCTTGCAGTTGCCTAATCATGTCGTAGGCTGGCATATCAACCAGATTCTTCTGAAGTTTCGGTATCAAGGATGCCAACATTAAGCAATAGACCTTGATGGAATCATCCACATGCTTATCCTAGGTGTTACAAGCAAGGCCCGTAGCAGCAGCATGTTCTTCTGGGATTGGCACCTTGAGAACATACATCTTGTTCTCAGCCCTGATCACAATTTTCAGGTTTCAATACCAATCCATGAAGTTGGAGTTGTCAAGTTTCTCCTTCTCAAGGTTTGACTTTTGGGAGAATGAAGAGCTGGGATTGGATTCGTTAGACATCTACAAAATTCAAAATAAAGTTTTAGTTTTTTCATGCATAACGTCCTAATTAAATTTATGACCCAATTGCAAAAATATATAATTAGGAATGAGATCCCGGTTCACCGTAGCTCAGTGAATGGCAGAGCACTCTTGTAACATCCCAAAAATAAAACGACAGTTGAAATGACAAAATAAATGAACGAGGCATGTCGGGTCGGGCCGGATGGGCTAGAAGGGAGCCTCCCTATAAATAGCCAAGGTCACCACCCATTTCTCTCATTTGCAACTTCTAGAGAGAGAAACCGTAGAGAGAGAGAGAGTTGGCGGATCGACCCGAGATTTCAGCAAAGTGTTGCTCCACAACTCGTGAGAAGAACCTCCGGATCAGAAGCTCGATTCATGTAACGATCCGACCTAAATCTGAGTTTTTGTTCGTTTTTGGGTTTTTCTGGTTTTGGGTGAAAAGGCAACGTTTTTATGGATGAAACTGAAAGATAAACATATATTTGAGTTCCTTAATGGAAAATGAACGTTTTGGATGCAAACAGGTTCGAGATCTTGACGAGATCAGACCTGAATGCGAAAGTTAGGGTTTTGCGAAGAAACAGGTCGTGCGCACTTACCAAGTGCGCACGGAGCAGGTCCTGCGTACTTATCAAGTACGCAGGAAGAGGGGTCTGCGCACTTGCGAAGTGCGCAGGCAGCAGGGTCTGCGGGGTCTGCGCACTTGCTAAGTGCGCAGGCACCAGGCAGGTTAAGTAAAGTTAGTACGTTTAGAAGTGTTAAACCGTTAGAGTCGGTATTGGTCTGATGTGTATTTAACTAATCAATTCAGATCGGAAGTGACATTGTTGGGCCTTTGTTTAGGACAACCGAGAGTAGCTTATAAGGTGAGTTCTAGAAGCCCTCTTTTAAATGTTTTATATAATGTTTTCGGGCTGGTGTGTATACATATGAAATGTTGTTTTATAAAATGATGTTTATGAAACCATGTTTACGAAATGAAATGATTTGAAATGAACGGTTTATGGAAAGAAAGTTCTATGAACGGAATGTTTACGAACGAATGTTTAATAAGAAATGGTTTAAAGTAAAGGTAAAGGGTTTTGAAAGTTAAGGAAAGGTTTTGTGAAAAGAAAAGAAAAAGGGCAAAGGTTTTAAAGAAGTCATTACAAATCTAATCTGTCGAATGAATGGAATTGACGAATGAAGTCTGGGAATGAGATTCCCAGCCTTGTGGTAGATTATAGACAGCGAGCCATAGTTACCATAAGAACAACAGGGGCAGTGTCTTAGTGGCCTGCCAATGGTTTGATGTTGTACAACTGGTATGGAGTAACGACGGTTACTCAGGGGTTAACATGACCCTACGTGAGGTTAAATTATGATCCGACAGTGTTATGGCTGAGAGCCATAGCCGTCGATGGAAGTTGTCGGTCTATGGCTGAGAGCCATAGCCTTCAATGGAGGTTGCCGATCTATGGCTGAGAGCCATAGGGGGGCAACTGAATGGGTATTGTCGGTCCTCGTGCAGTTAGCCTTGGGGGCAATACCAAAAAGGGAATTGACGGAATGTTGTGGCAACGACGGTGATACGTAACGGTTGACCACGACATGCAGGGTTCCTTCGGGGACACAGAGACGCGTAACGATACAGATTTTAGATAGTAATGTATGACTTAAATGAATGTTAAATGTTTTAAACAAATTATCCGTTCAAAGTGTTTAAATGTTTGAAGGTGTATGAATGAAAGGCCCTGTTTTCTTATACGTGATGTTAAACCCTAACGAATGTTTTGAATGATGAACCATTTCTTAAATCGAACGAAAACTAGAACTCACCAGCGTAGCTGACTTTTTAGTGTGCACATTCAGGTTAAGGCATGTTATGAGGATGGACGGTGATGCTTGGCAAGCGAGAGGAGTTACCCGACTGATCATGAAGACTGGCATCCTGTTATGTTTAGTTATGATGTAATTATGTTTTTAACAATGTTTACGCTTCCGCATGTATGAACAAGTTTTAATTATGATGAATGAATGAAATTTTCCGCTGCGTTATTTGATATTCATGTTTAAGAACTGTTTGTGAATGAGTAAATCCAACAAGTGAGGCCTCCCGGGTTTGGGGCCTTACAACTCTCCACTGTCACCGCTAGGTAGGTAGGTAACGATTACCAATTGTGTTAACCACACAATTCTCGGTTTGATGGGCATGACGAGAAATGTCAAGCTTGGATACGTTTCCCTCAACTACGCCCACTTAAACGACTTAAGTGATATTTTTCCTTCAATCGTAATCATAGAGCCGACCTAAGTAACTCATGACTCGCGGCTGTACCTTCAACCAAAACTGTCACACCCTGAAATTCCACAACGGTTTACCCGCGGGTTGTGACTGTCAAGGATCATCGGTCCTGGTCATTTCGAACGACCTCTAAATGGTTTTTGAAAAGACTTTCCTTTTGAACATCATACAAAAATAAATAAGTAATACAAAGTTTGAAAATGAGGAAAGTAAGTGCGGAAGCAACAGTAATAGTATCAAAATACAGAAGCATAAATATTTAGGTTCCCATAAACCTAAGCTTCTAATAAAAACATGAAATGAGACTCCTGAAGTGCAACCCTAGTCCATGCACGAATGTTTAGCGACCTGAGATAAACATGCTTAAAAATGTCAACACATGGTTGGTGAGTTCACAGGTTTAAGTAACAGAAAAGAAATGAAAACAGTATAACAGTACGCATGTATACTAGTGATTCAATTGTTGATCAGACAATAAACATTAATTATATAAGCAACGCTGAAACCGAAGCTCAACGAAGGAATGCAGAAACTAGCATTTTACCTCTTACGTGCCCAGAACGCAATGTATTAGGTTAATTATGCACCCGTTTGACTCCCAGTCAGATTTAGCGCGACTAACCCGGGTTGGGGTTGTTAAACCCAATAGTACTATTCATGAATCATCTCGCTTTGTGAAATAATTAACGGTTCGACTATTAGAGGACTTTATGTGCGGGAAATGCACCCACTTATATATATTAAAGCGAAATCAAAGTAACGTCATACGACTAAGAAGGAAAATGATTTAGCATGTATCTCCCCCAAATGGAAAAGTAAGTAAAATGGGGCCGTGAAAACTCACTTGGGAATGAGGTGAATGAAGTATGAAAAACATATATAATAATCCTAGCAAGTCTGGACAACCGACCTATCCGAGCCCTAGAATTATTAAGGCTATAAGGTCTATGGAAAGTAAACACAGTTTATGTAACCACATTCATCCAAACGACTCAATGTTGAAAGGTTACATTGACGTTTTGAAAAGGTTTGACCAAGGTTTGACTAAGTTTGACTAAGTTTGACTAATGTTGACCAATGTTGACCAAGTCTGACACAACGACTCGTTGATGACATATGGTGAAAGCATGTACAAGTAACACATAAGTAACACCTTATGACATAACACACATGTTTCAAGTAATTGCATAAGTAAGTAACACATACTAAGTAACATAGTTGTATATGTTCATAACATAGATGGTAACACATAGTCTTAAGTAATTGTATAAGTAAGTAACACATACTAAGTAACATAGTAGCATATGTTCATAACATAGATGGTAACACATAGTCTTAAGTAATTGCATAAGTAAGTAACACATACTAAGTAACATGGCATTTGTACATCCTTAGAACATATTCCATACTTGTTAACAAATAATCCACATAACTCATACAATTGTACTAGTCATCTAATAATACCATTTCAACCCATTTGAACAAACAACATAACATGACGTTTTGGTACTATAATTCATAACATGACAAAGTTTCCCTTTTTGGATGATTAGGGTTTTGGTAGGTGTCATAGCTCAAACAAAAAAATTATACATGAAATTATACTAATAATATGCTATTAACATGGTTCTACACATACATTTTCCATTTAAAGCAAAAATGAAGGTTCCAAACCAATAAAGTTTCGTTTATTAGCAAGGTCTTCCCAAACGGGTCATAGCAACACTTTAAATCACATATTATTTCAATAACCTTTTAAACATATTAGTAATAAAGCCATTTAACCCACTTTAGACATTTATAGCATATATACACAAAATATGTTCAATTAAAGTTTCCTTTTTAGGAAGGTGGTCCAAACGACCTCCTACACATGTGTAACTTTCAATAACTCTTTATAATACTTTATTAGATGTTATAGAACCATATTAGCATGCTTTTATCCATTAAAACACCATAACTCAAAATATCACAAATTAAAGTTTCCTTTTATAGAAAGACGACCATAACATAGCATAACACAACATTTCAACAAAAAAAATTCATACTTCCTACACAAGCTACTAACACAAGTATTATTCAAGCTTTCAAACATATCATATGCTCATTTCTACAACATTTCAATAAATAAAGTTTCTATAAATAGCAACGAGCAATATAAGTCATAAACAAGCATTTTAAACCACAAAAAGTGCCAATATGTGTCAACAACCTTTTATTATGAAAACACTTTGTTAAAAACATGGATTGAAGACCTTATAACATAGAAATTCGTTTGGATGGGTGGGTTGCACCATATGGCCAAAAATAGTAAATAACAATGGTGTAGATGCTTACAAAACTTAGGTATGATGTTGATGCAGTCTTGAACAAGCTTGAATCACCACCAAATCACTTGAAACCACCTTGGATTGGACTTAGAATGCTTAGAATGGATGATAAATTTTGAGAGAGATGGAGGCTAGGGGAGGGGGGTTGCGGCCGAGAGAAAGAGAGGGAGAGAGAGTGTGGTGATTAAGGTTAGGGTAAAATGATGGATTAAGGGGTTTAAGGGTAGTTTTAGTGAAAAGGCTTGGGCTTAATGGCTCTTTTAAGGCTTTTTAATTAACTAATGGGCTCCTAATTGGACTAATAAGTTAATTTGCTGAATTAGTAAGCCAAAATTATAAAACCATTGTTTTTATAAAATCACATTTAAAGTTATTGGTACATATCGTGTATCCGCTTTAAAAGCGTTAAAATAAAAATTGCTCAATAAATTCCAAAAAAATTAATCTAAGCATGAAATAATAAATCACAGTATTACATGTAATTTATACACACCAAATATATGTCTAAATATTATTTGTAATATTCACCAACGTTCGTGTGACAGGACGCGTGTGTGACCCGATAATCCGCCTGATTACCGATGCATGAATTGAAATGAAACGAATGGACTTGCTATATGAAATATGTACTTAATTACTCTATAATTAAGTATGATGCAAGTGTAATCATGTGAATTCAGATAATAGTCGGGTATGGATATTAACCTGAATTTGCCGGGTGTCACAAAAACCGTAGGGCCAGATGCAGGGTAATTCACTAACACCGGAGGTTCGGATAGATCAGTTGAAGTGTCACAATTTAGGGTGGTGCAGAAATATCAATTTTAATTTGGGATTTGCTTTAATGTTTTAAATTACCGAGTACGGGTCAAAAACATTTTGGACGACTAGGAGCATGATCCAAGTCGTGCAATTTTAGTAAACCGATTTTACTATTTTAGTTCGTGAAACGTTTTTCAACACTCGACACGATCCAATTTTAAATAACTTATTTAATCTAAATTGGTCGTTAGTCGCGAACTATATTTTAACGCGAACTATATTTTAAACTAATCAACTCTTTAATTAATTTAAAATGGTTTTAAATAAAACAATTAAATTTAAAACACGTTTTACTTTTAAATAAAAACACTTTTATTTAATAACCTTTCCGAGAAATCTTTTAAACAATTTAAATATCTTGTCGTTTTAAGATTGTGTCAAAAAATTTATAAAAATATTTGCGGTTTAATTATTATCCTAAATAATGTCACAACCACAAAATATATAAAACATATAACTCGAGTAACTAGTCAATATTGTCCGGTTTCGTTCGAGCCATCAAACGAAAAAACAGACTGGTCTAAGGGATAACAAAAATAAATAAATAATCTTACTATCTCCCACTTAGTCCAAGATCTCCATCTTCTAGTCCCGTTTGTGTCTGCCTTGGTCTTCAAGTCTTCGTCTCGTTAGTTTTACAATTTAATTTACATTTACAATAAAAAAAAATATAAAAAAATAAACCTAACTATTACAACGGGTTCCAGATAACCCATAAAAATATAAAGATAAAACCAACCAAAACAAACAAACACAACCACAGGTCACTAGAGCTCGATTTATCAAACACAACCAAACCAAACGAAAAAGACACGATCTTTTTGTCAAGCAAAAGTTTTGACAAATAAAACATAAGATCAAAATAAATAAATAATAATATTACGTCTAAACGCACGTAAAGGTGGCTCTGATACCACTGTTAGGAATCCTTGTACCAAATTTAACTTTTAAATAAAACTTAATTTAAACCTTTTAAATAAATTATGAGCAGAAGCGGTTTGTACAAGTTAACGGTCTAAACCGGGATCCCACCAGTGATCCGATTACACGCATATAAACAATAACATAAACCAACCATAGCGGGTAAAACAATTATACCTTCGACGATTAACCAAACGAAAGACACTTTGGTTCAACGAGCGTCTCGCTGGTGACCGATCACGAAACCTGAAACAAAAACGTCTCACAGTTACGCTGGGAAGAACCGGAGATGGCGGGGACTAGCGACGGTAGCGGCGACGGTTTCCGGTGGCTTGCGGCAACACTCGAGGCGCACGACGGTGGTCCGAGTGGCGGACGGCGACGCATGGAGAGGGAAGGGAGTGGCGCAAACCTTGTGGCGGCTAGAACTCAGATGAGGGTTTTAGAGTTAATGTTTATTTGTAATCCTTAATCTTACAACCCGCACCCTTAGGGTATTAACTATTAATTCCCTAGCAATTAACTGTTAATTACTTTTAATCCTTTGTGTTTACTAATTACAAATAATCAGTAAAATTTAACCCTTTTAATGTTTAACATTTAAACATTAAATTCCCCCGCGTATAATTATTTATCTAAATAATTAAGCACCGAATTTGCCGATAAATATTTCTCTAGATACTTATTCACCGTTTAATAAAATCGTGTTCTGTGAACAATAATATTTACGACTAAATATTATCAAATTGCTCGTTGCCCAAAGTGTAACTCTTTGGATCGTACCTCGATAGTACGTTGACTTAATTGACGATCGAACATTCCATATCCAACAGTCTTTGACCTGCCGCCATCCGCCAAGATAAATCCAATGTTCCATGTTCCATCGTCTTGACCTGCCTATCGTCTTGACCTGTCGCCATCCGCCAAGATAATTGCCAAGTCTATCCACTAACTTACTGCATAATTGATTTAAATAATAAAATAAACATGTGACAAAAATAAATAAAAAGGAATGCAAGGCATGTGACCCAACCCATGCATACGTGCAGCAACACCAAACTGGGTGTTAACCGGCTTTAATAGGGGATGAGGGTGGTGGCGGCGATCGTTGGATGCGAGGGTCGACAGTGGCGCTGGTGTGGCGAGCGGCAGTCATGGGTGGTCGGAGTGGCGGCGACGAGGGTCCGGGTCGGTGGGGTTGGGGGTACAGATGCCACAACGGTGAGTGGTTGAAGATTCCATTTATTTCTGGTGAATTCCTTCATAATTTGGAAGGAATTTGAGGTAATTAAATTTGATTCCAATTTCAATTCCTTTCCCAACCAAACATGTTAGAAATTGAATTCAAATTCCATTTTCAATGAATTATGCGAACCAAACATGTTGACCAATTAGAATTCAGATTCCAATTCCATTAAATTCTCACGAATTCCTGCCAACCAAACGGGCGCTAGATATTATTTTAGGTACAAGATTAGAGAAATAAAACTATTCTTAACTTTTATGGGTTTGCTTCACATGTATTTGAGACTAAGGTAGTTGATAGAGCCTTTTTTAGTAGGCTAACACTCCAAGAAAAAGATAAAGGAAACAAGAGCTTTTGGGGCAATTTTCTAATATATTCCAATATGAAAAAAACGAGAATTTAAACATGCATGAGACTAAGGCTCAACACCCATGTCCCTTATTTCATGGAGATTATGCACCACTATCTAAATGCAGTAAACAAAGACTAATTCAAACATGGAAATAAAATAGGAAAATGCAAAACTGAAACTTGCAGCTCAATTTGAAAAACTTGCAGCTCAATTTTAAGATCTGATGAGGCTTGGTTGACTGTTGGGCTGGCCCAGGTCGTAACAGTAGTTTAAATAATTCGCGACTCGAAACTTATTTAAAACTCATTTAAAAATAGCTCCAAACTCATTTAAAATCAGTTCATATAATTTTCAGCTTTCGAGCTGAGGTAAATTTGTTCATATAGTTTTAATTTTAAGTATTAAAGCTCTATACCTCTCTAGTTCAACGAAAGAGGTTAGCACAATGATAATTTACTTTACTTTAATTACTCAACCAACGATGATTTAAGAGGTCGAATTATAAGAAAGTGATAGTCGTTTAATATACCTAATTATAGAAGTTTTGACGGGTCAAAGTTCAACGGACCTCAGACCTCTCTAGTTCCACGACGATGTTAGTTTTTGCTCTTAATATGCTTGAAACGGGACAAATGTGGAGAGAATTAGTTTCATGTTAGGCATGAAAGTTTTAAAATATGTAACGTTAAGTACGAATAAACATAAATCAAATAATTGTTAGTGCCTGCCTTCCTTTTCAACACATTCAAGCACATTAATAATGGATTGGGATAAATCAACCAAACGCAAAAGTGATTTGTAATAAGAATTTCATCATGTCTCTCGAGGTCGTAGAGAGAAAGTTCTTGGTTTAGCTCACTTCCATTTCCAATTAATTATGCCATGGTGTTAGGATGAGATATTGGCCTTTAATAGGGTGTACCCGCTACTTGACTTATCTCTCGTATTTACGCAGGGGTCAGGGAGGGACCGGATCGTTAGCGATCTGATGTATGCAATCTTACCATACACATTGTATATGAGGTTGTTTCTCACGGCTTGAAAGTTGAGTAATTAAAGTAAATATAAAAAACTTAAAAAAGTTTACCGTGAGCCCAATTAAAAAGTTATGATCAGAGACTAATATTATTAAAATAAATTATCATCGTGATTTAAAATAAAAGAAAACTTTTATACTACTCAAACCCCAATATAAAAAGCAGAATTTCTTATTCTAAGCACAAATATATTAAAAGATAAGCAAACATATATCTTACAAAAATGGCATACAATTTTTCGCAACGAGTTAGCACTTGATGTTCATATCTAAATAAGATAGAAAAGAGAGGATATATAATTAAAGAAGAAATAATTCGTACTTAATTATCGAATTCTTGAATATAATGAAACTTCAATCACTACTTTATGGTTTTTTAGTTTTGTTAAAGTTATACCAAAAAACGTAAAAGATACGAGTATCATGGATGCAACTTACTCATCAATACTATATAATAAATAAAGGTTTTGTTGGAAGTTTGGGTATAAGTGTGAATGAATGTCTAAGTGGTAATAGCTTGTTCCACATCGGTTTGGGAACAAAATAAGGTGTTGTTTATAAGGTAAAGCCTTCACTACTCATTTGAAGCTTCATGATGTGTTTTACCACATGTCCTACCCTCGCGCAGGGGGGGTGCGAAAAACTGGGTTTCGACTAGAATTTCTTCGAACTCGTGTACCCGCACGTCCTGCGGACACGGATGCAGCTCCGAAAACCCGGGCCCGCGTGAGGCGATTTTAAACGATGGCAAAAGATGTTCTTTTATCTGACCACGTTGAACCTAGCAGCAAGACCAAGACTGCCAAAGAATTATGGGAGTCTTTGGAGAGCAAATATAAAACTGAAGATTCCGGTACTAAGAAGTTCTTGGACTTTAAAATGATCGACTCAAAAACTGTCATGAGTCCAAGAAGTTCGTGGTGGCAAATTATTCTTCATGATATTCATGCAGAAGGAATGACACTCAGCGAAACATTCCAAGTTGCTGCTATTATTGAAGTTGACTTCAAGAACTATCTCAAGCGAAAGGAGATGACCATTGAAGATCTTGTTGTTCGTCTTCGTATTGAAGAAGATAACAAAACTGCACTAAAAAAGATTGATGGTCTTGGAACAGCAAAGGCCAATGTTGTTGAACATGGTCAATCTTCAAAGGGTAATAAGAACGGTGGAAAGGTTTGACAAAAGATGGAATCATACATGAAGGAGGTGACTAATGGTCCTCGGTGAATATGTTTCACCTTTTGCTGAGTTATGTGGAAAAGATGGAATCATACATGAACTCACGCCCCCTTACTCCCCTCAATCAAATGGCATTGCGGAACGCAAAAACCGCACTTTAAAATAAATGATGAATGCCATGATGATAAGTTCGGGGATAAACCAAGACATGTGGGGGGAAGCAATCTTATCGGCAAGTTATGTCCTGAACATGATACCCAATAAGAAGAAAGATGTAACGCCATACGAATTATGGACGGGAAATAAACCATCGTATAAATACTTGCGAGTGTGGGGGGTGCCTATCCAAGGTAGTGGTGACACCACCGAAACGCCTACTAATAGGACCCAAAACAGTGGATTGTGTATTTATAGGATACACCCGTCCTGGTGGTGCATTTCGTTTTCTTGTGCATGATTCTAAGAACCCTGGAATAAACAACGGCACCATAATAGAATCAAAGGATGCATCATGGTTTGAACATGTGTTCCCATGCTTGGGTAAAGAAAAACCGAGTTGTTCTAGACCGGTTGAAGAAATTGTTTCAGAGAATAAGGGTACAAGAGATGACCCTCGAGAACAATCTGAGACGGAGGAAGTTGAAATTAGAAAGAGTAAACGGCAAAGGACTGAAAAATCCTTCGGCACTGACTTCCTCACCTACATGGTAGAAGAGGAACCTCAAACGTACCAACAAGCGGTGAGTTCCTCAGAAGGACCTCAGTGGAGGGAGGCTATCAAAAGTGAGATAGATTCTATCTTACAAAATCATACGTGGGAACTAGTGGATCTTCCTCAAGGATGTAAACCACTAGGATATCGATGGATCTTCAAGAAGAAGATGAAACCAGATGGCACAATCGATAAGTACAAGGCAAGGTTGGTGATCAAAGGATATAAACAACGAGAAGGTTTAGATTATTTTGATACATATTCGCCAGTGACGCGAATAACCTCCATCCGGTTGGTGCTTGCCATAGCCGCCATTAGAAATTTGGAAGTTCACCAAATGGATGTGAAAACAGCTTTCTTGAATGGAAATCTGGAGGAAGAGATTTACATGGAACAACCTGAAGGCTTTATAGCCACTGGGCAAGAAAAGAAGGTGTGTAAACTCGTAAAATCCTTGTATGGATTGAAACAAGCTCCAAAACAATGGCACCAAAGGTTTGACTATGTCATGCTGGATGCTGGGTTCAAAATCAACGAATGTGACAAATGTGTATATGTGAAAGACACATCAAATGGATATGTCATTCTGTGTCTTTACGTAGATGATATGCTCATTGCTGGAAGTGATGACAAAATCATAACGTCTACAAAGAACATGTTGAAAGCAAGATTTGACATGAAAGACATGGGTTTTGCGGATGTGATTCTGGGAGTTAAAATCACACGAACCCAAAATGGACTTGTTTTAAGTCAATCCCACTACGTGGACAAAATTCTTGAGAAGTTTAATTCAAATGACTCTAATGTAGCTAGAACTCCCATTGACACGAGTCAACATCTAGCTAAGAACAGAGGTGAACCTGTTAACCAGTTGGAATACTCAAGAATTATCGGCAGCTTGATGTATCTTATGAGTTGTACTAGACCAGACTTAGCATATGCTGTTAGCAAGCTAAGTAGATACACGAGCAACCCAAGTTCAATTCATTGGAACAGTGTGTTTCGGTTACTTCGGTACCTAAGATACACTCGGGAATACGGGCTGCATTATAACAGATATCCAGCAGTTATCGAAGGACACTATGATGCAAATTGGATATCTGACACGAATGATTCTAGAGCAACAAGTGGGTATGTATTCACACTTGGAGGTGCAGCTATATCGTGGAAATCTTCGAAGCAAACGGTCATTGCTAGATCCACGATGGAATCAGAATTCATCGCTCTAGATAAAGCGGGCGAAGAGGCAGAATAGCTACGTCAATTTGTTGAGGACATACCAAGATGGCCTAAGCCGACATCGGCTATTTGTATACATTGTGATAGCCAATCGGCAATTGGCAGAGCTCATAGCACAATGTATAATGGTAAGAACAGATATATCAGACGTAGACATAATACGATACGACAACTAATCTCTACAGGAATTATCACTGTTGACTATGTGAAGTCAAAGGATAATATCGCGGATCCGCTAACAAAAGGCCTAAGTAGAGAGTTAGTTCAGAAGTCGTCCATGGGAATGGGACTGAAGCCCTTGAAACATTAAAGTTCATATGAAGGAAACCTAACTCAACAGACTGGAGATCCCACGAATTGAGTTCAATAGGAGAACCTAATTGTATGAATTAGTGAGGTCACTGTGGGGGATAACCCTACGTATTTAAAAGGAAGTTTATTACAAGGTTGGTAAACTTCCTAGTCCATTCCTAAAAGTGACAAGTGTGAGGCTAAGCCTATGGCTTTTAATGATTCAACTAAGGTAGTCATACTTGGGGAATCACCTATGTGAGAGAGAAGTGGGGTCGCTTCTAAGGGTATTGATTGGGGCACAATACTTAATGGCTCTCGCAGAACCAGGCTCATGTTCATGACCATAACGAACATAACCATGAGGACTTGACTTTGTCAGGGAGAGTCTTGTGTGAAGTGTACTGTCGTCTACACGAACGGCAGACGAGTTCAAAGAGATCGCTCTCTACTCAGAGCCAGTGGGCTAAGTGCACTTCATGAGCAAAGGTTCAAAGGGTAACACCTACCTATTGTATGCAAAACTCAACTGCTGAAATCTAATCAGAGTGATGTTGTCTCGACCTCCATTCATGTGGGGGATTGTTGGAAGTTTGGGTATAAGTGTGAATGAATGTCTAAGTGGTAATAGCTTGTCCCACATCGGTTTGGGAACAAAATGAGGTGTTGTTTATAAGGTAAAGCCTTCACTACTCATTTGAAGCTTCATGATGTGTTTTACCACATGTCCTACCCTCGCGCAAGGGGGGGGTGCGAAAAACTGGGTTTCGACTAGAATTTCTTCGAACTCGTGTACCCGCACGTCCTGCGGACACGAATGCAGCTCCGAAAACCCGGGCCCGCGTGAGGCGTTTTTTTGCACTCGTTTTCGTTTAGAGACTATTGACCTTCATAACTGATCAGCTATGATCATTATTTCGGTTTTAAAACTGATCAGCTACTCCCATTATTACAGCTTAATGGTGATACGTTATGGCCTTCTGGTTAAAAAACTAGTGCTAGTGCCATCAGTAAAAACACACCTGATAATCCCAACTCTCTGCGCTACAGCATTGCTTACGTTTTTGTTTCAGGCAAGTGATCAAGTCCGGCAGCACACTGTGGCTATTTCTATCCGGCGTACCCTGAGAACAGACCCGCGAATCTGTTTAAGGGAATTGTGTCAAACACAAGCCCGGCTCACTGTTTCTATTTACTTGTTTCGTTTTATTTTCTTTACAGGATATCTAACAGGTTTTTTCATACCACGTGTCGTCTCCATATTCATTCTCAGCATTTTTTACCCGCTTCTCTCTCTTATTAAATACATCTCTATCTTTTAATAATAATATAATTTTAAAGAAAATACTAATTAAACTAATAAAACACATTTATTTTAAATTATCCTTTAGAGCATTCCCATCAGCTTCTCTATCATCATCTCTATAATTACACTAAAAATCACTACCTTTTCTCTCTTATTTTCAATTAAATAATATTTTTTTATACCTTTATCGTTACATTTTCTCTCTCTTCCACTAACAACCACTTTAAAAAATATTAAAAAATTAATAGACGTGAACAATGTTTTTACAAATATACAGATGAACAGTAACATTTTCTCTCTCATGCACTCACAACCACTTTAAACCACTCCCTAAAATATACAGAACTCACTCAAACATATACAGAACCTGCTGTGAATTCTCTTATTATAATAACTTTGAAATCTAATTATGTAACTTTTATTTTCAATCAAATAGTAAATGAAAGTCAAATTACATTAAATAGTAATTAACGTATTTTCGAAACCCGATTATATATTAATTTTTATATATTTTGAATTTTGTTTTCTATACTTAATATATGTAATACATTTTTACACATGTAAAATATATATATAAAAAGATTTAAGAATTTTATATATTAATATTTTTCACTCCTGTGTAATTTACTCAAAATTCTACTTCATAGTCCACAGTTGCATTCGAACCCTCAAACTCTTAGGGAGGGGTTTTATGTTAAGCGGTTTAGAAATGGAGGATGATATTAATTAATATATATATATATATATATATATATATAAATATATATATATATATATATATATATATATATATATATATATATTTTAAGGTTAATTTCTTAATTTCTGTGGGAGTAAGACTTGAACCCATTATCTTCTTAAACTTTGGTGTTCTTAGAGGATTTTCCTCTACCACTGGGCTACCAACCCCAATGACAAATGATATTAATCTATAATGTTTGTTTTAGGGTGTTACATTACATCTGTATACTAATAAATAAAAATCCTATAAGGACACGTGTCACTTTTTTGTGCATTCTTAGCACGTTTTTCCCGTCTCTCTCTCCTATTAAATAATAATATCCTTATTATATTAAATAATGATTTAGGACGACACGTGTCGTGCTCCTATAATATTAATTTCTGATTTTTCTGTTCTTTTTTTCCTTCTCCATCATCTCTTCCAATTTGCAAAGTTTTCATATTTACATCCGTAAAATTTATAAATTTTTCATAAAATAAAATGGTTTGAAAAAAAATAAAAACAGGTCAACAAAAGTTAACAATTCAAAAGTCATTAAAAATATATTTTTCTTAAATAAAAAGACTTAAAACTAAAATTATGTGACGTGATATTTTGTAGACTTTTTTTATTTTATGTATTTCAAATGTTTAATCATTAATTAAGTAACTCATGAGATCACGTGTCATAATTATAGGTTTTTAAGATTCTTTTTTCTCATTTCTTTTCATTTTCAATATTATTACTTTATTACTTACTTAAAACTTAATATATCGTTTTATAATTTCTAAATCTTCATTACTAACCATTTAATTTTTTTTATTCAACCCATGAAATACATGGGTTTCTAACCTAGTTTCTATATTATATCCAAACTTATACATATAAATTCATGATAACAAACCGGACACAACCATACAATTTGGTTTGATTCGAATTTATGATTGACGGGTTTAACCATTAAAATAAACTTACTTGTATCATTTTGTAGGGATAGACACATATACATACATAATATATACATACAAATTATGTATGCATCACTATAACAAAATAAACCTAATACAACTCGGATAAAATATTACATTTAACCCTTGAAAATGTTACATTACGCCAAAAACAACCTTTTACTAATAGCTGCATTAGATAAAGTTGCATTTGACCTAAAGCAACTTTTTTTTGTTAGATAATACAACCTTTTTTTAAAGAGTTGATTTTTTACTTAAATGCAAAGTTTTTAGGATGTAATCTTTTTTACATGCAAATGCAATTTTTTTACTTTTAAATGCAACTTTTTTTATATTTAAATACAACTTTTATTAAAGTGTTACTTATGAAAATGCAACCTTTTTTTACATGCAAATGCATTTTTTTAAAAACTTTCAAATACAATTTTTTTTATATTTAAATACAACCTTTATTATAGTGTTATTTATAATAATGCGACTTTTTATACATTCAAATGCAACCATTATTATGTTTTTAGTAAAAAATAAATACAACCTTTTTTACGGTTAAGGAAGAACACGTCCTACGGAGGATGGAGATGTAAGTCCCACATCGGTTGAGGGGGAAATGAAGCCTTCCTTATAAGAGGGTTGAAACCTTCTCTACCAGGACGCGTTTTGTTGAGCGAGCAATTCGTCTGGTGAAAACAAAACCATGTGTTCTTAGATGGACAACCCGTCGGGAGCAAAACGGACAATATTCTAGCATGACTTACTTGGGTTGTTAAATTTGTAAACTTGTTTTTTTGTCGTATAACACTTTCAAGCAATATAGAAAAAAAGTTTGTTTTCTAATTTAAAAGTTGTTATTACATAATCTAAGATTTGAAATAAGTTATCTCCGGTATGAGGATGCTCAAACAATTTAAATGCAATCGTACACTTAATCATTTGTCATGTATCAGGTTTTACACAACGAGCGGCAACACAAAGGTACGAATTCGATGATCCGTATGGAGCCGACCAAACATCGCAAGTTAAATTCACATCAGTTTCTAAGTTTGCAGATCCTCTAATCAATTCATTTTTAGCCTTTCCACATTTTAATACAATCACATATAAGGGTAGTGTGACGTACGTGATCATAACACGGTTGAAGGGTTTCTTGAATAAGCTTTGTCAAAAATGGGTTGTCGAAGTGGTTGAACAGAAAGTTCTCTTGAATCACGAACTTTGTCATCCTATCTCGAACCACATTTACGTCGAAATTTCAAATATTCTCATCATTTGACATTGTTGCTTGACATCGGGCGAGAGCGCTTTTCATCGCCTTACACCATTTCTCCATATGGTTTTTCAAACTCAAGTTTGATTTGGGCTTAAAAAACGAACCACATTTATTGCAATGAGCTTTGTTTGGACCGATTGACATTTAACATAAACCATAATTTACCTAAATAGTTTGGTTCCTATTTGTAGGTAATCGCAATAACGATTGTCTCTATTAACTCTCCACATGATTTATTTCTCATCCTCTCACATTCCTTTATTTATTGTTTGGCCATCCATGTACCTCATGTATTCCTATATATTTGTATTTTCCTTTTATTATGAATATAGTGAAAGATATTATCACATGGTATAGAGCCTTTTGACCCCTCCCACCCTTTTCCCTTTTCTCCTGTTCGTCTCTTTCTCTCCTTGCCGGCTCCCATGCTTCCTCTTCCACTTATCAAACTATCCCTCTCAACACTCTCCTACACATGATCACCATCAAACTCACTTCCTCCAACTATTTGTTATGGAAAAATCTAATGACACCTATCCTCTCATATCAAAATCTCCTCCCTCATGTTGATGGTTCCTCCCTTGCCCCTTAAAAAACCATCACTGCCGAAAACAAACCCATTGAAAATCCTGCTTTTCGGCATGGGTTATGATTGATCAACGTACTATAATTATCCTTCATGCTTCCCTTTCTGAAGAGGCAGTCACGGTGGTCGTCGGTCTTCCCACGGCTCGTCAGATTTGGCTCGCACTTGAAAACGCTTATGGTAACTCATCCATTGAACGAGTTCATAACTTCCGCGATCAACTCTGGCTTGAACAAAAAGGTGACAAATCTGTGGCAGAATTTGGCGTCACTTTAAGAGTTTTTCTGATCAGCTTGCATCCATCGGCTACCCTGTTGATGAAGCCGAACTGTTACACTGGTTCTTGAGAGGTCTTGGTCCATCCTTTGAGTCATTCTCCACCTCCATTCGCTCTGCATGGCCTGCCCCGTCCTTCTCTGACCTCATATCCAGAGCCGAAAGCCATGAACTGTTTAGTCGATCTCTCCATGGATCCATCACCTCGCCGGTTACATTCTCAGCCCAGACCGGACGGACAAATCCGGTGTTTCGTGGTCGCGGAGGCCGCTTCAGTCGTAACCCCCTTCCCTCCAGTGGTCATAGTGGTCGGGGTCGCCAACCACCACACTGTCAACTGTGTAGACATTATGGCCACTATGCCAACTCATGTCCGAACTTGGCCTCCTTTGCTAAACAAGCTGCTCGTGTTGATGATAACCTAGCCAATGCATTCCTTGCTCAATGACATGTCTCTTCTTCCAGACCCGATTGGTTTATTGATTCGGGTGCTACGGATCACATGACTCCTACGGAAACCGTTAACAATCCCTCGTCTGCCACTGGTAATGAAACTATCACTTTCGGCAGTGGTAATACTCTCTCCGTTTCTCATATTGGACAATCCATTATATCCGGCCAACTTCATTAAAGATATCTTGGTGGTGCCTCATCTCACCAAGAATGTCTTATCCATAAGCAAATTAACCAAAGATAATTATGTGGATGTCTTACTCTCTTATCCTTATTTCTCTATTCAGGACCGCCAAACAAAACAAGTTCTAGCTCAAGGTCGATGTGAGAACAGACTTTACGTTCTTCAACCGGGTCCTCAAGCTTTTGTTGCTTCTACTTCATGTCCTAAAGCTTCCTTTGAAGTTTGGCATTCCCGTCTAGGGCATGTTAATTTTGATATTATTACTATGTTACAAAACTTGGGACATTTATCTATAACTGCTCTTTTACCCAAACCGGGTGTTTGTTTGTCATGCCAACAAGCTAAAAGTCAACGATTGCCATTTAACCATAATCCCAAACGTGCTTTGCACCCTTTAGACCATGTTCATTGTGACTTATGAAGACCCTCACCGGTTTTATCCGTTGAAACTTATCGATATTATGTTGTCTTTGTTGATGATTACACGCGCTTTTGTTGGCTATATCCGATAAAATTAAAATCTGACTTTCATAACACCTTGGAAGTTTTTATGAAGTTCGTCCAAACCCAATTTTCTAGAAAAATTAAAGTTTTCCAAAGCGATGGCAGAACGAACTCACCTAAACCATCATAACCGTACTGTGGATCATGACATCTTCCCTCTCTACGGTTAGCTTATCAGGTATTCAATTATTATTTGTTTTTCATTATCATGCTTAATAATTGATCAACATGTGGCATCAGAGCGTATGTTGAATTAAATCAATTCATTTCATTCCCTAAACTGGAATTAAAATCGGAAAACAATTTTATGAAAATCATTTTTTATTATTTACGGTTTTCAAATCTGATTATGTATCACGTTCTAATAAACTATTATGATCTCACAAAACCGAGATCTAATTTTTTAAATCTGCTAAATAATCAAGTTTTAAGATTTCGATTCCAAGCTAAATATCTGATAATAACCAAGAATAGTTTTCTAAACATCATAAGACTGTTTTTGATGTTCATCCTAATTTTAGATGAAATCCCCTTATTTTGGGATAGATTGGATTTGATTCTATTTTTTCTAAAATCATGCATCTTTATCTCCAAGTTTTGATTAAACTATTAATTTAATTTAAAAATAATCGGACTAATAAACTTGGAGATATACTTAATCACATAAAAGATTTTCGAAATCAGAATAGAATAATAAATCCCTTAAATTTAGCTTATCGGGTTTTTCAAATTCACGTTCTTAATTTTCACGAGTTTTATCACTTCACATGTTTACAGGTTTAAAATTTCTGGGAACTTAATTTTCGTGAACTCTATTTACCGAAAACTCATAGTTTCCGAGAACTAATTTTTCCCCATGAACTTAACTTACACCCGAGAACTAAAATTATACCATGAACTTTACTTATTTTCGTGAACTAAATTTGTTCCCGAAAACTTATTTTTCCCGTGAACCTAAATATTACCCGAGAACCTAAATTGTCCCGAGAACCCCAAAATTTCGAGAAGCTTGCTCAAAATCCCGAGAACCTCAAATTTTTGAGAATCGAAGTTTCCCCAAGAACTAATATTTTCTGTGAACATAATTTTTTACGTGAACATCATTTTTTCAGTGAACCTATGTTCTCGGCTCACTCAAGTTCTCGGCTAACCTATGTCCTCGGCTCACCCGAGTTCTCGGCTTATTATTGTTCTCGGCTCACTCTAAGTACTCGGCTCATCCATCTGTTCTCGGCTTATCATGGGCTTACCTAAACAGGGGGTTTGATATTAAATAAATGGTTTAAATTTTTTTTGTGAAACCTTAAAATCATGTTTTACAAAACTTACAAAACCATTTAAACTTGCTTAACTTAAATAACACCTAGTTTCACTTCTGTCCAAAGGTGTTGTGTCACGATTGTAAAGTTATTTAAGTCTAATTAAGTATTAGTTCGCCTAAAAAACATAAATGCTTCTACTTTTGCCCAAAGGTGATGTGTTACATTTGTGTTCCGCGAACCTAATTATGTGCATTCTAAACAAATGTCTCACTTCTGCCTAAAGGTGATGTGTTACATTCTTATTGCACATACTTACCATTTAAACCTAAAATTGTTCCCAATGCTTAAACAACTGGTCATTAACCAAAGTGAAAGCCCGTTGTTTAAGTAGAACCTAATTAATCTATTAGTTTGGTGTTAGAATAGATTTTATCACATTTTCATAAAATAATTGTTCTTATGTAGAACCTTATTTAATTTATTATTTCTATATGCCTTATATAATTAACCGATAGATCACTCTAAGTTCTTCTTTAGCTATTTGTACCTTATTTTCACTCTAGCTTCTAAGATGAGTTTGCCTTAATTAAGGTTTCCATAAATATTTGCTCTTATTGAGTCTTGATTATCCCTTAAGACATGACACTCATGCTACTCTTTCTAATAAAAGCATTACAGAATAAAACTAGAGCATAAGAAATAGGATAAGTCAAATACAATATCTCTTATGGTAATCAAGAACTCCTTTCATGATTGCTATCAGGGGAGTTATTCCAGATTCTAAAATTTCTAAGGCTAATCTATTCTCTGTGGAAGTGCAAGAATCAAAATAATTCCTAAGACGCATGCAAACATTTTAATTCCAAAATAAAAGGTTAAGTGGCATCCGTGAACACATCATAATATACACTGACATGATCCATAAACTAAGGGCTTATACATGGAAATCAGTGAAGTTTTTCAGTGCGTACATAATAATTTTTTCACTAGTACGATTAGTTGCCTTAAAAATCAACTATAACACTCAGAAGTACCAAAGGAAAATGAGTGTATTGATAGCAACATACGTACAGAAAAATGAACGCCTAAAACTGGAAAATCGGATGTTATTCACCTCACTACCACTAAATCTAAAAAGAGGAAGAAAGGTTACTATAGAGAGGATAGTTCTAAGGTTCGGAAACAAAATACAAGTACTACTTCCAGCTCTAAGTTCTCTAAAGAGAAGTCTCACTGCAAAACTATGCCATTATACTAGGTATAAGCAATGAGACCATCCTTAAGCCAAGGGACTAGCAGGCTAAGATAAAGTAGTCACAAATTAATGATTTTTGAGTCCGCTAATATCAATATTCCAATCAACACATGATGCTTTGAGTCTAGTTTTATACGTTTTCTTACCAAAATTCAATAAATAATTAAGATGAGAAGTTAGTGGTGGATTTAAATGTTAAGGCTAAATGAACCATGAAATAATTGATCTTTGTATTAGGCTTTATGATACCTTACATATTCTGGAGAATAATCAAAATTTAGTATCAATAATAAAGCTACACTTTGACAATTATGAGGTTTGCATGGCCAAAACAAAGTCACCATTAACTTAAACTCTCATATTATTGGTTGTCACTATTTGTATAGAAAACTTTATAATATAGAACCAGATGATACGATACACTTTTACAACTTTTGTTATCATGAAAATGAAAATTTAACTAAGAAAAAATGAGATCTATGAACTTCATCTATTAAAACCAAATTTCATGAAAAATCATAACCAGGTTGATACAAGATGAATTGTTACCAAATCTCATTCTCAGTAACTTTAAATCATGTGTTAAACGCCCTAAATATCAAATGGCTAAGGGAATAAATGAGGGTCCACCGGAAGTTATCCCAAGTGGAATATTCGGACATAATTCATTTACCATTTAGAAGAATATTTACTTGTATCTAATCTATTTCCTACGACCCAAAGCTTTAAAGATATCAATTCATATATACTTAATAGAATTCCTTCTAAATTTGTCTCTAAAAATTTCTTATGAAATTTTGGACGATAAGGAAATCAAGTCTAAAATATATGAAAGGTTCCCACGTCACGTGCATCATTGAAACTTATCATATGTAGTTCCTAGAGACCTTAAAGATCAGTGGGAGCACCGAGTGTCCTAATTATAGCTTGCGAAAGTTGCAAGAGGTGGGGAAGTGACAAATTGATCTTACCTCAAATTACACCTCTTGTACACAACACTGCTCCATCACAACTTGTCTCCTTAGAATCTAATGCTACTCCTAACAAAGTCTCATAGATGCTAATATGTGGGCAAAATTAGATTCCTCATCAAAACTAAAGTAATCCTAAACAAGAGAAACTAACATAAACATCATTAAGTTGTTTTTTTATTAGAATCTACTGATCTTCAAATGTTAGATACAATGTTGACCCTAAGCATGCTGAATTACTTAAAATTTCTAAGGTAAGTGGGAGCAGTAAAAGTCCTTATCATGACTTTCAGGAGTACAAGAGGAGGGGGGAGAGACTCGTTAAATTTAACTCCAATTACACCTCTTGTACACCATACTTCATCAACTCTTACACACTTAAAAACTAAAGTTGCTCCTAATATACCTGAAAAATGAAAGTACCTAACCAAGAGCTAATCTATAAACTTGAAACTCCTAATAAACTTAATAATCAGCCCAGGAGGTCATCTAGGTCTAAAAGGCCTTCTAACTTTGATGATTATGTATCTTACCTGACTGAATTTGAAATGGATGCTGGAAAGTTTACCGATCCTACTTCTTAATCCAACAGCATCAATCAATCTTCTAAATGGAATAAAGCTATTATTAGCAAGCTTGACTCCATGAATTAGAATAACATTTGGGATTTAGTTGAATTACCTAAAGGGTGTTCATGACTAAACTAAATCCGAATGGAAACGCACGATTGATTGTTAAAGGTTATACTCAAGAAGGAATAAATTATCAAAGAACCTTCTTACCTATTTTACAAAAGTTTTTGTCACACCCGTAACACAGTACAGTCGTCTAACCAGAATAATACCTCCAGCAGATATGTTCCCAGGAAAGAGCGACGGGTCTAGAAGAGATTTATACACCGTCCTTTGCTCGACAGAACATTCCGTTCGTCAGATAAGTACATACTGGTCAGAAGGTCGTCTTCTAGTTACTTTGAAGTTGATACCAAAAACACATAGCGGAAGCTAAGCCATAGAACTTTATTCATTCATAACTAAATTGTTTTACATCATAAACCAAACCTCTATTACAAACTAACCAAATGATAAACGTTAGTCTCTGTCACAGAATTTAAAATCTCCACCAGACATCTCTACTCAGCATGCCTCCAACCATCACAATTCTCTGACCAACCAGACGACTATCCATATCTATTAGCTATTTGGAATGCCATTAACAGATCCACATGCAATAATCTTTTAAAAGTAACTAGGTCAACATAAGTTGGTGAGTTCATGAACCTTTACCACAAATGGTTGTTATTTAATCATCAGCATTCCCACATCCCACCCACATACAACACTATTGTGAGCTTTTTGTTATATATATATATATATATAATTGCCAACCTTTCAACCACCGGTCCTCCCACACCAGTATAAACTGAATAAACTATCTCACCCTACTTGTCCTCCCACACCAGTAAGATGAGATAATCCACTCATAGGTTCCATCCAACAAACAGAACGTATAAAGTACTTATTACACATTATATATACATGGAATAGGGTGACTATTTCAAATAACAACTGTGTAACAATACACATTAAGTTTAGAGGAACTCACTTCGACAGTATTTCAGCTTATTGTATCAATAATATGTTAAACACCTTGGACAGCACCTTGCTTATATTTAACTGCTTAATTAAAATTTATAATAAGCTTAATAAATATATAATCAAAGCTTAATGGTTAGTAACCAAGTTGTCAGAACCTTACCTCAGCACTATCAACTGCAATTTTAAAGGCGTAAGGCTAGAAATCGGACTTCTAAAAGCGTACCGGCACTCTGGCACGGATCCCTAGGCTAAGTGTGTGTGTGTGTGTGTGTTTGAGTGTGTTTTTGTGTGTGAATACTGTGTCTAGAACTCTGGCCATCGAAATCTATTTATAGGGAAAAAGTGCACCATAGCGGACCGTTATCCAAGGGGATGTCGGTCCGCTACCGTCTCCAGCCGTAATTTTGCCTTCGGGCCTACATAACGGACCGTTATGAGTTCCTACTCGGTCCGCTATTGGTCACCTGTAACACCTGCCACGGAAATGTCCAAGATTTGACAAAGGTATAAACCACAAGGACTATAAGTGTAATTAACTTGTAGATCAAGTTTCAAAAAGTGAAAAACATGAAAATTCATCGGTAACGGACCATAACGGACGGTAACGGTCCATTACGGGCCGGGCACGCGAACCCTGATGGCTTGCCACATGTCCAGTGACTCATCTTCAAAATCTGACGCGTGGAAACCGTAACGGTCTGTCACAGACGCAAAAGCACCATAGTGCGTTACGTATCATTCCGTAACGGACCGTCACGCCTGGTAACGCTCATAGAACGGTCGAAACGCTAGAGAAACCAAGTTAAGAAGATATTTTATAAGCTTTCGACTTAGAGGCTCATTCCTATAAACCAAGGTGAATACTTTCTCTCTCTGAAAAACTTGTGTCAAATATTTACTTTTACGAAAATGGCCAAATAAAGGTTAAGGGAATAATGCTCAACTTTCTTCTACGAACAAATCATTTAGGCAATAGGTATGCGTAAAACTTGCAAGGGATACACGGGTCTCGGGTGAAATTCCCGGATTACGGCTGGTGCTTGTCTTATAACAACTTCGGAGGCAAACCTGTCCCTTGTTATAAGACATGACGCCAGTGTATATTGTGGTGCGATTGAACAGGACGGGCCTGCTGAATGTGTGGATTGAACATAAAATTGTGATTATAAATTAATACTTGTTTGTGCCAAATGATTTTAATGTCAAGATAATTGTATTCACCGGCGTTCGCACTGACGTTTTATTTTTAAAATGTTTTCAGGAAATGAATAAACTGAAATAAGAATGGGGTATGGGCAAACAACAGGTCTGACCCAAAGAAAATGTGAGAGGCAGACATCAGATCTGACCTATGAAAAGGATAAACTTGCACGTTAGATTCTCAGTCCTCGTGTATCGAAAATCCTAAACAAAAGAAAAAGGGAGATAGGACCAGAGGATTGATCAACCCTGGATAATACTATTTCCTGTGGCTGTAGATGTATTTGATTTCAAACACCGTTTTGTAATCAAAATGAAAATGGTATTTAAATCACTATGTTTATAAAGTAAATATAAAACTTTTGTCTTCCAACTGAGTTTTGATATTTACAAATACAACCCTTGAGGTTGAAAGAATATTGAAACGATCCTTTTGAAAAAGGCTTCCGCTATATTTATAAAAACTCTGAAATCAAAGTTCAAAGATGATACTAATCGTGCTCGCACACGTCCAGGGGGGTGCCTGGGGTGGGGGTGTGACAGGTTGGTATCAGAGCCACAGATTTTAGCGAATTAGATAATTAGATCTGGTTTCTAGGCTTTAACCATAAGTTTATCTATTACTTAAAAATTAAGATAAGAAAAACAAGGTAACCTTCTAACCGGTATGTAGTTATCTGACAAACGTAATGTTCTGTCTAAGGTAAGAGTGGTGTATAAATCTCTCCTAGACCCGTCGCTCTTACCTGGGAACATCTCTGTTGGAGGAACTACTCTGGAAAGATAACCATCCTTGTAGAGATTTAATTAAGATAAAGATACTGGCCTTAGTATCTAAGTCTTGACCAAAATAAGATAAGTACTAATATTTTTAGATTGCAGATGTCTGAAGATAATTCTGTACCTGTTTATTATGACCCCAATCGTCCAATTAAACAAGAATCACCTGAGTATCATCCTTTAGGATCTAGAATGAACCCTATCTCTTCACCCTACTATAACGACGATCCATTTGCCATTCTCCCTAATAACAACTCTCCCGAATACCACCCTCAATCTTATAACTCTTCTAGTCAATGGATGGAGGCTGGTTCTAACTTAAGCAACTGGAATACAAATAACCAACAACTGCAAGGAAACAATGAAGCTGAATCAATTTATATCCAGCTGAATAATTCGACAAAAGAAGGTCCATCTGAGGAATCCCACCAATATGAACCTTCTTCTGAAAACCCGGAAGACTATACGTTCAATAATCCTATTTCAAATAGTTCTAACTATCAATCTTATAATTCTGAAACTCATGTTTTATATGACCCCTATATGTTTCCTGAACCTCCATATGATGGCCCTTTCAAAGAATATTTCCAAGCTCCTCCGGAATACCAAAATGCTTATAATGATATTATGATGGGACTCCGTAAGCCCCCTCCTAAATATGGTTATGCGGAAAGTATGCCCTCTTCACCTATTGAATGTTTAGACCGTTCGTTGCACCAAACGGACGAAGTAACAAGAAAAAAGATAATAGACAAAGCAAGAACCAAATTTATGGGCAACAAGTATACGAATATGGAGAGGACTTGATGACTCTTGGAAAAAAACTTATGAAATATTACAATCGTTTTTATTGTATTTTGTAATATATTCCTATATTAATAAAATATCATTTTGTTTATTTTTTCATAATGGTTGGAAAAGGGAAGGGTCCTAGCTTTATTCGTAAATTTGCTCCAACTAGTTATCATGAACGAAAAACCAATGAAACGACTATAGAAAATAATGAGGAAACTGAAAGTTTAACTTTTAGAAGCCTCGGAGAAATAGGAAACCCTAGTGTTCCCTATAATCCTTCTATAAGTTTTCATTCTGCTCCTACAGCTGGAAGTTATAATGTAACCCCATTATATTCCTGAAATTTTCATGAAGGATATGCCGATATACCTTATGAGAATAATCCTGAAAAAGAAGAACGTGCTGACTCTAATATACCTTACATTCCATACTATGAGACGATTCCCATCCCTGCTCCTCATATAAACGAAAATGCATCGGGAAGTGTAAGGGAACAAATGTTGCTAAACAGAATAGCTGAATTGGAATGAGAGAAAGCTGAAGTTGAAACTCGGAATGCTTTGCTAATAAAATCTCTCAAAGAAAAGAATTTTTGAAATTTCTAGGAACAATAATTTCTATATGTATCATCTTCTATAATATATTCTTATCAATAAAGAAGTTTTTGTTTTAATTCAAATCTCATTTCTATATAGTATGTCGAAAAAATCGGACCTTCATATCACACCAGAGGAAAGAAGAAACAGACGGCAGTTGAAAATACTGCTACTGAATCCTGAAAGGAACTCCAAAATATGATTGCAGAAGGAATTAAGGATTCTCTTCCTATGATCTTTACTGAAATGGAGAAAAGGCAAGTTGATAAACTATCGGCACAGCCATCAAATCAAAAATCTGTCAATTCTCAACCTTTAACCCAGCTTACCCGAACTATCACTTAGTCTCAGCTAGTTACTATGAAACCTGAAGGTTCCGCAACTCATAAGACCGAGAAGACTAGGAAAGAAGAATATTACCATGACTCTTCTAAAGATAAGAGTATGGGAAATAACTATGGTCATATAGAAAAGAAGAGGAAAGTGGTTAGCTGTACATACAAGATGTTTTAGGACTGCAAGCCATATAATTTCTCTAGGAGAGAAGGAGGAATTGCCACATTGAGGTGGATAGAAAAGACTGAATCCGTACTGGCTATCAGCAAATGTGCTGATAAAGATAAGGTTCTTTATGCCTTGAATTTATTCAAGGACCAAGCATTAGAATGGTGGAACAACATTGTTGCTGCCAAAGGAAGAGAAGCTGTCTATGCAATGGGTTGGAGTGTTTTCAAAACCCTGAGTAGAAAAGAAGTACGTTACCTAGAATGAGAGGAAACAAATAAAAGGAAAATTCTTGAGTCTTAAGATGATAGGAACAAATCATCAGGAGTATTCCACCTAACTCCTTGAATATGCTAGAATAGTTCCACATCTTGCTCCCCCTGAATCAAACCTGATAAAGCGTTATATTTGGGGTTTGATTGAAGAAATTCGCGACATGGTAAAAGTCGCAAATTGTGAAAATCTTGATGTTGCTATGGATCTAGGAGCATCACGAACCAACAGTTTGATTATAAACCAGGAGGACGGAAAGAAGAAGAAGGAATCTGGGTAAGGCCCAAGTGGATGAAAGAAATCCAATTTTACTCCCCGAAACAACAACTCTTCCATTCCGGAATGTCCCAAGTGCAAAAAAAGGCACTTAGGACAATGTCGTGCTGGACTTTTCTGCAATTTTTGCAAGATGTCCGGTCACAAAGTAGAGAATTGTTTCAAGAAGAAGAAAATCACTTGTTTTGAGTGTGGTGAAACCGGCCACATCAAAATCAATTGTCCCAAGCTAAAGAAACCTGATGGGACTGGTCCAAAACCTACAGATGGAGTAAAGAAGAATGTGCGAGCATTCGTTCTCCATACTCATGAAGCAGCAGGTATGCCCGATGTCATTATGGGTACATTTCTTGTCAATGATATTTACGCTCGAGTTTTGTTTGACTCTGGTGCAAACCAAAGTTTTATAGATCATAGATTCTGTAGACTGTTAAATAAAACTCTAGCTAAATTAGACAAGAAATACGTGGTGGAAACTGCCAACAGGGACCTAGTCCAAATCTCTGAAATCCTAAACGATTGTAATAATACACAATTAGGACAGTTATTCCTACACAACTGTTGCCAATGACTTTAGCAGGTTTTGACATTGTTCTAGGAATGGATTGGTTAGCCTCTAACCAAGCCCGTATCCTATGTGATAAGAAAGCTATAGAACTTCGTTTAGAAGGCAATATCTTGACTATACATGGTGACAAATTACCCAACTATGTTGGAATATTTTCCATGTTAAAAGCCACAGAGTATTTATGAAAAGGATGCTTAGCATACCTCATATCTGTAACCACCGACACTTGAAAGAAGATCGAAAATGTGCCGGTTGTAGCTGAATTTCAATTTTTCCCAATGAACTGCCTGGAATTCCACCTGAAAGAAAAGTGGAATTCAGAATTAATCTGGTACCTGGTACGGTACCAATTGCCAAAGCCCCGTACAGATTAGCTCCAACGGAGATGGCAGAATTAAAGAAACAGTTGGATGAATTGCTCGAAAAAGGATTCATAAGACCAAGCTCGTCGCCTTGGGGAGCTTCGGTCTTGTTCGTTAAAAAGAAAGACGGCTCGATGAGCATGTGTATCGACTATCGTGAACTGAATAAAGTCATGATTAAGAACCGTTATCCACTCCACAGAATAGATGATCTCTTTGATCAACTCCAGGGAGCTCGATGCTTTTCAAAAATCGATCTTCGTTCTGGCTATCATCAATTGAAAGTCCAGGAAGAATCCCAAAACTGCCTTCAGAACTCGGTATGGTCATTATGAGTTCACGGTAATGCCGTTTGGACTTACTAATGCACCAGCAGTTTTCATGGATATGATGAACCGAGTTTGCAAACCTTACTTGGACAAATTCATTATCATATTCATTGATGATATCCTTATCTATTCCAAGAGTAAGGAAGATCATGCTAACCATTTGAAAATCTTGCTTAAACTCTTGAGAAACGAAAAGCTTTATGCTAAATTCTCAAAATACGAGTTCTGGTTATCAGAAGTTCATTTCCTTGGACATATCATTAACGCTGATAGCATCCAAGTTGACCTGGTCAAAATTGAGGCTATATCCAAATGGGAAATCCCAAAGTCTCCAACCGAAATTCGTAGTTTTCTCGGTTTGGCTGGTTACTATCGAAGATTTATCCAAAATTTTCCTTGAATTGCTGTTCCATTAACTTCTCTGACTCGCAAATCAGTTAAGTATGAATGGGGACCTAAGCAATCTGAATCTTTCAAAACTCTGAGTAGAAACTAACCCAAGCACCCATACTGACTTTGCCAGATGGAAATGAAGGCTTTTCAGTATATTGTGATGCTTCACACACCGGCTTTGGATGTGGTTAATGAAGGAAGCAAAGTTATTGCTTATGTTTCCCGTCAATTGAAAACTCATGAAAAGAATTACACGACCCATGATTTAGAATTAGGAGTCATAACCTTTGCATTGAAATTATGGAGGCACTATCTATATGAAGTCAAATTCACTGATCATAAAAGCCTAAAATACATATTCAGTTAGAAAGAACTAAATATGAGGCAAAGACGTTGGATGGAAGTCCTAAATGATTACGATTGTGAAATCTATTATCATGAAGGAAAAGCTAATGTTGTAGCTGACGCCTTAAGTAGAAAAGAACATGAGAAACCTAAATGAGTTCGTGCTTTAAGACTCGATCTCCAAATCGATCTTATCACTCGTATTAAGGAATCTCAGAAACTTGCTTTGCAAGAACCCAACCTTGAGAAGGAAGGATTGGGAGGAATGATCGACCAATTGGTTAAGGGTAATAATGGAATTCTTAGAATGAATAAAAGAATTTGGGTTCCTATCTATGGAAATATACTTGAAAAAATTCTTGAAGAAGCCCACAAATCCAAATACACCATGCATCCTGGAAGCGATAAAATGTACAAAAACCTAAAAGCCAATTATTGGTGGATAGGAATGAAGAAGCATATCTATTTATATTGCGAATTGTTTAACATGTTCCCAAGTAAAAGCTGAACACCAAAAGCCTTCTGCCTTATTACACCAACTTGAAATTCATGTATGGAAATGGGAAATGATAACCATGGATTTCATTACTAAACTTCCTCAAACCAGTCGTGGGAATGATACAATCTGGGTTATTGTTGACAGACTTACTAAATCTGCTCATTTTCTTCCCATGAAAGAAACGTTCAGCATGGATAAGTTGGCACAGTTATACGTTAACGAAATTGTATCATTACATGGTGTGCCACTATCTATCGTGTCAGATAGAGATAGTAGATTTACTTCTCGATTCTAGTAAAGTTTTCAAAAAGCTCTCGGTACAAAATTGAATATTAGCACTTCCTACCATCCTCAAACGGACAGGCAGAGTGAAAGAACCATTCAAACCCTTGAAGACATGTTAAGGGTTTGTGTTATTGATCTTGGAGGAATCTGGGATGATCACTTACATCTAATGGAATTCTCCTACAATAATAGCTATTATACGAGTATACAGGCCGCTCCTTTTGAAGCCTTATACGGTCGTTCAAACTCCAATCTGTTGGTCCGAAATAGGAGAAAATCAGTTATCCGAACCTGAAATAGTCCTGGAAACGACTGAGAAAGTTACTAAAATAAAAGATAGACTGAAAGCGGCTCGTGATCGTCAAAAGAGTTATGCTGATAAGAGACGAAAAGCCATTAGAATTCAACGTCGATGATAATGTTTTGTTAAAAGTTTCACCATGGAAAGGCGTTGTAAGATTTGGAAAGAAAGGAAAATTAAGTCCTTGTAGGTCCTCATGGCGCTTCTACGGATCGATCTCGTGATAAGACGTGACGTTAACTCGGAGTGCGGAATCCAACGAATCAACGTTTATATGCATAAAAGACAATGTAGACAATCACGTAAATAACCTTCTCAATTGTATTCCAAATCACAATGGTGTTTACAGACTCAATCAGACTTATCGATGATTCTCTGTTCTATGCATTATGACTGACTCTGTAAACACACATATATATAACCATCTGACCTGCTATAAGCGAACTTATTAAGTTCTCCTCTAACAGACTAAGCGAACTTATTAAGTTCGCCTCAGATAGACTTAAGCGAACTTATTAAGTTCGCCACTGATAAACCAGGCGAACTTAACAAGTTCGCCTCTAGGTAAACTTGAATAAACACTTAGTGACTTTTTACATAACAAAAACATAAAGACATAAGATCTAACTATTACAACTTTTGTCATTACAAACTATGTCCTAACAGACTCCCCTTTAACTGTTGCTAACAATTCTATCAAATACAAGTTAAAGACTCTAAGACTAAGACATAATATCTTCAAGCTCGTTGTCACCAGAATATGCTCCAACAGACTCCCCCTTGACAACAGCTTTAGAAGATTGTCATCCGTCTTCATATATCATCAAACACACTGTAGTCTTCGTCTTGTTCATCTGCACACTCTCTCTTTATTTGTAGAAGAAAACTTAGGAGAAGGACCCCTTGTCAACTTCTGTCTGCAATATTCAGTTTTTGCAAGGGAGAACAACCAAGAATAACCAACAATTAAGATTTCCATGGAAGCTGAAAAAATAAAATCTTTTTGGTTTTTCAAACATAAGAAACACAAAATCTTTTTGGTTTTTCTCTATATAAACTGAAATGTAAAATACAAAATCACATCTTTTTGGTCGAACATCACAAGTAAGAAGATCATATCAGTATATATGAGATATCAATCACACATCTTGGATATAAAATCCATATAATATCAAATGTTATCCTATGTCATTCTTTCAAGTCTTGACCAATCAAACCAATATCTTTCAAGATTTTCACACTCTATCTTTTCAAGACTTTTATATTGCATGTTATGATACGCGATAAACATTCAAAGAAAATAGGATCAGGCTATGACACACAAATTCAAATTGTCAATATTATAAGATTTGAAACTAAAGCATCTCATTCACACTTTCTTGTGAGTTAAGGTACCATTTAAGTATGAAATACAACGTGTACCTCACTAGTATGCCAACAGAAAGTAAATGCACTATCTTCAAGACGTATGAGATTTTACTAAAGATTATCCGAATTTCCAGAATGAGGAGACATCACTTAGCACATGAATAGCAGAATCCAAATTGGATTGTATAGGAATCAATGAGATTCAGAATCGAATGATTCAATGTCTTGGCTTATATATGTGGAATCATAAGATTCAGGTACGTGGATCCAACTGTTATCTGGATTATGAATTCAATGGAATCAGTAAAGATGATTTATCAATATGATCCAAGGGCTAGTATATGTTTGACAGATGTTGTCAAGTACATATCTTGATTATACTTCAAATTGCATGCTTTTCGGGACATGGGCACTGAAGCAAATTGAACGAATAGTGCTAAGGACATAACCCGAAACTGATCTCATAGGAAAATCTTTATTAAAAGCTAATATTCTTTATCTGATAGTGATCTTTTAACACACACACTCAGGCATAAAATGGGTTCAAATCACAGTTGTAACATATGAAATTATGTTTTCACACTACTAATGGTTCAGTGACACTTTTAGACTACTGACAATTCAAATTATATGCATACACAACACTATCATTTCCTATTTGTGCAGTCTCTGAAGTTTAGATCAAAACATATAATTCAGATATATTAACATAAAGCACCAACCAGTCAATCTAAAGTCATGTGTGAAAGAACATCTACTGATGTACTATCATCTCTTCTTTAACTTCAAGTAATGTCGATTTTATCTTTTTCAATTTGTTTGACTTTTTTAAAATCTTTTTCAAAGAAAAATAAAACAAACGAAAATAAACCTTCCATGAAAACATTTTAAGAAAAACATTTTACTTGGTTACTCAGGATTAAGCAAGTCAATCAATTAAAAACTCAAACCAATGTAATGTAATTGAATGTCATTGCCTCTGTCACCAACACAGTTCTGTACTCCCCCTGTCCTGTAGACTCCCTCTCAACTAGTCAAATAGTTGCATCAACGATTTTATGCTCACCATTGTCATCCTAAGTTCCAGGTTATCATTTGGACTTTGTAAAACTCTTTCCAAAACATTGTCTGTGACATATTCTCCCCCTTGAGCATCAAGTCGTTGAATCAAATAGATTCTCAGTTATCAACAACTCTTTACTCTTGCAGATGTCATTCCATGTCATGTGCTTAGAACCACCACTATCAACAACCAAAATGGTATTAATAGTCCCTCTTGGTTATTCCTGCACATCTAACAAGAAACATTAATTTGAAATTGGGACCCAAGCCATGGTAGTCATGGGTCGTCCATCTGTATCAAAATAATAAACCTCACTCCATTCACAATCGAATCTCTCATCGATTTTCGGAGATTGATCCGACGAGTCAGAAACAGAAACTTTAGATTTCCAAACATACTTCTTGTCATTAAGTTCTTTTTGCTTAAAATGTGAAGTATTTGAACAATCTTGTTCATTTGAAAAATGTTTAGATTGTGAAAACTCTTGTTCTAAAAGTTTTCTCAATCTTCTGTTTCTCCTCCGTCTTTGAGGTCTAGAAAGCCTAACCTCATATTTTGAATTACCCTTAGGTGTAACATGAGGTTTAACCACATTTGGGTTAACATAAGGCTTACCATGAGTTCTTACCTTTCCTGGAGTAATTTGTCGGTTACCTTTGGCGTTGTGAGGACAAGCAATCCTAAGGTGACCCACAAGACCACAGTAAAAGCAAGATCTCTTCTCACTATATTCTCTCATATAAGGAATCTTCACACGATAAGAAGCACTTGAAGAAGATTCTCCTACATGAACTTCTTTTTGCTTTATTTTCTCTAGAACTCCAGATTTTGCAACAGGTTTTGATTCAGGCTTCATCTTCTCAGGAACTACATGCTTCTTTCCTTTATTTTTGTTTGGATAGTTCACCACAATGTGACCCATCTCATTACAATGAAAACATGTACGCCTGTCTTGATAATCTCTGACATATGGAACTCTCCTTGAGTTTGAAGAACTTCCAAATGTATAATTTCCAGATGAATTAGAATCAACCTTAGAGTCTTCTTTCTTAACAGCTTTCGGTATCCCTTCTACCTTAGCTTCATCAAAATATTCATCATCACTCTCATCAGAATACACCATATCTTCACCTGTGACTGGATTCACCTTCAACACAGTCTTAGGATCTAAATCCTCATCTTTTATAATATCAGGTGTAACAGAATAATTTTCGTTGAATGGTGGAGGAACATAGCCAATACCACTAGTTCCCTTCCCCTCTTTAGTATTCTCATGATAATATCCTAATAAGAATGATGAATTTCCAAAGCTTTCTAACTTTCTATGCAATCTGATTACCTCTGCTTTAGATTCAGCTAGTTCCTTATCTTTCGCAACAAGATCATTATTTCGTTTCTCAATTTCTGCAAAGGACATATCCAGGTGATATGCCTGCTCTTTGATCTTCAAAGTCAGAGAATTTATATCACTCTTCAGTGATTCTATTCTCTCAATACACACATTCTCATTATCTTTTAATTTCTGATTTACCGTGTGCATCGATTTCATATCACAAATTAGGTTTACGTTGTCATCCATAACCCTCATCATTTTATCCTTAACCGAAACACAGTTAGAACAAAACGTTTCAGAGTTAGAAAATACCTCAGGTTTTACATCTGAAGAAGATGCACCAGGAGTCATGAAAACGTCATCATCAGCTTCACTATTTTGATCAACAATGACAGGCTCAACATCAGTTTCTAATTCACTCAGATCATCTTCAACTGTCTGAAAACTTTCTTCACTCATCACATCAGTCTCAGTAGATTGAGTACTTTCACCAGAACGAATACTCTCACTATCAGTTAAATCTGCAGAAGAATCACTTTGAGAATAACTCGGTTTTTCCAATACTTCTTTGATCAAGACCACAAACGCTTGAGAAGTTGCTTCACCCTTTTTCTTCAATGCTTCCCATAGATCTCTTGAAGTTGGTGTAATATCTGGGATTTTTACGACGTAATTTTTCCTAAACGTCTACACGTTAAAAACTTAAATTCTTATTAAAACTATTTTCTTGAACAATAAATATTAAATTTATTTAATATGAATTTAAGGAAAAACGATCATACTTAGGTGTGTTTATAATTTTATAAAAAAAATTATAATTAACAAACTTACTTAACTTATAAACTTAAATATTCGAAATCTTTTTATATAAACTTATAAAATGATAAAACTTATTTAAATTTATAAAATAAAAACATATATAATTGTTTTTATAAAGTCATGGGGGCAAACCGTCATTTTGGAAACTTATTTTAAACTAAAAGTTAACTCTAAACGTGAAATGATAACACTTCTAAACCTCGGGGACCTGTTTTGCCATTTCACTAAACATTCAAAACCCAGAACCGGTCCTAGGTTCGAATCCCGCAACGCACATCTTTTGCCCCTTTTTACTTAAATCGCGAAATCCCGTCCGGATTCATTAAACCTTGGGTTCGCCCCTCGCGTGCGACCGTAAACCGAGGTGTCTCGGTACCCGATTTCGAGTTTAATAGCCGCGTGAGGTTTGAATACGAAGCTTTCGGCCAACTCCCATCTCCCCAACCAATTAAGCCTTTAATGCTGGAATCGGCTATAAATACCGATTGGAACTCGTTGGCAACACCAAACTCAAGCTCCCTCATGCCTCAGTTTCGCAGATTAACACCTACACTGCTCGATTCTTCATCCCGACAGCCGACGCTCAACTTGGACTCCTTCTCACTCGATTTGGCATCAAATTAGGTAAACTTTGTATGCATCACGATCGATTTCACGAGAGGATCAAAATCCCTCTGTTTAATTTCATAAACAGAGGGTGATTCGACTCGTATTTAAGCGATTTCGTTCTAGGGTTCATAGTGAGTTGGGGGCGATTTAGGATTGTGTTTAAGAAATTGTTTTTCCGTGTTAATAATCAACGAGACCCGTAGTCGGGATGGCTTAATGTGTGCGCGTATGCTTCGACCCGGTCAGTGACCCGGGTTCGAGCCGGGTAAACCGATTTTTGCCCATTTTAATTGTTTTAGCCTTTTTAAACAGTTTTTAGTACTTTAATAATTTTTATAAACTTTCTAATACTTTTATAAACTTGAATTGGATTTTATTTACACTTTTATATTTCCGAACCATTCTAATTCATTTAAACTTGGTTAAAACTTATAATATTTAATACTTTAAAAACAATTTTAAATACTTAAAAACTATAAAAATGCTTCTAAACTTTTATAAAAGTTACATTTACACAGAAACTTTAATTTAATACATTTTATATTTCATCCATTTGTTTATATAAATTTAAAACATGAGAAAATAAATATATTTTGTTTATTTTTAAATATTTATAAACTTTATAAGATAAAGACCTTAAAACAATTATAGACTTATACATTTAAAAACATAAACTTTAATTAAATACTTATACTTATAAACTTACCATTCGAAGGAAACTTTATAAACTTACAATTTCATTTAAACTTTAAAGACTTATAATCAAAACTTTACAAGAAATCCTATTTAACATTTTTTCAAACTTATAAACACTTATTGTTTATTTAAACCTATGAACACAGTTTAACCGTTTATTTGCTACAAGTTAATTTAACAAATTCTTAATACTTAAATGCTTTAATAAATCATAAATGATTTGTATTGATTATTTTTCAATTAGATGAATATTTGCCCTTATAGGAAATTATTTATCCTTAATAATTAGGTGTTCTTAAAATGATTATTATAGAACCTTAATCATTGTTTATTCTTGAAATAATAATTATCATTATATATTCTTTAAATAATTAAGTAATCTCTAATAATTATTAATTCGTTAAATAATTATTGTTATTTAATAATTATTAGTCTTTCACTTAACTATTATTACCACACTACTTCTAAATACTTAGGAAACTATTTTGATTATTATTACTTAACTTGTGTAATTAATAATTATAAAACTTTTAAATAATTATTTTAATCAATAATTGTTCTAAACTATAAACCTATTAAACTTGAAATTCAAAACTTTTATTTGAAACTTGATTCAAACTTTATAAAACACAATCATCCCCCATTGGAACCCTAGTCAAAATCCTGAAAATCTTAGAATTCTTGCCCTAGACTTTTAAGGTAATACTTGAAACTTTAGACTTATATTCTTAGGCTTATCGTGAGGATATTCTCCCTCTCCAAGTCTTGCAAACACTTACTCTTGTCGGATACCCTTCATCATCCAAGTGAGTATACTTAGCCCCTTTTTCCTTTCTATACTTTTGGGGTGAAACATGTTCAAAACTTTAAACTTATACAATTCTTGTACAACTATGACTACATGCTTATTCTTATGTTAAACTTGAGTCTTGTATACTTAGATTAAACTTAAAACTAGCATATTCATTAACTTTGATCAAGCCTATGGTAACAATGATAGATCTATTGCATTTGACCAATCCACCTTGATTGATTGACCCTTCGGGGGGAGCCCTTGGTGATTGTTACTGAATTAAACTTTTAAACTTGAGACTTATAAGGGTAACCTGCGGGTTATGCCTAAACTTGGTTGGAGGGTTGATATGCATAATGTTTAAGATACTTGTTCTCATACTTACATTATAGAATGCATATATCATAGTGAATTGTAACTCTTTTCAAATACTTGTTAAACTGTGTCAAAACCTTTGTATCTCACCAACTATTTTGTAGTTGACAGATTCTTTCACGTGTTTCAGGTTTTGCATCATGAGACTTGTTTGTGATCACATAGGACGCTTTGGACCTAGACTACTTATTAAATAAATGTTGTATACTTGTTATTTCCTTTGTATTGAACCTTTGAATCTATTTATTAATGAAATATTGAAACTTTAATAGTCAACCTTGTGCTATTGAACAACCGCGTCCGCCCCGACGTATAATCCGCCATCGGTTGGGGTGTGACAGATTGGTATCAGAGCCTTGGTTATAGGGAATTAGGTTAATAGACACATGACCTAGACTATAACTTAGGAGACCCAAACATGAGTTATCTCATGTCCTTTACTAGGAATTCTCACCTCATTCTATTCTTAAATCTTATACGTGAACGCTTGGAGATTTTACGTTTCTACTTACCTACGTGCTACAAGAGTCTACTACGTCGAGGATACATTCTTAGGATTTAAGTCTAATCCCCTAATAAAATTCTCGTCAAGAGTATTTAAGTTCTAGACAATGTATGAGAACTTGTGCGGACCGGAAGGGCGGATACCTGTATCCTGGGAAATTCTGTCAAGGAAAGCATTTCGTACAAATCCAAATCAACCGTTGGACCCGTATGCTTTCCTGGGAATTCTTGGGATGAGTATCCACTTATAGGAATGCACGACTTCTCTAAACATTAGTGAGCTTAGATCTCTCTTGATATGTCAAAGTACTTACTTAGTGATATGCACTAAATGAGTACCATCTCAAATACTATACACTTCATAAATTCATGATTCAAAAACTTTCCTCTGTAACCTTTACTCTATGATTCTTATGTTCCGTCTTTTCAAGAATGGTCACATGACAGCATGCTTACTCGTCATGACCTAAAGGAGTTACCTTCAAGAAGAATTCTTACGATATCAAAAAAAGAAAGACTATATGCATAAACTTATATTTATCTAGATACTACCCAATAAACTTCATGATCATTGTAATACAACCCTTTAAAACTATGTAATACCCTACAAATTCTTTTACAAACTTCATTATCTTAAAAACGTGACACCTAAGGGGAAACTCTTGTGTTTTACTTTTGTCACTCAACCAAGTTTCATTTGATAACTAACTCAAAAACTTTTGTTACGCTTTTATACATCTCAAAACTTTCATACGTCTTTAAAACTTCCACATCATCGTTTCTGGTAAACAAAACTTGACGTCTTTTAAACCTAAAGTACATTAACAAAGGGATTAGTAACCTGATTGTTTTCCCCGCAAGAGAAGAAGTCTGCTTTGGAATAGACGAATTTCACGTTTAAGACTCTAAGCCCACAATGAACCTCGACATAGTACCTTAAACCCAAATATCGGTGACAATAACTAAAAAGTTGTAGACTCACGAGGAAATTCTGGCTATGGAAATAGGGTACATAAGTGAGTCCTTGTGAGCCACCCCTTCTTCCGGGAATTCTCTTCGTCAGCCCATCAACTTCAAGCCAAAAAAAACATTTTAAATAGTACTGTGATGACTCAGTATTACGAATAAAAACTTTTGAACATATCTAATCAACTTTTCTTTCTACTCTCTCTTCTACTAGATAATGGACTCACACTCACACTCTTCACCAGTATACCGTCCAAGAGGAGAGTCCGACCGCGAAGAGAGTAGTGAGTCACCGGTGTACCAACCAAGCCCCTACCCTAATGCTAGGGCAAGAGCTGAACTCAACACCAATTAGAACAGAAACCCTAGGACATTACCACCGAGGAATCCCTATCAACCACCTCATCTTCACCACCGGTTCTCATCACCACCAAGGGACCCGTATCTAGCACCTACCCCTACTCTAAGGGCTAGGCATGCCGGGGCACCTGCCGTGGCAATGGGAATCTCGATACCTAACATTCCTAGGTTCGTGGAAACCGCGGAATTTATGAGGCGAGAGATGGAGCATAGGGCTCGGCAAGACCTGTTAAACCAAAGGATCGACGACCTGGCCAATCAAATCTGGATCCAGGAAGAAAAGATCACAACTTTGGAGGAAGACAGGGAAATCCTCGAACACCATACCGATACCACTAGAGCGGAGGCTAGGTTTGCCATCCAAGTGACTCTAGCAGTTCTTGTGGTAGTACTTGTCTGCTTCCTAGCGGAGAGTTACCTAAGGCGTGAGTGAAACCTCTGTTTTTCCTTAATTTTAATTTTCCGTTTAATGGTGAATGTCTTATGTAAGGGCTGGAAGTCCCAATTTTGAAACGTTTAATGAAAGTTATTTTCAAATTTCATCTTGTTATCACTTACTAGTTTGACTTTTCTGTCACCATCACAAACTTAACACTTCTACCCAAAACACTTTCGTCAAAAGCAGCTCACGTTAGTAATTAACAACGTGGCATCAAACTATAAAAACCCTAAGTGACACGTAAACTTGAAGAATAAACCTTGGACAAACCTTCTAAATTCGTAAAGCACCCTTTTAAAACAACATGACTTACGAACCACTGCCGTAATCAACTATGATCCTTACCCCTTATATAGACTTAACACTTCTGAACTTGACCAACTTTTCCTTGGACAACCATACATACCTCCCTGTAAGTCCTACTTATACTACTCATCGTTGTTTAACTCACTATTCTTGAACATCTTAATTATACACTAAATAAAAGAAAACTACGTATTATTTTATGAAACAAGACAAATCATTTGTAAACATACTATCATTTCCAAAACTTTTCCCGTTACCCTATACTAGAAGACTTTCCCCATCAAACTCTTGCCACGTAAAAGATTTGCTATATGTCACAACGGGAACTAAAGGCTTAAATGCACGTTGCTAAAACATCAAACTTCGTATACACAACTATAAGGTCAGAGACTTTTGAGCCATGTAAAAACTTATACAAACATTCGAAACCGTATCCTTGAAAACTGAACACCTTCTAAACCAAAGTAAGCATGTACAACAAAACGTCATGTAAAACTTGGTTTCAATATTGAAACTTGAAATCAACTGACCTACCCTATCTTCAAACTCATACTTGGATTCTCAGTCTTGAAAACTTTTTGTGTTCGTCCTAACTAACCCTTATAAAACTTGATAAACGTTCATTTCAGATACACGAGAAAATTTCACTCTTGATACTAGAAACTAGCACGAATAAGGACATTGCTCTCTTAGCAGAGTACCTCCCCTGCATTATTCACAAAACCAACACAATCGGGATCCACCTAACCTTCCGGACAACTCGAATCTTCTGGGAAAGAGCGTATAACGGTTAATCCTGTTCCAAACGCTGTCCCACACCTCTCTTAAATACTAGAGTATTTAGATAACCACTTTATACTCAAAACGTAATCCACCTTGATTGATTGACCCTTCGGGGGGAGCCCTTGGTGATTGTTACTGAATTAAACTTTTAAACTTGAGACTTATAAGGGTAACCTGCGGGTTATGCCTAAACTTGGTTGGAGGGTTGATATGCACAATGTTTAAGATACTTGTTCTCATACTTACATTATAGAATTCATATATCATAGTGAATTGTAACTCTTTTCAAATACTTGTTAAACTGTGTCAAAACCTTTGTATCTCACCAACTATTTTGTAGTTGACAGATTCTTTCACGTGTTTCAGGTTCTACATCATGAGACTTGTTTGTGATCACATAGGACGCTTTGGACCTAGACTACTTATTAAATAAATGTTGTATACTTGTTATTTTCTTTGTATTGAACCTTTGAATCTATTTATTAATGAAATATTGAAACTTTAATAGTCAACCTTGTTCTATTAAACAACCGCGTCCGCCCCGACGTATAATCCGCCGTCGGTTGGGGTGTGACAGTTGGACACTTCCCGAGACTATGAATGATTTCTTTTGGTAAAGACGTCTTTAAAGTTTCACACGTTTTCATCTCTCGATCAAACTTCTGCTTTTCTTGTTTACTAAGAGCTGTCACTGGTTTAGGAACATCATAATATCCCATATAGTCATAAGTAGGATACACATATCCTTCAAATATGGATGTCTAAAAGTTTTCATCAGTTTCTGATATGAACTGTTCGAACCGGACTTTCCAGCTACGGTAATCTGATATGCACAAAAGCCTCGGTGGCATAGTTCCAATCTCACTATCATCATAAGAAATTGACATTTTAAAATTTTTATGAAAATATCCGGAAAAAAAATTTCCCACCAAAATACTCTTTTTAAAAAATTTCAAAAATTCAAAATTTCAAAAATGATTCAAAACAAGCATATAAACTTTCCCTAAAAAATTTGAACAAGAAGAATTTTTTCGGCAAAATACTCTTTTTAAAAAATTTCAAAAATTCAAAATTTCAAAAATGATTCAAAATAAGCATATAAACTTTCCCTAAAAAATTTGAACAAGAAGAATTTTCCCGCCAAAATACTCTTTTTAAAAAATTTCAAAATTTCAAAAATGATTCAAAACAAGCATATAAACTTTCTCTAAAAAATTTGAACAAAAAGAAATTTTTTTTTTTTTTTTGAAGATCACTAGCTAAGTTCGCCTGACTGAGCGAACTTGACCCCAAGCGAACTTGTTAAGTTCGCCTGATCTTCACCAAGCGAACTTATTAAGTTCGCCTAATACTGAGTGAAGCGAACTTATTAAGTTCGCCTCTCCAAGTTCGCCTGTAACAGAATGACTAAGTTCGCCTGCATCAGCTGTTCATCCAAACACGAACCAAAAATTCCGAAAATCATCATATCTTGCTGAATTGATGGAATTTGATTAAATTGAACCGTATGAATGTGTAGGAACTGATTAGGAATACTTCTATCGGATCAATTTCATCAAATGAATCCAAAATCAATCGAAAATGATCAAAAATTCTCCATTTTTATCAAGAACACAAAAGAGATGAAAAATCTTCAAAATCTCTGAAATTTGATGTTGATTGGACACGAAAACACCACGAATCTTCTGCTAATCAAGAGCAAAAGCTCTGATACCACTTGTAGGTCCCCGATTCTGTGCGTGACAGATCTCTAGACTCGCGGTACGACACGGTGATAACGTGCGGAATCCATGATCAACGTCGTGTAACTCAATCAATAACAACAGTGTAAATAAACGCTTTGTATTTCCACCACAATATCAGGTTACAAGATTCTATCTCTAATCAAGTCTACTCTGATATCGTCTTTTGTCTAAACTCTAATTCTGTTATGTCTCAGTTCCTCTATTTATAAACACCAGTTCTGCAGTAGGCGAACTTAATAAGTTCGCCTCATAGATGCTTAGGCGAACTTATTAAGTTCGCCTCTAATAGGCTAAGCGAACTTAATAAGTTCGCCTCAGATAGACTAAGCGAACTTAACAAGTTCGCCTCTAATAAACCACTCTATGAACTTACACAGAATTTTATCAACAGTTACAAAACATGTCCTAACAGTCCTAGATTCGTAGGACCATTCAAAATCCTGAAAAGAGTTGGGCCAGTTACCAGAAGAAAATGAATGGGATACACGATGTATTCCATGTGTCAAATCTACGCAAGTGTTTGGCAGTTGAATCTCTGGTAATGCCCCTACAAGACGTAGAGGTAGAAGAAAAATTAAGATTCGTAGAGCAACCTCTGCAAATCGAGGACAGGTAGGAAAAGAAATTGAAAAGAAAGAAATTGATGATCGTGAAAGTAAAATGGAACTCCAGACGTGGACCTGAGTACGCGCGGGAACTAGAGTCTGAAATGAAAAAGAAATATCCTCACTTGTTGGAATAATCTCGAGGACGAGATTAAATCAAGTAGGGGAGGATGTAACACCTGCCACGAAAATATCCAAGATTTGACAAAGGTACAAACCACAAGGACTATAAGTGTAATTAACCTATAGATCAAGGTTCAAAAGGTAAAAACATGAAAATTCATTGGTAACGGACCTTCACGGACGGTAACGGTCTGTTACGGACTGGGCACGCGAACCCTGATGGCTTGCCACGTGTCCGGTGACTCATCTTCAAAATCTGACGCGTGGAAACCCTATAACGGACCGTCACGCCTGGTAACGGTCCGTCATAGACGCAAAAGCACCAGGGTGCGCCACGTACCACTCCGTAACGGACCGTCACGCCTGGTAATGGTCCGTCACACCTCAAACTGACTAGAGGCGACACGTGTCTGATGACTCGCGAACCCTAAACTGGTGACGGACCGTCACCACCCGTAACGGTTCGTCACGGGTCTAGAAGTTGCCCTATAAATTGTTGATCGAGTTCAGTCCATTCTCTCATCTCATACTCGATCTTCACTATCATTTCTTGTCCCAGAGCTTCCATAGCCCACTCCCGACGATCTCGGTCCAACTCTCGCTCATTCTAGTGCCCGGTGTAAAAAGTAACGCTCATAGAAAGGTCGAAACGCTAGAGAAACCAAGTTAAGAAGATAGTCTATAAGCTTTCGACTTAGAGGCTCATTCCTATAAACCTAGGTGGATACTTTATCTCTCTAAAAACTTGTGTCAAATATTTACTTTTACGAAAATGTCCAAATAAAGGTTAAGGGAATAATGCTCAACGTTCTTCTACGAACAAAGCATTCAGGCCATAGGTATGCGTAAAACTTGTAAGGGATACATGGGTCATGGGTGAAATTCCCGGATTGCGGCTGGTGCTTGTCTTATAACAACTTCGGAGGCAAACCTGTCCCTTGTTATAAGACATGACGCTAGTGTATACTGTGGTGCGATTGAACATGACGGGCCTGCTGAATGTGTGGATTGAACATAAAGTTGTGATTATAAAATTAATACTTGTTTGTGCCAAATTATTTTAATGTCAAGATAATTGTATTCACAGGCGTTCGCGCTGACGTTTTATTTTCAAAATGTTTTCAGGAAATGAATTAACTGAAATAAGAATGGGGTATGGGCAGACAACAGGTCTGACCCAAAGAAAATGTGAGAGGCAGACATCAGATCTGACCTATGAAAAGGATAAACTTGCACGTTGAATTCTCAATCCTCGTGCATAGAAAATCCTAAACAAAAGGTAAAGAGAGATAAGACCAGGGGATTGATCAACCCTGGATAATACTATTTCATGTGGCTGTAAATGTATTTAGTTTCAAACATTGTTTTGTAATTAAAATGAAAAGGGTATTTAAATCACTATGTTTATAAAATAAATATAAAACTTTTGTCTTCCAACTGAGTTTTGATATTTACAAATACAACCCTTGAGGTTGAAAGAATGTTGAAACGATCCTTTTGAAAAAGGCTTCCGCTGTATTTATAAAAACTCTGAAATCAAAGTTCAAAGGTGATATCAATCGTGCTCGTACACGTCCAGGGGGTGCCTGGGGTGGGGTGTGACATCACTTTTCCATATCGGACCGCTATGGTCTGGATGTCGGTCCGCTATCTGTCCACGTGTTAGATTTCTACCTAGTGAGTCACATGACACATGTTACAACCTGATTTATTCCTTCTTCCCTACATAGCGGACCGTTATGGTCAGGGATAGCGGTCCTCTATCCCCCCTTCCAAAATTTTCATTTTCAGTCCTTTATCTTTGAAGAATATATTGTTTTAACTCCTAGACTTCAATACTTGATATTTTTAGCCTTTATTTTTTATAGAAAATTCAAGGTGTTACAGTTTTCTTTGAGCATCATTACTGTTCTAGTAGCTTACAGTAACTTAAAGCTACATCAGATGGACATTAAAGCAACCTTCCCTAACATTGATCTACATGTTTATAAAATAACCTAAGAGTTCTAAACTGAAGGTTAAGAACACTTATTCTTTAAGTCAATGAAATCCATGTATGGGTTGATTGAAATCATAATGCAACTCTCTTTATCAAGAACTAAGTAAATTTATACACCTACCTCAAAGAAGAGTGGGAGCAATTAATGCAAACTTGTCCTTATATAGATGACATTCTTTTGACAAGTATATATTACATGAGTCAAAGCATTGATTACTCATATTTTGACATGATGGATCTTGGATATACCTCTTATGTGATAGGTATCAAAATACACCAAAATAGATCCATTGGGATATTAGTTTCATCCCATAAGCTTTACACTAAGCGGATCCTTACACATGTAACATTTAAATTGTTCTCCTTTAAAGGCTAATAGGATAAATGAAAATTATTTTCTTATGCTTCATTAATTAGAAGCCTTATGAAGGTTAAAGTGTATACTTGTTTAGATATTGCTCACATTGCTAAACACTAGACTAGTCTAGATTATTGTAAAGCATTTAAAAGAATGTTGCAATATCTTTAACAAACAAGAGACTATAATTTAAAGAAGAAGTGAAAACGGTTGACCACTCTTATTCTGATTTTGTTGTATTCAAATAAAACAAAATGTCAACTTCGGGGTATATCCTTATTTCAGCAGACAGACCTATCTAATGGATGAGTCATAAGGAACTGTTAACAACAACCTAAATTTCAATGACATAATATGTTGTTGATCACAACATAATTGTCACTAAATGTTGTTGAAAAATTTATCAGTGGGCTCATAATTTAGTAACTCCAGATAAATATCATATCGAAGACTTATTGTGATAAGTCAGCTACCCTTGCTTCTCGAACAGTAACAGTTCGAGCAGAGCTGCATTAAATTCCGATACGAAATTATTGTTCACTTGTGAACAAGTAGAGGAAACTAAATCTTTGTATCGAATACATTCATGATATGCTAATGGATCCAAATAACTAAAGGTCTATCACCCATAAGTCTTATGTGAGCGCTTATAATTAAAACGGGTTTACTAATGACCATACATAATTGCATATCGTACTATCAATGATTAATTTTTAAAATTTTCTCACTTATTTGAATTTGTTTGTCTCTAAATATGTTTATGCATCCCTAATGACATATAGACACTAATTATACAAATCAACGTTAAAGGGTTTATTTGTCAATTTGATCCTAAGTTCACTTAAGTTTTAAATTTGCATTGTAGTATGACTAATGGGGGTCTTGAGTCGAATGTTGATTCAATGACTGTATTTCTCTGTTACAGTTAAAGTTTAGAACTAAAATGAGTATTAAATCTGATAAGACTTACTAATACTCATAATAAATTATCACTCGGCCAAGTGGGAGAATGTAAGACTCACGTTTTATTAAGTATGGCCAACGTGATTATTTGTCTAATTATTAAAACGACCAATTGATTTATTTATTATTAACCTATTGCTATTAATTAGTCGATGAACCTAACTACTCTTAATGGGTCATTAATGAGTTTCCCCTTGGATGTACATAAAGAGAGTTTATTAGAGAGAACTAACTAATGAATCTTCAATCACCAAATAAGATTTTCGTCCCTCTCTCTCTCTCATACCCGTGAGTTCTCACGAACTCACCTAAAGCATCCTAATCGTACACCCTAAACGGGAACCCGATCTTCCTGTGGATCATGACGTCTTCCCTCTCTGTGGTTAGCTTATCGGGTATTCAATTATTGTTTGTTTTCCATTATTATGTTTAAGAATTGATCAATAAAAGTAAAATAGTAGATTGAACCAACTAAAACTGTTTTAAGTGACATCGATCCATATTTACACAAGAATCACGTCGAAAGTGTTGAACACCTTTTTTCAAGTTGTGACCGAAAAATACACAAAAACCTAATCAAACAATATATTTGCACAACGAGAAAACACAACTTAAAAAGCTTATCAAATTTGAGATTTATAAATTAACATACCCACATTATACTATTATTTAAAGACAATGGGTAAATAGTATCTATTTTGTCTTTTGTTTTTTTTACTTTTGTGGTTTTTTCTTCTTTTTCGGTTTTTTAAAGTTTTGGCTTTAGATTTCTAATCATTGCGTCTGTATTTGCGTTCAAGTTTCTTGACAGTACATTTTCAGGTTTTACCAGTGACGTTCGCTTTAGGGTTTTACGTTTGAGTAATGGTCGTTGCGACGTGTTTTTATATCTGCGTATGCGTTCGGGTTACTTGACGCTACCCTTTCAGGTTTTACGGCCGAGTGACGCTTGCTTTTACGATGGGGTGCGTTTTAGGATTTTTTGACAAAGTGATAGTCGTTGCAACGTTTTGATACTCGAGATTGTGTCGCCGCCGCAGTGCTAGGTTGTGTAATTCCTAGTTATATATTAAACAATTAACAAAGGATGAATAGTAACCTAACCGTTTATTTTTTTGCCAAGTGTCTCAAATGTATTTCAAGTTATGCATTTTTTTTTTCAAATTTGATAACAAAATTGACCAACATGCGTTTAGCCCAATGGTATCCTTGTGTATTAAATGGTGCCTATTCCCCTAGAGGTCGAGGGCTCGAGCCCCGCTGTGGACTTTGTAGTATATTAGATGGATGTTTGAGCTGATGTTTTAAAAAATAATAACAAAATTGAACCAGCCTTGGTGGTTAGATGCCTTATCTCTTATTGAATAGGTCATGTGTTCTAATCCTCCCCGTGACTTGAATTTAAATTTTTTTTCAACCTTAAAAAATTGGTTTGGGCATTACTATTGCTATTGCTATTGCTATTGTTTCTGCTTCTGCTAATATCATTATTATTTTTTCATTTATAACTTTTAAAATGTATTGTTTGCGGCGTATTTATTTTTATCTATGTTTCGACATAAATTTTATTAAAAACCGAGTCGAGTCAAACATAATATATTTTATTTTATTTTTATTTTGAAATTAAATTTAGTGTTTCTTAACGCTCATTTTCTCAGCAACGTGGTTTTATAGCTCGCGACTTTGTATTTGTTCTTGCACAACTTTTAAATTCAATTTGGTGTTCTTTACTTTTTTTTTTCTAAATTCAATTCCAGCTGCAACGTATGTGGAAATTCTATTAGTTAACAAGTAAAAGGCAAAAGCTTCACTGTTGATGTGATTTTTAAATCTTACACTTTACTCGTATCGAAAATAAAGCAAATGATCAATAATATCAAGTGCTACAAACTCACATAACACGATAAATGTCTAAAACATGTTATAACTTGATAAACAACGATTTAGATAACTCAAACTCATAACTCTATTGACCGATTACTCATTAAATACTCATATAAGCAACCAAAATAACACAAACCGAATGGAAAATTAATTGATTTCGATCTAATCCTTTATAAAAGCAAGATCATTAAGATTATACAAAAATATGAAAAAGATACATACATAGATAAGATATAGCAAGGAGTGTTTGAAATGTGAAAGACATGCTTCAAGACTTGGCCTTTGAACTAAGTGTGTACTATGTAATTAAAGAGAAATAATGAGAGTTAAATTAGGGGTGTTGAAAAATATATGAATTCGAACACTCGGATGAGAAACCAGAAATTTCGAGGCTGAATTATCTAAAAATTCGGATATCCGAATTTGGATTGTAATTTAAAAAAAATTAGATATCCGAATATATTAATTAATGTATTTTTAAAATATATTTATTACTTATTAGGTATATTTCACTTGTAGCCCTAAATCCCTATTCACAGTCCTCGTTTCAGACTTCCAGTGGTCCACACGACCACGCCAATCTTAATCCTCATCGCCTATCGGTCATAATCCATGAGATACCGAGATTCATTCCAAGGCTACAACCTCCAACCATTCGAACTACTCAGCCTAATCCACAACCCTATTCCACATGCCTAAATCCTAAATTCCTAATCACGGTTCCAGAGCCCATATTGACTTATTGTTCCGTTATAGCTTAGTCTGGAGGTGTGAAGAACATAAGAAGATTGTTTCAAACTCGATAAGGTAGGAAGTTAATATTTTGTGTATATTGAACATTGATTTGATAATGGATGATCTTTTTACAAGTTTTGAAACATGAGTCGGTGCTTAACTTGGTGGAAACAGTGTTGTTCAAAATCAAACCTGCAACAGTTGTGTGTTTTGGATATCTGAATCCGTATCCGTAATTTTCGGATATCTGATTTTGCACAACCCAAAATCATATGCACATCAAGAATCAAGAGTTTTCTTCTACCTGAATTTTCCTGTTTTGCCTTTTCTTTTTCTAATTTGTTTTATTTTCTATAATATTTTTCTTGATGCTAGTAAGTATTAAGAAAATACAAATATATTATTTTATTTAATAGTAAATGTATACAATAACAATATGTTGTATTTATATTTATTTATACAATTAGGTTAGAATCCCGTGTATTACACGGGTTGAATAAATGTAATGTTATATACTTAGTAATAAAAAATCATGTCTTTAAAAACCCATGTATTACACGGGTTGAATAAAATATAATGTAATATATTAAAACATACACTCGTCAAAATATGTCTTTAAAAAATGTTTTTTGACGTAAAAGTTATAAATTATGTTAAGTTAATATTTAAAACATTTTTATTTCAACTGGGCATTAATTTTTTTATGTAATTGATAAATATTAATTCATATTAAATTCATTTGATTAATGATAATAAATATCCATAATTAGATTTATATTAAATATTTAAAAATATATTTTTTTAATATCATTATTTAATAAAAGAGAGAGGTAGAAAAAGAATGTTAAGGATGCATCAGAAAGTGACACGTGTCCCATAAGATTTTTATTTATTAGTATAAAGATATATATTTTATGTAAACTAAGCATATTGTTGAAATAAATAATAAACAAATTTGTCTTATTTTATATAAAAAAAATATATATTACTCAGAAGTAGCAAACCTTTCATTATCTCACTCGATCATGGGGATTTTGGGTAATGGTGAGACGCTTAGGTTTTGGTCTGATCATTGGATTGGGTCGGCTCCACTGATGGTTTATTTTCCTGCCTTGTTCAAAATCGAGTTGGATAAAGCTTGTCTAGTCCGGGACCGATGCCAAATGTCGGGTAACACTCTTACTTTTACTTGGTTTTGGAAACGAAATATTTTTCTTCCCTTTGAATTGCTGGAATTAAATACATGCTGCACTACACCGTCATAAATGAAGTTTCGTGACGGGCCGAACAAATGGGCTTGGTCGGGATCTTCAGTTGGAACATTCTTGGTAAAATCAGTGAGGACTAGTTTCGCAAGTCAAAGAGCGGTACCTCAGGGCCATGCTTTTGAATGGAACAATTGGCTACCTTAGTAAACATCTTTGGTTGGAGAACAAACGCGAAAAGGATCCCAACTAAGATGGCGCTGCCAGGGGCGAAGGTTACAAGGGGCCGGGGGTGGCTCCGGCCCCTACCGTTTTTTCCGTTGGTAGTGTAAATTTTCGCGGTTTCGTCAGAAAAATTTTATACATATTGAGCCGGCCCCTCCTGATTTTTTTCTTTAAAAAATTCTTGGCCCCTCTGATTTTTTATACCTAAAAATTTCAGTTCAATGCTCTCTGATTAATTCGATAAGTTATGAGTACGAAATAAAAAAATAGATTGTGCATTTAAAAAATAAAAATGTAAGTTTAGGGGGGGAAATGAAAAATTCAAATTAATTACCCTAACAATCTAACATCATTTGCCTCCTAAGTCAAATTAATCGACCAGTCCCGTATTCCCCCATCCCCAAATCGCTGAAGCTGAACTGCTCTGCTCCCTAATCGTCGTCGCTCGCCAGTCGCCGCCGCTCGCTACCTCCTCTCCTACCGCAGTGGTGTTCCTTGTTCAGTTGTTCGGCTGTTGAACAGGGGCGAAGGTTAGAATTCACTCAATTAAGCAATTCTTGATTTCTTGTTAGTTTGTTAGTTGTTACTAGGATTATTGTATATTATTGATGAATGATTTCTTGATTTCTTAAATATTAGGGTTAGAAAATTAGAGACATGTTATTAATGCAAGTGATTTTTTATTATTAGTTTAACCTAAAGCGATGTTTGCACCGCTGACCGTTATGTAGTGAATCATCTATAGATAAAACATCTTTATCTGTAATTTTGTGTCTTATGATGTTGGTCTTTGGGTTCGGTTGATATCTGAGGCCGTGATGTATGTATCATAACTCATTCAATCTACCATGTTTGCTAAAGTGGTGACTGGTGAGAAATAGTTTTGCAAATATTGCATTTATCTGCTCTAATTGATTTTAAGGTTTAATGTTGAAGTTATATGTAGCGATAAATATTTTGGTTTTGCTCTTGCTATTTAGGCTACATTGGAGCTTCTAGAGCATAAGGGAGCTGCAACACGAACAAGAGTCCAGAATGTGTATGACATATGGATGAAGAAGGATCCAGTAGTTACAACATAGAGAGGATTTTTCTTTCAGGTACTTACCATTTCTCTCGCATTATCATAGATAATTAGATATTTAGAGTTATTTATTGTTGATTTGTTTGACCAGACCCGAATTGAATCGCCGACCCGAACATATAACCCGAAACATAGCGATAGTAAAAAAAATTTGGGTCTCGTGACTTTCGGCCTCCGCTACTTATTTTTTCAAGCTCCGCCACTGGGCGCTGCTTTGGAGGAATATCCACACGAACTCAACAGATTGTGTACTATGTGGCGAGGCGGAAGAGACGGTTAAATATCTTCACCGCCTGCTATGTCACTGCTATAGTATGGCAAAAGATATCATCTTGGTGTAATCTCCCCCCCCCCCCCCCCTCTATGCCTTCTCAGTACCTGACCTTTTTAATTCTCAGCTGATCGGGGGACTTAAAGACTCAAGAAAACAGGCGACACATTCCATTATTCTGCTGTCCTGTTGGGCCATTTGGAAGGCCAGAAAAAAACTCTATTCGAAGATCACCCGGTTTCTGTAGCAAATATTATTGAAGAAATCAAGATTCTCGGTTACCTTTGGATTAAAAATAGAGCAAAAATGAACTTGATGGAATGGCAAGAGTGATGCTTATTTAAAATCTAGGTTGTAATCTTCTTTTCTGTTTCTGGATAGTTTCGGCCCTCTGTTGGCCTGCGTGATTTTGTTTTCTGTTGTTGCCCTGCTAAGCCTCAAGCTTTGCATTTTTTTTTTCAATGAAATTAGCTGTTCGAAAAAAAAAGCTTAAAGAAGTACGTATAAATGACAGGCCGGATGAAAAATGTGCTTTCCACGTAAGAACATAAATTTACCATATAAATCATAAATTTTTCACCTTGCCCTTTTAGGCATTTTATATTAATAATTTAAGTGAATTACATTTTTAATTCACGTGTTTGGGCCAAAATTATGATTATCACCATCATTATTATTATTATTATTATTATTATTATTATTATTATTATTATTTCATGAGTTGTTTTTAAATATTCAAATTCTTTTACCTTAAAAATAGTGTAATTATTCTATTAAATTCACTCAAACTTTTTCTAATTATTAATTACTTGAATTTTAATATCATTTTATTATTATAAATTTTTTAAATGTTAAAATTAAGTGACCGAAAGGATGGTCATAGATACGAAACTTAGTTATGTGATTATATATTTTCAAGTTTAAGCTAAAATATAAGACTTGATTAGTTTCTAGTTATCGTTGACCACTTGGTGCAATGGTATCCCCAAGACTTCCCATAGTGGAGGTCTTGGGTTCGAATCCGGGTCACAGCAAAAAAAGGGGTTTGTGGTCAGGTTAGAGGGTTTACCCAGTTAGGAGTTCCTCCTGAGGTGGGCTGCCTTGAATGTTCTAGGTGTTGCCCCGAAAAAACTCAATTATCCTATAATATCTAGGTGTTGCTGTTAAAAAAAAAGATTAGTTTCTAGTTTAAAAGATGTACGACTATCTATGTTTTAGAACACTACTTAAATTGCTAACTATTTTATGAATTTATACTTTATAAAAGTTGTTACTCACATTGCTTTGACTTGTGAATATCAATCGTTTGTGGGTTGGAACTCAGCAGAATCGATGATCGTTCAATCGGTTTGGACTTTGGAGTCTTAACATTCATTCGTTTTGGTTGTTTGTGATTTCAATTGAAATTGCAGAGAATTGTTTTGTAATATGTTTTCTTATTTTTTACATTGATCAGCAAAGGATATAAATAAGCAATACAAAGAAAGGAAACAAATCATCTGCTGGCATATCCTTTTGATTGGCTTGCAACGGTCTGTAATTGTAAGTGTAGATGGCAAGGATTTTTATTGAGAAGGAAATGATGTTATGCTGAACCAGAATTATCTCCACAAAAATAGTTTTGTTTTCTAACACTCCCCCTCAAGTTGAGTAGTGGGGTTTCCGATGCTCAACTTGTTAAGACAATGGTTGAAGACTTTTTCGTTGAGAGCTTTTGTTAATATATATGCTAGTTGGTCTTCTGATCGAACGAATGGCAGCTCTATAATCCCTGTTTCAAGTTTTTCTTTGATGAAGTGCCTATCAACTTCCACATGCTTGGTACGATCGTGTTGAACGGGGTTCTCTGAGATTTGTATAGCAGCTTCATTATCACACATGATACTACTAGCTTCGGTATGAGGAAATCCAACCTCACCAAGAAGTTTGCGTATCCATAAAACTTCTGCAAGGCCTCGTGCAATCCCTCGGAACTCAGCTTCTGCACTTGATAATGCTACAACTTTTTGTTTCTTGCTTCTCCATGTAACCAGGTTCCCACCAACCAAGGTAAAGTACCCAGATGTTGACCTTCAGTCTCCTTTATCTCCTGCCCAGTCTGCATCTGTATAGGCTTGGATCTTTAGATGTTCGTTTGGTTGAAAAAGAACCCCATGGCATGTTGTCATCTTGAGGTATCTAATGATTCTCAAGACTGCTTCCATGTGAGCTACTTGAGGTTGATGCATGAACTGGCTGACTACCGCAACTGCATATGTAATATCTGGGCGAGTATGCGATAGGTATATTAGTTTACCTACTAAGCGTTGGTACCTTTCTTTGTCTGTTAATTCCCCATCTTCTTCCATAAGGAGTTTATGATTAGCTATCATTGGTGTGTCAGCGGGCTTGCAATCGATCATTCCTGTCTCAACAAGAAGGTCAAGAATATATTTTTTTTGACATATAAAAATACCTTGTTTAGACCTTAGTACTTCAATCCCAAGAAAGTACTTGAGTCTTCCTAAGTCCTTCATTTCGAATTCGGTGAACAAGTTTGCCTTTAACTTCTTCATTTCTTCCTCATCGTTTCTTGTAATGATCATGTCATCAACATATATAATTAAACAAGTCACAAGATTACCTCTTCGTTTAAGAAACAACGTGTGATCAGAATTGCTTTGATGGAATCCATTGCTTTTCATTGCTAAAGTGAATCTTCCAAACCATGCACGAGGAGATTGTTTAAGCTCGTAGATGGACTTCTTCAGACGATAGGCTTCTTGATCGGTGTCGAAGGGACCGGTCAAAGATAAAGAATTAGAGTGTCCTAATCACCTTAAACTAGTTAGGGTAAGAAGGGTGTCGAACCACGAAGAGTTTGTGATCGGTGCTTAACTTTAATTAACAATGTGATTTATGAAGTTGCAATGGGTCTTTCTGACCAAACACAAGCAATGATTGAGGTGAAATTAACAAATCCAACAAGCAATGATTATCAACTAGCAAAACGATCACGAGTAATCAAGTAGCAAATAAACGGTTTAAGTTGTAAACAATAATTAAAAAGGAATCACACCCGGGTTTCAAGTTCACAAGTAATTAGGGATTATCACACCAACATATGAGTTCAAACAATCAAATGGTTATCCAAATCAAATTAACCAAATCTAACCAAGAACATCAACATTCATACATCATCGGCAAATAATGTAAAACAATATTCACGAATGAAATCGAGACAAATGTATGCAATATAGAATTAGATTAATCAATAGATTCAACACAAATCAAAGTTCATAGCAATTATCATCTAACGGGGTCAATGGTGCAAGAATTTATCGACTCCCGTGAGTTCATAACCATACTAAACACAAAGATTCAAGTGTTTTAAACCAAACGATTACAAGAATTGTTTCTCAAAGCTAGCACATGATAAAACCCTAAAAACTTACAAACAATCCACCCGGGAATGATTACCGGTGGATTAGCCGCTCATGGTTGTAAAATTCATCTTCAATTCTTCAATTTCTTGATACTGATCTTCACTAATATGTTTCTAGCCTCCCAAAATCGCCCTAAACTGTTGTTCAAAAGATGATTTCGAAATTTGGGAAGAAACCCCCAATTAAACACTGAAAATCGGCTGTTTCACAAAAAATCCGCGTCTGAAACGTAACCAGCGTAAGCTTACGCTGGTATGGCGTAGGCTTACGCCGTGTCCCTGAAGCCTGCTGTGAAGAAACTGGTTAGGCGTAGGCCTACGCTGGGCGGCGTAAGCTTACGCTGCATGGCGTAGGCTTACGCTGGATCCTGGGTTTTTGCCCCGTTTTCTCCGTGTCTTTTCCGACTCTTGCATCTCTCACTTAATATCTTTCAAAATCATACTTTAAGCTTCCAACACCTGCACATGCACATCTACACAAAACTTTTGTATTCCACATTTAATTTACATAAATATCACATGTTACACCCTTTAATGCATAAAACTTTGGTCGCTTATCACATCCCCACACTTGAGTTTTGCTTCCCCTCAAGCAAAGTCTTTTGCTTCAAATCCACATTACAAATTCTCAAACAATTGTTTTAACTCAACATAAGTTTAGGTCCAAGGTCAAGCCAGATTCATAAGAATTATACTCTCAATAGATTTACAATCCAACAAACAATTTATGACTTTTTAAACAAAAGGAAACACTTGAACGAGCTTAACTCATATCCAGTTATGGATTTGAATGCACACACCCCTCACAATCAATCACTCCACTCGGTTTCATATATGGGCTAGCGATGATGTGCTAGTATTTTTCACTCGAAACCAAACAATGAATCACATTATCATAGGCTTGCATATTGATCACATCTCCACCTACTAACACAACTAAAACGCACAAATCAAAAGGTCTTTTAAGGGTTGTAATGTAGGCTAGGGTTACGGGTATGGATAAGGATTTTTAAAGTGGCTAAAGGTGAGTGGAATTCAACTAATGAAACTACAAATCAATCCTAAAACTTTCAAATCTCTACTATGGGTATAGATGACCCATCAACACTAAAATTCTTATTTCTTCAAACTATCAAATGAAACTTGGGTTAAATTGACCCAATAACATCTTTTATTATAATTCAAACTAATACTCAAAACCTTTTGGACACATGTTGACCCAATACTATTTTTGTATTTCTTTTTCATGCCTTTTTTTTTTCAATTGCAACCGCAACTTCAATAATCTAAGTTAATTGAAATCCAACTCACAGGTTTAAAAAGAAAAGGCTAAAAAGGTGAATGGGCTAATGTTATGGGTTTTCTCAAAAGAAAAGGTATAGGCTCAGAATGGCATCTAGTGGATATTAACGGGTAAGGGTATAAAAATGGCTAAAAATAAAAACGGTTTTTCCTAATGCCTTTATCATCTTTGTGCAATCAATTGGTTCAAGGTCTCAACATGTATCAACACTATGCAAGTTCTAAAATGTGAAACAAAGTGGCTAAACACTCAAGTAAGAGAATATTTATATCAATTTGGCTCAAAATCTCACAACATGGTGGAAAATAGGTTACCGACATGTGCATGCAAGCCGTCACCTTCAATTTTGTTACTCCCAAATCCAACATTTCCAAATTTTTTTTTTTTCATTTGTTGGAAAGACTTAATCAAGTACTTAGTGAATTAACCATGACGAAAGACCTCTACCAAACACTTTGTAAAACAATTATAAAAAAATTTGTATGGTTTCCAAGATTTTCCACATCCCCACACTTGAACCTTACATTGTCTCAATGTAAATAGTTATAAAATATAAAAGTGCGGTTTGTGGGTGCAAAAACATCCAATACCCAATATCTCCAAATATCCAACTCAAAGATTACCATAACCATAAGCACCAACCCAACCACAATCAACCAAATTTCAAACAAAAACACACCAAAACACACAAAAACAGACAAAAATAATATAGTTCAATCAAAGTAACACAAATATGAGAAAGAGTACGTTGACCTGATTAGAGGCGATCATAGAGTGCTTGAACCACCACCAAAAATGGACTCGTAAGTCTCCCATGAGTCTTCCCCACACTTGAGTGTTGCTATGGTGACGAAACTAAAACACACAATACAAAACAAAACAAAGACAAAATAAAGACAATCACAAGCCGGGTTGCCTCCCGGTTAGCGCTAAGTTTATTGTCCTCAGCCCGACATTACCTCCTTATGGAGGTTGAAACACAAACTTGCTTCCATTAGCTCCCCCACCACCTTGGTTGTTATCACTCCAACTCCAAGTCTCCTCTCTTGTAAATTCCACATCAAAAAAATCTCCTTTCTCGTTCGGATGTTAGACATGGTCGGGTGGCTTCTTTGCATCTTTCGACCTCTCAGTTTCCTTCTCGGTTGCCTTCGGCTCGTCTTTCACATTAAACCTGTCAAACATAATACATTTCTTTTTGGTGTCACCCTCATTTGCCTTGGCACGAGGATGACACACGTTAGTAGTAACCGATTTTGAACACTTATTTTCAACCGAATATGTAAATGAATTTGAAAAAATATTTATGTTCAACTTACGATTCCCAAAGGTCATGTCAACAGTGCCGTTTCGGCAATTGATTTGCGCATTTGTGGTTTCCAAAAACGGTCTTCCCAAGATCACTCGTGGCTCCTCCTCCTTAGTAAGTGGTGCATAATCGAGCACCAAGAAATCTCCCGGATAGTAAAATTCTCCAATCTTCACGGCCACTCCCACTAGTTTCCCCCGAGGCCGCGTGCGTGTAGCATTCGCTAACACCAAGGTGGTGGTGTATTCTTCTAATGGACCAAAATTGTATTGGTCATATACGCTCCCCGGTAAAATGCTCACCCCCGCTCCATAATCTAATAATGCCAATTTGGTTTTAAATTCCCAAATTTGAATAGGAACTAAGGGTTCTCCAAACTCAATTTCTTCCTCTTCTCTTTCTTCACATTCTTCATTACCATGGGCTACATCAATTGCACTAACATGATGTTTTGGGTTCAAAGTGGTGTCACTTGGCAATTTACCTTCATTTTGTTTGTGTTGAGCTATTTCTTGTGCCAATTGCCCAACTTGTCTCTCCAATGCCACAAAAGACTTGTCTCTCACTTCATTCTCCTTCTTTGATTCTTTCATCATCTCCGATAGTGCATCCAACTTTGAATTAACCGCATTATCACCCCCTGATGACCCATCTTGTTGTTGATGGTCTTGATTGTAATTCCTTGGGGGGTAATTTGTGTTCCAGTTATTGTTATAAGAGCTCCTTTGGTAACCACCCGAATTATAATTGCTTTGTTGATGAGGTTGGTATGACGAAGTACCTTGATTTGAACCTTGAAAATTTGGGTTCAATTGGTTTGACGCATCCCCATATTTGAAATTGGGATGATTCCTCGAGCTTGGGTGATAGGAGTTTGAGTTTGTATCATATGGTTTCCTATCACCATAAACTTGGTTCACGTCTTCTTGTCTACCTTCTTGGAATGGGCAACTCATGGTTTTGTGCCCCAAATCTCCACAACTCTCACAAACATCAAAACGAGTTTTCACTCCCGCTACTTCCTTTTTCTCTCCTTTTTTCAACAAGGCCAACTCTTTCTCCATAGAAGCTAACCTCTCTTTCGTCTCATAGTCCGGGGCAGATTTTGAAATTGGGTGTTTGGCTCTTCGGCTAGCCGATGCCTCGGCTTTTGAACTTTGGCTCATTTTTTCTAAGAAATCCCAATCATCTTCTTCGGGATTAGACAACAATGTCCCATTACTTGTGGACTTCAAGTACTTCCTCTCCTCTTGAGTCAAACCATCCACAAAGCACTTCACTAGTTCCCACAACTCGATTTGATGGTGGGGACATTTCCTCAACAGCTCTTTGAAACGGGTAAAAGCTTCATGTAAAGGTTCACCTGTTTGTTGTTGAAAAGTCCGAATCTCAATTCGGGAGTCATCCGTCTTTGCAACCAAGTAATATTCGTCCAAGAAAACTTGTTGCATTTCATCCCATGTGTGGATGCTATTAGCCGGCAATATGATGAACCATTGCTTTGCTCTATCTTTGAGGGAAAACTGAAAAAGTTGAAGTTTGACCTCATTTTGGTCAAAGTTTTCATCCCCAATAGTGCTACAAATGGCGGCAAACTCGGCTAGATGAGTGTATGGCTCTTCGGTTACCATGCCATGAAAATGGGGAAGGACGTTGATGTAATTCGGTCTTGACTTGAACCTCCTCATTCCCGGAATTGGTGGAACAATTGGAGAAGCATTCTCCGAAATAGCCGGTCGAAAGCGACCATTAACTCCACCCATAGGGGCTACCGGTTGTCTTCGGTTTTCATTATTGTAGCCCCCATTAAATCTCCTCCCTTCTTGTCTAGGAGGATAAACAGGTCTATCGGGTCTACCCATTCGACCCATTGGTTGTCTCGGTCTTTGGTGAACATAATTCACCTCTTCTTCCTCTTCAAAACCTTGCCCCTCATTGTATTCTCCATATTGGCTCCGCTCACCATCTTCGTACTCGTAATCTCCAAACCCATTACCATTCCCAACTTCTTCATTATCATCATACCCAAAGTCTTCACCATCGTCATCCCCCCAACCATCGTCCTCATTATCATTTCTTGGTTGAGCTACAAAGATATTTCCCGGAGGGGTTTGATTTTGTTGTGATCCCCTTCTTCCTTGGTACGTGGGATTGGTACGAATGTTAACGGGTCGGTTGTGTTGAACTGGACCTGATCCACGGGGTTGGTTGTTATTGATAGGTATAGATGGGGTTGGGGTTCGGTGAGGTGGAGTTGGTGGGCGGTTAGGGATAGGGCCTATGTTTGGAGTTGGGCCACGGTTTCTCATGCTAGATCTGGAATGACTGCTTCGACCATCCATAGATGATGGTTCCGATGAAATAGGTTGTAGATTTTGTTGTTGGGTTTGGTTTTGCCTTGCTATCTTCTCAATTTCTGGTTCAAAAACAAGCGGTGAAGTCCTCCCGGATGAACGGGTACGCATGCACTAATCTGTCACCTGCACACACAAACAAACACCACGCGTAACACAAAAATAGAAGAAGATTAACCAAACAAAACAAGTAACAAATAGTCACACGAATTAATTAAAATAAAACACCAAGCGCACACACTCCCCGGCAACGGCGCCAAAATTTGATCGGTGTCGAAGGGACCGGTCAAAGATAAAGAATTAGAGTGTCCTAATCACCTTAAACTAGTTAGGGTAAGAAGGGTGTCGAACCACGAAGAGTTTGTGATCGGTGCTTAACTTTAATTAACAATGTGATTTATGAAGTTGCAATGGGTCTTTCTGACCAAACACAAGCAATGATTGAGGTGAAATTAACAAATCCAACAAGCAATGATTATCAACTAGCAAAACGATCACGAGTAATCAAGTAGCAAATAAACGGTTTAAGTTGTAAACAATAATTAAAAAGGAATCACACCCGGGTTTCAAGTTCACAAGTAATTAGGGATTATCACACCAACATATGAGTTCAAACAATCAAATGGTTATCCAAATCAAATTAACCAAATCTAACCAAGAACATCAACATTCATACATCATCGGCAAATACTGTAAAACAATATTCACGAATGAAATCGAGACAAATGTATGCAATATAGAATTAGATTAATCAATAGATTCAACACGAATCAAAGTTCATAGCAATTATCATCTAACGGGGTCAATGGTGCAAGAATTTATCGACTCCCGTGAGTTCATAACCATACTAAACACAAAGATTCAATTGTTTCAAACCAAACGATTACAAGAATTGTTTCTCAAAGCTAGCACATGATAAAACCCTAAAAACTTACAAACAATCCACCCGGGAATGATTACCGGTGGATTAGCCGCTCATGGTTGTGGAATTCATCTTCAATTCTTCAATTTCTTGATACCGATCTTCACTAATATGTTTCTAGCCTCCCAAAATCGCCCTAAACTGTTGTTCAAAAGATGATTTCGAATTTTGGGAAGAAACCCCCAATTAAACAATGAAAATCGGCTGTTTCACCAAAAATCAGCGTCTGAAACGTAACCAGCATAAGCTTACGCTGGTATGGCGTAGGCTTACGCCGTGTCCCTGAAGCCTGCTGTGAAGAAACTGGTTAGGCGTAGGCCTACGCTGGGCGGCGTAAGCTTACGCTGCATGGCGTAGGCTTACGCTGGATCCTGGGTTTTTGCCCCGTTTTCTCCGTGTCTCTTCCGACTCTTGCATCTCTCACTTAATATCTTCCAAAATCATACTTTAAGCTTCCAACACCTGCACATGCACATCTACACAAAACTTTTGTATTTCACATGTTAATTTACATAAATATCACATGTTACACCCTTTAATGCATAAAACTTTGGTCGCTTATCACTTCTCTTGGTTCAAAGTCTTGGGAAAAACCAGTTGGAGCTTCTATATATACTTCTTCTTTTAGTTCTCCGTGAAGGAATGCATTCTTAACATCGAATTGATGTAAAGGCCATCCTTTATTAGCGGCGATCGAGAAGAGGACACGGATTTGTCAATCTTGGCAACTGGAGAGAATGTATCTAAGTAGTCAATCCCATATGTTTGGCTTCCATCTCTGTCTTCATGGCTTTCTTCCAATTTTCTGATTCTAAGGCTTGCTCCATGGAGTTTGGAATTTGATCATTATAGAGAGAGGAAGCAAAAGCCTTAGCTTCTTGGGATAAATTTCCTTCGGCAATATTTGCCATGGGATACCGAGAAGATCTAGAGTTTTTTTTCAGGTGAGTACCGTTTGGGAGGGACCCCCCCTATTTGACCTTGGAGGTAGGATATATCTCTCGGCTGTTTCTTCTTGAATATCCTCTATATCATCCTCATGTTCTTCTTGAATATCCTCTATATCCTCCTCATGTTCTTCTTGTACAATTTGTTCGGTTGTTCCTGTCTCATGGTTATCAGATATATCACCATTCTGTATATCATTAAGATTTTGGAAGTTACTTACCTTGGGCATCGGACTAGGGGTATCTTGGTTAGTGGTACTGACCGTGGGCTCAGTATCTTGGGTATTGTGGCTTGCATCTTCAGAGATAGGAATATACCTCAATCAGCTCAGTGTGTCATTATATTCTTTCTCCCCCTGTCCACTGTGTTGGGTGTGGTAGAAAAATTCGGTTTCTAAAAAATCACAGTCCATGGTGGTATAGAGATTTCGTTTTTGTAGGGTATAACAACGGTATCCTTTTTTGTTGACACCATAGCCCACAAACACTTATTTTTCAGCACATGGACCTAGTTTGTGTCGATCAGTTTTAGGTATATGAACAAAGACTGAGCAACCAAATATTCGGGGTTCTAACGTAAGGGGAGGGGGATTTTGGTAAATTCCGATAGGCTTTGGATAGGCTTTGGATAGGGGTTTTTAGGTTAAGAGCTTTAGTGGGCAACCAATTGACGAGATAGGTAGCGGTAGCAAGAGCTTCGGGCCAAAAGAACTTAGGGACATGATGTTATGCTGAACCAGAACTATGTGCACAAAAATAGTTTTGTTTTCTAACAGTTTGGACTTTGGAGAATTGGAGTTTCTGTTTGTTTTTGTTGGGGTACGTTTTTCATTCCACTGCCTACAGGCACGTTTCTTGTTGCTGATCTCATTTTTCATGGTTTGTTGTTATCTTGCTATCTTGCACAGCTCACTGGCCACAGGTACGTTTTTACTTAGTTATTTTGTTAATTTTCTGATCTTGGTTATTTGATTAATTTGGTTATTTTAGAATCTGAAAAATAGTTTAGAAAGTGATGTAAATATACAAAATAGTAAAAAGGAAGTTATTCTTGTATTGTATTTGTGTCTTATATCAATTACAAAACTACACCAAGGATTATATAGAAGAGAACAGGAGGAACTAAATAGACAAAAGCAACTCAAAAGATTAACAATAAATGTACATAGAATATGAAGGCAAAGAGGTGCAGTAATAGAAAGTTAGATTAATTTGGTTATTTTAGAATCCGAGAGTTGATTAATTTGGGTATTTTAGAATATGGTTATTTGGTTATTTTAGAATCCGAGTGTTTTTTATAATATAACTTTTTAAAAATGACCCAAAACTTTTATTTCGTTTTGACCACCAAATACCTTAAGCCGTCCTTGCCATATATAATTACACTTATATTTTAAATATGATATCTAAAAATAACTTTTTAACATTGCTTTGACTTGTGAAAGATGTTTAAAACATATTCAATTTTAAGTATATAATTAAAGTTAGAATCCATTGAGAGTATCCACATTAGTATATATAATATCATTAAATTATAAAGGAAAAAATTAAAATTTGAGTTAAAAGAAAATAGATCTACAGCTAAACGTTTTATATTTTATATTTACATGCCCTAATCAGTAATTTAATCTATTCAGAACAAATCAAACGACGACGTTAACCCACCAAACTGCCTTGACGTCGCCGTCGTCGTCTTTTGTCTAGGGATCAACGGCGGCGTAACTGACCGGATAAGTGCAAAGTTCAACCCGTTAAAAAACGGGTGGGTCTTAATATCCGCCGCACCACGTTTCGACCCAAACCGGCTTTCCTGGTCCTTATCCAGCAATCTGGATATCAAGTCACGCGCTTGTGTTTCGCGCGAAGAGATAGCGGAGACGGTTGGAAACTTGAGAGGCTTTTTTACGATGCTACGCAGCGTAGCTTCATTCCCTACACCCGCAAATGGAGTGCAACCGTAGATCATTTCGTAGATGAAGATTCCGAGAGCCCACCAATCAACGGCATTGCCGTGTGACTGACCGGACGCAACTTCCGGTGCCACGTACTCGTGAGTGCCGACGAAGGAACATGACCTGGCGGTCACTGGCTCCGCCACGAACAACCGTTTCGCGACGGAGAGAGTCTGAAACTTTTTTGACCGAAAGAGTTGACTCGGAAGACAAGAGAAACGATTAGAACTAGAAGGTGGCCGTGAAATCAACGGATCCGGCTGTGAAGAAAACGACTGAGATTGAACTGCTGCGATTGCGTCAGAGCATAACGACAGGTCAAAATCAGTGAGCATGATATGACCGTCGGATCTGACCAACACATTTTCAGGCTTTAGGTCTCTGTAGATGATTCCGAGCATGTGCAGATACTCTAAAGCTACCAACACCTCAGCAGCATAAAATCTGGATTAACAAAAACAAAATCATCTCAATCACTCGATGAATCAAAGCAAAATACAAATGAATTCTCAAATTAGTTGCTCGAATATGTAATATCAATCGTCAAATCATTGATCCGTATCTACGATTCAAAACCTAATCAGAGAAGCCGCCATTAATGGCGGATTGCAGGTAAAAGTTAAAAAACCATCTGAAATTAATCAGTTATCATAGAAAAATCGGTAGAGTCCAAAAGTTGTTTTCAGTTTTCTACAAATTAGCACTGAACAAATCAGGAAATTAACAATCAATAAACGACAGAAGAGAAGCAATATAATGTTAATTAATGGTAGGTACCTAGCGGCTGAGAGAGAGAAGCGTTTGTTCGGTTGTTTGTGGCGGAGAGAATGCAAATCGCCGCCGGAGCAGTATTCCATAACGACGCATGAGAAATGAGATGCTTCAAACTCAGAGTAGAGAGACGGTAAAAACGGATGATCGAGCATGTTTAAGATCTTCTTCTCCGTCGCCGCTCTCTCGGTCTTCTTCTTCAGAGCCAATACCTCTCTATCCACCACCTTCATAGCGTAATAACACCTGTTTTTTTCTACATCATCGTTTCGCAGCCGGCACAGGTACACTTTTCCGATATCACCACTTCCGATCTGGCGAACAACGCAAAAATCTCTAAAACTCAAACTACAACCACTTCCTCCGTCGACGCCGCCGTATCCTTCGCTACTACTCCTCTTCAACACCATCGACCTAATCGCTTGCCACGACGACTCCGACGACCTGTGCGGCTTCAGTGTCAAACTCTCCGGCGAGTACAGCGGCCGAAGCGGCGGATGCAGCTCTAACGTATCAAATGACAAACGACTAAAGCTAGCACAACTATCACTACTCATCGAGCTTTGACTTGAATTCACCGCTTCTTCTCCTGAACCTTCCGATTGATCCTTCTGAAACTCCAACATTATCGTTCAAATACTCAAATTACAGTATTACACACCACCGCCACGAAACGGAAATGTTTAAACTATTTCGCCATTGAAGAGCAGCTAGGGTTTCCGTACAGCTCAGAGGAAGGAGGAGGTGATAGATAATGGAAAGAAAGTTGTTGTGGTAATTAAGACGTCGTCATACGGAGGGGAGACAATTTACTTGCAGGTTTGAAGAGAGGTTGGCGTTTTATGGTGAAGTTTTTCTGGTTTTATGGAGCGGAGATTAATGTGACACGTGAGGGGAAACAGTGGTCGCACGTGACGAAGGTGATCAGTGACGTAGAAGGAGGCTTCGTGGCACGTGGGTCCGACTAGCTTCTGTTTCCTTCATCTCTGGTCTGTGCCTACACTGTAAATTTACAGAATGATACTTCCAAGAAAATACAAATATTATTTATTTAAAAGTTTGAAAATAATCAACTTTTATTATTTCTTATCCGAGTCGTATGTTATCCATCTTATTGTCTCAATGTTTTCAGAATCGGACCGGACGTCGAACCGGTCGGACCGGTTTTAAGAACCGGACGACGTCATAAATATTATAAAAATATATAAGTCTAAATAGCCATTAATCCTTTAAAAAACCACCAACAAGTCAATTCCAATAATTTTAAACTAACAATTACCTACGAAATACAAAGCCAAGAGACTTAAAAAAGATTAAAAATATATATATATATATATATATATAGTCAAGCGGTTCAACCGGTCCGACCACCCGGTTTCCGGTCCGACCGCCGGTTCAACCGGTCCGACTACCGGTTCGCTGCAGAAACGGTTCAACACATGTAACCGGACCGGTCAGACCACCGGTCCGACCGGCCGGTCCGGTCCGGGTTTCAAAACATTGTATTGTCTCCTGTGGATTTGCTTATGATGTTTGGATTCAAATTGGTGCGGTAGAGTCCGCTCAACCTTTTATCGATTCATAGCAGATTATAAAATTGGAATTTTTTAATAAAAATGTTGTTTTAAAATATTTAAAGGCACACAATCATAAATATTAAATTTGAAGTAAATTTTACTAAAAAAAACTCTTATTTTTATTATTTTTTAAAACTTAAGAATTAAATAAAGTTAAAGCTTAAAAATTATGGGCCTTAAATATGAGGGTCAATAAGGGGCAACTTATTTTTTTACATAGTCAAGTCATCCCTTTGTGCTTGATGTAAGGAGGGTTGGTTCAACCCTTTGGGGGCTAAAAGAAATCTAATCAGATTCTTTATTCTTATTTTTATAATTTAATTAAAAATAATTATCTCAATAAAAAATTGTTTATTTTTTAAAAACCTCTCACATCTCATTCTTTATCCTTATAATTTAAAAGAAATTGTTAACGAATTGGTATATTTAAGATTCTACTGTTCATTTACTTATAATTTTAATGATAAAGATAATATTTAAAAGAATTGATATAAGACCCTTTTAACTTAAATTTTATTTGTTTTCTCTTATAATTTAAGGATAGAGTAAACTTCGCTTTTGGCCCCTGTAATTTGGTCAAAATAACGATTTTGTTCCATTAGTTTCAATTTCACTTTTTTAGTCCTCGTGGTTTCATTTTCTTCTCAATTAAGCCCATGACATTAACAGCGTTAGTTTTTTCTGTTAAAATTAAGGATATTTTTGTCATTTTACATAAGAACTAATTATGTTATTTTCTTAAAGTAACTCAGGGACATTTGTGTAAATCATCCACCCCTAAATCAAACATCAGATCTTCATCTTCCCCCAACCACCCCCTCCGCCTCCCCCTGCCACCTCCGCCTCCCCCTGCTCCGGTGACATGCTCCTCCTGTGACAACAACCACCGGTGACCTGCTCCTCCCCATGCCACCACCAACCACCTCCTATGAGTGAGATTTGAGAGACTTGAGAAAACCCACCAAGCCACCACCACCGCAGGCCGCATCCGTCCACCACCACAGCCGTCCACCACCACCACTCTCCACCAAGAGGCCACCAATCGCCACCACATGGACATGGACCTTCTGCTGCTCCGGCTCCATCACCGGAGGAATATTTTCCACCTCACACCGGAACCCATTCACCGTCACCAACCCATTCACTTCCTCCACCACAACCACAATCACAGTCACCTTCCACCACCATTGCAGCCCTGCAAAATCCCTAAATTCGAAGCCCTAGAAACACCTTCCATCTCGTACCGCCATCAATCAAAGCCCTAGATTTACACACACACAGATCTGTCGCTAATCAAACCTGTAAAAACCCTAATCAATCCTGAAAAAACCTTAGATGGTGGTGGTAGATGGAGGTATGTTCAGAGATGATGAAGATGAGGATGGTGGTAGTGGTGGTCTTCGATTTTATGGTGGTAAATGGCCGGTGGTGTTGAGAGACGATGATGATGATGATGATGATGATGATGAAGGCTGTAGGGTGAGCTGAGAGACGATGATGATGATGATGATGATGATGATGAAGGGGAGGGGTTGGCTGGGTTGGGTTTTAAATCTCTTGTACATTAGGTTAAGTAATTTTTAAAAATAGTCCTTTTAAAATGACACAATTAGTCGTAAAAAAACTAAAATACCCTTATTTTTAACAGAAAAAACTAACGTTGTTAATGCCCAGGGCTTGATTAAGAAGAAAATGAAACCACGAGGACTAAAAAAGTCAAATTAAAACTAATGGACTAAAACCGTTATTTTAACCAAACCACATGGACAAAAGAGAAGTTTACTCTTAAGGATATGATAAGGGGAAGAAAAAGTTTGACGCCTTTATATTCGGGTTTGGAACCGGCAAATTATATAATCTACAACACTATATTCAATGAAATAACAAACCATATATGTTAGTATAGCTTCGTACAAATCAAACATTGCAGAGAAAAGGGTTGCGTGGGGAAATCTCCATGTACAATTCATAACGAAAAAATAATCAAAATTTTGATAGCTTTACAAAGTCGTTGCCAGCTTAAAGATTTTTATTTTTACGATTCAAGCTACAGGTCGTTGTCTGTCTTTAGCTTGCAGCGGAATATTACCCTAATTAACGTTAAATTATGGATGAAGTTAACTAAATAGATAAAAATGACAAGTTTTGTAAACCACGAGAATATACAGGAGAAAAATAACTTTTTTGAAATAAACTAACAAAAATAATTAAACCAAAGGGACAAAAATGACAGTTTAATCTAAACTTAGTGTAATAAAAAGGGAGATATATACATGTAGATAGAGATAACGTGTGTATTTCGTATGTAACGGTAATCGAAAAGTTAATCCTTCTATCTTATTTAATAATTTTCACTTTGCATTGGCTATACTTGTTTATTGTTTATTAACCAGGGGGAATCCGGCGTTCCACGACGATGTAGTAACTCGCGGTAATAATGTTAAAATGGGAGCGTTAAGGTTTGTAACGTTAAAACTAAATTACGTGAAAATAATAAAAATATAAGATTTATTAAAACTGGAAAAAAAACCAAATGAAAAAAAAACCGGGAGCGTTAAGGGTGAAGGGGGCACAACCCTAACAAAAAAACTACCATAACAAAACCAACCAATAAGGTTGTGGCACCTCACTTTTACCCAAATGCTACCCTAATACCCTAAAGTGAAGGGGGCACAACCCTAATACCATTATAGCCGTTATCCCCACAATTATCAAAGAATGGAACTCGGGTACATATGCCTGCAAAAGCAAAGAATGAAACTCGGGTAGCACGTCGGCGGCGGTGTACCCGTAGGTACCCGCTAACCCGATCCCCTTACCCGCTTGTGCCCCCTTCACCCTAAGGTTTGCAACGTTAAAGATAAAGTACCTATAAATAATATGTATTAATTATCGCATTTAACTTTTATGTGTGTAAGAATGTAAGGGGACAAAAACAAGTATTAATTATCGCATTTCCTTCCATACTAAGAATGTAAGGGGACAAAAACAAGTATTAATTATCGCATTTCCTTCCATACTAGAGCTACTTTCAAGGGGACAAAAACAAGTATTAGTTATCGCATTTAACTTTTATGTGTGTAAGAATGTAAGATATATATGAAATATATTATAAATACTAAAAAGAATAAATAAATGTCGAACTAACTTAAGAAAAACATAAATGTAAAAATATGAATCATTATGTATCTATCCTTTAAGGATCCGAACATGATGACAAGGTGGGATCAAACAACAATTCAAGCGTGTTAAATGCTTAGTGTATAGAATTGGATATGGTTCTTAAATGTCTTTTCAATCATTGTACGATTAGGGGTGACGATAAATCGACTACAACCATATCAAATTAAATTAACCAACATAAATATTAAGATAAGACGTCTCTTAAAGATTAATAGAGACGTGTCATTTGCTCCTTAATAATTATAGTAATCTGAAATATGTGCATGTTATTGACTAAGAATGTAGAAGTTATCGTCATTATGAAGTTAAGTTGTTCATTACGTAAGAAAACAAAAATCGAACAAGGTGTTGTTAAATGTATCAATATAGTTATTTTTTTAACATTTTAACAAATGATAGCATCATTTGAAAGTTAGTTACACGCTGTTTCGGTTGGCGTATGATTCCAGCATCAAGTTAGTTACACATTCTCTTACCAACATCGTTGAAAAAGAATTGACAGCTCTCTATATGTTTAAAAAACCTCTAAAAATACTAAATCACATATTTGAAATTCGAACTCAGAATGGTTGGATTTATAATGCCACATTATATAAAGGTATTGAATTTTAAATACTTGTTACACTTCCTTTTAACTCCGTATTTTATTTTTTCATAAAAGAATGATGATATTTGTTAGAAGCCTAATACTTTTTACATATATTTTTAATTTTTTTCGTGCGTTTTTAATGTGTAAGAATGAGTGAAAAAGATTAATATTTTAAAACGAGACATTCTAATATTTAATTAATAGTTGATGTGATATTTTAAAGGTAGCTTTTGCCCAAATAGACCAAACATGAATCACATGTCAACAATATGCAGCAAATAATAATAAATAGTTATATAGTTAGAAACTTTTAAGAGGGCACCACACTTTTATAGACATTAGGTCCCAGTGCAACTTTTGTAAAGGATATTAGATTTGATGACCTTATTTCTTAATATATTACACTAAACAAAAACTATCGTGTGAGTAGACTACTGCTCATACAACTAGTTTAAACATAAAAGTTTTTTTTTTAATTTTAATTTTTAACTCTTATACTATATTAATCAAAAACTAACATGTGAGTAGTAGAGTACTGCTCTTTAATGTATGGTCGTACAACCAGCTGAAGGATAAAAGTTTTTTATTCTTAACTTTCATTTTCAACCCTTATACTATATATAATATACGTTTTTAGCCCGTTTCATTTTGTATTAGTTTCGTTTTTCTTTAACGGCTTTCGTTCGTTAACTTTTTTCAAAATACGGAGTGCGCGACTGTTTTTAGTTTGTTTTCAACGTTCCGAAATATTTTTTTTATTAAAACGGAGTTTTATTTAAAATCGAGTTCTTTTTTGTATCGTTTCCTGTAGCGAGTGTCGTTACCGTTATTATACCGTGACGAGTCGAACCTATTATGAGCGAATTGTCGGTATTGGAATTATCGGAACCTCGTTTCGGTATTCGCTTTTATGGTTTTCAACGACTCGAACCGGTAGTTTTTTTTTGTGTTTTTTTTTTGCTTTTTTATTATTTATTTTTATGTTTCTCTTTTAGTAACATTATTTTTACCGTTGCGTCGACGTTTTCATTTGAGCGAACAACGTCATTGTTGGTATTGCTATTATCGGAACCCGAATTGGTATTCGCTTTTATGGTTTTCGACGACCCGAACCGGTTGTTTTTTATTTTGGCTTTTTTTATTATTTTGTTTTATGTCTCTCTTTTAGTAACATTATTTTCACCGTTGCGCCTACGTTTTCATGTTTAATTAAGATCGATGTGGATTTACTTTATTTTGTACTTTTAATATTCCTTATGTTTCCCAATCACGCATTTTGATATTTTATGCCTTAGATTTCTCAAACACGTGTCTAGATATTTTGTATCGCTAGCAAAACATTTTTTTCTTTGGTTGTTATCTTTCCTTTTTTTACATTTTATTTCAGGGTTAAACGAATAGCCATAACCTCATATATTTTTTTTATATATCTAAGTATATTTCTTTTTTAACCACCTCAAACATTTAAGATCCGCTTGACACCACGTGACGCGAGAATTCGAGTTAGAGTACGTTTCGAAGCCGCTGCAACACGCGGCGGGTAAAACTACTAGTTTATTATTAAAGGCTAGTAAAATATTAATTTTTAATAAATTTAAAAGTAAAGGTTTAGTTATTTTGATTAAAATTTTCACAGCGAAAAGTGTCTCAATGTCGGAAAATTGAAGTTAGTTTTTTTAACGGCATTTTGGATCACTGGCGGGCCACTGACCCACCCGATCATCTCCACCTCTCTCAGGAGAAAACCCACCATAGGTGAGAAAAACACTTGGCCCAACCTGGACCCTTTTTTTTGTCACAAGTGAGACTTGAAACTAAGACCTCCCCATTTTAATGAAGTTTTGGGTATACACCTTTGCCACTAGGCTAAGCTAGAAGTGTATTATTCAGTTTTAGCGGTTATCCATTTTTAATTAATCGAGTATTGAATCCGTTTATGTATATACATGTATACACACGTATTTGTGACCATCTAATACAAATATAATTTTAAGTAACTGTGAGAACATAATGCATACTTATACATTTTGCTTTAACAGTGATAAATAAGACGATTATATAACCGTTTATCCAACTAGGGTTAGGATCTCTTGAGAACTCATAAATACTTGAGAACTCGTGATAACTCATCAAAAAACCAGTTAAAACATTTTTTTTTTGTTTTGACTACCTTTATTATTAAAATAGAACATAAAAAATGATTTATCTCTCCAATCAATTCATCTATTCTCTCTAAATTATTCTTAAAAAAATTTATATACATGTGTAAATGGTAAACACTTATACATGTGTAAGTGGTAAACTTACACATGTGTAGATTTTTTTAATATATGAATGCATGTAAATTTACACATATAAATTCATTTTTTATGTTGTATTCTACTAATAAAGGTAGTAAAAAAATGGGTTTAATTGATTTTTTGACGAGTTCTCGCGAGTTCTCAAATGATACATTCCTTATCCAACTATCTTTCTAAATTTTATATTATATATACATATATATATAGGATGTATCAGTTGTAAACTCTGAGTTGTTGTGAAAAACCCTTAAACTCATTCTGAACCACACATCTATTTTCTTAATTTTTTGATTATTTTTAATCTAGAGGGGAAATTTTGACATTTACCCATTCTCTCTCTATCTTTAAACCTACCCCATTTATCTCTATTAAAACCATATATTCTCTCATCTCTTTCTACGCATCATCATCTATCACCACCATCATCTTCCTCATTTAAAACCCAAAATCCTTATAATCATCATCTTCTTCCATCATCACCATCCTCCTGAAACCCTAGATCTGGAATTGAACATATACGAAGGGAGAGGGGGTTTAGCAGGTTCTAAAACCCTTCATCTAAATAGCATATCTGAACAAATATGAAGGGAGAGAAGGGTTTAACGGGTTCTGAAGCTCTTCAACGACTCCGGTAACTAGCGATGGTGTGATTAGAAATTCCAGATGGTGTTTGGACGAAGGGAGAGAGGGGTTTAGCGGGTTCTGAAACTCTCCACAGCCGATTTCACCCGTCATCATCTCCATAGTCAATTTCACCTATTTGCCCCACTTTGTCGGACACCGCCGCATATGGGAAATCTTGGATCAATTTCAGCATCATATCCTGTAAGCCCATTACCAGATCTTGACTTTTTAAAAGGCTTGTTATTCTCTCTTTGATGGACATATGTAGTCTTTTTCATTTGAAAATTCTTTCTATCTTTAAAATAAAATAACATGTAGGATTTCTGCTCAAAAACCTTCTTTTCACTCCCTTGAATGACCTGCTCAAATATAAATGTAAAGAGAAATGACTAAATGAATGAGAGTTTTTATCCTTTTTTGTGTTTAGTAAGCCAAAGCAACATCCTACCCGATTGTCATCAAGTGAGTACCACAGACCACTAGACGTCTGAACAAAGCAGTATTAATCAAAAAATTAAATTTTGTGTATCTTGAATCTGTTTCGTAAATTGTTTGTTTATAATTTGAATATTAGTAATTGATACGAATTTTGTGTCATTGTTAATGACTTTTAGGGTAAACTGAATTTTTAGGGGAAAGTTTGAATTCTTTTGAATTTGTGTCTTTTGTGTCTAGATCTACTCAGTTTGGTAAAGTTTGAAATTTTGGGGATTACTTTTTTTTGTATCTTTGAATTGGGTTATGGGGTTATTACATATGTTTAAACTGAATTTACACATATGTAAACTGATTTTACACGTGTGTAAACTGAATTTACATATAAGTATTTGATTGAAATTACACAAGTGTAACCAGACCTGGAGAGAGTTAAAATCATGTTTTAATGTTCTTTTTACACATAATGCTTTTGTATTTTTTTATTTGTTTGCAAGATGTACATTTTTTTCTATATTTGATTGGTTGAATTCTAGCAGATCTGAAAGATCAGATTTGCATAATTGAATGCGTTCATATATTGAGTTGTAGATCTGAAGAAGAAGTTGGGGTTTGTGAACTTGAGGTTCTGTTTTACACATATTTATTTAATTATTACACATGCGTATTTGATTTTTACACATGTGTAATAGATCTTAATAAAGATAATTACACATGCATATTTGATATTACACATGTGTACTTAAGGTTCCTTTACATAGTGTAATTATGTAGAATTTAAGTTTTTTTTCTAATTTGTAAAGATATTTGAGTATTTGAATGTAATTTTTGTTTTCTTATTTGTGTATATGGGTTTTTACACATGTTTATTTGAGTTTATAGTTTTTTACACAAGTGTAAACAGCATGTTCTTGAATTGTTCTTATATTTTGGTTTCTAATAATTGATATGGAGAGAGAGAGTGTGTGTGTGTGTGTGTGCGCGCTCTTTTGTTAAATAAATTATGTAAATTGACTCATTTACCCTTTTAAGGTATTTTAAATAGAAAAAAGAAATAAAAAAACCCAGATTTAATGACATCCATATATTAAAAAATACATTATTGAATGTGTGGTCCATAATGAGTTTAAGAGTTTTCACAATAACTCAGGGTTTACAACCGATACAACCCCTATATATATATATATATATATATATATATATATATATATATATATATATATATATATATATGGTATTGATCATGTAAAACCCCAAACTAAGAAAACAATATGTATACATCCTAATACTAGACACTCTATGAATATTTGATAACTAATTTCTATTGGGAAGATATGTTTAAAAAGAATGAAAATAACTTTTGAGATTAAAGCAGAGGAAAAAGGGATGTATCATTTAGATCTTGAATCCTTTTTACTAATGATAGAATGACTCTATGAATGATTAAAATTATGAAGGTAGTTTCCTAAAGGGCTAGGCTCTAGCCAGAGTAACCTAAACGAGTCAGTGATCTAAAGCTTCCATCACATATAAACTGTTTTCCCTAGGACCTACTACTATGAAGAATCAACCACCACCTTGTTGATTGAGCTTTGAAAGGAATCCTCACCCGCCAGGGATATTGGACATCCAAAGAATGATCATGTTATAGAAAACACTAATACCTTGAGAAAATCTTAACCAAATATCTTAGGATATTCCCCAAATAGCAAAGCCTATAGAATCTTAAACAAAGCTACAATGGTTATGGAAGAATCTCTTAATGTATCTTTTGATGAAACTCCACATAATTCAAAGTAAATTGAGTTAATTGATGATGATGCGTGTGAAGTTGAAACAATAAGAAGCATTGAAAGTGAACCTCATATTGAAGCTAATCCATTAGATGGCTCTCCTCCCAAAGAGGTTGAACAAACCATGATAATCAAAGAAGTTAAGGATCAACCGATTGATCAAGTCATAAGAAAATTAAACCAAAGAACCACAAGATCCTAAGCCCATAACATCAATACATCTTTTGCCTTTGTATCATCCGTAGAACCCAAGAATGTTAAGGAAGCCCTTAATGATCCAAATTGGATAGTAGCCATGCAAGAAGAATTAAATCAATTCGTTATGAGCAAGGTTTGGGAACTTGTTCCTCCTCCTAGTGGTCAAACCATCATAGGAACTAAGTGGGTATATGTAAACAAAATGGATGAAAATGGTATAGTAACTAGAAACAAGGCTAGGTTAGTAGCCCAAGGATTCAATCAACAAAAAGGCATTGATTATGATGAAGCCTTTATTCCAGTTGCTAGATTAGAATCCATAAGGAATCTACTTACTTTTGCATGTGCTAAAGATTTCAAACTATATCAAATGGATGTCAAAAGTGTTTTTCTGAATGGAATAATAAACGAGGAAGCATATGTTGCCCAGCCTCCTGCTTTTGAAGATTTTAAAAAAGCACATTATGTTTATAAGCTTCATAAGGCACTATATGGACATGGTATGATAGATTAAAATCAATCTTGATTGAAAATGGTTATAAAATGGGTAAAGTAGATTAAGAAAAAAGGATAAACATATGATAATTGTGCAAATATATGTTGATGATATTATATTTGGTTCTACATATCCATCTTTATGTGATGAATTTTCTAACAAAATGCATAGTAAATTTGAAATGAGTATGATGGGTGAGTTAAACTTCTTTCTTGGTTTACAAATTAAACAATATGAAGATGGGACTTTCATAAATCAATCTAAGTATATTAGAGATATGTTAAAGAAGTATGACTTGGAAAATGTTAAATCTATGGATACACCAATGGCTACAACAATCACCTTGAAAAAAGATGACGAAGGTGAGTCCATTAATAATAAGAAATATAGAGCCATGATCGGGAGCTTGCTTTATCTAAAGGCAAGTCGTCCCGATATTATGTTTAGTGTTTATTATTGTGCAAGATTCCAGTAAAATCCAAAGAAATCACATTATGAAGCCGTGAAAAGAATATTTGATATATCAAGGAACCATTAATCTAGGATTATGGTATCCTAAATGTGAAGGCGCAGATGTGATGTGCTTTGCGGATTCGGATCTAGAAAGATGCATGCTTGATAGGAAAAGCACTAGTGGTGTGTGTGCTTTTGTTGTACTAGCCCTCACGTCTTGGTTCTCAAAGAAACAAGCATCCATAGCACTATCAACAACCGAAGCGGAGTATGTGGTCGTGGGTAGAGAATGTGCTCAGGTGTTATGGATGAAACAAACGTTTTTCGACTATGAGGTAAGTTTTAACGAAATTCTTATATTTTGTGATAACAAAAGTGAAACAGATTTAAGTAAGAATCCCGTATTACATTCTAGGACTATGCACATAGACCTTAAACATCATTTCCTTAGAGATAATGTGCAAAAAGGGAATGTATCTTTGGAAAGTGTTCCCTAGGATGAGAGCATATCGAATATATTTACCAAACCTTTAAAACGTGAAAGTTAACATCATGAGAATGGGTCTTGGAATGTTAGAACACAATCCATATGCATAAAGTTGTAAAGGTCAACTATTTCATTAAGAATTTAGAAAATTAACATGCTAGGATCAACAAAACCATCTTAGAACCAAACCTAGATCAAACGGGAAGCAAAAAAGACAAATTACCTACATACGGTCGATGTCACCATCGATGGAGCGACCACGTAATCCAAAATGCAAGAGAAAAGTAAATCATGACTCACGGTCAATGGAGCGACCATGATAGTGTCAGTCTCTCACCTTCAAGTTTTTCAAGCCCTAATACCCCCTTCTCTCTCCTACTTTTTTACTTTAATCACCCTCTCCATCCACCTCTCTTCCATTTCTCTCAAAAGATCCTCCATTTTCACTCAAGAAAAGCTTCAATTTCAAGATCTTTGGAGGATATCTAACAATTTCAAGGGTGGATTCCTATTCTACTAACACGCTGACGGTAATATTTTCAGCTTTCATGCATTTCTAAATTCTAGGGTTTATGAGGAGATCTATTTGTGAAATCCTTTATGAATAATGTTCTATGATAAAACATAAATTTCAAAATTTACAAAGTTCTTGACTGACTTCACAACATTCTCCTCATAACAAAAACCCATCCTCCTTAACCAATATTTATTCTACAAATGTAGACATGGTTAGAATAAAACACTCAGCAAGAAGAGAAATACGGAGAAGAACATCATCTTCTAACCCTGAAGCATCATCCTCTAATCCTCAACCACAATATGTTCCTAAACCACTCTTACAACGTACTCTTAGTTCAAATCGTAGACTTATTGGAAATAGGAAGATACTTGAGGGTAGGACTATTGATTTAGCGGGTCTTGGGGAATATAAAGTTAGGGAAACATTCTCATGAATTCATTGTAATTTTTGTCTAGATCTTGAAGCTCATATATACCCTCATCATATTCGTGAATTTTATTCCGGATTTAGATTCGATGAAGACTATGACATGGTATCTTTATCCATGTATAATCAAAATTGGAGTTGGTCCCTTGGTGACTTTAGTGAAATGTTAGGTATTCCTCATGAAGGTATGAGATTAGATACCGACACTCATAACATTTCAAGCTTGAAATCACTAGGTATTCCACCAGTCACATTGTTCCCAAAATTTGTCATCCTAGCGTAGATCCCTCAACCACCAGACTATATGGATATCACCTTTTGCTGGAATATGAAGTGCGTGGCTGTAACATCTCAGATTTCTACGCTTATTTGTTCACCGTCTACTTTGTTTTTATGTCATTCAAGTTATGTGTTTGCTTATTTGACGATTTGTTCATGCATTATTTGAAATACACGACATTTTTACATATGATATTAATGTCCATTACACTACAACAACAATCAAATAAGTTTTTCTCATTGTAATATCCGGGATATTCCGACCCATTTCGTGGACATTTACGTAAATCTATTACGTTCGAAACTTAGATATATATGTATATATATATGAAAATTTTATATATATATAAATAAACTTTTTTTTAATTCTAGCAAGTTTATAAACTCATTTTATTATTTAAACTTCTAATAAACTATGTGAATCGTTTATATAAAAAAAAAGTTATAAAATAATAAGGTATAAAACTTGTTTTAAATAAATAAGTTATGGAACTTAGAAATTATTTTATAAACATATAAAATAATAAAACTTATTTAGACAAAAAAAATAATAATAACAAATAGATATATATATATATGTTTTAAAAGTCTCAGGGACCAAAACAGTCAAATCCTGAAACTTGTTTTAAACTAAAACTTAACTTTTAACCCAAAAATGCAAAACCTGGAAATCTCAAGGGCCTGTTCTGACACAAGCCCAAACTTCCAGAATTCAAAAACTGATCATGGGTTCGATTCCCGCACCACCCGGTTTACACCCAATTCATGCGAAATCGCGTATTACGGCCAGATTCACTACGCCTCGGCTTCTAATCGCGCATGCGACCACACCCCAAGGTGTATCAATGCTCGGATCCAACTTTAAACACGCGCAAATCCGAGTTCAATCCGCCTTTACGCAACCACCATCTCCCCAACCGTTCGCACACTTAATGCTCAAATTTTCTATAAATACCGACCTCCATAGCTCATCAACATCACCCCTCAACTCTCCAAAATCTCAATTCGGTCGTTCATCACCTACATTCTTCAATTCGAAGCTACGACCGTCGACGAGCCACCGCAGCCGTTCTCACTCATTTCAATATCATTTCAGGTAATTCAAATGGCCATTCTATTCGTTTTCATCCGATTATCAATAACCCTCTGTCAATTTGCATAAACAGAGGGTTAATCGGGTCGTATTTAAGGATTCTTGACCTAGGGTTCATGAGGCAATCTGGATTGATTCGAGCTGTTGTTTAAGTTTTTCCTTTTTCCAGATATAACACTAACAAACCGTAGTTGGAATGGTTAAGTGTTTGCGTGTAATGTTAACCCGGGGCAGACCCGAGTTCGATTCGGTCTGGCCCCAGGTTTTTGTTTTCATTTTTTTATTTTTTTTCTTCAGTTTTAAAAACTTCTAATTATTTTTATAAAATCTGTTGAATCTTTATAAACTTAGTTGTGAATTTTAATTACATTTTTATATTCTGGAACAATTTTTAATTAATTAAAATTAGTTAAAACTTGTTTAATCTTTGATAATGAATATTTAAAAAGTATAAAAACCACCTTTAAATTTTATAAAAGTTATATTCGGAATAGGAAATATTTTATAGAATTTGAAAACTTGAACCTTCTATAAAAATCAATTTTATAAAAACATAAGACTTGTGCATTTATTCATTGTAAAATAAATATACTTTATTTACTTGTAAAATATTTGTAAACTTTATAAATCCTAAAAGAGCCCTTATTACTTATAAACTTATAACTATATTTAAACTTAAGAAAACATTTTAAACATTATTTAACTATACATATTTCAATAAATACTTAATACTTAAATTCTTTAATAAATCGTAAGTGATTTATATTAATTCTTTCGATTAGATAAATAATTTTTAATTATCTATTCGTAATAATTATGCATCCTTGAAACGATTGTAATAAAACCTTAATTATTATTCAAAATAATAATTATTATTATATATCCTTTAAATAATTATTATAAATCCTTAATAATTATTTATTTCTTGAATAATTATTGTTAAACTTTAATAATTATTTGATCTTTCAATTGCTTCAACTTATTTCCAGATGCTTAGAAAACTATTTTGATTATTTTCGTATAATGAATAATTATGAAACTTTTAAATAATTATTTTAATTAATAATTATTCTAAACTATAAACTTATGAAACTTCGGTATTCAAACCTTGCGACATTCATTCAAAACCTTCATTGAAACTTTTGTTTAAACTTTACAAAACACAATCATGCCCACCTCCCACTTGGAACCCTAGTCAATCTTGAAATCCTAGATCCTTACCTTAGCCTTGTAGAGGTAAACTTAAATCTTTAGACTTGTATTCTTAGGCTTATTGTGAGGATATTCTCCCTCAAAGTCTTGCAACAACTTAAACCTTGCCGGGTACTCTTTCATCAATCCAAGTGAGTATACTTAGCCCATTTTTCCTTTTATACTTTTGGGGTGAAACATGTTCACAATTCTTAAACTTATACAATTCTTGTACAACTATGACTACGTGTTTATTCTTATGTTAAACTTGAGACTTGTATGCTTAGATTAAACTTAAAACTAGCACATTCATTAACTTTGATCAAGCCAATAGTAACAATGATAGATCTATTGCATTTGACCAATCCACCTTGATTGATTGACCCCTTCGGGGAGGGGGGAGCCCTTGGTGTTTGTTACTACATTAAACTTTAAACTTGAGACTTATAAGGGTAACCTGCGGGTTATGCCTAAACTTGGTTGGAGGGTTGATGTGCACAATGTCTAGCATGCTTGTTTTCTCATACTTACATTATAGAATGCACAAATCATAGTGAATTGTAATTCTTTTCAAATACTTGTTAAATTGTGTCAAAACCTTTGTATCTCACCAACTATTTTGTAGTTGACAGATTCTTTCACATGTTTCAGGTACTACAACATGAGACTTTATTGTGATCACCTAGGATGCTTGGACCTAGAATGCTTAATCAATTAGACTTGTATTCTTGCTATGTATTTGATTTATTCTTTGTATTGGAACCTTGAAGTTATTTAATAAGATTATTTAAACTTTAATAGTCAACCTTGTGCTATTGAACAACCGCGTCCGCCCCGACGTATAATCCGCCGTCGGTTGGGGTGTGACACTCATGAAATATCACTTTTACATGTGTTATAAGGTGAATCAGGATGCCAAAAAGTTATAATTTTTTTGCAAAAACCAGAAGCTTCTAGAAGGAATTCACATGTGAACTTCAATAAATTAGGGAACATGTTAAACCCCCCTGTAATTGGCAGCCAAAATCTCCCCATCCCCAACCTCATTTCCTAAATTTTTGGTAAAGTCTCCTCCTTAAACCCTAATCCATCTAGTATAAATAGGGGTCCTAGCCTTCATTGTTTTTCTCACCTTAAACACCAACAACAAGCATTCCTAAGAAGTTTAGGAATCAAACTAGAAGTTGTAGCAAGCAAGGCTATAATATTCAAGTAAGTGTTCTCCATTCGTTCTTCATTCATGTTATTGTTCTTATTTCTTTTTGTGTTTAATCTTTCAATCTCCTTATATAAAACCTATTTAAATGTTATCATCTACTGATTTCAATCTATATCTAATGTTTATCCATGATCATGCATTCTTATTTTAGTAATCATGGATCAAACAAAAGATTTAAACCCAAGATGATCATTTTTTCACCATAGTATTCATCATCTTGTTCTTCATATTTAATCATTCTGTTATTCTTGATTTTCAACCTATCATAGATGACCTATGATTCTATATCATCAATATATAGAACTCATGGATCAAAACTTAGATCAAACCGTAATAAAGTTCCATACTTTTTACAACAATAATCAAACTATTTTTCGGATTATACCAGAAAACTTTAGTCAACTTCAAACTATCATAACTTTCTTAATTTTTTTCCAAATAAGATGATTCTTTTTATGGAATTTAGTTGAATGTGTTAGATTTCAAACCCCATTGATTTCACCTCCAAACTCCAAGTATTCGACCTCCAAACGTCCGACACAAGATCAGTGAGCAGAAACACTAGAATCTGTTCAAACTTAACTTATATTTTCTTTTAAAGATCTTTAAGCTACTAATGATTATAAAAATTTTTTATGATTTAATTCATTAAAACAAAGATCTGAACTTAGGGTTTTCACTTAATCTTTATAAAAAGCCATCACTTGAGATTTAGGGTTTTTGATTCATAAATCTTTCAACTCTTGTTTTCAACTTCACTTGATTTTCTTTCCTAGATCTCTTTGATTTCAATTAGTTCTTTCATAATCACCATGTTAGCTTTCAAAATCTTATTAACACTTCAGGGTTCCCGTAACCGATCACATAACAAGATCAAATTTTCAAGTTACTCAATTGCAAGGTGAGATTCATAGCCCCTATTTTCAACTTTTTACCTTTTGGGGTGGAAAACATGCTCACAGATACAACAACTTTTTCATACAAATCACACAACGGGTTTCATATACTTGTAAATATTAAGTGGCTCTTACATGTTGCAAAGGTTCATTTGTCACTCATTCAAAAGTCCTCCTCAATACGACATTTACACAACCATTAACTTTGCTAAGCCAACGGTAGTATGTTAATAGATCTATTTGTTTGACAAACCCATCCGATACTCGAGTTGGTGTGCGCCAACCAACTTCGGGGTTCCCATGTAGGGAGTTGGATTTTCAAAATCCGTCAACAAGTAACAACAACGGTTTGACGTCCCCGTGACAAGGATTCAGACATCAGAGGGCGTAGTTTTCAGTCATTAGGGTTGGTTGTGGACGACATGTATTTGAATTTAATTACTTGTATATCTTGAACTTGTTTATGATTTGTGTAACTCTGTGATTACAACTATTTATCAAAACCTATGAACTTACAAACTTTATAGTTGACACATTTTAACATGTTTTTCACGTAATGGAAACTAAAGATTTAAAGACTATTGATTGCTCATGCTAGGATCAAGGAAGAGACCTAGTTAATAAAATTTGAATCATCATATGTTTGTGTTTTATTTCAAGTGAACAAGTTTTGTGGAACTATTTGATTAATTAATGCCTTAGTATTCCTTTTTTCCAAGTGTATGTTTCAATTCCGTCGCTCCCTCGTGTTTCTACTTTAGCGGGGGTGTGACAGGCCCAAAATCCTTTCTTGGAATATAAACATGAAAGGAGGAAATCATAGCAAGATCCACGCTTGCATGGCCAAAATGCTTTATGCTCTTAAAGCCTAGCAAGGGTTCAACATGGGGTATTTTATCATCAAACGAATGAGTGATGTTCTTCATTCCTCGAGAAGATTCCTACCATATGGACGTCTTCTTAATCGTCTCTTTACCCTTCTTCAACTTCCATTTAATAATCCCGTCACTCCTAAGACCTCACCTCTTGATTCTTCTACCCTTAAACAAATGTCCAATCTTCCTGGATCCTCTAAACGACCTCGAGAAGACACATCATTCGAAGAGGAGGACGAAGAACATGATGAAGGCGGTAATTCTCCAAGAATTTCAGTTGATCAATATGAAGAATTGAAGAACAAGATTGAGAAGAACTCAAAGTCAATCAAAAGGAACAATTCGCACTTAAATAAAATGTACAACTTCATGAAGAAGGCGTTCCCAAATTGTTCTCGATCCCCGTCTCCATCTCCACTTTCATCACCTTAAGTCTTGTAAAGCTCTTGTGTGGTTAACTCTAAAACAATTATGTTTATGTTTTAAGATGTTTAGGACTTTTTCTCATAACTTTGATGACCGTTGTTTTGGCCTTAGTTTGGCTTAAGATACTTTAGGATTCCCCATGGTGATTGGTCATTGATTGATGACATTTTGTGACAATATTTATCACCACTATGCTTAACTATGCTTGGTTATGGTATGTTTACTTTGTTATATATATATATATATATATATATATATATATGTGTGTGTGTGTGTGTATATATATGCTTGTTGATACTAATTTTGTTTTGCAGTCACATGCTTAATCAATAATCATGAGCATATTTTTTAATAGGAGTTATTAGTTTGAGGGGGAGCATATTTCAAGGGGGGTTACATTTTTGCTAATGCCAAAAAGAGGGAGAAAGGGCTAGAAGAGTGATTGTGATTCATTAAGTTATGTGGTATGTTAACATGTTCAACTTTATAATACAAATATCTCACAAGTCACTAATTTATGTCATTATCAAAAAGGGGGGAGATTGTTTGGATAACAATAGTTTTAATGCTAAGATTGTTAATCCCTTATTTTGATAATGACAAGGAATTAGTAACTTATTATTAGTCGTTGATTATAGATGGTCATATACCACATACATGTCCCTATACACTTAGTGAGTCATTAATCACAAGCTAAACGTTCAACAATGATGAAAATGTTCGGGTCAACAAGTCAACACAAGAAAGTCAAAGCTTAAACCGTCAACATCAATATTATGGGAATTTAGAGAGATTATATAATGGTCTTAATATAATCTAAACAAGATTATAAAAATACCATTTTTATAAAACAAAGATGATTTCCCAAAGAATTTTTATAAAACATCAAATTAATTATTAAGTCTTGTAAATCTATAAAAGAATGGTTTTTGAATTAATTTGAATTTGAACTTGATAAGGATTCAAATTGCATCCACATTGAAGACACAAAGTTGCTTAAAATGGTTTGAGTAGAAATACTTTGGGAAAGCATCTTAAACCTTTCTAAACCACTTTTGAAATATTACCATTTTGGGATAAAGTCTTACAAAACTTCACCACATATCAAAGTATCTTTCTTGAGACTTAAAATCTGGTAAAAATGTGTTTGAACGAGTTCAAATAAATGGATGGGACAATAAATAACAATCACAACAGATAAATTCAAAAACTGGGTATGCAGGACGCACGGCCGTGCCTACGATTGTGAAAGCTGCAGCGTGCCACTTTTCTGATTCTTGTGTTGTGCCTATAAATAGATCCATCCATTCTCATTATAACCCACCCCTTTTACTCACAACACTTTGAAATATATATCTAACATAATCTCTCTAGTTCCCTTGATATTCTAACATCAATTCAAGTGAGAGATTCAAGATTCAAGATTAAAGAGCTAAAATAGAAGAGTTTTTCTACAACTATCATTATTTCTAGTCTTGTGTTTATATTAGTGTGGTAGCTTGTTTCCACTTAGTTGAGAGAGAACTTTTGTAAGGGGCACTCACTTGGTGTGAGTTTATCATCATACTATCTTGATATAGTTGATGATTGGTTTGGGAAACACTATCTTGATATAGTGTATCGCTGTCTTGATATAGTGATAGTTGTGAGATTGTGCATTATTTTGATATAGTGCTTGAGTTTTTGAGTTTTGCACTATCTTGATATAGTGTTTGAGTTGTGAGATTGTAAAGAACACTATCGTGACATAGTTGGTTGAACAAGGTGATCACTACCTTTGATTAGTGAGAGGTTTGTACACGTAATCTTGTCCGTTCAAGAGAGACATTTAGTGGAGCAACTCTCGATTGTAGAATCAGGAAGAGGACGTAGAGTAGATTAGTTAACATTCACTTGAACCTCTATAAATCGGTTTTGTCATTCCTTCCCTGAACTCTTTACTTACTTGTTTGATTATCTATTGTGTTCTTGAAAAGTGTTCATCATACAAGTTTAATTAAGTTTTAATTAATCAAGTTTTTAAAGTAAACCTATTCACCCCCCCCCCCTCTAGGTTTCTACAGCTAGTGTTGGCCGACTGCTTAGTGAGAGCTTTTGAAATTAGGATTGAAGACTCGTATTTTAATATTAAGTATCGATGTGCTTTGTTTTGATTAAAGCTTGTAATTTGAATTGGATTACGGGAATTAATATACTTTAAGCTTCTGAATTAGTAAAGTTTATGTTTTCACTTCTTTGGTTGTGTATCAATCGGTCACATTTTACCCGGGCCTGGGCGGGTTATAACACACATTTTATTAAATGTTTGAGTTAGATAACCACAACCACCATCGAACACAGAAACACACTTACACCACACACCACACTTAGCTCACTCACATCACACCAACCCACTTGCCACATAATTAGCAACTCACACTTACCACTTCACACAACCAAGTGTTAGCTACACACATGTATTGGATTTAGTTGTGCCTAACACACTATCAATGTGAGAACCACATTGTTTTGCCACAGTGGTGAACTTCTCAATATATTTCCATCGTCGTGGACTTCACACACTAACACATCTAGTCAACACATTTTCCCCCACTTTTAGGCACCAAGGACAACGTTAAATCAAAAGCCTTTAAAACACTTTTTCACACACCCTTTCGTTTTAAAGCATCATTTGCACCACACATGTTTAAAAACCAAATCTTTATTGCTTTAATGACTAACCCACACCATTAATCACACACACAACCCGCTAACTCTTGGCAGTTAACTTACATATATATGGTTATATAAGCTTGTCTATGTAGATATAGGTATGCTAGTTCATTCATGTAAACTTCATTACATAACCTCATTTACACAAAACAAATTTATGTAAAGTCACCTACACAAGTCCATTCCTATTAACTCACCAATATAACCTTTCACATAAACACACTTACAATATCAATTCTATCTAGGCCATTCCAATCATTAAACACATAAGTCACTAGTCACTACACACACAATGTACACACACTTAATTAACACACCATGCATATCAGAATCATTATCCACATATTAGTCATCATACAATACACACTTTAACATCACACCAATGACTCAATAACATAAATGATGCGTGATTTTTGTGAGTTAATAAAATAAAATATATATGTTATTATATATTGAAAAGGTTTTTCACAAGATCAGATTTTAAATTTATAAAATGATAAATACTTAAACTTAAAAACACTGTAGGTCCCGGGGCCTCGGTCGAGCAGCGGAAAAACATGGATCTGTCCGTCGATTTACGTGGGAACAAAGAAGAACGAGACAGAGAGAAACACGAACATAAAGAAGAGAATCAACACAAAAACGATACGTAATCCATAACAACGAAGTCATCTCACATTACATACCGAAGAAGTACACATCTATCGTCTACGCTCACGGTCCAGGGGCGGGAGAGCTCATCCCGCCTGGACACCTCTCGACAGATGGTTTAACTGTAGCCGCAAGAACCGCTAGCGGTGATTCCCGCGGGAAGCACTTGTCTTTCATTACCTGAGCAGGCACTCTGGGTTAGTGACCAGTCTCCAGAGTAGCTTGGCCATAAAAGCCCAGTTTACCAGGCCAAGACAAGATCTTAACTCATATACCTTTGATGGGGTATAAAATGACTCTATGGCCTTCCCCTTTTCATAGTTAACCTACAAATGAAGGCATGTCTTCTATTTATAGGGGCTGGAACACTACATGCGTACTTGGCTAAGTACGCAGGGCATTGGTCATGCGTACTTGCTAAGTACACAAGGCAAAAGCCTTGCGTACTTACTAAGTACGCAGGACCAACTGGTGAACAAGCTAAGTATGCAGGAACACCCTCCTGCGTACTAGCTTAGTACACCGATACATAGAATTTAATCTATAGTTACTAAAACATGCTTCTACAGACTCCCTCTTAACTATAGCATCAAATTCTATCTATCACTAACACTGATAATCATCAGTTTACAAAGAATGTCCTAACAAACTCCCTCTAAACTAATGACATCATGTGTCTTCTGGCGAGACTTGATCTTCTGGCATTCCACTTGAGATCTTCAAATCTTCAAACTTCAGTCTTCAGTTGTCGAGTGATGACAAACCCGACTCCTTCTTAACTGTAGCTTTCATTGTAGACCAAACCAAGTGTTTCAATAAAAACCAACTAACCCAACACAAATCATTGTAGTTCATCCTCTCAGTAGTAGCAACCTCCACCCTGACTTAGAATTTCTCCAAATCAGCTGGCATATGATAGAGAGTTTGAATTTCCAATAACCTACATCAAACTAATCAGCTCCCATAGGAATTCCAGTAAGATAAACTTTAGTCTTCACACCAGATATGTCCAACTCTATCCTGTATCTTCACGAGTCAACCAAATTCCCGAAGATGTTCCTTTCCAATTTCCCCTTTCAATGTAAGCTTCTCCTGACTAGACCGGAAACAAGGGAACGTTTCCTATCCCGTCGGCAAATGATAAAAGGTTCCATCTTCAACTAATAATCCAACGAATATCCAACTTTATCTTGAAAACACACGATAGAATCAAACACAAAATCATGCTCAGCAGTGATCATCCAGAATCCAAAGTCCAACATTCTACAATTAGATCTTCATTCCTGGTTAACACCTCCTAATCTGTATACATTCACCATGGCGTGAAGTTCCCTAACTAGGTTGTCTATCTGGCATTCCGCCCAGATCCAAAATGAGAAATCCAATCATAACCAAATCACATCAAACTTGAACATAGGCTTGACCAATGAGCACGAAAAATATAGTTTACACGAGAAATCATAGTTGAGATCCATGTTACGTTAAAGATGTATATATATAGGAAGTACTAACGACTTTTCCACCACCTCTTTAATGTCTCATGAATACTAGATTTTATCCCCTCATTTCTCTGTAAAACTATGACCAGCTTCATCACCGCTTCACTCAAATCTTCAAAACCACAACTAGTCAAATCTAGGATTTTATTCTTTTATTCCTTTGCAAAGATCCAAAACATCAAATCCTTGCGTTCAAGTTGTTCCAGTATTCATCCCCTATTAAAGAAGTATCATAGATACTCGTAGCCTACATATTCAGGTTTGAATACCTAAACAATATGATTCTTTTTGCAAAGACCCAAAGCAGCAACATCTTCACAAATAAAACAAGACCTTTAGCTGATGACGACCAGTTGCTCAACTTGATTCAGCATTCATTCCCTATTAAAGAAGTATCCCGGATACTCGTAGCCCACATTTTCAAGTTTGAACACTTAAAAAACGTATGACAATTGGTATCATCCAAGAAAAATCTCGTCCTTGTTTCACCAAGCCACATCAAATTTCAGTCCTGAAAAACCAAAATCACTATCTTCTCAAAAATGGACTAAAACAAGCATACAAACGATCACTAAAAATTTTGGCCAAGAAAAGTTTTCCCGCCAAAAAACTTTTTTTTAATCTCAGATGATAGTTCATGCGTACTTAGCAAATACGCAGATATAGGGTGTTCCTGCGTACTTAGTAAGTTCGCAAAGCCAAATGTCCATGCGTACATGCTAAGTTCGCAGAGCCAACTACTCATGCGTACTTAGCAAGTACGCAGGACAACTACTCTTACGTACTAGGGCAAAACCCATGCGTGCTTAGTAAGTACGCAGAAAAGCTGAATTTGCGAACTTAACAAAAAGTAGCAGCGTTCTTGACGGATCTTGAGGAGAAAGCTCGAAAAGTGTTGGATCTGATAAATTGATGCTTCCAAAAGCTTAGAAATCATCTTCTAACAAACCCTCAGCCTTCCAAACACCAAATGAAGCGATAACAAAGACGAATCTAAGGATTTTGACATAAAAAGTAGCGAACTTTCATAACTCAGATCTACTCCAAAAACCCAAAAACTCGAATATGGAACACAAATCAACGAACACCGAGGCTCTGATACCAGTTGTAGGTCCCGGGGCCTCGGTCGAGCAGCGGAAAAACACGGATCTGTCCGTCGATTTGCTTGGGAACAAAGAAGAACGAGACATAGAGAAACATGAACATAAAGAAGAGAATCAACATAAAAACGATACGTAATCCATAACAACGAAGTCATCTCATATTACATACCTAAAAAGTACACATCTCTCGTCTACGCTCATGCCCAGGGGCGGGAGATCTCATCCCGCCCGGACACTTCTCGACCTAGTTCCCAGAAGTTCCACCTACAAATGAAGACAAGTCTTCTATTTATAGGGGTAGGAACACTACCTGCGTACTTGACTAAGTACGCAGGGCATTGGTCATGCTTACTTGCTAAGTACGCAAGGCAAAAGCGTTGCGTACTTACTAAGTACGCAGAACCAACTGGTGAACAAGCTAAGTACGCAGGAACACCCTCCTGCGTACTAGCCTAGTACACCGATACATAGAATTTAATCTATAGTTACTAAAACATGCTTCTACAGACTCCCTCTTAACTATAGCATCAAATTCTATCTATCACTAACACTGATAATCATCCGTTTACAAAGAATGTCCTAACAAACACACAATAGGCAAGTGTACATATTGCAGCATAATATAGTTTAGGTAAGAACCAAGTATCAAACCAATGGACACGGTCGAGTTCCAATACTCAACGTTTGTTACCGTTTAGCCGCTAGAGCCTTATTCTCGCAACATTTGGTTCATGAATTATGTTCTTTAATAATAAAATTGTAAGACTCCCGGTTAGGGATAACCCTCAACGCTTTAATAGATCCGTACATTCGTATGCTTAAGATCTACCTCCAAGTTGGTTTAAGACATCAAACTTAAATAACTTTATTTTTATTAAAAGAGTGATTTAACTTTGCTCATCGGGATGCAGTGTAACAATGGGACCATGTATAAAGACGTACCGTTCCCAACATGAGTTCACAAACTCTTGGTTTCAAGACAAAGTTCGTATAAAGACGTACGATCTTTATCAATATCAACCAAGTGTTGGCTTATCAAAATCCGCTTATATAAAGACATACAAGTTTCAAGAGAAGTTTGATAAAAAAAGGTTTTATGGTCTTACAACTTAAAATCAAGAACACTCACAAGTTTAAAAAATAGTTTAGATAAAGATAAAAAGTCCACCATGAAGGTGGTTTTAAGAGAGAATGATTAAAGAACATAAACATACCATTAGACTAATAAGTTAAAACATTAACATACACCAAACTTCATCTTCACCCAAGCAATACAAAGGGTTTAGCCAAAAATGGCCATACGAACAAGCATAGAGCTAAATTCCGTAGGTTCCCCTATTGCAAACAAAGCGGAAGAGCCTCTCTGCTCTCTACTATCTACTACAAACTATAGATACGGACTATAGGAGTGTCAATTCTTCTCTGGATTGGTGTGTGAAATGAGGAACCCATGGCTCCTATTTATAGGCCTCTGAATGGCCAGTGCACGACTGTGCATTGGGTTGCACGGTTATGCAAACACCCAGAGAATCACAGGTACATGTGGCATGGTATGAAGGCATGGGATTGAGTGGTGGTGGTGGCGGCAGCGGCTGCGATGGAAGTGGAATATATAACGTTTTTAACCATTTTAGTCCCTAAGGATATTTTGGTCATTTGGGAAAAAAAGGTTAACTGTTAAATCTAACGACATTATCCATCTGGACTCAAATGGAGTGAAAAATGAAACGTCAGGGTTCAGAGCGACGATTTTAAGCATTAGGGACTCAACTAGTTAAAATGGGCAAACGTTAAGGACTCAAAAAGTAATTTACTCTTAATTAAATTTAACAAGCCTCAAAACCGGGTTACGCATAGTTAGCGATTTATTCTAATGTTTTTGTTAAAACCAGTCAAACCGGCTCGTAAACACCCTGATTCTAGTAAGAATGAACTAAAATCAGTTCATGTAAGTTTAATAGTGGAAATTAAAACCAATACCGACAATCATATTGTTCGCTTATAACAAGTTCGTTTGGGCATGGTACCACAACGGTAACGGCACGCACTATAGGACACGATAGCAAAAAACTCGATTTTGAATACAATTCCGTTTTAAAAAAAAATTATATCGGAACGTTGACAAAAAAAACTAAAAACAGTCGCGCACTTGCTTTTTTGAAAAGCGTTAAAAACGAAAGTTATTAAAAAAATGAAATTATTAGTTTATTAAACGGGTTAAAAACGTATTTTATATATAATATGAGGGGTGAAAATGAAAAAAATAAAAATAAAATAATAAAAACACTATTCAACTTAGTTCTATTTTAATCTATATTACAATAGCCAATGTATGGGTAGTTACATACTTACATAAAATAATTTATATTTGAAGTTGAAGGGTATTGTTGGCCAAGCCCCATGAAACTTCGAATTACTTAAATATGACTTTAATTTCAGTAGGCCGTATCAAAGACTCATTCGAGTCAATTCCCAAGTCCCAACCCAACGCTAGATGTGAAAATATGCGTGGATCACTTTACGACGTAACCTTGTAGAGGTATTCAATTTTGATAAGAAATATTTTAAGACGTGAATAAATATATTGTTTCATATTTAAATTTATTAAAAAAAACTAATACGATATCTTAGCCAAATTTTCAAATGAAGAGAAACTAGACACAAAGAATGACCGGTGGCGTATTCGGTACTTAACTTAGCTCTCGTATATGTGCAGTGATCGGATCACTTCGCGAGCTGAAGTAGTTAGCCTTACCTTATACTTTGTGTAGGAGGCTAATTTCCACAGCTTGAACCCATGACCTCAAGGTTACAAATCAGCAACTTTACCAATTCTCCAAGGTTCGCTCACTTTTAAGATATTGTCAACTTATTTTAAACACATTAGTTGGGAATGAGAAAAAGAACTATACTTTTAGATGACTGAGTGAGAACAACCATGTAGCCTTTTGTAAGCTCCCAAAATTACAATATTCTATTGATTTTTAGTTTTAACCAAGGCATATCTATTGCAAATTGCGTTTTTTCAGATCTTATTAGTTAGCAGGTATTAGTGGAAACGGAGGGCGATGTTGCTGCTAGTTTGAAGATGGAAGTAAAGAGAGAAAATGAAGTAGTAAACTAAAAAAGTAATAATGGGATGGGAAATATATGAGGAGTATTTGTTTTAGTTAACATGGGCCCACGCTAAATTTTAATAAAATACTAATATTTAAGTTTTTTTATTGTTGATTATACGGTCTACGTGATTGATGCAAATGTGTGCTCAGTAAAAGAAGGGTCAAAAAATGATTTTTTTAACGGCAATATATTTCATTCAACCACACGGGGATAGGTGAACCCAAAAAGTTAGCAAGCTGCTAGACCAGGAAATCCTAGAGAATTACCTAAGGTTTTCTAAATCAAAAATACGGCAATTACACCATTCCAAATTACTTAGATCCAATCTAGATTTAAACCAAAGAAAAGTCGCTATGTTGATATCTTTCATAATCTGAGCCACCGAGATTGGTTTGTTGAAGAAGAGAAAATCATTTCTAGTCTTCCAAATACACCAACATGTCGTATCCATTACCGGCTAAACCGCTTTCCTTACTTTGTCGCTCCACCTACTATCTTAATTGAATTATTATTGTACAGTAAGTTCTAAACTTTTTAATTTATATTTTTATTAGTTCTAAAAATATCTAACTTTTTATTTAATTTTATTATCGAAGTTGTATTATTTTTATCATTTTATTTGATTCGAATATTATTAATTTTTTTCTTATTTCAATTCTCTTATATATATATATATATATATATATATATATATATATAAGATTAGGTTCAGATAAAAAGGATTTTAATTGTAAGAAGAGTGAGAAGGATTTAGCGCCATTAGATCAAATTGTTGAAAAGATTTAATGATTGAGATTAAATTGTAGGAAAAAAATTGTTGGAAGGGTATTTTAGTCTTGGCCACTTTTGTTGACCTTTTATCAAGTTCTCCTTTCATTTTTAAACGTTCATAACTTTTACATATGACATTATTTTTTCAAAAAAATTACACCATAAAAACAAGCGTTTTTTATCTTTAAAATGAGTATAGTGTCGTTATAAACAAACACAAATTTTTTTTTACGCTTGCCAATGTGTAATACAAGTTCATTGTGTAATACCATGTCTGGTCATTGTGTAATACAAGTTCATTGTGTTATATATATTTATCATTGTGTTTTACGTTTTTCAGCTCATTGTGTAGTTAGTCAGGTCATTTTGTAATACAAGTTCATCGTGTAATACAAGTTCATTTTGTAATACAAGTTCATTGTGTAATACCACGTCTGGTCATTGTGTAATACAAGTTTATTGTGTAATACAATTTCATTGTGTTATACAAGTTCAATGTGTAATACAAGTTAATTGTGTTATATATATTTATCATTGTGTTTTACGTTTTCCAGCACATTGTGTAGTTAGTCAGGTCATTGTGTATTATAAGTTCATCGTGTGATACAAGTTCATTGTGTAATACCACGTCTGGTCATTTTGTAACACAAGTTAATTGTGTAATTAATCAAGTCATTGTGTAATACACGTTCGTTGTGTAATTAATCAGCTCATTGTGTAATACAAGTTCGTTGTGTAATACAAGTTCATTGTGTTATACAAGTTCAATGTGTAATACAAGTTCATTGTGTTATATGCATTTATCATTGTGTTTTACGTTTTCCAGCTCATTGTGTAGTTAGTTAGGTCATTGTGTAATACAAGTTCATTGTGTAATACCACATCTGGTCATTGTGTAATACAAGTTCATTGTGTAATTAGTCAAGTCATTGCGTAATATAAGTTCATTGTGTAATTAGTCAGGTCATTGTGTAATACAAGTTCATTGTGTAATACAAGTTCATTGTGTAATACAAGTTAATTGTGTCAAATATTTTTCATCACTGTGTTATATGTTTTCATCATTGTGTTTTACGTTTTACAGCTCATTATGTAATTCGCTCATTATTGTCTAATTCGCTCAAATATGTCATGTCATTTTGTAATATGCTCATTGTGTAATATCAGTTCATTGTGTAATATCAGGTCTGATCATTGTGTGAACCTTGTATTACACATTGACCTGGTGTATTACACATTGACATGATATATTACACATTGACCTCGTATATTACACATTGACTATTATGCCCTCCCTTTAAAAACAATAAAATAACACATGTCAAGCTTAGAATCCTTCTTATCCTTCTTATTTTTAAAACTCTTTTTACTATAACCCAACCCTATATATATATATATATATATATATATATATATATATATATATATATATATATATTAAAAAGATTATATTACGACCCCCTGACATAAAAGTTTTAGTTCCGCTACTATTCGCAAATTTACATAAAAAGGATAATATTAGTTTGTAAAAATGGAGAGACATCGGGACATAAAGAATAACAAACCTCATATATTGTCAACTCGTTTTAGACGCATTGGTTATTAATAAGAAAAGAATTATACAATTAGGTGTGCTTGTTTTAGAGCAATTCAAGAAAAGTGACATGATTTTCCATCTTTAACAATTTTAAGGTCATCTATCTATCACAAACTACGTTTTATCTAGTTTTATTGGTTACGATGGTAATAATAAGGTTTTGTAAATTTTCTAGTAACACGCTTAAAACAAACGTCATTGGTACAAGTCCAACATATTAAAATAAATTGTCTTTTTGGAGAAGTTAAATAATTCACTTACTATTAATTTGCAACGTCGGTGTCCAATAAGATTTTTTTTTTCCTTCCTTCATATTCACCCCTTCAATTTTCACATTTTCAAATAATACCCCTCAATTTTCTAAAAATTCAAATATACCTCTAAAAAAATAAATTTATTGTTATGTTTAATATTTTTTCTTTGCGTACCGGTATAAATTTTGTTATACTCATTTACATGTGTCTACCACAACCCCCCCTAATTTTGTAAAATGTCAAAATTAGTTGTTTTTCTCCATCGCCACGCTACATGTCACCTATCTGATGGGCCATAATTTTTTTTGGGTTTTTTTTTTGTTTTTTTACATTTTTTTTATTGGATTAACCGAGTCGCCGTAACTTCACACATTTCTTTTATGTACTTAATCACGTTTCTTTTTTGTGCTTAGCCACGTTATTGTCAGTGCCTCAACCGTTTATGATCCGCTTCCCACCGCAGAGTGGGGGTGCTAATGTCACCATACTTAACGACGTTAATGTCACGGCCGCAACACTTGTAGCAAAATTCACAAACACGCGGACTTAATTATGTACTTAACCAAGTTAATTTCATTGTATGACCCGTCGCAACGCGTGGGTCGTGATTTTTAGTTGAAACGTAATAACTATATTTTTTAATAATATAATATCATAAAACTAAAAAATTGAATTATTAAAAATGAAAAGGGACGAAACCTTTTCATGAACCAATTTCCAGTTTACATGAACCAATTTCCAGTTTACCACCCTGTGGTCTATACACACCGAATCTTTTTTCTTTTACAATGTCCCAACCCTAATTTTTTATATATTTATTTTGAGTTGACTTCTTGTCTTTTATTTTATACGCTTGTTTTTTCAATGTGTTACTTTTATTATAAGGTAACATTATATAAAATAGTAGGTTAGTTCCCCTTATACCACACGATTGATCAAAAGAAATATATATCATTCATAAACATCTAAAACAATTTTATAAATAAAATAATAATTTACTTTACATAGGGAAAAAAATTACAATTACATTCATAAAAATAATTTTTTTAATTTTATTTTTAGATTGTGGAAAGTTGATTTTAATAAATTGTTATTTGCTTAATAAAGGTAAGTTGTTAAGATTGTTTGAAAATTGTCAATTCAATTCTCTAATTATAGTAAATTTGAGAGAGTTAATTTATTGATTTTGCTATAATTTAATTTTGGAAGTTCGTAATGTTCAAATCAAACGGTTTGTCAAGTTCTAGCAAATGATGTTAAATATTTTTAGCAATTATCTTTGTTAACCATTTATTAGTTTGTGACTTGTGAGGGGTTTAAAATCTTAAGTTATAATTAAATTAATAATCAATTAGTGTTAGAGAAACGTATTTGGATCCATTCAGGTTAGATGACCCATGAAAAAGGTTTTTGGATCCAAGACTTTAGGCGAGAAAAACCATTTTGCATGCTCTAAAATTATGACAAATGTCCCACTAAAACCTTTATTTATTAGAGGGTATAGATTTTATATGTTTAGCAGGTAATTTATTTAAAAAAAAATCATATCATAACATAAACGCAATCATATTTAAATATAAACTTTTAACTTGTTACATCAACGGTGTGATCAGAGTAGATATGTTGTGTTCTAAATGTATAGATTGATCATGTAACAAAAATCACTGTTACTCTTGTCATGGATGTGTGTCTTGTGACTCGAAACTGCCATGAGAGTAACTATCTAGTTGAGATTGACAAGGCAAAGATAGTAATTACGGGTGAGTGGAGGGAATTGAATGAGCATATACGCAAAAAAAGTCTTCCAAATTCGTAGTCTGAGTTGAAGCATTTATGACGGTATTATTTATCTGGATCATGTTCGATCCCACCTATCCATATATAAGTCATCATAATTAGAGAACGAAACAAAAATGGTTACGGACTAGCATTTAAACCGTACACGCAAGAAATATTATTGGGTTAGTCAAAATCTTTGATTATTAAAATTGAAATTATCTATTTAATATTTACTCATGGTCTTATGTTCAATGTGCGAAGATATCTAGTCTATCATGTCCTTAATGAGTTAAGACTAAGTTCTTGAGTACGACATGCTCAAACAATGTGGGCAACTTCCTCTTCGACCATATTCATGACCATTCAAATTGATGGATTCTTGCAACTTCTCTGCATGTTGTGCATACGTTTGGGACTTTGTTGAGTATTTCTAAAGCATCTAATATCTGAACTATATTTTCATTAGTTCCCGAGGCATTGGCAGTTAGCAGTGTCTGTCCTGTAGGTGTGCCAGGTGGACAACCGTACAAGGCCCGGCTTTTCGGGGTCTAAAATTTAAAATTTCTTTATATCTATACTATATAATAAATAAATGTTTTGGTGGACACTTGTTATTCTCATGCTCATCCTCAACGTTTTTTCCCCACCTCTCTCTCATATTAATTACACAAATTTCTTTAAATTGTTTTTTATAAATTTTGTTTCCCGCCTCTCTCTTCTATTAAATAATAATGATTTCTATAATTGTTTTTATAAAACGTTTTTTATTTAAAAAAAATAGGTTTGTTCATAAAACATTTTTATAATTTGAACATTTCTTTCATTCTTCTTATAAAACATTTTAAAAAATAACTTTATAACGTTTCTAAAATCTGTATTAAAAAATTATCTAATATGTCATAAATATGAAATATATAAGTCTTTATTACTAAGTATATATAACACTGCATTTATTCATTATGTGTAATATACTAGGTTTCTAACCTATATATTATAATGAATGAATAACTGCATACTTGCTACGTGTCGACTTCTGCTGAAGTCTAGATTTTTGTTTTTCGTCTCTCTCTCCTATTAAACAAGAACACTGCTACTTTTTGTTAAGTACGCAAATTCAATTTATCTGCGTACTTACTAAGCACGCATGGGTTTTGCCCCGGGTACTTACTAAGTACGTAAGAGTAGTTGTCCTGCGTACTTGCTAAGTACGCATTAGTAGTTGGCTCTGCGAACTTAGCATGTACGCATGGACATTTGGCTTTGCGAACTTATCAAGTACGCATGTAGACTTGGCTTTACGAACTTACTAAGTACGCATGAACACCCTAAATCTGCGTATTTGTTAAGTACGCATGAACTATCATCTGGGATTAAAAAAAAGTTTAGAAATCATCTTCTAACAAACCCTCGGCCTTCTAAACACCAAATGAAGCGATAATAAAGACGAATCTAAGGATTTTTGACAAAAAAAGTAGCGAACATTCATAACTCAGATCTGCTCCAAAAACCCTAAAACTCGAATCTGGAACACAAATCAACGAACACCGAGGCTCTGATACCAATTGTAGGTCACGGTGCCTCGGTCGAGCAACGGAAAAACACGGATATGTCCGTCGATTTTCTTGAGAACAAAGAAGAACGAGACAGAGAGAAACACGAATATAAAGAAGAGAATCAACACAAAAACGATACGTAATCAATAACAACGAAGTCATCTCACATTACATACCGAAGAAGTACACATCTCTCATCTACGCTCACGGTCCAGGGGCGGGAGAGCTCATCCCGACCGGACACCTCTCGACCTAGTTCCCATAAGTTCCACTTACAAATGAAGACAAGTCTTCTATTTATAGGGGCAGGAACACTACCTGCGTACTTGGCTAAGTACGCTGGGCATTGGTCATGCGTACTTGCTAAGTACGCAAGGCAAAAGCCTTGCGTACTTACTAAGTACGCAGGACAAATCGGTGAATAAGCTAAGTACGCAGGAACACCCTCCTGCGTACTAGCCTAGTACACCGATACATAGAATTTAATCTATAGTTACTAAAACATGTCTCTCTTAACTATAACATCAATTTCTATCTATCACTAACACTGATAATCATCAGTTTACAAAGAATGTCCTAACAAACACACAATAGGCAAGTGTACCTATCGCAGCGTAATATAGTTTAGGTAAGAACCAAGTATCGAACCAATGGACACGATCGAGTTCCAATACTCAACGTTTGTTACCGTTTAGCCGCTAGATGTCACACTCCGGCCGGCGGCGGATTATACGCCGGGGCTGACGCGGTTGTTCATAAGCACATGATCATCTATTAAATATGATAATATTTATTATTCAAATTAAAAGCATCCGTTACAGAGGAAAATGAAACGTTCAAAACATAATTTAAATTAAACTAGGTCCAAATCCTAGGTGAGCAAGTAGTCCTCAAACAGGTGCACCTGAAACATGTAAGTAACTGTCAACTATAAGTAGTTGGTGAGATACATAGGTTTTGACACCAAAAGAGTCAGTATAGATTACAATTCAATATGTTCAAAGCATGTCTAAAGCATATATGTGAAAACACACAAGGTTCCAAGCGTACAATTCAAGCCTGATAATAGAAAACTAGATACGCAATCCCACTGATTGCCATTTTAAAAAAAAGGGAGCAAGCGGATACTCCAAGTTATAGTTGATACCCAACAAAACCCGCCAAGGTCTTGTGGTAAGTTATAGGTTCAGTTTCCCATATAAATGATCATGTTAGGTACTACCTTAGGCTTGGGCTGCAAGTTAATGAATGTACTGGCATGAAACACATGCAATGGTCACCAAGTAGTTCAAATATAAAGCATAAAGATCAAGCACAAGAACATAGATATTGAATTGTTTAAATAGAATAAGTTGATAACATGTTTCACCCCAAAAACAAAAACAGTAAAAAGGGGCTATGTAAACTCACTTTGGATTGGTAGCTTGAAATCACAAGTACGGTAATTGCACAAGTTGTCTTAGCTAACCTCAAGGTTAACCTATGTTTGCATGTATATATGTATCAATGACAGACTCAAAAGATTTAAATAGTAAGGGTTAAGCTAGATTATATGGGTGTGTTATATTCGTTGTAAATGTTGTGTTTGTTAAGAAATGAGATAATTCGTTTGTTTAATAGAGAGAATGATGTGCTTGTTTAACAAAGGTTTTAATACCCAATTATATATATATATATACATATATATATATATATACATAAATATACATACATACATACATATATATATATATATTAAGGATTTTGTTTACAAAGTAATGAACAAGTATTTGGAGAATATTTGTTTAAACATATCAATAATTATTATGTAAATAATTTATATGTTTTAATTAATTAAATAGTTAAATAAATTAAATGAAAAATAAGAAGGGTTTAGGTTAAATAGTTGGGTAATAAAAGTAGTTAATAGGGGTTCTAAATAAAATGATAAGTTTTTAATTAGAGTTTATTAGTTTTTAATTCTCTAAAATGATTAATTATTTATTTAAAATTGTTAGGTTAACAATCTAGTTCATATAATATTCCCGAGTCTTGAAAGTTTTATAAAATAATTTTTATAGGAAAAATAAGAATAAAAATAGGGTTTTAAAAATGTTTTAAAATAAAAAAAATGACCACGGGACTCGAACCCGCGACCAGAAGCGGTTACACTTGCACACTCGCACTAGCCACTGGACCAGGGCGTATGCCTTGGTTCAAATCGGACGCGATGTGGTTTTAGCAAACAACCCGAACCTCGTCTTCTTCTCCAACCCGTAACCCAAACCCTAGCCACTCAATTCGATCGATTGAGCAACCGATTGAACTCGAATCCTTAGGGCTTTTATTCCCCGTATCAAAACGAATCTAAAGACATCATATTTACCTGAAATGATTAGAGGTGGAGGGAGAACGGGACCGAGATCGAGATCGGCGTTTCTTGAGCTTGTCAGAGTTCTGGAGAGGGAATGCAACGAATGCAGAGGTGTAGAAAGTTTGTGGTGATTGTAGTGAAGGTGTGGGTTCATTTTTATAGGCCAATTCCACGTTTAATGTCCGAATTAAAGTCGTGATTGGTTAAGGACGGTTACGGGACGATTAGGGTCGCGTGGCTTGATTGAGATTAAATTGAGTAGTTGAATTCATCACGTTTCGGTCGATCAAGGGTTGGATACCATCAACTGAAGTTAATTTATCCAAATCGTGCGCTTGGGAAAAACGAATTGAAGTTGTTGACTTTGATAAGTCAAAATTGGTGAGTTGGGGAAGAAGATAACATAATTTGCAAATAGGTCCCCCAAGTCTCATGTGTTTATCATTTTTATGTGTAAAATTTGTTCTAGATTGAAATTAAGTTTCCGAAATTACACAATTAACCCTGAACTTTCATAAAACCTAAAATCATTTGATGTTTTAAAAATTTCTAATAATTTTTATATTAAAACTTAAATGTTTCTTTATATATATATATATATATATATATATATATATATATATATTTTAAAGTAAAATGGTTTTATAAAACTTGTTTATTTTATAGTTTATATGATTTAATCTATGTTACCATATAACATTTGTATTTGCATATTTATATAGATTTAAGAAATAATTTAATATATACATTCATGTAGGTTTAATAGGATTTAGTCATTTATAATTTCAATTTAATATTCATTAAATCTTGAAGTAAATGCACCTAATATATGTTTAGACAATCATGAATAAGATGATTTTATTTATGTAAAACTTTAAATAAAAAGGGTTACAAATGCCAGAATAGGACCCGGAATTTCCTGGGGATTACACTAGAGCCTTATTCTCGCAACGTTTTGGTTCACGAATTATGTTCTTTAATAATAAAATTGTAAGACTCCCAGTTAGGGATTACCCTCAACGCTTTAATAGATCCGTACATTCGTATGCTTAAGATCTACCTCCAAGTTGGTTTAAGACATCAAACTTAAATAACTTCATTTTTATTAAAAGAGTGATTTAAATTTGCTCACCGGGATGCAGTGCAACAATGGGACCATGTATAAAGACGTACCGTTCCCAACATAAGTTCACAAACTCTTGGTTTCAAGACAAAGTTCGTATAAAGACGTACGATTTTTTATCAATATCAACCGAGTGTTGGCTTATCAAAATCCGCTTATATAAAGACATACAAGTTTCAAGAGAAGTTTGATAAAAAAAAGGTTTTATGGTCTTACACCTTAAAATCAAGAACACTCACAAGTTTAAAGAATAGTTTAAATAAAGATAAAAAGTCCATCATGAAGGTGGTTTTAAGAGAGAATGATTAAAGAACATAAACATACCATTAGACTAATAAGTTAAAACATTAACATACATCAAACTTCATCTTCACCCAAGCAATACAAAGTGTTTAGCCGCGAATGGCCATACGAACAAGCATAGAGCTAAATTCCGTAGGCTCCCCTATTGCGAACAAAGCGGAAGAGCCTCTCTGCTCTCTACTATCTACTACAAACTATAGATACGGACTATAGGAGTGTCAATTCTGCTCTCAAAAAGTAATTTACTCTTAATTAAATTTAACAAGCCTCAAAACCGGGTTACGCATAGTTAGCGATTTATTCTAATGTTTTTGTAAAAACCAGTCAAACCGGCTCGTAAACACCCTGATTCTAGTAAGAATGAACTAAAATCAGTTCATGTAAGTTTAATAGTGGAAATTAAAACCAATGCCGACAATCATGTTGTTCGCTCATAACAAGTTCGTTTGGGCACGGTACTACAACGGTAACGGCACGCACTATAGGCCACGATAGCAAAAAAACTCGATTTTGAATACAATTCCGTTTTTAAAAAAAATTATATCGAAACGTTGACAAAAAAAACTAAAAACAGTCGCGCACTTGATTTTTTGAAAAGCGTTAAAAACGAAAGTTATTAAAGAAAAACGAAATTATTAGATTATTAAACGGGTTAAAAACGTATTTTATATATAATATGAGGGGTGAAAATGAAAAAAAAAACAAAAAATAAAATAATAAAAACACTATTCAACTTAGTTCTATTTTAATCTATATTATAATAGCCAATGTATGGGTAGTTACATACTTACATAAAATAATTTATATTTGAAATTGAAGGGTATTTTTGGCCAAGCCCCATGAAACTTCGAATTACTTAAATATGACTTTAATTTCAGTAGGCCGTATCATACACTCATTCGAGTCAATTCCCAAGTCCCAACCCAACGCTAGATGTGAAAATATGCGTGGATCACTTTACGACGTAACCTTCTAGAGGTATTCAATTTTGGTAAGAAATATTTTAAAACGTGAATAAATATATTAGTTCATATTTAAATTTATTAAAAAAACTAATACGATATCTTAGCCAAATTTTCAAATGAAGAGAAACTAGACACAAAGAATGACCGGTGACGTATTCAGTACTTAACTTAGCTCTCGTATATGTGCAGTGATCGGATCACTTCGCGAGCTGAAGTAGTTAGCCTTACCTTACACTTTGTGTATGATGCTATTTTCCACAGCTTGAACCCATGACCTCAAGGTCACATAGCAGCAATTTTACCAATTCTCCAAGGTTCGCTCTCTTTTAAGATATTGTCAACTTATTTTAAACACATTAGTTGGGAATGAGAAAAGAACTATACGCTTAGGTGACTGAGTGAGAACAACCATGTAGCCTTTTGTAAGCTCCCAAAATTACAATATTCTATTGATTTTTAGTTTTAACCAAGGCATATCTATTGCAAATTGCGCTTTATCAGATCTTATTAGTTAGCTGGTATTAGTGGAAACGGAGGGCGATGTTGCTGCTGGTTCGAATATGGAAGTAAAGAGAGAGAATGAAGAAGTAGTAAACTAAAAAAGTAATAATGGGATGGGAAATATACGATGAGTATTTGTTTTAGTTAACATGGGCCCACGCTAAATTTTAGTAAAATCTAATATTTAAGTTTTTTTTACTGTTGATTATATGGTCTACGTGATTGATGCAAATGTGTGCTCGGTAAAAGAAGGTTCAAAAAATGATTTTTTTTAACGGCAATATATTTCATTCAACCTCACGGGGATTGGTGAACCCAAAAAGTTAGCAAGCTGCTAGACCAGGGAATCCTAGAGAATTACCTAAGGTTTTCTAATCGAAAATACACCAATTACACCATTCCAAATTACTTAGATCCAATCTAGATTTAAACCAAAGAAAAGTCGATATCTTGATATCTTTCATAATCCGAGCACCGAGATTGGTTTGTTGAAGAAGAGAAAATCATTTCTAGCCTTCCAATATATACCAACATGTCGTATCCATTACTGGCTAAACCACTTTCCTTACTTTGTCGCTCCACCTACTATCTTAATTGAATTATTAATTATTAAATATATAAATAATATATATTGTACAGTAAGTTCTAAACTTTTTTATTTTATATTTTTATTAGTTCTAAAAATATCTAAACTTTTTATTTAATTTTATTACCGAAGTTGTATTATTTTTATCATATTATTTGATTCGAATATTATTAATTTTTTTCTTATTTCAATTCTCTTTATATATATATATATATATATATATATATATATATATTAAAAAAATTATATTACGACACCCTGACATAAAAGTTTTAGTTCTGCTACTATTCGCACGTTTACATAAAAAGGATAATATTAGTTTGTAAAAATGGAGAGACATAGGGACATAAAGAATGACAAACCTCATATATTATCAACTCGTTTCAGACGTATTGGTTATTAATAATAAAAGAATTATACAATTAGGTGTGCTCGTTTTAGAGCAATTCAAGAAAAGTGACATGATTTTCCATCTTTAACAATTTTAAGGTCATCTATCTAGCACAAACTACGTTTTATCTAGTTTTATTGGTTACGAAGGTAATAATAGGTTTTTTAAATTTTCTAGTAAGACGCTTACAACAAACAACGTCATTGGTACAAGTCCAACATATTAAAATAAATTGTCTTTTTGGAGAAGTTAAATAATTCACTTACTCTTAATTTGCAACGTCGTGTCCAATAATATTTTTTTTTCCTTCCTTCATATTCACCCATTCAATTTTCACATTTTCAAATAATACCCCTCAATTTTTTCTAAAAATTTAAATATACCTCTAAAAAAATTAATTTATTGTTATGTTTAATATTTTTTCTTTACGTCCCGATATAAATTTTGTTATACTCATTTACAAGTCTACCACACCCCCCCCCAATTTTGTAAAATGTCAAAATTATGTGTTTTTTCTCATCGCCACGCTACATGTCACTTATCTGATGGGCTATTATTTTTTTGTTTTTTTACATTTTTTTATTGGACTAACCGAGTCGCCGTAACTTCACATATTTCTTTTATGTACTTAATCACGTTTCTTTTTTGTGCTTAGCCACGTTATTGTCAGTGCCTCAACCGTTTATGATCCGCTTCCCGCCGCAAAGCGGGGGTGCTAATGTCACCATACTTAGCGACATTAATGTCACGGCCGCAACACTTGTAGCAAGATTCACAAACACGCGGATTTAATTATTTACTTAACCACGTTAATTTCATTGTACGACCCGCCGCAACGCGTGGGTCATGATTTTTAGTTGAAACATAATAACTATTTTTTTAATAATATAATATCATAAAACTAAAAAATTGAATTATTAAAAATGAAGAGGGGCATGAAGGCAATATTCTCGGTGTTTTGAAGGGTCGACAAACGGACAAAACCTGCTGTAACATGAACCAATTTCCAGTTTACCACCCTGTGGTCTATACACACCGAATCTTTTTCTTTTACAACCCTAATTTTTTATATTTATTTTGAGTTGACTTCTTGTGTTTTATTTTATACGCTTGTTTTTTCAATGTGTTACTTTTATTATAAGGTAACATTATATAAAATATTTTATATGTTTAGCATGTAATTTATTTAAAAAAAATCATATCATAACATAAACGCAATCATATTTAAATATAAACTTTTAACTTGTTACATCAACAGTGTGATCACAGTAGGTATGTTGTGTTCTAAACGTATAGATTGATCATGTAACAAAAATCATTGTTACTCTTGTCATAGATGCGTGTCTTGTGACTCGAAACTGCCATGAGAGTAACTATCTAGTTGAGATTGATAAGGCAAAGATAGTAATTGTGGGTGAGTGAGGGAATTGAATGAGCATATACGCAAAAAAAAGTTTTCCATATTCGTAGTCTGAGTTAAAACATTTATGACGGTATTATTTATCCGGATCATGTTTGATCCCACCTATCCATATATAAGTCATCATAATTAGAGAACGAAACAAAAATGGTTATGAACTAGCATTTAAACCGTACACGCAAGAAATATTATTGGGTTGGTCAAAATCTTTGATTATTAAAATTGAAATTATCTATTTAATATTTACTCATGGTCTTATGTTCAATGTGCGAAGATATCTAGTCTAACATGTCATTAATGAGTTAAGACTAAGTTCTTGAGTACGACATGCTCAAACAATGTGGCAACTTCCTCTTCGACCATATTCATGACCATTCAAATTGATGGATTCTTGCAACTTCTCTGCATGTTGTGCATACGTTTGGGACTTTGTTGAGTATTTCTAAAGCATCTAATATCTGAACTATATTTTCATTAGTTCCCGAGGCATTGGCAGTTAGCAGTGTCGGTCCTGTAGGTGTGCCAGGTGGACAACTGTACAAGGCCCGGCTTTGGTGGACACTTGTTATTCTCATGTTCATCCTTAATATTTTTTCCCCACCTCTCTCTCCTATTAATTACACAAATTTCTTTAAATTGTATTTTATAATTTTTGTTTCCCGCCTCTCTCTTTTATTAAATAATGATGATTTCTATAATTATTTTTATAAAACGTTTTTTATTTAAAAAAAATAGGTTTGTTCATAAAACATTTTTATAATTTGAACATTTCTTTCATTCTTCTTATAAAACATTTAAAAAAATAACTTTATAACGTTTCTAAAATTTGTATTAAAAAATTATCTAATATGTCATAAATATGTAATATATAAGTCTTTATTACTAAGTATATATAACACTGCATTTATTCACTCTGTGTAATATACCAGGTTTCTAACCTATATATTATAATAAATGAATAACTGCATACTTGCTACGTGTCGACTTCTACTGAAGTCTAGATTTTTGTTTTCCGTCTCTCTCCTATTAAATAATGATGATGTTAAATAATTAAATATCTAAAATTTATTCTAATATTTTATTAAAAATTACTAAATTATAAGAAAATTTCAATTATATCTTATTTTAAAATATAATTTTATAATTTTATAAATCTTCATTATTTGTTATTTATAATTTTTAAATCTTTATTATTTCTTTTTTCACTGATTACTGATAACATCCAATATATAAATCTTCAAAGAAACTAATGTTTTATAACAAGTTGTATTTATTCAAACCATGTAATACATGGGTTTTAACCTAGTATTATATATATATATATATATATATATATATATATATATATATATATATGTAAGGCCCCAAACCCGGAAGGACTCACGCGTTTGATTTACTCATAAACAAACAGTTTCTTAAACTTGAATATCAATAACGCAGCGAAAACTTTCATTTAAACATAATGTAACATGTCCAACATTGTAAAAACATAAACATTGTCTTAACATAACCGTAAACATAAATTAAAACATAATGGGACGCCAATCTTCATAATCAGTCGTGTAACCCTTCTCGCTTGTCAAGCATCCACGTCCAACATCCATACATGTACTTAACCTGAATGTGCATACTAAAAGTCAGCTACACTGGTGAGTTCTAGCTTTTACATAAAACTTTAACTTCAAATATTTTGCGAAGACATAACATTCAACTTTATTAATAAAAGAGTACGTAAAACATGCAATAACATATTGGAAAAACATAAGTCAACAAGTACATCGAATATGCGTCTTCTCGTAACCGTCAATTCCATACATTACATACTGGTGGAGAAACCTAAGGCTCATTACCTTTAGGCCATTCAACACCTGGGTCTCCTAAGGCTCGTTATCTCTAAGAAGACCAAAACATACGTTAACTCTATGAATAACCGTCGTCATTCCCTGTAACGAAGAACCAGTTGTACAACAGTTGGCTAGCCACAAAGGCTCCTATAAAGAAACTGCCAAGCATAACATACATAACCTTGATTCCCGAAGGAACCATGGCAGATTCAAATATTTTGTGACTTTCATAAAGCATTCACTTTCTTTACATCAAACTTTAGTTAAAGCATCCGTACGTTTTATTAAATAACATTTCATTCGTAAACCATTCGTAAACTCCTTTGGCAAAACATTTCATAAACCAATTTCCAAACTTTGCTTTCAAAACATCTTTCGTAAACATCCATTCGTAAAAACATCGTTTCGTATGTATGCATACCAGCCCAAAACATCATTTAAAACATTCAAAGAGGGGGCTTTAGAACTCACATGATAAGCTAGCCTCAGATTGTCATAACAAGGTCCCATCAGCGTCACACATGATCTGAATCGATAAGTCAATCAAAATAAGACCTAACCTGACACTAACGGTTCACAACTTCTAGCTAGGCGAGCATAAGGTTAACTTACCCTTAGCGCACTTAACAAGTTCGCTAAGTGGCTTCCAGCGAACTTAGCAGGTTCGCTGCCACAAGTTCGCCCTAACTGGCCCAGGCGAACTTGACAAGTTCGCCTGCGGGGCTGTATTCTACACCAAGAACCCTAAGTTCTTGCATGCGAATCCAAACTCATCAAAATCCAAACTTTATACGTTCAAAACGTTTGCTTAACGTTCTAGAAGCTAGATCTATGATTATTTCGAAGTTTCATACGTAAAAATGTCATCTTTTTTACCTAAAACCCCAAAACAAACTAAAACTCATATTTAGAACGGAACGTTACCTGAAACGAGTTGTTGATTCAGAGATTCTTCTCACGAGTAGTAGAGGAACACAATGCTTCGTTCTCGAGCCGATCCGTCACACTCTCTCTCTAGGGTTGGTGAAAATGAGAGAAGTTTGTGGGCTAAGGTATTTATAGGGGAGGTTCCCTACCCTTTTCGGCCCATCATACACGGCCCAATACACGGCACGTGATCCTTGTTCATTTATTCCGTTCGTCTTGCATTAAAACCCGTTTATTATTTATCGTTATTTTCGGGATGTTACAATATATAAATTTATTTTAAAACATAAACATATAAATTTTAAAACCCAATAAACTTTTTTAAAATCTAACGCAACAACCTTTTTAGTTTTAGCTCATCTAAACCCGTAACCCATCTAAAATTGTAAAACCATTTAACCCAATTAAAAATTTAAACATTTTTAAACCTAATTAAAATAACTAGCAGCAAGGGAGGATTTGAGGAGACGTCAGACGAGGGCGATCAAGTGAATTCGGACAAAAAAACGATCGAAGTGCTTCAATTGATTGATCGAACAAACATGAGATTTCAAACAAGGGGAGAAACCGAGAATCACTGTCACTGAATCAAGTTATCATTTAATCATTTACCAAGTAAGTTTTCGACCTTTTGAATTCTGATAAAGCAAATTTCGAATTCATAATTCTTGATTTCTTGAATTACTTCATCTATTATTGGAATTTTGATCTAATTATTTTACACACTTATAATTGATTATTGGAGGTTGGAACTTTGACCTTCTAATTTTTTTACACACTTTAACTATTATTGGAACTTTTTATTTGATTAATTGATAGTTAGATTATATGAATATATGATTTATACTTGAATCTTGATTAGTTCAACCATTATTAGATTACTTCAATTATTATTAGTTCATAATTCTTGATTTCTTGAATTACTTCAACTATTATTGAAACTTTGAGTATATGATTTATGCTTGAATCTTTACTAGTTCATAATTCTTGATTTCTTGAATTACTTCAACTATTTTTGGAACTTTGAATATATGATTTATGCTTGAATCTTGATTAGTTGAAACTTATATGATTTTCAAAAATTACGTCTCCTAAACCACTTTCCGATAGTAAAAAACATAAAAAGAGAAAACTAGATGAAGAATCAAGAAAATCTCAAATTGGGCTCTAGATAGTCTCAAACCGGGCTCTAGATAGGTTTGTCTAAAGAAAGCCTCAACTTGATGCTAATGATATTGAAGATGCTAATTTGATGATATCGATGTTAATAATGTTGATGCTAATGATGTTGAAGATGCTAATGTTGATGGGGATCATGTTGAGGATGATGTTTACAGAGATCGTGTTTAAGATGCTAATGCTAATGTTGAGGTTAATCATGTTGATATATTTGATCCTAGAACTTAGGATGGACTTAATCATGATATGATCAAACTTTTGGTAGAGAAAGGTCTTAAACGAGATTATACTATTGATATGGATCCTTAGGATAAATTTTCTAGACGGTTTTCTTCAACTATGTGTACTAGAATTCTATTAAATAATGAGAAGTGATATAGAGAATGGTTAGTATATTCAAAAGAGCTCAACAATTTTTTTTTTGTTTTTGCTGTAAACTATTTAGAAAGGGGTTTCCGAAATGTCAATTGGAACATGAAGGTTATGGGGATTGACAACATGTTAACACTAGACTTAAAGAACATGAATTTGGCTTAGAACATCTAAAGAATATGAGTATTTGTGGCATAGATTAAACAGTAATGATACAATTGATAAAGTAGTGTACATGCAATTTAAGAAAGAAAGAGATCATTGGAAACACGTTATTTTGAGGATTATTACACTTGTGAAATATATTGCTAAACATAATTTAGCATTTCATAGATCAAATGAGAAGTTGTATAAAAAAGTAATGAGAATTTTTTGGGAGCCATTGAGATGTTGGAAGATTTTGACCAACTATGAAAGAACAGCCATTGAGATGTTGAAAAAGTTTGACCTGATTATGAAAGAACATGTGTGGCGTATCACAAGTGATGAACTTTACGTACATTATCTTAGACACAAATTCCAAAACAAGTTAATACTTTTACTAGCTCATGAAATTAAATCTGAATTCATCAAGAAGATAAATGAAGCAAAATAGTACTCTATCATACTTGATTACACCCTTGATACAAGTCACCATGAACACATGTCTTTAATAATCGCTATATCAATTTCTCATCTAACTATGTTATTTTTTAGGAACGTTTTTTAGATTTTTTGAATGTTGATGATACCACCGGAAAATGACTATTTGATATTACACACGAGAAATTAAAGTCTCATGGTCTTGATATTGATGATATGCATGGTCAAGGCTATGACAACGAATCAAACATGAAAGGAAAACATCAAGGAGTTCGAAGGAGATTTCTAGATATAAATCCTAGAGCCCTTTATACTCCATGTGGTTGTCATAGTCTTAATCTTGCATTATGTGACTTGGCTAACACTTGTGGTAAAGCTAGAGATTTTTTTGGATTCATACAACGCGTTTATACTATCTTTGCGAATTCTACTAAGAGGTGACAAATTTTGAAAGAGAATGTTAAAGCATTGACTCCTAAGTCAATGTATGTCACTCGTTGAGAAAGTCATGTTGATAGTGTTAAGGCTATAAGATTACAACTTTCTAATATAAGAGAACCTTTACTTGAGGTTGTAGAAAATGACAATGATGCTAAAATTCAAAGTGAAGCTAAATCACTAGCAAATAATGAACTTGGTGATTTTGAAATTTTGGTATCAATAGCCATTTTGTATGAAATATTAAACATGGTGAATGTGGTGAGTAAAAAGTTACAGTCAAATGATATGTTTCTCGATATTGCTATTAGAGAAGTGAACACGTTGATTGAGTTCTTCAGTAAATTCAGAGAAAACGGTTTATCTAAGACGATTGATGAAGCTAAGAAAACTGTATTTGAAATGAGTATTGATCCGGTATTCACTCAAAAGCGTCGAGTTCGTGGGAAAAAAAACATTTTGATGAGAATTCAAGTGACCAAGAAGTGTTATTGTCAGTCGAAGAGAACTTTAAAGTTAACTATTTTTTATATGTTGTTGATCAAGTGAGTGTTTCTTTTAAAACAAGATTTGAACAATATAAAGACTATGAAAAACTATTTTGTTTTTTTATTTCCTAAAGAGTTGAAGGAATTTGAATACAAAGTGTAGGTCCAAGAATTATCAACCGAATATGTCTGAATGCAAATCAAGAGGCGGAAACTCTTGATTTGGTGTAGAAATCAACAAGAACACAATAGATGTAAATATAATCACAATCTTTGCATGTGATGTTTACAAAGTGAATTCCCCAAATCTTACATAAAATGAAAGACAACTTCTCCTATTTATAGCCCTAATACAAGTAAAAGATAACTACAATAACGCCCCTAAACATCGTTTAATGTTTCGATTGAAACAGTATCTTTCGATGAAATGTTTCCATCAAAACATTGATGTTTCGATGTTATGTTTCGATCAAAACATCGTATTTCGATCAAACCTTTGATTTTCATCTGAATATTAATTATTTTGGTAAGCATCAGCCTATTAAATTCTTACAATCTCCCCTAGCCTAATGCTACCAAAATCTTCCAGTATGATCAACAACTTCAGTATCAACAATCTCCCCTTTTTTTGTTGCATCTTTATTTTGAAATCTTTAGTTTCAGATGATTGCTGAATATGAATGTTTGAGTTTGAAACAGACGAACTCTTCGGAGGGTGCAACTGAATTGACTGATGAAGAATGGAACTGATTTCCAACTCTCTTTTTCTTGAGAGATTCAGAATATGTAGAAGGAGGTTTCCTAACTCGTTATCCACCACATGTTTGAGGAACATGTTCTTTATGAGCTTGACAAACTTGATACTTTCCGGATGAAGTGAGGTGTTGAAGCTGCTCGAATAATGTACCTCATGCCTTTGTCAACAAGACTTGTTCACAAATCACAACCACAACTCCAAATTCTCTTTAGACAATTTCAAACTACAGACAAAACCGTATTCATCTATATTGTGCAAACATGTTAATGTTTCAAGGACAAAATATTATAGAAGACTTTTAAAAACAAAATGAAACAAAGTACAAAGAAAATCCAATAACAAACTGTACAAGATCCTAAGAAACAAAGATGAAAATCCTTTTGAATTTTCTAGCTTGGAAACATACTAACACAACAAATATGAACAACTTTTTCAATTTTGGAGAAAAGATCTAACATGAGATCATACCGGGCTAACATTCTAAGTCAAACTGCAATTTTGAACTATGAATAAGTAGGTCAAAAGTGAGCCAATATTTTGTGTCCACTTTAAACTTAAGCACAATTGTTTCTTTCAATGCTTTGTGATAGTTTATCATGTTTTGGTAATTTTAGCATGAAGATAGTGGTTCCCACACTTAAGAAGCCACAACAAAAATCTATCCATCCTCAAGATGTTTTGAGATTTTGGGTCATCACAACTTGACTTAGCCAACAACCATTGATTATAAAATACCATTAATCCTAAGATATATCTATTAGAGCATAACTAGCACATGTATTTTTGTTACTATGAACCACTCAGGGAAACTTTACAATATTTTTGTTAGGGACTTATATGCACTTCGGTATTACAAGCCCTGTTTTATGAAATATTAGACTTACAAGTACGTCGGACTTGCATGCCATATTTTATGAAATTTTGGACTTACATGCACGTCGGACTTGCATGTCATCTTTTTTATAAGAATCCCTTGACCAGACAGAAATACCCAAAAAGGAAAAATATGTATGCATATATATATATATATATGCAACATTGGTATATCTTTTTCATTTATTCCTATTGCATGACACTGCATGTCTTTTTGCTCTTTTTCACTTATTACATGTCGTTTTAGATTCTGCATATCATTGCATGTCTTTTATTTTCAGTTATATATATATATATATATATATATATATATAGGGGTGGGTTCAAGAGAAAACCAATAGTTAGGCGAAAACCGCGAAACCACTAAAAAAACCAATTTTAACCAATAATATAATAATATTTATTTTTTATTTTATTTTATTTTTATTTTTTTATAAGAGTATCAATATAATATTACAAATTTTTACCAAAAAATCATTTAAATATTGGCTTACGTATACGTAACCCATAGTGTTATGTATACGTAAACAGAAAACAAAAAAAATTCAAAAAAATTGCGGTTACGTATACGTAACTCATAGTATTACACATTGTTTTAGTGGTTTTCTCGGTTTTCGCCTAACTTTGTGGTTTTCTCTTGATCCCTCCCCTATATATATATATATATATATATATATATATATATATATATATATATATATATATATATATATATATATATATATATATATATATGGAAAGATTATATATCGATGATAGCTGGTGTATGTATGACAAGAATATAGCTCTTAATCTACTGTTAGATAAGAGTCAGCCTTAAACCACGAGATCTGAGATGGCTAATCCACTCATTCATAAGGCTTTAAGTTTTATTACTTAGAATTTTTTTTAAATTGGATGCTAAGCCTATTGACACATCACATAATGATCCTACCTTTCAATGTTCTACTATATTCATATGCTAGAAATATCAGTCTAGTTCCTATTATTTCTCATAGAGGTCAGATCACATTTTCTTAATTTTCATTTTTCTCAACTACAAACCTAAAATCTTTTTGTAATTTTCTATTGATAAACCATAAATGTATACTAAACATAAATCTTTTTGTCATTTTCTTTTTTTTTCCCTACTTCTCCCCTACTTTTTGTTTTTTCACAACCAAATTCTAAAACATGAAAAATACACAAAACATAAATTACCAAGAGAAAGTCTTCCACATTAAACAGAAAAAATTAAAAAAAAATGTCATCAAGAAGATATGTAGTGAATGTGTCATGAAAATTGTGATAGAATACCATACCCTGACATGAATGTGTCATCAGCAAATCAGTTAGAGAGTGGGACCCAAGCCATAGTAGTCTTGGGATGTCTCTTAGCATCTAAATAAGTAACCTCCTGATATACCAAATCTTTTGCTTCATCAATTACTTTTTCAACTTTTGGTAGCCAAACCTGTTTAGGTTCAAATAATTTGGTTGTTAAAGATTTGTAGTTTGAAATAATTTTCTGTTTAAATCAGAAGCAAATGACTATGTCTGTTTTACCTTCGAAGGTCTTGGAGATTGTGAAACATGTGAAGACCTGGATGAATCTTTTTGTTTTTGGAAGTCTTGCTTGTTCATGTTCTTTGTTCTATGAACAACAAATGCCTTCTTAATTCTTATCTTTGAATCATGTGAAACCGACTTCACATGTGGTCATGTGGATGAAACGTTCTCCATCAGATCATTCAAAGATTTGTTCCTTTTGGTCTTTTTGATCCAGAAAAGCAATTCTTGTTGCCTTTACCATATGGATCATGTCCTTTTGTACTAGAGGAACTGAACACATTATCTTGTTTTGATGATTTTGAAAAATTAATGCAATGTTTATACACATGTCCTTCTTGTCCATAGTGAAAACAAGATTTGAAAGGGTTTTGTTTATTGAAAACATGTTGTTTGGTTAACGTTTTCAGTTCTTTCAAAATCTTGTTTAAGATTGATTTTCACAGAAATATAATCAGATTTTTCTTCATTCTTATACTCAGTTCTGTCTTCATACACAACATAATCTGATTCTGCAGCAGTTGTAGAACTGTTCACCACGGAATCACTTAGATTCACATACTGAACGTCCTTTGAGACATTTTGTTCACATCTATGATTTTGCTCAAACAAAGGATAAACGTTAGGAACATATTCAGTTGGAATGTGTGAATCAGACACATGTGTGTGAAAACCATTTTTAGTAAATGGAGGAGGGACATTGTTGTATCCAAGTCCACCATGTACCTTTTGATGAATTTGTGCATCAAGAATTCCATATCAAGTTTTCATGAATTTTTGTCTTTTCCAACTTAGCCAGTTTTTTCAACAAAAAAATAATTATCAATCTCTTGTCCAGCAATAACAGTTTTCAAAAATTCAATTTCTTTGATAAAATCATTTATTTTTCTTTTGTAATCTTTTTCTAGTTCTTTTAATTCATTATTCATGGAATGCACATGCTTAGATTCATCAATCAAACTTTGATTGTATCTCCAGTATTCAGCAAGTTTCTCAAAACATATAGAAGAACACATGTTTTAAGTTACCTACGGTGATGAATCTTCATGTTCAATTGATTGCTTCTTTGCATCAGCGATCAAGTGTGAGTTAATATGCACACAATTCTCGATGGAATTGTATTCATATCCTCCTTTGATCACGTTTCTATTCTTGTCCAATTCTTTCTCATGCCTTTGAAGCTTCTCATACAATTCTTCCAATGAGATTGTTTTAAGATTCTCATTCCGTTTAATGCTCACAGTAGACGGAGACCATATAGAAGGCTGAGAATCCAAAAACGTAGTCATCATTGCTAAATTATCAAGTGTGACATCAACATCTTTAAGTTCGCTAATTAATCTTGTGTATATGTTGTATTGATCAGTCAAAGATTCTCCGTTTGCCCGTGCAAACATATTGAATATTTGTTTTAACGTTTCTTGTCTTTCCATTGATTTTAGAAATGCCATCTTGCAATTTAGAAGAACAAGTTCTGATTAGCTTCAAATCACACCTAAACTTTTGTCACAGAATCTTGAGATGTGCCTGAATTTTTAATTTGAAGTTCGAATATATCGCTTGAAGCACATATGAAAAACTTATACATTCTGGTATCCATGAATCAATTTCAAGAGACAAAAAATTATGATTTGTTCATGCACATGAAATTAATTTCAACAGAAGCACATGAAAGTTATGGGTTCAACTGTTCAAGTCCCACTAAAAAAATTTACCGTTAAAAAAAATATTTACAGGCCCAAATCTGATTGTATATTCAAGATGTATGTGGCCCAAAAATTATTAACCCAAATCCTTATTCCATCTAGCTGGCCTAAAAGTTGTAGTCACAACTAGTGGTGCACAAAAAAACCGGTTTTTTTTTAACCCGGTTCAAACCGGCAAACCGGTTTGGGTTAAACCGGTTTGGACCAAACCGGTTCGGGTTGCCCAAAAACCGCCGGTTTCAAACCGGTTTGAGGATTTCTGAAAAAAAATCGGGTTGGGACCGGTTTTCAAACCGGTTTGAACCGTTGGGCGAGTTCTAGCCGTTGGCAACGGCTATATGGCCGTTGGTCGATTTTGGCCGTTTTTTTGGAGTTTTTTGGACCCATAAAACACTATAAATAGGTGGGGGGGTGTTTAAGGTTAATCACACTTCTCTTTACACTCTCTAATCTCTAAAACCGCTCTTTAACCGCTCAAAAACGCTCTCTAAACTCTCTCTAAACTAAAAAAAAAAACATGGCAAGTTTTGGTGTTAGTGGTTCCTCAAACGAAGTTACCGTTGTGCAAATTCTAGCAACAACGAGAAATCCGGCAATCTGGTGCAATTACGATTTATGTTTGTTGTCAAACGGAAAGGAACGTGCTCGTTGCAAGTTGTGTAGTGCGTTTTTGGGGAAAGATTCAAACACTACTTTGAAAACGCATATGGAAAAATCTTGCCCGTCATTGAAGGGAATTCCAAGTGAAGGTCAAGCCTCGATGACAAGCGAAGGAGGAATTTGGAACTTTGATCCAAATATTGTTCGAGATCGAATGGCGAGGTTAGTGATTCAAGAAGGATTGCCGTTCAACCACTTTGACAATCCGCGCTTGACAAAGATGATTCAAGAGACACTCCAACCTCGTTATCACCAAGTAAGTCGCACAACCCTTAGACAAGATTGTATAAAAATGTGGAAAAAAGCAAAAAAAGAATTAATTTTAGGTTTTGAAAATTTGCAAACCGGTGTAAACTTAACCACCGATGTTTGGTCGGCTCCACATGGTATACCCGATTCGTACCTTTGCGTTACCGCGCATTGGGTTGATCCCAATACGTGGCAAATGATGAAGCGTACAATCGCTTTTGACTTGTTTGAATATCCACACACCGGCGAAAATTTATTTTATATATTGGATGGTGTTATTAACGAATTTAAATTACAAAATAAACTTTTTTCAATGTCTTTTGATAATGCATCTAATAATACAAATGCGGTTCAAAAACTAAAAATTAAATATAAACCCGTTTGCAACGGCGTTTTTTTCCATAGTCGATGTGTCGCACACATCATTAACTTGGCGGTGCAAGCCGGGCTTGCAATTGAAGAGGTTTCAAACTTAACATATAGTTTTCGACAAATGCTTAAAGATATTTTTAGTAACAGAAAAAGATACCATGATTATATTAAATTTTGTCGTGATACGAATAATCTTTGCTTAGGCCCAAATTGGGACGTCGAGACAAGATGGAACTCGACTTATATTATGTTTTATGGCGCTTTACGACAAATAGAAACTTTAGAAATATTTCATGATATGCTTTCCTCAAAACCTCGTCGTAAAATTCAAAACTTTCCGTCTACAAATTGGAACATTTTAAAAGACGTAACCGAATTGCTTGAAGTTTTCAAAACCGCCACAACTTTTTTATCCGGTGTTTATTATCCCATAAGTCCATTAACACTAAAACAAATATATTTAATGGCTAACAAGTTGTCTGAGCTTGAAAATAAAAGCGATCTTTTTACAAAAATGATAGAACCGATGAAAGAAAAATTAGTGAAATATTTTAAAGAAATCCCTCCCGTTATAACTTGCGCCGCCGCGTTAAACCCTACCATAAATGTTTACGGGGTTGAAACCTTGATTGATAGAATTACTTACGCTTTGAATTTGGATAGCGAAGACATCCATTTTGCACAAGGCACAAAAACATATTTTAACAAATGTTTACAAGATTTATTTGATGTTTATTTACATAAATATGGTACAACTCCGACTCCACATGATACAATGGGTACATCATCAAGTGGTAGCTCGAGAGATGTTAACTTGAATTTATATAACGAAATGTTAAATGAATTTAGTAAACGTGCTCGAGGTACCACCCCGAGTAGCGAACTCGGAAGGTATGTTGGCACAAACTTTTTAGCGTTTATGCCTCCTACCGTTTTTGAGGAGTTAGATATTTTGGCATGGTGGAAACAAAACGAAGCTTCGTTTCCGATTCTTTCCGCCATGGCCCGTGATGTACTAACCGTCCAAGCTTCCATGGTAGCTTCGGAATCTGCGTTTTCTTTTAGTGGCAGGGTATTATCGATACGAAGGACTAGACTCACACCCCTAGCGATGGAAATGTGCATTTGTTTGAAGGACCATTTGGATGCGATGGATAGGATACAAGACCAAACTTCTCTCGAAGATGAAATTCAAGCCGAAGAAGTCATACACAACAACGAGGTTGATCTTGGTATATCCGAACCAGTCACGGATGAAGAACTAGCCGAAGATGCAAGGCTACGAAGCTCTAGTTCCGAAGACAACGCACAAGAATAATCAATCAATATTCCAAAAAATAAAACGTTGAACTTAATGTTTTATATTTGTTATACTTTTTGTAATGTTTTACAATTTTATCTTGTTATGTTTTTTAATTTCCGAACTATCCAAATATTAATAAACGTTGAACTTTATGTTTTAATTTTGTTATATTTTATTTTGGATTTTATATTAAAAACATAAAATTTATTTGATTTTTTTTTTAATAAAAACCGGTTTAAACCGGTTTAAGGGGCAAACCGGTTTAAAACCTACCCGAACCGGTTTGACCGGTTTACATATTTCCCTCTCTGAAACCGGTTTAACCCGAACCGGTTTGGGTCCAAACCGGTTTTGACTTTTCGTTGACCAAACCGGTTCGGGTCGGTTTGAACCGTTTTGGGTTAAAAAACCGATTTGTGCACCTCTAGTCACAACTCACAAGAAGTTAGTGGCCCAATTGCAATAGTAAAACTTGAACTATTGATTTATGGTCATATCATTTTTTGTTTTAATAATAAAAAAATAATCTTTATGGTCATATCATTTTAGTTTTATTCTAAAGTTTATTTCACCGGTTAAAAATAATCTTGAACTATTGATTTATGTACTTTTTAAATGAAACCTAGATCAATTTGAGAATAATTAAAAGTTCTATAGAGTTAGACAGTACGACACACGAGATAGGTCTTCTAAAGAACCAAACATGATTCATTGGGATCTTTTGTTCACATTTTTTCATCAACACGCTATAAATCTGACACGACACAAGTGGATAGGTAGAAAATGTATAGGGACACAAGACAACTCTCTATAAGGAACTCAACAAAATAGGCGTGTAAGATCAGGAGAAGGGGTGTTCCTCAATTTCTTAGTGGATTTAAAACTTATATTCGATAAACTAGGAGAACACGTGTCACTCTCTGGTGCTTTCTCACCCTTATTTTCCCACCCCTCTCCTATTAAATAAGGGGATACGTGACACTCTCTGGTGCCTCATCTCCCTTATTTTCCCACTTCCATCTCCTATTAAATAATGATATTAAAAAAAAATATTTTTAGATATTTAATATAAATTTAATTATGGATGTTTATTATATCATTAACTATATACGTTTAATATGAAATTAATTATGTATAGTTATAATTTCTGATGTTACTTATCAATTTTGAAAAATCAATTTGTATTATGGATTGTTATTATATCATTAAGAGCGTTTTTACATTTTAATCAACTCCATTATTTTAGACAACTAGATTAATAACTTGTTTCAAATTTTATCTATAAATTTTTTAATTCAAAATTTTGTTCATTATCATTTAAATTATTCAATCGTTTTATAATTTCTAAATTATCATTACTAATTACTATTTAATTTTTACTATTTATTTTTTTCTTTATTCAGCTCGTGTAATACACAGCTTTTCTAGTGACTAATAAAACTACAAAAATAAATTTGAATTTACACAAGAAAACACAAACTAGCCCTTGTTTAATTGTATTTTAGTAAGTGGCTAAAGTAATAAAATAATAAATATAATTGATTTTGATTTTCTGCCTTAATAAACCACATTGTTATATACGTGTAAGAAGAGATTCAATAAAAATGTCAATAAGAGAAAAAGTCAAAGAAAAAGCTATGAAGTAGGAAAAAAAAAAGTCAAAATCAGACATTGTCAACCAACCATAATCCAATGCACCACACACCACAGAAATGATTGTAACATCAAACAATTTCTGAAAGAAAGGAAAGGCTTATGCTGATCTTTGAGAAATTAAAAAAAGAGAGGGAAAATTTCTAATTTCACCCCCTCTCTCTTCATTCTCTCAGATCATCATCATACTTAATTTTTTTTTCTATTTTGTAATTATTTTATAGATATGAGTAACTTTAGGGATAAAAGACCTCCAGAATTAACTGCAACATCAACACATACACAGCATTATTATGATGATGCAGCTTTAGAAGGTAATCCATCTCTTTTCTGTTACATCCATGGTGTCAAAAATCGCGCGTCGAGACGGTTAGATCCTGAAAGCCGAGGCATGAGGCCAGAGCTTCACGTACGTGAGGCGTCGCTTTATGTATAACCAAAAACTGCATCTCTCTTATCTCTTTTATATACGAGATTTTTAATCAGTTAAACTATTCATATATAATCTATTCGTCATTTTGGTCATTTTTATATATCAGCCTTCTCCAGACCATGTATTTGACCAATTTTCACACACATGTACATGAAGCGCCGCCTTAGGGCCTGAGGCTTTTTTTATATGTGGCGCGCCTTTTTAAAACCAACGTTTCATCGTTTAACATATTCATGATGTACATATGATATGATGTGATATGATATGATATGTTGTATGATGCATTAGGCGTCGCTGCAAATGTGAAATTACTATTAAAATTGATTCAAGATCATAAAGATGCATGCAAGACACAAAGAAATGATGGAAAAAGGATGTTAAGGGTGGCAGGAATGATGACCATCATTGACATGGTTCGAACGAGGATACAAAAATGCCAATCGTTTGGAACCAAACGAGCCGAGCTTTCAAGGTCCAGTTCTATTCAAAGCCCAAAGGACAAACGGTTAACCGACTCAGTAACGATTGATGACAAAGAAAGCCTAAAAAGAGAACTCAGCGCGAATTTGGCTGCGCGCAAGAGTCTTGAAATCATGTGCTCTAGTTTGGGCAAAGAAAAAGAGATCATGATGGGAGAATTGACCAAGAAAGCACACGAGTTAGCCGAAATGGAGGAACATATAAACAACCTTAAAGCACAAAACGAGACGTTGTTGGAAAAGGTTCATGAATGCGCAGAAGTGCATAAAGATGAACAAAAGGAGAAAGAAACACAAGGAACTATAGAACTTCAACAACATAACAAGTCACTTTCAAAGCAACTTTTGAAATCATTAGATGAGTACAGATCAATGAAGAGGAAGTTAAAAGACGCGCATGAAGAGAATGTCGCGATGCAGTCAACAATGGAGGAAATGGGAGTCAAAGTTATTTGCAGTTTAGAAAAGATTCGAAACTATCGACAACATCTCACAACAGAAAGTGATGAAATTGTGGATATTGAAGAAGGGATTTCAGAATTAGAGCATATGTTGAAGTGTTTTGAGCTAAATGAAAAAAGAAATGGCAAAAAGGGTGGTGAACATGTTAAAAAACCAGATATGAAGTCATAGAAGATACTGAAAAAATGTATGTTCAGTAAAGGGAATTGGTTGTGAGGTCTGTATAGGAATGATTTGTTGTAAAAGAAACTCTAATATAATTAGCACAAGAACATGTTTAAACAAACAAAGTTGAGTGTATATGCCAAAGATAGAAATACATTCATGAATATGTTTGACGCATACTTACACACAAGAAACTCAACCAAACTATTTGATTAAAACTGTTCGTGAAGCTTACAAGTAAAAAAGAAAATGTAGACTAAAAAACGTTATTTATAATAAGCAAAACAAAGAAAAAACCACATGCTAAATTAACCCACGAGCTCCTGCGATTTGTCAAGTCCACTTTTCAATTCCTCAAAACTTGGTGAACTTAAACTTCTTCTTGCCATGACCCGTTAAATAACTAAAGAAAGTGCTCTTGAGGAAAATTAATATAATATTAAAAGCCTAGACATTACATCAAAGCCTCTTTTATAGGGTCGAGCCAAATTTTGGAAAACTGAACTACATAATAATCAAATAAATGCGTAAGTTACTGAAATTAAAGATTCTCGAGTTTTTACATTACACGGGAAATAAATCAAAATTGCTAAAATTGAGGGAAAACCTTTTGAGTTAGAAATGGAGGATCCAAATGATGGAGTTCGGAAGAAAGCAAGAAACTTGTTCAATAACCTAGACTGGGGGCGAGTTTAGGACCACCCTTGAATCCATGAATGTTGAAAGTAATTGCAAAAAGTTTCTTGATCAGCAAGCAAGCCTTGATCCTTTTAACATGAAGGAAAGAAACACAAATTTATTTATGTATTTGCAATGAACAATGATTCAGTAGCATGTACTTTACTAAATGTTGTAGAAATTGCAGAAAACGGAATGATTCTTGGACTCTCTGAAAGGCGTGATAACACTTTCAGATCAAATCTATTTGGTGGTTCAACCAAATGAATTGATCGGATACAATTCAGAGATTATAGAAGAACAAAGTATAGAGAATTGTGATGATTTCGAACCAGAGAGGATGATCAAAATCCACAGGAGCGTATATACGGTTTTGGGTTTAGAAACTGCCCTAGGCGGTTCTTGAATTGCCAATTTGTCACTTTTGCCCCCTCCGGAATTCACATGTGCATTTCCGGAAATTCATTTCCAAATGAATTTTTAATAAAGCAATATTAATGGAAATAAAAAATTTCCAAAAAAAATTTCCAGCTCGACCCCAGCCAGGGGCTGCCGCCCCTTGAACCCCGCTACCGGGGGCGCTGTCCCTGGACCCCCTTTAATTATGGGCTTTCTCTTTATATCATAATAAACTCAAATAAGTGTGCACTTCGCACCTCCTTACTTATTTGATATTTATGATAATACATATTGATCACCATAAGTTAATCCAATTACACTAGAATATCCAACAATCCTCCCCTATTTTAATGCAATCATTGATTAACTAAAATTAAGTCATCACAAACATACAAACTAATGCATAAATGAAATATCGTGAAGATTGAATTTCATCTTAGTATATTATGCATTCCATATATTCGAATATCAGGGTGTCACTACGGATTGAACCCTTGCTATTCAAAATGAATGCACGAAGATAATACACACAAAAGCTTACATACTTATATGTTCTAATCTTGACACTATCTTTTACTAGCATGTGCCCTTATCCTTCATAAGCATATCAAAGCCAAGTCCCAGCTTCTTGAAGCAGCTAAACTTGATGCTCATATAGGTAGTTCTTTTACTTTTGCACCTGCATATGCAATTTTTCAAAAGAACTATTAAGAATTTGAAAGTCAACCTCCTTAACTTGCAAGTCTGAACACATACCTTGGGATGATGCTACTAATTTGTTCCAATCTCTAGATGTTAAGCTTTCCACATTGAATTCAGCACCTAATGTTATACTAGGTGGGAATTGGGTATCTTAACATGAGAGATTTCAGGTGGACTTTAATCCCATCCCTATAGCCGACTTATGCACAAGTGATGTGTGCTGGACGGTCTATAAAAACTAACTATAAAACCTAACCTAGACGCTCTATCTTTAAATTTATAAATCTAGACTCAACCTAATACTAGACCACACAACCGGCAAGTGTACCGACCAATGTAGCAAAGTCAAATGAAGTCCGGATATCGAACCCACGAGACACTAGCAACAACTCTATCTAGACTCTGACTCAACTAACTAAACTGTTTAAATGGGGGGTTTTGTGTTGTGAACTATAACTAATGAACTCCTAACTATCGACAGCAAATATAAAGAGCAAACCTTTTGACAACTCATAAATAGGGAAAGCACTACCTAGACTCTGAATCATATGCATGTACCTTGGAAATCTCTCGGATACGGAAACTATGATGGAACCGGGCTCTTAGAATACGACACACTTAGACAACCTAGTAGATCCCGGATCATTCTCCATGTGTGACCAAAAAGAAACCCTAAGGGACGTGTGAAACTCACCAGTTAGTTGGATCACCTCTCAATTATCTCTAACAACACTAAAGTACTCGCTAGACATATTACCTCTCAGTCTCACTATCTCAATACACCTTTCAGTGTAAGGAGTAACTTGAATTCACTTGACAAGACACGGAATAACATGAATGCTAAGAACCCCCCCCCCCCCAAACCCTCCTTTCAGAGCAGTTGACCTAAAAACCCTAACACCACAGATTACCCGACAACTTCGCACCTCTCAGCTATTGAAGCAGGCAGAATACTCAATCCTAATAAACTCTCAATCGATGTTCCTATGGATATGACATTAATCAACCATAAACAAATCACATGCACACAGCTAGCGACCTAATACGCAACCATACATGAAAGACATTCACAAAGTAGCATATGGAACATTCAACAGATCATAAATCAAGATCAAATACACATATACATCTCATCAAACAAAACCAAGTTCTTTACTTTATTGTTAATCCATCAACAAATAACTGAAATCCGAAATCAAACCAATTAACAACGCATAATCATCAAAACCTAGGTAGCTATGAAAGTCTAGCCAATCATCATGGTCAATAACATCAAAACAGAAGAATCAAACACATAAATCATGGTATCAAATCTGGAAAAGTAGAACAAAGAAATATAACGAGAACCGGATGACGAAATCGACCGGATCTTCAATCTCCAACTTCAATTCAAGTCTCTGATTGATCCTAGAAGCTTCCTCCCACTTAGAATCACCAAAAAGCTTCTACCTTTATGTCTGGAATCGTCCACCTAACCCTAGAAACGGACTTAAGCTTTTATACCTTAAAAATAGCTAAAATTTCCGACATTGGGGTCTCCCGCATACCGCAAGGCCCGGGGAACAAGTCTCCCGGGTACCGCGAGAGACAAAATAGTCGCGGCTGAATTCACACCCCTCGCATACCGCGAGGGGGAAGGCTCTCATGTCTCGCGTACCTCGAGAGAACCATCTTCACAGAAAGTTTTGTTCTTTTCTCGTTTCGCCTCGTTCGCTCGTGCATCCACATATCTTACTCGTTTAAGCTCCAAACTCACCTGATTACCTACAAACCATGGCACAAATCAATACTAAACATAAACGACTCAATATGACTCTAAAACTATACAAAAACGACACGAAACACATAGGAATAAGAGGTGTGCTTTGCAACACATCAAACATCCCCACACTTAACCTTTTTTCGTCCTCAAAAAAGATCTCTGCAATTGAATCACAACTGGAATACAAGCTTTAATAATCTTATAAATTTCATTAGCACAGATATAATCACCCGATAAAATGCAACAAATGATATTTCGATCCGATTAAACCCAACACCAACAATCAAGCCTCTGCTTGTGTTCTATTTCCTATTTTACCAAGCATATCAATCTATCTATGGGACTCACGCTCAAGGGCTACAGTTCCACCTAATCCCGTCTCACGGTCATGTTTAGGCACGGGTTAAACTGTATAGATTTCTCCCACCACGTTAAACTAAGATTTACAGGTTTTAGAAATTCAGATGAAATAATGGAATGAATGAATGTATATGAGCATTAATAAACAAATTAAACTTCATCTAGAGGCGTTTCAACCAAGTCTCTATCCCGGAAGGTAACACATAGACTAAGTCATATCAATGAAGCACATAAGAATCAACCCGGTGGTGTTTCAATGAGGCTGGAACCCGAAATGTGACACGTAGGCGAAACTTAGATTTCAATTAAATAAGCTCAAGAATTATGAAATTATGGATGTGGGAGCCACCGAAACTCGAATTTATTCTCATAAAAAGAGAGTGGTGTACCATGAAATTTCAAAAACCTCTAAATTTTAACTTAATGTGGTACCTATCAACCTATGTTGACAGTTTCAGTATTACCGACACCCTAAGATGATAACCCACAAGATTTCATGACTTAATCTCAATTAATTATCCTAATCAACACACACAAGATATTTAAGCAATCAAATCGGTTGGGTCTACCAAAACATCATAGATTATACGCATTTTCTATCATTTATTTTCCTTTAAACACAAAAAGCAAATCCAGTTATACCTATCATCTTTCATTTTGCTTGCAAAAAGTATAATTCAAATGACATTTTTTTTTCAAAATTTAAAATTTTACCTAAAAATACAAAAATAGACTCAACTTACGAAACCTAGACGACTGTCTCTCATCCCCACACTTGAACGACACATTGTCCTCAATGTGAACCGAGAAACAACAGAAAATAAAAATAAAGACTCAAAACACAAGAAATTAGACAAATAAATAAAAATAATAAAGTGGAGACGACTTAGCTGGTAATGATAGCAATCTTCTTGACCAGCTTTGCTCTTCCATTTGTGCACCGTATAGCATTCCATTTGCGGCTGCACAGACACTCTGTTGGGTTCCCTTTACATGAATATAAGATTTGAACCGACCCCGCCCGAATAGAGATTGAGTACGGACGTTGTGATCTATACCTGCAACATTAAACTCACAGCAAACCCAAAACAGTATCAAACAGACTCAAAATAAAACCAAAACTTGTACAAACTATACACTCGGGTTCTAACCCGAGTACCAAACCACTCTAATCAGGAGGCTTCTTCTTTATGTCGCCCACGTCCGACCTATTTAATGTGATTGGTCTACCACCGATTTGACAAACTCTGGTGGTAGACCTTAAATGGGGTTTAAAAAATCTAAACGGGTCGGTCCACCAATACTTGAACTTACCTGGACCAAACCTGATACGTGGCATGTAATGTGGTACATGATCATCTTCAGTGTATTGCATCCTATGGTCCTTGTGTGACCATCCCAGGACCTTCGTAACATGCCAGTCCATACGTCTTTGTGCCCTGTCCCGTGGTCGTGCTGATCTGGGTGGCGATCCACCATTTACTACATCCACGGGCTCGTTGTTCTCTCTCTCAGGTGCAATGTGGTGGGTCCGACACCAGCTCTATTTGTGGTTCGTTGATAACCTCCTGTACTTGCACCTCTTCTTGCATCCCCACACTTAGCTCTTGGCACAGCAGATCTTCAAGTAATTTCAGATCGCCAAGTGGGTCAAAACTTCCTTCACTAGGAGTCGGCAGGTCCACCAACTCATCACCGAACTCATCCTCCCAGGATGGGACCTGCTCCTCTTCTGTCATCTCAACCAAAAACTCATCCTCACTATCATCCTCTATCTTGAATAACCCGGCTAGTCCCTCTTCAAAGCACTCATCGTCAGTCAGGGTTTTCGGGATCTCTATCAGCTCTTCTTCTTCAATCGCATCTTCCTCATCACTCCAAAAGCCATCATCAATATTCCATGGTGTGGGACACCAAAATTTTTGCTCGATGTCTTGCTGAACCGGAGGTGGGACTTTGATGTCCATTATCATCTCCGGCTCTGGAGTTTCCTGTGACTCCTGCATTGTATCATCATCACTATCATCCCAAGAAAATTCATAAACACCCGGCCGAATTTGCTTAACACCCTGCAGGTCCGAGGGTGGGACTAAGACGTTCATTTTTGTCCTCGGTTTTATCTGCGATTCCTGTGAAAAATCATCCTCACAAGACAAGTGTAAAGAATCGAATAGAACATTGTGATCGTGCATGGAATCAGTATAAACTTCATCACTATTTAGATTAAGAGCAGAAGACTTACCCGGAGGTGGGACTTGTGCTTCACCTTCTATCACTATGATTTGCACGTCGTCCATTATAGTCTCCAGTGATGGGGTTGTCAGAATTAACTCCCCAATTTCGTTCCCTTCATGATCATAAACCACACACTCCAGATTCTTAGGCCGATGTGATCCAATGCGAGCAATTAATGCTTGGATATCCTTCTCATACTGCTCATTTGCTTCCTTGCACCACGTATTCAACTCTTCTTGAGTTCTGTATTCCTTATATGGTTGTACCCGCGGATAAGCATGATCATAGCAGTTTGCAGAATCCCCCGATGAATATGGGAAACGACGAGTAAAATGGGGTCCTCCACAGATTTCACACATAATGACAGAAAATAATAATAAAAAATTAATTAGACAGACTCAAGATACAAGCTAGACACACTAAAAACAAAGACTCACCAAAGACACACAAACTAGACTCAACAAAATAGAAAAGACTCAAAACACAAAAGACCAACTAATCAGATAAGTTCAATCAAAGTTAGATACGCTATCGCCTAAGTGTCCCCTGCAACGGCGCCAAAAACTTGATGTGTGCTGGACGGTCTATAAAAACAAACTATAAAACCTAACCTAGACACTCTAGCTTTAAATTTATAAATCTAGACTCAACCTAATACTAGACCACACAATCGGCAAGTGTACCGACCAATGTAGCAAAGTCAAATGAAGTCTGGATATCAAACCCACGAGACACTAGAGACAACTCTATCTAGACTCTGACCCAACTAACTAAACTTTTTAAATGGGGGGTTTTGTGTTGTGAACTATAACTAATGAACTCCTAACTATCGACAGCAAATATAAAGAGAAAACCTTTAGACAACTCACAAATAGGGAAAGCACTACCTAGACTCTGAATCCTATGCATGTACCTTGGAAGTCACTCGGATACGAAAACTATGATGGAACCGGGCTCTTAGAATACGACACAACTAGACAACCTAGTGGATACCGGATCATTCTCCAGGTGTGACCAAAAAGAAACCCTAAGGGACGTGTGAAACTCACCAGTTAGTTGGATCACCTCTTAGCTATCTCCAACAACACTAAAGTACTCGCTAGATAGATTACCTCTTAGTCTCACTATCTCAATACACCTTTCAGTGCAAGGAGTAACTTGAATTCACTTGACAAGACACGGAATAACAATGAATGCTAAGAAACCCCACGAACCCTCCTTTCAGAGCAGTTGACCTAAAAACCCTAACACCACAGATTACCTGACAACTTCGCACCTCTCAGCTATTGAAGCAGGCAGAATACTCAATCCTAATAAACTCTCAATCGATGTTCCTATGGATACGGCATTAATCAACCATAAACAAATCACATGCACACAGCTAGCGACCTAATACGCAACCATACATGAAAGACATTCACAAAGTAGCATATGGAACATTCAACAGATCATAAATCAAGATCAAATACGCATATACATATCATCAAACAAAACCAAGTTCTTTACTTTATTGTTAATCCATCAACAAATAACTGAAATCCGAAATCAAACCAATTAACAACGCATAATCATCAAAAGCTAGGTAGCTATTAAAGTCTAGCCAATCATCATGGTCAATAACATCAAAACAGAAGAATCAAACACATAAATCATGGTATCAAATCTGGAAAAATAGAACAAAGAAAGATAACGAGAACCGGATGACGAAATCGACCCGATCTTCAATCTCCAATTTCAATCCAAGTCTCCGATTGATCCTAGAAGCTTTCTCCCACTTAGAATAACCAAAAATCTTCTACCTTTACGTCTGGAATCGTCCACCTAACCCTAGAAACGGACTTAAGCTTTTATACCTTAAAATAGCTAAAATTGCCGACATTGGGGTCTCCCGCGTACCGCGAGGCCCAGGGAACAAGTCTCTCGCGTACCGCGAGAGACAAAATAGTCTCGGCTGAATTCACACCCCTCGCGTATCGCGAGGGGGAAGGCTCTCATGTCTCGCGTACCGCGAGAGAACCATCTTCACAGAAAGTTTTGTTCTTTTCTCGTTTCGCCTCGTTCGCTCTTGCCTTCACATATCTTGCTCGTTTAAGCTCCAAACTCACCTGATTACCTACAAACCATGTCACAAATCAATACTAAACATAAACGACTCAATACGACTCTAAAACTATACAAAAACGACACGAAACACATAGGAATAAGAGGTGTGCTTTGCAACACATCAACAAGATCTCTACTTAACCCTTTGGTTAAATGATCGGTTAAGTTTTGCTGAGTTTTTACAAACTCCACGGATATCACACCATTCATGATAAGCTCACGTATCATACTATGTCTAACACCTAAGTATCTAGACTTTCCATTGTACACTTGGCTATATGCCTTAGCCAAGGTAGCTTCATTATCACATCTGATAGATATAGGTGATATCGGTTTAGGCCACAATGGAATCACATAAATTAAATTTCTTAGCCATTCAGCTTCCTTACCAGCTGTTACTAATGCCACAAACTCTAATTCCATTGTTGAATTGGTGATACAAGTTTGTTTCTTTGATGCCCAAGATATTGCACCACCTCTAAGAAGGAATACCCATCCACTTGTGGAATAATGATCTTCCATGTTAGTAATCCAACTCGGATCTGAATATCCTTTAAGAGAAGAAGGAAATCCAGTATAAGTCAAACCATAATCCATGGTTCCTTTCAAGTATCTAAATACTCGGTTAATTGCTTGCCAATGATGTGAACCTGGATTGTGAGTATATCTACTCAGTTTTCCAACCGCAAAGGCTATATCAGGCCTAGTACTAATCATGGCATACATGAGAGATCTAATAGCTCTTGAGTATTCAAGTTGAGATACTGCAACACCTTTATTAGGTAATAGCTTAACATTATGATCTATAAGAGTACTCACAGGAGAACAATCTTTTAAGTTAAACTTATTCAACATCTTCTCAATATAATGAGATTGAGAAATAGAAATACAATGTTCTCCACGTGTGATCTTTATATCAAGAATCACTTCAGCCTCCCCCATGTCTTTCATAGCAAATTTAGATGACAAAAATTCTTTAGTTTTATCAACTTGATCTTAGTTAGTGCCAAAGATCAACATGTCATCTACATATAAGCAAATGATTATTCCTCTACCTGAAGTATCAAATTTGCTATATACACACTTGTCTGCTTGGTTTAATACAAAACCATTAGACAATACCACATCATCAAACTTTTGATGCCACTGTTTTGGTGCTTGCTTAAGACCATATAACGATTTTATCAACTTACAAACTTTGTTTTCATTGCCAGGCAAAACAAAGCCATCGGGTTGTTTCATATAGATCTCGTAATCCAGTTCACCATTCAAAAATGTTGTTTTAACATCCATTTGATGAATTACAAGGTTACGTATGGCTGCAAGCGCCAACAACAACCTTGTTAGGGGTCATTTTACAGCTAGGGATCTTGGATCTCCGGCACACTTCGGTATCCTGACAGGTTTCAGTACCCTTATAATTTAACTGTTATATCTTTTTTCTATCTTGATTACTACGCAGGTAAATCGTGCGAAGTCAAGTTCAACCCTGAAGAATCGGTCTAGAGGTCGAGGAGAACGTGTAGAAGACGCGTGGAATAGCCTCCAATGGTCGTATTAGAAGACTAAGTCGATTCCGGGATTCTCGGATAGTTAGTTAAGCTATTATCTGTATATAATGAGCAGCTTGGTCGATTAGGAATCACACCAATTCACACCGCAATACTCTTAGCGACATAATACACTAGCAATCAGCTATGTAACACTTAGTTTACGATCGTTTGCTGCTCTACACTTGTAATCCTTTTACCATTTATTCAAGAAACGAGGCATGTGTCGATTTTCACCTCCCGAGGTTTTATGTCGGAGATCCTTAAAGATCAAGGGCTTTCCTCGTAAACAACAGTGTCTAGTTTTACATTCTTACATTGTTTTTCATTGATCTTACAAGCACTATCTCATAAACTAAGTTTGGTTACAAAATTAGCTCACATAATTTTTACCCAAAACAATTTGGCGTCCACCGTGGGGAAAGTGGTGCTTTTCATCTTTAAATCCTTGCTAAAATTTGTGTTCAATCACTATCTTTCAAAGCTAATTTCAAAAATGTCGTCTCAATCCAAAAATATTTATGTTTCTGCTCCATCTTCGAGCTCTGGGTTGGTCAACCCTATTCCTCCTCCTCCATTTCAAAAAAGTGTTAATCAGCCAAAGAAAACTACTTCTGCGGTTTTTCGGGATCCGAAATACCTGCTGGTGGACCTGTGATTGTATCAAACAATGATACTCTCGATCTGTTCTCGAAGATGAAACAACAAATGGAACAACAGAGGAAGACTAACCAAATGCTGTTTCGTGAGATTGAGAAGGTCAAAGAATCAAAGAAGCCAGTGGAAGTGACGACCCCGCTGCAACCAAGGATCTTGGATTTTTAATTATTCAGGACCCTCAGGAATCCTCAGGAATCCATAAGGAATCACTGCAGTTGGCCCTACCCCGGCTGTTAGAGTTATGACAAATCAGGATCTTGGAGTCACTCCGGGATCATCATTCCAAAATCCTAAGAACGGTAACACTTACATTCAATTTTCAAACACTAACGAATTTGCGCAGGAGACAGGAATCACTCCGTCCATGGCCAATGAGTTGAATAAGTTGAGAGAGATGATCTCCAGTGTACCAGGTTTGGTCCAACCTATAACGGAGATGTCCTCTACCAGTCACAGGATCTCCAGATTTGCTCCACCGATATGTGATGCTGAGATCCCCAAGCGCTTCCAGACTCCTAACATGAAGTTGTACGATGGAACTACAGATCCTGAGGAGCACGTCGCGCAGTACAGGGAAAGGATGGAAATAAACCCCATTCCCTTGGACCTAAAGGAAGCCTGCTTGTGCAAAGGCTTCGGCTCTACCTTAACAGGATCAGCCCTGAAATAGCTACTTAACGTTAAACCTTATTCTATTACTTCGTTTGATCACTTAATCAATTTATTTAACAATCATTTCTCTTGCAGTAGAACTTTTGAAAGGTTAACAAGTGACTTATACAGGATAACTCATAACAGTGGAGAGTCCCTTCGGGATTATGTCAGCAAGTTCGGTCGGGAATCCCTGGATATCCCGAACCTTGACGTTGCCACTGCAGTCCAGGCATTCAAGACGGGACTACAGAAGGATTCTCAATTTTACGAAGACCTTGTCATGAATCCTTGCAGGAACCTTGATGAAGTCAGTAACCGGGCATTGAGGTTTATTAGGCTGGAAGATGATAAAAAGATCCAGTAAAGGGTGAATGCTCCGACAAGCTACACTCAACCCAACTAGAAAACTAAACGTGCACCTTTCAAGTCATACAGATACAAGCCGTATTCTAAGCCTGACAATCACAGGGTTAACGCCTTAGAAGATGACGAGGAAGAGGAAGAATACCCTAAGTTTTCCGAATATTGTTTTTCCCTTGACACAACTGGTTTACTATTTGCTATGAAGGATCTTGGAGAAAAATCCAGATGGCCTCACAAATTTGAGAAGGGTACAGGTTGGAAAAACAAGTCCAAGTGGTGTGCTTTCCACGAGGACTTTGGTCACGTGACTGAAGATTGCATTGCTTTGCGAAAAGAGATAAACTACCTCTTAAGCAAAGGGCATCTCAAAGAATTTCTAGGCAAAAGAAAGAACAAGTCTAAGGATCGTGACAGGATCCCGCAAAGAGAAAAATCCCCGCCGCCGGATGCCAAGGTAATTGGTTTTATATATGGTGGATCTGATAATTGTGACACTTCTTACTCTACAGCAAAAAGGAATGCCAAAGAAGCGAAGACAGAAAAAGGGGACAGGCCTTTCAGAACCTCCAACTTAACTGAGGAAAAGGTTATCTCTTTCGACGAAGATGACAGGGATGACGTACAGGAACCTCATCATGATGGTCTAGTAATCACTCTATATATTGCGAACCACTTCATCCGAAGGATACTGATTGACGGAGAGAGCTCGGTGAACATAATTCAGAATGAAGTCCTAAAGAAAATGGGGATCCCAGATTCTGAAATTATTTCAAAATCCTCAGTGCTGGTAGGATTCAGCGGAGAAGTCAAAAACACAGTGGGAGAGATAAAGCTACCGATATATATCGAAGGGGTAAATGTTATACAAAAATTTTGTGTAATAGTTTCTTTGTCTTGATATAATATCATTTTAGGAAGGCCGTGGATGCACGACATGAAAGCGATACCCTCAACATACCATCAGTGTGTCAAGATGCCGACCCCTTGGGGGTAGTGAAGATTAACAGTAATCAGCAAGAGGCTAAGGATTGCTACACTTCTTCGATGAAAGCCTCCGCCAAAACCAAGCAAGCATAGCAATTAAAGAGACAAGCCCGAGACGTCTTGGAAACCAAAGATCAGGATGTTAAAGAAGTATCCTTAAGCATAGAGGATCCTGATGTCAAGGTGCTTGTTGGAACCAATATCCCCAAGGATATTGAGCAAGATCTTATAGAATTACTAAGAAGCAGAACCTCAACCTTCATTTGGAAACATGAAGACATGACAAGTATCTCTAAAGATATTATTACACATAAATTAGGTGTTGATAACAGTTTCAGGCCGATACATCAAAAAAGAAGAAAATTTGCACCGGAGAGGAACATAGTTATCCAAGAAGAGGTCGAAAGACTACTAAAGGCAGGAATGATAAGGGAAGTGAAATTCCCAAGGTGGCTAACTAATGTGGTGGTGGTCCAAAAGAAAAATGGGAAATGGAGAGTCTGTGTAGACTTCACTGAATTAAACAAAGCATGCCCCAAAGATCCTTTTCCATTACCACACATTGACTCTATGGTCGACGCCACAGCAGGCCACGAAATGCTAACTTTCATGGATGCTTCATCAGGATTCCAACAAATTCAGATGGAACCCTCAGACCAGGAGGATACGGCGTTCATGACTCCTACATGTATTTATTGTTATATTGCTATGCCTTTTGGTTTAAAAAATGCAGGTGCTACATACCAAAGGCTGGTGAACATGATGTTCAAAGAGAAACTAGGAGACACCATGGAGGTCTACATAGACGACAAGTTGGTAAAATCAAAGAGAGCTGAGGATCATCTCAGGGACCTTAGAGAAGCATTTGATATCTTGGACCAGTACAACATGAAGTTAAATCCTTCCAAATGCCACTTCGGAGTGGGGCAGGAAAGTTCCTGGGCTACATGGTAACCAAGAGAGGGATAGAAGCCAGTCCAGAACAAATCAAAGCGGTCATCAATCTGAAATCCCCAGCAAACACCAAGGATGCCCAGAGACTAACCGGCAGGATAGCAGCACTCAACAGGTTCATATCGAGATCCTCATAAAGGTGCAAAGAGTTATACGACATCCTGAGGAAGAACAAAAGATTCGAATGGGAAGAGAAGCATGAACGAGCACTCCAATCACTGAAAGAATACTTGTCATCAGCTCCTCTATTATTGAAACCAGAAGACGGCGAACCATTATCCCTATACTTGGAAGTATCCCAAAGCACCGTAAGTGTTGTACTAGTCAAGGATACTATGTAAGTAAAAGTTTGCTTGCAGCTGAAACCAGGTACTCTCATTTAGAAAAACTAATCTTAGCCTTAATAATAGCATCCACTAAACTAAGACATTATTTTGAAACTCATGCTATTCATGTTAAGACTAACTACCCTATTAAGTGTGTCTTAAGAAAGCCAGAGATGTCAGGAAGGATAGCTAAATGGTCAGTCAAGATCAGCGCCTATGACCTCATATATAAACCTAGAACAGCAATAAAGTCTCAGGCACTAGCGACTTTGTGGCTGATTTCAGCAGTGATATCTAACATGAAGCAGATCTTGAAGTTCAGTCATTTGGAAGAATCCAGGGATAAGTGGACGTTATTCACTAACGGTGTATCAAATGTAAGAGGAACAGGTCTAGGGATCATACTAAAATCGTCACAAGGGGACATAATACCCCAATCCATAAGTTGTCAGTTCCAGGCGATGAACAATGAAGCAGAGTATGAGGTGCTGATAGCAGGATTGCAATTAGCCAGGGATATCAAGATCAGGTATCTCCAGGTACCTAGAGAAGACAATATTGAGGCTGATACCTTAGCAAACCTTGCTTTGGCTCTTAAAATACCAGAAGGTACCAAAATACATATCATACATATTATGAGCCAGCAATTGAGAAGATAAATGAAGTATCCAACACTGAATAAGAAGCATATATTCGGGATCTTGAATCTAGTCAAGGATCCTGGATTTTACAGTAAAAAAATACTTGCAGGATGGTGAGGTCCCAAGTGATGAAATGAACCACAAGGCTTTTCACATGAGGGTATCTCGTTTTATAATTTTACAGAATGTTTTGTATAGAAAATCTATTGTCGGTCCATACTTAAGATGCTTGGAGGATCCGGAAGCACATGAAGTTCTGAAAGATATACACGAAGGCGACTGTGGTAATCACACTGGGGCAGAGCGTCATTTTCAAGGATCCTGAGAACATGATATTACTGGCCTACCATGAGGAAAGATGTTATGACTTACGCCCAGAAATGTGACGCTTTCCAAAGACACAGCAACATACTTCACCAACCAGCTGAACCCTTGTATCCAATCATCTCTCCATGGCCATTCATGAAATGGGGAATGGATATAGTCGGCAAACTTCCCAAAGCAACAGGAGGAAAAGTTTTTATGCTGGCAATGATAGATTACTTCTCCAAATGGATTGAAGTTGAAGCATTCGTCCAATTCAGAGAAAAAGAAGTCATCTCCTTCATCAAGCGCAACATCCTGACAAAATTCGGGATCCCGACAGAGATAGTATGTGATAACGGATCTCAGTTCATTGGCAGGAGAACAACTAACTTATGTGCCAGTTGGGGAATCAAAATGATAACTTCCACTCCGGTACATCCTCAAGCCAACGGACAAGCGAAATCTAGCAACAAGATCATCATTAACAACCTTAAGAAGAGATTGGGGGCAAAGAAAGGAAGATGGGCTGAAGAGTTACCGTTTGTACTTTGGGCAGATAGGACAACCGCGAATAACGCAACATGAAAAACCCCATTCTCATTGGTGTTTGGTACTGAAGCCATGATCCCTACAGAGATGGTTATCCCTACTGTCAGAACCAATCTGCAAACTCCAGAGACCAACAACGAAGCTCTTGCTTATGATCTTGACACTGTGGATGAGCTCAGGGATCTTGCCAAAGTTCGTATTACAGCTTATCAGCAGAGAATTACGAATCCATACAACAAAAACATAAGGATCAGAAGATTCCATGTGGGTGATCTTGTATTAAGAAAAGCGTTACAAAATACTACCAATCCCAGCGATGGAAAACTTGCACCAAAATGGGAAGGCCCATACTCGATTGACTCAGAAGCAGGCAAGGGTGCATATTGGTTGGCTACTATGGAAGGAGAAATCCTGCCAAGATCCTGGAATGTTATCCATCTCAAAGCCTATTTTATGTAAGTTAGAGCTTAGATTTTAACTAAGACCGGTATGTCTTCTATCCCTGACTATTTTTATATTTATTACTCTTTATCAAAGTACTGAATTGAGCGTCGGAGGGGTATTAGCCAGTCTAACACCCACCTTCACCAAGGTTTCATGTTTTACAGGAAGGATCACCAAGGATCCTGACAGAAGTTAGAGATTGGACATCTCTCCTAAGTTAGGGTATCCTGAATACCTCAAAGGTTTAAAGGTTTTCACCTTCCTAAGAATTGAGTTTGAACACTCCACCAATAGCTCATGATATTCAAGTATAGTTCAAGGTGGTGCGACCAGTCCATGTAACAGTGGCTGATAATTTCATCACTGTTGGCTATAGCTCGAATCCTACGGTAGTAACAAACGTGTTACTCCTAAGGTTTTTAGCATTTTCATGCTAACTTAAGTCTGGCTTGGCCCACGTTTTTCTTTCTTGGCCCACGTTATTCTGGCTTGGCCCGTGTTATTCTGGCTTGGCCCGCGTTTTTCTGGCTTGGCCCATGTTATTCTGGCTTGGCCCACGATTTTAAATTGTCACAGGTATTTAACACTTATGTGTTGACCCAAGAACTTAGCATCAATATGCTAACTCAAGATCCTCAAACGGATTGAAGACTTATGAAGATCCTGAAGTACAATTATTAAATCTACGACGTATTTAATGACTATACACAGGGGACAACCAACGGTTGTTGTATTTTGAACTCCATGTTATAATTTGGTATGTGTATCTACCTGACTTAGTTCTCAACAAAGGTACGTATTACTTATTAATTTTCAATTTATAGGAAATTTGAGATTTACATAATTAAATCATGATATGTTTGCAACCGGTATTATTACACGCTATTTGTCAAAACCAAAACATGTTACTTTAAGTCAAAGTTTGGTAAAAACCTAGATAATATTTAAGGATCCAGTATCCTGAAATTATACCTAAACCTGCTTTTCTAAATATCCCCAGGCTTAACTGCCTAAGGATCCTGACCTTCTAGAACATGTCAAAACATACCAAAACGCATATCAATCATGGTAGATAGTCAAAATATACTTGCTTATAACTAAAGTACAGGAAAGGAAAATGATCCGGGCTTCGTCCAAAACCTGGACCCATCCACCCGGATTCACAAGTTATCAAATTGTTTATCCCGAAAACGGGATCCCAAGAGCATGAGAAAGTAAATTGTTCTTCAACCACAGACATAAAAGGAAATTGTTTTAAGACAGGTAACCAACAAGAACAGTTAAATGACCACAAATTTCAGGGCTCCGGTCTAGGCATCATTACCCTCATCGCCCTGATCAACCTGCTTCCCAGCATCACCAGCTCCAACCTCCTCAGGCACCTTGCTAGTCTCCACCACTTCACCACCAAGCTTAGCAAGAGAAGAACGCCAGCCCTGAAGATCCCAGGCCACACGGTCAAAACCTTCAGCGGGAGCTTGCTCAGCCATCTGGATCCTAGATTGGAGAATGGCCATGGCTGCAGACTTTTTGGCATCATCCGCAGTCTGCTGCAATTTCTGCTCATATTGGGTTGAACTCTCCTGCAGCTTGCCCTTCTGGGTCTAAATCTCATTCTCAAGTTATTTGGTCTTGGAGGCTAGGATCTTCTTCAAATCCTCAACCTTCTCAAGAGCCTCTTCAGCATTCTTCTCTGCCGCAGACAAGTTGGCATGCAGCTTCTCGAGACCCTGCAAGATTCGAACACATGAGTAATTTAGGGATCCTAACATTAACTTAGGGAAACCAAAAAAATTAATTACCAGGTTCATCAAGCCTTGCAGCTTCTTGGTGGTTTCAGCAGAATCCATACCCTCAAAGAATTCCAGATCCATTACATCCGTTGTCTTCCTCTTTTTGCTTCTTGAGGCCTTAGACCGGAGAACATGGATATGAGACTTAGTGCTTGCAGGTGTGGAACCCTCCTTCTTGACAACAACAGCCCCGGACAAAAGGCTGTCAAGATCAGACAAAGCAAACTAGGAGCTCAACTTGGGGATTCCTACACAAAGATAAAGCAATTCAGAATCATAAGATATGGTGATGTAAATGCTAATTGTTCTATACCTGAAGACATCTTGGATTCAGAATGCTGGGTGTCAAGGCTTGCTTCACTGATGGTGGATTCAACACGAAAGGACCTCTCCGCAACAGGTATTTCTAACAATGCTTCAATTCTTTTTTCTGTGTCACCTCTTGCAGGAACTAGTTCAGCAAACTTAGGGGCTGCACAAAGGTAAAACAAAATCATCAGAAACAGGTTAGAGATATTAAAAATTACAGGGATCCTAGATTTTTCCTACCCTTTTTAACCCATTCAAGCAGCAAAAGTTTCCCACCATGGATTGAATCTCTCCTTACAAAAAAGAATTTTCCCTTCCAGTCAGTATCATTCTGGGTAGCTTTTGGGATTAAATGAGTTCGCCCAGACTTAAGCTGAAGAACGAAGCAAGAAGAGCTGTGGGTTCTTAAGTTATAGACATTTGCTAGCTCAGGGACGCCAATGGTTAGAGAATGAGAACGATTCAACCTCTCCAGAGTTGCTAGAATTCTCCAAACCATGGGCATGGTTTGGGAATAGCTCAGGCCAGTAAGGTTAAAGAACTCAGTGAAGAGTGGAGGGAATGGATATGACAAACCCAAAGTGAAAGGATAGCTATGAAAACAAACCCAAGTTTCAGAGATTAAGTCAGCTTTTGTTCTAGAATCGAAAGACCTAAAAATGGTTTTTTGAGGAAAATTATTGTTTGATTTCAGCAATTTAATGTCCTGATCGGTGAAAGAGCAAAGTTTAAGATTAGAATGGTCAAGGATCCCTTGATCCGTGAAATCCTCTATCGTTTCGGCAACGATGGAAGAGGCTGAACTAGTCATTTTTTACCCATGATCGCGAAAGATTAAGAAAGAAGAAAGAAATTAGAAATCATAGAAGAGATATTTTTTACCTGCTTCAACCTTGAAGAAGATTGGAATGAAAGAGAAAGAGTCATAATATATTTATTCAAAAATTGCAATGGTTAAATCGCCTTGGTATTCGGAAAGGTCCTATCGCAGATTAATCATGATTCACCGTTTGAATTTTGAAATTTTACAGATTTCAATAAATAATTGACAGCTATTAAAGTTTGGGACAATTGTTAGGGGTCATTTTACAGCTAGGGATCCTGGATCTTCGGCACACTTCGGTGTCCTGACAGGTTTCAGTGTCCTTAATATTTAACCGTTATATCTTTCTTCTATCTTGATTACTATGCAGGTAAATCGTGCGAAGTCAAGCTCAACCCTGAAGAATCGGTCTAGAGGTCGAGGAGATCGTGTAGAAGACGCGTGGAATAGCCTCCGACGGTCGTATTAGAGGACTAAGTCGATTTCGGGATTCTCAGATAGTTAGTTAAGCTATTATCTGTATATAATGAGTAGCTTGGTCGATTAGGAATCACACCAATTCACACCGCATTACTCTTAGCGACAGAATACACTAGCAATCAGCTCTGTAACACTTAGTTTACGATCATTTGCTGCTCTACACTTGTAGTCCTTTTACCATTTATTCAAGAAACGAGGCAGGTGTCGATTGTCACCTCCCAAGGTTTTATGTCAGAGATCCTTAAAGATCAAGGGCTTTCCTCGTAAACAATCGTGTCTACTTTTACATTCTTACATTGTTTTTCGTTGATCTTACAAGCACACTACCTCACAAACTAAGTTTAGTTACAAAGTTAGCTCACATAATTTTTACCCAAAACAAATCTAATAGTGGATATCCTTGCAACAAGAGCATATGTATCAAAGAAATCAATACCCTCCTTTTGCCTAAAGCCTTGGATAACCAATCTGGCTTTAAACTTGTCTATGCTACCATCCACCTTCATTTTCCTTTTAAAGATCCTTTACTTCCCAATGGCTTACATCCAGGGGGTAAATCGGTCAATTTCCAAGTTTTGTTCTGCATTATAGAATCAATCTCATCTTGGATTGCTTCTTTCTAGAAAGCAACATCCCTGGAAGCCATAGCTTCACTATAAGTCCTTGGGTCCTCCTCAATATTAAAACAATACTGATATTGAGATTCAATCTCATTCCTTGACCCTTCAACTAAATAAAGTTGAAAATCATCACCAAAATTCTTGGGTTTTCTTGCTCTTGTACTTTTCCTGGGTTCAGAGCTGGTGGAAGGTACATCTTCAGGATTAACTGAAGTGTTAGCAGTTTGAGAAACCTTCAAACTATGACTCATGTCCTTTGGTCTAGGTATAGAAGTATATGCATCTCTTGACTCTATAATAGTGTTCACAGACACAGAGTCATTAGATTCTAATACATAGAATCTATAAGCCTTGGAATGCTTAGCATAACCAATGAATATACAATCTATACCTCTTTCACCCAAAGTTTTCCTCTTTGGTTCAGTGAGTCTAACAATAGCTCTACACCCTCAAACATTAAGATAACTCAAGTTTGGTGGCTTTTTGTACCAAAGCTCATACGAGGCAGTCTTGTTCCTTTTACTAGGAACTCTATTTAATAGATAACAGGCTGTTAACATAGCCTCACCCCAAAATCCATCACTCAAACCCGAATAGGATAACATGGAATTAACCATTTCTTTTAAAGACCTATTCTTCCTTTTAGCTACACCATTTTGTTGTGGTGAGTAAGGAGTCGTGGTCTGATGTATTATACCAGTAGATTGAAAATACACTGGATCATAATACTCACCTCCTCTATCAGTACGAAGAGTTTTAATTAACCCATTTTGATGTAGCTCTACCTCTTGTTTATATATTTTAAATTTATTAAGAGCTTCATCCTTAGCATGAAATAAATAAACATAACAGAATCTAGATGCATCATCAATAAATGTGATTACATATTTTTTTGTTTCCTAGTGAAGGTGTAGCACGTAAATCACATAAATCGCTCTGTATCAATTCTAATGCTTTTGTTTCCCGGTTAACATCTTTGAATGGTTGTCTAGTTATCTTAGTTAAAGCACACGTGTTGTATTTATCATTAACCATTTCAAAAGCAGGAATTAAACTCATTTTAGACATATCTTTTAGCCTTTTAAAATGAACATGTCCTAGTCTAGCATGCCATAAATCAGATTTGTTCAAATTACTACTAGAACTAGTAGATGCCATGCAAACAGAATTATCACTAAAAGAAACATCCAAATTTAACTTAAACATACCATTACATAGATAACCAAAACCCACAAAAGAACCATGCCTTGACAAGATAAACTTGTCACTTTCTAAGACTTGCTTGTAACAACAATTGTTCAACACGATACCAGACAAAAGATTCTTTCGAATCCCAGGAACATACAAAACATTGTTCAAACATAAAGACTTTCCAGAAGTAAAAACTAGATTAACATTTGCTAATCCCTTAATTGGTTCAGTTGCAACATTTCCCATCTTCAAAATAGATCCATCTTCAATTGCTTTAAAGTCTTTAAACCAATGAAGATTCTTGCACACGTGGCTAGTTGCACCTGAATCAACCCACCAAGCAATCTCATCATCCTGCACATAAAATGCTTCAGATATTAGTGATACATAATTCTCAACTGAATTATTATTAAGTACTAAAACCTGACCTTGTTGCTTTCCTGGATCCTTAGATCCACTTGGACCAGCTTCATTTTTGCCTTTACCTCCACCTTTACCAACCCGACAATCCTTCTTGAAGTGCCCAGCTTTACCACACTTCCAACATGTCATCTTAGGCTTCTTATTTGGAGCCTTGTTATTGTTCCCTTGAAACTTTCGTTTCCCTTTAGCATTGTGAACAGCCTTAGATGATCCACCCTCTTCCACCATGTTCACGGAAGAAGGTCCAGTCATGGTTTTATCATCACTAACCCAAACTTTTTCCATATCCCTTATGGATTGTTCAATTTGGAAAGTACTTCCAAGTTCAACCAGGGTTAGTTCCTCCTTCTTATGCTTCAAATTATGTTTGAATTCTTTCCAAGAATGAGGCAGTTTGTCAATTATGCTAGAAACTGAGATGGATTCATCCATCTTCATATCATATTGAGCAAATTGTCCCAATATCCTCAATAGTTCATTATACTGTTCCATGACCGGCCTTGAATCCACCTTTATATAATTTATAAAATTACCTGCAAGAAATTTCTTGCTAGAGGCATCCTCTGCCATATATTTGGATTCAAGGGAATCCCACAATTCTTTTGCAGATTCAACATTTTGGTACACATCGAAAAGGGAATTAGACATACCATTGAGAATGTGTCCATGGCATATGTAGTCGTCGTTCTCCAATTTGCAACGCCTTCTGGTCTGGTCCAGTGGTTCATTCTCCACAACTTCAGGCATGGGGGTACTCAGAACATACACAACCTTCAGAGTAGTCAACATGAAATGCATCTGCTTCTGCCAGCGCCTGAAATCCTGTCCAGCAAACTTATCCAACTTCGCGAAATTGTTCATCATGTCTTTCGCAGATTCTCCGTTCGTCATCTTCATGAAAATAGATTTGATCTTTGTTGTAGAAATTGCAGAAAACGGAATGATTCTTGGACTCTCTAAAAGGCGTGATAACACTTTCAGATCAAATATATTTGGTGGTTGGACCAAATGAATTGATCGGATACAATTCAGAGATTATAGAAGAACAAAGTATAGAGAATTGTGATGATTTCGAACCATAGAGGAAGATCAAAATCCGCAGGAGCGTATATACGGTTTTGGGTTTAGAAACTGCCTTAGGCAGTTCTCGAATTGTCAATTTGTCACTTTTGCTCCCTCCGGAATTCACATGTGCATTTTTGGAAATTCATTTCCAAATGAATTTTTAATAAAGCAATATTAGTGGAAATAAAAATTTTCCAAAAAAATTTTCCAACTCGACCCCAACCAGGGGCTCTAGCCATTGGACCCCGCTACCGGGGGCGCTGCCCCCAGACCCCTGTTAATTAGGGGCTTCGCTCCTTATATCATAACAAACTCAAATAAGTGTGCACTCCGCACCTCCTTACTTATTTGATATTTATGATGATACATATTGATCAGCACAAAGTTAATTCAATTACACTAAAATATAACACTAAATACATTAAAAAACTTCAGTTACTTAAAAACATCAAATTTTCAATCTGTTATGTACATGCTATAAAGTATAATGTTGTAATCGTTTGGCTTTATGCTTAATAAAAGCTTGAAACCAGATCTCAATGCATTAAGATTCTAGTTTTGGTTTTTGAGACTCAACCCGTCTTCTTTACTAATTTAGGCACTAGGTTCTAGTGTTTTAATTCTAGGCTAACTCCTTGGAGTTGACTATTGCAACTGTTAATATCATATAATTACAATTAAATCATTACATAAACTTCATTGACTTTCTGAGTGTTTCTGCTTATCGTTGTCAAGATAGGGTTCATTTGTTTTGAGCAGAGGTGGCCAGATTCGCATTGGAAACGGGTTAAAACGGGTTTTGGTTGAAATAGGTAAGTTTTAGAACTGTCAAAATGGGCCAGGTTGACATTTTTCTATCCACTTAAAAAGAAAATTAATATTACTAGTTAATGCGTTAACCATGATTACAAAAAGAAGAATATTACAATTTACATAATACATGCTAAATCTGAATCTTTGACTTAAACTGTTTAGGAGGTTGTTTGCATTGACAAATAGTTTTTGGGCAACATTTAAGTTTCAACACATTTAACGAGTTCCCCTTAATTATAGTTTTTTTGTTGCTTTGATCCGTTTGAGATGAAACACAACTCAAATCGAGCTAAACAGGTCGAGGTTGGGAACTCTAGTTTTTTTTTAGGACATGACACAAAAGCCAAGCTATAGTGAGTTCATATGTTAAACGTGGCGTGTAGAAGAAAACTAAATTCTTAACTATTAGTACCAGACACATTATATATTCTTATGACGACGATGAGTGCAACCCCTACAAATTTGAGTTTGATACCAGTATCTCTCATAGAAAGAGTATGATACCAATATCTACATACATAGCAATCAAACTGGACCTATATCAACAACTATATATACAAACATCATCAAACAAAATCATTTCACACGGTCATCAAACTGGTTTCTCTTAATTAAGCACTCTCATCTAAGTCTTCATCGGGCCCATTTTCGACGTGGAGGCCTGGAGGAATGAAGGATTTGTAGATGGTTTCCATGCTAGGCATGTCCTTCCGTTCATGTTCGACAAGAACCTCGAGTGTTGATGATCGGAAAAACCGGTAAAATTTCTTGCTACAAACGAATGCAAAGATGAGTGTGAACATTGGAAGCGGGATTATGACCGGGGTGTAGTAGAACTTCTTTATTCCGAAATATACGAGCATAGTCACTTGAAATAGTAGTAAGGAGGCCAAGATTCGAACATGCATGTGTGGCCACATCTTCCCGTAGCTCTCGTATCTTGGAACGAGAACTTTGAGGACCTGTAAAGAAACAATGTAGTCCAACTTTCTAAAATTGAATGATTTAAGAGGTTATAAGCATCATTTGAGCCTATTTTCAATCATGTCGGGTTGACATGTTAGACTTGTTAGAACCCAAGCATGACATATATATTTATTTGTGTTAAAGATATTAACGGGTTGACTGTTCGACCTTTTAATTAAATAGGCTGGCGGGTCAACTGTTTAATTGAACGAGTTAAACTAGCCAGCATGTTTAATTAAATGGGGTAAACGAGTCGACGTGTTTAATTAAACAAGTCAACCCAAACACGGCTTGTTTAATTAACAAGTCAATCTGAATACGACCAACTTAATTAAACAAGTCAACTTGAGCACGGACATTTAGTAAATGGGTTAGATATAACAAGTCTAGGGCTGCAAACGAGCAAGACCTTGTTCGTGTTCGTTTATTAAGGAAATGAACTTGTTCGTGTTCGTTTGTGTTCGTCTGATAATTCTATGTAAGGAACGTAAGCAAACACAAACGAACACAAATGAATTCAAACGAACCCAAACGAACGTTCATGAACACAAACGAAAAAAATTCATTTGAGAATAAAATTAATATTTTCATCTCAAATTAACATTACACAAAATTCATTAAAAATAAATATGAAGTACTTGACAATTGACATAATTATCTCCACATACTTGACATAATTATCATAAACACAATTAACAAATATTTTTCATTGATAAAATATAAAATATAAAAACATTTAAAGACTGAACGAACACAAAAGAACATAAACAAACTAACATAAATGAACACATTACCGAACGTTCACGAACATAAATGAACGAATGCAACCTTTGTTCATGTTCGCTCATCTAACTAAACGAACGAAATTTCTTGTTCATGTTTCTTCATTTATTAATAAACGAACATAAACGAAGTTCCCGTCGAACGGTTCACGAACTGTACAATGAACGTTCGATTCGTTTGCAGCTCTAATAAAAACCCAAAACCTATTTCAGTGTCTTGTTCTTGTCATGTTAGGATCCTATGCCACCCCTAGACCCTAATTTTAAACCGTTTACCTGATTCCGAGAGATGAGCCATCCTAGGGCAAAGTATATTGCTCCGAATGGAATAATTAGTGGAGCAATTACTGAGTAACAAAGGGTAATTGTGAGAATAAGCATGTCATTAGGAATCTTGGTCAGATAACCGAGATCACCAGGTAACCAAGCGTCTTTCACGTCTTCTTCGGTCTTGCACACAAATTTCCTTCTCAGATGGAATATTATCAAAGGAACTATTCTCGATAACTCCAGCCCATAACCAACAAAGAATCTGATTCAAATTCATATTATTAACATTAAATCCGAATACCAAAAATATAAAGGTTAATATAAAGGGTGCGGTCTAGTGGTAAGAGGGGAGTCCCACAACCAAAAGGTTATATAAAAACTTACCTGAGCGCCACAAAAGTGACGAAGAAACTCGCGTTCCCGGGTAGGCTTCTTGCTAGCCTGTCAACAGTGGATTTCGGGTGTTTCTCAATGTCCTTCAAAGAATCAAAAAGAGTTCCACCAATGGTGCCTCCAATAAAAACATTAAGAACAGAGAAATAAAAGTATTTCCCGGCCGCAGCCCTCTCAGCATGGCTTTCGGATGGAATCCCCTCGGCCTTCGATAAAAACAGCAAGAATTGAGGTAGCAAAGCTATGAAAACCGTAAGAGCAAGCTGAGGAAGATAAGCTCCCAACACTGTTCTAATCGCGTTATGCTCAAGAATCGGATTCAAAAACGGGGCCAGTCTTCTCAAATTTGGTAGAGTGGTCATAGCCGAGATCAGCCCGATTGGGATCATGTGAAAACATATAATCAAGAAAACGATAAAGTACACAACATACTGTCGAATCACCCTTTCGTAATAAGTTTTATGAAGATTAGTCCATAATATTTGCCGCGGTTCAGGTGCATCCATGACCGTCCATGTGTCAATCATCCGGGCATGTGCACTCTGAGCCGCGGCAGCTGCAGTTACTCTGCTTGTAAAAAACACCACAGCTGCACCTTGTTGTTTCTCTATAACAGTTGACTTTTGCTTAGCCTCGAGTTTTGGAGTCAACTGTTCGATTTTATCGTTGTAATACTCTATCGAGTCCACCTTTTTACCAACGAGACCAAAAAGGCCAGTCCTAAGAGTCTGTCTAACTCCTTCGGGTTTGACACAACTTTTCGAGTCATGGTATATGGATTCAACTTGTCTAAGCTTCTTTTTAAAATCTACTAACTCGTAATAGATTTTGTTGACTTTCCTGTTCTCCGTTACCACCAATGATTTGTAAAATGTTTCGGGATATATGGTTTTGAAATATTTGTTGACTTGTTCTTTTATAGAGCAACCATCATATGAAGGTGGTATGTCCCTTACTAAAACAGCAAATTGTTCGGGTTTGACTTCACGTGACATTAATGCTGCAGCTCGAAGATCAGACACATGGTTGTATGCTTTCCATAGAAGGATATAAGAAACTAAGGAAACCCAATAGCAAGCTATCACATATGCCCATAACCGCGGGCTTTGTTCCTGAAACCAAGATTTTTGACAGATAAACACTAGCAAAACTATCATTAATTGAGAGAGGAAGGTGTGAAATTGTTATAAACTAACTTTGAGATGTGCCATCGATAGCTTGTCGAGGACTTCGAAAGCATTTTTCCAGTTGGAATCGTTAACATCCGGGTTCTTTTCGGTCATAGCAACGGGCACAAGTACTGGTACGAGTAAAATGCCTGATAGCATAAATATCCGGAGCGCTGTAAAAGGAAGATAATGAAGAATATAAAAGGTTAATGGATGTAGTTTCACAGTAAAAAACAGTATTTCAGGATTCGGTTCAACCAGTTTTAACGAAAAGGATAGGCTAAACTGCTAGTTATGGTTTTGGGAAACGGCAAACCAACTAGGCCAGGTTGGGTGAGTCACCGGACTGGCTGGTTTTTGCGGTGTGACGATTTGACAGTTTAGTAGTTTGAACCGATTTATTTTCATTTTAAAATCGTCAGCTTGTATTAAATTATTTTTTTTTAAACCAATAAGGATCATTTATGATAATAATACATAGTGGAAGGTTCCACTAAAAAGTGGTTTTTCGCTAAGAAACGCTAATTAATTGGTCAAACGAACTCCGATTGAGCTCATTCCAACGGCGTTGGAACCGTCTCATCAAACCCTAACCTGCCCCCAAAAACCTAAACCCCCTCTCCACCCGCACCTCCAAAACCCTAAACACCCCCCCCTCCAACCCCACCCCGAAAAACCTAAAACCACCACTCACGCCCCCCGAAAACCTAAACCCACCCCCAAAAACTAAAACCCCCCACCCCCACGCTCCAAAAAAAACCTAAACCCTAAGGCTAAAACCCTAAAATTCAATCCTAAAATCTAAACCTTAAAAGCTAAACCTTAAAATCTAAGATGGTAGATTTCTACGAGACGGTTCCAACGCCACTGAAATGAGCTCAATCGGAGTTCGTTTGATGTCGTTTCTTAAGCTTGTTGTCATTTATTAGGTTTCTTAGTGAAAACGACGTCTTATTTGAACCTCCTCATAATACATATACTTAACTTCATATTTCAAAAATGAAAAATCTTTATATTAATAAATAAAAATCCTATAGGGACACGTGTCAAATTCTAGTGCATCGTAAGAATTCTTTTCTCGTCTCTCCTATCAAATAATGATATTAAAATAATATATTTTTAAATATTTAATATAAATTTAATTATGGATACTTATTATTTAATTATGGATATTTATTATATCATTAATCAAACGAATTTAACATGAATTAACATTTATCAATTACATAAAAATATTAATACACAGTAAAAAAAAATGTTTTAAAAGTGAACTTAACAGAATTTATAACTATCAAGTCAAAGTGCATTTTTTAAAGATATATTTTGACGAGCGTATGTGTTAACATATTACATTTATATTTTATTCAACTCGTGTAATACACGAGTTTATTCACCCCGTATAATATACGGGTTTTTAAAGATAAATTTTTTTTATTACTACGTATATAACATTACATTTATTTAACTCGTGTAATACACGAGATTCTAACCTAGTAAATAAATAAAATAGGTTAAATGACTGGTTGGTCGACGAGACCGATAAACCCTAAACAATATACATTGAATACTTAATTTATATCTAGCCCTAGCCAGACCAACATTACTTGATAATTTGTTTGAAAAACTTGTTCATTTAGTCACCGTTGCAATTGTTTCTTGAGGTTGGCTAAACGTAGCCCACTTATAATGTTTCCTTCAACTTTCTTTTTCCTTCTATTGTGTTATTTAGTTCTCATTTTTTAGCAATATTTCTTAGTAGCATAACTGGAACACCGACATTTAAAACTAATTGATGGTTTGACAAACCTGATAATTTATGTCTATTTAGAAAATCAAAAGATTATACACTTTTATCAAAATTATCATCAAGATATTCTGATTAACAAATACTATCTGCACTTGTATACGGAAAATCTCGCTAAACTTTTAATACTAAATCTCTCATTTAAAAAAAATAAAAAGATACAAATAAAAATTAAATTTCAACAATTTATCGTCTTTTAAATTCAAAATTTAAAAATCTCACTCCTTAATATATCGACACAATTTAAATTTAAAATTTCAAAATTAAAACTAATAAATTAGAATTGAAACCAAACATATTTTTTGAAAAAAAAATGTCGTTATTTAAAAAAATTAAAATTTAAAATATAACACACTTTTTAAAAATAAATATTTACAAGTTTCCTAATTTTAGTTAAAAACTAACTATTAAAATTTACATATCAAAATAAAGAAAAATTATTTATAAATATCAAACTTAATTAAAAAACTACTAATTAAATATTAGTAAACTTTGTTTTAACACGTATGTATTAAAAATACAAAAGTAGTATTTTTAAATTTTATATGTAAAATTAAAAAAAATCATGTTTTTTAATAATAAAATTTTAAAAACTCGCTTTTTAATAATAAAACTTTAAAAACTCATTTTTTTTAAAATCTCCTACTTTTTAATTCTTGATTTTTTTAAAATATTAATTTTTAATGATAATTAAAAAAATATGAGTCAATGGTAATAATGATGAATTGATTTTATAAAATGTTTATTTATGTAGTTTTAAAAAAAGGGGACTAAATATGGAATGTTTAAATGAAGTATGTAAATGTGATTTTGGGAGGAAAAACCTTGTAAGATGGAATATGGTGATGCCAAATGGTAATATATTTACTCTTTTATTAGAAGAGGGATTTATATTATTTCAAAAACATTTTTATAATAAGCATTTTTATTTATTAAAAAACGAAAGAAACTGTTTTTAAAAGATGTTTGAAAACTTTCGATAAAAAATACAAAATTAAACATTTTTAAAAAAACAGATTTTTTTAAATAGGCCCTTTCTAAAAAAATTTAAAAATGTTTTCAAAAGACGACACTAAAATTTTCTTAATTAAAATTTAAAAAAATCAATAAAAATTAAAATGAAATGTTTTTCAAAAAAATAATAAAATAACATTTATAAAAACTCTATGTAAAAAAACGTTTTTGCCAAATATATTACCTTTTAAACACGTTTAAAAAAACTTTTATTGTTTATTATAGTAATTATTATTTAAAAAACATTAATAAAATAATTACAAAAAAATAATAAAAAACCGGTATGAAAAAATGTTTTTTAAAAACTTAAAAAAAAAACTTTTAATAGAAATAAAAAAAAAAAGAAATGTTTTTTTAAATAAGAAAAACATTTTTCTAAACGTTAACAAAAACTTTCTCTAAAAAATTAAAAAAAACATCTTAAACAATTAAAAAAGAGCGGTTGGTGATTGGAATGGAAAGAATTCCATCAAATTCCTTTGTTTGATGGAAGTTCGGTTTTGGGCTAAAACCAAACCAAAACCGAAAATTCGGTTTTTGGGTTTTTGAAAACTGTTCGGTTTCGGTTTTTCCAATTTTCGGTTTTCACAAAGGGTTTGGTTCGGTTTTGGTTTTTTCGGTTTTGTCATCTAGGCTTGAAATTTTTGAGCCAAATAAAAAAGGCCAAAAATAATGAATTTTTATTTGGCTACACCATTTATTCATTTTTTATAAAACACTTAACATTCAAAAACAAAAATTATAATCTCTAAATTCAATAACAAACATATACTTAACCTATTCTTAATATAAATATGTGTAATACTTAAAAGTTTACGTTTATGATAGTGGAAACATACGAGCACACAACAAAATATAATATATATATATATATATATATATATATAAAGAGAGAGAGGGTTAGGCTAGAATGAAAACTCATATGAGTTGTGAAAACCCATGAAAACTCTATGTAACAACTTTATTTTTATTTTTTTTAAATAGGGTAGTTTTGTTACATATTTTAGTCACTTTTTATAAAAAAAAAATACAAAAAGCGCCGAAGGGATTTTTTTTTTAAATATGTAACAATTGTAAAAAAAAAATTACCATTACAGTGTTGTTACGTATGTAACACGTGCTGTTACATATAAAAACGGGATATTTTTACAATTGTTACATCTTTTTTTTTTAAGTTCTTCGGCATTTTTTTTTATTTTTTTTTATAAAAACTGACGAAAATATTTAACAAAACTACCCTATTTTTTTAAAAAAAATTAAAGTTGTTACATAGAGTTTTCATAAAGTTTTCATGAGTTTTCACAACTCATATGGGTTTTCTCCCTATAATTACCCCATATATATATATATATATATATATATAATAGGTTAAAATCTCGTGTATTACACGGGTTGAATAAATATAATATTATATATTGAGTAATAAAAAATTTATTTTTTAAAAACTCGTGTTTTACACGGGTTAGAATAAACTCGTGAAATACAATATGATCTGTTAACACATACACTCGTCAAAATATGCATTAGATTTATTAATATAAATATTAGTATATTCTTTAAAAAAATATTATTATTAAAAGATAGATGTGTATTTAATAAGTGAGAGGGTCAGGGAAAAAATGATGAGAATGAATATGAAGGCGTCACGTGCCATGAAAAACCTTTATTTATTATATAGTTTAGATATAGATATAGATTAATTTGGTTAATGATATAATAATTATCTATAACTAAATAATAAGTATCTATAATTAGATTTATATTAAATATTTAAAAATATATATTCTTTTAATATAACTATTTAATAGCAGAGAGAGGCGAAAAAAATATACTAAGGATGCACCAAGAAGTGACATGTGTCACAAAAAACCTTTATTTATTAGTATAGATATATAGGGAATGGATCATTTGAGAACTCATAAATATTTTGAAAACTCGCAAGAACTCGTCCAAAATCCAATCAAAACCATTTTTTTTTACTATTTTTATTGTTAGAATACAACATAAAAAATGAATTTATATATGTAAATTTACATGTCTTCATATATTATAAAAAATATACACTTGTGTAAGTTTACCACTTACACATATATATAAATTTTTTTGAGGATAATTTAGATAGAAGTAATGAATTAATTGAAAAGATAAATCATTTTTTATGTTATATTTTAATAATAAAGATAGTGAAAACAAAAAAAATAGTTTTAATTGGTTTTTTGACGAGTTCTCGCGAGTTCTCAAGTATTTATGAGTTCTCATTTAAACCTAACCCTATATATATATATATATATATATATATATGTATATATATATATATAGTGGACGGTTCCACTAAAAAAGGGTTTTTCGCTAATAAATGCTAAGAAGTGAGTCAAACGAACTCCGATTGAGCTCATTCCAGCGGCGTTGGAACCGTCTCATCGAACCCTAACCCGGACCCAAAAACCTAAACCCCCCTCCACCCGCATCCCCAAAAACCTAAACCCCCTCCAACCCTACCTCGAAAGGCCTAAAACCATCACCCCCAAAAAACCTAAACCCCCCACCCCCCCCCCTAAAAAAAAAAAAAACCTAAACCCCTTACCCCAAAAAAAAAAACCTAAACCCCTCACAAAAAAAAAAACCTAAACTATAAAATCTAAACCCTAAAAGCTAAACCTTAAGACTAAACCATAAGGCTAAAACCTTAAAATTCAAACGTAAAATCTAAATCTTAAAATCTAAACCTTAAAAGCTAAGATGGTAGAGTTCGACGAGACGGTTCCAACACCGTTGAAATTAGCCCAATCGGAGTTTGTTTGATATCGTTTCTTAAGGTTTTATCATTTCTTAGATTTATTAGCGAAAAAAGTACTTATTATTTGATTCTCCCCTTATATATAGAGGGAAAGGGTAGAAAAGAAACCCTTATGAGTTGAAAATTAAACTCTAACCCTTGGCCTACATCGCGCCACGTGTCCCATCTTATTTTAATGATAAAGGGTAAAGTAGTAATTTGAGTTGGATCTCCGCAACCCCTTTTGACTAGTTTGAAACCATAACTTCTGATCTTTGTATGATTGAGTATCATCTCTCTCTCAAAACAGTGGGTATCATCTCTCTCTCAAAACCCTATGCTTCAGATTTTGTTCTTTTTTTTCTTATTTGTTGATGAATAGAGCGCCACAACCAGATGCGTCGGCTGCTAATGGTGATGATGAAGAAACCAACTGCATCCCAATCCAAGCTAAAGCGATCTTTTATTTTTCACCATCTCCACTCTCTATTCTGCTCACGAAAGTCGGCCACCATATTTGGGGTTTTTCAGAGGTCTGTTTTCGGTCATGAAGGCAGATTATTTTTGGCTTTATACGCCGATGATCTGTTTTTAGATCTACAATAGCACCGGTCTTCATCGTCAAACCTTAGGGTTTCGCGTCGGTCCATTGGTAATTCCTTTTCCCTGATCTGTTGCATTATCATTTTGCTTCTTTTTTTTTCTATTTTAGGTTTTGAATGATAAATTCAAAGACTAGATCTGGCTTTTTTTCTATTTATTTGCTTATTATATACAAAATGTAGTTTGTAATTTGTAAGTTAACTTTTGTTTATAGCACCGCTAAGAGGTTAAATGTATTCATCCCTTTAATGATTTTATGATTCTAAGGTTAATATGTATTGCTCGAGATGCAATAGGTTACTTCTAGTACATGATTTTTAGATTTGGGGCTATCGGATTAACATATGGTGTTGATTTTTTAACTAAACCTTGTTTCATTGGATTCGAGTTTTGGGTAAAAAAATCAATATTAGTTTCAGTATTAGGATCCATATTACATGTGAAAAAAAAACAATATTGTATGAAAAATATAAATATTTATACATCTTTCTTATAAAACAATCAATATTTTACATATGTAAATTGCTTTTTACATATGTAACATTTGATTCTTACATATGTAATATTTGATTTTACGTATGTAAAAAGTTGTTATTTATATATGTAATATCATTTACCTAACATTTGATTTTGCACTCTCTTTTACCTTGCTGGAAGATCTGTTAAAACAGTATGATATAATACCTCATAACATTTAAATAAACTTTTAAAGTATTTAACCATCATTTACTCGTTAAGTTTTGGCATATTTTTTGCAGTGGCTAAAATGATGTCAAGTTCATTTTCTACGCGCTCAACAGGAATATTACAATTGGATAATATTGTTTCTTTCACATATATAATTTACATACATAATTTTACATGACCACTTGTTATTTTTGGCAATTTACATACATGAACTCATAAAAGTTCTATGATAACATACAACCTTACATATGTCTTTCTAATTTACTTTTTACCTAATATATATTTATATATGTAAGTCGATGAACTTGTTTTTCTTCGTAAGTGTAGGTTTTTTGTGTCAAAGAGGAAGATGATTATCAAGAAATAAAGTCTAATGTAATTGTTACATTTCCTAGTTACATAACTAATGTAATTGTTACACATGTAACTATACATGATCATTTGTTTAGAAAAAAGTATTCTTTAGTTACATATGTAACGTTATTGCATACATTACTGAGCCAAATCTCGTTCATTATTATTTTTGTATCTAATTATTTATAGAATTGAACTTTTGAATTTTTGTTAAATTAAACATTGGTTGAATGGGTTTGATTTGACTAGGAGAGAGAATCTTTAATTCACTCTTGATTTGATTTGTAAGAAGAGAGAGAAAATAAAATATTATTTGCATAATTTTACCATTTTACTATTTTTGTATTTTTTATGGTTAAAGTAATTCATTAATTTAAATCTTTAATATTCATCATAGGATCAACTCAATCAGTGGCTCATAGAGGGTTTAGTGGGTTTTTTCAACTCAATAGGGTTTTCATTATAACCCTTTCATATATATATATATAATGATACATGCCTGCACAAAATATTTTTTAAAAGTTTGCATGTGTATGTTCAGTTCCGTTCGGTTTTTTGGGTTTTCAAAAAATATAGAACCAAAACCAAACTGTATTTTTTAGTTTTTTTTAAATACAAAACCAAATCGTTGGTTATTAGTTTGGGTCAGTTTTTCGGTTATTTCGGTTCGGCTTTTTTGCCCAAAGAGTACAAGGTGGTGAGGTTTTCGCCCAAAGAGTACACCTTGATGAACACGTGGGAATATTCGGAGGGGCACACGTGGAGGGCTTTTTCACCCAAAGAGTACATGATCATTTTCAGAAATTTAATTTTTCAAATATTAGTTTGTGAACTTTGATTTTCCAAATGTTATTTTTAGTTTGAGAACTTTCCTTTCACATAATTAGGTTTAATTTTGGTGGTATTTACTATTTAGGACATGTTCCTTCAATTTTTAAAGTTTTCTGCAACATTCTTCATGCTAAAAAAGGAAAGGAATATTAATAAACTAATAAATTAGCTACTAAACCAAATTAATTAAATAAATCTAAAAGCTATTAATGAGAGGATATGACGAACCAGTGCTCAAGAAGGCAAAGTAGACAGCAGAATCAACACCAGACATCCTGATAACATCTTGTTCGGAGGAAGAGAGAGCTTCACGGATCCAAGCAAACGGGTTACGGGTCTTGGACTCGCTTTCATCCCATGGATCCAAATCTTTAAGGATCCGATTCGGATAATACACACCAACGTTCCTTCGTTTTATGCTCAACCATGCGAACGAAACCAAAAGAATCACAAATATGATAAACGAAGTAGCCAACGAAGTGATAAACGAACTCAAATCCATCTCTCTTAGAGCACACACAAATACACTAGTTCAAATGAATATGTGGAGCAAAATGGTGATTGAATAAATTATATGTAAAGGTGAGGGTTTGAATAACAATAGTGACAAAGGAGCAATCATATATCCATGTCTCTTTTATGACAAAATAGCTTTGTAGACTATCCACCAAGGCTGATTGGCTTCACGTCGGCTGTCCCATCATCTCTCATTATCTTCACGGACGTGATGCCCTCTCTCTTCCCCTCTCACGAAACCTTCTATTCCTTTCCCCGTGCATGCACACCGGCTTCTCGATCCTCCTCCCTCTCTCCTCGTACCATGCGGACACTCTCACAGGCCTTGCGTTGTTGATAGTCTAAGGAACACACACATCACTCAGTCACACAGAAATAAAATTGTAATTAAATTCACATATTCATAAATAAACTAAAATATTAGTAATAATAATATTATTATTATTATTATTATTATTATTAAGTGTTTATTAAGAAATAGTAAAGCAAGTGAGAAAGAGGTAAATAAAAAGAATTACAAATAAAAATGATTAACCTCGTTTCGTTAGTCACTCAATTAAACTTATGTTTTTCCAATATTATAGAAATTTGATGTCTTTTATAGGTTATCATGTTACCAATTATTGATAGTGTCAGTTTTTTTTTTTTTTTTTTTTGAATTAATAGACGACATGAAAAAAAATAAGCTATCTGGATTTATTTATTAAACAGTTAATACTACCCTTTTAAGAGAAGTGTTCCCACAGACTACTTCTCCCCCCTACCTTAGTTATCCGTCAAAACTCACCTAAATTTTTAGGTTGACCTTTTCAAGTTTATAAAGTTTTGAGTTTACTCCCTTTAATATATATAATATGATTTTTTCTTAATAACTTTCATATTTTTTTTGTTTTTTTCTTGACGTACCAGTATAATTTTTCTTAAAAATAGAGTCATATTCAAGATAACGTATTTTTTAGTATTGTGGGTTATATCGACTGACGGTGACGTGCTGGTACCATGAAGAATTAGACCTACACCGACTGAAAAACATCGGTACCGCTATCTAACCGTCTTTTATCTATATTTCGATCTCCACAACCGAATCGCCGTAACTTCATACGTTTCTTTTTTGTGTTTAACTACGATTCTTTTTGTGCTTAGCCACGTTAATGTCTCCGCCTCAACCGTTTAAGGTGGGGCAAAATTTATTTAACCACATTTTTTTGTGCTTAGCCACAATGTCACCGTCTTAACCGTTTAAGGTCTGCTTTCCGCCGCGAAGAGCGGGGCAAATTTCTAGTTAACTCTTATTTGTAACATATAGTATAAAAAATTATTTTTAATAAAACATTTCATTACAATCAAAACTCGTTTCTAAATAATAAAGAAAGTTCCATCAACCAAAACATTCCCATTACAAACAAAACATGTTTTTTATTTAAAAAATGTTTATAATATATAATACATGATAATCTAAAAAACCTTAAAAAATTATTAATAGTTTGATTACGATAAAAAAATAATTGCATTGTAACATACCAAGTTAGCCGTACCAGAATATTGTTCGTTTTCCCCCGATGGGTTGCCCATTTAGGAATCAAAGTTTCGTTTTCACTCGACAAGTTGATCGCCCGGGCAAAATGCGTCCTGGTAGAGAAGGTTTCCACAATTTATAAGGAAAGCTTCGTTCTCCCCCTCAACCGATATGGTACTTACATCTCCACCATCCCCCCCCTAGAGAGCACAGCGTCCTCGTTGTCACACCGGCCCGACCCTGGCTCTATTTGTAACAACCCAAGTAAGTCGTGCCAAAATATTGTCTACTTTGCTCCCGCTGGATGGCACATCCAGCAACTCACAATTTATAACATATAATATAAACAAAATTTAATAAAACATTCATTACAATCAAAAATAGTTTTGTAAATAATAAAGAAAGTACCATCAACCAAAACATTCTCATTACAATCTGTTTTTTATGTACAAAACATGTTTATAATAATTAATACATGATAATCTAAAAAGCCTTAGAAAATTATTAATAGTTTGATTACGATAAAAAAATAACTACATTATATAAAAATAATTGCACTGTAACAACCCAAGTTAGTCATACCAGAATATTTTTCGCTTTGCCTCCCGATGGGTTGCCCATCCAGAAATCATGGTTTTGTTTTCACCCGACGAATTACTCGCCCATGTAAAACGCATCCTGATAGAGAAGGTTTTCAGTCCCTTATAATGAAGGCTTCGTTCTCCCCCTCAACCGATGTGGGATTTATATCACACCCCAACCGACGGCGGATTATACATCGGGGCGGACGCGGTTGTTCAATAGTACAAGGTTGACTATTAAAGTTTCAATATTTCATTAATAAATAATTTTAAGATTCAATACAAGGAAACATAACAAGAATACAACGTTTAATTGATAAGTAGTCTAGGTCCAAAGCATCCTATGTGATCACAAACAAGTCTCATGATGTAGAACCTGAAACATCTGAAAGAATCTGTCAACTACAAAATAGTTGGTGAGATACAAAGGTTTTGACACAGTTTAACAAGTATTTGGAAAGAATTACAATTCACTATGATATATGCATTCTATAATGTAAGTATGAGAAACAAGTATCCTAAACATTGTGCACTTCAACCCTCCAACCAAGTTTAGGCATAACCCGCAGGTTACCCTTATAAGTCTCAAGTTTAAAGTTTAATTCAGTAACAATCACCAATGGCTCCCCCCCCCCCGAAGGGGTCAATCAATCAAGGTGGATTGGTCAAATACAATAGATCTATCATTGTTACTATAGGCTTGATCAAAGTTAATGAATGTGCTAGTTTTAAGTTTAATCTAAGCATACAAGTCTCAAGTTTAACATAAGAATAAGCATCTAGTCATAGTTGTACAAGAATTGTATAAGTTTAATGTTTTTGAACATGTTTCACCCCAAAAGTATAGAAAGGAAAAAGGGGCTAAGTATACTCACTTGGATTTGATGAAAGAGTATCCGTCAAGAGTAAGTGTTTGCAAGAGTTGGAGAGGGAGAATATACTCACAATAAGCCTAAGAATATAAGTATAAAATCTCAAGTATGACCCTATAAGTCTATGGAAACGATCTAGGATTTCAAGATTGACTAGGGTTCCAATGGGAGACGGGATTAATTGTGTTTATGAAGTTTAGATCAAGTTTAAAATAAAGATCTTGAATAAATGACACAAGACCTTGTATAAATGTTTAATTATTGTTTAGAATAATTAAAATAATTTAATTAAAAAGTCTTACAACTATAATTTACATATGTTAGGTTGTAATAGTCAAGATAGTTTTCTAAGTGTTTAAAAATGAAGTTGAAGTAATAGTTAGACGAAAGACTCAATAGTTAGTGAAGATTTATGATAATTATTTAAAGTATGGGTAGTTATTAAAGTTTACAAATAACTAAATAACGAGTATTTATCAAGTAAATAATTATTAAAGGTTAGTAATAACTTTTAAAGAAAAAAATGGTTTAAGGATTTATAGAAATTTTTAAAGAGTAAATATTTGTTAAGGATGAATAATTATCTAAAAGATTAATTATTATGTTTAGAATCATTATCATAAATCATTTAAGATTTATTAAAGAATTTATGCATTAAACACTTGCTTTACTAATTAGAGGATTGATACAAGGTATTTAAGATTCATTAAATATTTATTTTATAAATAGTCTTGTAATGTAGTCACAAGTTTTAAATAGACAATATGGAATCATAAGTAGAATTTCCTCAAAAAGTTTACGTTTTAAATCACAAGTTTTAAGTTTAACTACAAAGTATAAGGTTACATATGCTTATATTTTATAAAGCTTATAAGATTATAAAGAGAATATTAATGTATAATTATTTCCTTGTTTTAAATAAATAAACCAATAGGTTTTGATTTAGATTTTAAATAAATTACAAATGTCTATAAGTTTTATGTTTTCTAAGTGTCATGCATTTTTATAAACTTTATTCAAATTATTTAGTTTTATTTTTTTATTTTTTTTTTGAGTTTTTAAAACAGAATAATTAGAAATTTATGATAAATTAAAGTTTCAAATCTCATAAAGTAGTTCTTGTTTAGTATATAAGTTTTATAAAGTTTTGAAAGTATTTTTATAATTTTTATATGTTTGAAACTATTAAAGCATTATCTATTACAAATTTTAATCAAGTTTAATTAGATAAAATGATTTCAGAAGATAAAAGTGTAAAAAGAAATCATTTTTAAGTTTATAAATATTCAACAGAATTTATAGAAATTATTAAAAGATTTACAACATGTTTAAAAGGCTAAAAAAAAGAAGCAAAACTCGGTTTTCCCGGACTCGAACTCGGGTTCCTGTCCGGGTCGCACCAGCACACACGCACACTGACCATCCCGACTACGGGTTCGTTAGTTTAACACACAGAACAAGAAATACTTAAACATATTCTCAAATCGTCTCTATTCCCTTGATGAACCCTAGAATGCGAATCCCTCAAATACGATGTGATCAACCCTCTGTTAATGCAATTTAACAGAGGGCTATTGATCCTTAACTGAAATCGAAGAAGAAGAGTAGTCGAATTACCTATTTTGATAATGAAATGAACGAGAACGGCTCTGGACTTCAGGGTCGGCGGTCGCCGGTTTAATTCGACAGTGTAAGTATGATAAGGTGGAATTGAAGGTATAGAAAGTTTGTGTGTGACTTCGTTGATGTAGTACAGGTGCTATTTATAGCCAATTTGATCATTGAATGCCCGGATCGAGTCGAGGGCGGGTGGTTGAGCCGCTCGTAGTAAATGCCGACTCCATGCGCGGCCTCGATCAAAATTGATTATCATTACACCTTGGGGACGGGTCGCACGCGAGAGACGAGCCCGAGGTTCAGTGAACCTGGGCGAAATCGCGATTTTCGCGTGAAAAGGGACGAGAACGGGTGTTTGCGGGTTTCGAACTCGGGACCGGTTTGGGTCTCGGGTGTTTGGTGAAATTACACGAACGGTCCCTGAAGTTTGAAGCTTTATCGTTTTGTGTTAAAATATAGATTTAGTTTAAGACAAGTTTTGAAGTTGGCATTTTTAGTCCCTGGACTTTATAAAAACAAATATATATGTTTCTATTTATAAAATCCCTTTAAGGTTTTTTTAAGTTTTCTTGTTTTAGCTTGTGTAAAATAATCTCCGTAGTTATATTACTTTTATAATGATATGTTTAACCTTATAAAGTTTCAAAAGTATTTTATATATATATATACATGTATCTTTTAATGAGTCTCATAAATATATATATATATATATATATGTATAGGTTCTCGCGTATAAATGTTTTATATTGATTAAACGAATATCTAGGAAGTGGTCGCGAATAAGTTCAAAGGTTTAGAAAAATGTGCGTCGGAAAATATAGGATATTACAATTTACATCTCCACCCCCATTAGGGAGCCGAGCGTCCTTGCTGGCACACCGACCCGGCCCCTAGATCTATTTGTAACAACCTAAGTGAGTCGTGCTAGAGTATTGTCCCTTTTTTCCCCGGTGGGTGGTCCATCCAGGAACTCACGGTTTTGTTTTCACCCAACGAATTGCTCGCCAAGGCAAAACACGTCCTGATAGAGAAGGTTTATACTCACTTATAAGGAAGGCTTCGTTCTCCCCCTCAGCCGATGTGGGACTTACATCTCCACCCCCAGGCACATCGACCCGACCCCTAGCTCTATTTGTAGCAATCCAAGTAAGTCGTGCCAGAATATTGGCCACTGTGTTTCACACCTTTCACAAAAAAATGACTCATAATTTAGTATAAAACAAATTTGCAATACATATTAGGATAAAATAAAAGTAATATGTACCTGGTTGATCATCTAGTGCCAATATGTCCTTGGTATCCATGTAGGATGGTGTGGTGTGATGATGCTACAGTCCTCATTATCGGACTCTCGCCATCAACTTCTAATGTATTTCTCTTTGCAGTATTGCGTGCATCCCTCATGATGTCATTGTGCTGAGCTTGCATGTACCTCGTCTAAAACCAACACATGTCATTATTTCTAAAATAAATCCAAAGTCACATATAGGTCAAACATGATTAATCATAGCACATTTGGTCAATCTTGGCATATTTGATCAAACTTGCTATGTCAAACATGACACATTTGGTCAAACTTGGTCACATTAGGTCAAACATGACACGTATGGTCATACTTGATCACATAATCAAATCAAGTTACATAATACCAAATGACAAATGTTAAATATTGCAATTCAATCACAACTTAGAACATGTTTAAGCATAGGTCAAACATGAATCAACCATTTGCAATTCAATAACAACTTAGGACTGTAAGTCAAACATGACTCAACCATTTGCAATTCAATAACAACTTAGGACTTTAGATCAAACATGATCAATCACATATATGATTTTAGCCAAGTTACATGAGCAGTAACTACAGGGTTGTACACCCTCTCTTGCGTTGAGTACAACCCCTTTCCACCTATGTCCTTTTCCACCCTCACGCGTGTCTTCTGGCTCCCACACCTCTCCGTTTATCTCTCAGTTACGCTTCGTTTCTCTCTCTTCGTATCGCTTTGATTCTCCTCTTCTTTGATGGATTATAAATGTGTGAGATCCAATGTCTGGTCATGGTATCTCAATCTTTTCTTCTCTGATGGCCGTGGTACTGCTCCCAATCTCTTCTTTTCTAATGGATTATGGACGTGTGAGATAAGGTGTCAGGCCAGAGACTTTTTTGGTTGGTCAATCGCCGCTCACCGCTAGCCAACCGTCGCCACCATCGATCGTCGCCGCCATGTAAAGTTTTCGCCTTTGCGAAACCCTAGGTGGTGATGGTGTGGTGATAGTAGCGCTGTGATTGTGGTCGTTGCCGGAACCTTCGATTTGATCAACGATCTGGGTTGTTTTGTTTTTCCCTTCGCTGAACCCTAGCAGCCGGCTGTGTTGTGGTGGTAGCATCGTGGTTGCGGTGGTTGACTATCTGAGATGATTTAAAACCATCATTTAGGGTTTTGGTTTCTCAGAATCAGACAGTGGTGGGAGTTGATATGTTCTTTGGATAATTTCGTCAAGAGGCGGGAGATTTGTGACACGAGCAGTAAGATTTTTTGACTACTTTTAATGCTTTCTTTTTGGGTTTTCTTCTGTCTGTTTTACATATTGAATTTGGGTTTGTTAGTTTTGGTTTTTTTTCCGTATTAAATATTGTTTCTGTATGAAAAAACATGTGTCCTGTATGTGTAGTCTTATAGCTTTCGTATGTTGATGTTGATTAAATCTGATGTATACCAAATTGATTTTCTTGCAAGAGGACAATTAATAGTTGTTTAAAATCACTCACCTAGATTGTATTTAATTTAAGTTGCTCCTTAGTTATGTGCTAGGATTTGGTAAAGAGGTGATGTTGTTTATGTTTTCTGTCATTTTTTTTGTTTACAGATGCATAGTGATTTGGGGACACAATGGTAGGATGTTGTTTGTTCAGTGATTTGGATGTTTTTTTGTAAATTTTAATTGATCATGAGTAATTAGTAAACCAAAACTATGTCTATTCAGTTAATTCTATCTTTAGAAGGAGTTAGTGCTTTGAAATCAAAGACGAATCCTATCGATTGATCAATCAATCAACCGATAAGTACCTGGTATTCTTCTTCCTTGAAACCTTAACAGATGTCAATTTGTTTTGTGATTGCAGATTAGGTCGTGACGATTGAAGTGAATAACGTCGCTTGGCGTGGCAGCATTGATGACGGCAAGTGTAAGACCCTCCACTTGCAACCTCTGTTGCAGCCATGGCGGTACAATACCCATATCTGAGCCGACTCTTTCTAGAGAGAGTGTGTATGTTGTTGGTGCTAAAAAGGTAAACGCATGTCCATTATTTTGTGAGAATTATAAACTCTTTTAAAGACCATGGGGTCAGCAGTAACTACAGGGTTTTACACCTTCTGCGTTGAGTGCAGGTCCTTTCCACCAAATTGTTATCTGCGTCCAGCCTTATTGTTTATGATTTTGCTGACCAGAATGGTTTGAGTATTTGTGTAGAAATGATTTACAGTTTTTGCTTACCAAAATTAGGGTTTTGAAATTGAAATGGTTTACGTTTTTTTTTTCGTTCAGCAATGGATTCAAGCCAGTTTGATGGTAGGTCTTTGACAAGTGTTATATAATTATAACATGGTTGTGGTAACTGCTGGATTTGGTTATGCCTTTGGTCGGCTGGCGGTTTGTTTCTGTAAGTCTTTAACAGAGAAGGGAATTTGTTTGAACAAAGAGGCTGTGATGATTACTTTTAAGCAAAAATTGTGAAAATCCACATCTTGGCGGGGCAATTCGGATGGTAACGTGAAAGCAACAACTGTTTCTATCACGTTGCAACCGATTTATTTGCAGCCATGGTGGATTTATGTTCTTTGTCCAATTGTTCACAGATCTGAGCCACATAAATTGTTGTTAGTTTGTGTAATTTGACAATTTATTTGCAGCCATGGTACATTTTATTTTCCATATCTGCTGCTCCAGACTCTTAAGGTCAGTCTGTTGGTTGAATTAAATGTTTTTATTCTGATTTGTTTCTAGCCTGATCATGTCGTTAGAATCTCGATTACGCTATTGTTTGTAGTTACATCATATGTTTATGGGAGTTTGTTTGTGTTGCAGGAATCGTTGTTCGGTTGTGTCAAATAGAGATAACATGCATAGATTTCGGTAAGTATAATGCATTTTGTTGAATGTTTCATTTTTTCTAGGTTTGCTTACATTTAATTCATTTTCAATCTTATGTTTATGACAGTTTTTGTTTGGTTGTGGGGAGTTGGAGCAGCAGATATGGAATTCGGTAAGTAGATTGCATCCTTTACAGCAATTTCAGTTATTTACTTGAAAATATTAGATGGTTGAATCAATCAATCACTGCCCTTCTAATCGCGGGTTACTAAGTAGGTTGGTTGTTCTTATGCTATACTTTTACTAGATTTGATTGAATGGCTTATGGTGTACACAAATGCTTATAACAGTAACTTATATTTTTCATCGTGTTTAGTTAAAGGTACACTTAATTTGCTGATACACATGTTCTTGCCTACATCAAAAGAATTAATCATTTTGTAATGAACCATGGAAAATAAAATGTAAACTGTTAAAATTTTGTTACCTGTATATTTGGAACTGTACTATACAATCTTGCATGAAATATAGTTATAGAATTAACGTATTGAGTGTCACATAACTGTTGGGTCAAACTATTATGCTGCTAATATACAATTGTTGTTGGTTTGTTAAATTTGCTATCAAGACACAAAACCACAGTAGCCTGAATCTTAGGAATTAAGAACTTTGCTATTTGGTTGAAATTTGTTTTTGTACTTTATATAAAGAAATTTTTGGGTTTACGTTTTCGATCTCGATAAACAAGAAATCTTTTTCTGATACCGATTAAGTTTATAATTTTTGAATGTGAAATTGAAACATTTTATTGGATTATATTTAAACTCTGATACTTTGTATGGTCATTCTGATGTTCCATTGTTGTTCCATTGTTAATTTAAATTCCTGTATTTTTGTGTTTAATTGCCTATTAAGCCAAAAACATTAAACAAGGTCATTCATATGATTTGGTTTCACTTTTGCCCACTAAAGGTTAAAAACATCAAAACCATTCCCTTAGCTTTTCCAGCCATTTGGTGAAGCTTTTCTAGCTTCATCCCCAAAACAAATGCAACTGCAAATACCTTAAAGTATTAACAAAATTTAGGAGCCTACTGAACCAAATTCACTACAATAACAATTTGTCGTTAAAAACTTTTCTGGCCCTGTTGCTTTAAGTAGATTTTTAACAAGACAATAGCATTAAAGTCATGACAGTAGCAATACAATTTAAATCAAAAAGGTATATGAATGCTCTTATTAGACAATTTGCTATATTTGTCTTATAAAGTTATTAACATATGATGTCAATGTGTTTTTGTGTAGTGCTTCCCATCAATGTGTTCTTCATATTTATTTAGGTTTAATAAACTTTAACTTAAGTTTTTTTATTCAGTTTCAAAATGCATGTTTCCTAGATTGGATATAGCTTACCTCGAGATCAAGGACTATCTTGGTATTTATTCTTTTTCCTAATGTTTTCAAAATTGCTGCGTATATTGGATATATGCATTTTTTTTTAAATTCCTTATTTTTTTTTGCTGTGAGAGGTACTTGGAGCATATTTTCTGCAATATATTGTGTCTGCACCTTGCAGGTGCATATACTTTTGACATGTACAAAACCTGTTTTTTTGACGCGAAACCGTCTTGACCCGTTACCAACCCACCTATTTTGCCACCTCTACTAAATGATAATAATGTCTTAACCAGACTTTTATCTTATGATTAGGTGCTTAATCAAGAAGAAACACACCTTCATACAAACAAGCAGAAAAAGGATGCGTTTTAGCTTTTGAAACCTGACTTAGAAGTCGACCTGGATAAGAACACACACTTTGATCCTTAAATGCGTGTGCATAAACCAAGGTATTCTTTTGTTTTTGTAATGTATGCGTGTACAGGAATTGCTCAACAACACCCCAAACTCCATGAGTATGTTTCTTTTTGGTGGCTACTTATGAACATCTCGAAAACAAGAATTCTAAAAGTAGATTTGGTGGCTACTTTACTTGGGAATATCTGAAAAACAAGAATTCTAAGGGTAGATGGTATTGATTTGGGTGTTTTTGTATGCTGGTTAATTTATCCAGTTGATTGTGAAGCAATTTTTTCTTGGTTTTTTATCAACTAGGGTTTGGTTTTCTTCAAACTTTCAAATGAGTTTTAAGTTAGACTTGTGTGGATCTAATCCCTGGAATATAGCAGGGGGTTTTATGCTAATTTCATCATCTTGGAGTTGTTACCGCTTAATTCTAATCGTTCTTCCATTTGTCATAAAATCCATTATAAAATTTATCTTCAATCAGGTTCAAATGCTTATTTACCTTTGAATTCCTTTTTGTTTTGGTTTCCGTTGTGTACAGGGTTTTAGGTACCGACCTGTTTTTGATATTTTACTCGCCAAGCGGTTTTATGACAGCTTTTTGCGCCGCAACGCGCGCGGGATAAAAACTAGTTATAGTTCAATATACAAAACATACAAGTCCCATACAAATAGGTCCCAACAATGTCACATTAGGTTACATGTAACCAAATATCAATCTAACCAAGTGTGATACTAAATGCAAGAAATGTATGTCATGAACCCTAGTTCATTCATATACAATTTAACCATACAATTTGCTTATAACCAAATGTCACTAATGACAATGTCACTAATCCAATCTACCCATACACATAAATACAAAATCAATATACAATTTGCACACTTTAATTTATTCCAAACAATTTCTCACACTCTAGTTAACCATAAACCCATGAAACTCAAACACAAAAATGTATCCATCACAAAATCCCCAAAAGTATAGCTAAAAATGTTACGTATGGGTGTTTTGAAGTTGTGCGGTGGCGGCTATGGGTGTTTCAAAGTTGTGTGGTGGCGACGGAGGGTGTTGCGAAGGTGGTGAGACACTAAGCAACTTAATCAAGTGCATTACCTCCTCAAGATGATACATATTTCTAGAAAACTAGAGGGGGGTGAATAGGTTTTCTTAAATTTAGCTTTCTTTTTAAACGATAATCTTGTATGTTAAACTATTTTAATGAACATAATGAAAGATATGCAATTTAAGGGATAAAGATGACAAAACCGATGTATAGAGGTTCAAGTGGATGTTAACTAGTCTATTCTACGTCCTCTCCCCGATCCTCCAATCGAGAGTTGCTCCACTAGTTGTTTCCCTAAAATGGTAGGGATCACCAATACAACGTTTCACTAATATAAGGTAGTGATCACCTTCTTCAACACACTATGTCAAGATAGTATGTCTTTACAACTTTTTAACCATTCACTATGTCAAGATAGTGAATCCTCACAACACTATATCAAGAAAGTGTTTAAACTCTCAAATACAAAACAACACTATATCAAGATAGTGTTCCCCTCACAAGTTATTAACAAATGATGATCACTCTACAAAAAAATCACTAGAACAATAACAGTGAATTTCTCACAATAAGAATGAATAAAAGATGTTGTAGAACTTCTTCTTATTCTTTTTGCTCTTCTTTAAGCTTTGATCTCTTCATCAATTGATGCTTGAAATATGATGGAATCAAAAGAGATATGCTTTGATATGTATGTGTATTAATTAGAACTAAAGGGGTCATCATAAACGTTTGCACAAGACTTCCTTTTATAGGCCAAGACACAAGACCAGAGGAGGATTCGTTGGACCTTCTACGTTTAATGCCACTGTCGTTTCAACTGACTGTGGACGCCTAGTCTCCATCACTTGGGTTTTGTGTTTTCAACGCCGGGAGAAGTCTTGTCCACTTTTGTTGGCAACTTTCTAGAGATTTAAGTCATCTTAACAAGTTAGATAAAGCTTTGTTTGACACTTTCACTTCATAAAAGAGTTTTTACTAAAATGGGTTAGTTACTTTTGTTTAATCAAAAACACATATTATGCTTTCCTCTTTGGTTTTATGTCTTATATTTAGGATTGTATGAAAGACTTACTCCAAATAGTATGATCTTTCCTAGATGAATTTGAATTTCAAAAACTCTTTTGACATCAATTTAGATTAATTTTCAAGTAGGTAAATATTATGAGTATGATTTATAAAATAAGTTTTGAGTTATAAAGATCATATTTATCTTGTAATTTATCAGGATCATGTTTTAAGTTATGATTTACCTTTCTTGATTCACAACATATCCATATTGTAATTTACTTGATCATTTTCTTCAAATAAGTCTTTTAAATCTTCTAACACTTTAGGCTTTGTTGAATTATAACTTAAGATGATTAATCAAGTGTGTAGCGCCATGTTTGTGACATATACTCATCATTGATGAACTAGTAAAATTTCAAGTCACATTTAGTTAGTCATTATCAAAACTAAGGAAACTAATTAAAGTTTAACATTTTTTGCCAACAATATTATTGTTAAGTGAAACAGTAAATATGAATTATAAATTATGGTTATGTGTATTAGGGCTGAGCATTATCGGGTTCTCGGGTTTATTTGGGTATCCCGACCCGAAACCGATTCCCGAATTCTAGAAATATGCAAACTCGAATACCGGACCTAGGGGTATAACTCGGTAGTCGGTGTTGGTCGGTCTGAGCAAATCGGGAATTAGGTTAATCCCGATACCGAAATCAGCAAATGTTCAAGCAAGACTTCTTCATCTCCAATCATATGTTCAGCATCTTCATATGCGAATTCAACTACTGTTCTGGCAAATTGAATGCTTTCTTCAATAAATCAAACAAACTGTTGGGCCCCTAACATCACAAAGTTAGAACCAGGTAAAATTGTTCAAAATCTTTATTGTTTCATTATAATTAGGATATGAAATGGCATTAAACCCACTCATATAGGGTTTTTTGCACATAATATCTGTCATAATCTGAACCAATAAACATATATTTATACAACAAATATGCAAACAACACATCAAAATTGTAACAAAACCTTAAATGGTTGTTTGTGGTGAAATCAAACTAAAAGTATGAAATTATGTCAAAAGGAGGATAAATAGATAAGTTCACTTCATATGAATACCAAAACAAAAGATTAAACCAATTAAATGAAAATCACACCAAACAAAAGCACCGCCTAATCGACTTAGAAGTTGTGTTTCTCATAAGTTTGAAGGTGTTGTTTAAATCCCGTTATTCCATTTTTATACGGGTCTACAGCCAAACTTTTCAAGCAATACTTACATCTTGCTCTTTCCAACCCGTTCTCGTCAATAAACTTCTCAAAATCAGCCCAATATTTAGAACCTCATGTTTTACTTTTATTTGTATTGGTATTTTGAGCAGGTAATTGGTCGACATTTAGCGGGTCCATCTGTTCAATTAAAGAAAACCAAATCACATTATCATTGAAAACCATAACCGAACTATTGAAAATCAAAACCGAATCAATCAAAGTTTTTGAATTAGCTGTGTGCATGAATAAAAGATTCACTGACACTTGAATCTTGAAAGTTTAAAGTTATGTATCTGCAGTACAGGGGGGTGTTATGCCATGGGTCATGTCCTTAATGAACATACACCATTCATTTTGACCAGTATTATCATGTATGGCCTCCATTTAAAACATATACTCGAGGCCAAGAGACCCCTATTAATGACTTGCTTTTGGGATTCCAGCTTTGTGCAGCATTCAACATCAACAAAAAAAAGTGTTGATAGGGACCTTGATGTTTATCAAGATCTGCTCTCAAAGCTTGTTCAAGCCAAAGAACTATTAAAAGAATACGTCGGAAGGTACCTGTTTGACTGTTTGCTGCTGTCGTCCCAGAATCCCAATTGAAGGTAGATGATTAAACCTACGCAGTTTGAAATATATTATGGATGATCTTGGAATGCATTTTAATAGGAATGTTTGTTAAACTAGGAAGGTCAATACTTCTATTTTTTGGTTAAAATTCACTCAATTTATTGGTTAAAAACTTTAAATGCCTATAATCTCGGGTCTGCGATCTCGGGTTCCCTAGGTTATTTCCTGATCCCGATCTCGATACCGAAAATTTATAAAACCATTACCCGACTGCAATTTTATTGTATGCAAATCAGTACGGTTTCGGGATTTTTCTGGGTCGGTAATCGGTATTGGTCAGGACTTCCCGAAATGTGCTCACCCCTAATGTGTATACGCGCGCGAACACACACACAGTGTCATACCTAGATAGGTGGTAGGGGGTCGCCCAACCCCATGAAATTTTTTTTACTAGTATATATACAATCTAATCCCGACTAACCCTAAAAAAATTTCAACACCGACCCCAAGAAATTTTGACAACGACTCCAAATAATTTTTGAGATCGACCTCATTAATTTAAAATTTTAAGTTTTACAAATTAATACTTATTACAAAATAAATAAACACAATGGAAACACATTTCAACAAATAAGTCAAAAAATGTAATAAATATAAACCTTTATGGCTATTAGTATTTAAACAAATTTATAATTGTATAAGCCCAACAACTCGTTACTAATTAAATGGATTAAATGGGCCACTGATATTACAATAATCCCATCACCCAATAACTAAAATTAACTACAATCTAAAAAAATTAACCTGGAGCCCTCCAAAAGAATTTTGGCATGAGCGATTAAGCGTAAAAGTGAACTAGAGAACGAGCGATTAAGCTATTGATCGACCGACGACCATGCCACCAACGACCAAGTTTCCGCAGCTTTGCCGGAGTGTCGCCCCTCTATTGATTCTTCTAGTCTTCTCGTGATTCCTAAACATCCCTCAATTTAGGTATTTTTTTATAATTTTTTCTATATTAATTTAGGTTTTTTATTGAATTTTTTATCTAATATTTTAGATTTACTCTTTATTTGTTTTTTATCTAATAATTTATCATAGTTTGCTAAATTATTGATTATTTGATTTGGTTTTATATTTCTATTATGTAACCCGGCCCGGCCTTATCCGAACCGGACCGAATTTTTTTTAATATTTACAGAAAGACAACCGATCCCCATAAAAGCGAATACCGATATTGGTTCAGATAATACCAATACCGTTAATAACGTTCACTCATAATAGGTTCAGGTCGTCACGGTACCATAATGGTAACGACACTCGCTATATGCTACGATACCAAACAATACTTGATTTTAAATACAACTCTGTTTTCAAATATATATCGGAAAGTTGAAAATAAAAATAAAAATAGCGGCGCATTCCGTTTTTTAAAAGAAGTTAACTAACGGAGTTATTGTAGAAAAATGAAATTAATACATAATTAAACGGGTTAAAAGCATAAATTATATTTAGTACAAGGAACGAAAATAAAAAAATAAAAAAAAGATTCAGTAGGTTGCTAGGTAGGTTAAGCACCTTGTTAGGCTAGTTGACTATTCATAATCGTTGCTCGATCATATTATGTATAATTGTTTATTTAAAACTTAAAGTATTAGGGTGGAGGGGCTGTAACCCCTTTTAATCAAACTATCATAAAGATTAGCCAATCAAAACATACAATTTCATGCCACATCATTTTTACCTTACCTACCCCCTCAACAAGGGGTTGAACACGTGACCCTAACCATAAACCCAACGTTAATTGATATAGTCAATCACGGCTTTATGAACTCGACAACCATACCCGCAACCACTATCCGAGTGGGTGACGGCGGTATTCCTGTGAACCAGATTGAACCCGAAGTGTAAGACACAATTTATTGTGTGGCTCTTATAATCGTTTATCTTATTATTAAATGATCAAATATTTTATTTATTCACCTATGGCTAGTAATTAGTTGATGGGCCTAATTACTCTTAATGGGCTATTAATGAGTTTCCCCTTGGGTGTACATATAAATAGAGATATAATTAGAGAGAATTGACTAATGATCATTCAATTACCATCACCACTAAATCGTACATCTCTCTCTCCAAAACCGTGAGCTCTCACGAACTCACCTAATATCATCCTAATCGTACACCCTAAACGGGAACTCAATCCAGATCAGAGATCATGACGTCTTCCCTATCATCGGTGAACTTAGCAGTATGTTTATATTGTTGTTTTCCATTATATAGTCACAAGAACTGATCAACATGCGGTATCATAGCAGATGTTGATTAATCGGTTCTTGTTTCTTTCCCTTAACCGGAATTAAAATCGGAGAACAAAGTTCTGTTAAAACCTGATGGAAAATTGTTTTTACTTAATGTTCACGGTTTTCTGTTCTAATAAAATATCACGTTTTTTTGATCTCCTAAATTCGAGAAAAAGTCTCTCTGCAAAACTATGCCATTATACTAGGTAGAAGCAATGAGACCCTCCGTAAGCTAAGAGACTAGCTGGCTAATATAAGGTAGTTACTAATTAATGATTTTTTAGTCCGCTAATATTAATATTCCTATCAACACATGATGCGTTGAGTCTAGTTCTATGCGTTTCCTTACCAGAATTCAACTAATAATTAAGATGAGAAGTTAGTGGTGGATTTAAATGTTAAGGCTACATAGAACCATGAAATAATTGATCTTTGTATTAAGCTTTATGATACCTTACATATTATGGAGAATACTCGGAATTTGGTATCAATAATAAAGTTACACTTTGACATTTATGAGGTTTGCATGGCAAACAAAGTCATCATTAACTTAAACTCTCATATTATTGGTTATCATTATTTGGATAGAAACCTTTATGACATAGAACTAGCTTATACAATAAACTTTCACAACTTTTGTTATCATGAAAATGAAATTTTAACAAAAGATAAATGAGACCTATGCACTTCATCTATTAAGACCAAATTTTATGAGAAATCATAACCAGGTCAATGCAGGATGAATTGTTACCAAATCTCAATCTTAGTGACTTTAAATCATGTGTTAAACGCCCTAAATATCAAATGACCAAGGGAATAAATGAGGGTCCACCGGAAGTTATCCCAAATAGAATATTCGGACATAATTCATTCATCATTTAGAAGAATATTTACTTGTATCTAATCTGTTTCCTACGGCCCAAAGCTTTAAAGATATCAATTCATAAATGCTTAATAGAATTCCTTCTAAATTTGTCTCTCAAATTTCTTATGAAATTTTGGACAATAAAGAAATCAAGTCTAAAATATATGAAAGGTTCCCACGTCACGCGCATCATTGAAACTTGTCATGTGTAGTTCCTAGAGATCTCAAAGACCAGTGGGAGCACCAAGTGTCCTAATTATAGCTTGCGAAAGTCGCAAGAGGTGGGGAGTGACAAATTGGTCTTACCTCAAACTACACCTCTTGTACACGACACTGCTCCATCACAACTTGTCTCCTTAGAATCTAATGCTACTCCTAACAAAGTCTCATAGATACTAATATGTGGGCAAACTTAGATTCCCTACATAACTAAATTAGTAATCCTTAACAAGAGAAACTAACATAAACATCATTAAGTTGTTTCTCTATTAGAATCTATTGGTCTTCAAATGTTATATACAATGTTGACCCTAAGCATATTGAATTACTTAAAATTTCTAAGGTCAGTGGGAGCAGTAAAAGTCCTTATCATGACTTGCCAGGAGTACAAGAGACGGGGGGGAGAGACTCGTTAAATTTAACTCTGAATTTAACTCCGATTACACCTCTTGTACACCATAATGCATCAACTCCTACACACTTAGAAACTAATGTTGCTCCTAATATACCTGAAAAATGAAAGCACCTACCCAAGAGCTAATATATAAACTTGAAACTCCTAATAAACCCAATAATCAACTCAGGAGGTCATCTATGTCTAAAAGTTCTACTAACTTTGATGATTATGTATCCTACCCGACTGAATTTGAAATAGATGCTGGAAAGTTTACTGGTCCTACTTCTTAAGCCATTAGCATCAATCAATCTTCTAAGTAGAATAGCAAGCCTGACTCCATGAATTAGAATAACATTTGAGATTTGGTTGAATTACCTAAAGGGTGTTCATAACTAAACTAAATCCGAATGGAAACACACGATTGACTGCTAAAGGTTATACTCAATAACGAATAAATTATCAAAGAATCTTCTTACCTGTTTTACAAAGATTTCTTTGAGGATTATTACTGTTCTGGTAGCTTACAATAACTTAAAGCTACATTAGATGGACATTAAAACAACTTTCCCTAACATTGACCTACATGTTCATAAAATAACCTGAAAGTTCTAAACTGAAGGTTAAGAACACTTATTATGTAAGTCAATGAAATCCACGTATGGGTTGATTGAAATCATAGTGCAACTCTCTTAATCAACAACTAAGTGAATTTGTACACCTACCTCATGATGAGTGGGAGCAACTAATGCAAACTTGTCCTTATATGGATGACATTCTTTTAACAAGTATATGTTACATAAGTCAAAGCATTAATTACTCATATTTTGACATGATGGATCCCGGAGATTCCTCTTACGTGATAGGTATCAAAATACACAGAGATAGACCCAATAGGACATTAGTTTCGTCCCATAAGCTTTACACTAAACGGGTCCTTACACGTGTAACGTACAATATTACTCTCCTTTAGAGGCTAATAGGATAAATGAAATTTATTTCCTTATGCTTCATTAATTAGAAGCATTATGAAGGTTAAAGTCTATACTCGTTTAGATATTGCTCACATTGTTGAACACTAGACTAGTCTAGATTATTGTGAAGCATCTAATGGAATATTACAATATCTTTAAGAAACGAGAGACTATAATTTAAAGAAGAAGTGAGAACTTAAAACGGTTGACTACTCTTATTCTAACTTTGTTGTATTCAAAGGTAACAAAATGTCAACTTCGGGGTATATCCTTATGTCAGCAGACATACCTATCTCATGAAGGAGTCATAAGGACCTGTTAACAACAACCTAAGTTTCAATGACATAATATGTTGTTGATCACAACATAATTGACACTAAATGTTATTGAAAAATTTATCAGTAGACTCATAATTTAATGACTCCACATAAATATCATATCGAAGACTTATTGTGATAAGTCAGCTACCCTTGCTTCTCGAACAGTAACAGTTCGAGCGGAGCTGCATTAAACTTCGATACGAAATTGTTGTTCGCTTGTGAACAAGTAGAGGAAACTAAATCTTTGTATCGAATACATTCATGATATGCTAATGGATCCAAATAACTAAAGGTCTTTCACCCATAAGTGTTATGTAAACGCTTATAATTAAGACGGGTTTACTAATGACCATACATAATTGCATAACTTATTTGAATTTGTTTGTCTCTAAATATGCCCATGCATGTGTAATGACATATAGACACTAACTATACAAATCAATGTTAAAGGGCTTATTTATCAATTTGATCCTAAAGTTTACTTAAGTTTTAAATTTGTGCTATAGTATGATTAATGGGGGTCTTGAGTTGAATACTGATTCAATGACTGTATTTCTCTGCTATAGTTACAGTTTAGAACTAAAATAAGTATTAAATCTTTGCAGACTTACTAATGCTCATAATAAATGATTACTCAGTCAAGTGAAAGAATGTAAGACACGATTTATTGTTTGGCTCTTATAATCATTTATCTTATTATTAAATGATCAAATGAATTATTTATTTATTAACCTATGGTTAGTAATTAGTTGATGGGTCTAATTACTCTTAATGAGTCATTAATGGGTTCCCCTTGTGTGTACATATAAATAGAGAGAATTGACTAATGATCATTTAATTACCATCACCACTAAATCGTACATCTCTCTCTTCAAAACCGTGAGCTCTCACGAACTCACCTAATACCATCATAATCGTACACCTTAAACGGGAACCCGATCCAGATCAGAAATCATGACGTTTTCCCTATTATCGGTGAACTTAACAGTTATGTTTATATTATTGTTTTCCATTATATAATCACAAGAACTGATCAACACGAAGGTGTAGCCGAAGCCCACCCCTTCCACGCTTAGAAAAAAACATAAGTAAAAAAAATGTGTGGATTTGATAGGAGTTGACAGGTGGAGCGATCCTGACTTAGCAATTTGCAATCAAGTAAAATTCAAAAGTTAAAAAAAATGAAAGAATTTGATGCCAAAATGGGAAGGGAAACGGACGTTACGCTTTACAACACGTGGTAGGGAAGAGACTGACGTCGACTCATCAATCATCATTTCCTCTTTTATCCTTTTCTTTCTCAAACTGTCGATCTTTTTCTTTTAGAATGGCACAAACGACTAATCAACTTTAAAACTTTACTTTTTTTTTTGTTTATTTGGGTCCTTTTTTTTTAAAATTAATGTATCTACCATATACTTGGCGGCTTTTCATTCGTTGAGCACACATGTACGACAGACGACATGTTTTCATTGATAAACCACCACACACCAGTGGCGGATCCAGGATGTTTAATCAGCGGGTGCAAAAAATGTATTCGATAAATGCGTTGATTAAAACAGACCGGTTAAAATAAATCAAAACAGGTTAGACTATAGTCAATCGAGTCAAAACGGATTTGATTTTGCTTACCACCAAATGTTTAAATAACATATATAAACAAAAATATGTTTTTTCTAATTTTTTGTTTAAGATCTTGTAAATAAACATATATCTTAAAAAACAACTTAATTTATTATTAGTTTTTTTACATTATAAATAAAAAGACCGATAAAAAAGAATATTTGAATTTATGTATAGTATAGATTATAGTTTATAAAAAACATCATATTTTAAATACAAAAAAGGACAAAAGTATCCATTTAAATCATAATCATGATTACTCATAGGGATAAAAAGGTAAGTTTCACCTACTCATACCTACCCATCTTCTTTCTTCATTGTTCACGTTCCTGATTTCTCTGCAAACTATTTATCTTCTTTAACCAAAAACTTTTATCAAAAAAATAAAAATAGAGCAACTCACAAAATTGATCTCATGGGGGCCTGACCATAAGCTTCTTGAGGTGCGTGAGTAATTTTTTCTTAAAATTAAAAGGGCTTCTATTCAATTTTTAACATTCAACTATGTTCTCAGTGGGTGTCTTGTCACCCCCTGAATTACACATAAATCCGCCCCTGACACACACCCTTCTCTAGAGATGTGCAAATAAACCAGTTTAGAATTTCAACCCAGTTCAACACGGTTCATGCAACACGGTTTAAGATAACCGGTTTTTTCGCTGAACGAAAACTAGCTGTTATATAACGAGAATATAGGCGTTGGAACTATTTTTTTACCTTTTTTCACCCGTAAGATACTATAAATAAGTGTGGGAGGGGGGTGTTTTGGTTTAATCACACATCTCTCTACACTCTCTAATCTCTAAAACCGCTCTCTAAACGCTCTCTAAACTCTAAAAAAAACTATGACAAGTGCTAGTGTTGGTGCTTCCTCAAACGAAGTTACCGTTTTGAAAATCATACCAACAACGAGGAACCCGACAATTTGGTGCAATTATGATCTATGTTTGTTGTCAAATGGGAAGTAACGTGCTTGGTGCAAAGTGTGTGGTGCGTTTATGGGGAAAAATTCAAACACTAGTTTGAAAACTCATATGGAAAAATCTTGCCCGGCGTTGAAGAGAATTCCGAATGAAGATCAAGCCTCGATGACAAGCACTCTTTTTACAAACATGATAAAACCGATGAGAGAAAAATCAGTAAAATATTTTAAAGAAATGTCTCCCGTTATAACTTGTGCCGCCGCGTTAAACCCTACAATAAATGTTTTCAAGGTTGAAACTTTGATTGATAAATTTACTCACGCTTTGGATTTTGATTGTGTAAACTTCCATTTTGGATAAAACACAGTAGCACATTTTAATAAATGTTTACAAGATTTGTTTAATGTTTATTTACAAGAATACAGTACAACTCCGGCTCCACATGATACAATGAGTGCTACATCAAGTGGTAGCTCGAGGGATATGAACTTGAATTTATATAACGATGTGATAAATGAATTTAGAAAACGGACTCGAGGTAGCACCCCGAGTAGCGAACTCGGAGTATATTGGAACAAACTTTTTTATCGTTTATGCATCCGTCCGTTTTTTAGGAGTTTGATATTTTGGCTTGGTAGAAAACAAACGAAGCTTCGTTTCCGATTCCCGCCATGTCTCGTGATCTACTAACCGTCCAAGCTTCCACGGTAGCTTCGGAATCTGCATTTTCTTTTAGTGACAGAGTGTTATTGATACGAATAACTAGACTCACTCCCGTGGCGATTGAAATGTGCATATGCTTCATTTGGATGCGATGGAAATGATACAAGATAAAACTTCGCTCGAAGACGAAATTCAAGCCGAAGAAACCACACACGATAACGAGGTCGATCTTGGAATATCATATCCAGTCACCATTGAAGAACTAGCCGAAGATGCAAGGCTACGAAGCTCCGGTTCCGAGCATTCAGATCATGATGTCGAAGAATAAAGAATAAAAACTCCAAAAAACAAAAAAAATATATTGCCACTTTCTCTTATTTTCCAATTTTCTAATTATTTGTAATGTTTTGTAATTTTTGAACTTCCCGAAGATGAATAAACGTTGAACTTTATGTTTTATAATTTTTAAGTATTTTTTTATAATTTTTTCAAATTTTATTGAATTTTAATTAAAAAACCAGTTTAAGAACCAAATGTCACACCCCGACCGACGGCGGAATCATCGGGGCGGGACATGTAGACTGTTCATGAGCACAAGGTTGACTAAATTGTAATATATTAAACATCAATTTCATTTCAAATAAACCAAACACAACCAAATCCGAGAAAGAACATAATTGAAATACATAAAATCCTTTATTCAAATTAACTAAGTCCCAAAGCCTATGTGAAGCAAATCTTGATCAAATCACACATTAGTACCTGAAACATGAATAAAATAAGGTCAACTAAAAAGTTGGTAAGCATACACAGGTTTGTATATAGATAGCATATAGTTTGTAAATAAACAAATCCTTACATAACATGATAAAATAAGACATTTATGGAGAGCAGCTATTGTGTAACCAAAGTACAATCAAACCTTTGTAACTAGCATGCAAAATTGTGTTGTCGGTAACAATCACCCCAATCTGGGTGGGTTTGTCAGACTCAATAGATCTATCATTGTTTACCCTCGGCTTGAATAGTTAATGATTGCACATAATCGCATACAAAAGTTAACACACCTAGCACTCAGGCATAAAGCTCAAATTTGCACATGTAGTTTGTGTACATGTAAGTAATAGTGTTGTATAGTGTTCATGTTCCACCCCAAAAAGTGTAAAAAATGTAAAAGGGCCTATGTAATACTCACTTGATTCCAACGGTGTAGCTAACACGAGAGACTAGCTAGAAATGAGATCCTTGTAATGCACAACGTTAACCTAGAGTGTAATGTGTATTGAATTAATAGTGTGTACAAATGTCTATGTCTAAGTCTAAGGTTGAATTGGATGTGTGTATAAGGAATTGAATTTGTAGGTAAAGGAGTTGGATAAAATTAAGGTTTGAATTTGGAATAATTAAATAACTTAAATAATTATTATTCATTCATTTAGTTATGAAAAATAATGTTTAAATATAAGTTAAATAAATAATTGTTGCTTTGTTTATTTATTTATAAAAATATGTAATTTGTCATTTAGTGATAAAAATGTACCGGACGTTTTTTTATCATCTATAGATTTAATAAATAACTTTTGTAAATCTAATTTTATAAATATGTGTAATTATAATTTTGGAGGTTTAAATAAATAGTTTCTATTTATTTTTGAAATAGGAATTTGATCATTTTTAAATAAGTTTAATACAAATCTTTATATAAATTACTTATTCTTATTTGAAAATTTATTTGAAATGTTTATTGGTTTTAGAAATATAAATTTTTGTATTCTGCCAAGATTTTTCTCTCACACACGACCGTGCCTGGAACAAGGCATGATCGTGCTAGGACCACGGGCTCGACCGTGATAGTCAGGGCGCGACCGTGTTGATCAAACAGAGGGCTTAATTGAATTGCTCACAAAGCACAATCGTGTCTTGGGCCAGGCACGACCGTGTCTAGGGTTTTGAGGCACGACCACGTCTAGCCAAGGGCATGACCGGGTCTGAGTGTGGGAGGCACGACCGCGCTGGTATTTGGCACGACCGTGTCTCATGAAGCACGACCGTGTCTCATGAAGCACGACCGCGCTAGAATGCTAGCGCGACCGTGTCCAAAACAGATTCAATTTGACTAATTCTTATATTGTTAATGTTGGAATTCATGGGGCTTTCACCCATTAGATCATCACGAGTCTTTTTGTATAGATTATTTGTATTTAAAACGTGTCTAAGGTTCGATTCGATTAAATCATTTTTGAACGAAATATAGATTCGGGTTCGTGGTGATTTCCATATTGCAAGCCCAAATTAAGATGGGGCTTTTGATCTATAGACTTAATCGAATGAGTATAAGATTGTAATTACCCGGAAGAACAGTGAATCGATAGCGTACGGTAAAGGAGAGTTCCGGTGTGAACGGTTCGATTTACGGTGCTCTATGCTGCAACTCCGGCTACACCAGTGTGTCTAGAAACTTTAGAGAGGATCGAGTGATACGTATGGAGAGTTTGCTTGAGAGAATTTGGATTGAAAAGGGAGAATCGGTGGTTTCGTGAATGTTTTGACGGTTTTGAGGCTAATCGAATTATACTGAGTTAATTATTGTAATTGATAGCCTTATTATTCTCGTTAATGATAATGAAGTGAATATCGGTTACGAAATCAAATGATTCTGCGTTTAAAACTGCTTTTACGTTTCGACTGACGCGAGGTGCGACCGTGCCTATAAGTGGCGCAACCGTGCTAAGGCACCGGGCGCGACCGTTCCAAAGCAAGGCGCGCGACCGTGCCAGAACGAGGCGCGACATTGCCTATTAGGGTTTCTGGTTATTTATATATAAAATCTGTCCTTGCAATTTCAGTATTGACAGATTTGTATCAATATGGACTTATGTATAGTTTAATAGGGTATATCCGTGTAAAATTTGTGGATTTGCATTGGAACATAGTTTTTAATTGTTGGTACGAATAGAACAAGTCAGTGTACTAAATTTGAATTTGGAACGTGTCACATTGAATTAAAATACAGATAACAAAAATCAGAAATGTTACAGTATCCCCATGTTGAGGGAATTTCGTCCCGAAATTTAGCTAGTGGGAGCGACGGCATCGGTGAAGAGATGGGGGTACTTGAGCTTCATTTGGTCCTCTCGTTCCCAAGTAAACTCAGGACCACGTTTAGATTCCCAACGAACTTTGACAATAGGAATACGGCTTCGCTTGAGCTGCTTTATTTCACGATCCATGATTTCTACTGGTCTCTCAATGAAGTGCATCGTTTCGTCAATGTGCACGTCTTCAAGAGGTATGTGAAGATTCTCATCAGCAAGACATTTCTTCAGATTAGACACGTGAAAAGTAGGATATACATTGCCAAGTGATGGAGGTAAGTCGAGTTTGTAAGCAACTTTCCCAATCCTTTCAATGATCTTAAATGGACCCACATAGCGAGGTGATAATTTGCCTTTCTTTCCAAAACGGATCACACCCTTCCATGGAGACACCTTTAGAAGAACAAGGTCACCGACTTGGAATTCCAAGGGTTTTCGTCGTTTGTCGGCATAACTCTTTTGCCGACTTCTCGCTACTCGAATGTTGTCACGGATTTGGATAATCTTGTCGGATGTTTCTTGAATTAGCTCGGGACCGGTGATTTGTGCTTCACCAATCTCATTCCAACAGATAGGAGAACGACACTTGCGACCATAGAGAGCTTCAAATGGAGCCATGTTGATACTCGTGTGGTAGCTATTATTGTAAGAGAACTCGATTAGGGATAGATGTGAATCCCAATTGTCACCAAAATCAATTACACAAGCTCTAAGCATATTTTCAAGAGTTTGGATTGTTCGCTCGGTCTGACCATCAGTTTGAGGATGGTAGGCCATGCTCAAATCCAATCGTGTACCAAGAGCGGTTTGTAGAGATTTCCAAAAGCGAGAGGTGAATCGAGCATCTCTATCAGAGATTATGTTTAAGGGAACACCGTGACGGCTCACAATTTCATCAATGTAAATTCGGGCTAGTTTCTCAACCCGATAGTCTTCACGAATAGGCAAGAAATGAGCAGATTTGGTGAGACGATCAATGATCACCCAAATGGTATCATAACCACTTGAGGTGCGAGGAAGTTTGGTAATGAAATCCATAGCTAAGTTCTCCCGTTTCCACACGTGAATTTTCGGTTGTTCAAGTAATCCAGAAGGACGTTGGTTTTCGGCTTTGACCTTGGAGCACGTTAGACATTTGGCAACATAGAGAGCAATGTCCTTTTTCATTTCGGGCCACCAATATTGTTGGCGAAGATCTTGGTACATTTTATTCGCACCAGGATGAATAGAATAACGAGTCTTGTGAGCCTCGTTCATAAGAAATATATGGAGATCATCGCGATCGGGAACTCAAATACGGTTCAAGTAATAATGTAAGCCATTGGGTTTTGATTCAAGTTGGAGTTCAACACCACACGACATTTCCTCATACATGTTACCCTCGGTGACTGAGACGTGTTGAGCTTCTAAGATGCGGTTTTGAATGTCGGTTTTAATTCGAACAAATTGAAGCATGACATGGTCCTTTCGACTTAAAGCGTCGGCTACAACATTCGCTTTGCTGGGATGGTAACGAATCTCGCAGTCATATTCGTTAAGGAGTTCAACCCAACGTCATTGTCTCATATTAAGTTCTTTTTGGTTGAAGATGTGTTGGAGACTTTTGTGGTCGGTGAACACCACGCATATCGTGCCATAGAGGTAATGTCTCCAAATCTTCAGTGCAAATACAACCGCACCCAATTCGAGATCATGTGTTGTATAATTCTTCTCATGAATCTTAAGTTGTCTCGATGCATAAGCAATTACTTTGCCTCGTTGCATGAGTACACAACCGAGGCCTTGGTTGGAAGCATCACAGTAGACAACTAGATCATCATTCCCATCAGGGAGAGTCAAGATAGGAGCATTGCACAAATTTTTCTTGAGGGTTTGGAAAGCTTCTTCTTGCTTTGGTCCCCATTCATAAGTTTTACCCTTGTGGGTTAAAGCGGTGTGAGGAACAGCAATCTTAGAGAAATTTGAAATGAAACGACGAAAATATCCCGCAAGACCAAGAAATGAACGAACTTCGGTGGGGGTCTTCGGGGTATTCCAATTCTTAACCGCTTCGATCTTAGCAGGGTCAACATGAATTCCCTTGTCGTTAACGATATGACCAAGAAATTGAACTTCCTTTAACCAAAATTCACACTTGGAGAATTTGGCATATAATTGTTCCTTCCTCAAGAGGTCCAAAACCAGTCTAAGGTGTTGCTCATGGTCGGCTTTAGTCTTGGAGTAGATTAAGATATCGTCAATGAAGACGATCACAAATTTATCAAGGTACGGTTTGCACACACGATTCATGAGGTCCATGAAGACCGCGGGTGCATTGGTTAGTCCAAAAGGCATGACCATGAACTCGTAGTGACCATACCTTGTTTGGAAGGCAGTCTTTGGAATATCTTCCTCTTGTACACGGAGTTGATGATAACCAGATCGAAGATCAATCTTTGAGAAGCAGGTCGAACCTTGAAGTTGATCAAAGAGGTCATCAATTCTAGGCAAAGGGTAACGGTTCTTGATGGTAAGCTTGTTGAGTTCGCGGTAGTCAATACACATGCGGAATGATCCATCTTTCTTTTTGACGAACAAGATGGGTGCACCCCACGGTGAATGACTTGGACGAATGAATCCTATGTCGGAGAGCTCTTGGAGTTGACTTGCAAGTTCCTGCATTTCAGAGGGTGCAAGACGGTACGAAGCTCTAGCCACGGGGTTAGCTCCGGGCATAAGATCAATTCGAAATTCTACTTGTCGAACGGGTGGAAGACCGGATAGATCTTCGGGAAATACTTCAGGAAAATCCCGAATGATGGGAATGTCTTGTATACTCTTCTCTTTGACATCCTTTTGAACAATATGAGCTAAGAAGGCTACGTACTTCTTTCGTAAGTACTTTTGAGCGGTAGTGCATGACATTAATTTAAGTCCTTTGCAAGGCTTTTCACCAAAGACTCTTAATGTTTCTCCTGACGGTAGAGGTATTCGAATACACTTCTCAAAACAGATGACTTCGGCATGATGGTTTGATAGCCAATCCATGCCTATAATGATATAAAAACTTCCTAGTGGCATTGGTACAAGGTTGATTGGAAATGTATGTTCATTAAGTTCTAGAGAACAGTCATAGATAATAGACTCAATTGTAAGTGAATCACCATTTGCTATTTCGACAGTGAAGGTTTTCTCTAATTGGGATCGTGTCTTTGCAAGTAGGGTTCAAAGTTAAGTGACACAAAACTTTTATCGGCACCGGTATCAAATAAAATTGAGGCATATTGACTATTGACAAGGAACGTACCGTTGACCACATCATTGTTGGCTTGAGCCTCATTGGCGTTTATGTTGAAAGCACGCCCACGAGCTCCGCCTTGTCTAGCATTGACTAACCTTGGGCATTGATCACGGAAATGATTTGGGTCGCCACATTCATAACAAGCACGCCCATTTGCAATAGCGGGAACACCTTGATTAGCCACTTGCAGGTTGGTTCGGTTTGGTGGGTTGACCTGGCCCGCAAGAGCTTTGGCCCTACACACATTGACCGTATGGCCATATTTCCCACAATAAGTGCAAATGCGACATGGGATGTTTTGAGGATGATGATAGTTGCATGTGGCACAGAGTGGGTAGATCCCAACATATGGCTTTTTGGCTGGTGCTTGAACCATAGGAGCAACTTGGTTAACAGGCATAGCAGGAGTGACCATAGCATAATTTCTAACCTTTCTTTTCTTATTATGTCGGGAGGGTTCAGTTGTGGCTTCTTTGTTGTGGGTGGAAGAAGTTGCAGTGTCGGAGACTTTCTTTGTGCCCTTTTTAGTAAGAGTCCCCGCCTTCACATGGTTATCGGTTAAGGTAGCGGATAAACGGATAGCATCTTCAAGTGTTGCTGGATTTCTCCCTAGGACAGTATCTTGAATTTGCCTAGGTAATCCACCAATATATTTTTCAATGCAGCGGGATAAAGGTGTGACCATGTGGGGCACGAGGAGACTCAACTCATGGAACCGAGTTGTATATGCCAAGCTTTCACCACTATCTTGGGCAAGATCCCAAAATTCGGCTTTGAGTTTCTTTACCTCATTTCGAGGACAGAATTCCTCAGTCATTAGCCTTTTAACCTCATCCCAAGGTAAGGCCATTGCTACATCCACACCCCTATTCCTCTTTTCCCCATTCCACCACGTGAGTGCCCGTTTTTGTAAGACACTTGTGGCATGACGAACACGAAGGTTATCGGGGCAGTTACTATTGAGAAAGGTATTCTCAATACTTTCGAACCATTGAAGAAGTCCCGTAGCTCCTTCAGTACCATAAAACTTGAGGGGATTACATGAGTTGAAATGCTTGAAGGTGCATTGAGATGGGTTGGCACCACCATTTCCACCATTACCACCATTTGCCCCATGGTTACCATTGGTGGCACCATTAGCTTGAGTGAGTTGAGTTACGAGTTGTACAAGGATGGTAGCGATGTCGGTGTTGGTGTTGGCCACGGGAGCACGACGGGGAGGCATTCTACAGATTTTCACAAGACAAGAAAAGATGTAAGAACTTATGAATGCTGTTTGGATTTAGAAGAATAAGATAACAAATAAAATAGTAAATCATAGTTTGGATTGTACTCAAATAGTGATATAATCACTTGAATACTATGACACATTAAGGTTAATTAAACTCATATAATTTCAAGGAGACATGCTTTAGCCTATAAGTAAACACTCATCCCGGGAATTCTCAGGAAAGCATACGGGTCCCTCGGTTGATTGGGATTTATGCGAAATGCTTTCCTAGACAGAAAACACAGAATACAGGTGTCACCCTTCCAGATTGCACGTGTCCTCAAATAATTAACAAAGTTTAAAAGCCTTAACGATGAATAAAGAAATTTTTATAGATATAGATCCATGAAGTTTCCACATGCTAAGAAGATAATGATAGAGGAGTAGGTAAGAATATTATGAGGTTTTAGGGTATAGGTAGGGATATTGTTTCTTTAATTATTATTTAAGCATTGTCTAATAAGTCATGAATTTTAACAAGTAAGGCATCAAAAATGAAATAATAACTAATCATAGAAAACATGTAACACATAGCATGTAACACATAACATGTAGCACATATCATATAATCATTAAGCATGGCATGAATGGGTGTCCTAAAGTTATAGTCTAGGTCAAGGGTGTCTAATAACCTAGTTCCCTATAACCAAGGCTCTGATACCAATCTGTCACACCCCGACCGACGGCGGAATCATCGGGGCGGGACATGTAGACTGTTCATGAGCACAAGGTTGACTAAATTGTAATATATTAAACATCAATTTCATTTCAAATAATCCAAACACAACCAAATCCGAGAAAGAACATAATTGAAATACATAAAATCATTTATTCAAATTAACTAAGTCCTAAAGCCTATGTGAAGCAAATCTTGATCAAATCACACATTAGTACATGAAACATGAATAAAATAAGGTCAACTAAAAAGTTGGTGAGCATACACAGGTTTGTATATAGATAGCATATAGTTTGTAAATAAACAAATCCTTACATAACATGATAAAATAAGACATTTATGGAGAGCAGCTATTGTGTAACCAAAGTACAATCAAACCTTTGTAACTAGCATGCAAAATTGTGTTGTCGGTAACAATCACCCCAATCTGGGTGGGTTTGTCAGACTCAATAGATCTATCATTGTTTACCGTCGGCTTGAATAGTTAATGATTGCACATAATCGCATACAAAAGTTAACACACCTAGCACTCAGGCATAAAGCTTAAATTTGCACACATGAATGTAAAAAGGATTTGTACTTGTGTAGTTTGTGTACATGTAAGTAATAGTGTTGTATAGTGTTCATGTCCCACCCCAAAAAGTGTAAAAAAAGTAAAAGGGGCTATGTAATACTCACTTGATTCCAACGGTGTAGCTAACACGAGAGACTAGCTAGAAATGAGATCCTTGTAAAGCACAACGTTAACCTAGAGTGTAATGTGTATTGAATTAATAGTGTGTACAAATGTCTATGTCTAAGTCTAAGGTTGAATTGGATGTGTGTATAAGGAATTGGATTTGTAGGTAAAGGAGTTGGATAAAATTAAGGTTTGAATTTGGAATAATTAAATAACTTAAATAATTATTATTCCTTCATTTAGTTATGAAAAATAATGTTTAAATATAAGTTAAATAAATAATTGTTGCTTTGTTTATTTATTTATAGAAATATGTAATTTGTCATTTAGTGATAAAAATGTACCGGGCGTTTTTTTATCATCTATAGATTTAATAAATAACTTTTGTAAATCTAATTTTATAAATATGTGTAATTATAATTTTGGAGGTTTAAATAAATAGTTTCTATTTATTTTGAAATAGGAATTTGATCATTTTTAAATAAGTTTAATATAAATCTTTATATAAATTAATTATTCTTGGTTGAAAATTTATTTGAAATGTTTATTGGTTTTAGAAATATAAATTTTTGTATTCTGCCAAGATTTTTCTCTCACACACGATCGTGTCTCGAACAAGGCACGATCGTGCTAGGACCACGGGCGCGACCATGCTATTCAGGGCGCGACCGTGTTGATCAAACAGAGGGCTTAATTGAATTGCTCACTAGGCACGATCGTGTCTTGGGCCAGGCACGACCGTGTCTAGGGTTTTGAGGCACGACCAAGTCTAGCCAAGGGCATGACCGGGTCTGAGTGTGGGAGGCACTACCGCGCTAGTATTTGGCACGACCGTGTCTCATGAAGCACGACCGCGCTAGAATGCTAGCGCGACCGTGTCTGTTCCAAAACAGATTCAATTTGACTAATTCTTATATTGTTAATGTTGGAATTCATGGGGCTTTCACCCATTAGATCATCACGAGTCTTTTTGTAAAGATTAATTGTATTTAAAACGTGTCTAAGGTTCGATTCGATTAAATCATTTTTGAACGAAATATAGATTCGGGTTCGTGGTGATTTCCATATTGCAAGCCCAAATTAAGATGGGGCTTTTGATCTATAGACTTAATCGAATGAGTATAAGATTGTAATTAGCTGGAAGAACAGTGAATCGATAGCGTACGGTAAAGGAGAGTTCCGGCGTGAACGGTTCGATTTACGGTTCTCTATGCTGCAACTCCGGCTACACCAGCGTGTCTAGAAACTTTAGAGAGGATCGAGTGATACGTATGGAGAGTTTGCTTGAGAGAATTTGGATTGAAAAGGGAGAATCGGTGGTTTCGTGAATGTTTTGACGGTTTTGAGGCTAATCGAATTATAATGAGTTAATTGTTGTAATTGATAGCCTTATTATTCTCGTTAATGATAATGAAGTGAATATCGGTTACGAAATCAAACGATTCTGCGTTTAAAACTGCTTTTACGTTTCAACTGACGCGAGGTGCGACCGTGCCTATAAGTGGCGCGACCGTGCTAAGGCACCGGGCGCGACCGTTCCAAAGCAAGGCGCGCGACCGTGCCAAAGCACTTGGCGCGACCGTGCCAGAACGAGGCGCGACCGTGCCTATTAGGGTTTCTGGTTATTTATATATAAAATCAGTCCTTGCAATTTCAGTATTGACAGATTTGTATCAATATGGACTTATGTATAGTTTAATAGGGTATATCCGTGTAAAATTTGTGGATTTGCATTGGAACATAGTTTTTAATTGTTGGTACGAATAGAACAAGTCAGTGTACTAAATTTGAATTTGAAACGTGTCACATTGAATTGAAATACAGATAACAAAAATCAGAAATGTTACAGTATCCCCATGTTGAGGGAATTTCGTCCCGAAATTTAGCTAGTGGGAGCGACGGCATCGGTGAAGAGATGGGGGTACTTGAGCTTCATTTGGTCCTCTCGTTCCCAAGTAAACTCAGGACCACGTTTAGATTCCCAACGAACTTTGACAATAAGAATACGGCTTCGCTTGAGCTGCTTGATTTCACGATCCATGATTTCTACTGGTCTCTCAATGAAGTGCATCGTTTCGTCAATGTGCACGTCGTCAAGAGGTATGTGAAGATTCTCATCAGCAAGACATTTCTTCAGATTAGACACGTGAAAAGTAGGATGTACATTGCCAAGTGATGGAGGTAAGTCGAGTTTGTAAGCCACTTTCCCAATCCTTTCAATGATCTTAAATGGACCCACATAGCGAGGTGATAATTTGCCTTTCTTTCCAAAACGGATCACACCCTTCCATGGAGACACCTTTAGAAGAACAAGGTCACCGACTTGGAATTCCAAGGGTTTTCGTCGTTTGTCGGCATAACTCTTTTGCCGACTTCTCGCTACTCGAATGTTGTCACGGATTTGGATAATCTTGTCGGATGTTTCTTGAATTAGCTCGGGACCGGTGATTTGTGCTTCACCAATCTCATTCCAACAGATAGGAGAACGACACTTGCGACCATAGAGAGCTTCAAATGGAGCCATGTTGATACTCGTGTGGTAGCTATTATTGTATGAGAACTCGATTAGGGATAGATGTGAATCCCAATTGCCACCAAAATCAATTACACAAGCTCTAAGCATATTTTCAAGAGTTTGGATTGTTCGCTCGGTCTGACCATCAGTTTGAGGATGGTAGGCCGTGCTCAAATCCAATCGTGTACCAAGAGCGGTTTGTAGAGATTTCCAAAAGCGAGAGGTGAATCGAGCATCTCTATCAGAGATTATGTTTAAGGGAACACCGTGACGTCTCACAATTTCATCAATGTAAATTCGGGCTAGTTTCTCAACCCGATAGTCTTCACGAATAGGCAAGAAATGAGCAGATTTGGTGAGACGATCAATGATCACCCAAATGGTATCATAACCACTTGAGGTGCGAGGAAGTTTGGTAATGAAATCCATAGCTAAGTTCTCCCATTTCCACACGTGAATTTTCGGTTGTTCAAGTAATCCAGAAGGACGTTGGTGTTCGGCTTTGACCTTGGAGCACGTTAGACATTTGGAAACATAGAGAGCAATGCCCTTTTTCATTTCGGGCCACCAATATTGTTGGCGAAGATCTTGGTACATTTTATTCGCACCAGGATGAATAGAATAACGAGTCTTGTGAGCCTCGTTCATAAGAAATGTACGTAGATCATCGCGATCGGGAACTCAAATACGGTTCAAGTAATAAAGTAAGCCATTGGGTTTTGATTCAAGTTGGAGTTCAATACCACACGACATTTCCTCATACATGTTACCCTCGGTGACTGAGACGTGTTGAGCTTCTAAGATGCGGGGGGTGGCGGGACGGCAGCGGAGGTGGGTTGGGTTGGGGTGGGGTGGGTGGGAGTGGGTTGGGTGGGTGGGGTGCGGGGTTGGGCATATGTGGCGGGACGGCGGCGGATGCGGGTTTGGTGGGGTGTGGGGTGGGGTGGGTGTGGTGGGATTTGTGGCGGCGGTGGCGGTGGCGGTAGCAGGCGGTGGCGGTTGGGGCAGGCTGGGTGGGGCGGCTTATTGTCTAATTTAAGGTGACCCAAATTAACAAATTGAATATTTGATGTGAACCAAATTGACCCGTTGACTAATTTAAGGTGACCCGTTGACTAATTTAAGGTGAACAAAATTAACCCGTTGACTAATTTGAGTTCACCCAAATTAACCCATATTCAATTGCTTTTTAAACGTATGTTATTTACTAAAAGGTGAGTAAAAATTAAATAGTTGCAATTTAATTATTCTTACATGTTTGTCCATGAAGAGATAGGAGAGTTCATTTCTTTGACTTCTTTTACTGCAAGGCAACATTATTAAGTCAACAATCAAACATATGATCCATTAAAGCATTTTAATTTTTCTTACGCTTATGCAGCAACAATGATAGCGAACGCTGACACCTGCATCTCGTATCTTTTCTTCCTCCTGGTTTCAATAGAGAGAAATAGACCTTTTCTCTTTCCAGAACGGTGGTTAGAAGACACGCAAAGGCAGATGTGTTGAACATTGGCCCAGGAACCAGCGGTGGCTAAAAGAAGAGAAGATAGGAATTAGGGTTTAATAGAAATTGGGGAAAAGGAACGCGTGAGAGCCTGAGGTAATGGGCGGGAAAGGGAAAGTTTAGGATCTTTGAAAGTGTGACACGTGTACTCAGATATTGCTTTATTAGGTTAGATAAATATACATACAAATATTTGATAGGTAATAAGATGTAAAAGTAAAGTTGAAAATTTGAATTGTTACACGATAAAATAATAATTAACGTGGCATATTGTGTTGAGCAAGCACGGAATTGAAGTGGAATGTCATTATTACATAAAATAAAATAACATCAGAAAATCATGGATATTACAAAACCGGTTTTGACCAAACCGGTCCGGTTCGTTTGAACCTGTTCAGTTTAAAAAAACCAGTTTCTGCACCTCTACCCCTCTCTGTTACTATGTAACATCCCGAAATAAATAAATGAACGAATAATAACGAGATCGGTATTTAATCAATAGTTAGATGAAGGGTAAGAGATCGGGCTTGGGCTCAGCTCCAATAGGCCGAAATAGCCCATGCATATAAAGGGGGGAATCAGCTCATCTTCCTCATTACATCACATTACACAAACCCTAAAGAGAGAGAAAGCTTAAGAAACAACATTCAAGCTCTGATTTCTGCTCCATCTTGCTTCTCCATCATCATTGATCGTTTCTACACGAAGAACCACGAGTTTTGAGGTAAGATCGATCCCAGATCTGAGTTTTTCTTCAAAAATGGGGTTTTAGGGTTTATGGGGTTTTTAAACATAAGGGAAGGATTTTTACATATGAAAAATGGATTAAAGCTCAGATCTAGCTTCATGGAAGCTAGATAAACGTTTTGAACGTAAAAAGTTAAGGTTTTGGATAAAAATTCAGAACTGCAAATGCTCAATGTTCTTGAGCCGACTCTCGAGAGTCAGCCACCTGCAAGTGGCAACTCTCGGCGATGAAGAAGAAGAGAGTTGACTGTCAGAAGAGTCGGCTGTCAGAAAGTCGAATGTCTGAGAGTTGACCATCTAAGAATCGGCCCTCTAAGAAAAACACTGAGTATCGACCCATTACACGACACAAAGTCATGAACGCAAGTTCAGGTGACACTCGTGAGTGTGGCTAGCGACTCTCCTAGCCGACACTCTCAGCGATACCCACAAAACTGCCGACTCTTGCATGAAATATTAGAAAATTGTACTTTGACTTATGTGCAGATCGGTATACGCATTAACAGTAGCTACCTTCGGGTTGAATACCGAAAGACATGTGAGTTCTACGTTCCCCCTATGTGTTATGTGCAAATGTTTTCCAATGTTTTGGGGCTGAAGTGTATACATAATATGAATGAATGTTATGTTATGTGACAATACATGCTGAATATAAGTATGAAAAGTATGACATAACGTATAAGAATGAAATCTTGTTTTATATTCATGTATATATTGCTTGCCAGGTATGAAAAGTATGACATAACGTATAAAAATGAAATCTTGCTTTATATCCATGTATATATTGCTTGCCAAGTATGAAAAGTATGACATAATGTTTAAGAATGAAATCTTGCTTTATATCCATGTATATATTGCTTGCTATGTATGAATAAACGTTATGGACGGAAACGATGACAACGGCTACTTTAGTAGACGGACGACCACTCGACTATTGTGCAACCAGAAATGGAAGTCTAGAAAGGTAGACTAAAACTAAGGCCACAACAGTGGAGTCAGTCCCTCAATCGATGCATGGCTGCATAAATAGTTCGGGTGGGAAACAGATGTCTTAGGGCAGACGGGCGAATATGATGGTAGGACGGTTAAGACGGATGGCCAAAGGTTGGTCATACGGAAAAGACGGACGGCCGAAGGTTGGTCGGACGGTAAAGCATGACGGACGACCGCAGGTTGGTCGGACGTTATGAAGCACGGACTACGACGGTAGGACGAAACGCTTGTCTTTGTGACTTACGAAAACAAAATGACGGGTTGATCACCCTTATGTGTAAGTAAATGAACGTTCAAAGAATGTTCGTATGTATGTATAAATGTAGGTAGTATTATATATACCCACATTGAATGAAACACGAAGAAAAGAACTGAAAATGATAAATATATACATATAAATATATTTATACAATTGTAAGTATGACAAGAAACAATGGTTATGCCTTCTTGTGTTAAACTAGAACTCACCAGCGTTAGCTGACTTTTAGTATGCACTTCAGGTAATAAGAAGAAATGACGTGCAAAGGCGTGATGACTACCTGGCACAAGACTGACATCCCATTTCATTTTAATTATGTGTTAAGACAATGTTCTCTTTGTTAAGACTTCCGTTGTTATGTAATAGAATGATGTTTGTTTCCGCTACTCTTTGAATGGTTAATTTAAAATTCAGTATTTGATGACTATATTTATGAGTAAATCCAATAAGTGAGGTCTCCCGGAAATGGGGCTTACATACTAATTACTAAATAAGATTAAAGTATGAGTGCTTTCAATAGTGCATCTTCCACATATTTGGCGTCACGTAGCAATTCCATTTACACATATTGTTTTTTTTTATATTTTCATTTTTAACCCTTATACTATATATAATATAAGTTTTTAGCCCATTTTATTTTCTATTAATTTCATTTTCCTTTAATAACTTTCGTTCGTTAACATTTTCCAAAATACGGACGGTTGTTTTTAGTATTTTTTGTCAACGTTCCGATATAATTTTTTTTGAAAACGGAGTTTTATTCAAAATAGAGTTTTTTTGGTATCGTTGCCTATAGCGAATGCCGTTACCGTTGTGGTACCGTTACGATCCGAACCTATTACGAGTGAATAACATCATTATCGGTATTGGTATTATCGGAACCCGTATCCGTATTTGGTTTTATGGTTTTCGACGACCCGAACCGGTATTTTTTTTCCTTTTTTATTATTTAGCTTTATGTTTCTCTTTTATTAACATTATTTTTACCGTTGCGCCAACGTTTTCATTTAAATTTTATTAACGATGGGCTCGACACCCGCCGTGAAGCGCAGGTATAACCATCTAGTTTTTATTAAAGGGCATTTGGCCTTACTGTAACTTACTATTTTGAAAGGTAAAATAGTGTCCCTCCCCTTAAAGTCGAGTGTTCAAGTCCTACGATGAACATTGATGTAGAATTAAGAGTAGATTAAACCGTTATTAAAAAACATACAAACTATTTTTATCCTATAAATTGTAGGAAATAATGTGGAGTTTTAAACCCCTAAAGGGTAGTAAAGAAATCAACAAACAATGTTGACTTTTGTTTTATAAAATTTAATTATATCTGTTTTTAGCTTAAATAAATTCTATATATTTTAATATAACATAAAATTGAGGTCTCTAAAGGACATCCTAGTGGTAAAATGTCTATCATCTATCTAAGAGATTAAGGGTTCAAATCCTGTAAAGTACAGATATATGTAGTTAATAAGAGTAAATTATGAGCTATTCTAAAAAACTAAAAAATAACATAAAATTAAGAATTTAATTGTCTTGATTTTATGTACAGTATTGCCATATAATTTTGTAAAACAATGATTTTATCTAAAAAAATGTTGATTTTATTGTGCAATAACTGTGCGTAATTATGTAATATAAACTATGCGTTATTGTATACATAATGGTATGTAACACATAACTATGCGTTATTATGTATATATGTTGTGTAATCATAAACACGTGATACGTGACTATGCTATGTAATTATATGGACACATATACCCCTCTCTAAATTAAACGTGTCACATTTTCGTGTCTTCCTACACTTTGTAGGTAAAAAATGCTTTGTACAATAACTCGCATATATGTGTGTACTTTAAAATTTAGTTTAACCTACAATATAATTTATAGAGCTTCTAATCAATGTTATCAAAACCGGACCGGTCGGTTCGGCCGGTTAAACCATGTGGGACACCGGTCGGTTCTCATGCAGTTAAACTATTCCTTGTTAAACCGGGCGGTTTTTCATCAAACGGGGTTGGACCGGTAACCGTGTGTGACATCCATGATTTCTATGTCTACTTCATCTAGAACTTGCTACTTATATTAACTTTGGATTCCCTAGATTCTATCTTAACCTAAATTATTAAAGTTTGTAACTTTATTAAACCATAATAAAATTTCAAGGACTAAAGTTACACATGTGTAAACTTTGGATTTCTTTTGTAACATCTTTAAAATCTTGGATAATTATTGTTAATTTATCTGATTATGTATACATATATATATATATATTTGAAATTTATATGTATATATTATTAAGATTATTATTAAAACTATTAAATCCATTTAAAACCATTAAACTTATCTTATTTAATAAAAAAAACTATTATTTTATTCAAGCCTATCATAATCTAGTTCAAATTACCAACTAACTAACCATCATCATCTCATTCTTATATTTAATCCTAGTTAATTATTAATTAGTTAATTACCATTTATGCCATGGAATATTCTAGATGCCATCCTATATAATTCGAATTTTTTTTATAAAAATTATAAGATAATATTAAACCATATTTATCTTGTTGCAATCCTAGTCAAACCCAACTAACTTTTCCCCAATTCTCTCATAAACCCACCCTATAAATAGAGCCCCTAATTCACCTTCATTCTTCACACCTCAAACGATCTCTCTAGGGCTCTCTAGCTACTAAAGATCATTCATCTCCTCCCTTGAAAGATTCAAGTTCATATCTTTCTATTCTAAGTAAGTTCCTTCTTATGTTCTTCATGTTCATACTTCTCTTTTTAGTTTTCCTTCAAATCCTTCATAACTAGCTTAGATCTGTGATTCCCCAACATGTTTATGTTATAATCATAGATCTAATTCAATATCAAAAGCCAAATCAATCTTTTATCAAAACTTTCATTAAGTTCATCAAACATCAAAATTCGTATTTTGGCAGATTCACTTATCTGACTTCGGGTGGCCATATATCCCTCAAAATGAAACCTTTTAGTGATTCTTTTTTACAATCAAGTTCAGTCTCTTTTGATTCCAGCCATATAAAGAACTCCTTCAAACTCCAAGTTTTGACCCCAAACAACCCGCGCAAGATCAGTGCGCAAATCTGTCAAGAATATGTGCAAGCTTTACTTTTGCAATCTTTTCACCTATTTAGGTTTTTGATAAAAAGCAACGATTTTTAGTTTATGTTGGTTCATATAATCATGATTAACATGTTAAAATATCAGATTTTAATTAATATTATAAACCCTTCAAACTTGTTCAAACTTTTTATTTAAAAACTTGATTTTGATCTTTCTTGTTTCCTTTCAACTTCTAGAATAATGTTTCTAGTAAAACTCTTTATTTTCAATTAAACCCCTCTAATATTCAACTTATTTCATTTCTATCCTTACTAAACTCATATTTTCACTTTAGCCCTTATACTTTTCAAACACACCCTAAACTTTGTTAAGTATACAAATAAAGTAACTTTCAAACCAGTATATAGTTATCTGATAAACATAAAGTTTTGACTAGGAAAGACGGGGTTCTGATCCAACCAACTCTTTCCTGGGAACTTTTCTGTTGGAGGTACTACTTTGGAATGATAACCACTTCTAGTTTGTAACAACCACTTTCAACTAATTACAATAACAAGCCTTCGACTATCCTTAACTTGTTTCTAACTTAACAAATTTACTTATGGAATCCTTAAGGCATTCAAATTCAAGTTACTACAAACGCAACCCTCTAACTTTGCAAGGTGAGTTCATAGCCCCTCTTTTATGTTCTATCTTTGAGGTGGAAAACATGCTCGTATTCAAACTCTATATCAAAACTATTATTATACTACAAGGTTTTCATACTATTTCTGTAAGGCCCCAAACCCGGGAGGCCTCACGTGTAGGATTTACTCATTCACAAAACAGTTCTTAAACTTCAAATACCATAAGCAGCGGAAATAAGTGTCATTACATTGTCTAAAATCACAACCAATTAAAACATTGTCTATTACATTCAACCAACATTCAAAACGGGATGCCAGACTCCTCACTCTGGGTAACTCTTCAGATTAGCCAAGCCGCATCTAATCATCAACCTCCTCATTCTTAACCTGTCATACATACTAAAAGTCAGCTAACGCTGGTGAGTTCAAGTCTTTCATTCGTTTAAGGAAATGGTTTATCATTCGTTAGGGTTTAACATTCGTAAGAAAATAGGGCATACATGCTTTCATCATTTACATTCATCCTTTCATCATTTACATTCATCCTTTAAACATTCGTGAAGCCATACATTTATTCGTCTAAATCTGTATCATCGTTCTTTCCGTTTTCTTTTCCTTTCGTTCATCGCCCTCACGACTCGTAAGTTAATAAGGTAACATCGTCGCCCTTACGGCTCATAGGCCCGTAAGGTAATAACATTCTTCGCCCGTAAGACTCATAGGTCTAAGTTCAATCCTTTCCTTTTATCACTTTTAGAACCCAAGCCCCAAGTGATTTCATTCCCGGGTCACGTTAACCCCGAGTAACCGTCGTCACCCTTCCCCCGCCAGTTGACAACCGTTATACCCATTGATAGGCTACATACACACTACCCCTGTTATACTTATGGCATGACGCGCCATAGGGCTGGGGGGCAGACTTCATACGTCAATTCCTTCGTTTAACATATTAGACATGTAGTGACTTCTTTAAAACCTTTGCCCATTTCTTTTCATAAAACGTTACATTCATTCAAAAAAACCCTTTTCATTCATTTAAAACCATTTCTTTACATCATTCTTTTCGTAAACATATGTTTCATAAACGTTCTTGTTTCAAACATCGTTTCTTTCGAAAACCGTTCATTCGTAAACATTTCATTTCATTCATAAACATTAATTAAGTATGCACATCACCCTAGAAACAAGTAAATAGGGATTCTTGACTCATCTGTTCGTTCGTAGTTAAACCTGAATCGGACGTCTAGTTGTGCTAACGTGCTAACCGATCTGCATATAAGTCACGAATTCTATCATACTTTGTTAGTGTCGCTGGGACAAGATCAGTGTCTCCAGGCTTAGTGTCGCCGGCACATGATCAATGTCGCTAAGGCAGTGTTGCCAAGCACACTATCAGTGTCGCCAGAACTTTCATTTTGGACTTAGTGTCGTCAGATTTAGTGTCGTTCACATGTATTGCGACACTACTTAGTGTCTTCGAATTAGTGTCGCCGATGGAATGACACGTGTCCCAATCATTGGAAACCTTAGGGATGACGCCACCCGCTAGTGTCGCCACACGTTTAGTGTCGTCCCACCCAGCATCATCTTCTCCAAGTGGCCGTGACTAGTGTCGCCTATTAGTGTCTCCACTTGAAGATCTTCATTTTTAGACCCGTTTTTACCCCAAGTTCACAACTTTTTACGTCCAAATCGTTTGTTTAACTCTCATGAGCTCAGATCTGGCTTTATACCCCATTTCATACGTAAAAACCATGTATTTTGAAATCAAAACCCAAGTTTTACCCCATAGCCAATTTAGACTGAAAACATAGTGTTTAGGTTGGATTCTTACCTCAAAAACGATGGCTTCTTCTTCTGATCTTGCTCACAAACACTAGAGAAGCAGGTTAGAGCAATCTTTTAGGCAAATCTTCAAGTTTCTTCACTTTCTTTCTCTAGAACCTCCCTTTCTCTCTCTAGACGATTTTGAACAAAAGTGTGGAATGAATCTGACGGGGAAAAGGCTAGGGTTTAGGAGGCATCCATATGGGCCAAGCCCATCACCCCTAAGCCCACCCTCACTTTCTTTCTTTGCTCCATTCGTCCGGCCCATTTACAAGTGTCAGGTTTTCAGGATGTTACAATTTCAATAACAACTTTCTATATTTGTAAACTTAAACGGTTTTATACACACTCTACTACAACCATTAACTTTCTAGCCAACGGGAGTAAGTAAATAGATATATTGGCCTGACAAGCCCATCTAGTGCTTAAGTTGATGTATTCTTTTCAACATCTCGGGTTGACGTATTCTTTTCAACTCGAGGGAGCTAGATGACCGAAACTGCATACTATAACAACACTTTGGGTCTGATGCGTTCAGATGGGGAAACTATTATAGTCACTAGGGTTGGTTCGATGTATGAAAGTTTAAAATACTTGTATTAAAATTGTTTATGAATTTTATACTATCATTCTATGCTATATCTATACATCTAAACCAATGTTCTCACCAACTTTTTAGTTGACATATTTTAGCATGTTTTTCAGGAAATGGAAACTAAGTTGATGTTTTGCTCAAGCTAGGATTTCACGGATTGGCCTTAGTGGACTTAGCTAGTTTTAAATATATCAATAAAAACTTATCTGTTTTGTTTGTTTTGAAATTCAATGTAATCAACTATTCGGTTAACTTAATAGAAATTTCTTTTGATCATGTGTAATGATTCAATTTCGTCACTCCCCCGTGTATAATCCGCCTTTGGCGGGGGTGTGACACCCTGAACCGTTTGGACCGGATCTTGACCTGATTGTAATGGTGGATGTGAGCGAGGGTGATACGATTATCAGTGATGCCAGATCTAAAAGAGAGAAGAGGAAGAGGAGGCCGCAGTGGTCACCATATGGGTTGGATCTCGACCTGTTCCGACGGCTGCTGCGGATCCATGGCCGAGAGTAGATTTTCAACTAGAATGATTCTCCATTTTTAAACCTAATCATAAAGAGTTGTTAACAAGAAATGTTTTTTTTTACAAACCCTAATTTAGAAAGAAGAAGATAGAAGAGTATAGAGCGAGAGATTCTCTAGCTGCGGGAAAAGAAGAACATAGATAAAAATTTTAACCAAATATATTAGGTTTTAGAATATTTTCATTAAGATCCTTGAAGAATATAGTTTCATTTATATAGATTCTTTTATCGCACCCACTTTACTCCTTCACTTCTTATACTTTATTCTTCTTTCTAAACTAATATTTAAAAAAAAATATTATGTATAACCTCATCGGGTTCTTAAATCCGGTCTAAAGCAGCAGGTTTGATGTACGGTCGGATTCAAAAAACGTTGCTTCTGATCTTAGATTTTAGTTATTTATTTTACCAAGAGAGTAAGAAATTATGTTACTTAATCATAATTTAGGTGATAAATCAGATGCAATTGATGTCGTCACTCCATTTAAAAGTGATCATACATTTCTCGGGCTTAATTGTCAATAGACCCAAATATATGGTAGGAACAAATTTCATGTTGTCACATAGTACAAACTCAATAATAACCATTATAAACACCCAATTAGAAAATACCGGTTTGATTATATCGAAGTACGATATTCCTCATGTTGAAACTTGAGACCACAATCATCTCAAGTCAAAGGATGCAATAATACAATTTTTATTGACACCTATGATATTGATTTATGAACCAAGATGGATCATCCGATATTTGATAATAATAAATGCATGTGAATTTGGTTGCATCCCTATGTTATATTTCCTAGTTTAGATCCCGTGTATTACACATGTGGTGAAAAATATCAATACATAAAATTCTTAAATCTTTATGTGTATATTTTACAGGTGTAAAAATGTATCATATACTAAGGATAGAAAACAAAATTCAAAATATTTAAAAATTAATATATAATTGGGTTTCGAAAATACGTTAAGTACTATTTAATTTATTTTGATTTTCATTTATTATTTGATTGAAAATAAAAGTTACATAATTATATTACAAAGTTTCTTATAATAAGGAATAATTTAAAATAAATGTGTTTTATTAATATAATTAATATTTTCTTTAAAAATATATTATTATTAAAAGATGATGTGCATTTAATAAGAGAGAGAGACGTGAAAAAAAATTATGAAAATGAATATGGAGGCGACACGTGACATCAAAAAATCTTTATTTATTATATAGTATAGATTTCACGAATATTACTAATATTTCACATTAACATTGAATCAACTAATAAGGCCATACGGGGCGCCATCGGTATGAACTTTCGGGTTCCCAGGTTGGCTTTGCACACCGCTGCAAATGACGTGGGAAGTGAATCTGGATAAAAAATTTGGACAGTGAACCTGAGTTGATACCGAGAAGATTGGAACGTTGGGGAACGGTCATGTGACCGTTAATTAAAAAAACAAATTAAATTATTTTTTTAACAATATAAATTACACCATTTCGTCCATCTTTTTTTTACACCAAATTATAAATTATTTGTAGGGTTGAAACTTTTGTAAGCTAAGTCAACATTGTATGTTTTTGAACAATTGTTATCTAAGTTTATTTCTCTGTATTTAAGTTATTTCAGTTTGATGTAATTTACTGTTTTTAGTCTAAGTCTGGGCCATTAAAACTACCTAGTTTCGGGTAAGTCTGTTCACCCGAAACTAGTAGTTTTGATAGATGGGATGTTTCTATAGGTTGTTTCACACTTGTAAATGCTCATCTGAAACTAGTAGTTTCGGTGAGCATAGTTTCTATACCTATCAGCTTCCTATAAATAGCCTAGTTAGAGAATATTTAGGGTGTGGATAACGGCTGTAACCCTGTATTCTCTCTTTCACAGTTTCTTTGAATCAATACACATTTGAAGCTTTTCAATTGTGGTTCTTACATTTTCACATCCTTATTGTGTTGATTCTAGTGTGTTTAGCCTGTTTATCTTCACCACTTTCTGTTTCTTACCTCTGTTTCACCACTATACACACAGATTCTACCTGTGGGTGTGTGTAATTGATCATCTGAGTGGTTCTACCTAATAATCATGACCTACAATTGGTATCAGAGCTATATGCTCTAGATTTATGAGTGTTTCTAGGTTTTTGTGATCAATTTGAGGTGATTTTACACTGTTTTTGACGTTTTTCTGGTTTGAGCACTGTTACTTTGAACTTTGGGTACTGTTTCATCGATTACGAGTTTATTTGGCTGAGTTTCTCTATTTGAAGACTGGATTCTTATTGTAGAGAAATTTTGGAAGCTTTTTATCGGATTAGATTTCATTTATCGTCACTTTGATTTTTGGAGCTGTCATCCATGGAGTTTTTCTGAAACTTGGAGAGGAAGGCATCGAAACTACCGGGGGACATTCTTTGTTTTTTGTTACTCATCGAAACTTCTTGTCTGAAGAAGGTATCCTCGAAACTACTGCTTTTGTCTTATTCTTATCGAAACTAACCTTTGCAGCATACCCTCCTGAAAGTACTTGTCTATCGAAACTAGAGTTTCTACCGAAACTTGTAGTTTTTATTGTTTTTACTTGGTGAATTATTCTGGTTTCTCATCATCGAAACTAGTTTGTTTCGGGCTCTTGTTCCTCTATCGAAACTAGAAGTTTCGGGCGGTATTTCTTCAACCGAAACTAAGTAGTTTCGGTTAGCTCTTTGTCACCTGAAACTAGTCTTTGATCTAGATTTGATGAGAAATGGCATCTTCAAGCAGCACTGAGTATGCTGGGGGAAACAAACCACCTGTCTTGGTGTCCACCAGAGACTTTGATGATTGGACCAAGAAAATGAAGACTTTCTTTCAGTTCCATGACCACACTCTTTTGCAGTCAATCATTGATGGTACACACAAGCCATTTACTACCACTGCAGATGTTCAGCGTCCTAAGACTGTTGCTGAATATGATGAGAAGGATATTGCTCTAATTGTCCGAGACAACAAAGCTTATGGATCTATTGCTATGGCTCTGCCTATGGATGTGTTCAACATATTTGCTGAGTATACTACTGTTAAAGATCTTTGGGTTGCTTTATGTACAAGGTATGAGGGAAGTGTTGAGGTTAGGGAAAGCAAGAGGGATTTGATCAAGAAGCAGTATGAGATGTTTAGTAGTGTTCCTGGAGAACCCATATCTGAGTTGATCAATCGGTTCTCAAGCATTGTATCTAAGTTAAAGGTTTTGGGAACTGAGTATCCCACTGTTAAGTTAAACAAGAAGCTGCTTGATTCATTGCCAGAGGAATGGAATATGTACAGAATTATGATCAAGAAAACTGAGAAGCTTAGTGATATGTCACAACAAGAACTCTACAACATTCTAGAGTCTTATGAGTTGGAGATAAAGAAGGGTGCAGTCACTCCAAATAATCAGTCTGGAAACACAGCTCTTCTTGCTGGTCAAAGTTCTTCCACTTCATCCAACAAAACTACAGTGACCTACTTTCAGACTGATGTCCCACCTTCCATTTTTGGAATTCAGCCTACCACTTCATCCATCCTCAGAAGCCAACCACTATGATCCCTGATAAGTATCTTCCCATTATGACTGCCTTCATGTCATATTATGATGCATTAATTTCTGGAAACCTGACACCTGTCAATTTTCAACCTGATGACTTGGAGTAGATCAATCCTGATGATTTGGAAAAGATAGACATTGATTGGTGTATGGCTTTGCTGACTCTGAGGGCCAAGAGATTTATTAAGAGGACTGGGATGGATAGATTCAAGCAAGGGAAGACTTTGGGCTTTGATATCAAGAAGGTGAGATGCTATAATTGTGACCAGCTGGGTCATTTTGCAAGAAACTGCAAGGAACCATCATCAAAGGAGCAGTATGAGAAGAAGAACTCATCTGGAAAGCAAGATGTTGTTTCTCCCAAATCCACCACATCTTCCAGCTCAACAACTCTGGTCTGTCAAGCAGATGGACACTATCATTGGGGAGAGCAAGAAGGGGAAGTCTGACAAGGCATTGACGGCTGACATTGAAGAGAAGGAGAAATGTGTTATGATTGAACCAACTGAGGATCTCACCGTTGTACCAGCTGAGGTAATGTCTAGACTTTGCAATGCTAAATCCTGTTTAAATGAAATTCAAAAATATAGATTCATCAACCAAGCCTTGGTCGATGAACGTGATCACATAAATGTGATGTATGATTCTGTGGCTAAAAATAAGAAACTTTACTTAAGGAAGATTCGTGATATTTCTAGAGAAAACCGATCCTTGATTGTCCAACTTACTACATAAAAGAATAATAATAAAATTTTAACTGAAAAACTTCAAAAGGATGAAAAGGCAAAATTTCAAGTTGAACACATGAGTATGGATTAGAAAATTTTATTTGGAATCATTGATAAACAAATTCATCAGAAAGTTATAGAAGGCATTGGGTATAATTCTAACCCACCAACATATTCCAAGTCTAGTAGATTTGCTGATATGCCAGCTCCTCATGTCCTAACACCTTTTGTTTGCAAGTTATCTACTGATGATTATATTAAAACTTCAGATTGTGACAGTTTTGCTTCCTGTGCAGAGTCAGATTGTGTAAGTTTCGAAGATGATTGTGATGAGAGTTCTAGTAAGGGAAATGCTTTAAATGATCTTGAGTCGGATGAAAGTAATAATATGTCTGTGTCAAAACCAGATATGTGTGAACACGTTGAAAATATGTATTTTGATTCTACACCTTCTGAGCATAACAGTTTGAAAAATGACATTTCTATGTTTAAGAAATGTGACAATCCGGACTTTCCAGGATAACCCCGTTAACCAAATCCAGTTAAATCCTAACCTAGTTTACTTATCTCAAACCCCAGGGACTATTCCTGCTTATATTCAAACTCAAATTTACATGAAATTATGAGGACTAAATCTATAAATAAATCAAAGTTAATTTGGTTGACATTTAAAGTCAAAACCGCAACCGTTTGATCCAAATTCGAACTCCATACTTGAAATTCGTTGCGATTAGTAACTGATATTCACATTCATGACATTAACGACCATTAATAAGGCTTTAAACCCCGACATTGATTTGAATTGAACCCAATTATGGGTAATCAAACTATAACCGACGAAACCGTAACTAAAACCACTCGATTCGATCATTCGGTCTATCACTTTCGAAATCAAACACCCTGCGCATCTTGTACGAAGCCCCCAGGAACTTTTGCACACCTCTGTTTCATCGTAAAAGTGGTCAGTCTCTCCGGGAAGCAAACCAGTCATCGTCGGCATCGGTTTTAGCCGATCACACTGAATTCGAATCTAATACTAGTAATTTCCTATACCATTAGCTTCGTTTCAGTCTCTAGAATAAAAGCCCTATACTAATTGGGGCGTACATTGTTGAATTCAACTCAAACCGATTCTAGGGTCCTTCGGATTTTCAGTTTAATCGAACTCCATCTCAGACTTTGTTTTAATTCAATTAAATAACACCCTTAGAATCGCAATACCTTGTTTACTGACAACCCTATGCTAATTTAATCTATTAACATCATATTGTTCATGATTCGGAATCTATGGCTTATTTTTAAAACGATTTGGGGATTTCGATCCTAGCAACTTATTAAATATAATTAAACTATATGACTAGTTTCGCATCACTCTAATCTATAGAAGCCCTATGATTCCAACTGATTCTATTATCGAAATTGACCAAATTGATTCTGTGTTCATAACTAGGGTTTTCGGCCCATCAATCCTTAATTAAACGATCTTAAACTTATTATTTTTGCAATTAAAACTCACTCCAGATTCGCAAACATCCGATTTACAAAACCCCTAACCTTTTGTTGCTATTCAGTGTCGAAATTGTTGGTTTTGGGACTGGTTTCAATCGGGTTTAATAGGGGGGAGAACACAGGAACTATACATGTTAAAACCAATTCATTCTGGGTTCTAATGCGATTACCCTAGCGGGTGTGTTGGTTAAGTGTGTGTGCTGGTGGGGAGGAGACCCGGGTTCGAGTCTCCCCACCCCTATTTTTGGTTTTCATTATTTTTAAGCTATTATTTTAATATTAAACATATCCACATATTATTATATTATTATACTAATATGTTTTAGCTTCGGAAATCACCCGTAGTCTCGGGTTTGGATTTATAACCTATTTTTAATATTACTTCCCCACTTTTAAAGTAATATATTTATATTATTTTCAACCCGTGACTCTAATTAAAAATAATATATTTATATATTATTTTTGCCACGTTAATAAACTTTGTATAACATTTCAAACTATTAAATAATATATTTATTTATATTATTACCCATGATCCGAATAAAAATAATAGTTTTATTATTTTTGTCACACAATTAATTATCGTGTTATTTCTTTAAGTTTAAAATAATATAATAATCTATATTATTTTCCTAAACTATTAAACGCACGAATCTACTTCTACTATCTATACTAATAAATAAAGGTTTAAGGTGGACACTTGTCACTTTTTCATGCTTTCTCATATTGATTTTCCCGCCTCTTTCTCATAATAAATGAGTATATATCTTATTAAATAATAATGATATTATAAATTTATACTAATAAATAAAGATTTAAGGTGGACACTTGTCACTTTATCATGTCTTCTCACATTGGTTTTCTCGCCTCTCTCCCCTAATAAATGAGTATCTATCTTATTAAATAATAATGATATTATAAATCTATACTAATAAATAAAGATTTAAGGTGGACACTTGTCACTTTCTCATGTCTTCTCACATTGATTTTCTCGCCTCTCTCCCCTAATAAATGAGTATCTATCTTATTAAATAATAATGATATTATAAATATATACTAATAAATAAAGATTTAAGGTGGACACTTGTCACTTTCTCATGTCTTCTCATATTGATTTTCTCGCCTCTCTTTCCTAATAAATGAGTATCTATCTTATTAAATAATAATGATATTATAAATCTATACTATATAATAAATAAAGGTTTTTTACTGCCACGTGTCTCCTCCATATTTATTCTCACCATTTTTTTCTCGTATCTCTCTCTTATTTAATGCACTTCTATCTTTTAATAATAATATATATTTAAAGAAAATACTAATTATACTAAATAAACACATTTATTTTAAATTATCCATTATTATAAGAAACTTTAAAATTTAATTATGTAACTTTTATTTCAATCAAATAGTAAATGAAAGTTAAATTACATTAAATAGTAATTAACGTATTTTCGAAACTCAATTATATATTAATTTTTACATATTTTGAATTTGTTTATATCCTTAGTATATGTAATATATTTTTACACCTGTAAAATATATACATAAAAATTTTAAAAATTTATATATTGATATTTTTTCAGTTTTTACCCGTGTGTAGACACGAGATCTAAACTAGTAACTAATAAATAAAAATGAATGAGGACACGTGTCCTCTTCCTAGCCCATTGTTCCTTGCTTTTTCCCGCCCATTGCTAATACAGCCTAAAAAAACACGCGGACCTTAATTGGATTACCCATACCGTTTTGTTAATGAAAGGGTTAACCCCTTTTTCCCCCTCACTTCTACCCAAATTCCTCTTTTCCTCCTGTCGCCGCTTCCATAAGCTTCATCATCAGATCGAGGATTCATTCGCTACCTTACAGGTATGTAGTCCATAATCGCTTCCCCGCGTAGCCCCATAATCCTTAATCGATTACTTATTTTTTGTATCTTTTCCCGGATCTTAATCAGACCAAATCGATCTGTCCTTCTTATCCGACTTGGTTTCCTAATCGCATGAACTCCATCACATAGGTATGTTTTTTCACATCCAAATTCTAATCGCAACAACGTTTTTCTGTTAATAAATGTTTTTTATTTTATTTTTTTGTCGTATCTTCCATCTGTAATCGTTATAAATTGATTTTTTTTTATGTTAGATTTTTGTATTACTTGTAAACCTAATCTGATGGATTACATTTGATTGTTATTGTTGATTTTACATATTAATTAGTAAAGAAATTCACTCTTAATCGATGTTTTTTTTTTTTCAGTTTTTAAGCTTTAACACAATCTCTGTTTTTTTTATTGTTATTGTTAATTTTACTGTTTTTGATTCTCTGCAACTCACAGATATTTCACTACGAATTTGTTGAATTAATGTTTTCAGTTTCAAAAGAAGTACTATATTTTGACCATCTGCTACATTTGATTCGAATTGCGACTCAGTTTTAAGATATAAAATTTTAATAGACAAGGAATTCATATCAAGATACGAGTGATTTTGGTACCAAATTTACAAGAAATCCACACCAAAAATCAATTTTGTTTTTCGTAATGCTAATTTTTTTTTTTTCTTTTGTGATCTGTAGCTATATCGTGAATGCCTACACAGAGCCAAGTACATTGGTCATAAGGTATGCACTTCCAGCTATCAATAAATACATACAAGCATTTTAGTTGATGGATTTATGTTTCTGCTACATTTTCGGTAGTAGTCTATCATTTTGGATTTTATTTATGAACTATGAGTTCTTTCAAATCGTGGTGATGCAGATAATCATGTTTAATAAGATAATCAAATGTGCTAAGAACTCTCTTACCTACATAACTACATATGCAAATCTTGATTTGTAGCGGTAATCATGAGCACATAGAAAGTTAAATGACATAGGAATATAGGATTTAATTGAAAGGCATGTTCTTATTAGTTTTCATCATGTTTAATTATATGCTAATTTGAATCGTTATATAGTACCTTTCATTTGATTTTATTGATTCTTCACCTTTTGATTTTATTGTTATTGTTTAACCTGAATGTAAAGGAGGAATTTACTAATTTTCTACCTTATCTGTAACATGCATTTTTACATTCTACGTGGAAATGAATGTTTTGTTCTTTAAGGTGTTGCGTTATCCCTATTCGGATAATTTGGTAATCACTAACTTAAAATAGTATTAATACATTCTATGTGGAAATGAATGTTTTGTTCTTTAAGCTGTTGCGTTATCCCTATTCGGATAATTTGGTAAGCACTAACTTAAAATAGTATTAATACTATTCATTATTAATCTTATCATTTTTATTTTATTATGTCATGTAATATATTTTTTTTTATGGTTAATGGGAGTCTGGAACAAGTAATATATATTGTTGAGTTTGATTTATGGGCTATATGTAGAATACTAGGAGGGAGTTAGCAACTGCAGTAGCCTCCTCTAAACTTTTTTTTTATTTTTTAAATCAAGTTTTAGATCATAAACTACATAAATCAACTTATGGTTCTTGTGACTGATTGTGGCTAATTGATGGACATTTTAGTGTGTATAAAAAACATTTTGTATGCTAATTAATCAGTGGTGCAGCTTCATTGAGGTACTTTTACTCTATAGAAAGAGCAACACAGATAGCAGTTTGTAGCTTAAGAGATGTGGGAACAATATTTTCTGCTTTTTTTCCCAGATATTGCTTTCTAAATGTTTTGTGTACATTTCAGAAAAAGTCACCTTTGTGTGGTGTTAATTCAATAATGCTGCAAAAAACGGAGGCAAGTGTTGGCATTTAGTCATTGTGTACATGAAAACCTTGAAGGATATGATCCTGAAGGTAATAACATAAATACTTACTACCTTCCACGTAGATGTTAATCCTGTCATAATTTCATAAGATGCAACATCTTTGATGTTAATATTTCTGTGTCACTTTATATGGACCTTTACGTGCTGATGTGTATTTTGTTATTTTTACTATTTGTAGTTTGAAAATTACAGGCGTGATGTCAACACATGAAAATGTGATTTGTCATTAGTTACAAAGTAATCATGTGATTTGTTTGTTATGTTCAGACTGTCATTACTGAAGAAAGCTATACAGCATGGTATTGCTTATAGGACTCTTTTAAGATATGCTTTTATTGTTGTTGGAGTCTTTTTTCTTAACTGTAGATTCACATGTGTTAATGTTTTGCAGACCCTGAAGCAAATATGCAAATCTTTCCTCCTAATAGCGGTGGTGGCGGGCGGTGATCCTAGACTCTCACAAGTCCAAGTGGTATGTTATAATGTCCTTATCGATTATGTTTGTATAGTTACTGCTGAGCATGATTTGTAACTAACGAATGGCTGTTGTGGACTCATTCATATGATACAAATCATCTCTTTTCTTACTTCTGCTACATCACTATTTTTTATTGATCCTATGTACAAGCTTTAGTGCAAGGTGACATCCTGGCAAAGCTATATTATTTCTAAGAAGAATTCAACATGGCTGCATGACAAGAGAATAATACACTTTTTCCAATCTTTATTATCTCTTTATTCGCTCTGCCTTTATTACCTTACACAATATTCCAGTTATATCATTTAGCTACTAAGAAGGCTAGGATTGCTAAGTGTCAATGTTCCGTCTAGTTGCAGTCTGGAAAGTACCACAAGTCCATCTTTAGGCATGTTAGTTTCTTATCCCACCTATAACTCTATTCACATACATTCATTTTTAGTTATCCGTTCTGAATTTGTTTTTAGAATCATGTCAACAGATATCAAACTTTTTGACGTATAATAACTTGACTCTTCTTATACTCTGGGTGATAATGGTGATGTTTACATATCACATAAAAAAAAGCAGCCATGCGGTAATATGCCTACAAGTTTCTTATATGTATTTTTCTCAGTCCATGTGTATGCGTAACATACTAACATAGGTTCCAATATTTCACTATTAGGTGCTTTTTTTTATGTGAAATATTCTTTCAACTAAGGGATGATGTGACAATCCGGACTTTCCAGGATAACCCCGTTAACCAAGTCTAGTTAAATCCTAACCTAGTTTACTTATCTCAAACCCCAGGGACTATTCCTGCTTATATTCAAATTCAATTTTACAAGAAATTATGAGGACTAAATCTATAATTAAATCAAAGTTAATTTGGCTGACTTTGAAAGTCAAAACCACAACTGTTTGATCCAAATTCGAACTCCATACTTGAAATTCGTTGCGATTAGTAACTGATATTCACGTTCATGACATTAACGACCATTAATAAGGCTTTAAACCCTGACATTGATTCGAATTGAACCCAGTTATGGGTAATCAAACTATAATCAACGAAACCGTAACTAAAACCACTCGATTCGATCATTCGGTCTATCACTTTCGAAATCAAACACCCTGCGCATCTTGTACGAAGCCCCCAGGAACTTTTGCACACCTCTGTTTCATCGAAAAAGTGGTCAGTCTCGCCGGGAAGTAAACCAGTCATTGTCGGCATCAGTTTTAGCCGATCACACTGAATTCGAATCCAATACTGGTAATTTCCTATACCATTAGCTTCGTTTCAGTCTCTAGAATAAAAGCCCTATACTAATTGGGGCGTACATTGTCGAATTCAACTCAAACCGATTCTAGGGTTCTTCGGATTTTCAGTTTAATCGAACTCCATCTCAGACTTTGTTTTAATTCAATTAAATAACACCCTTAGAATCACAATACCTTGTTTACTCATAACCCTATGCTAATTTAATCTATTAACATCAGATTGTTCATGATCCGAAATCTAGGGATTATTCTTAAAACGATTTGGGGATTTCGATCCTAGCAACTTATTAAATCCAATTAAACTATATGACTAGTTTCGCATCACTCTAATCTATAGAAGCCCTATGATTTCAACTGATTCTATTATCGAAATTGACCAAATTGATTCTGTGTTCATAACTAGGGTTTTCGGCCCATCAATCCTTAATTAAACGATCTTAAACTTATTATTTTTGCAATTAAAACTCACCCCAGATTCGCAAACATCCGATTTACAAAACCCCTAACCTTTTGTTGCAATTCAGTGTCGAAATCGTTGGTTTTGGGACTGGTTTCAATCGGGTTTAATAGGGGGGAGAACACAGGAACTATACATGTTAAAACCAATTCATTCTGGGTTCTAATGCGATTACCCTAGCAGGTGTGTTGGTTAAGTGTGTGTGCTGGTGGGGAGGAGACCCGGGTTCGAGTCTCCCCACCCCTGTTTTTGGTTTTCATTATTTTTAAGCTATTATTTTAATATTAAACATATCCACATATTATTATACTAATATGTTTTAGCTTCGGAAATCACCCGTAGGTTCGGGTTTGGATTTATAACCTATTTTTAATATTACTTCCCCACTTTTAAAATAATATATTTATATTATTTTCAACCCGTGACTCCAATTAAAAATAATATATTTATATATTATTTTCGCCACGTTAATAAACTTTGTATAACGTTTCAAACTATTAAATAATATATTTATTTATATTATTACCCACATTGTTATGATCCGAATAAAAATAATAGTTTTATTATTTTTGTCACACAATTAATTATCGTGTTATTTCTCTAAGTTTAAAATAATATAATAATCTATATTATTTTCCTAACCCATTATTAAATGGTGCAAACGTACGAATGTTTATTAAATAATATTATATTCGTAGTTAAAGACGTTCGACATGAAACACTTTTATCTTAATTATTAAATTAAGAAACCCTTATTCCCAAGGACACGTTCGTCTACTCGTTAATCCTTAGAATGTTTTAGGACGTTCAAACTTCCGTGTCGTCGTCACAAATCCCATTGTATCCCTAATCATTATGTCTATAATTCTAGGGCATACGTAAGCCGTTTCAGGCTAACACTTGTGGTTCCAATCTCATTCTTGTGTGAATCTACCTAATACTCAACTCAGGTGAGTTTTCACGGCCCCTTTTACTGTTTTAAATTGGGGGAGAAAACATGACACAAACTCTTTTGGTTATTGTAATTCATATATATTATCACTTGTTATTACTAAGCGTAAACTCTATCATGAAAGTCCTCACATCGAACCGTTAATATGGACTTAGCGAGGTAATGTTTAGTAGTACTATTGGGTTTGACAAACCCATCCGTGTTAGCGCGCTAACTCGATTGGAGGTCGAACATGTGTAATATTGGCCTAGACATAGCACCATTGTTGATAGACATGGTGGGATGCACTCAAACATAAACTGTCAGCTTTCGGTTGCGAGCGCTTTAGTAGACATGAACATAGGCTAGCTACCTATTGATATTTATATTGAATGTACATAATCTGCAAACGCTTGTATTACAAACATTGAAACTTGTGAACTCACCAACTTAGTGTTGACCCGTTTTCTTACATGTTTTCTCAGGTCGTTAAGCAGGTACACGTTAAGGCATGCATGGTGTCTCTTGGTTATAATCATCACTTGTCAAACATTCAAACACTTGTTATGTTTTTGTTATTACTTAACTTGGGCGCGTTTGTTTTGCGCATTTACTTTTGTTTAAACGCTTCCGCACTTACTTTAAACTTTTATGATATTTCATTTTTGTTCCATATAGTGTCGTTTGATGTAACTAATGCCTGAGATCCTGGTTTGTCACACGCCAAACGGTAAAACCCCGTTAGTGGAATTTGGGGGTGTGACAAGAATGATTTACCTTTTGTTCCTAAATCTGTAAATGCTATAAGTTGTATTGAAAATTTTAGAAGTGCAGGAGTTGTTGTGACTAGCATTCCACAAGAAACAATGAGCAATCTGGAATTTTTCAGATTAAAGGAAGATCAAAGTCTTCAAGAAAGAAATGTTGAAGAAAGAGTTGCCTCTAGTTCTAATGCCTTAACATCACAATCATCTTCATCATCCTGTGATGACAATTATCAGGCTAAGCCGTCATGTGATAAAGTTTGTTTTAGTTGTGGAGAATCCAATCATGTTTTCAAAACTTGTAAATTGTTTACATATCAATTCAAAGAAGAAAATGTACCATCAATTATTCAAAATTCAGTTAAATGTGATTCAAATGTTTTCTCTAAATCACAACATAGTAGAGATTTTCGACGTAAAATGATTAAAAATGCTAAAAATAGATTGAAAAAGATTTGGAAAATTAAGAATAATGATCTTTTTGATGAACTTACTTCATTAAAGGAGGATTCTGACTATGATTTCCGAGAAGCATCTTGCAATATTAAGAAGTTCCAAGTCAACAATGGCTTGGGTACCAATGTCTGAATGATTCGGTTTGTGTAGGGGAAATCGAGGAGGATTGGAGACAACATCTGGTATGTCGACAATGGTTGCTCAATACATATGACCGGTCATTTTTCCTTGCTGCAAGATTATCATCGAATAGACGAAGATTTTGTCGCCTTTGCAGGCAATCCAAAAGGAGGAAAGATAGAAGGACAAGGAACGGTGTCCAATGGTGTAAATAGCTTAGAAAATGTTAACTTCGTCCTGCAGCTGAAGTATAATCTGATGAGTGTGTCCCAGATTTGTGATAAAAACTATTATGCCCTCTTTAACTCACTAGAGTGTTTGATTTTGAAGCCTGGAGTGGTCATTACGGAAGACCTAATCCTCATGCGTGCTCCTCGAAGATTCAATACCTATAGTCTGGACATGAACAACCCTTCAGGAATCGAATCATGCTTTCTCTCAAAAGCTTCAGAAGATGAGTCCTTCCTTTGGCACAAAAGGTTGGGACATGTTAACTTCAAGACAATGAACCGTCTCGTTCGAGGAAACCTTGTCACCGGTTTGCCTTTGAAAGATTTCTCACCCGTGGAACATTGTCTCTCTTGTTCCAAGGGCAAGCAACACAAATCCACTCACAAACCCAAAACGACCAATTCCATTGACTCCCCTCTTCAATTACTTCACATGGATATTTTTGGTCCTGTGAGCGTTATGAGTCATGGATGGAAATCCTACTGCTTGGTGATAACAGATGACTTCTCTCAGTTTACATGGGTATTCTTCCTTGCAAAGAAACATGAGACGCCAGAGGTTCTAAAGATTCATTTATTGAAGATCGAGAATGTGTTCAATCTTAGTGTGAAGACTACCTGAAGTGATCACGACACCAAATTCAAGAATTCCACTATGGATTCTTTTTGTGAAAGTAAAGGTATCTCTAGGAAGTTTAGTGCACCTCGTACTCCGCAACAAAATGGTGTAGCTGAACGACGAAATCGTATGTTGATAGAAGCAGCAAGGACTATGATCGTTGATTCTAAGCTGTCTGTCACGTTTTGGGCTGAGACATTTAATACCGCATGTTTTGTGCAAAACCGTGTTCTTATCAACAAAAGCTGCAACAAGACTCCTTATGAGATTATGTACAAGCGCAAGCCTGTTATTGATTTCTTCATAAAGTTTGGGTGTGTTTGCACAATGCTGAATACTTCAGACCAGCTAAACAAGTTTGAAGCTAAAGCTGATGAATGTTATTTCGTGGGCTATTCTTCCAATCAAATGGCATTTCGTGTTTACAACAAGCGAAGGAGAATTGTGCTGGAATCCACTGATATCAATTGGCACGAAAGCAATCACACGGACGCTAGGGATGGTACTGATTGGCTTTTTGATGTCGATTCTTTATTTAAATAATTTAATCTTCATGTGTTCACAAATATATCTGTTTCTACTAATCCTCTTATGTCTGTGAACAACCTAGGTACCTCTACTGCTTCAAGCTCATTTTCATCCAGTCAACATGTGGATGTTCGTCTTGTAATTTCTGTTGAAACCTGTTCGAGCTCCTCAGTGTCTGTTGCAACAAGTGAAACTGTTGAGGATCAAACTCCTCCAATATTGGATGTTGGTCAACAGTCCTCTTCTACATAACTTGCAGAAGATGAAGTAGTAATTCCTGACAACAACATCACCAATCTGGAAGAAAATCTAGCAGAGGATGTGATTCCACAATTACAGGTTCACAGAGATCATCCCACCAACAACATCATAGGGCCACTCAATATGGGAGTCAAAACTCGAAGTGCCACTGAAGCTATGAATGACGGTCTCTTCACCTGTTTCATTTCTCAGGTTGAACCTAAAAATATCAAAGTTGCACTGCTTGAGAACAGTTGGGTGGAGGCAATGCAAGAAGAATTACAACAACTTACCAAACTACAAGTGTGGAATCTAGTGGATCTCCCAAAGAACAAAGTCCCAATCGGCACTCGTTGGGTTTTCCGTAACAAGAAGGATGAAGGAGGAATTGTGGTTCGCAATAAAACCCTTTTGGTGGTTTAGGGGTTTTATCAAGATGAAAGGATTGATTTTGAGGAAGTTTTTGTACCAGTGGCTTGCTTGGAAGCCATCAGAATGTTTCTTGCGTATGCAGCCTACATGGACTTCATTGTCTATCAAATGGATGTTAAGAGCGCATTCATGTATGGAAAAGTTCAAGAAGAAGTTTACGTCAAGCAGCCACCGGGTTTCATTGACCCAACCTATCCAGACCGTGTCTACAAATTGGACATGGCATTGTACGGTCTTCATCAAGCACCCCATGCATGATATGAAACGTTATCTAAGCATCTGCTTGATAATGGTTTCACATGAGGTGCTATTGAGCAAACTCTGTTTAAGCGGAAGGATGGTGCGGATACTATTTTGGTGCAAATCTATGTAGATGACATCATTTTCGGTTCCACAAATCCAAGGTTGTGCAAGGAATTTGAAGAGGTGATGCGTTCCAAGTTTGAAATGAGCTCCACGAGGGAAATGAAGTTCTTTCTGGGATTGCAAGTTGATCAGTCTGAGTCAGGAATTCTCATTCACCAAGAGAAATATGCCAAATAAATTCTGACCAAACTCAAAATGAATGAGTCCCATCCTTTCAAAACTCATGTGGAAGTTCGACATTCGTTGTCTCCTGATTTGGATGGTGAAAGCGTTGATCAACACCTCTATCACTCAATGATAAGATCTCTCATGTATCTCACTGCCAGCAGACCTGACATCATGTTTGCAGTGTGTTTGTGTGCACGCTTTTAGGCTAATCCTAAACTCTCTCATTTAATTGTTGTCAAACGTATTTTAAGATATTTGAAGTACAAGCCAAAACTTGGGCTTTGGTATCCCAAAAATAACGTGTTTGATCTTGTGGATTATTCAGATTCAGAGTACGGGGGATGAAACTTAGACCAAAAGTCCACTTCTTGGGGTTTTCAATTCCTTGGCAACCGCCTTGTATCCTTGCAATGTAAGAAACAGACCACCGTTTCTCAATCCACCGTCGAAGCCGAATACATTGCTACAGCCCTTTGCTGTTCCCAAGTAAGATGGATCCACCATCAAATGCTTAATTAAGGGATAACCTTCCATGAAACCCCCATCCTCTGTGATAACAACTCCTCACATTACCAAAAATCCCGTCCAACACTCCAAAACCAAACATATTGAGATCAAACACCACTTCATCTGTAACTGTGTCGAAAAGAAACATATCTAGATCGTTGAATTCAAAACCGACAAGCAAACCGCCGACATCTATACTAAAGCATTCGACTCTGCCAGATTTGAGAAATTGATGGAGATGCTCAGAATGCTAAACGTTCAGTAACCTTTGTGCATATTGCCTTATCTGTTTAAACTTGTTAATCGGAAAGATTTAAAAAAAATATATATATATTTTACCTTTATGTATAGTTATTTTTTTTATTCGGAAAGTAAATATTTTGGGGGAGTTGGAAATTTATGTGAGAAAAGAAAAGAAAAGAATTGCTTTGTATATAAGAGAAAAGAAAAGAACATATTTGCTTTGTATATAGTTTTCTTGAGAAAAACTCTCATCCTCGATCTTACTGATATTATCAATTTTTTTTCAGGAAAATCGGATCCGACCCTGTGAGAAATGATAGAGTCTGATCACACTTCTCGAACATGGAATAGACCATAAGCGGTGGTGCTTACTGAGGTATAGCCGGTAGGCCCGACATACGGTTATAACCTTTAGTAGTGTGAAAATATAAATCTCAATCGTACATATGTGTTTGAACCATCTAACCCATTTTCAGCTAAGAAAACTGATTTAATTAGATATAGGCTTACGTGTGGGATTCTGATTCATACGCCAGGTGACCGTCAAAGTAACGATAATTACCGCCGATGACCCCGTCTGTTCTGCTTACGTAAAGATCTCGGGAGTTCATATTTTTCCCATCCACTTGGATGATTTAACCTCGTCTGTTTTGCTTACGCAAAGATCTCGGGTGTTCAACCTTTTCCTATCTACTTGGATAATTTTACGACTTCTTCTGTTTTGCTTACGCAAAGATCTAGAATGTTCGTATCTTTTTAATATCCACTTAGATATTTTTCATTTTACAACTTCTTATATCGAGTTGGATCTTATTTTATTTTTGGTGGAGAATATGAATTACCGAGATGGTACCCTGGTTAACCTGTAAGAGTTGATAGGATGAGTGCGGATATTTCTTGAGGATTGATAGGCTTTCAAAACCATTTTATTTCAAAACGTGGGGTACGTCGTGTTTCGTGCTTAAATGGTACCGCTTAATCACATGAAATCATTGTACAAACAAATGTTCGGGTTTATCTTAAACAAATATCAACTATCTTCAGGGATTCACAGTAGCTGATTGCAAAACGAAGTGTTTCAAGGGTCTGACCAGACATGATCTCACGTTGGATCTTTTCCAAGGTTAAGTGTACATATCCTTTTGTTGGTTTTTGCTTTTAGTTTTCTATTTGAATTTTAATCTTCCTTATTAGCTTGTTTAAGTAGATGTATATATGAAAGTTTTCCTTTGTTTTTGATAAGTATTTCATGACACTCGAAACTACATCCCAACCGAAACTACTCAAGCTACCCGAAACTACCTCCCACCCGAAACTACTCTGCCCTATCGAAACTAGTAGTTTCGACAGGGGCATTTTGGTCTTGTGTCAAACTTATATTAAATGTCTTCATAATCATGTACCTTTTCATGCTTAATTTCACTCTCACTATCTGAAACCCATTCACACCTTCCATTTCACACACAAAAGCTTGAAATCATCGGTCTAAGTCTGCAAGATCAGTGTTGCTTATCTGATTCCCCTATAGTCTCCATCATCAGGTTCGTTTTCTCATAATCGTGTTACTGGTTCTTTTGGCGAAGGCTAGAGTTTCTGTTTTAACCTTTTACGAATGAAATCATGGAGTTTGGGTTGTTTCTTGTTTAAACCTTGTTTATAACCTCATCATTGTTAATACCTCACACTTTTATTGTATATATTTACAGATTTCTCTACACATTTTGGTAAGATGGAGTTTCTACACTCAAAGGCCTTTTCTTACCTTTTACTTTATCTGTTTTTGCTTTTTAAGTCTGTATATAACAGCATATTCCTGTATATAACTTCTTTTATTGTTTGTCACTACTTTCTGAGAGGCTACCTTTGATCAGGGTTTTGGTATCGAAACTAGTAGTTTCAGGAAAAAAGGATCTTTGAATTTTAAAAGGTTATTATGTTTTTGAACAAGTTTTGCTTACTGAAACTAGTAGTTTCGTTATCCCCTGTGTTTACCCGAAACTATGTAGTTTCGATAGGTTATTGGTCACCCGAAACTAGTAGTTTCGGTCAGGGTGGTCTGAATTTTTTTTTCTAAGTGTCAAAATTATGATATCCTGTTAACTCTGTTTTTAGTAGGAATGGATCTTCTGTTTATCAAGAAGCACAATATCTGTGCCTTTCTCAATGCTGCAGATCCCAAGAGTGCAGATTTTGTTGAAGTCCTCAATTTTCTGGCTAACTCTAGCATCACCTTTGCCATTAGCCATGATCTGCCCGTTTTTGAATCAACCATTAGGCAATTTTGGGCTACTGCTACAAGAGTCTCCATCAACAACATTACACACATCAGAGCCACAGTCCACAATCAAGAAGTCTTATTCTATGAAGCAACTATTAGAGAGGTTTTACAATTCAATGATAATCATGAGGCTCCAGTGGAATTCACAAGTTACTACATCCGGGAATGTTTTCGAATAATGGGTCATCCAGACGAAGGGTTGCCAGATTATCAAGAATGCTCTTCCCCCACATTGGAGATACATTGTGCATGTGTTTATACACTGCATGTCTATAATAAAAGTTGGCTTCGACTCGACCAATGCACTGGTGGCCTCAGCTATTTTGGGCTTAATCAAGGGGAGGGATTACAATTTCTCAGGTCTTGTCTTCAAGCAAATGATTGAAAATCTAGCTGGAAAGGTTAAAGAAAAGTTCCTAGTTTACCCCATATTTCTACAAATAATCATCAACCATCTTCATCCTAACCTCCAACAAGATGGACCTCTTCTAGTGTTTGATCATATGATTGCTAAAACCCTTAGTTATATGAAGAGCTCAAGTTCAAGATCTAACAGAGTCATCGCTGATGTCCCTCTTTTTGGACATATAATTGGAGAGGTTGAAGAAGTAGTCCCAGATGTTGATCCAAATGTGTTTGTTGAATCCTCATCATCATTAGAAGAAGAACAAGGCAATCAGGGTAACCAAGAAGCAGAATTTGAGGTTGAAGTAGGTATACAACAAGAACAGGAAGCTGAGCAGCCAATTGTGGAAGCTCAATTCCTTGATCAAGAGATGGAGAATCTGGATCCTTTGGATTTTCAAGTTCATGATGCAAATATTGAAGCTGTTGCACATGTTGAAAGTGAAGATGTTGGGGAAGGTGAAGCAGATTCAAGTGAAACTTTAGATGAAGCCGTATATGAAACAGAAGACTCTGATTCTGAGGAGATAGGGGAACCTCCTCCCTCGTCATCTAAAAGACCAACTGATTCTGAATCTGACTACGAGTTTGAAGAGCCCAGAGCAAAGAAAATCAAGACTGGGCTGGAATCTCTCACCACATCATCAGAATCTCTCTTTGATTCACCAAGGCAACCATCACCTCCTCCATATCCCATTCATAACATTCCTACTCCTCAACCCACTCCTCAACCTACTCCACAACCCACACCTCTTGTCTCTCCTGAACAAGAGACATCTCATTCCATCTCAAGAGTTAAACGAATGAGTTTAGATGTCAAGAAGCTTAATGAACAAATGTCTCAAAAGGATGAATAAATCAAAACTCTGAAGTCTGATCTGGAAGCTCAAAATGAAGAAGTAAAAGACTTGAAGGTGGAAGTGGTCACCTTGAAGAACCACCTGGAAATCCAACAGACACAACTTGCAGTACAACAAGAGCAATTTTCAAAGCAGCAACAAGATCTGCTTGCTATAACTAACTTGGTCAACCAACTTAAAGCTTCCATGGTGCAATCCTCACAACAGACAAAAACTCAAAGGGAACCAGACTCACAAGATCAGGGGGAGACTCATGTATCTCCAACCACAGCCACTGGTGGTCCTTCCTCCTTTATATTTATAACTAACCCTGAATCCGCTGTGATTGTTCATACATGAGAAACTGAAAAGCTAAAGGATGTTGTGGAAGTAAAGGTAGAACAACCAGAGTATGACTTTCCCTCAGCAAGTCAAAGAAGAGCTGGTAGAGGAAAGGGTAAGGCCATAGAATCTAATATTCAGCTTGTGGTGTTAGATGAAGAAGAGGTTGGTTCAGATCATGAGCTAGACGAATTGTTAAAGCAGACTGATGAGTTCGGGACTATTGATGAGTTCCCTGAGATTGTGAGACTTGGAGAGGAACCTGAAGAAAAGACCAGGTATTTTACTGAAGATGGAGATGAAATAGAGGCATTATCAGACACAGAGATAGAGGGCCCAAACGTTCAAGTTGCCTTTGTTGAGCCTGAAACCACTATTGGGCCAACAGGCACTACTCAGGAAGCACATCAAGCCACAACAACCTTAACTGAACCCACTTCAACAGAACCAACTTCAATGGCTAAGTCTAATCCAGAATACCCTGACCATAAAAGGCTATGGATGAGGAAGTTTGTCACACCCCCAAATTCATTTACTTAGTGAATAAATAAACAAATTAAGGTCACAACTATTGGTAACATTACACAACAGCGGAAGTTAAAGTAAAGACTTCTGAATATTGAACACCATTACAAATACTATAATAAACTTGTACATTGTCCTAGAACCATGTATAGGTGAAAGCCATCTTGAAGTTTGACGATCATACTCCTTCGGCTTCTAGGGTTTAATCCAAAAGGCTAACCTATTCCAACCATGCCATGACTATGAATTACCTGAAAAACATACTTAAAAATGTCAACACAAAGGTTGGTGAGTTCACAGGTTTGATTGTTGCAATGTAAAGTGATTTTCCTTGAAAACATTGATATTGTGTACATGGCCATGACACGAAACTGTTTTCCTTGAAAACATTTAAAATATGTACACGGGTTTAATGTAAGGTTGTTTTCCTCGAAAACATGTGATGACTTCATAGTCATAAAACGAGTAGTTTTCCCAATGAAAACATGTGATGACTTCATAGTCATAAAACGAGTAGTTTTCCCAATGAAAACATGTGATGACTTCATAGTCATAAAACGAGTAGTTTTCCTAGTGAAAACATGTGATGACTTCATAGTCATAAAACGAGTAGTTTTCCTAGTGAAAACATGTGATGACTTCATAGTCATAAAATGAGTAGTTTTCCCAATGAAAACATGTGATGACTTCATAGTCATAAAACGAGTAGTTTTCCTAGTGAAAACATGTGATGACTTCATAGTCATAAAATGAGTAGTTTTCCCAATGAAAACATGTGATGACTTCATAGTCATAAAATGAGTAGTTTTTCCAATGAAAACATGTGATGACTTCATAGTCATAAAACGAGTAGTTTTTCCCAATGAAAACATGTGATGACTTCATAGTTATAAAACGAGTAGTTTTCCCAATGAAAACATGTGATGACTTCATAGTCATAAAACGAGTAGTTTTTCCAATGAAAACATGTGATGACTTCATAGTCATAAAACGAGTGGTTTTTCCAATGAAAACATGTGATGACTTCATAGTCATAAAATGAGTAGTTTTCCCAATGAAAACATGTGATGACTTCATAGTCATAAAACGAGTAGTTTTTCCAATGAAAACATGTGATGACTTCATAGTCATAAAACGAGTAGTTTTTCCAATGAAAACATGTGATGACTTCATAGTCATAAAACGAGTAGTTTTCCCAATGAAAACATGTGATGACTTCATAGTCATAAAACGAGTAGTTTTTCCAATGAAAACATGTGATGACTTCATAGTCATAAAATGAGTGGTTTTTCCAATGAAAACATGTGATGACTTCATAGTCATAAAACGAGTAGTTTTCCCAATGAAAACATGTGATGACTTCATAGTCATAAAACGAGTAGTTTTTCCAATGAAAACATGTGATGACTTCATAGTCATAAAACGAGTGGTTTTCCCAATGAAAACATGTGATGACTTCATAGTCATAAAATGAGTAGTTTTCCCAATGAAAACATGTGATGACTTCATAGTCATAAAACGAGTAGTTTTCCCAATGAAAACATGTGATGACGTCATAGTCATAAAATAAGTCGTTTTTCCTTAAAACATTGATAATGTGTACATGGCCATAATATGAAACTGTTTTCCTTGAAAACTTTGATAAAAACATTTTCACGTAAACGAATGGCAAAACCATTGGTGTATAAGTGATTGGCAGATCCATCTGCACGAAAACGTTTCAATGAATATGGTAAACAAAACAAGTAATGTTGACCCATTTGTAGACTAGCTAGGAATACAAATAATATGTACATACATAAGGCATAACCAAACCATGACACAGGTGTTTTGCCCCTCGCTCATACCTCACGAGCAATGTTTGAACACTATGCGGTCATTTGGCCAGAGGGACCCATGGTTAGCGCGACTAACCATGACCGGGGGTGTCAATCCCAATAGTACTATCCATAGAATCCCAGGCTATCCTTAGCTAATGGTTATAAAATATGATGGTCAGGGGGCTTTACGAGCTCCAAACGTGTTCACTCATGCAAACATAAAGGTCGGGTCTTGTTTTCTTGTTACCATATGAAAATGTTTATAAGTATGTGTTCCATGTTTTCTAAGATGTATCAAGTAATGATGTTTCGTGTTTTCAAACGTGTTATGGAAGTATGTTTCTCCCCCGATGTTTCTAAAACATTAAAAGTTAAAAGGGGACAGTGAACTCACCTCAAGTCCAGCAAATGCGATCACAAGCTCAACTGACAACAAGTGAGCGCAACGATCCTAAACGGTTCCTATTGTTCAAACAAGTGTTGTCAATATCAACAACAATATAACTAGGATCGTGTCCTAACATTACGGTTTCAAATCTAAACCCAACCCATGTTGAGGACATCTAAGTTGTAGAAACCAAATTCTTTATTTTTAACGAAAATTGGGCAGAGTCCCGTTTGTTTTTGGCTAAACCCGACAATATCCAATTGTCCAATCACAACATCAACTTTCACCAATAATCCAATAAACCGCACTTTAGATCCTAATACTAAAGTCATACTTCAATTCGACAATTATTTGATAAATATATAAAAACTATATAATTATAATACAATTTAACGTGCCCGAAAAACGTTCTCAAAGGACGTCCCCGACAAAATTTATAGGTCCCGTGCTACTACCTGACAATAGATATATAAGTGTTTCGGGTCATACCTTAGCCTACAAGCCGTTCTAAGCGGTTTTGTACGAAAAGCTGAGCACGACGTGAGAAGAAACTTGTTTCGCTCATAACTTGATCATACGAACTCCGATTGAGGTGATTCAAGCGGCCATGAACTCGTCTCGCCAAGCCCCACCAGAGCCGCCGGTCTCCGCCGCCGTCGCCGGAAAACCGGACAGTGACCGGATTTGGTGGTTTTGGCCGGAAAGCTTCACTTTTTCGACCCAAACTTCTTCGTATGCGTAGATCGGACCTTTAGGAACCCTTTTCTAGCAAAAGCCCCATTTGTCGAGGTCGCCGGAAAAGTGTTTTTGGCCGGAATCTCCATCACCGTCGCGAATCAGAGGGAACCGTCACCACCTTTGGAATCAGGGTGACGAGACCTAGTGGGCTAGGTGGTTCACTCGCCGCCACTCGCCGGCACCGCCGCCGCCGACGCCGTGCTCCGCCGTCTGCCGGAGTCCGGCCACTGCTCTCACTCTCCCCCATTTTCACCTTTTGTGTGTGTTAGATTTGTTTGGATAAATGAAGAGAATGAGGGGTGTTCTAGTACTTATAGGCGGGGTTTTAACGAGTTTAATTCGTGTAACGAACCCGTCTCCGTCATGTTCTTGCGTTAATCGATTGCTCAATCTTTATTTTAAAATTCTTAGAGCTTTAAAACGTCATTAATAATATTATCCACGTATTTTAAGCCGTGAGATTTAAGTTTCGGTTGATGAACGAACATGTACGCATTGGTACCACGTTTTCACGCATTCGTTCTTTTTAAACGTTTTCGCTCCGAGTTTGTAGAATATTATTTTACCAATGATATTAAAATATTATTTGTTATATTTGTCGTATCGCATACGTATCGGTAACAATCGTACTGTTATTGTCAGTTTTATGAGCATCTAACGTGAATTAGCATCCGTTTATACGTACTACGCGTGTATTTATCTGTATAGTCTTTCATCTCAATATTAATACTTGATGTAAAATAATTCATTATCTTTCATAATCGTTCTGACGAATATCTGTTAGTGACTGATGTCTAACACGTTAAACGTTTAAAATACCGAATCGCGTACGTGCATCCATTCTTTCTTAAATTCTCATAACTGCGTAACAAGTCACTAGACTAAGCCGTGTGACTAATATGATATTCGGATTGTGTAAATTGAAACCTCTAACGTGCTTGGGTTCTTATTGGGCCTCATTGGGCCTAGTTGGGCATAGTCCAACAACTAGGTTTTAGATGCAGTAATTTTTGTAGGTGTCACAAAGTTGCCTGCTGAGGAGCTTCCTAAGCATTACAAATGGTTTGCTGAGTACCAGGAACTCAAGAGACCCCTAATTGGATGGAAGTATGACAAAGAGAGGTCTCTATACATTGTGAGAAGATATAAAGGAGGAGTTGAGCACTTCAAGACTTCACATGAGTTCAGCTCCCTCCCAAGATATGACTTGAGGGCTCTTACCAAATTACCCCTTCAAAATCCTGATAAAGTCAATGAAGCTCGTAACTTTGAGTTGCTCCTGCAACAACAAGCCCTTAATGACTTCAGGTCAATGAAAACCACACTCCCAAAAAGAATCGTCTCCAAAACCAGGATTCATCAAACACAGAAGCCTTGGGTAAGCCTGAGGTACAAACCGGTAGAAACTGTCAAATCTATCATGCTGCCACGGTCTGTACCATTTCAGCTCCAAAATTTTAGAAGATGGTATTACAACCCAACTATTGGAAGTGCAATGATTGAATGTGAAGGCAAGGAAGACATTCAGATTTTTGAGCCCATGGAGCTATTAAAATTTCAACCAGAGGATCTTGAAGTGTTATTCAACAACCCTATCAAGATCTTTCATGAAGATGATGAGGCTGATGCCATGGCTTATCAAAGGGTGGTGACTGTAAATGCAAAGCCTTTCTTTAAGAAACCAAGTCAAGAGCCAACTGCTTAGTGCGAGTAGAAGACAATGATGCAATAGCTTAGGGGGAGATTGTAGGGTTGAAACTTTGGTAAGATAAGTCATCATTGTATGTTTTTGAACAATTGTTATCTTTGTTTATTTCCCTATATTTCAGTTATTTCAGTTTGATGTAATTTACTATTTTTAGTCTAAGTCTGGGTCATCGAAACTACCTAGTTTCGGGTAAGTCTGTTCACCTGAAACTAGTAGGTTCGATAGGTTGTTTCACAATTGTAAATGCTCACCCGAAACTAGTAGTTTCGGTGAGCATAGTTTCTATACCTATCAGCTTCCTATAAATAGCCTAGTTAGAGAATATTTAGGGTGTTGATAGCGGCTGTAACCCTGTATTCTCTCTTTCACAGTTTCTTTGAATCAATACACATTTGAAGCTTTTCAATTGTTGTTCTTACATTTTCACATCCTTATTGTGTTGATTCTAGTGTGTTTAGCCTGTTTATCTTCACCACTTTCTGTTTCTTACCTCTGTTTCACCACTATACACACAGATTCTGCCTGTGGGTATGTGTAATTGATCATCTGAGTGGTTCTACCTAAGAATCAGGACCTACATTATTATACTCATATTTTTTCTACTCTACAAACTCAACACAATGAAACATAATATTATTCTTCCACCTTCATCATCGAATGAGTACGAGCCATCCGATTCTAGTAGGCTTGAATTTCTTGCCAGTGTTGTCACCGCCGCATCCAAAGTTGAAGACACCGGACAATAAAAAAAATATGTGCCACGTGATCGTCAAAAAGCTCTTGACGTTCTAATGAAATATTAGTTCGACAATAACCCAAAATACGATGAAGGTATGTTTCGAACGAGATTTCAGATGCCACGAGATTATTTTTAAAAAATGTTGAAATTGTATTTTTTTTGTTAAATATATTTAATTTTAATTTAGAAAATAGAAAAATAGAATTTGGCTTCATTTTTATAGCACCCCTTACAATTTTGGTTCATTTAGGTAAAAATATGGTAGCACTTCCTCATTGATGACTTTTATTTTGGTTCAATTTGGAGTGCCTCCTTCACCCTAAGAGCATGTGGTATATATGCGTGAGAGGCTCTCGTGAGCATGGCTCACGGTGTGAGAGGGTATGCAACACCACCCCCTTGATGGTGTGAGAGGGGGGGGGGTGAGATTTCACCGTGAGAATCTGTAGGTCCACATGACTCATCTGCAGATCTATCTCGTGACAGGACGTCTCGATAACACGGAGTGCGGAATCCTACCGTGTAAACGTTTGTATACGAATTGACAATAGAAACAACAGGTAAATAAACTTTCTCTTTGTATTCCACAAAACACAGAGTTTACAAATTCACATAATACAATCGTTCAAGCCCCTTCTGCTATGAACTTGTACAATATTCCTTAGGCGAACTTAACAAGTTCGCTTCTAAAGATGCTTAGGCGAACTTGTTAAGTTCGCCTCTCTATGAACTTATACAGAATTTTATTAACAGTTACAAAACATGTCCTAACAGACTCCCCTTTAATTGTTGCTAACAATTCTATTAATTACAAGTCAAAGACTCTAAGACTAAGACATAATATCTTCAAGCTCGTTGTCACCAGAATATGCTCCAACAGACTCCCCCTTGACAACAGCTTTAGAAGATTGTCATCCGTCTTCATATATCATCAAACACACTGTAGTCTTCGTCTTGTTCATCTGCACTTTCTCTTTCTATCTAGAAGAAAACTTGGGAGAAGGACCCCTTGTCAACTTCTGTCTGCAATATTCAGTTTTTGCAAAGGAGAATAACCAAGAATAACCAACAATTAAGATTTCCATGGAAGCTGGAAAAATAAAATCTTTTTGGTTTTTCAAACATAAGACTCATAAAATCTTTTTGGTTTTTTTTGTACAAACTAAAATGTAAAATACAAAATCACATCTTTTTGGTCGAACATCACGAGTAAGAAGATCATATAAGTATAAACAATGAATCAATCACACATTTTGGATAAACATCCATAAACATTCTATGGGTATCCTATCCAGATTCATTCTTTCATTTCTTTCTTTTGAATTTCCAAACAATTATATGAAGTAACATCTTTTGAATCAGATAAGATCAAATCTTTTAAGCTTCAACCAAAACATGTAATGATACGCGAAGAACTCCAAAGAAGATGGGATCAGATCATAACATGCTTATAATATAAATTACATACGAATTTGCAACACATAACATGTCAATCTAAGTTGTCAATATTATAAGAATTAAAACCATCAGTATCTTTGTCCCATGTTCTTGTGAATTAAGGTACCATTTATTTTGTAATACAACGTGTACCCCACAAATATGCCAACAGAAATTTAAATCTGCACTATCTTCAAGACATATAAGATCATTGCAAGATAATATTCAATCTCCAGGATGAATTATACCGATAAACACAGGAAAATATCAAGCAGAGAATCAGAATGATTCAGAATCGAATGATTCAGAATCGAATGATTCAAATGTCTTGGTTTGGATGAAGTATCATGATTCATAGTAACAGAAAGATTGTACCAATAGAATTCTTCAACATAAGATTGATCAAGGAATCGATTGATTCAATGACATAGGGTAGCGTGATCCAACTGTTATTTGGATATATTCAATGGAATCAGGATAATGTTCCAAGGGCTAGTATATGTTCCAACAGATGTTATCAGAAACATATATTAGTCCAACTTCACGTTGCATGTTTTTCGTGGCAGGGGCAGTGAAGTGAACTGAAAAATTTGTGTTTAACGACATAACCGATACTGGTCTCGTGAAGTACTTTATATCTTATATTCTTTATATGATAATACACACACACCCAGCATACCATGGGTTCAAATCACAGTTGTCACAAAGATCATTATGTTGTCACACTACTAATGGATCAAAGATACTCATAGCCTATCGACAGTTCATACTACATGCTAGTATCCAAATTAAAAATATAAGCACCAAGCATCAATTTTTGTTAAGCATAAGCAGTTATGAAGCTATCATCTCCCATACTGTGCAGTCTAAGAAGTTCTGATCAAAACATTTATCATAGATATATTAGATGAGCATCATAAAGTCTAACTAAGGTCATGTGTGACTGAACATCTACTGATGTACTATCATTTCTCCTTATAACTTCAAGTAATGTCGATTTTAACCTTTTCAATTGGTTTGGCTTTTTCAAAATATTTTTCAAAGAAAGTAAAACAAACGAAAATAAACCTTCCATGAAAATATTTTATGAAAAACATTTTACTTGGTTACTTGGGATTAAGCAAGTCAATTAATTAAAAACTCAAACCGATGTAATCCTGTAATTGAATGCCTTTGCCTTTGTCACCAACACAAATATGTACTCCCCTGTCCTATAGACCCCCCCCTCAACTAGTCAAATGGTTGCATCAATGACTTTATGCTCACCATTGTCATCCTAAGTTTCAGGTTATCATTTGGACTTTGTAAAACTCTTTCCAAAACATCGTGTGTGACATATTCTCCCCCTTGAGCATCAAGTAGTTGAATCAAATAGATTCTCAGTTATCAACAACTCTTTACTCTTACAGATGCCATTCCCTGTCACGTGCTAAGAACAACCACTATCAACAACCAAAATGGTATTAATAGTCCCTCTTGGTTAATCCTGCACATCTAACAAGAAACATTAATTTGAAATTGGGACCCAAGCCATGGTAGTCATGGGTCGTCCATCTGTATCAAAATAAAAAACCTCACTCCATTCACAATCGAATCTCTCATCGATTTTTGGTGATTGCTCCGACGAGTCAGAAACATAAACTTTAGATTTCCAAATATACTTCTGTTCGTTAAGTTCTTTTTGCTTAAAATGTGAAGTGTTTGAACAATCTTGTTCATTTGAAAAATGTTTAGATTGTGAAAACTCTTGTTGTTCTAAAAGTTTTCTCAATCTTCTGTTTCTTCTCCGCCTTTGAGGTCTAGAAAGCCTAACCTCAGATTTTGAATTACCCTTTGGTGTATCATGAGGTTTAACCACACTTGGGTTAACATAAGGCTTACCATGAGTTCTTACCTTTTCTGGAGTAACATGTCGGTTACCTTTGTCTTTGTGAGGACAATCCATCCGAATGTGACCCACAAGACCACAGTAAAAGCAAGATCTCGTCTCACGATAATCTCTCATATAAGGAATCTTCACACGATAAGATGCACTTGAAGAAGATTCTCCTACATGAACTTCTTTTGGGGATTGAGAATGAATAAACTTTTTCTCAACAGGTTTTGATTCAGGCTTCACCTTCTCAGGAACTACATGCTTCTTCCGTTTATTTTAGTAAGGACAATTCACCACAATGTGTCCCATCTCATTACAATGAAAACATGTACGCTTGTCTTTGTAATATCTGACATATGGAACTCTCCTTGAGTTTGAAGAACGTCCAAATGTATTATTTTCAGATGAATTAGAATCAACTTTTGAGTCTTCTTTCTTAACCTCTTTCGGTATCCCCTCTACCTTAGCTTCATCAAAATATTCATCATCACTCTCATCAGAATACACCATATCTTCACCTGTGATTGGATTCACCTCCAACACAGTCTTAGGATCTAAATCCTCATCTTTTATAATCTCAGGTGTAACAGAATAATTTCCGTTGAGTGGTGGAGGAACATAACCAATACCACTAGTTACCTTCCCCTCTTCTGTATTATTAAAAAATCCCAGTAAGAATGATGAATTTCCAAAGCTTTCTAACTTTCTGTGTAATCTGATCACATCTGCTTTAGATTCAGCTAGTTTCATATCTTTCTCAGCAAGATCATTATTTCATTTCTGAATTTCTACAAAGGACATATCTAGGTGATATGCCTGCTCTTTGATCTTCAAAGTCAGAGAACTTATATCCCTCTTCAGTGATTCTATCCTTTCAACACACACATTCTCATTATCTTTTAATTTCTGATTTACCGTGTGCATGGATTTCATATCACAAATGAGGTTGATGTTATCATCCATAACCCTCATCATTTTATCCTTCACTGAAATACAGGTAGAACAAAACGTTTCAGAGTTAGAAACTACCGTATCCTTTTCTTCTAAAGAGGATGCACCAGGAGCCATGAATACGTCATCATCAGCTTCACCCTTTTGAGCAACAATGATAGGCTCTGTATCAATTGCTGATTCACTAAGATCATCTTCAACTGTCTGAAAGCTTTCTTTAGTCATCACATCAGTCTCAGTAGATTGAGTACTTTCACTAGAACGAATACTCTCACTATCAGTTAAATATGCAGAAGAATCACTTTGAGAATCACCCTGCTTCTCCAATACTTCTTTGATCAAGACCACAAACGCTTGAGAAGTTGCTTCACCCTTTTTCTTCAATGCTTCCCATAGATCTCTTGAAGTTGGACACTTCCCGAGACTATGAATGATTTCTTTTGGTAAAGACATCGTTAAAGTTTCACACGTTTTCATCTCATGATCAAAATTCTGCTTTTCTACTTTAGTAAGAGCTGTCACTGGTTTAGGAACATCACGAAATTCCAGAAAGTCAAAAGTAGGATGCACATATCCTTCTGTTATTGGTCACCAAAAATTTTCATCAGTTTCTGATACGAACTGTTTGAACCGGACTTTCCAGCTACGGTAATCTGATATGCACAAAAGCCTCGGTGGCATAGTTCCAATCTCATTATCATCACACGAAATTGACATTTTGAAATTTTTGTGAAAATATTCGGGAAAAAAATTTCCCGCCAAAATACTCGTTTTAAAAATTTCAAAAAAATTCAAAATTTCAAAAATGATTCAAAACAACAATATAAGCTTTCCCTAAAAATTTCAAAAATTTCCCGCCAAAATATCCTATTTTTTTTAAAAAAAAATTTCAAGAACACTAGCGAACTAGATAAGTTCGCCTGAAATTAGTAAGCCTAATACTGCCTGAGCGAACTTAATAAGTTCGCCTAAACTTCACTAAGCAAATAAGACCACAAGCAAACTTGATAAGTTCGCCTAATCAATATGTTCGCCTAAACTGAGTGAAGAGAGCTTGATAAGTTCGCTTAAACTGAGTGAAGCGAACTTGATAAGTTCGCCTGCAACAGAATCTCAGCAAGTTCGCCTGCTTCAGCTGTAACAAACTCAGGAAGATCTTCAAACCAAACACAAACTAATCAGCACCGAAAATCATCATTTCTCACAGATAAGATGGAATTTGAAGAAATTGGAACGTAGGATTTAGTATTTTATGAATTAGAACACTTCTATCGGATTAATTTCACCAAAATCCACTTCAAATCCACGAATTCAGCAGCAAAATCAAGTTCAAGAATACATGATTCAAGCACTAGCCATTTGTCTGAAATCCTCTTCAATAACATTTGGATCATGAATCTTTCCTCCAATAAAATTTTCATAAGAAGCCATAAAGTAAGAAAACATCGCTAAATAATCATCAGCAACTCTTTGATTCATATTATGTGTTCCAGATGAAGAAGAAGCTGTATTTACAGAGAAACCAGAATGACTTGGAACCCCAGAACAATGATCATTAGAAACATCTTGAGTATCACCAGAAATGAACGCAACCCCTGCACCAGTTTTGCCAGAAGTCTTAGCAAAATACATTGAAGGATCTTGAATATGCTCCATATTGGTTTCCTTTTTCTTCATATTCAAATCATGTGATTGAATCTTGCCAAGAACCTCTTCAAGAGACATAGTTTTATACTTGACATTCTTTTTTATCAAAACTGAATACACATCAAATTTAGATGGTAATGCCTCCAAGAACTTATCATTTATCTCTTCAGTCTCATAAACCACTGAAGCACTTGACAATTCACTCAGCAAATGATAGAATCTCGTTACAAGATCATCAAGAACCAAACACAAATCACGAGCAAAAGCTCTGATACCACTTGTAGGTCCACATGACTCATCTGCAGATCTATCTCGTGACAGGACGTCTCGATAACACGGAGTGCGGAATCCTACCGTGTTAACGTTTGTATACGAATTGACAATAGGAACAACAGGTAAATAAACTTCTCTTTGTATTCCACAAAAACACAGAGTTTACAGATTCACAGAATACACCCGTTCAATCCCCTCTCTTTTTTTTAAGAACACTAGCGAACTAGATAAGTTCGCCTGAAATTAGTTCGCCTGATACTGCCTGAGCGAACTTAATAAGTTCGCCTAAACCTCACTGAGCGAACAAGTCCACAAGCGAACTTGATAAGTTCGCCTAATCAATAAGTTTGCCTAAACTGAGTGAAGCGAACTTGATAAGTTCGCCTGCTAAGTTCGCCTGCAACAGAATCTCAGCACTAAGTTCGCCTGGTTCTGTAACAAACTCAGGAAGAAGATTCTTCAACCCAAACACGAACAACCAGTACCGAAAATCATCATTTCTCACAGATTAGAAGAAATTTGAAGAAATTTGACCTTAGGATTTAGTATTTTATGAATTAGAACACTTCTATCGGATTAATTTCACCAAAATCCTTTTCAAATCCATGAATTCAGCAGCAAAATCAAGTTCAAGAACTTGAAAACCCCATGGATACAAAAACTTGAAAAAAATGAAGAAATTTGAAGAAATTGGACCTTAGGATTTAGTATTTTATGAATTAGAACACTTCTATCGGATTAATTTCACCAAAATCCACTTCAAATCCGTGAATTCAGCAGCAAAATCAAGTTCAAGAACTTGAAAACCCCATGGATACAAAAACTTGAAAAAAATGATCAATTTCTTGTCAAATTGTACACAAAATCGTCTCTAATCATCAAGAATCAAACACAAATCATGAGCAAAAGCTCTGATACCACTTGTAGGTCCACATGACTCATCTGCAGATCTATCTCGTGACAGGACGTCTCGATAACACGGAGTGCGGAATCCTACCGTGTTAACGTTTGTATACGAATTGACAATAGAAACAGCAAGTAATTAAACTTTCTCTTTTTATTCCACAAAACACAGAGTTTACAAATTCACAGAATACAATCGTTCAAGCCCCTTCTGCTCACTCCTGAACAGAATCTGTAAACTTCTATTTATAGACACAATCTCTGCAATAGGCGAACTTAACAAGTTCGCTTCTAAAGATGCTTACTATATGAACTTGTACAATATTCTTTAGGCGAACTTAACAAGTTCGCTCCTAAAGATAAGTTCGCCTCTCTATGAACTTATACAGAATTTTATCAACAATTACAAAACATGTCCTAACAGAATCTTCACGAGAGGGAAAGGGCATCAACCACTCCAAATCTATTTTGGTGTGTTGTACCTTGTGTTTGTACAATTGTACTATTTATATAAAATTAATATATAATTATAAAATGCATTTAATGCTCACACCACCCTCACTCACTTGGGTATTTCCCTTGCCAAGTGAGGTTGATGTGAGAGTTGAAGAATATGACGTGGCGCCACGTGGCAACCACTTTTCCCCTCACTAAACCCTCACTCACTTGGGTATACCACATGCTCTAATGATCAAATACGGAAATTTAGTAACCTTTATTGTTTAGAATTATTTTTATCTTTCTAAAATAATTTTTATTATTTAGAATTATCTCTATCTTTTTAGAAATAACCTCTCTGTTATTCGTTAATTACATTTTTTTTATTTATTAATTTTTTTTAACAACAAATTTTTTTACTCTTAAATACCACATCCGTTATTCGTGAATTACATAAACATACAAACAAAGAATAACCAAAAGTATAATCATGATAAAAAGTTCTATCATGTCAACAAACTTTTTTTTTGAATGACCAACGAGTACTATAAACCCGCCCAGGTAAATTCATTGGCGAAAGGCCATCCACGCCCGCAAACGCAGACAACGCTGATGACTTGGTCCGCTCACCATTCCAGGGGAAACCCATCACACGAAGGCCCACTGTGTTAAACCCCTAGCCCACCTAAACATATTGCAAAAGTGAGACTCGAACTCATGACCAGATTGAAAGGCCATGGAGATGCCTCCTCCAAACCAATTGATTTAGAGCTCATCGGCATTATTAACAATATTTAAGCTTAGATCCTAACTAAATCAAAAGACATAATAACTATTAACTATATAAGAAATCTCAATCCTTTAATCATACAATGACGAGAGGTTTTGTCAATAGATATGTAATTTACCATTAATAAAAAATTTAACGAGTTTAATATTTGTTATATTAAAAAATAATTTTTTAGAAATAATTTTTTAGAATATGTAATACATCATCTTCAAAAGATGAAAACCATACATAACAAAATAAGGATATTTTATTAAGCATTTTCTAATGACGTATTTTTATTTTTATTATGAGTTTAGTAATTGCTTTGGTCTTATATTCACATGAACCAATCTGAATTAGACCGAATAATATGAAATCGAGTGACAGACATCCGATCACTGAAAATTTCCGACATTCATGGAAAAAGTTCATGGGTCTTGTCCACCAATTGTGACGTTTCCATCATACTGGGCCCATAACTCAAGAAGTAGCTCAAGTTATTACTCTTTTCCGTTGGTTCTTCAATCTTCCAATGACAGTTCTTCAAAATCCGTACTTCAGTGAACTAGCCTCGATCAGTCGAAATTCGGTTCTTAAACCGAGAGAGAGAGAGCGAGAGAGAGAGAGAGAGAGAGAGAGAGAGATTTTATGAAAGCAAGGCTATTCAAAAAGCTCGCGACTCGTGATTCGCTCGAAGCTCGTTTGTAAACGAGTCGAGCCCATTATCAATATTTCAGCTTGTTAAGATAAACGAGACTGAGCCCAACCTAGCTCAGTTTTTAAATGAGCTAAGCCGACTCGACTTGTTTAGTGTTACAAGCCATATGAAAGAATCTATACTATATAATAAATAAAGGTTTTCAATGCCACATGTCACATCCACATTTATTCTCATCATTTTTTTCCGTCTCTCTCTCTTATTAAATACATTTCTATCTTTTAATAATAATATATTTTTAAAGAAATACTAATCTATATATTATATTAATAAATAAATCTACTGACATATTTTGACTAGTGTATGTGTTAACATATTATATTGTATTCTACGGGTTTGTTCAACCCGTGTAATACACGAGTTTTAAAAAAAAAATTGTTACTTAATATATAATATTAACCTAGTATAGAATATAATCTACTTTTTTGGGTTGGATCATTTAAAGTGAGCTCAATGGGTATTTGGGCATTGGGCCATTTAAAGGGCTCAATTGAGAGAAAATAGGTATTAAATTAAATTTGGGTATTTTTTATACCGATAACGGTTATGAAGGATCCATGTCGTCGTCAACCTATGCTTAAACCCTAGTTCCACATTGCCATGGAATCATGTGGAGGTGCTAGCCACGAATCGGAAAAACTATCAGCAGTCAACGCCTAGTTCTAACAAATCTGTCATCGATCTGCGCATATGTAGGTAATCATGATCTCTTACTACATCTATAATACGTTAGAGTATTGTGAACGATTTGATTGTCAAATTAGATTTTTTGTCCTCAATTTGATTAAACTGTTTTCATTTCCGACGAAAGTTTGAATAATACTTGAAGAACATTAGGGCAAATTGGTCGTACAGTTTCACCACGCTTAGGGAAGAGGAATGAAATTGGGGTTGTATGTTTGTCAGAAAGACTAATCGCAAAACATAGGCGCGACGGTGGCGGTGGTGGTGGAGTGATGGCTGCAGCGACAATGAGTAGGTGGTGGAGGCAAAACAATGTTCCCACATTTGGACTTTTTTTAAGTTAACAAGTTTTATGTTGGTTTTGAGCCGCTGACTAATTTGAGTAGACTCAAATTTACACAATGAACCCATATCATAGTTGTCAAAGGCGCAAGGCGCACTCAAGGCGCAAAGGGTGAGCCTTGGGCATAGGCGCTAGGCGCTTAAAAAGCGAGGGCCCGAGATAAGCAAGGCGCATAGCACAAATATACCATTTTTGGGGTTTTAGACATGTTTTAGGCTAGTCGCGGGCCAGTTTTGGATTGTTAAGACTAGTTTGCCTGGAATTTGTAGAATTTTAAGGATTTGGCCAGAATCTCACTGGAATCCGACCAGAATCTAGCCGGAATCTCGCTTGAAGGTCGCCGGAGGGCTTGGGTTGCAGCAAAGCACTTTTCCTATGCCTCACCTCGCCTGAGGGCCTAGGCGCACGCCCGGAGGGCTTTTGACAACATAGACCCATATACAATTTATTTTGGCCAAAATCAACCTATTTGGTGAATAATGGGTCATGATTGCCACATATACTTCTCATTTATGATCATTTATCACTGGTTTTGTCTTGCCTTGGACTTATCAAAGGAATGGTCCCAACTCCCCACTGATGAGTTCCGAGGAGTGTAAGCACTTCTGGCACACACCCTTCTTCACATCCCTGAGTAGACTTGATCTTTAAAAAATTTCCCGTCACACAAAGCTCGAAATTCATGAATCTTAATGCAATGTTCTTCGCATCTTACTCCCGAAAAGAACATCACACATATACATACATGTTTTAAAGTATAATGTGGTAATCTTTCGGATTTATGTTTAATAAAAGTTTGGAACCTGATCTCAGTGTAGTCTAAACTAGTGTGCCTGGTACTAATAGATTGAATAGTTAAGAATTTAGTTTTCTTCTACACGCCACTTTTTGCTTTGACCTGTTAGAGATGAAACATAACTTATATCAACTAATTCTTAAGTAAATGGATCGAGATTGCCACTCCTAGTTTTTTGAGGGCATGACACAAAAGTTGAGATCTAGTTGAGTTCATCAATACTACAATAAATTATACTTGATTGAAGATTTGATCCAAAGTGGCTTTAATGGTTATGCTGCGTGCCCATGATTCATGTTTTCCTATTCACTGTATCAGAACCTCACGACTCGAGGCTTTGTCCTGAGGCTTAAATTAGTGATATAACAATCTTTCGAGTTTCCAGAAAATCTTAAAAGACATCAGTTGAATTACAAGATGTTTATGAAGGGAATCACTCAAACATCTTTAACAACATTAGTTTGAAATCATGAATGCATCCATCGAAGATTCTATTCGCGAATCGCGTTCAAATAGCATTTTGTGTCCTCAAAGATGATTATTGCATGAAGGTTTAAAGCTTTTTGTTATGATTTTATTTTGCTTGATCCTTGGTATGATGAAGATGGGCACCCCAGTGGCCCAGTTATAGCTGCAACATGAAATACTTGATTTCATGTTTTTAGTTTTGAATTACCATTTTTGTCCTTGCTAAAAAATTTCCAATTCATGCCTATTTTCGAGCTGAAGGATCGATGCCTGAGTAGGACCGAGCTTCACCTTGCGATTTGAATCCTAGGCTTGGCGGGAAAGCTTCTTATCGAGTGATTACGAACCGATACATACCCAATTATCCATAATTCTAAATATCCATTTTATTCTTCTTGTGTAACGTAAAAATATATTTTATTTGTACAAGTCTTTTGATATATGACTAATTGAACTAAAATGTCTTTTGTTATTGATGGAGAATTTTGTCTACGAGTTTCTTGAGTTTGTGGAAGCCGAGTAATTTTTTTAGTAGTGATTCATTGAAATATAGTTGTTGATGATGTAGTGTCTTATTTATCATAGTTAAATCTTACCACTAATTGTCTTTTTTGAAAATCTTTATAGTTTCTTCCTTGAGAAAAATATGTTTTCAAATAATATAAAACAAAATACGAGACAAAGATACTTTATCTTAGTATACAACTCAAATGAAACGTACATTCCAAAGCCAAATAATCATTAATCTGGGGTTAGGACCCTTAACTGACTTCTGCACCAATTATACTCTTAGTAAAAACACGATATCGGTTACTACAGTAGCTGACGCTTATTGGCCCACGTTCGCTGTACAAGATACCACCACCCATTTCCTCCTCCTATAACCACGTTTCCTTCTTCTCCCAATTATTTCTTCCACGTTTCCTTGCTCCCACTCTTAGTCGATCAAAGAACTGGGCGTCACAAACACCAGAAGAAATTTGTATGCTTTGTTGTTCAGCCTCCGACGACACCTTGTCCCGTACCCTTCCTTACACGAACCCACAAATTAGAGTTTGTAGGTTTTTTGGTGGTGTTGTTGTCCTCTGTTCAAATTGGAGTTCGTTTTTTTAGAGTTGTTCTTGTTTTTTGGGGTTGTTGCCCTCCTTTGTTCAAATCGGATCCCCTTCGTCGCCAGTTACTTTCTTCAGATTTCGTCGAATAGGTCTTTTCAAATCAGTACCCCTGTAACATCCCGAAAACCCACTTATTAATGGTTTGGGCTTATTGGTAGCCCAAATCTTCAGTAATGGCGCGGTTAATAAAGGTTTTCACGTAAAACTGGATTTAAAAGAATTGGAGGATCCGGTTAGCCGATTAGGGGACGGTTTGGGATCCAAGCGCACGAGAAAGAAACACAGAGACCCTGGTGGAAGTTGAGAGGGGGGGGGGGGTATAAAAACTACCTAATGGGAAACCCTAGGCCATAATCGACCTAGGCTTGTGCGTGACGGCAGGAGCAAGAGACAAGCGAGGAGAGCGACGCCGGAGTTCCCGGAGACGGTGGTTCAACGGTGGTTTCGAGCGGGGATTTCGTACATAGCCAAGGTAATTCCTGTTTATGATTTAATACGCGTTTACGTTCGTGTTTTTGCTTGAAAACCCGTTTAGGGTTCGTGTTCTTAGCGGACGAAAAGGTGGCGGGCACGATGATGGTGGCCGAGGTGGAGAGGAGGGTGGTGGTGGAGTGTGACGGCGACGACAAGGAAGGTGGGACACGGTGGGAACCGTGGTGTGGTGCTTGATGGTGATGGCAGACCGACAAGGACAATGGTGAGGGCGAATGTGACGACAGCCGTGGTGGCGCTGCGGCGGTGTGAGGCGGAGGAAGGCAAGGGTGTTGCTCGGTAATGGTGGTTCGGCGATGGTGATGCAAGGTGGTGGTGCATGCTGGTGGCCGGTTAGCGGTACACAGTGGAGGAGACGGAAGCCGTTTAGGGTTTGGCTTTGGCACAACGAAGAAAACGATGGTGATGAGTAGCATGGTGGTGCACGATGTGGAGACGGAGGACGGTGAGGAGCCGGTTAGGGTTTTCCTTTGCATGGTTTGCATGCGGGTGGGAAATCCGGCTTGAGTACGCATATTCTCGTGAGATTAGCGTTTTTGCATGGTCACGTACGTGCATGCATGGAAACCTAGGTCCGGGTGTGCGGGTTCTAAACGAGTCTAGGACGATCCGGTTCATATGAACGTGTGAAACTAGGGTTTCGTGGGGATGTATGACGAGCGGATGAGACTGAGTGTCGGGATTCATTTATATTCACGCGTATTTGACGTATGTTTAGAACGTACTCTGATCGTGTGATCGTACGTTTGACAGGTTCGGGATTTGAGCAAGTGGTCAGGGTGCGGAGCAAGGATTTGGACTCAGCATAACCAGTGAGTTTCTAACCCTTTCTTTAAGGTTTTTACTGTTTTGGGGCCATCGTACGTACATACTTGTATGTGTTATGTCATGAATTAAACGTGTTACGAGTTTTGGGTTAAACCCGGTGAGTTTATGAACTAAAATATTCAATAATAGAGCTAAGGGTTTGTATGTTGTTCTTAGGATGTGTGGGCTAGATGTTGGTATGATATTAGTGTGTCGAATAATGATCTATTTGGGATAAGTCCGGGGATAGGTTTACACGTTGTGTTGATACAGCTAGGAGGGTTATTATGGGTGCACGTATGTGGTATGTGCTTAGGTAACGAGTCTAGTAAGTGCATGTGTGATGCTAGGTTTTACTTGCTTGATGTTATGTGTGCTTGCGTCATTGTCTTTGTGACACAGCAAATGGCGATGTGAAGGACGTGGTCCTTCGGGTGGTCACTAAAGGTGACAATGCCCTATGGGGGCATTTGATAAGCTCAGAGTATGATGAAAACCCTGACAAGGGCAGTTGTGACGAGGTAGGTAAAATCCTTCGAAGGTAACTGTGGTGAGTATATATGTTTGGTTTAAATGCATGCAAATGTTAATTGATATTTAATATGTTATGATGTTATTGCTTCGGTGTTAAGCATTTGGTTGACTGCTGTGTTGGAACAATGTCGTGTTTACGACTGATGGGTTAGTGGACCTTGTGAGAGTCCTAGCTAGGGCTTGTCAGGTCTACGTCTAGGGGTTGGTTGATTTAACAAGATTTCGGGTTGATATGTGTGGTAAATTACAGGTTAGTAGTGCGGTAAGTTTGATCCATGTCGGTGAGACTTACGGGGTTAGGGGTATGGGTTGAGTCTTGGGTTACTGAACCCTTATGGGAAATTGTATATAACTTGGGTTATCAATCTATACTATCTAATAAATAAAAATGTTTGGGGACACATGGCAATTTCTGGTGCCTCCTCAGGATTGTTTTCCCGCCTAAAACCCATTTAAAGAAACACGCGGATCTAAACGTCCTATTCGGGTCCTCATTCTCCATCGCCATTTCTAATGAGTAGGGTTTCATTCCATTTCTTTTACTCATCCATCAGCCCCTTTCGCGATTTGGAGTTCAACATCTCTCTGCTCGGGCTCGATTCGCCGATATGCTTTCAAATCTTCATCCGATTCCTTCAATTTTCCATCTGCAGGCGAACTTTCTGCTACCGGTGAGCCTGCATCGGCTAGGGTTCTGTAATGTTATGAGTTGTGCTATGAAGTGTTGAGTACTATAAATGCTCCAGAATCAATTAAGTTTGTTATTGGTTTGTGGTTTAGGTTAAGTTTGCGTTTCTATGGTTCTTGATTTAACGTGAATTTGGGGTTATGGTGGATGGTACTTCAGCTTCAATTTCCTTCCCGCAGGTTCTTTATGTGATTTATTTCCCTTTGTTTGTTGTTTGGCCCACTTGCATCATTCTAGGGTTTTCCGTTTCCAACCGTGATTTTGGTTTTCAATTCCGTAAATTTTTCCTTGCTTTTGCAGAGTTCGCTCGATTTTGGTGCATCGGCTTCAATAGGATTCTGCATTCATGCTGACTTCGGTCCCATTACACATTTTTTGTATGGTACAGATTGATGGTTTCGCTTCACTTCTTTGAACATAACTTTGATTTAGTTGATTTACTTGCTTTTTGTTATCTGATAAAAAAATTTGGCATACTAAAAATTGAGGATTTTGGTTGCCACTTTTCATTCTTAGCATTGGCATTGGAATTGGAATTATGGTATTAGGATTGTTGATAGTTAATACTTCATACTTTCCAATGTTCTCATAATCTGTTTGCAAAGGCTGTTTCATGACTACCATTTCTTTCTTAAGCATTTATGATTTATCATTTATGTCTTTGTTTTGAAGTTTATAATCCAAAATTGATGAATATGTAGTTGCCAATCTGCAATCTCGATATACTTTTCTAATTTGTTTCGTTGTACTATCTTTTTTTGGTCTTTTGTAATATTAATATTCTTAAACAAATCATTTTAATATAGTCAAAATAGATCAACAGAAATGAATTATTACATAGGTTTCAAGAGAAAAACAAAAATCAAATCAATCATTTCAATATGGTCAATCCTTGAATTTTTTATATGAAATATATTTACCACTTTTCTTGCAGGTAACTTACAAAAACAGAATCAGCAAGAGTTTTGAAATTGGTTACGGTGAATGTCCACTTTTAAGTTTTAATATATATCTCATGTCGAAATATGTCAATGAAAACTATTAATGCAATTATGGATAATTTAAGGTTTCAAGACATGTTAATGTATAGTCAAATATATTGATGCTCATTATTTTAATTTTTAATTTAATGTACTACATTATCTTAAAATCAGTGTTTATTTCTAAATGTTATGTAATTTAATATGTGGACTGTGATTATAATTCTTTATATCATTTGCTCGGTTTAGATATGTATATTATACACTCACACTTATTTTGCAACATAGTAATAAACACGAGAAGCATACATGTATACTTCATATTAGAGGTGCACAAATCGGTTTTTTTTTGGAACCGGTTCCGTCAAAGTTGGTCAATAACCGGATCCATTAGAACCGGTTCCGGTTCGGATCCGGTTCCGGGTGTGGAGACTTGGAACCTATTGGGACCGGTTCGGATATTTAGAACCGGACCGGTTAAAAAAAACCGGTTCCACCGGTTCCGAAAAAAAAAAATTAAAAATTAATAAAGATACACTATAAAATACATGTTTTATTTATTTTGTAGATTTTTTTAAGTTATTTAACAATAGTTCGTACAAAAAAAATACAAAAAACATAATTGAATCACAAAGCATTAATTATTTATTATGTTTTCAATATTCTTCGTCGTAGTCTTTGTAACATCGGTTTTCATTCTTCTTCGCTTGAGATACGTTGGGCTTCATCGTAAGCTTGTTCTTCGTCCGAAAGTGGAGTCGCCGCCCCATGTTCTACTTCGAATTCATGTATTTCTTGTTCAACGTCAAGCTCGCCTTCTAGTTTTGCAACATGTTGTACACGTTCGGCGGCATCCAAATGGTCCTTCAAGCAAATACACATCTCCATAGATTCCGGTGTAAGCCTCGTTCTTCGAATAGATAAAACCCTGCCACTAAGAGAAAAAGCGGATTCCGAAGCTACCGTGGAAGCTTGGACGGTTAGTAGGTCACGGGCCATTGCGGCTAGAACGGGATATTGGGATTCCCTTCCTTGCCACCAACTCAAGATATCAAAGTTTTCAAACTCTTCGGATCTTAGAGTAGAAATAAAGTCGGTTGCTTGATATCTCCCAAGCTCGCTACTTGGTGTGGTTCCACGAGCTCGTTTAGTATTTTCGTTTCTTAAAGTGTTAAATAAATTTAGCATCGGGTTCCTTGAACTACTAGAAGTTGAACCCGAACCCATTGATTCACGTATGTTTGATGGATCACCACTTCCACCATATTTGCGTAAATAATAATCAAACATATTATTAAAAGCCGAATTGAAATCCCTTATTGCATTTGATTCAAAATTTGGGTCTTCCTCGAACATATTTAAATCATCCGATATTGATCCAATTAATGTTTCAACACCGGTTACATTAATCGTTGGGTTTAAGGCAGCCGAACATGTAACAACGGCCGGCATTTCTGAAAAATATTTTTTAAATTTAGCTTTCATAGGTTTTACCATTTTTTCAAAAATAGTGCCGTGATATTCAAACTCTTTTAATTTATTACATATTAAGTATAATTGTTGAAGTATTAGCGAAGACGTGGGATAATAAACTCCCGATAAACATGTAGTTGCATTTTTAAAAACCTCAAGCAAATTAGTTAGTTTCTCGATCATATCCCAACTTATATTATCAAATTTTTGTAAACCACGTTTCTTTTGCACAAGTTCATCATGGAAATGTTTTAAAGTAATTCTTTGCCTTAAGGCCGATTCAAACATTTTCCAAGTCGAGTTCCATCTAGTAGGTACGTCCCAATTCGGACCAAAAAAGATGGAATCCGTTTGTTGACACAAGTTTCTATAGTTTATATATCTTTTTTTGCTTGTGCTAAAAACTTCACGTAACATCACTTTAAAATTTTCTTTTACGTCTCTTATTTCTTGGACGTTTAGACCGTCTTGCACAACCAAGTTAATGATGTGTGCAACACATCGACTATGAAAAAAAACACCGTTACAAGGCGGTTCATATTTTATTTTTAATTTTTCGACCGCGTTTGTGTTATTTGAAGCGTTATCAAAAGATATTGAAAATATTTTCGGTTGAATTTTATAAGTTTGAATTACCGAGTCTAAAATATAAAATAAGTTTTCACCGGTATGTGGATATCCAAAATAATCAAACGCAATCGTACGCTTCATCATTTGCCACGACTCCGGTTGAACCCAATGTGCGGTAACGCAAAGGTACGATTCGGGTAAACCATGTGGAGCGGACCAAACGTCCGTTGTTAAGTTAATGCCGGTATTTAATTTTTCAAAACCTAAACTTAATTCTTTTTTGGCTCTTTTCCACATTTTTAAACAATCTCTTCTCAAAGTAGAACGACTTACATTTGTGTAATTCGGTTGAAGCGTCTCTTGTATCATCCTCGTCAAGCGCGGATTATCAAAATGATCAAAAGGCAAGCCTTCTTGAATGACGAAATGTGCCATTCTCTCACGAACACTTTCGACATTGTATTGCCAAACTCCTCCATCCCTACCAATTTGAGTTTGATTTTCACCTTCTTGAGTGTGTCTTGCGTGACTAGCAATATGTTTCCTTAAACTGCTATTTCCCGCCGCAGCCAAAAGTTTACCACAACGTTTGCAACGAGCCTTTTGCGAGCCGTTCGACATTTCGCATAAATCGAAATAAGCCCATATTTCTTGGTTTCGGGAGCAAGGAAGTATTGACACAACCGTAACATCGCTAGTAGAACCACCAACCGAATTTTGAGTGCTTGCGGAAGCGGAAGCCATGAGAGCGTTTTTTTTTTTTGCTTAACGTGAGCGTTTTTTTGCGTTTTGAGAGCGTTTTTGAGTTTTGAGAGCTAGAATGTTGTGGTGAACTAACACAAACACCCAATACCTATTTATACTAAATTTCAATCCTTAAAAACAAAAAAACGGCCATAAAACGGCTATATAGCCGTTTTTTTTTAACCCCAACGGCTAGAACCGGTTCCGAACCGGTTCCAAAATGTCCGAAAAAAACCGGTTCCAAAAAATCCGATTTTTATCCGATTTTTAACCGGTCCCGGAACCGGCGGTTCTCATAATATCCGGACCGGTTCTTAAAAAACCGGTTCTCACCGGATCCGATTTCGGATAATCCATCGGATCGGTTCCGATTCCGGTTCTTTTGTGCACCTCTACTTCATATTGATATATCAAATAAGCTCCTGATTCACATCGCTTTGACTAAATTTAATATTTGAGGTGAAACATGTTTTTTTGTGCCAGTGGTGTATTTGTAAGATGTCATATGTTAATGTTAAAGAGACCATCAAATGAAGCATAAATATTTACTTATAATGTCTAAATTGGGACTTATCATAACCTGCTTATGATGTTACAATAACGGATTTGGAGGTATGAGGTAATTTGTTTTAATAGTCTATTTGTTCAATTGATGTAATAAGTCAACATGTTCTTTATTTTTTAAGTTTTTTTTCCTAAATGACAAGGTTTAATTCGAATTGTGTTTATGTAATAAACAGTAGTCGGGTGGCAGACAAATCAATGCAAAATACAGTTTTTCTATAATCACATTGCGCTACCCGTACCGCGACGGATATAAAACTAGCTATTTAATATTTCATTTTTTCAGCCCGTGTAGTACACGGGTTTCTAACCTAGTATGTTAATAAACAACAACCATTTATAAAGGACTGAAATGTCATGAATTCAATTAAATGATATTCGTGACGGAAATACTTTATGTTATTATAAACCGTTAGAACTCACTTAGCGTAGCTGACTTTGTATGTACGTTATATTGTTTTGTTGGTGAGTTCACGTGACGAGGTGTCTTGGCTTGGGAGCGGTGCTACTCGGATTGGTGTGCATGCGTTCGTAAGGTAAGGTTAACAACGATAATGAGTTAAAAAGATAAAACTATATTTAAGAAGACTTCTACGGTATATTTTTATGATAAGATAAGTGTTTTTAAAAAGAATACTCAGTGATGTGACCCAACTGTAGGGTGCCCGGTTTAACCCCACCGCCCGACTAGCGCGTAGCGAGTTTAACAACAATGCCCCATACGGCCATACCCTTCCCTACATGAACCCACAAGCTAGGGTTTGTTGTTTTCTTGGGGTGGTGGTTGTTCTCTGTTCAGATCGGAGAGGTCGTCTCAGAGGAGTTATGATTTTTTGGGGTTGTTGCCCTCATCGGTTCAAACGGAACCTCTTAGTGGCCGGTTACTTTCTTCAGATTTCAAGTAGCTTCTACCTCGGCAACACACGTTTACATTAACCCAGATATACGCTGTATTTCTACCAGGTTATAGACATTTCATTTCTCTTAGTTTTTATTGAAGAAATAGAAAATACATTCATGTTACAGACCTGCTGACAAACAAAAAGAAGCTAACCAAAAAAACCCGAAGAGCACGATATAATTACGCTTATCCATAAACCTGTTTTCTCTTCACATTTTTTAGTTTAGAATATAGATCTAAAAACAAATGCACACTTACAAAATTACATAACTAAAAATATTGTTTTCGAGTCAACCCAAACAATTTTGAGTAATACTAATTTAAACCTACACATGGTTGAGTTGTACATTTAGGTAAATCTGAACTAAAGCTCTTTTTTTAATGTATGTTTGATTTTCTATCTTTTTAGTAAACCGATTGATTTGTGGATTTATGCTTCTTCAATTGTTTACAGATATGAGCCCCATAAATTGTTTCTGTAATTTGAATACGACATATATTGTTTGCTTTTGCACACATTAACCAGCAAAGATTTGTTATACTGTATCCACTTGCTTATTAGTTAGTATAAAATTTTTATGAGAATCGGTTAGATAATTGTGTAACACCTAGGGATGTCCAAATTGCTCGATCGAAAAATGCTCGTTCGGTTTGTAAACGAACTGAGCACAAGCAAAGGTACGCTCGCTCGTTTGGCACTAATGGGTGTATACCTAGTGAGTGGTTTTTTTATAAACATTTAATTATTAAATCAAAATAAAAGATTAATATTATAAAAATAAACGTAAATAAAATATTAATATTGTAAAAATAAAAGATGAACATCTTAAAAATAAAATATAAACAAATAATTAATATTACTTAATTTTTTTGAAATTCCATATTTGAGTTGACCCGTTTCGAATAGATTATTTGAGTTTTGGCCCTAACCGAAAGGATTATTTGGATTCACGACACCTCTAACCGACCATACATCATGCTCTAAGAGTAAAGGTACTTGGGTACTATCACTTTGACATCACTTGACTCGATCGTTATCATGTTACAACCTGTCTAACTGTGATTGGTTTTCGTTATAACTAAAATATATACATTGGCCTACCACTCTATGAAAAGTGGGTCGCCCGACCCCCATGAAAAAAAAATTTGTTTATTACATATACGATATAATCCAGACCGACCCCCAAGAAACTTTTACATCGACCCCCATGAAACGTTTGACCAAAACGATACCAAAAAAATTAATTTAAAACTTAACATTTTTACAAGTATAAACTTATTAAGTGTTACAAACTAATTAACAAATATAAATCTATTATAATTAGTTAAATTGACCTACCCATCAATCCTTATAAGAGTGAAGGGGGCGCCCTCAGGTAGCGACACAGGGGATCACGGGTTGTTCGGGTACACTGCCCCCGATGCCTCGGGTAGCCTAGCGAGTATCCTTTTACGGGTACATATACCCGAGTGTGGTTGTTGATTTTGAACGTTATACAACGGCTATAAAGCCGTTTAAATGTAAAAAAAAAATTTAATATCCAATACTATTTATATAAATTCACCTCCATCCAAATTAATTTTACACACAAAAATATCAACCCAATCATCAAATTTTCTATCTACAATGGATCGTGAATTGTCGATTCCTCCCGATTCATCCAATGACTTCGAGTTGTTATTTCCTCACGATAGCGGGTCCAGTAGTCTCCAATTTCTCACGGATATTGTCGCGCAAGCCGAACAAGAAGACATGACAACCTCTAAAAAAGATATGTGCCACGTGATCATGAACAAGCCCTCGAAACTCTAATGAAAGATTATTTCGTCGAGGAAAATCCAAAATTTGATAAAGGTACGTTTCGTGAAAGATTCGGATGTCAAAAAGTTTATTTTTAATAATTGTTGGAGATAGAGAATCAAAATTTGAATGGTTCCGAGAGGGCGTAGACTGGAGGATGAAAAAGAGTTTCGTGGCTTTAAAAAATGCACATTTTCGGTCAAACAACTCGCAACCGGTAATCCTCCCGACGAATACGATGAGTATTTAAGTATGGCCAATAGGACTTCACTTGAATGCCTATGGTATTTTTTGTAATGCCATAGTTCAACTATACGGCAAAGAGTTCTTACGCAGACCGAAAAACCACGACGTTACACTTTTGTACAACGCGCATGAAGAAAAACATAACATTCCGGGTATGCTCGGTAGCATCGATTGTACACATTTCTTTTGGAGAATGTGTCAAACCAGGCTACGTGGACAATATATGAGAGGTGATCACCAATACCCGACGATCATGCTCGAAGCGGTGGCTTCTAATGATTTGTGGTTTTGGCATGCGTTCTGTGGTCCGCCCAGCTCAAACAACGACATCAATGTTCCCCAACAATCTCCATTATTTACCCTCAAGCAGCTTGGAACCGCGCCAAAATGTCCATTTCATGTCAACGGGCGAGAATACAAACGTGGATACTATCTTACCGATGGGATATACCCTACTTGGTCTACCTTTGTGAAATCGCTCGCCTATCCAACCGATCCAAAGGAAAAGAAGTTTAAAAAGGTTCAAGAGTCGGCAAGAAAAGACGTCGAGCGAGCTTTCAGTGTTTTAAAAGCTAAATGGGGTATACTTAGGTGAACCGCCCGCTCTCGTAAGCTGGAAAAGATTAGGAATGTGGTGTATGCGTGCATGTTACTCCACAATATGATCATAAAAGATGACGGAAAAGCAATATCACCGATCTACATTAGGGATCCTTCGATCGATCCAGTTATAGACGATAAGGTCCTTTCGGAGTTGCATGATGACAGTGCACATTTTAGACTACGATTTGATCTTATGGAACATATTGATAGCACGATACATTTGGACGAAAAGTAGTTTGAGTATTTATGTTTTTTTATTTTATTTTATGTAATTTTATTTTTATTTTATGTAATTTTTTTTATTTATTGTTATTTTTATTTTATTGAATAAATTAAATTAGTTTTACATATATTAGTTTTAATTTAAACAATGAAAAAAAAATATTTACAGTATTAGGGTTATGCCTCAAACACTTTAGAGTATTATTTGGGTAAAAGTGAGGTGGCACACCCTCATTAGATGATTTTGTTAGGGTACTTTTTTTATAAGGGTTGTGCCCCATTCACCCCAAACAATTAAGCCCACAATGCCACTAACAATTTAATCAAATAACCTCTTACTCTAATCTCATTTATTCCCTTCTAAACAATTAACCGGTTTTGTCAAACCCTCATCCTCCTCGTCGAATGTGATTCAGTGAAACGAAAACAATCGACTAAGAAGTGTCGCCCCCACTGCCTAATCACATGTCACTGCAGCCTGCGAGAGTCACATCGCCTGTCGTAGTGCTTGTAATATCCTGAATTTTTTCGACCTTTTGGGCACGTGTTAAACTCTTGAAAATTTATAATTATATAGATTTTATAAGTTCATAAACATATATATATATATATACATACTTGAGGTTCATAAAAGATTTTAAAATAATGAAACTTATTAAACTTCGTTAGTTTTATATAAAAAGAAAAGTATATAAAACATATTTAATTATTCATAAAGTCCAGGGACTAAACTGGCATTATTGAAACTTGTTTTAAACTAAAATCTAATTTTTAAACACAAAATTTTAACTAAGGGAAACTTCAGGGACATGTTTTGCACAAAGGCAAAACAACCAAAAACAGAACCGGTTGTGGGTTCGAAACCCGCAGACCCCGATTCTCGTCCCTTTTCACGCGAAAATCGCGATTTCGTCCAGGTTCACTGAACCTCGGGCTCGTCTCTCGCGTGCGACCCGTCCCCAAGACGCCATGATGATAAACTTCGACCGAGGCTTTGCGTGGAATGTGAACTAACTCCGAGCGGTCCAACCACCGCCCTCGACCCGTTCGCGCATTTAATGCCAAATTTGGCTATAAATATCGATCCCTACACCTCATAAGCATCATCCCGAAACTCTCTCAAGTATCAATCTCATTCAATCGTGCTTCCATTTCGCGATTTTTAGCCGCGACCGTCGACGCCAAGTCTGAACCAAATCTCGGTCAATTCGATATCATTTCAGGTAAATTCAAACACCAAAAGCTTCGTTTACATGTATGGATCGAAAGCCCTCTGTTTAATTCCATAAACAGAGGGTGAATCGAATCGAATTTGAGGATCTATATTCTAGGGTTCATATGGGAATTTGGGGCAAATCCAACTTGTGTTTAACAAATTCTTTTTCGGATAATAAACCAACGAGACCCGTAGTTGGATGGTTGGTGTGTGTGTGCATGCTCGACCCGGTCCGTGACCCGGGTTCGAGCCGGTTTCACCCCAGTTTTGATATTTTCATTTTTTTTGCCACTTGTGATCAAAGTTTATTTTTCTAAAAATTGTTATAAAATCTATTAAAACTTTATAAACTTAATTTCAATTTTTATTTTTATTTTTGCTTCAGAAAACATTTAAACTAAATAAAAATCAAATAAAAATTATGATATAAGCATATTATTTGACATTAAATTTATTTATAAACTTTAGTTTAACATTTAATGCAAGATTTATTTATTCAAAACAATAAAAAAATAAAAACGTATTTTTATGCAAGATTAGAAAATCATAAAGATACAAACTTATAAACTTTATAAAAATGGAAAACTTTAAACAAATTTTAAACTTGTAAACCTTATTTAAATACTTTAACTTTATTTAAAAATATTTATAGACTTATAAACTTTAAAACTCATAGATTAAAATATAAATCTTTATGAGAAATGCTATTTGACACTTTATTAAACTATAACTGTATTTCAATTATTTAAACTTGTGAAAGCATTTTTAACATTATAATAAATACTAATTGCTTAAATGCTTGAATAAATCATAAATAGTTTATATTTATTACTTTCAATTAGATAATTATCTATCCTTAATTATTATTCAAAATAATAATTATCATTATATATCCTTTAAATAATTATTATAAATCTTTAATAATTATTTGTTTCTTGAATAATTATGGTTAAACTTTAATAATTATTTAGTCTTTCATTTAACAAATGCTTCAACTCCATTTACGGATACTTATAATACTATTTTGATTATTACTTAACATGTGTAATTAATAGTAGTAAAACTTTTGAATAATTATTTTAATCATTCTAAACTATAAACTTATTAAACTTCGATATTCAAGTCTTGTGTTCAAAACCCTTATTTGAAACTTTGATTTAAAACTTCGTAAACACAATCATTCCCGCATCCCATTTGGAATCCTAGTCAAAATCCTGCAAATCTTAGAACTCTTGTCCTAGACTTATAAGATCATACTTGAAACTTTAGACTTATATTCATAGGCTTATTGTGAGGATATTCTCCCTCAAAGTCTTACAAACTTACTCTTATCGGATACTCTTCATCAATCCATGTGAGTATACTTAGCCCCTTTTCCTTTCTATACTTTTGGGGTGAAACATGTTCAAAACTTTAAACTTATACAATTCTTGTACAACTATGACTAGATGCTTATTCTTATGTTAAACTTGAGACTTGTATGCTTAGATTAAACTTAAAACTAGCACATTCATTAACTTTGATCAAGCCTATGGTAACAATGATAGATCTATTGTATTTGACCAATCCACCTTGATTGATTGACCCCTTCGGGGGGGAGCCCTTAGTGATTGTTACTGAATTAAACTTTAAACTTGAGACTTATAAGGGTAACCTGCGGGTTATGCCTAAACTTGGTTAGAGGGTTGAAGTGCACAATGTTTAAGATACTTGTTCTCATACTTACATTATAGAATGCATATAATCATAGTGAATTGTAACTCTTTTCAAATACTTGTTAAACTGTGTCAAAACCTTTGTATCTCACCAACTATTTTGTAGTTGACAGATTCTTTCACATGTTTCAGGTGCTACATCATGAGACTTATTTGTGATCACATAGGATGCTTTGGACCTAGACTACTTATAAATTAAAAGTTGTATTTCTTGTTATGTTCCTTGTATTGAATCTTAAATTATCATTTAAATGAAATATCGAAACTTTAATAGTCAACCTTGTGCTATTGAACAACGTGTCCGCCCCGACGTATAATCCGCCGTCGGTTGGGGTGTGACAGTGCTGCCCCTCCACTCTCCCGAATCTGATGCCAAAAGACCTAATAACCCAATTTAGTCTATTTCGGTAAACTCAATCCGGTAAAAAAAGGTTCGATGACCCGACTCAAATATTCAATCACAGTAAAAAAATTTCATTGATCCGATTTAATTTGAAAAAAATATTTGAATGACTCGACCCGATAAAAAATCCCTTGTAGACATCAAAACATAAAAAATTTCTAGAACCTATGAAAAAATTTCCTACGTCACTAAATTTAAAAAGAAAACCGGTCACTTTTTTGATAAACAAATTTGATACGTTTATTACTTTATTGTCACAATTTTCCTTAAAAAAATAATTAAATTTACGAAAACGTTTATAATTTATAATAAAACATGTTGAAAATGGGGCGAAACAGTATTAGCACTAGCAGCAGTCATTTGACCAGAATGGCTTCATACCCGACTATCCAACCGGAGTGCACCGACTCCCATTTTCCCGTCTAACCCGGATCCTTCCAAAGTCCGAATAAACGCGTCGTGATGTTGACCGGTCAAAATTATGCCTCTCTACTTTCCACACTAATAATTTCTAGATCCAGAAGAATACCTATGTAGTAACTTGTACATAACACATACGTAACTTGTACAAGATCTGAGATAAGAAATTTCGGCTCTGGAGAAAGTAAGCTCTTCTAATATATATATACACACACAAATATAAAATAAATTATTCTCTTCTCTGTCATTCAGATCTTGATGCCAATTCACATGGCGGCCACCGTGAATCTCGTCAACCACTGCCACCAACCGCTCTCAGCCGCCAACGGCAACCGCCGTGTAACGGCGTCTTTCAACGAGGCTACGATCAACGACGGCGATAAGCGATCAAACAAATCAACTCGATTAGCTAAATCAATCTCAAACCTCTTGAATCTGTACATCGAAAAGCCGTCGTTGAAGAATCTCCTCCAACGTAACGACTGGAACGCCGTCTCTCAGGCGGAGGCGAAGCTGGACTTGCCGACGATGTCGCCGAAAGAAGATATTTCTAGAATTTGGCGCGAGATCCACGGCGGATCCGATTGGGAGAATCTCCTGGATCCGTTTCATCCGTTGCTCCGACGAGAGATAATCAAATACGGTGAGTTTGCTCAGGCGACGTACGACGCCTTTGACTTTGACTCGTTGTCGGAGTATTGTGGAAGTTGTTTGTTTAATCGCCGGAAGTTGTTTGAAAAATTAGGGCTTGAAAAACATGGATATGATGTGAGAAGGTATATTTATGCCATGTCACAATATGAAATTCCTAGGTGGCTTGAGAAGTCCTACGTGGCGGACACGTGGAGCAAGGATTCTAATTGGATGGGTTACGTGGCGGTGAGTGATGACGTGGAGTCGAAGAGGATTGGGAGGAGGGATATTGTCGTGGCGTGGCGTGGGACCGTGTTGCCTTCCGAGTGGTACGGGGATATGCAACAAGATCTTGAGCCGTTAGGGCATGGGGAAGCGAAGGTGGAGCGAGGGTTTCTTAGTATTTATAAATCTAAACGTGTGACCACGAGGTATAATAAAACGAGTGCGTCAGATCAAGTGATGGAAGAACTGAAGCGGTTATTAAAGTTTTATAAAGAGAGAGGCGAGCAAGTTAGTTTGACGATTACTGGGCATAGTCTGGGCGGTGCATTAGCCAAACTGAACGCTTATGAGGCTTCCATAATGTTTCCAACCCTCCCGATAAACGTGATATCTTTCGGTGCACCTAGGGTTGGAAACATCGCATTCAGGGACGAGCTCCACCACAAAGGCGTGAAAACCTTACGAATTACTATAAAACAGGATCTCGTTCCTCGAATGCCTGGGATAGTTTTCAACGAGACTTTGCAAAAATTTGATGACCTGACGGGTACCCTTGATTGGGTTTACCACCACGTTGGGGCAGAGCTGAAGCTTGATGCCAGAGCTTCACCATTCCTCAAACGTGGGTCCAATTTTATTGGTATTCATCATCCTGAGACGTACTTACATCTTGTGGATGGATACGTTAGTACCACCTCAACGTTTCGAGCGGATGCGAAACGGGATGTGGCTCTAGTGAATAAATATTGTGATATGCTTGTAAATGAGCTTAGGATCCCACCATGTTGGTATCAATTGAGCAACAAAGGGTTAGTTTCCAATGAATTTGGAAGATGGGTTAGACCTAAAAGGGAAAATGAAGACATACCTTCACCAATTGGAGAAGAACATTCAGAATTGTAAGATACATTATTTGGTTTACAAATCCATATAGTGGTGTGCGATAATTTTAGTTTCAATAATGAATATATTTTTGTTGACCATTAAATATTTTATTCTAAGAGTCATATTCATATAATAACTAGAAATTGTAGCCCGTGCTTTAAAGCAGGAACCAAATTTTAAACGGTTAAAGTGATGATATTAATGTGGCTAAGTACAAAAAGAAACGTGGTTAAATAAATTTTGTTCCGTGCTCCGTGGCAGGTTGCGGACTTTAACCGGTTGAGGCGGTCGCATTAACGTGGCTAAGAACAAAAAGAAACGTATGAAATTACGACGACTCTGTTGTGAAGTCCAAACATAGATAAAAGACAGTTAGATAATGGTATCGATGTTTTTCAGTCGGTGTCGGTCTCATTATTCACGGTTGTAAATCGATATAACCCACGATACCTAAAAAATACTATATTTTGAATATGACTTCGTTTTTAACAAAATTTACACCGGGACGTCAACAAAAAAAAATAAACAAACAAACATGAAAGTTATTGAGGAACAATCAAATTATATATATTAAGGGGTTAAAATCAAAATTTAAAAACTTGAGAGAGTCAAAGTTAAACTTTAAAAGATGAAGGGGTGAGTTTTACCATTTAATCAAAGTTAGGGGAGAAAAGTTGTCGTGGCAAAGGTGGTGACACTTCTAAATTCTAATTGAGATAATTGATAATGATGAAAATAAAGATAATTATTTAAAAATATTATTATACCTAAAAAGTAAAAACTAACGAAAAAAGTCATATATACTATTAATTGCTTTATTAATTCAACAATCATAAAGACAAAAATAACTTTCTTGAAAACACTAGAGTATACTTGATTGTGGGGGCCTTGTGGGGATCAGATTATCAAATTTGTTAATTGCTGTGGAAATTTAACCCCAATGGGACATCTTAACAAATTTATTATGTATGTATTTATTTATAATATATTAAAAAAGTTTAATGGTGTATAAATCACCTCATTTACTAAAACCAGTAAACGTTATAAAATGTTTAAACACGATTTTTTTCTTGTTAAAATGGACAAACTGAGAGAACTTTTTTCAACGGTAAAAAAGAGACGTCACGGTAAACTATAAAAACTATAAACTATTCAAAAATATATTTTAAAATTTAACTTAAATATTATTAACCAACATTAAATTTTAACTGTTTTATTTATATTGTAAATTAACTAGTTTTTACCCCATGCGTTTCGTTGCGGACTGGTTTGACTCGTTTGCGTGAATAAAGCTTATATCGAATCGCATACTTGTTATAGCGTATGATACAAAAAAAACACTCGAATTTGAATAGAACTTAGTCTATAACGTTGAAAAAAAAATTAAGAAAATTGCGCATTACGTTATTTAAAAAAACTTAACGAACGATAGTTATCATGGAAAACGGTGTCGGGCCCATCGTTAATAAAATTTAAACGAAAACGTAGACGCAACGGTAAAAACAATGTTAATAGACATGAAACATAAAACTAAATATAAAAAAGGGAAAAACAAATTAAAAAAATTACCGCGTCGGGTCGTCGAAAACCATAAGGCGAATACCGATACGGATTCCGATAATACCAATATCGACAATGATGTTGCTCACTCATAATATGTTCGGCTCGTAACGGTACCACAACGGTAATGACACTCGCTATAGGCAACGATAAAAAAACTCGATTTTGAATACAACTCCGTTTTAAAAGAAAATTATATCGGAACTTTGACAAAAAAAAAACTACAAATAGTTGCGCACTCCGTATTTTGAAATAAGTTATCGAACGAAAGTTATTAATGGAAAAGGAAATTTATAGAAAATGAATAAGACTAAATAATAAAAAAGGGAAAAAACAAATTAAAAAAATTACCGCCTCGGGTCGTCGAAAACCATAAGGCGAATACCGATACGGATTCCGATAATACCAATATCGACAATGATGTTGTTCGCCCATAATAGGTTCGGCTCGTAACGGTAATGACACTCGCTATAGGCAACGATAAAAAACTCGATTTTGAATAAAACTCCGTTTAAAAAAAATTTATATCGGAACGTTGACAAAAAAAACTATAAATAGCTGCGCACTCCATATTTTGAAAAAAGTTAACAAATGAAAGTTATTAAAGAAAAAGGAAATTTATAGAAAATAAACGCACTAAAAACGTATATTATATATAATATAAGGGTTGAAAATGAAAATTAAAAAAATAAAATAAATAACGGCTCCCCCGTTGGGGATGACACTGCTCACTCAAGTTTTATTTTAAATAAGAGTTATAATTATAACTAGTTTTTTTATCCCCGCGCTTCGCGATGGGAGTTTGGACGTTATCTGTTCGCCTCGTTTGCGGGGATAAAACTTATGTAAAAACACAGACTTACTATAGCCTACGATACAAACAAACCCGAATTTGAATATAACTGTTTTCAAACGTTGAAAAAAAGAACTTTGCAACCCCATAAGTAGGGCTGATGAAATCGGGTCGTGGCAAAATTGATTTCCTTTGTAAAATTGTTGCTGATGAAATCGGGTCCAACTTGGTATCTACCAGCGTATATTTGTTTAGTTTTTGGCTTTGTGTCACCATAAAGGCCTCGCATAACGCTTTACAACAAATGACGTCGATCCTATGATTATTTAACAAAGAAAACCATTTCTTCAACCCAACCGTAAAGAAAAGTAAGCATAAGTTCATATCCATGAAATTATAACTTGCCATTTAAATAGTTACATAATCAAAATCACTCACTTTAACAGTTGTACCGAGTGATCGGTAAGATGAAATGATGTACATTTTGCAAGATATTGAGTTTTTCACAGCCATTCCACTTTAAACGGATCAAGAAAAAAACCAAACACGCTTTAAATAATCTTAATGATCAAAACCCACTTTAAACGGGTCAAAACAATCCAAACGCAATTTAAACGATCTTAATGATCAGAACCCACATTAAACGGGTAAAAAACCCCACACACTTTAAATGATACCTAATGACCAAAAGTAAATGTTGTCAATGGACCCTCTTGATTAGGAAAACAAACGTTGATGAAAAACACCTGCTGTGTGTTGGAAAGTGCATGTGGTTTCCCAAATAGAATTCAAGGTAGATTTAGTATGAACCAGAGGGACTTTGTTAAACACAACTTAATTGTTGTTGCCATATGCACACGCAAAAGCATAATAAGTTATTTGATTATGTGGTAAATGTATAAGATCTTTGAGATCAAGGTATGATAAGAAACTGCTTCATGATTAGTTTGACAATGATTTGAGCACCATAAAATTACGAAGACAGACTTCTTGAGTTAAAGTGGATTGTTTCCTGCTGTGACTTACCGCTGCGGGCGTCGTGGTCTGAGAGCCTCTGGCGACAACTCCGCTTCTTCCCATGAAATTCTGACCTGTCAAATATGTACCAATCATTGAAAATTCAAAATGAGTTGTTTTAGAACGGTTGAAACGGGCTGGGTCAGGTTGGCCCATAAATATGAATGCAAAACCAGTATTATTACAACAATAAGCCACCATTTTCAGACAAACAACGCAGGAGGCTGTAAACATGAAAACTACTCTTTAGGCAACTTTTAACATATTTGACCGGTTTCATTTTTTATCTAAATTATTTGATTGACCCGTTACATGAGTACAAAACACTGTTGTTAGTTGTTACAATAAAAGCTTATTTTTCAAAACAAAACTATTAAGGAGGCTGTGAACAAAAAAAAAGTAGTTTTAAACTTTCAACCCGTTTGACCCATATCCATTATATTTGAATTTATCATAACCCAAATCGACCCATTTAATAGTAGATAGGTGGAAATTGCCACATACACCCATATAAAAAATGGGTTGAAAGTGGTTAAAATTGTATTTGAGTGCTTATTGATTCTTGTTCCATCTTGACCAGTCGTTTAATTTGAATCGACCCATTCTGACCCGTTGTTTAAATTTAGTAGACTCGTATAAACCCAAATATAATTTTTTTTTACTAACATAAAAGATCCAATGATCCAACAAACAAAGCCATTTGTTGAACCCAAACCTAAAAAAAGTTATGCATAAGTCACCGCGTACCTGCGTTTTCAGTCACCAAAACTCGGCTCCTAAATCAACTAAAAAAATACTTTCCTATTCTTGATGCTTGTCGGCCATAACTAAAAATAAAACCCAATTGTCAGTTAATTGTTTTGAAACATTTGACATTCTTGTTGGTAACACTTATGAAGATAAACATGGACACTTTCCTAGTAAAATTACTACCATGATCAGTTCTGTCTGGGAATCAGCACAAAATTTGCTCTAATGTTTCAATCACCTAAACTCCTTATAGAAGATGAGTAATGAATTAAGTTTAAACATTACCTTGATGAAAAAAATGCCTAATAAGCAGATTTAATGCACGCGCGCACAATAGCAGTTCTCAAATTGCAACTGCTGTTCAATTTATGATTGCAGCTACAGCATAGTGATGACAGTCCTCAAATCTTCAACCGCAGCCCCTAAATTGTGCAAAAAATTCTCAAATCAAACAACATATAAGTATTATTAGTAAAATATTATTTATGATATTCTCAACTGTTAAGTGTTAACTGTTCATCTCTTTCCAAAATTATAGAATTCGAGTAGTTAAATAAATTCAATAAAATAATTCACAACAGATTTGAGTTTGTCTAAAAGAACAGAATTTCCCACAGAAAGAGTTTGATACATATATATGCTTACATAACAATCAAACTGTCACTATATCAACACCTAAAACAAAACATCAACAAACAAATCATTTTACAAATCATCAACATACAACACCACCACACTCATGTTGGTTTCTGTTAAACACTCTCATCAAACTGTTCACCGGGTCCTTTTTCGGCGTTGAGGCATGGCGGGATGAAGGATCTGTAGACGGTTTCCATGTTCACGCTCTCCTTCAGTTCACGCGGGGCAACAACCTCGAGGGCTGTTGATTTGAAAAACCGGTAAAATTTCTTGCTACAAACGAATGCAAAGATGAATGTGATAATTGGAAGCGGGATAAGGACCGGGGTGTATATGAACTTCTTTATTCCAAAGTATCCGAGCATAGTAACTTGGAATAGAAGTAACGAGGCCAAGATCCGGACATGGATGTGCGGCCACATCTTCCCGTAGCTCTCGTATTTTGGCACGACAACTTTGAGGACCTATAAAGAAACATCATTTGAGGCTATTTTAGATATGACTTATGAGTGTCAATTGTGTCGGGTTGACTTGCTGAACCTGAACACGACCCATATATGTATTCGTATCAAATACATTAGCCTGGACACACTTAAAGTCGTGTAACCCGAACGTAACCCGAACACGACCCGTTTAACCCAATTATTTAAACGACATGTTTGCGAGTTGTAAACATGCTAAAACATGTAGGATTGTAATAAATGGGTTGAAAACGGGTTAGCGGTCCGACCTTTTAATTAAACGAGTCGACGTGTTTAATGAAACGGGTTAAATGAACACGACCTGTTTGATTAAACAAGTCAACCCGAATACGGCCCGTTTAACAAAAATATCTAAAGGAGTCAGATAGGTCGACTTGTTTGCGGGTTGTAAACATACTAAATGGGTTGTTGGTCTGACCTTTAATTAAATAGGCTGACGGGTTAACCTATTTATTTGAACAGGTTAAACGAACACGACCATTTTAATTCAACAGGTCAACCAAACACGACTCGTTTAACTGAACATATCAACCGGAATACGACCCATTTAATTGAACAAGTCAACTCGAACGCGACCCGTTTGGTAAATGGGATAGATATAACAACCCAAAAACCATTTTCGTGTCATGTTAGGAGCTGCCACCCCTAGGCCCTAATTTTAAACCCATTTGAAACATTTACCTGATTCCGGAAGACCAGCCATCCTAGCCCGAAGTATATTGCTCCGAATGGAAGAATTAGTGGAGCGATTACGGAGTAACAAAGGGTAATTGTGAGAATAAGCATGTCATTAGGAATTTTGGTTGGATATCCAAGATCACCAGGTAACCAAGCCTCTTCCAAGTCTTCTTTAGTCTTACACAAATATTTCCTCTTGAGATGGAATATGATCAAAGGAACTATTCTTGACAACTCGAGCCCATAACCAACAAAGAATCTGATTCAAATTCATATTATTAGCATTATCATCATTAACATTAAACCTGAAGACAGAAACATAAAAGTTTAGATAAAAACATTAAGCTTACTTGAGCGCGACGAAAGTGATGAAGAAACTCGCGTTTCCAGGAAGACTTGTTGCTAGCTTGTCAACAATGGAATTCGGTTTTTTCTGAATTTCCTTAAAAGAATCAAAAAGAGTTCCACCGATGGTGACCCCGATAAAAACATTAAAAACCGAGAAATAAAAGTATTTCCCTGATGCAGCCCTCTCAGCATGACTTTCAGACGTTATTCCCTCGGCTTTTGACAAAAACAGAAGGAATTTAGGCAGCAAAGCTAGAAAAACAATAAGAGCAAGCTGAGGAAGATAAGCTCCCAAAACCGTTCTAACCGTGACCTGATCAAGAAGCGGCTTCAAAAACGTGAGCAGTTTTCTCAAATTTGGTAGAGTGGTGAAGGACGAGATCAGCGCGATTGGGATCATGTAAAAACATATTGTCAAGAATACAATATAGTACACAACATACTGTCGAATCTCCCTTTCATAGTAAGTTTTAGGAAGATTAGACCATAACAGTTGTCGCGGTTCAGGTGCATCCGTGACCGTCCATGTGTCAATCATCCGGGCGTGTGCACTCTGACCCGCAGCAGCTGCAGTTACTCTGCTTGTAAAAAACACCACAGCTGAACCTTGTTGTTTCTCTGCAACAGTTGACTTCTGTGCAGCCTCAAGTTTTGGAGTCAACTCCTCGATTTTTTCGGTATAATATTTTATTGAATCGACTTTTTTACCAGTGAGACCGAGAAAACCCGTCTTGTGAGTCTGTACAACTCCTTCAGGGTTGACTTTTTTCGAGTCAGCGTATATGGTTTGAGCGCGTTTGAGCTTCTTTTTACAATCTTCTAACTCTTCATAGATTTTGTTGACTTCTTTGTTCTCTGTTACCACCAATGATTTGTAAAACGTTTCGGGATATATGGTTTTGAAATACTCGTCGACTTGTTCTTTTCTAGAGCAATCTTTGGATGAAGGCGGTATGTCCCTCACTAAAACAGCAAATTGTTCGGGTTTGACTTCAGTTGACTTTAACGCTGCAGCTCGAAGATCAGACACATGTTTGTATGCTTTCCATAGAAGGATATAAGAAACTATGGAAACCCAATAGCAAGCTATCACAGATGCCCATAACCGCGAGCTTTTTTCCTGAAACCAAGATTTTGGGTAAGCACGGCTTGAGTGTAAATACTAGTAAAGTTATTATAAGTTCAAAGAGAAAAGTGTAAAATTGTTGTAAACTAACTTTGAGATGTGCCATCGATAGCTTGTCAAGGACTTCGAAAGCACTAGTATTCCCGGTGGAATCCATTAAAAACGAGTTCTGTTCAGTGATGGAAACGGGCACAAGTATTGGTACCAAGAAAATGCCCGATATTAGCAATATCCCGAACACTGGAAAAACAAAGATAGTAAAGAAAATTAAAGGTTAATGGAAATATCAGAACACTATGCAGTTTGACAGTAAAAACCTACTACAGTTCACGGTCCAGTCCGGCCGGTTATGATGAAAATGATAGGCTGAACCGCTAACTATTGTTTTGAGAAACAGCAAAACAAACCGGCCAGGTTGGGCGGGTCAGCGAGATCGGCTGGTTTCTGTGGTTTGACGGTTTGAAACTTTTTTTTTTCAAATTCTTAGTTTATATATTTTTTTTTAAATAATAAAGTTGTTCACGAATATAATACATATACATACACATACATAAGTTTATATTCTAAAAATAAAAAATAAAAAAGTTTATATGAGTGGTTCTGTAACAGAACCACCAGTTCCAAAATCCAACGACCAAACCACCTGCTGGACTTTTAAACGGTCAAAACCAAAATATAAATCTCAAACCAGCCGAACAGGTCTACTTGTTGATTTAGTGACCAATGCAACAGTTTCTACCATTTTAGCACTCTGTTAATTGGTCACATATCTTACAACAAATTAGCTTCTCAATGTAGCCAATTAGCCATAGACCTGGTGTTTCACATGAATTAGGTTTAATTTTGGTAATAATTTAGCCTCTAAACTTAGGTTTTACAAGAATTAGGGTTTATCTTTAGGATTAGGGCTTTGATTTTCAATTTTCAAAGCTTTCTACAACACTCTCCATGCTAAAAAAGGAAATTAATATTAATAAATCAACAAATCTGCCACTAAAACCAAATTAAAATAGCAAAATTTACGAACCAGTGCTCAAGAAGACGAAGTAAACAGCCGAATCAACACCAGACATCCTGATAACATCTTCTTCAGAGGACGAGAAAGCTTCTCGGATCCAAGCGAACGGGTTACGCGTCTTGGACCCGCTCCCCTCCCACGGATCCAAACCTTTCAGGATCCGATTCGGATAATACACAACCGCGTTCCCCGGTTTCGTGCTCAACCACGCGAACAAAACCATTAGAATCACAAATATAATGAACGAAGTCGTCAACGACGTGATAAACGAACTCAAATCCATCTCTCATAAACACACACACACAATTTGTTGAAATGAAGAACAATGCTGAACAAGTTACCGTTGGATGAAGGAAAGAGAGAGAGAAAGAGGAGGAGGTTGAATAAAGTAGACGTAAAGGTTTGGGTGGGGGTAATGATATAGGCGCTGGCATTGATTGAGGGGAGCTCAAAATATCCATGTCTCTTTTGTGACAAAATAGCTTCGTCGGCAGTATCCGATGCCGACAGAGATAAGAATATATATATACACACATCACACACGTCAAACTGAAATAAATTTGGAATAAATTAACATATAACGATTAATAAGGGGGCCCGTTTAAGACAACATATTGGCCGGAGTAAGACGAGTCTCTCCCATGTGACAGGGGGTGCGACGTCACAACATTCAATGTTCGTCTTTCAAAAAAAACATAATACGATTCCAAAATTGAAAAAATATAAGAAAAAAAGTCGATCGGAGCCGTAAATGAGTTGAGCTGCTCGTGATTTACATGTCGAGTGTGTTAGGTTAAACTTCGTAAGTATGAACAAGCATGTTATTTGTATACGTTTTATTTAATATATTAAATATTTATTTACAGGATAATTATTATTACGTGTAAAATTATGAAAAAATTAAACCATACGTGGTTATGTATAAAAGTTATAATCATAAACGTATAAAAATAAATTGAGTAAATAATAAATAGAGCTCTAAACGACATGCTCAGGCTCGGTTCGGCTCATTTACACCATTAGGTCAAACCTGATACAAGTTCGATAATTTAACACAGACCTAGATGATGTCAGACATGTAAACCTGAGTAGAACGAAAGTTTTCACACGTTGACACGAACAAGACCCAATTAAGTTGAATTGTTTTTTTTAATAGAAAATTTTTTATGAATAAGAACCTAATTAGTAAGAAAGTAGACAATACGAGATAAAATTAGTGAATCATAAACCGACCCAGGAAAACGTCCCCTAAATACAAGTATAAGATTAAAAAAGAGAAACACATAAAGATTAGCCATGGGAAACATAAAAGAAAAGTTTAAAAGGGAACGAATCATCATAAAAAATGAAATAATTACTGGAGTCAAATCAGACTCTCAAACCAAACTCATCTGATTTTGAGTGGGTGGTTTCTATGTTTTTTGAACATCCGTATCCGTGATGAGTGGATGACAACAAAATATATAAAAGTTGAGATTTGTTTTTTAAAATATAGCATAAGTATGATTTATTTAATATTTGTTTTTTCACAATGGTAGTATTGTATTGTATATATTTAAGATCTTAAAACATAAAATATTAAGAAAACCCACAAGTCAAAAATAATGTGTGGATTTGGTAAGAGGGGTTGTGGTGGAGCATACTAATCAATGTTTTGAAACCCGGACCGGACCGGCCGGTCGGACCGGGAACCGGTGGTCTGGCCGGTCCGGTTACATGTGTTGAACCGTTTCTGCAGCGAACCGGTGGTCGGACCGGTTGAACCGGCGGTCGGACCGGAAACCGGGTGGTCGGACCGGTTGAACCGCTTGACTATTTTTTTTTTTAATCTTTTTTAAGTCTCTTGGCTTCTTATTTCGTAGGTAATTGTTAGTTTAAAATTATTTGAATTGACTTGTTGGTGGTTTTTGAAAAGATTAAAAGCTATTTAGACTGATATATTTTTATAATATTTATGCCGTCGTCCGGTTCTTAAATCCGGTCCGACCGGTCCGACCAGTGGACCGGTAAGGAGACCGGTTCGACGTCCGATCCGGTTCTAAAAACATTGATACTAATCTAGTAACACTGACTGCAATTTGCATAAGAAAAAAATAAAAATAAAAAATTTAATAATTTGATGCCAAAATGGGAAGCTTGCTTGGCAGTTAACATGATAGCGAATGGAAACGGACCTTACGCGTACATAACACGTGGTAGGAGAGAGAGTGACGTTGCTACTCCTCCCACTTTATCCTTCTTTTTTTCTTTCGTAAAAAAAAAACAAAATCCCGGTTAAAAAAAAGTAAGTTGATTGTCACGAACCAAATTTTTGAAGATCGTTTTGCTATAGTTTGTACTTGAATGCTTGGATTTGCTGGTTACTCCGGACTTCATCTGGGATAGACGACGTGAACATGCGTAGGTGTCTTACACACCGAACGCATAACTGGTCGCGAGTTGTTGCTGCTCGCCTGATGAGTCCAAGGCAAGACGAAACCAGTAGACCCTAATCGTAAGAGGGATGGATTGGCTGACCCTGGGGCAACCCAGGGCGCCACACATGGTCTCGAGAGATGACCCCGTGACATAATACCAACTTTGAAACTTTATTTTTAAAGTTAACTAGGTTTTTAAACCTCGCGTGTTATGGCGGGATAGTTAAAATTTGTAATATTCCCTTTAGACGATCCGTCTAACATTATTGACCCAACGGAAAAAATAACATTCAAACGGTACAAAAAAAGAAACCTAAAGTAAAAAACATAATTATATTTTCAGTTAAATATGTTCAACGTTAAATAATACGAAAACAATAAAAAAAATAAAAAACAAAAGAAATGGCTGATTAAAAAATGGCAAGAAAAGACTCTCCGTGACATAATACCAACTTCACCGTAAAACCTGAAAACACCTAAATTCGACCTAACCTTGCATTTGCAAGGATTTAAACTCATACCACTTTTGTGAAGGGCAAACACCATAGCATTAGAACACTAGATCTTGGGTTGAAGTATGCTTGAACTAATATACGTTTTAAATTATTCATTGTTTGGCATCGCATTCTAAGTGTCGTCAATGGGTGCCAATTGCCAAATATCATTAGAGGTTGCACGCTTTGGGATCTAGTTTTCCAACTTAATTTATTTATTTCAAATTGAGTTAATACTATAACTCATAAACTAAACCCAATTCTTATTTCAATTTGTAATTTGGTTTTACGTCTATTTTAATTTGGACACCTAAAATTAAAGATTGCTTTGAGTTTTATGATATTTAAAAACTAATTAATTTTTGGTTAATTCTTAATTCGGTTTTGATTATTTGAGTTTTGGCTCACAGTTTAGTTCAATTCACTTTCGGTTAATTCGGTTACTAGTTTTAGATTTATGAAATAGTCTATTAGTAGATTATTCCTATTTTCCAATTAAAGTACTTAATGCTAAAATTATATAAAAAAATAGTATATTAACAATTGAATGATATATATGGATTTGATCAATTTGATTAATTCAATTTGGTTTTTACAAAGCGCATTGTGGCGCCTTCCGGACGATAATGCTACATTTTACCTATGTGCGTTGCGACGTGTAAAACTACGAAAGAAATTAACCTCCTCGAAAGCTTATAAAACAAAGTCAAAACCTTTAAGTAACTAACCCTGCGCGAGAATAGCGTATAAGATTTATAGTTATAAATCAAAACGTAAGGAAAAAAATAGCATGAATGCCCTTAAAACCGGTCAAGGGGTGGGGCTGCAGGTTTCGAACCCGCGACGCCTGCTTCAGCGTAAACCAGGGAGACCACTGCGCCAAGCCCATCTTTTGGTTTCCATTTGTTGCAACCAGTTTTAAAATACCCTTAACCCGAGAAAAAAAATAAAAAATACAAAAGCATGCAACAACCCACTCGTACATAATGCATACCCACTTGTAAATTTTCTACACTAAAATCCACTCACATTCCAAACTTACCTTTTAATATATATTAATTCAAATTGAACTGAAAGTTTTAGTTGATCCTAAAAGTCAAGAACGGTCGTTATGTAGGGTTGGTTTGTTTATGAGACAACCAATATTTAAGCTATTAATAGTTGATAAAGACGGTAAAATTACAAACAAAACAACAAATGTCGTGTACAAAAAAGTATTTACAAATTTGTGTATTGTGATTGTACTTTCATTTTTTTTATTGAAATAAAAATAGTTCTATTATGTAAATTTTTGTAGGCATTATAGAATTATATAATTTCTATTATACACATTATTTGACTTCAAAGTATTAACGGAATCGAAACGTACGTAATCGAAGTACTGATGTATTCATGAAGCTTATCAGTACAGGAAACCATTATAATCGACACCTTCGCATCACACAACACAGTGAGTTCACTCGCCTTCTTAAACAAATCGTTCCTCCTCTTCTAATACGCCACCTGCCTGTTCGTCTAGTTCTCGATCTTCTTAATCTAGATCTTACCCCGCTCCATTGATTTTCGCTCTAGATCTCAGTTTATTTAGGGAAAAAGCGGATTATCAACCTCGCGACTTAGTCTTCATCTCCTTCATCATCTTCGTTTCAAGCAAAAATCGTAATAGAGAAGAAATCAAAGAGAGGAGGAGGAGAAGGTAGATGCGGCTGTAATAGAGAAGAAAAGATGATGAAGATATAAAAGCCGTCTCTAAACATCAGATCGGAAGAACGATATAGGGTTTGAGAAACGGATGAGAGAAAAAAAGTAGACGAAAAGGGGATTTAGGGTAGAAAATCATGAAGTTATAGTTCGGGTAGAAAAGCTCCGATCGTAAAGGAGTTCGAGTAAAAAGGCTCCGCACATAAAGAAATGGGTTGAATAGGTGTTTTGGGGGGGGGGATCTTAAGAATGCACGAGAAGCTGTCAAGTGTCCTCTCAAAGTATTCCTTTATTAGAGATAAAAGAAAAGAAAATGTATTATTAATATTAAAATATTAAAATTACTATTCATGTTCATTGTTCGTTTAAAATATATTTTTTTTATAGTTTACTATAAAAAATAAAATCATAGTTAAAAGATAAAAGTGACATGTAATATGATATAATTGAGAAAAGGATGTGTGGTTGGGCCCGAGTGCGCTTGTGTAAGTAAATTATTTGATGCCAAAAGAGGAAGCTTTCTTGACAACCAAAGGGTAACGTGGTAGGGGAGATATTGTTCCATGCCTAGTCACCATTTGGCATTTGGTTAACACTTGGGTCCACGTAGGAATCGGCTCTATCCTTATAATTTAGGTCTAGACTCTAGAGTCATGTTTTAAAACCGTATTAAGCGGTGGTTTAGACGGTTCATCGATTTAACTGATTTAATCGATCATTCGATCTTAAAAGCTAGTCGTTGATAAAGGGAAGATACAAGCATCGATATTTTCCACTCGTTTTGACGTGTTTTGTCTGGTTTCACTAGTTTTGTTTTGTTCGTTCAGTTGATTTGTTTATGCAATGTTCATTTGCTCATAACCAAACTGTCGACACCAAACATTATGCCACTATGGATTTGACTAATCGACCACATTCAATTATCGTTTAACTCATCATTAGAGTATCTTTTTTCTAAGCAAGATGCTTTTTATTTAAAAGAGAGGCGGGGTCAACAGATCCCTTGCCTTTCTTTTGAGTAATATAAAAAGAATCTTATTCCTTTGATTATGTAGTTTTAATATTTTTATATATCTATGAACTTAGACCGAATATCAACATGAGTTTACATCATAATTCTTAATCTCAGTTTGAATTTTGAATTTGATTGATTTTTTGTTTTAGTTCATGCTAAATTAGGTTTTACAAGGTCTTTATATTCTCGTAGTAAACCGTTTATTGTTGTAATTGACCATAATATGCCTAGCTAGTAAACATATGTAAGTCCCACAGAATTATATATAGCCTTAGACGACCAAATAAATCAACTAATTTGTTGGTTATATATAGTTGTATGTAGGGTTGCAGTTCGTGAACCATTCGACGGGAAATTCATTATGATCGTTCGTTTAATAAATGAACAAACATAAACAAGAAATTTCGTTCGTTTAGTTAAATGAACGAGCATGAACATAGGTCGGGTCCGTTCACTTATGTTTGTGAACGTTCAGTAAGGTGTTCATTTATGTTCGTACGGTTTTTAAAGGTTTTTATATTTTATATTCCATCAATTAAAAATATACGTTAATTGTGTTTATGATAATTATGTCAAGTATCTGGAGATAATTATGTCAATTGTCAAGTATTTTATACTTATTTTTTGTGAATTTTGTGTAATGTTAATTTGAGATGAACATGCTGATCATATTCTCAAATGAATTTGTGTTCGTTTGCTTTCATTTGTGTTTGTTTACGTTCGTTAAATAGATTAACGGACGAACATGAAAAAGTTCATTTCCTTAGTGAACGGATACGAACATGAAATCTCGTCCGGTTATGTATTCGTAAACATGAAATTTCTCTAATAAACAAATATAAAGAAGACCTTATTAATATTCGTTTAGTTGATTTACAATTAAATACCAATGATAAGTTTCCTTGTATTATATAGCAAATAGCAATAACTACTGGGCTTTGGCCTAATGGTTAAGGGCAATGAAGACTCAACCTGCCCACGCATGTTCGAGTCCGAGCCACCCCGGGTTTTAGTCCGGAGTGCGTTACGCTAGCGGGGTTTGGCCCGTGTAGCGGCGCAACTGTTGTCAAGTGGCAGCATGCTCCATGGTTTCCCGGTGATAGCCTATGCCCCTCGTACTGAACACGCGGGCCCAGTTCAGACAACGTAGTGGTCAAGTTGTAAGGTACGAGTCTCCGATTTAAAGATGTAACTGCCACATAAAAAATAAAAGTTACCTATCAAAAAAAAATATAGCAAATAGCAATAGTGTAGAGGGTCAACGTGTTAATGCAGTAAATTTCTTCAGAAAGCGATTTATTTGACTGCGATAAACTAGTATAAATTTAAAAAATATGATTTAATATAATATTTTGTTATAAATAACTAATAAAATATTACACGTGCCTAATAATATGATTGTGACACGTAAAAGAATAAAAAGTAGAAAAACCAAGGAAAAAGAAGTTTAAGACTTAAGAAGTAAGAAATAAAGTTATGGACTTGATAAAATGATTACTCATACATATAAAAAAAATTAAAAAGATATAACATTATTAAGATTAAACTTTATAGTAACTTATAACTTCCGTCTATATCATATGAAAATTAAAGATGTTATACTTGAACACTGTTTAATACACCAATAGTTTATATTTTGAGTAAATTACAAAATTCCTTTCCATCGTACTTACCGATATTCGTTGGCATCTTTAATTTCCGAGGTAACTTCGAATTAACTATACATGGGGTGAACTTGGATTCTGACTGCATTGACGCTAGCCTGTATGCCCGTGCGACTTCCCAAATCTGAGACCGTCGAGCTGGGTGTTTGGAGTGCCATCAGGACACGAAGTAAGGCCGCGGTATCCACCGTTGGTGGTGGGACTTGTGCCGAAGTTGAAATGAGCGGGTCAGACAGAGTGGTCGTGATCGTAGAGTAGTGTTGTACATTTGGTGAAGAAAATGCTGTGAACGGCGTGCTCCCCATGTTTACCAGGGGCCCACCTGACCTCGAACCTGGAGTAAACCGTAATTTTGTCTGGACCTCCTGGAGACATCGTTCATGATCTTGTTGGGCCTTTAATTGTCGGAAAATGCTACGATTCCGATGAATGAACTCTGGGGTGAATTCATCCACATCGTCGATTTCGATGAAAGGTTCCGACAATGGTATATGAACACCCGATGAGGATGTTATTACCGGCGGTGTGAGAGAAATACTCACGTCACTACTGCTTTGGCAGGGAAGTGTGGACTTCGTCGGATGGAGCAGTCTTCGAAAAGGTGAGAGATGAGGTAATGTCACAAGAGTTCGAGACCGGATGGCGCCACTAAAGAAGTAAATACCGTCTAATACCAGAGTGGTATCAGGGATGAGTCACTATCTAAAGAGATTATGAGAGAGAGGTTACCGATGACTTTCCAGCTCCGATAAGAGCCTGCAAAACAGAAGACCGTTAGTCTCGTTACAACCCGACTCCCGCGTGAGATTCAGTATTGGAGGTGGAACTAACCGGGTGATTATCGAAGTGGGCAGGATTACATAATACATGATCTTTGGAGAATTTGTGGGTAGGTGTCTAACTGAATGATCCATGTGGGTCCCACCGTGTTAGGAGTTTGTTACATCAGTAACTGATTGGTGGGTCCATCGAAATCGTCACGCTAGGGACTCTGCCCTTGTGACGGTACTTCTTTCTTGTGTTGCGAAGGTTCAAGCTTTATGAGGGATACATAATTACCGTGATGGAGAGGCACGTGTTTGTCATGTCGAGGCTGTGTGGTTACCGCAGTGTTGTAGTGGGGTTGTACCCCTTCAGGGACTAAAATCACTTTGCGTCCCAAAGTAACACTTTGAGCCACCATAAAATCTGCTTGTAATAGTTTTCGTCCAATTCACTAACTCCTGTTAAGGAGTCCATTAAGTCGCTCTCACGCGCCCTTCACATTAGGGGTATTCCGGTCATTTGATTACTTAAAACTCAACCCTTCCCCACCCCATCACCTGTCTCTCTCGTCTGACCACTACTACACCAAGCGCCGCCGCCACCACCATTGCAACCAGTTTTTCGGCAAGCTTCAAATCCGCGAGCCAAAACCCATATCTCAACTGCTTGGATCAACCCTTTCTACCTGTTTTAGGATTTTTCACGTTTGAATCGGAAGGATTTGATGTGATCTGCATTGCAATTAACGACCTAAACATACAACGTTTTTTTACGGATTTTGGTGGCAACAGTGACGGGTAAAGAATGTAACGAGAATGGCCTGATCATAAATTAAACAACATGAAGTTATCAACAAACCCTAAAATCAGTCCACGAAGAAAAAAGGACTTCCCACGGCCATTAATTATGTTTCCACGAATCAAAAGCAACAGACGAAGCAGGTCACGTGGTAAGGCTATGTCTGTTCACAAAATCACCACCGAAAACAAAGCTAATAAGAAACTGTCATCTCCTAAAGTCACGTGCATCGGTGCAGTTAGGGTGAAACGGTTAAACAAAAAGCAAACAACCACCGCCATCGTCCGTCGGTGCAAATGGCTCTGACTAGTATGGAGAGATAAAATCTCGTTTTTTAGATGCGATTATTCGGAAAATCGGAGAAATTACACGAACCGGACGCGAATCGGATTACACATGAAATGAGAGACGTAATTGGAGCTTGTGATGACAAATTGATTCCGGAATCACTGCCGAGAAATGCGTTTTTGTTGAATAGATCTAGATCTGCTCCGTACAGATGTTCATCTGCCGCTAACATAATTTTGGAATCAAATACGGACGTAGAAGATGATGAAACTAGGAAGAAAGTTACAGAAGAAAGTGAAGAAGATGAAGGTTCCATTAATGGAGTTGAAGAATTTAAACTGAGCATGTGTAAATCTGAACTAGCAAGAAGAGGAGAAAAGCTTTTTATGAGTTTCAGTTTCAGTTATGGTTGTGAAATGAAAATTTTGCCACTCACGTAATGTGCACGTGAGGGTGGGTTAACACAATTGTTAGTCATCATTTCTCAATTGGACGGACACTGTTAAAATAAGAACTATGGGTGGCTCAGAGTGTTAACAGTTTTCTAATTGGACGAAAAGTGATTTTTGGACCAAACCTCAATGACGATTTTTTTTAATTTACTCTTATATTTATCAATGTTTTCAAAACAAAACCGGACCGGCTCGGTTTGTCGGACTCGTAAGGGGCTATATAACCGGTCCAGTTAATTATCTTTTAACCGTCCTAATTTGAACTAACCCGATTGGATTTCAATATATTTTTTTTCTTTTAATCACATTTACTGATTCGTTTGCTATTCCGGGCTCTATATTTATTTATTTAAAGACTAGCTTTAACCCCGTGTGTTACACGGGGTGAAACAATAAGATTATATTGATAAATATCTTAACAACTCTTTTTATACAAATTTGATATTGTATTTGTAACATTTTCATTTTCTTACATGTTAAGATTATATAGATGAGAGTAATCAAAATATCAAAAAATACATGAAAATACATTTCATAAGTGCTGTATTTTTTTAGAATACATTAAATTATATGTCAAATGAAACCTTACAATGATTATTTACAAATTTGAAAATACTTCATTGTATGCAATATTTGACATGATATTGGTAGTTTTCCCATGCTTACCAAAAATTAATAGTTTCAGTTCATCTGTACTTTTAACTCTTGATAATACAACATACAGCTGACCATGAATACACACTGGATCTTTTAGTACAAACCAACATTTGAAAGTGATTGCCCTAAACTTTTATTTATGGTAATTGCAAAACATATAACAATTTCTTCTTTGAAATTTTAATAAATTTTTTTTGTCTGAATATGTTAACCCAATTATACGAATAAAATTGTGATTACTAATGTTGCTTCCAAATATAATCTTCGCTTCTATAACGCGATTACCTAGTGATTTGACCTAAAGTCTTGTTACATTACCTAAACCATTTTTCATCAATATTTTTTAATAGCACAACTTGAACACCGACATTTATAACTAATTTATGGTTGACAAACCTAATAATGTAAGTCCATTTATAAAATCAGGAGATTATAAACTTTCATTAAAATCATCATCAACATGCTCTGATTGACGGATACTACTTGCACTTGTATGCGGAAAATATCGCTAAACTTTTAATACTAAATTTCTCATTAAAAAAATAAATAAAATTTAAATTTCAACAATATATCGTCTTTTTAATTCAAAATTTAAAACTCCAAATTTCAAAAAATTCACTCCTTAATACTTCGACACAATTAAATTTAAAATTCTAAAATTAAATATGAAAAAATTAAAACTAATAAATTAGAATTGAAACTTGTAAACATAATTTTTTTTTAAATCTCGTCGTTTAAAAAAAATTAAAGTTTAAAATATAATACACTTTTAAAAATAAATATTTGCAAGTTTCTTAATTTTATTAAAAACTAACTATTAAAATTTATAAATCAAAATAAAAATTTATTTAAAAATATCATATTTAATTAAAAAACTACTAATTAAATATTAGTGAACTTTATTCTAACACATATTTATATAAATTATAAACGTAGTATTTTCAAATTTTATATGTACAATTAAAAAAAAATTGTTTTTTGATAATAAATTTTTAAAAAATCATTTTTTTAATAATAAAACTTTAAAAACTCGTTTTTTTTTAAATTTCCTATTTTTTAATTCTTGATTTTTTAAATATTCACTTTTGATGATAATGTTAAAAAATGTGGGTCGGCGGTAATAATGATTAATTGATTTGTTAAAATGTTTATTTATGTAATTTAAAAAAAACTAAATATGAAAATATTAAATGAAGGATATAAATGTGATTTTGGGGAGAAAAATTTGTGAGATAGAATATATGATGCCAAGTGACAAAATCATTTAGTCTTTTATTATAAGAGGGATTCATTAATTGCAAATCCATAGCAAAGACAAACTATTTTCAAAATTTTCTTTTATATAGTTATATATATAATTTTAGTTTTTAAATTATTTATAACATTATTCGTTTTTTTAAACTAGTATGACTGGTCCTACTAGTGGACCGGCCGTCCAATTACCAGTCATGATATAAAACATTGTAATTCATTGTTTATTACACAACTGGTCTTTATTTTTAGGCTTGTTCTTGGATTTCATCCTTGAATCCAGGGGTGAGCGGTTAAAGGTTCCTACCCCCCAGAACCTCGAACCTGAACCTTTAGAACTATGGGTAAGAACCGTTATAGCCACAAGGGTCAGTCTGTGGTTCTTGGAATTCATTAGTTCAAGGTTCCGAGTCGAGTAAGGGTTGGACCCACCATGACCCTTTAAAAACCCCGGGAACCACACGGGTTTAAAATTTAAAAAACCTACTTTTTTAGGGTGAGCGATCAAATAGAGAGGAGATGGACAGGCGACGGCTTCTGCAACTCAATCACTTTCATATTCATTTTGCAACTCCATCACATCTTCTGCAACAGATTTCATCTGCTTCACTTTGCATATATTTATGTATGCGATTTTCTTTTTGCAAAATATGAACACGTATGTATATATGCGATTTCCTCTTATTAAACAACTTTATATGTTGATGTGTTTAGAGTGATTTCCTTTTGAAAAATATGAATTATGTGTGTTTTGATGTTCAACTAAGATGTATGTATGCGATTTCCTCTTATGTTTGTATGCATACATAATGGTTAACTGAGATAGATATTAGATCAATGATAACTTCATGGTATGCTAATTTGGCTTATGATCTTTGAATTATGTGTGTTTTGATGTTCATCTGTGACGTTTGATACGTGCAGACGGGTAGTAGAGTCTTATAGGAGTTCGTTATCTCCCACCATTGTTGAGGCGTTAAAAAGCATACATGATTGGATTCGAAAGGGGAGGAAAGAAACAAACGAAGAGGAGGAATATGAGAATTTTGACGAGTTTTCAAAATGTAACTATTATTATTTTTTGGTAATCAGATTCTAGTGTTTTTTTTTTATTTCTAATCATTAGTTTTATTAGATGTTTTTGAGAAGATCGAGTCAATGAAGATCGAATGAAGATTTAAGGATTTTATGCGGGCTAATGACGACTGAATGAAGAATAAATATTATTTTGGATTTTATATATGAGTTTTGCAGTCGTGTTTATGAATTATGTAATTAATATTAGTTGAATTTTTGAATTTGGTTACTTGAATCAAAAATAAATATTGTTTTGGTTTTCACAATTGCTTTTTTAAGGTTCTAACCAGAACCGAAGGGTCCAGGACCCGTGAGAACCTCCTTGGACCCGAACCCTTTTGGCTACACAAAGGTCGGGTATGGTTCCTAAAAAGCTGGAAAAAAAAGGGTCGGGTAAGAGTCGGTTTTCAAGGTTCCTACACTTTGTTCAAGCCTACTTGAATCCATTATCATTAACCATATCCACTACTTCCTCTTTCATTACTTCATTCTTTCTATATCCCTCTCCTTTGTTCTGAGTTACTCATTAAATGGCACTCAGTTCATATCTTTAGTTTCCGTTCGATCATTGTCAAGGTTCAAAGAAAGGGTGGGCTATTGATAAAAAATTGATTTCAAACCATAATGCTAGTAGTTGGCGGGCCCCCGCTTTTCTTTTCATTCATCTTTCTCAAAGATTCAAAAAAGATATATATAAAAATAATAATAATAATCAAAAGAAAAGGAAAGTGGCTAACATTACTCACTTATGTTATATAAGGATCTCTATTTTATTCAATACTTTTTTATTTTTTTTAAATATATATATTCAACTTAAAAACAAGTTTGAATTAAATAAAACAAATCTAATTATTTAATGAACAGGGACCAAGATAATTCCCACCACCGATGGTAGCACAACCCTACTGTGAACAATAATCTAACTATTATAAATCATATCAAAAACTTTGCAACAGATAAATATAAATAGAATTAGATACCAACAAACAAATTGACCATTTTTCAAGAAACATAAAAGTAGACTTGTTTTTGTCACACAAATAATTTTAATTGACCATTTTTCAAGAAACATAAACATAATAGGCTTGTTTTAGGGGCGGCTCAACGTATTTTTGGACCTAAAACGAACTTTAAAATTTTAGTCTTTAAGTAAAAGTTCTTTAAATATATTAAAGTTTTTAAAATGAAATTTTATATAACGTCAAAACGTATAATATTAATGTTTAGACCGAATGTTATTATAATAACCCCATAAATAAACCTTTAATTATTTTGTTATCTCTTCTCATTTCTTTCTAAAAATACAAAAATTAGGTTTGCTTTTTATTAACATTATTTTTATCGTTGTGTATATAAATATGGCTTGACAAAAATAACTATTTCAGTCCAAAAATTTAAATTTGACTTTTTTAGTCCAATAGTTTCAGTTTTGTATCAATTAAAGTCCAGTCCACTAACACCATCCAAATTTTCTGTGAATTTTTTATTAAAAGACAAAAATACCCATGTTAATTATAAACATATATAAATAACTCTTTCTCTTCTCTCTCTCCTCTTTCACAAAACCCTATTTCACCCCTCAACCAATAATGATCTTGCACCAGACAAGATGGAAATTAGAACCCAGATCTAATCTAAAACAAACAACTAGCGATTTTCGGCAAATCTCTGTTTCAGGGGTAGGTTTCTGTTTAGCCTTAAAACAAATATGGAGTCAAATTGGTCATCCTCCCTGCAGTAAAAATCGAATCAGCTCTTTCTATCTGCCTTAGCCGGTCATCCCCTCAACCCAAAATTCAGATGGAGATGGCGGCAAGAAATTAGAACCCAGATCCCACCTCATCTTCGCCCTCATGATCCTTGCCTGGCCGACGTCCTTGTTAAATTAAAGTTGGGTTACCTTCGTTTCACGATAAAATCAAATCGGGTCTAGATCTGGAGGTGATATTTGCCGACGCTAACAGACCCTTGAAAAACCATTACCGAAAAAACGAGATTTAAATCAGAAGGTTGTGGTTGCCGACGATTTTCAGGAGCTGGTGGTTGTCGGCGGTTTCAGGTGATGGTGCCAGTTTTCGAAGATTTTGATATGGCATAAATGGTTGCCGGCGAAGATCAGGGGATGATGGTAGGGTGGGTTCTTGGCTGAAGCTCTGTTCTACAACAATTTGTAGTGAAATAGGACAGTGGGGGGGGGGGGTACAGTGATGGGCGTGGGGGATGGTGGCAGCCAGAGGGTGAAGGTAGAAGGTGAAGTTGTTTGGCCGGTGGTGGTTTACCAGACAGAGGCAATGGTCTGGTGTTTTTGTAGAGTAGAGAGTATAAAGGGAGGGGGTGTTTGGGTAGAGAGAGAGTAGAACGAGAGTGTTTGGGAAGAAGCTAAAGGTTAAATCATTTTTATTGTTTTATTTTTGTGTTTTTTTTATAGTAGGGGTATTTTTATCTTTTAATAAAAAGTTAACAAAAAATTTGAATGGTGTTAGTGGACCGGACTTTAATTGATACAAAACTGAAACTATTGGACTAAAAAGGTCAAATTTAAACTTTTGGAATGAAAGTGTTATTTTTGTCAAACCACATGGACTAAAACCGTATTTAACTCTAAACTTTATTAAAAATCGGTCTGCTTCCCACTACGGGACCAATATTTTTGTATAGTAAAGCTAAAGAAGCCAACTATGCATTTTATTTATTTATTTTTCTGAACGGCAATTTGAATTACCGACGGGCCACTTACCCACATGATGATCTCCACCACCCTCAGGGGGAAACTCATTATAGGTGAGAAAACCCCATGACCTAACCTGGAACCCCTTTTTTGTTATAAGTGAGACTTGAAATCAAGACCTCTTCATTTTAATAAAATCTAGGATACTTCACCTCAACCAATTGAGCTGAAGATCATTGGCTTTAATATGCATATGAATTAAATATTTATTGATTTCTTACTCGTGCCTAAATAAAGTAAACTTTTTTTCTAAATCTTTTAAATTTTATATAAAATTTATCAACTTTTCATTTAACACTTTAGTTGTATACGTTTTTACATCTTTTTAACTCTTGAACTTTAAAAAAAACTATATAATTTTAATTTTAGATTTCTTTTTTAGTTTTTAGTTGTTAAACTTCTAATTATATATTTTAAAATTTTTATTTGGTAATTTGACTTTTATCACAACTTTAAGGTTAAGTTTAAAAAGTTGCATATTTGAGTAAGTTTAAACATTCACATTCTTAACTTAAGATCATGATCATTAATGCATAAAACTGTCTGATATTAGCGTAAACGAGATCAAAATATGATTAGTGTTGGTAATACAAAGAGGCATCATACAAATTTCCGGTATTGGTTTCAAGGGCACATACTCAAAACCATTGGCCCAAAGATGATCAGAAACATTGATCTTGATCATGACCATGCCAACAATAATTCACAATTCCATTCTACATAAGTTTTCACAACAAAATCATGGCACATATGAACCAAAAATGCGATCCAGCACACATCAGTGGCTGACATTTTTCATCTAAAGTTGCAGCATCTAGGCCGCCCTCTTGCTAAATTATCCCATAAACAAACCATTTGTCTCGGTGATTGATAATGTGCAGTGTAATAGTTATCCACACACCCAAATTGACAGAACTTACCGTGGTGGGAGTATTGAACCGGGTTGGTGCTGTTGAACTGCTCAACCCACATTCCCATGCTCACATCTTCCATTTTGAATATCTGCCAAATACGTCACATGGGTTAGGGAAACGGGTCAAACTGATTGAAACTTAAAAGTCATCCAAGCGTGTTCAAATGCATATGAACATGTTGGGTGCTATTTTAAAAAAGTTTGATTATTTTTGTAATTATATAGTTTTTATAATCATATTTGAATCATTAATAATTCTTAAAATACAAAAAAAATCGATAAAGAAGGTGAGAAGGATGGGTAATGGACCCTGAGTCTTCTTTTTGTGTGTCGGGATATGATGAATTTGGCTATGTCAATGGAAATTATATAACCAGGCCCATTTGCATAAGGTGGATATACTGCTTCTGGCCATTCCTGCAACATTAATAATGCAAAAACCTCGTTCAAATTGAGCAAAACTATAACTATTTATACCATTGAACTTGACTTTTATTGCAAACCGACTATTGTTCTTGGGGAATTTGTGAAAAATGAACAATCTTTAGATAAATTGTGAAAGGGTACACACAAAAGAAAGCGTTTCAAATTTCATATATATAGTTTCAGATTTCAGTTTTTCAAGAACGATAAGTTGGTTTGCAACAACAGTACACAGAGTTAATTAATTTTAATTATAACTTAATATTATCTGACCTCAAAACTGACAGCCCATTTGCCATGTCTGAGAGGCCTGTGAAAGAGATTAAGATTTCCCATATAAAGGGACGGACGATGAGGGAGCTTGTCGAGTTTTTTCAAAATGGTATCCACCCTTGTAAAAGTGTCATCATCACATTTCATCACATATGAAGCACTGACATTTTGAACCTGCAATTGCAAGTAGTTGGATTGTAAATAAAATGATTGTAAAGGTCAATTTAGAAACTATGGAAGAAGGGTTTAATTATATTGACCGCATATTCGCAGATGGCTATAGTTTTAAGCACCACGAGCTCGTAGTGGTCCATAAATGTTAATACAACAATATCACCAAAGTAAGCAGCCTCCTTTTTCAGAACTGCATTTTGCTCCTTCCTTGGACTCTGCATTTTAATATTACTTTTGTGAGAACTGAAAAAAATAGAAATTAATAAAAAAATTATTTTATGTAGATTTCTTACCAGTGCAACAAAAAAGCGAACTACTACATCTGAGGCCTTAATTGATGAAGACTGCATCCATGTTTTCCTAATAGCCATACGCTCAGCAAAGTGATTTGTAGCAGATAAAATCCCGACAAAAACCCGTATATGATGACGTGGAAAGGGTTTAGCTTTCCACTTTTCTGACATTTCTATTACCCTTTGTGGTGAGAAGCTCGGATGAGAAGTCGGGAGTGATGTGGCAAAAACCGAATGCACATCTACATCCCCTTTAATTGCTAATCCCGTTGCATCTTCAAGTGTATAACCCTGTAACAAAGATATATAATACTGTTAACAAAACACTATGCATCTTTACATGAATTCATGATCATAGATGAATGTAATTGGCTAAATAAACTTGGAGTGACAGTGTGACTTACTGTACGATAAGGGAAGGAGGTGACGTGGCGGCCTCCAACATTTATATGGTATCCATCCACGCCAGCACGTATGGTCAACACAAACAATTTACCCTCCACAAAAGGAAATGGCCATGTCACTTCTGGTTTCTGGGCCCGTCCTATAAATCGTTTGAACCATGATGATGTTCGTGACTCTTTTGAATCAACAACATCGTTACGCATCCATTTTTCACATCTTGGAAATCCATCAACTGGCAAATACAGTGCATTAAATATCAAGATGATGATAATGATGTGATCCCTATTAAAATGAACCTCAGCAATGTCATATATTCGATTTCTACATAATGACGTCCTTATAACCTAATGATATCCAAACTAATGCCATGAATGTTTCAAGTAATGAAGAGAAAAGATCTCATGTAAATAGGCCTCAAACAAAAAATAACCAACTGGTGACAAGAGCCAAATCTGAAATTTGATTATCAATGTATGAATGTCTGAAAGGTCATTATTAACTAATAGATAGACTATATCTATAAAAAAATGAAATTAAATGAATTCAATGTTTGCCCTGACGCCCTCAATAAAGTAGCTCTTGTTTTGCCCAAACAATATTATTAGAATCAATTTACTACCTAAAAGCTTCTATTACTGCTATCATAAACCTTAATTGATAAGAAGTTTTAGAATGCAGCATACTTCAAGAGGGAAAGTGGGAAACCTCATAAACATATGGAACACAGAATTGCAGTATGTAACAATGTATTTCCTCTAATTCATTCACTAAAATAAGATACTAGGCTTAAAATTCAAATTCCAATATGCTTTTGGGCAACTAACAGCCATCTCACTTTACACGTGTACACTCGTATCTTGGTCACAAAAACCAGAAAAGTTTTAGGCTTTCAGCATTGCCTATTTAGCTAAACCTATGATATCTTCACAATTTTCTAACTCAAACAATCAAAGGCAAAATAAATAATTTGGTGCAAGAAGGATGCAAAGATATGGAGAAAATAAAGGGCAGTGAACAGAACATGTAAATCATTCTGATGCGTTACAGTTCCTGTCACCAAGTTTTATATTCTCTTTACTTTTTTTAAATAAATTATAGCAATATGCTTACCAAGCATGTCATCATCGCCTTTTGATGGTAAACCATCACACCTCTGAGCTGCACCCCATTGCATCCTATAGCATGTGTTGTGTTCAATAACCGGTTGATGGCTCCAATCACCTCTCAATCTAGGATTCAGATGCAAAATTTTCGGTGGATCCTCTGCAACTACAGATTTTAACCCCTGCAACTCAACCTTAAACTGGGAAACCAAAACCAAGGGATTACCCTCCTTCGTTTTCGCAAGCTGGGGAACATACTCATTATGAGCAAACTGAGGTGTTCCCACCACTGTAACAGATGACCCTGCAGCAAGACCACAAGGAAGAAACATGATTCGATCCCCTTTAGTAAGTTCTTCACCACTGATCGATACCCATGGTGGACACTGTTCTTGTTTCCCTTCAAGTATTGAAGACAACTTCGTGTCCTTTTCATCCAATTCATAGTTCTTATGAACCTCTTCCCATGCCTTTAAACCTAAACTCCAAGCTTCATCTGCCATTTTCTCCAATCCTGACATAACCTTATCCTTATGCCTCCGCCTCAAAATATTACCAGTTAATTGACCGTATCGAATATCATCAGGCGGTAAACCATCATCTTCTTCTTCTTGACTACCATTTTCTAATGTCTCCCTAATTTCATCATGATATGCAGATCTTAACGATGATTTACTCGCTTCTAGCTGAAATTTAGCTACCGCTTCGTTATCAGGAGTACTCGATGTCTCGAAATACGCAGGGAACTCGAACCAAACAAAAATCAAATACAATGCAGCTAAACCGAACAAAATATGTGGCAGTTTTACTTTCACTCTCCTCAAACCAAAAACTTCACTCCTGGACCTCTTCATTCTCAATTGACAAGTAACGAAATCGAACACATCGAGCCCTAATTCTGAATGCTAAATCAACAATTCAATCTCATCTCCTAATTTCATTTGAAATCGCTCTTCATTTTCACTTGACAGGTAACAAAATCAAACACATTGAGCCCTAATTCTGCAGGCTAAATCAATCTCATCTCCTAATTTCAGTTGACTAGTTGATATCACACTTCATTCTCAATTGAAAGATAACAAAATTGAACACATTGAGCCCTAATTCTGCAGGCTAAATCAATTTCATTTCCTAATTTCAGTTGACTAGTTGAAATCGCTCTTCGTTCTCAATTGACAGGTAACAAAATCGAACACATTGAGCCCTAATTGTGCAGGCTAAATCAAATTCATCTCCTCATTTCAGTTGACTAGCATTAAATCACGCAATAGAAACAGAATTTGGCGTGACGAAGATGTAGGTTTGATCTTCAAATAGAGTAGGGGGATTTACCTGGAATCGAATGTGAAGAAATTAGCGGTAATTTGGGGAAATAGAGGGATCGAAAAGACATAGGATTCGAGTAAACGTGATAAAAGGGGAGAATGAATATGATTGCAGGGGGAGCAACCTTGTCTACAGAATAATAATAACAAAATATTAAATGAATAAAAAAACAAACCGTAATTTTTTCAAAGGCAAATCTACTATATTTCTAGTACTTTTTTTTTTCTTTGAACGGCCAACGAATACTATATGCCCGGTTACTCGGGTAAACCCAATGACGAAAGACCACTCACATTCACGAACGCAGACAACGCTGGTGACCCGGCCCGCCCACCATTCCAAGGGAAACCCACCACCTGAAGGTGCACTGTGATAAAACCTCTGACCCACCTGATAATATTTTGCATTAAGTGAGACTCGAACCCATGACCTCCACATTAGAAGGCCATGTGGTGCCTTCTCCTACTACTTTTTTTTAACGGCAAATTTATCATACTTATACTCCTAAATTACACCAAATAATTCACTTATTGCCTGAGTTTGAACCCAGGACCTCTCATCTAAGAGGCAAGAGTCACTACCAAGTGGGCTAGCCCCACGTTACCATACTCCTACTCCTGCCTGGGTTTGAATCCAGAACCTCTCATCTAAGTGACAAGAGCCTTTACCAAATGAGATAGCCATTGTAATTGATATTACTGAAACATTATCTATGATGTTTGATAAAATTAATGATGGTGTAATCAATGTTATCATAACACCTCTTGATAGGACGCTACATAACAAGTCTGATGGTGTGTTTTGAACCATTTTTTTAATGGTTAAACTGAATTTATAAAAAGTTAAAAAAAAAATCAAAAATGTCAATTACTACTTTAAACTAAATATTTTGTTTATTCCGGACTCTATATTTTACTAACATTGCAAATTCACAATAAAATATAAAAGTAGTTTCGTATTTTATTTTAAATTGGTTATTTAAATTTTGATTATTGGATTTTAATAATCTCACATTTTACCAATTGGTCAATAATAATCTCAACTTAGAATATTCTTACCACCAGTCTTTACTTTCAAACTATTTTCTTACAATGGACTCCCCGTTAAAGAAACTTAACGCCGTTAGGTTTTATATGACGTAGACATCTGCAAACCGCCGGAAAGTCGAGTCAAGCTAGCAGTGGTCTCGTGGTGGGTTTTGAAATTGGCTCTGGTGGTGTTTAACTTGTCTCGTTTGTCCGGAAAGTCCAAACAGAGACAACGGTGGTGTTTAACGAGACCAGTTAAGGGTGGAGGGATTTAGGTAATACGTTTTTTTTAACACTGTGAAATTACGTTTTTTATGTAATGCGTTTTTTTAACACTGTGAAATTACTTAACTTTATTTAAAATGGATGCGAATTAACAGTGACATGGTACAATCAAGGTCTGCCAGACTAGCATTTTTTTTCCAGTGTTTATATATATATATATATATATATATAAAAAGTGAATTTTCGCTAAAAACCAAAGAAATGATTTATTTTTTAATAAAAACCGGGTCAAACGAACTCGTATTGAGTTCATTCAAGTGGCGTTGAAACCGGCTCGTCGAGGTTTTTTTAGGGGGGTGAGGGTGGGGGGATTTAGGTTTTTGGGGGTGGGGTTTAGGTTTTTGAGGGGTGGGGATCAGGGGGATTTAGGTTTTTTGGGGTGGGGGTTGGAGGGTTTAGGTTTTTGTGGGGTGGGGGTGGGGTGGTTAGGTTTTTGGGTTTAACTTTTAGGGTTTAGCTTTTAGGGTTTAGCTTTAGCGTTTAGCTTTGGCGTTTAGCTTTAACGGATTAGCTTTAAGGGTTTAGGTTTAGCTCTAGGCTTTATTTCGAAGAGCCAGTTCCAACGCCGATGAAATTAGTTTAATCGGAGTTCGTTTGACCCAGTTTCTTAGCTTTTTAGCGGAAAATTCTCATATATATATAGGTGGATTTGATGAAAACCCACTAAAGTTGAGGAAACCCACGAAACTTCTCTGTAACATATGTAAAAAAAATTTTGAATAGCTTCTATATTTAATTTAATCACTTTTGGAAAGAAAAAAACAAAAAAATGCCGAGTGTTTTTTTTTAAATATTTTTTTACCAAAAAACGTTGTATCTGTTTACGTATGTAACATCCTGTTTTACGTATGTAACATGTTGTTTTATGTATGTAACATGTTGAGGTATGATACAAAAACGAGGTTTTATTTTACATATTAAAAATGCGTTTTCTTATATAAAAAATGACGAAATTATATATAAAACATACCCTAAAAAAATGTTACATAGGAGTTTCGTGGGTTTTCTTAACTCAAGTGAGTTTCCATTTTATCATTTCCATATACACACACACACACACTAATGTCGGGGTTCGTCACGTGAGTGGCCAACAGCCCAATGGTCACTCGCGAGACGCGGGTTCGAATCCCAGCCCCCTCCCCCTGTTTTCGGTTCGTTGACGTCAGCAGGTCCCTATGTTGACGTCATAAATAGTTTTTTAATTAAAAAAATCATTATAATTTTTTTAATTTTTTTCTTAGTAATTTAAATCTTTATTCCTAATTTTGGGCTATACTTTTTAAAGTTCGAAATGTACCTCTACAACATGCTTATTTTATCTAAGTTGTTCATAACCGAGCTGTCTACGCGCACCCCGCTAGTATTTTTTACTAGTTATAATTAAAGTGAACACTTCGACTTCTATGAAGATATGTGACATGAACATGATGAATTGCTTCTAAATCCTAACTTCTAAGCAAAAATATATTAACTAAATCTCTCACTTAAAATTATAAAGAATTTGATTAAATTTCTTTATACGGGGAGGTGTTTAATACATAACTAATTTTTAATTAAGAATTACGAAAACTGCATATTACACTTGTATATAGTGCTTAATAAATATACTAGAAGTTCGAAAGAAAAAAAAAGTAAACGATTACATAAGTGTCTTATGTATCACAGTTAAAACAAAAATTACAAGTTTTATGCGATCTCGTAGTGGTACTTAAGAAATTAAACACAACATTCGGTCCTACACGTCGTGCCTAAGGCGTATATACAATAAAAAATGAATCCTGATACGTGATGTTTATCGTTTCGGTAATAATCAACATGTACTTGAGGGGTACTTTTAAATTTCCCAATCAGTTTAATCTTTTTGTACCGGTGACTACCATCCTTTTAGCGTCTTGCTAGTTTGATGTTCTATATTGAAATTCCGCTCAATCCAACTTCAAATAAAGTAATATGAATATGATGTAACATAATTCAACTTAATTAACTAGTCACTCAAAACTTATTTTCATATCATATATTCGACAAGAAAATTAAATCACATGACATATTCAACCCGAATACATAATTCCAAGCGTATATATATCGTTACTTAGCCCAAAAACGTTTGCGATATTCAGCGAGTGCCAATAACGGGAAGATATTCCTGTATAACGGATAATGTAGCATGCAGTTCCTCATCGATGCTCCGGTCATGTTCTGTAAAATCGTTTAAATTGTTAATAGAAATGATTAGCCAAGTGTCTCGATACTCGATTGATTGAAGTTACCTCCTGGGGAAAATCCCCGTTATCCATCTGTGCGTTAATCAAGATCTTAGCTGCTTTGTGCAACGGTGTCGGGCCTCTTTCGGCCTAGTCGTTATGCCAAAACCGAATGTTAGTTGCTACAAGTCATGAAACGCAATAACATTTCACTACAACAAGCATTACTACAAAATTGAGCATTATGACGTTTTTTTGCGTCGTCACTACTTTTGCGACAAAAAATGCAATAGCAATTAGGGGTGTTAAAAAATATCTGAATCTGAAACCGAACCCGAATTATCCGAAAATCCGAATCCGAACTATCCGAAAATTCGGATATCCGAATTTTCGGATTCGGATATTGATTTTGAAAATTTCCGGATAGTTCGGATATCCGATATCCGAAATATATTTTTCTGATTTTTTTATTATTTTTATTATTTAAAACCCTAATCTACTTAGAACTTATACACCTTCTCTTCTTTTCGGATTCGCACGCAGCCACACCCGCCTCCCCCTTCTTTTCTACGATACAAACCCTAAAGCTGCGATCGGCCTCTCCTCAGCCCCCGCCTCTTCCGCCATCGGCCTCCTCGGCCCTCGCCTCTTCCGCCATCGACGCCTCTGTTCCAGTTCAAGGTTTTTTCGAGTGTATCCAGCGATTGAAACAAGGTAATACTAATATTAATAAGCTTTTTTCAAGTGTTTCAGTTAAACTGATTTACGATGTGTAGAAACTGATTTAAACTGAATTTCCGTATACGCGTATTATTGCAACTTCAATGTGTAGAAACTGATTTATGATTATGTGTTTTTTATGATATGGGTTAAAATAATTTGATTTTGGGAAGCAGTTAAGGAGTTTTCATAGATTGTTTTGCAGAATTTGGACATTTGTTTATTTGATTTGCAGAATGTTAATTAGATTGTTTCATTTGTTGCAAATTGGCAGATTAGGAAATTTGTTTATTAGATTTGATTTGCATAATGTTAATTAGATTTGTTAATGGAGGACATTTGTTTATTTGTTGCAAATTGGCAGATTATTAAATGGGATTTGTTGTTTTTTTAGTTTGAAACTTTGTATTTGTTGGGATTTGTTGTTTGGAAGTTAAGTTGGAACAAGTTTATTTCTTAAAAATTCAAACAAAACTCTGCAAATTTTTTTTCCAGATTTCGGATATCCGGTTTACTATCCGAACGGATATCCGAAATTTCGGATACGGATTCGGATAGTGAAATCCACTATCCGAAATTTTCGGATATCCGAAATTTCGGATATCCGGTTTTGAACACCCTTAATAGCAATGAGGATATTTTTTGTCTCAACTTGAAACTGTCACAAATATGGCTTTTGCGATGGTTTTAACCATTGCTACTGGTCGTTCTTATAGAAGTTAAATATGCGATTTGAACAAAGTTTTGTTTTCTTTCTTGGTTTGATGAATGATGTAACATTTTGTTAGTTTTTTCACATTTATTGTAACACCTTAGACAAATCTCACATCGTTATGTGATGTTCTATACACGGGAGAGATGTTGGGTCATAAGAACCGCCTCTAATACCACAACGCGTTTTGGGCGCATTGGCTGTGGATGAGAGGATAACTCCACAGTTAAGCGTGCTTAGGTGAGAGTAATCCATCTAAGAAGTTTTCACCCGAGCAACCAAAAACAAATCCGTGAACTCCTAATGGGTAAAGCGAACAATATTGTTGGTATAAAAGGTGGAATGATACATTTTTAACATGTAAAAGGAGCTCGAATCTCCTGTCTCACTTTGTATGTTTCGTATGTGTCATTGTATGATAGTATTATACAACATAGTGCGCAACTTAAATTTTTTGAGTAAGTGAAACTGATCAACAGAAGTGCGTATATTTTTAGCTAATTTGTGGTAATGGCTAGAGTAAGCTAACCTGTCCGGCTGACATGAGACCGAGCATAGCCCACGATGTTTGCACTATGTTAGTCCGATTTCCGGCCAACGGTGTGTATACCTCACTAGGGCAAGATTTGTAGCTCTCTCCCCAGCCACCTTCTTCATTTTGGGTTGAAAGTAAAAACTTGACTCCTTTACGAACTGCTTCACAATTGTTATATGTTTTTTCCAGCAGATTCTAAGCCTCCTAGAGAAAAGAATGTGCCATATATGAAGCATATCCCCCAGTAGCCATACCTATAGAATTCAAACACTTTTTAGATATAGAGGCACATTTAATACAAAACCAGTTTTAAATAAAGAACCGTGAGAACCACATAATACACGTACACATAGTGCATAACAAATATAATAAAAGTTAGAAAGAGAGTGGTTAATCGGTTACAAAGCCACCTCACATATCACAGTTAAAGCAAATAATACAAATGTTTATGCGCTCTCAAAGTTCTCTACTAAAAAATTGTTTTGAATTGAACAATCCTCTATGTGTGTGCATATACATACATAGAGGGTCGTTCAATACGGAACCAATTTGAAGTAGAGAATTAGAAGAATTACATAAAATACTTGTACATATCGCTTTAACTATGAGAATTAATTCTAAACCTTGGAAGGCAAAAGAACTTGGGACACAAGTTTGTTGAGATAGATCGAGATAAAGTTTGTTTAAGAGTTGTTTAAAGTTTGAGTCTAATAATTATCTGGTTTGTTTATGTTATCAGTTTGGTCGAGTTTGTATTAAAATATGTTTGATTTAATAGTTTATTTAATAGAGTTTGAGTTGGTTTAGAATTAGTTTCTGTTTAGTATAAATAGTAGGTTAATAATTGTTTATGCGTGTCGAGTTGAGTTTATGATAACGAAAGAGTCGAAGCTAGTCGTTGGCATAAAAAAAATTTCTTGTGGTTGTGATTATTGAATTTGGGCCAACATTAACTATGATACATAAGATAGTTACGTATCTTTCTCTATCTCACTATATCTTTAAAGTACTATGTACGAATGATTATATAGTTCTCTACTGAAAATTAGTTTTTTTTATAGTTCATAGTTGTGTTCATAACATTACCACGAACCGTCATTCCATTGGGTGTTCTCTAGATAACACACTGCTTTCGTGACCGAATGTTCAATTTCTTTCGCTCTATGCCCGGGGTGCAACTGTTTGAATGCTATGAGAGCTTGCATCACAGAAGTTGTGCACTCAACATGCCTGATTTGATCACACATAAAAGGAAATTTAATGATCCATAACAGTTTCGCTAAATAGAAGTATTCATATGTAAGAGACTTTACTCTCGTTCGAAGACAATGTCAGCAAACATTTCCGAAGGATTCAACATCTACATATAGGAACATAAAACTGTTAGTCCTCGACCGATTTTTGGTCGCTAACTTGCGACCACTCTAAACAGTCGCTAATTTGCAACTGTTTTAAAATTCAGTCGCTAATTTATGACTTTTTTAAGGTAAATTCAGTCGCTAATACGAAATATGTACCTGTAAATATGGTTGTGGGATTGGTGGTTCCCAAACGGCAAAACCTCCCGTCGTCGGACTTTGTACATAAAGAAGGAAATTGACAGCATCATATAACCGCTGCTTATCGACCTTTTCACCGGATATTTCGTCGGGCATTTGAGATAGCAACAGTAAGCACTGCAATATGTTTACTATAAGAACAATATTTTCTCCAAAATGTCACAAAAAAGAAGATAAAATATGGTTGAATGATCACTTTCAGTGCCTCTCCGGTGCAATCTGAGACGGGCCAACCATGATCTTGATCAGAAAACGTCCACGCCCCTTTGCTAAATTGTCGACACATTTTATTGAAATCTCCGGTCGGGTTTTGCGTGACCTGTGATTCTTTGAGGTAGAAATGTGCCTTTTTAAGGGAATCGCCGTATTCATGGGGCATGTTACTCGCGATTATAGCTTGAGTTGCGAGCGCGCTAATCCATAGTTGACTACCGAATGTTTGCGACTTCATTCCGTCTTCTGCTAGCCACAAGTAATCGGGGACTCTAGCAAGGTGATGCTTAAACTCGTCCCCATTTGGGTTCTCCGCCCACCAACACATCATTTGAAATCCCTACCTCCGAAAAGGAAGACAGTCAGAAATTTTCACTCATTCGAAGATCTACCGTTCTATTTTTGTGGTGTTAGCGACGGAATTTGCGTCGAACACACTCTGTCACTAATTTACGACGGTCTTACGACATAATAAAGCTGTTGCATCTGGCTATGAAATTTGCGACGGACAAGTTCCGTCTCTAATTCTGTGACATAAAATTTTCATTGCAAAATTAGCGGCGGAGAACACCGTCGCAAAGTGTGTTGCAAATTATGTCGCACATGTTGTGACTGACCTTTTCAATCGCAAAGTCATCACAAATCAGCGACAGAATTAGCAACGAATTTACTTTTGTCACTAGTTTATCGTTAAATGGTCAAACATTGTCAATTTGGGTTAAACATAGTCAATTTTGGTCAAACATAACTATATATACAATCAATCTTGGCCATTATTGGTCAAGCATAGTGAGTATTATCAAACATGGTGATAAAAGACAATTATGTAAGGTCAAACATAGCCATACACAGTCAAACATAACGATAACTGGATATTTGCGACGGATTTATGATTTGTCTGTCACAATACTCGTAGCAGTGATCTATATTTTATCATATTCGAGACTTAGTAGAAGCTAACCTTTTCGATGCTCGCCATGGTAATGTACCTGCTTTCTTCCGCGTTATAACGAGTCAACTCAATCGTTCTTTTGAGGGCTCTTTCTCTAAGTTTGGTAAAAGGCCAGTACTTGAAAAGTGGCTCACTCAAGTAATGAAGACCATCCCACAACAAATCTTGGATTATTGAATGAGGGTAATACAAATCTTCCTATAGCACATGAAAACCACAACATATTTGTGAGAACAAAGAACTCTTTCATCGTATTCGTGCTTATAAAAACCGACCATTTAACAACCTTGCAACATCTATGGCGTTGTTTGTCCCAATTTATCTCGTTGTATGGCGTAAGATAAATCTCTTGACGTAGTTGAAGAACAAGATCAGTGATCGGGCCATGGAACTTTCTTCCGTATAAGTATGACATAGGCATATAGGCCGTTCGACAATAGCACCACATTTTCGCTACATCAAGGGTAAGAAAATGATGAGATCAACTAACCAGTGAGATATGGTAAGTTGCAGCTTGTGTTGAACACGTGATCTGGTAAAATACAGTTTGTGCTGGACAAGTGGTCTGCATGTACCTGGATGAAAAGGTAAGGATTCTGGGAAAATCCAAAATTCTGGTGGAATTGGGTTGCATCCTTCCCATTCATACACGCCAAGTACCTACACGCATTAGAGAATTGTAATAAGCATTTGAAATGGCTATCGGTTAAAACGAACTATATAATGAAGGATTTATATAGACAAACCGAATGTTGAGCAAGTCAGTTACCGAGAGATAAAGTTTTCCCCAAGAGGGTATGCAAGTCGCGCCACCATGGTCAAGTATCCACTTTCTGGCACGAGTGAGTGCCACATTTGCATCATCTTTTTCTTCGCCTAGTAGGCGTAGGGCTATGTAGCTCAACACGGTCACAAACATGGTGCTCTGTCCTTCGATATGAAATCCCCACCCTCCATCTTCACCCTAACATCAGTATCGATGACCAACACCGATCATCATCGAGCACCAACATCATTGAATATGCAAGTATGTAAAGACTAAAGAGCAATATTCTTACTTGATGATTGTACATAAAACGTTTCATCTCTTTCTTGTGTTCCTTTGTTAAATGTGTATCTATGGCTCCACTTATGTAGAAGATAATAATCTGCACATTGTGAAAAAATAGGAATGTTTCTTAAAAACAGACCAGTCACACTACTGGTTCACTGATCCAACCGATAGGACCGGATTGAATCACATGACTTCATCATTAATTTTAAAAATATTTTTATAGTATTTGAAAGTTGGGATATATTGTTTGGGAAAACACCACATAATAGTAACCAAGTTTCAAAAGTGTTCCAATTAGGTCACTAATCATAGTATGCCCGAGAGTGTATACCGTGTAAAATGCGTATTGAGTGACCTAATTGAAACACTTTTGAAACTTGGTTACTATTCTACAAAGTTACCCCTTAATTGTTTATACCTAGAAAAAAAAAGAAATATATTATTTGGAAAAAAAGAACAAAACAATGAATAGTTTTTTTATAACAGGAGTATTTAATTTAGCTATCGAGAAATACAACACAAACATATTCTCAGATTAGTTGACAAATACTTTTATATGTATATAAAATGTCCCAGATTCACATCTATACTATATAATAAATAAATGTTTTTTCATGCCACGTGTCGTCACCATATTTATTCTTATCATTTTTTTTTCGTCTCTCTCTTATTAAATACACATCTATCTTTTAATAATAATTATATTTTTAAAGAAAATACTAATTGTACTATTAAAACACATTTTTTTAAATAATCCCTAATTATAAGAAACTTTAAAATCTAATTATGTAACTTTTATTTTCAATCAAATAGTAAATGAAAGTCAAATTACATTAAATAGTAATTAACGTTTTTTCGAAACCCAATTATACAATAATTTTTACATATTTTGAATTTTGTTTTCTATTCTTAGTATATGTAATACATTTTTACACTTGTAAAATATATACATAAAGATTTAAGAATTTTATGTAATAATATTTTTCACCCCCGTATCTAGACACAGGTTTTAAGCTGGTCTTATAATATACAAAAGAATATTTTCACAAAAGGAAAAAGAAATTTATTAAAAGAAGTCTAATCACTAAACCGGTTCAACCGCCACTCATATCAACTCATGCCAACCAACCGGTTAGGTCCGGTTTTAACGAGATTGAAAAATAGGATTTATAGGCCCATTTTCAATCCAGCACTTTATTAGTATTGGTCTCATCATATTTACATCAGATCACACATGAAATCAGTTTTGTGACCGTTTTAGCCGTCGCAAATAGTCGACTCTGTTAGTAGTTTAGGCTTTAAATGACTTCTATGTCTTTACACCGAATCAAACATTACACTTTTTAGTGACAGATTGAATGTTTAACTTACAAGGGGAGGAGTGAAGAACAAAGGGCCAGCATGTTCAGTAGCCCAGTGACCATCTTTTGCTTGGATAGCCCGGATTAGCCGAACGGCCTTTCTTGTTGCCGTTGTCGCTGCTTCATAATTCACGCCGTCGTCCTCACCCAACCTCGCCGGTGGTATACTCGATACATCTATTCCATTCTCCCGGATCAACTACAAAACATAATCCACATTAGAGACCTTTTAGTGACTTCTCTTAGTCTACGTTTCGACGTAAATTTTATTAAAAACCAAGCCGCGTCAAATATGATATATTTTTACTTTTTTTAAATGTGTTTACGCTCATTTTTACAACGTCATAACTTTGTATTCGTGTTTACACTCATTTTTACAGCGATGTAACCATTAAAATCCCTTTAAAATCCATAAAAAAATAGTGTTAAATACGCATTAAAATCCCGATCGCCCCCCATAAATTTTAAAATAGCCCCCCGATTGCCCCTTAATAAAAAAATTTAGTGTTATATGCACGTTATATATCACTACTCAACCGACCCCAAAAATTTCCGACCCCTATTAAAAAAATTCTAGATCCGCCACTGGATGTAGTTTTTTATTTATTTTTGCGTGATAGTCGAACTGCCGCAACGCACATATAAAATTATTAGTTGTTAGACAAATTAAGTGACCAATAAAAAGTGGTTACTGAGTGGAAGGGTTTAAGGAAAAAACTGTTGGAAATCAGGTTCTTCACGCACACACCAAAACACGATCTTGAACAAACTATGTTCGACTTTTTTTATTAATATTGAAATCAAAACCACACATACAAAGACCTCTTAACCCTCTATTTATACAAATACAAGACTTGATCACCAAGCCTCCTAAACCGACTCAAACTAGAAAACTTAATCAACTCAAATACTAATTCCTAAAATAACTTAACCTATCATTATTTGACTCATTTTCTACCAAGATAAACATACTAATAAAATAAAATAACTATAACAATTATCTCTTAACATTTAAACTATTAATTAAGATTTCATTCTTCCCCTTAATCTTGATATGTACCTCCAAGATCCTTAAATTCAAGTAATATCCGTCTTTGGTCCACCGACCCGTTAACAAATCTTGACTTCTTGCAGCCAACAACAAGAATCTTCACTTGTTTTTCATGCACGCCCATTGAACTTGCTACTTGTTTCTCTTCTCGGATTGAACTCCTTGTTTTGTCACTTAGACATCGGGCCATCATCAAAACATCAACTTGATCATTCTCAATATATTTATTTCTGTCATCTCTTAATTATTGTTGCTTGTTTGCTCGTCACTTTCTTGCCTTATCTCTTGACCGTAACACTAGCCAAAATAATCCTTTTTTTTCTTCGATCAATCACACAGATTAGTTCTCTTGAATCATACAGGTTCACCTCGATCACACAGACATACCTCTTTTTTTCTCTTTTTCAAACGATTCACGTAGAATTTTTGTTCACACAAAACTCTTCTTCGATCACACAGATCGTCTTCTTCGATCACACAGATCTCTCTTCTTTGATCATACAGAACTCGTCTTCCTTAGTTCACACAGAACCGATCTTCTCTTGGTCTCCTCCGGCTAACACAGAACATTGATCTCCTTGGCTCACGCATAACCTTTTTCTTGGCTCACACATAACTTATCTTTTAGTGGTTTTGATCTTTGGCTCATGCAGAACCTCAGTCTCTTCTATTAATTATACAAATTTCTTTAATTATTTTTATAATTTTTTGTTTCACATCCCTCTCATATTAAATAATAATATTTCTATAATTCTTTTTATAAAACGTTTTTTATTTAAAAAAAAATATGTTTGCTCATAAAACACTTTTATAAATTGAGCATTTCTTTCATTATTTTTATAAAACATTTAAAAAAACTATATAACGTTTATAGAATTTATATTAAAAACTATGTAATATGTCATAAATATGTAAATTTTTATTATTAAAGATATAACATTAAATTTATTCAACACATGTAATACACCTGGTTTCAAACCTAGTGTAAGTATATATCTAATAAAAAAACCTTTTTTTTAACAGCGACTTTCATTTTTGAGTGGCAGTCGCATCTCCTACAAGTCCGAGACCCATCACCCCTCAATATCTGACCACTACGTTGTCTGAACCGGGCCCGCGGGTTCAGAGCGAGGGGTTAGGCGTTCCCCGGAAACCATGGAACATGCTGTCCCTTGACAGCAGTTGCGCCGCTACACGAGCCAAGACCCGCTAGCGTAACGTACTCCGGACTAAGTCCCGGGTTGGCTCGGGTTTAAACTTGCGTGACTTCGTTCAATCCTTCATTGCCTTAGCACTGGACCAAAGCTAATGGTTATCTAATAAAAAACCTACATATAGGAAGAGTAAATTTTTTCCACGTCTTTTAAGGCTATATTCTTTTCTTCCGAAATTAATTTACAACACCAAAGGCGGTATAGTTTGTTAACACCTTTACCCCACATAAGACTTCTGGGTTCGATCGTTTCCATACGTACTTTTTCTTTCTTTTTGTTTGCTAACCGGTGGCCCCCAATAACTTAATTTGGACAAATTAATATTTTAATTTTTTTTATTTGCCACCTAACAATATATTTACCCAAACTGATAAAGTGATTGGAGTGGGTATCTACGTGGCTTTAAAAATAATTACATTTTTTTTGGAGTAATCTATGGTTTTAGTTTATGTGGTTTGATCCAAATACTGTTTTTCGTCCATTAGTTCTAATTTCACTTTTTAGTCACTGGGGTATTTAATTTGTCCCAATCAGTTACAAGTACTCAACGTCATCCAACTTTTCTGTTAAGTTTTATAAAAATACCAAAATGCTCTTGATAACAAAAAAAATAAACAAAATATAAATTACATAAATAAATAAAAAACAAAACATATTATATATATATATATTTATATATATTCACACGTTTCTTCCCCACCCAACTCCATTCTTCCCAGCTACACAAAACCCTTCTTCGGCCGGCAACCACCACCGCCATCTCTGATCTTTACCCCTCCATTCTCTCTATCTATCTCTCCACCGACGGTGAACCAACAGATTTGGACCACCACCATTAGGTCGGAAATGAACCAGCAAATTGTGGTTTGGGTTTGAACAGAAACTCAAAGAGGGGAGAAGATGGTTGGGGGTGGGGGGTTTATTCAAGTGGCCGGAAAACAAACCACTACAGCCGCCGCCCTAGATCGATTTGCATTCCACATAAGCGGCATACTTATTGCTCCGTTCAAAAACCCTAGATCGATGGTGGTTGCGATTATATGTTGTTAGTGGCGGCGTAGTGAACGAAGGTGGGTGCTGGTGGTGGCCTAATCAGAAAACGGAGGTGGTGTGGTGGTGGCCTAGTTGAAAAAACGCGGTGATTGGCGGTGGTAGGGGTGAACGGACTTGGTGTGGTGGTGGGTTTTCAAATATGAGTGGTCGTTTAGGGTGGTGGAGGGTGGCCGGATATTTAGGGTGGTGGAAGGTGGCCAGTTTTTTGTGGGTGGTGGTGGCAATGGAGTTGGAGGTGGGTGGTGACAAGGGAGTTATGTGGATTTTAGGGCATTTTTGTCTTTTCACATAAAAACTAACATAAATTTGGATGGCGTTAAACGCGTGGCTTTAAGTGAAACAAAAATGAAACCTCTGTGACTAAAAAAGTGAAATTAGAACTAATGAACTAAAAGCGATATTTGGACTAAACCACAGGGACTAAAACCGTAGTTTACTCTTCTTTTTGTGTTAAAAAAGGAAATAAAATATATGCTTCATCTGAGTTCATGTAATACGTTTTTTTTAACACTGTGAAATTACTTAACTTTATTTAAAATGGATGCGAATTAACAGTGACATGGTACAATCAAGGTTTGCCAGACTGGCATTTTTTTTTCAGTGTTTACATATGTATATATATATATATAGGAGGAAATTCAAATAAAAAGTGAATTTTCGTTAAAAACAAAGAAATTATTTCTTTTTTAATAAAAACCGGGTCAAACAAACTCCTATTGAGCTCATTTTAGCGGCGTTGAAACCGGCTCGTCGAGGTTTTTTTTGGGGGGGTGAGAGTGGGGGGATTTAGGTTTTTGGGGGGTGGGGTTTAGGTTTTTAAGGGGTGAGGATTGGGTGGATTTAGGTTTTTTGAGGGTGGGGGTTGGAGGGTTTAGGTTTTTGTGGGGTGGGGTGGTTTTTGGGTTTAGCATTAGCGTTTAGCTTTAACGGTTTAGCTTTAAGGGTTTAGCTTTAGGGTTTAGGTTTAGCTCTAGGCTTTATTTCGACGAGCCGGTTCCAACGCCGATGGAATTAGTTCAATCGGAGTTCGTTTGACCCAGTTTCTTAGTTTTTTTAACGAAAATTCAATTTTTAGCGGAACATTCTTCTATATATATATATATATATATATATAGGCGGATTTGATGAAAACCCACCAAAGTTGAGGAAACCCACGAAACTTCTATGTAACATATGTAAAAAAAAATTGTAATAGCTTCTATATTTAATTTAATCACTTTTGAAAAAAAAAACAAAAAAGATGCCGAGTGGTTTTTTTTAAATATTTTTTTACCAAAAAACGTTGTATCTGTTTACGTATGTAACATCTTGTTTTATGTATGTAACATGTTGTTTTACGTATGTAACATGCTGAGGTATGATACAAAAATGGGGTTTTATTTTACATATTAAAAATGCGTTTTTTTTATAAAAAATGATGAAATTATATATAAAACATACCCTAAAAAAATGTTACATAGGAGTTTCATGGGTTTTCTTAACTCAAGTGAGTTTCCATTTTATCATTTCCATATACATACACACACACACACTGTAATGTCGGGGTTCGTCACGTGAGTGGCCAACAGCCCAATGGTCACTCGCGAGACGCGGGTTCGAATCCCAGCCCCCTCCCCCTGTTTTCGGTTCGTTGACGTCAGCAGGTCCCTATGTTGACGTCATAAATAGTTTTTTAATTAAAAAAAATTATTATAATTTTTTTCTTAGTAATTTAAATCTTTATACTTAATTTTAGGCTATACTTTTTAAAGTTCGAAATGTACCTCTATAACGTGCTTATTTTATCTAAATTTGTTCATAACCGAGCTGTCTATGCGCACCCCGCTAGTATTTTTTACTAGTTATAATTAAAGTGAACACTTCGACTTCTATGAAGATATGTGACATGAACATGATGAATTGCTTCTAAATCCTAACTTCTAAGCAAAAATATAATAACTAAATCTCTCACTTAAAATTATAAAGAATTTGATTAAATTTCTTTATACGGGGAGGTGTTTAATACATAACTAATTTTTAATTAAGAATTACGAAAACTACATATTACACTTGTATATAGTGCTTAATAAATATAATGGAAGTTCGAAAGAAAAAAAGTAAACGATTACATAAGTGTCTTATGTATCACAGTTAAAACAAAAATTACAAGTTTTATGCGATTCTCGTAGTGGTACTTAAAGATGGTTTTATATTTAACATCCCTCTAAAAATGGCTAAATGCACCCTATTGCTAAGTACACTCCCATATAAGCCTTGCGTATGGTCGTTTTAAACTTTTTAAATGCCCATATAACCCATATACTGCTTTTTAAACGCATGTATAAAGAAGGTACAATGAGTAAAATCCTAGGTGATGTACATGTAACACAATCCTTTCTATGGACCAGTGAACACTTTTACTAAGACACTCTATTAATTCTATATCTTTATTTTCGTCCAAATTATTTCGTGTTCTTTTCTCTATGGCTAGGCATACGGGACTTGATGAATGCGTTTGAAAGTGATTATGAGTATTCAAAAAATAAAAATAAAAATAAGATAATCTCTTTACAAATGCAACCCCAAACTCCCGTGTGTTAGTTGTTCGAAAACCATCTCAAGCTAGGAAATTTTGAGTGATCAAATTTACCTGTATTCGCATGAGTAGATCAGAAGTTGTTCGAAAACCTTCCTTTTTCCGCTCTAGAAAATTTTGACGTGCGTTTTCGACTTCTTGTCGTTCTTCTGGAGTTCCGGCTTCAGGGTCAAACTCCCAAAATTGACGACCAACAAAGTTGTTGGTGGTAAACAAGTAAGGATCATTACCTTGTGCTATCTTTAACTTCCACATGATCTTTTGTTGTTTGTTAATGGATGACCCAAAGGAATAGGTTTCTCATGTAATAGGAATGTGGTGTTTTATAGGGGTTGTTTGTTTTCCTCTATTTTCTTTGGGCATAGTGGGCAAGTTTACTCCTTTAAAATTTAAGTAATTATTAATTAATATATGTATATATATATATATATATATATATGTTAGAATCCCGTGTATTACACGTGTTGTATATTGAAAACGATATAACTTATAAATTTGTAAATACATCATAACTTGTCAGAATATTATGATCGTCTCGAGATATATCAAGTGGAAATGTGTGTATATAACAAATTGGTATTTTTCTTTAATTAATTATATTTTGATTTCCTATTATATATTCTTATTTAATATAATTAGTATTTTTCTTTAATAATATATTTATAATATCATTTTTATTTAATAAGATACAGACGTATTTATTAGGAGAGAGAGGCGGGAAAACCAATGTGAGGAGGCACGAGGAAGTGACAAGTGTCCATTTTAAATCTTTATTTATTAGTATAGATATATATGTCATTGGGGTTAGTGGCCCAATGGTAGAGACAAAGCTTCTAGGAACACCTATGTGGTTTGGAGGTCACGGGTTCAAGTCTCACTAGTGACATGATTAAAAGAAATTCGCCTTTCTAAATATATATATATATATATAGTAAAGTGACATTTTCGTCCCTATGGTTTGGCCATTTTAGCCACTTTCATCCAAAAATGTTTTTTTTTAGTTTTTTCGTCCCTGACTTTTCAAAATCTAGCCATTTTCATCCATGTGACACTGCAAGGATATGACTCTGTCCCGACGCCGCCTATCCAGATGACATTTGTCGTCGGGATAGGTCACCCTATACCGACGAAATGTCGTCGGGATATGTCAAACCCAAATTTTGGTAGGGGAGACCCTATACCGACGACATGTCGTCGTTACAAGGTTGAGCCAGATGGAGGAAAAACTGGCGCCCAATGAATTATTGAATTTTCTTTTTCTTTTTCCTTTTTTTTATTTAATTTTTCGTGGTAATTTTTTTTTAAATTAAAAAAAATCTGGAATACCCTATACCGACGACATGTCGTCGGGATAGGGTCTTTAATTTGTTGACTGATCAACATCCTACAAAAGACTATAGTGACGACATGTCGTCGGTATAGGACACCTATGCCGACGACAAACAGGCCTATACCGGCGACATGCCGTCAGTATAGGTCTTAGCGGGAACAAATAGGGAAAACAACAGGCAGACCATCATTTGCACCCAAAACTCTCCCCAAAGGTCTTACGGCGATTTTTCGATTTTGTGTGGTTTTTGGAGCAATTTTCACAAAAACTCACGGGTTTTTAAGGTGAGATATTGTTCAAGATTTTGAAGTTTTGTTTATTTAATTTGGTTAGGTTTTTGAAGAATTTCAACATTTCTTGGATTTGTAGCTTTGTGAAGGTCTTTAATTTGTTGGCCAGTTAACCATGGTTTGGACATTTTAGTGACTTTCATCCAAAAACTTTGTAGACGGAGGTAGTTAGGTTGATGAAAATGGTTGGATTTTGAAAACTCAGGGACGAAAAAGCTAAAAAAGAAATTTTGGATGAAAGTGGCTAAAATAACCAAATCATAAGGACGAAAATGACACTTTACTCAAATATATATATATATTTGGACATGTGGAAAAAAATCATCTAATATTCATTTGAGTCGACTTTTTATTTTTATTATTATTATTATTATTGTTATTATATTATTATTATTATTGAATGTGAAATATGTTAATATTAAATACCAAATAATTTGTCTAGTCATTGTCGAATCATCACGTATAACTTGCATATCATTTTTTCTTGTTTATGGAAAGACGAATGAACAAAGAAAAGAAAGGAGGTTTTTAAGGTAGTGTGATCACAGGAGGTAGAGTTTCATCATGATAAAAATCTCTTGATTATATTAACTTTTTACATATTCTAAGAAAAATACTTTTACCTTTTTTCTTCTAGATAGTCTTTTAAAAATTGAAAATTTTATCACGTTTTCATTTAAAGAAAACCGTATTTTCCTTCATTAAGTTTCACATTTATTTCAAAGTCAAAAAATTTATTTCTCAACTGTCGAATTAAGGAAAAAATTACCTTTTTATATAGTAATTTTCAACGTCTAAATGGTTAATGGACCCTCTTAACCCTTTTTTAATTTCGTCACAAATTCTTCCTTTTTCATATTCTTTTTGTAACAAACTAAAGTTATTTTGGGTTTCAGTTTCATTAAGGCTGGTAGGTGTTGTTACGAGGGTTTAGAGGGAAAAAGTCGGGAATCGGATTGAGGAGCTCTAGGATCGTTCACCATCATCAACAGTAGCTAAGGATCAAGGAGTTGGGCTCGAAACAGGTATGTAGCCCGTCAAATCTGAGTTTTCCGGGCTACTAGAAAACATATATATTTTCTAAAAAAGTTTTCGACAAATTACCAACAAAGAAATTTCTCACAAGTTAGCGACAACTTTTCGACGAAACAAAAACAAAAAAGTAACCATAAGATTTTCAACAATTTTCCGACAAATTTATTAAATAAGCTAACTTATTTATTTAATATAATTGTCGGTATATTGTCGACGAAAGGCTTTTGTCGCTACTTCGTCGGAAAATTAGTCGGGACTTTGTCGGAAAAAACATTTTCCACAGGGGTTTTTCCAACAAACAATTTTGGTCAGAAACTTGTTGCTAACAGACAATTCCGACAAATTTCTCACGAAACCTGCTGTCGCAAATTTTTCAGTTTTTTAGTAGTGGGGTATCGTGGGTTTTCGAGATTGTTTTGATAAAAGGTGGGGTTTTTACGTACCATTTGAGAAATCGATTATAGATCTAGACTCACGAGGGTATAATGAACGTTTTGAACGTAAAAAGTTCGAGTCTTGATCGGTTGAAGAGAAAACCACCATTTTCATACAAAACCCTAACTCTTGGGGGAAGAAGACGACCATGCAATACTATCAGGCGAAACTGATATAGTTTCGCCTAGTGTCACAGTATCGCCTGAGTCATAGTGTCTCCTAAAGGAACAATTTCTCTTAAAAAGGATAGTTTCGCCTAACATAAAATAGTTTCGCTTAAACATCAGTTAGTTTCACTTGAGCATAGTAAGCGACACTAGCAGTTTCGCTGACCTCTCATGAAAGCGAAACTGTGTAGTTTCGATGGGTTAGTAATGAGGATTGAATTAACGTTTATTTAATCATTAATTTAGATAGAGAGTAACACGTATTGGACCAGTTCTAGTACACAGATGATAACATAACATGTGAGTTCTTATTGCCCTTTTTCCTATGGTTTGGGCTGGCATTCATACTGACAGAAAGTATTTTGAAAGGCAAAGTAATGTTTTATAAAAATTACATTTTTATAAAAAGAAAGAGAAACGGTTAAAGAGTATAGTACTATCTTTGAAATTAATGTTTTTAAAGAAAGTAAAGAACGAAAGTAAAGAAAGGTAAAGGAACTGCACTTCGGTGCAGCTTGACAGTGACATATGCAATATTATATGCTTATGCGTTAATATGTGTTATTTCTCTATATGATATGTGTTTAATGACATTATATTATGTGTTGTAGTATAATTTCATAGTAGTGTAAAGTAGAAAGCCATGTAGGCAAACAAGGCAGAAAGTCTCACCCTGAGGTGTGAGCAAGCAAAGTAGAAAATCTCACCTTGAGGTGTGAGCAGGCAAATGAGTCTTACCCTGAGGTATAAGCGAGAAAGTCCCACCCTAAGGTGTGGGCACAACAAAGTAAAAGTCTTACCCTGAGGTGTAAGCGAGAAAAAGGATCTTGTATTCGGACAATAATCCATATGTGATAGTTAAAGTATGTGATAGTCACTTGTCCTATACGAGTGAAAAGTAAAGTTTGAAAGAGTAAAGGAGGACACCTTAGTAGGTTTCCTCAAAAGTAAAGTTTTAATGAAAGATAGTAACGGAATGATTTTATAAATTGTAACGTTGTAAAGTTTTAAAGTAAAGACAAAGGAAAAGTTTGTTTTAAAGAAAAGAAAGAAAGCTTATTTTATTTTTATAAAACTAAGCTATCTAAAAGAAAGTTTATAATTTAAAGTAAAGATAGAACTCACCAGCGTTAGCTGGATTTTTAGTATGCATGACATGTAGTAAAGGTAAAAGGAAAGAGTGAGTAAAGGAGCCGCGAGGGCGGGATAGCATGGACTGCCGGGCTGCATTACTGAAGACTGACATTTCCTTACCGACAGTTTATGTTTTGAACAATGTTTTGTTTATTGTTTATGAATTTGAATGTTTGAGACAAGACTTCCGCTGTATTAGATTCTGATTTTCTAGTTTAAGAAATATGTTTGTTATGTTGTTGAAAGGACCCAAACCGGGTACCTCTCATAGTTGGCACACATAAGCATAAACATAGTTTTTAAACATTGAATAAACACAAACATTTAAGTCAACAGCGAAAGTCTTTACAAAATTCTGCAATAATTAAAACTTTAAATTTTCATTGTCTTAAACGTAGACTAATCATGGGGATGTCAGTCTTATCAGCAACAGCCATCTAACCATCTTCTTCTAAGCCTTTGCGGCTTCATATCTTTCTCTTTACCTTGTCACCTAATGTGCATACTAAAATAGTCAGCTAACGCTGGTGAGTTCAAGTTTTCTTTAGCTTTAAGAAAATGGTTTTCTTTTAAAATGTTCTTTAAACATACATATTATATTATATGCATAATACAATAAGATCTTTATTTCTTCTTTAAAATACATACATATTTACTTTATGTTCTTTTCTTTAAGTCATACATTAACGTCTACAATCTGTTCTATGCCTTCTTCATTCTTACTTAGCGACCGCCGCTAGAGTAACCGTCGTTACTCATCTTAACCAGTTGCAACTTTACCCGTTACAGTGCCCTGCCAAGCACTGTCCCGGTTATTCATATGGTAACGCCATGGTCTTAGCCCATGACACAACCATAGGCTTCGGGTAGCACTAACCATCAAGAATATGCTACTACCTCAAGACTTTCTTCGTATAAGCATACTCTTACAGATTAGACAATGTATTTGAGTTTCTCTTTCTTTCTGTTTATAAAATATAAGTTAAATAAACCTTTTCTTTCTTCCCTTTTTGTTTATAAAACATAAGTTAAATAAGCCTTTTCTTTCTTATCTTTCTTTCTTATAAAACGTTTAAGTAAATAAATCGTTATCTTGCTTATCTTTATTTCTTATAAAACGTTTAAGTAAATAAACTGTTATCTTGCTTATCTTTCTTTGCAAACGTTTAAGCAAGAAAATACATTTATTATAAACGTCAAATTCTTGAGTATGCACACCACCCTAAAACAGCAAAAGTAAGGGTTCTTGAACTCACCTGATAATGCTAGCCTCAAAGTGTTCTCTACAGCCCAAACTATGTCACACACAATCTGGATAAATGGATAATTATCAGGTCTATACGACACTAGTCGGTTTCTATACTTCTGTTCTAGTGAACTTAAGCTAAGTTCGCCCTTTCAGTCTCAAGCGAACATAATAGGTTCGCCCCATAGGAATCCAACGAACCTGCTAGTTTCGCCAGCTTTGTTTTCAGCGAACATGGGTAAGTTCGCCACAACACTTAACCGGTGAACATAATAATTTCGCCTAATCATGCCTAGGCGAACATGTCAAGTTCGCCCTGCGAGCAGTTTCTTCTCCACCAAACCCATAAGTTGCATGTTTATGGAGGCTGAACATGAAAACGATCAAGTTTTGAACTTTTTGTGTTAAAAAGTTTCCTTTACCATTCATTAAGCTAGATCTAAGGTTTATTTTACGTTAATACGTAAAAATCATGACTTTATGGTTGAAAACCCAAAAACCCCCAAAGCTATAAACTCGGATAAAAACAGAAGAAACGGTGGATTCATTACCTGTTTTCGATCCCTTCCTATTGCTAGATGATCAAGAGACGAAGGCTCACGATCCTTGAAGCTCGATCTCCTCTTGCTTGACTTTCTCTCTCTCTAGAATCACATGAATGAGGGTGAAGTGAGATGAGGTGTGGAGGTGGCTAGGGCTTGTAGCCCTCCCCCCTTCCAACCAAATTCGGCCAAAGGCCCAACCCCAACGAGCCCACCTTGCCTTTTTCCTTTCTTTTAATTTATATCGGCCCATTACTTTCTTTTATTATTTTCTCGATGTTACAGTTGCGTGTCAACTATGAGATGTACCCAGTTTGGGGCGTTTCAAGTTGGTATCAGAGCAATAGTTTGAGAGATTCAGACATTTGTGATAATATCTGAACTTAAACTGAGAATAGGACAAAGAAAAGGAATGTCAGTCAGAGCAGCCCGTCCATGGAAAGGTAGTTGAAAGGAGGTAGTCAATGTCCTAATGTAGAACATAGACAATAGTGCCTTAGTATAGACAGTAGACAAATAATTCTTTAGCATAGATAGTACACGCTACATGCTTTAGCATAGAAAGTAGATAGTATGTGCCTTAATGTAAGGACTCTGAACTTTGATACAAATGTTAATCCTAACAGGAAATGTTTAGAACCCGAGTAGTAAAGTAAATTAGTAATTTCATACCGATCTCTGTAACTAGTAATTTACATTACTCGAGGTGTTCTAAATAATCGCCAATCATGATGACACGAGTATTTGTAACACCCCAAATTTCAAGAAAATATAAAGTCCAGGGGATAAAGTGAAATTATCCCAAAGTTAAGGGGTTAAAAATGCAAAAATCTGAAAGTTGAGCCGGTAGCGGACCGCTACCGGTCTCCCTAACGGTCTTCTACGTAGGGACAAAGGCAATCATTAGGGAATGAGGCGTGTCAATACGTGTGTCTGCTGACTCAGTCCTATGACGGACCACTACAAGGTCCATAACGGTCCGCCACGCTGCAATCTGGGTAGCGGACCGCTACCCAAGCCGCTAACGGTCCGCTACTTGGGCAACACGCAGGACAGCTGGCTAGTGGGCGGTAGCGGAACGCTACCACCTAGCTTAACGGACCGCTACGTGTGCATGATCAGCCCTATAAATAGATGAGTTTTCCATTCATTTGATAGCACAACACAAACTTACACACACTCAAGCACGCATACCGAAGAAGGCTAGGGCGATGGTTACGAAGCACGACGGTTATGAGTGTGGTACGTTAAACTTTCAAGCAAGGTTCGGAGAGACGCTTAGGCAAGGAACCAAGTGTAGAAAAGACCAAAGATTTAAGTAATTACATTGGACCCGTACCTTGGATAAATGTTTATGTAATTTATGTGATTACGTGTTATGTGTGGGACTAAGGTGCGGGGGAATAATAGTGGATTAGTTTAACACTAAACCGGAATAATGGAATATCCACGAGATATTAAAGGGGTGGCGGGTACGCCGCTCGTACACCCTATATATAAATCTCTTTGATACCTCGGGGTGAAACCATTACGAAGGTTTAGGGGTATAGACTAAGAATAAATAGCATTGCACGAATGCATCCTAAATAAATGGAAATAAATAATGGGAAGCTTAATTCCAAATAAAGGAATATCTATGGCACGTTAAGGGGGTGGTGGGTACGCCGCTGGTACACCCTGTATATAAACCTCTTTAGTGTATCATAGAGAAGCCTTTGTGAGAAATTAGAGCAAGGACTGGATAAAAAAGCATGAAGAAGTCATGCTATTAAATAAACGGGATATAAATGGAAAGCTTAATTCTAAATAAAAGGAGTATTCATGAGACGTTAAAAAGGTGGTGGGTACGCCGCTGGTACACCCTATATATAAACCTCTTTAACGTAACATGGAGAAATCTTTACGCAGAATTAGAGCAGGGATTGAATGAAAGCATGACAAGGGGGTCATGCTATGCATGATATGCAATCATGTAATATGTGTTGAATGTGAATATGTGAACGCGTGATAATAAATCATGGAATACGTGCTAAGTGTGAATGCATGATGGAAATGGGTCTAAACCCAAAAATGGAATAACAGAGTACTCACAAAGCATTAAACGGGTGGTGGATACGCCGCTCGTACTTCCTATATATAAACATCTTTAGTGCATTGTGGAGAAACCGTTACGAAGTTTTAAGGTGAAGACTGGTTCGGACTTGATCAAGCATTAACATGCATGATAAATATGCATAGTATAAATAAATGCTTGATAAATTGGGAGGCTATGAGTCAATGACACTCAAGGTCCCAATGGGAAACAAGGTGACGAACCTACAGGGCGGAAGGGCCTTGTAATTGAATAACCTACGAGGTTAAAAAGGGTGTCGAGTCTACGGGATGGAAGGACCCTCTGGATGAATATGAAAAAGGTGTCGAGCCTACGGGCGGAAGGGCCTAAATAAAAAGGTGTCGAGTCTATAGGCGAAAGGGCCTGGTAAAGGTGTCGAGTCTATGAGGCAGAAGGGCCTAAAATGAATAATAAAATAAAAAGACGCAATGTACTTACTTAGCGTAAGCTAATGTAAAAATATTTTCCAAACACTGCAGGAAAAAGACACGTGAATTGAAGCTTCCTAAGGACGGGGTCATCAGAGCTGAAGAATCCCTATAACATGTGTAATAGAATATTGTATGTATAAACAATTTTTATAATAAGAATATACCTTTGTCATTATAGTGACAAGGTTTTGAAAAATCTGGGACCAGTTTTGTGAGACTAGTAAAAATTCTAGAATCTAATGCCTAGATGTTGGCTAGGCCCAACAGAAATACAAGCCCATTGGAGGTTCAAATTCACACAATCCGAACATCTTACTAGCCACTTGATCTCGTTTAATAACTTATTACACAGTTCTAAGAATTTACGTAACAATAAAAGTACGTACGCAATTCAGTAAATTTTAAACGTATAACTCGTCACATATCGGGTATTATCGAATACTCGGAAAAAAGATTAAGCAAGATAACGGATTATTAGTATTAATACGCATTTGAAAAGACTATTTCATTTAATACACGCGTAGTACGTACATGCGAACGTTAAACTGCGTTAGATGCTCGCATTATTACTGATACGTATTTTGATACGACAATTATTATAAATATTTATTTTAATATTATTAATAGAATTATAATAGTTAAACTCAGAGCGCGAAACGACTAAACAGAACGAAATCGTTAACAACGTGGAACCGACGCGCACCGGTCCGTGCATCAATTAGAACGTAACTTTCAAGATTTAAAATACTTAAATAAAATTTCTATTAACGTTCCATAATTCACAAAGTACTCCAAAATAATTAATCAAGAACACGATACGGATTAACGCAATAATTAACATAGAAACGGGTTCATTACGCGGGTTAAACGCGTTAGAAACCCTTACTATAAAAGCCTCTCTTTCTCCCATATCCTCTCATTTCCACCAAACCCTACACACTTCTAGAGAGAGAGAGAGAAATTTTACGAGAGAGAGAGCAGGTGGGGAGGGCGCCGAACACATTCCCGTCGTCCCCTCCGACAGCCCCTTGTATCTAGGGCTGTTCAAAAAGCCCGCGGCTCGTGGCTCGCTCGAAGTTCGCTCGAAAAAAGCTCGGAAAAAGCTCGGCTCGGGAAAAGCTCGGTTTTAAACGAGCCGAGCCGAGCTGACTCGAATTCTAAACGAGTCGAGCTCGAGCTAGGGTTGGCTCGGCTCGGGGCTCGGCTCGTCTAAATAACTAATATATATATATATATATATATGTTATATATGTGTTATATTTGAAATATGATGTTTTGATTTTTTAAGTTAATTTGTTTTCAAGAACTCTAAGTTTTGGACTAAAAATTTACTTTATCTACAATTGTATTTACTCTCTACTTTGTAAGTTTTGGGCTATCTATGTTTTTTTTGTATTTTATATATTGTCCCTTCCATCTATTTAGTTTTTTGAAGACAATCAACTTCAAACCGAGAATAAAATATTTTTTTGTTGTTTATATATATATATATATTAATATGTAAAAAAAAAAAAAAAAAAAAACGAGCTGGCTCGAGCTTTTTAATTTTTTAGCTCGGAAAAAAAATCGAGCCGAGCCGAGCTGGCTCGTTTAATTTCGAGCTCGAGCTCGAGCCAAGCCTGGCTCGGCTCGGCTCGGCTCGTTTACAGCCCTACTTGTATCAAGATATGATCGGTGACGGTGGCAGGTGGCTAAGACGAGCGGAGGAGTTCCTGTGGTGGTGACAGGAGGCGACGGGGGAGAGGGAGCAGCCCTCAACTGCGTGAAACCCGACCGCTTCACGGTGGCGCAACGGAGGAGGTAGACGGCCGACGCGATTCCGGCGAGCAAGGCGGCGAAGGAGGACGACGGCTATGGGTAGATCCGACCTCAGCCGGTGGTTACGAGCCGAGATCTGAGCGGATCTGGCCGAATGGGAGTGTTTCGTGATAGTTCTCATTTTTCCGGCCAAAGATCTTACGAGATCCACGGTTTCTCCGGTAGCCACGAGTAGGGTCCCGACCAGATCAGCTTTTTCGGCGAGTTCCGTATTCCGGTAAGCTATTACTCCCTTGTTTCGTGACATTCCGGGATTAAACTCACGTATATTCTAACATTCTTTACTGCTTGATGTTTTCCGGCGAGCCGGACAAACAGATCTTGATTGATTGTTGTTCTCCCGTCACGATCTTTAAGGTTTGAGCTCGAATTTTCTAATCTAAGTTGATTTCAATAACGTTGATTATATTTCCGTCTAGATCTGTTATTACGCGTTATAGATTTAGAAATATTGGTTGCCGGGTTACATTCCCGAGTATAAATTATGCGTTTTTGGACAGGAAACGACACCCCGGACCTCGGTCAAACGTGGTCAACGCTGGTAATCTAAAGTTAAACCGAATAGATCTGGTCAACGAGAGTGAAACAGGTCTGCGTATACAAACCGAGTGAGCGTAAAGGTAAAAGCGCACACTAAAACGACTATATTCATTTACGTAAAAGTTAAACGCGTGCACGAGTAATTTCGTTAAGCCATAAACGACGTATTAACTGTGAAAATAAATATTAACTTAATAATTGCTATCGTTGGATCGCAAAAACGTGTGTTTAATCAACAAAGACTCGTTCAAACAAAATATACATAATTATTAAACAATAAATTTAATCGTGAACACATAATAAGTAACACAAAGACGTTTATGTGACTAACTATCGTTGCATATATATACGAATAATAAATATTACTTGGGTCGTCTAAATATTTACAAAATATTCGTTATATAAAAGCCGTTGATATTTATTATTTAAATTGTTGGTTAACGACTATATCAAGTTCAACTCGTATCCAAGATATTACGTTTTAACATTTTTGGAACTTATACGAATCAATTTATAACGTTATCGACTAAAAGAGGGCTTATTCAATATCAATGATTAATACACACAAGTTACATATGAAGATAGATATGTACAGGTATCCATTCAAATATATTTTTGTATATATATAAACGTATTCGTATAGATATATATAACTAGAAATCTTCATACTTTATACAAAACCAAACAATTACTTTATAAAACAATATTTAGATCCAAACATACATGTATATATACGTATATTTATATACACAAATATAAAAAGGGTATATATATACGTCTATGTCACTAAGACCATTGATTATAATACACGAACTGTGCAGTTATATTTTAAAGTTATGTGTATATATATATACACACACATACATATTAACACGTGTATAATACAAAACATAGAGTTGCACATATTCTATTAAGAGTCATATGAACGATAATTGTGATTATTAAGTCTAAATACATATGGTTATGCACAACCGTGAGCTCGATAAACTATTACGTTTAAACGTGACTATTGGAACATAAATAAGTTGAGAATCCCGACTCCACCTAAATAACAATTATCACCAATTATAAGTCGACAACATGGCTCAATCGCACGCGTGGTAACTCAATACGAGTTTAGACTCGCTTTACATTATTAGGGTTAGTCTATAAAACTCATAAAGTACCTACAGGTATCGTAGGACTCGAATAGGACGTAAACCCGTGACTACCACATGGACATCGGTTTTCACTGCTATTAAAAGGACATTAGTGTTCCTGACACGTCACCAGGTGAGTTCACGGCCCCCTTTTAGATTATTAATGTTTTATAAACAGCGGGGGAGAAACATACATATACAATATATTTGTTTACATTATGAAAGTATGATAAATCAATGTTTTATACAATTAAGAAAACATGGAACACACTTGCAACAACTTTTTGTATGATAATAATAAAACCAAGACCGACCTTTATGTTTGCATGAGTACAATAGAAGGGCCCGTAAGTCCCCCACAATGCACAATACCTTAATCATTAGCTATGGATTGTCAAGATTCTATGAATAGTACTATTTGGGATTGACACCCCCGTTCATGGTTAGTCGCGCTAACCTGGGGTCCACATGGCCAAATGATCGCATATTGTATTTAACGCATTCTCGTGAGGAGCGAGGGAAGGGGGCTTGACACTGTGTCAAGTTTGGTTAGAAGGGCTTATGTATGAACATAATATTTGTAAAACTAGCTAGTTTACAAATTGGTCAAATACTAATTGCTTTGTTTAAACATATATACTTGGAACAACTTACGAACACTTGGATTTACAATAACTAATTGATTAAATATATGAAACCACTACTCGTTTTGGTTAACGAATTATCATTAAAAAAAGGCTTAACACGGGTTTAAACTCATTATATGACTATTAAATCATAACTATATTTTCATTTGGAAAATGACTCACTTTATGACTATGAGATTGTCAAATGTTTTCGAGGAAAACGGTTTTATAATAAGCCCACGAACACAGTTTCAAGGTTTTGGAAAATGGTTTTATATTATGGTCCTGTACACATATTAAATGTTTTCGGGGTAAAACTGTTTTATAGTACGACCATATACGATATCAGTGTTTTCGAGGAAAACAGCTTTACACTAAAACAACTAAACCTGTGAACTCACCAACCTTTGTGTTAACATTTTCAAGTATGTTTTTCAGATAACATCTAGCTATGGCTCGGTTGGAATAGGCTAGCTATTTGGATTAATCCCTATATGTCGAAGAAGCATATTGGTCAACCCTCAAGTCTATTTTTGATCTAGAAGGATTTAGATCATTATATGACTTAGTGTTAGCAATTGTAAAAAGTGATCAATACTTTAGAAATCTTTACTTTAACTTCCGCTGTTGTGTAATGTTACCAATCGTTGCGACCTTTATTTATTTATTAAATAAATAAATTTGGGGGTGTGACAAGTTTTCGCATTTAACTCTAATTAAATAAGAAAAGTATTCCTTGTTCACAGTTAGACACGAATGGCTAGAGGAAAGATAGGTGCTCGGACTGGTGGTCGTAGAGGAAACTGAGAAGGAGTGGGCGGGACCGAAGGTGAAGAAACTGATAATAGAGGATCGTTATGACTGTGCTAAGTGTGGGAGGAAGCACTCGGGGGAGTGCCATGTGGGTCTGACATCTGCTACCGTTGTGGGAAGACTAGGCACTACTCGCGTGAATGCCCAACCGCACCGGCATGGTATAACTATGGAACTCCTGTTCATATGGCCAAGGACTGTCGTCGACCCAAATATGCTGGCACCGAGAAGGGAAAGGAAGCTGAGAAGCCAAAGGCAAGAACCCGAGCGTATGCATTAACACAGGATGAGGCGAGAGAAAACTCGGATGTGGTGTCAGGTATGTTCATTCTTGACCACACGTTTGGTTCTGGTGCCGGTAAGAGTTTCATATCGTCTTCTAATGTGTAAAAGAGTGAAATACAAAGTCACTAAAGTAGAACGGGCCTTTAGTGTAGAAACTGTTGTGGGTAAAACCACGAAAGTGATAGAACTAGTGGACAATTACACGATAAAGATAGATGACCATAGATTCCCCGTTAGGTTGTATGTTATAGCCTTGGGACGGCTTGATGTGGTCTTGGGAATGGATTGGTTAGCTGCCAACGAAGCCCGGATAGTATGCAAATGAAAGATAATTCAGCTCAAAGCTCCGGATGGTAGCGAAGTCTTAGTGTACGGGGATCGTGACGCCTTGATGAGGAACGTCATTTCGATGATAAAGGCATAAAAGTATATGAGTCGCAGATATGAGGCCTACCTGGCTTATGTGATAGACAATGATATATAAGTTAAAGAATTGAAAGATGTACCCGTGGTGTGTAATTTTCCGGAGGTGTTCCCCGAGGACTTGCCTGGATTGCCGCCTGATCGGGAGACAGAGTTCCAGATAGATTTAATGCCAGGTACCCAACCCGTGGCTAAAGCACCGTACCGACTTACACCATTGGAGATGAAAGAGCTGATGACATAGTTAGAAGTGCTCATGGATAAAGGTTTTATCAGACCGAGCATTTCCCCGTGGGGTGCTCCGGTGTTGTTTATGAAGAAGAAAGACGGTGCCATTAGAATGTACATCGATTATAGAGAGTTGAATAAACGTACAGTAAAGAACAAGTACCCACTACCTAGGATCGATGATATGTTCGACCATTTGCAAGGCGCGGAATGGTTTTCTAAGATCAACATGTGTTCGGGGTATCACCAGTTAAAAGTAAGGGAAGAGGACATACCGAAAACAGTGTTTCGCACGAGGTATGGACATTACAAATTTCGCATGATGTCTTTCATTTTAACGAATGCCCCAGCAGCATTCATGAGTATGATGAAACAAGTGTGTTGACCGATGTTGGAACAATCAGTGATAGTATTCATAGATGATATACTTATCTACTCAAAGAGTGAAGGCGATCATGCCTGTCACCTGCGAGAGGTACTAGAGACGTTGCAAAGAGAAAAGCTATATGCTAAGTTTTCTAAGTGCGCGTTCTGGCTTAGGGAAGTTCAATTCCTAGATCACGTCATTAACGCAGACGACATTATGGTTGACCTAGCAAAGATTACGACAATGAAGGATTGGGAGATTCCAAAGATGCCGACCGAGTTCAGAGTTTTCTGGGATTGATAGGCTACTACCGAAGGTTCATTCAGGACTTTTCAAAAATAGCCTCGCATCTGACAAAGTTGACACGCAAAGAAGTAATGTATGAATGGTGTCAGGCTCAGTATGAAGTATTTGCAGAGTTAAAGAAGAAGTTGACCCAAGCCCCAGTGCTGGCTCTACCTGAGGGTAACGAAGATTTGGTAGTATATTCTGACGCTTCGGGTCAAGGGTTAGGATGCGTATTGATGCAAAGGGGAAATGTGATCGCGTATGCCTCATGACAGCTAAAGATTCACGAAGTCAAACATTAAAGAATATTGCAATTAATGGATACAAGATATATATAGTCAAGGAATTTCTTGATTTGAAAATTTAAATCGGTAAATTGCACTTTTGCATGTGAAAAAAGGAAGTTACAAACTCATAGATAACTTCCACATAGATGACAATATTACCCTTACAATAAAGAAAATATATAATTTAAAATATATATAAAATGATTGGTTGTTAGGAGTTCTTAGAGTTTTTAGAATATTTACAAGTTCTCAAATGATCCATACCATATATATATATATATATCCTAAGAAAAAAACATGTAAAAGCACGTTTTTTTGGAGAGTTTTTAACGTTTTCACAACTTAAGTATGTTTTCATTCTATATATTCCCATATATATAAACACGTAATTTGAGAACTTGTAAATATCCTAAGAAAAAAACATGTTTTCAACCGTTTCCCGATCAGGCGGCAATCCAGGAAATTCCTCAGGGAACACTTCCAGATAATGGCACACCACGGGTACATCTTTTAGCTTTTTCATTCACATCTTTGTCAATCACATAGGCCAGGTAGGCCTCGCATCCGTGCCTCATATACCTTTCCTTTTTCATCATTGAGATTACATTCGTTAGTGGAATATCATGATCCTAGTAAATCACCACCTCGCTGTCATCTGGTGCGTTGAGCTGAATCACCTTCTGTTTGCATACAATACGAGCTTCATTGGAAGCTAGCCAATCCATCCCCAATACTTCATCGAAACCTCCCAAGGCTATAACGAATAACCTAACATGAAATCTATGGCCCTCTATCTTTATGGTAAGATCGTCTACCAGTTCTACTACCTTAGTGGATCTTCCCACAGCAGTTTCTACGCTAAAGGCATGTTCTATCATAGAGGTTTTGTACTTCAGTCTTTTACAAAACGAAGAGGATATAAAACTTTACTAGCACCTGAATCGAATAGAACAAAAACAAAGGCGTGGTCCAAGATAAACATACCTGCCACTACGTTGGGATCTCCCATTGCTTCCTCCTATGTCAGGGCATAAGCTCTGGTTCTTGCTCTCCCTTTCTCAGATTCCTTAGTCTTTTCAGTGTTTGCAGCCCTAGGTTTACGACATTCCTTGGAGAAATGCCTAGATTCGCCATAGTTGTGGCATTTCCTATAGTTCACAGAGCCTGGGACCTTGGTACAGTCATGAGATATGTGCCTCGTCTTGCCACAACGATAACATATGTTCAACCGATACTTGCACTCCCCGAAGTGCCTTTTCCCATACTTCCCACATTCTCCCGATTCCTCAATCCTAGGCTTCTTGTTCCTTGATGCGGACAATTCCCCGCTCGAGTGCTTAGTGGTACTAGACATTTCTTTTGAGTTTCGGTGGGTGTTGTGCCTTTTGCGGCCACATCATCAAAGATCTTTCCACTCATAGCCATGAAAGAGTGAAAGTATCCAGGAGTGTTGGCATTGATGATCGTGCGAACTCTTAGCGGTAGTTTCTTAATATAACACTTGATCCTCCTTTCTTCAGTATTCACCAAGTCTGGGACTAGCTGTGTCAGCTCATTGAATTTGGAGGTTAATTGTCGGTGCGTCATGCTACCAGCCTTGAGTTCCATCAAGGCTTCTTCCATTTTATCAATCTCATTTTGGGGACAGAACTTTTGAATGACTAGGGATTTTAGATCGTCCCACTTCATCCTATCAATATCCCTTTCCATCTTGGATTTCAGCACATTCTCCCACCAACTCAGTGCTTCAAAAGCGAACGAGTGCGCCGCAAATTTCACAGCCTGATCAGCCCGGCACTCGCTCATCTTGATGACCGCAGTCATACTGTCAATCCAGTAGTATGCGGTAATAGAATCTTTCTTGCCATCAAAAGTTGGCGGATCACAGTCCCGGAAGGACTTGTAGTCACATCCTCGCTTCTCATCGTAGTCGGAATCATCACTTTCCGACTCAGTTTCGATCACGTTCCTGTTTTCGGCCCTTAGGCCCCTTCCCCTTTTCTTCTTCCACAGTCTTCAGAGCCTCTGTCAGTGCTGCTGGCAGGGTGCTCTTTAGAGCTGCAACAACTTTATCAGCGGTTGCTTTCTTGACAATTGGCTCCAAAACAAAGCCTTCTTCATCATGCGCTCCATGGTCACTTGGAGCATTTTCATTTGCGGTATGGATCAACACTGATCCATGAACTGAGGGTTCACTTTCTTCCCTTTCGAAACTGTTGACACGTGGTCTACCCCTACGCCCAGTACCTGCCCCTCTCTTTCTAGCCATGATGTTTTCTTACTGCGAACAAGGAAATACTCATGTCATTATGATATGTAATTATTTAGAACACCTCGAGTAATGTAAATTACTAATTACGGAGACCGGTATGCAATTACTATTTTACTTTACTACTCGGGTTCTGAACATTTCATGTCAGGGTAACATTTGTACTCAAGTTCAGGGTTTTCTACATTAAGGTACATTCTATTCTAAGGCATTTAATGTTTATGTTCTAAATTGGGACATGGACTGCCTTTCTATTCTAAGGCCTTTATTGTTTACTGTTTCTACTGTTTTCTATTACTAAGGCCTTACTGTTTTGTTTTCATGGCCAGGCTGCTCTTGACTGACATCCTATTCTCTTGTCCCATTCTTAGTTTAAGTTCAGACATTTTGGCGAATATCTGAATCTCTCAAACTATGGCTCTGATACCAACTTGAAAGGACCTAAACCCGGGTACTTCTTATAGTTGGCAAACATAGCATAAACATATGTAACACTTGCCACAAACATGTCCCAGAAATGGCAAGATTAGAACCTTAAGAGTTTGTTGTATCTAAAGTACATAAGTTTAGGGTTGAAAATGAAAAATTGTGAAAATAGCTAGATATCGGACCGACATCGCTTTCATATCGGTCCGAAGTGAATAAGGACGTTGATATCGGACCGAGGCGAAGCTCAGTCAGATATAGGCCCGTCGACTTTACTCGTACCCGATTAACCCGACCCGATTTCACCCTAACCGATTAAAGCAATATCCGAATAACCCGTAACCGGTTAACCCAAAAACCGATCAAACCGATTTTTATTAGGGTCGGGTTTCGGTTAGACTTTCAAACATTAAAAACCCGAATAACCCGAACCGATTAACCCGAATAAACCGATTAATATCCAACTATGTAATTTCCATTGAGCTACCGCTTTTAACCAGGTTTCATCACCGTTGATATCAAAGTTCCTTTAGCTAATAAACACCACCGTCGTAGAAACACCTCTAAACACCACCGGTTATCTCCACCACTTTATTTCCTCCTCTCTCGGTTATATCCACGAAACAGAAAATCACAACTGATTTCTTTATATCCATTTATGAAAATCACACAATTGATTTGTTTATATATAATTTGGTTAAGAAAGTTGGTGATTAAAGAAGTGGCAAAGAAAATGGTGAGTCTTACTGGTGCTACGTGGTGGAATCACAGAAGCAAAATCATAACTTAAAAATCAAAACTTTTTAGATTTGGGCACTAACAGTTAGCAACTTAAACGGATGTTTAAGTTTAGGGCGGGTAGAAATTGGTTTGTTACACAAATGGATGACTTGCAACGATCATTAACGTAAAACCCGAACTACCCGAACCCGATCTACCCGACAAGCATACGGATCGGTTATCGGTTATAATATGAAACATGAAAAACCCGAACTACCCGACCCGATCTACCCGAAACCCGATTAACAAACCCGAAGAAAACCCCTAGTCAGATATCAGACCGATATCCATTCTCATACCGGTCTGCAACGAAAGGATAGGTTGGTTATCGGACCGACATCAATCCATAACGGTCCGTAAACCTCCTCTCAGCCGCAATTTATGGTGTTGCCACGTGTCCAATGACTCAGCTCTAATGATGGGACGTGAGTCTAGATGTCGGACCGACATGGTCCTCATAACGGTCCGACATGCACCAAAAACATGTGCGGTCCAATCAGGAGTTGACGTTTAGGGCTGACGTAGGCATTGCTGGACGTCGGACTGACGTCCCTTTGATAACGGTCCGACATGGACCCAGAACTCAGCCTATAAATAGTTGGACGATCTCAGTCGATTTCTTCATCCCAAACACGATTCCCACTTTCAAAACTCGTTCCAGATGATCCCTAAAACGGTTCCAACGATTCCGGTCCAACTCCCGCTCCTCGTACTGCCCGGACTAAGAAGAAAAGCTCGTAGAAGTGTTGTTACGCTAGAGAAATCAAGTTTAGAAGCTAGACTATAAGCTTTCAACTCTAGAGGCTCATTCCACTAAACAAGATGAATACTTCATCTCTTTGAAAACTTGGGTTAAACATTTTATTTACAAAAATGGCCAGTGAAAGGTTAAAGGAATAATGCTCAACGTACACCTACGTGTAAGCATTCGAGCCATAAGTATACATAAAACTTGCAAGGGATACACGGGTCACGGGTGAAAGTCTCGGATCGCGGCTAGTACTTCCCTTTTTAACAAATGAGGAGACATGAGTCCCCGTTGCTATAAAGCCATACTACCAGTGTATACAGTGGTGCAATACTCAGGACATGAGGGCCTGCTGAATGTGTAGATTGAACATAAAGTTATGATTATCAAATTAATACTTGTTTGTGCCAAATGCTTTTTAGTGTCAAGATAATTGTATTCACCGGCGTTCGCGCTGACGTTTCATTTTCAAAAATGTTTTCAGGAAATCAATAAAATATGATGAAAAAAGGGTGGTCATATATGAGATCTGACCCATGACATGAAAGGATGAAATGCACATAGGATTCTCATGCCTCGTGTAAAGGGAAATCCTAAAAAGATGAAAAGGAGATAGGACGAGGGAATTGATCAACCCTGTGTTGTACTATTTCCAGTGGCTTATATGTATTTGATTTCAAACTCTGTTTTGTAATCAAATGAAAGGGTATTTCAATCCCTATGTTTGTGAAAGTAAATACAAGACTTTTGTTTTCCAACTGAGTTTTTATATTTACAATTACAAGCCCTTGAGGTTGAAAGAATAAAGAAACGATCCTTTTTGAAAAGACTTCCGCTGTGTTTTACAAGAACCCTAAATCAAATCATGTGATACCAATCGATTGCCGCACACGTCCAAGGGGTGCCTGAGGCGGGGTGTGACAGGGTTGGTATCAAAGCCACAGGTTTTAGCGAATTAGATATTTGAAAGTAGTATCTAGGCTTTAACCATTAATGCTTTTAAGATAAGAAAACAAGGTAACCTTCTGACCGGTACGTAGTTATCTGACGAACGAAATGTTCTGTCTAAGGAAAGAGCGGTGTATAAATCTCTCCTAGGCCCGTCGCTCTTACTTGGAAACATCTCTGTTGGAGGTACTACTCTGGAAAGATAACCATTCTTGTAGAACTTTAGTTAAAATAAAGATAATGGCCTTAAGTCTTAACTAAATTAAGTAAGATAAGTACTAATGTATTAAGATTGCAGATGTCTGGAGAAAATTCCGTTCCTGTTTATTATGATTCCAATCGTCCGATTAAACAAGAATCCCCGGAATACCATCCACTAGGTTCATAAATAAATCCTATATCGTCACCCTACTATAACAACGATCTATTCGCCATACTTCCTGACCATAACTCTCCCGAATATCATCCTCGGTCTTATGATTCTTCTAGCCAATGGATGAATACTGGATCCGATTTCAGAAATTGGAATACTTATGCCCCACCCCTGCAAGGAAATGAGGCACAATCAAGTCAAGTCCAAGCAGGCTTATCAACAGAAGAAGATCCATCTGGAGAATCTCATCACTATGAACCTACTTCGAAAAACGCTGATGACTATCCATTCAATAATCCTATTTCAAATAGTTCTGATCATCAATCTTACAATTCTGAATCTCCTGTCCTGTATGATCCCTATATGTTTCCTGAACAAGTTTACCATGGTCCTTTCGAAACTTATTTCCAAGCTCCTCCGGGATACCAAAATGCTTATAACGATATTATGGTTGAACTTCGTGAACCTCCTCCAAAATACGGTTATGAGAATAGTATGTCTTCTTCCCCTATCGAATGTTTAGATCGTTCGTTGCGCCAAACGGACGAAATAACAAGGGAGAAGATAATGGACAAGGTAAGGACCAAATTTTATGGACAATAGGTCTATGAATATGGAGAAAGCCTAATAACCCTTAGAGAAGAACTAATGAAGGATTAAAATTCTATATTGTATTTTATTTCCTTGTAATATATTTTATAATAAATCTCGTTTTATTTACTTTACAGAATGGTTGGAAAGGGCAAAGGTCGTAGTTTTCTTCGTAAATACGCTCCAGCTAATTATTTCGAACGTAAAACGAATGAAACTACAATAAAAAGTAATGAGAAAACTGAAAGTTCAACTTTTAGAAGTCTTGGAGAAATAGGAAACCCAAATGTTCCCTATAATCCTTCTATAAGTTTTCATTCTGCTCCTACCGCTGGAAGTTACAACGTCACTCCAATGTATTCATAAAATTTCATGAGGGATACGCTGAAATGCCTTACGAAAACAGATGTGAAAATAAAGAAGAAGAAGAGCGTGCTGACTCTAATATACCTTACGTTCCGTACTATGAGACGATTCCCATCCATGATCCTCATATAAATGAGAGTGCATCGGGAAATGAGAGGGAACAAATGTTGCTTAAACGAATAGCTCAATTGGAATGAGAAAAGGCTGAAATTGAAACTCGGAATGCTTTGTTAGTTCAAGCTCTTGAAGAAAAGAATTTTAGAAATTTCTAGAACCAATAATCCTTATATGTACTCTTTTCTTGTATATATATTTCATCAATAAAAAGTTTTGTTTTTGATTCCCATCTTAATTTTGTTATAGCATGTCTAAACAAAGCGGACCTTCTTACAATACGAGAGGAAAGGGAAAACAAGCAGTGATTGAAAATGCTGCTGAAATTCCTGATTTTCGTAAAGAACTACAGAAATTAATTGCAGAAGGAATCAAGGATTCCCTCCCAATGATTTTTACTGAAATAGAAAGGAGACAGACAGATAAGCTATCTGCACAACCCTCAATTCCAAATTATGTCCATTCTTAACCATTAACCCAACATACCCGAACCATAACTCAATCTAAGCCCATTACTTTCAAACTAGAGGGTTCTGCCACTCATCTAACTAGGAAAACTGAAAAGGAGAAATATTACCATAATTCATCCGAAGATGAAGGGATGGGTAATAATTACAGCCACATAGAAAAGAAAAGGAAGGTGGTTGGCTGTACCTATAAGATGTTTCAAGACTGCAAACCATATAACTTCTCTGGGAGAGAAGGAGGAATTGCCACATTTAGGTGGATAGAGAAAACTGAATCTGTGCTGGCTATCAGCAAATGTGCTGAGGAAGATAAAGTTTTATATGCCTCCAATCTATTTAAATATCAAGCTTTAGAATGGTGGAACAACATTGTTGCTACCAAAGGAAGAGAAGCAGCCTATGCAACAGGCTGGAGTGCTTTTAAGCAAGAATTGAAAAGAAGTACGTTCCCCAAAATGAAAGGGAACAGATTGAAGGGAAATTTATAAATCTAAAGATGAATGGAACCAATCATCAGGAATATTCGAATAAACTCCTTGAGTATGCGCGAATAGTTCCTCATCTAGCAACCCCTGAATCTAATCTAATAAAAAGATATATTTGGGGTTTGATCGGTGAAATCCGCGACATGGTCAAGGTCGCAAATTGTGAAAATCTTGATGATGCTATGGATTTAGGAGCATCATTAACCAGTAGCCTAATTAGAAACAAGGAGGAAGAGAAGAAGAAGGAATCTGGGCAAGGCCCTAGTGGATTCAAGAAGTCAGCCTTTACTCCCCGAAATAACAACTCTTCTATCTCGGAATGTCCAAGGTGCAAGAAGAGACACTTAGGGCAATGTCAATCTGGACCTTATTGCAGTTTCTGCAAGACGTCTAGACACAAAACTGAAGATTGTTATAGGAAAAGGCCGATTACTTGCTTTGAGTGTGGCGAAGCCGGCCACATCAAAACCAATTGTCCCAAGCTAAAGAAACCTGATGGGACAGGTCCAAAACCTGCAGATGGAGTAAAAAAAGAATGCACGAGCATTCGTTCTCAACACTCATGAAGCAGCATGTATGCCCGATGTCATTAAGGGTACATTTCTTGTTAATAATACTTATGCTCGAGTTTTATTTGACTCTAGTGCAAACCAAAGTTTTATAGATCATAGATTCTGTAGACTGTTAAATAAAAATCTAGCTAAATTAGACAAGAAATATGTGGTAGAAACTGCCAATGGTGACCTCGTCCAAATCTCTGAAATTTTGAAAGATTGCCATATCACACTCTCAGGACATGTTATACTTGCAAGATTATTGCCAATGACTTTGGCAGGTTTTGACATAGTTCTAGGAATGGATTGGTTAGCCTCTAACCAAGCCCGTATCCTATGTGATAAAAAGGCAATAGAACTTCCCTCGCCGAAAGGCAACATCCTTAAGATCAATGGCGATAAATTATCCAACTCTGTTGGAATAATTTCCATGTTAAAAGCCACCAAATACTTAAGAAAAGGATGCTTAGCATACCTTGTAACTGTAACCACCGACACTAAAAAGAATATTGAAGATGTGCCGGTTGTGGCTGAACTACCTGGAATTCCACCTGAAAGAGAAGTGGAGTCCAGAATTAATCTAGTACCCGATACGGCACCAATTGCCAAAGCCCCGTACAGATTAGCTCCAACTGAGATGGCAGAATTGAAGAAACAGTTGGATGAATTACTCGAAAAAGGATTCGTAAGACCAAGCTCATCGCATTGGGGAGCTCCAGTCTTATTTGTCAAAAAGAAAGATGGTTCGATGCGTATGTGTATAGATTATCGTGAACTAAATAAAGTTACGATAAAGAACCGTTATCCACTCCCTAGAATCGACGATCTTTTCGATCTACTCCAAGGAGCCCGTTGTTTTTCCAAAATCGATCTCCGTTCTGGCTATCACCAATTGAAAGTCCAGGAAGAAAATATTTCTAAAACTGCTTTCAGAACTCAATATGGTCATTATGAGTTCACGGTAATGCCATTTGGACTTACTAATGCACCCGCAACATTCATGGACATGATGAATCGAGTCTGTAAACTTTACTTGGATAAATTTGTTATCGTATTCATTGACGATATCCTCATTTATTCCAAGAGTAAAGAAGATCACGCCAATCATTTGAAAATTTTGCTTGAACTCCTGATAAACGAAAAGCTATATGCTAAGTTCTCAAAATGTGAATTCTGGTTGTCAGAAGTTCAATTCCTTGGACATGTCATTAACTTTGATGGCATCCAAGTTGATCCTGTTAAAATTGAAGCAATATCCGAATGGAAAATCCCAAAATCACCAACTGAAATTCGAAGTTTCCTCGGTTTAGCTCGTTATTATCGAAGATTTATCCAATATTTTTCTCGAATTGTTGTTCCATTAACTTCTCTGACTCGCAAATTAGTTAAGTATGAATGGGGACCTAAGCAATCTCAAGCTTTCAAAACTATGAAACAGAAACTAACTCAAGCACCCATACTGGCGTTACCAGATGGAAACGAAGGCTTTTCAGTATACTGTGATGCTTCACACACTGGCTTTGGTTGTGTGTTAATGCAAGGAAGCAAAGTCATTGCTTATGCTTCTCGTCAGTTGAAAACTCGTGAAAAGAATTATACGACTCATGATCTAGAATTGGGTGCCATAATTTTCGCTTTGAAATTATAGAGGCACTATCTTTATGGAATCAAATTCACCATATTCACTGATCACAAAAGCTTGAAGTATATATTCAGTCAGAAAGAACTGAATATGAAGCAAAGACGTTGGATGGAAATCCTAAATGATTATGATTGCGAAATCTGTTATCATGAAGGAAAGACCAATGTTGTAGCCGATGCCTTGAGTATAAAGGAACATGAGAAACCTAAACGAGTTCGTGCTTTAAGACTCGATCTTATTACTCGTATTAAAGAAACTCAACAAATGGTTTTAAAAGAACCCAACCTAGAGAAAGAAGGTTTGGGAGTTATGATCGAACAAATGGTCAAAAATGATGATGGAATTCTTAGAATGAATAAGAGAATCTGGATTCCTATCTATGGAAATATACGTACAGAGATTCTTAAAGAAGCTCATAAATCTAAATACACCATGCATCCTGGAAACGATAAGATGTATAAAAACCTAAAAGCCAATTATTGGTGGATAGGGATGAAAAAGCATATCGCTATCTATGTTGCAAAGTGCTTAACCTGTTCTCAAGTTAAAGCTGAACACCAAAAGCCGTCTGGCTTGTTACAGCAACTTGAATATCCTGTCTGGAAATGGGAAATGATAACCAAGGATTTCATCATGAAACTTCCCCGAAAAAGTCGTGGGAATGATACCATCTGGGTTATCATTGACAGGCTTACTAAGTCTGCTCATTTTCTTCCCATGAAAGAGACATTCAATATGAATAAATTGGCGCAGCTATACGTTAATGAAATTGTAACATTACATGGTGTGCCACTATCTATCGTGTCAGATAGAGATAATAGATTTACTTCTCGATTTTGGCAAAGTTTTCAAAAAGCCCTGGGTACAAAATTGAATCTTAGCACTGCTTATCATCCTTAAACGGACGGGCAGAGCGAAAGAACATTTCAAACTCTTGAAGATATGTTAAGAGCTTGTGTTATTGGTCTTCAAGGAAGTTGGGATGACCACTTACCTCTAATGGAATTCTCCTATAATAATAGCTATCATATGAGTATAAAGGACGCTCCTTTTGAAGCCTTATACGGTCGTAAATGTCGAATTCCAATATGTTGGTCTGAAATAGGAGAAAATCAGTTATCCGGACCTGAAATAGTCCTAGAAACAACTGAGAAAGTTATTCAAATAAGAGATAGATTAAAAGCGGCTCGTGATCGTCAAAAGAGTTATGCTGATAAGAGAGGAAAGTCGTTGGAATTCAACGTCGGTGATAACGTTCTGTTGAAAGTTTCACCATGGAAAGGCGTTGTGAGATTCGGAAAGAAAGGGAAACTAAGTCCTAGATTTGTAGGACCATTCAAAATCCTGAAAAGAGTTGGGCATGTGGCCTATCAACTCGAACTACCATAAGAAATTAATGGAGTACACGACGTATTCCACGTATCAAATCTGTGCAAATGTCTAGCAGATAAATCTCTCGTAATACCCCTACACGATGTAGAGGTAGATGAAAAGTTGAAATTTTGGGAACAACCTCTGCAAATCGAGGACAGGCAAGAAAAGAGATTGAAAAGAAAGAAATTGATGATTGTGAAAGTAAAATGGAACTCTAGACGTGGACCTGAGTACACGTGGGAACTAGAGTCAGAAATGAAAAAGAAATATCCTCAATTGTTTGAATAATCTCGAGGACGAGATCAAAACAAGGTGGGGAGGATGTAACACTTGCCACAAAAATGTCCGAGAAAAATGCCAAGGTTAGAACCTTAAGAGCTTGTTGTATTTAAAGTACATAAGTCTAGGGTTGAAAATGAAAAATTATGAAAATAGCTAGATATCGGACCGACATCGCTTTCATATCGTTCCGAAGTGAATAAGGACATTGATATCGGACCGAGGCGAAGCTCGGTCAGATATCGGATCGATATCCATTCTCATAGTTGTCCGCAATTGAAGGATAGGTCGGTTATCGGACAGACATCAATCCATAACGGTCCGTAAACCTCCTCTCAGCCGTAATTTATGGTGTTGCCACGTGTCCAATGACTCAGCTCTAATGATAGGACGTGAGTCTAGATGTCGGACCGACATGGTCCTCATAACGGTCCGACATGCACCAAAAACATGTGCGGTCCAATCAGGAGTTGATGTTTAGGGCTGACGTGGGCATAGCTGGACGTCGAAGTGACGTCCCTTTGATAATGGTCCGACATGGACCCAGAACTCTGCCTATAAATAGTTGGACGATGTCACACCTCGCCCCTTGGGCATGTGCGAGCTCGATTGGTATCACCTACTTTCCAAAAAGGATCGTTCCAACATTCTTTTTACCTCAAGGGTTGTATTTATAAATATCAAAACTCAGTTGGAAGACAAAAGTTTTATATTTACTTTAGAAGCATAGGGTCTTAAATACCCTTCATGATTTGATTACAAAACATGGTTTGAAATCAAATACATATAAGCCACTGGAAATAGTATAATCCAGGGTTGATCAATTCCCTGGTCCTATCTCCTTTTCATCTTTTTGGGATTTCCCTTTACATGAGGCCTGAGAATCCTACGCGCATTCCATCCTTTTCTTTTCATGGGTCAGATTTCATATATGCCCGCCCTTATTCCTTTTTCCATCACATTTTATTGATTTCTTGAAAACATTTTGAAAATGAAACTTCAGCGCGAACGCCGGTGAATACAATTTTCTTGACACTAAAAAGCATTTGGCACAAACAAGTATTAATTCGATAATCACAACTTCATTGTTCAATCTACACGTTCAGCAGGCCCATGTCCTGACTTTATGCACCACTGTATACACTGGTTAGTCTTTATAACAACGGGGACTCATGTCTGCTCATTTGTTAAAAAGGGAAGTATCAGCCGCGATCCGAGACTTTCACCCGTGACCCGTGTATCCCTTGCAAATTTTACGTATACTTATGGCCTGAATGCTTACACGTAGGTGAACGTTGAGCATTACTCCCTTAACCTTTATTTGGCCATTTTAGTAAACAAAATGTTTAACACAAGTTTTCAGAGAGATAAAGTATTCACCTTGTTTAGTGGAATGAGCCTCTAGAGTTGAAAGCTTATAGTCTAGCTTCTAAACCTGATTTCTCTAGCGTAACAGCACTTCTACGAGCTTTTCTTCTTAGTCTGGGCACTATGAGGAGCGGGAGTTGGACCGGAATCGTTGGAACCGTCTTAGGGATCACCTGGAACGAGTTTTGAAAGTGGGAATCGTGTTTGGGATGAAGAAATCGACTGAGATCGTCCAACTATTTTTAGGCTGAGTTCTGGGTCCATGTCGGACCGTTATCAAAGGGACGTCGGTCCGACGTCTAGCTATGCCCACGTCAGCCCTAAACGTCAACTCCTGATTAGACCGCACATGTTTTTGGTGCATGTCGGACCGTTATAAGGACCATGTCGGTCCGACATCTAGACTCACGTCCCATCAATAGAGATGAGTCATTGGACATGTGGCAACACCATAAATTGCGGCTGAGAGGAGGTTTACGGACCGTTATGGATTGATGTCGGTCCGATAACCGACCTATCCTTCCATTGCGGACCGCTATGAGAATGGATACCGGTCCGATATCTGACTGAGCTTCGCCTCGGTCCGATATCAACGTCCTTATTCACTTCGGACCGATATGAAAGTGATGTCGGTCCGATATCTAGCTATTTTCATAATTTTTCATTTTCAACCCTAGACTTATGTACTTTAGATCTCAGTCGATTTCTTCATCCCAAACACGATTCCCACTTTCAAAACTCGTTCCAGGTGATCCCTAAGACGATTCCAACGATTCCGGTCCAACTCCCGCTCCTCGTATTGCCCGGACTAAAAAGAAAAGCTCGTAGAAGTGTTGTTACGCTAGAGAAATCAAGTTTAGAAGCTAGACTATAAGCTTTCAACTCTAGAGGCTCATTCCACTAAACAAGGTGAATACTTTATCTCTCTGAAAACTTGGGTTAAACATTTTATTTATGAAAATGGCCAAATAAAGGTTAAAGGAATAATGCTCAACGTTCACCTACGTGTAAGCATTCGGGCCATAAGTATACGTAAAACTTACAAGTGATACACGGGTCACGGGTGAAAGTCTCGGATCGCGGCTGGTACTTCCCTTTTTAACAAATAAGGAGACATGAGTCCCCGTTGTTATAAAGACATACTACCAGTGTATACAGTGGTGCAATAGTCAGGACATGAGTGCCTACTGAACATGTAGATTGAACAATGAAGTTGTGATTATCGAATTAATACTTGTTTGTGCCAAATGCTTTTTAGTGTCAAGAAAATTGTATTCACCGGCGTTCGCGCTGAAGTTTCATTTTCAAAATGTTTTCAGGAAATCAATAAAATATGATGGAAAAAGGGCTGGCAGATATGAGATCTGACCCATGACATGAAAGGATGAAATGCACGTAGGATTCTCAGGCCTCGTGTAAAGGGAAATCCTAAAAAGATGAAAAGGAGATAGGACCAGGGAATTGATCAACCCTGGGTTGTACTATTTCCAGTGGCTTATATGTATTTGATTTCAAACTCTGTTTTGTAATCAAATGAAAGGGTATTTAAATCCCTATGTTTATGAAAGTAAATACAAGACTTTTGTTTTCCAACTGAGTTTTGATATTTACAATTACAAACCCTTGAGGTTGAAAGAATAAAGAAGTGATCCTTTTTTAAAAGACTTCCGCTGTGTTTTACAAGAACTCTGAAATCAAATCAGGTGATACCAATCGATTGTCGCACACGTCCAGGGGGTGCCTGAGGCGGGGTGTGACAACATAGTTCTTAAACCTTGAATAAACATAACATCAACAACGTAAGTCTTTACATTTTTCAGAGTTAATTAAAACTTAAAAACATTCATTGTCTCAAAAGGAAACATAATATAATCATGGGAATATCAGTCTTCTGTCAGTAACAGCCATCAGCCATCCATTCCTACTTGTTCTTCATCAAACGTGCTTCTCTCCTTTGCTACCTGATGTGCATACTAAAATAGTCAGCTAACGCTGGTGAGTTCAAGTTTTACTTTAACATTACAAATAGGTTTTCTTAAAGAAAACGTCCGTTAAACATATATATTATATTATACGCATAATACAGTAAGATCTTTCTTTCTTCTTTAAAATACATACGTATTCACTTTGTACTCTTTTCTTTAAGTCATACATTAACGTCTAAAATTTGTTTTCATCTGTAAGCGTTTCTGTGTCCCCGAAAGGACCGAGGCGGGTGTTGTTCCCTAAGGCTCAACATCCAAAGGTTGGCACCGCCCTTCTGTGTTCCTGAAAGAACTTCTGTTCGCAGGTATTGTACCCCAAGGCTCAACGTTCAAAGGCCGATACCCACTATTTGTGCCCCCAAGCAGGTTTCTCATTCTACCATAGTGGCCGTCGCTACTAGAGTAACTGTCGTTACTCATCTTAACCAGTTGTACAACATCCTCGTTACACTGTCCCGATTTTTCTCATGGTACTTTATGGTCTCGGTCCATGACGCAACATCGGCTTCGGGTAGCATTAGCCTTAAGGACCATATTACTACCTCAAGACTTGCTACTATGCTTAGGGTAGCACTAGCCTCTAGGACTACGCTACTACCCCAAGTCTTTTCTTATATGGGTCTCATACTCTGACAAATTAGACAATGTATTTGACTTGTTCTTCTTTTCTTTATTTGTAAAACATATAGTTGAATAAACCGTTCTTTCTTATCTTTCTGTTTATAAAACATATAGTTGAATAAACCATTCTTTCTTATCTTTCCGTTTATAAAACATATAGTTGAATAAACCATTCTTTCTTATCTTTCCGTTTATAAAACATATAGTTGAATAAATCATTATTTCTTATCTTTCTTTCTTATAGAACGTTTATTTACGTAAACAGTTATCGTTCTTATATTTCTTTGTAAACGTTTAAGTGATAAAATACATTTATTATAAACATCTAATTCTTGAGTACTCACACCACCCTAAAACGGTAAATAGGGATTCTTGAACTCACCTGATAATCTAGAGTAAACGTGCTATCTCTTGCTCACCGATGGTGCTTGAAAACCTGAGGTGATTGTTAACTAAATCAGTTCTAACGTTATTATGTTTTGAACGAAACTAAACCTTTAGTATCGCTCCATGGTTCTAAGCGAGACTAAGCTAGGTTCACCACTATGATTCTAGCGAAACTAACTAGATTCGCCACCATGATTCTAGCGAAACTAACTAGGTTCGCCGCCATAATTCTAGCGAAACTAACTAGGTTCGCCACCCCTAGATCAGGCGAAACTAGTTAGTTTCGCCTGAGCTGCGTCTTCTTCCCCAAAACCCTAGGTTTTTGCATGTTAATGGCGGATTGACATAACAACGATCAAGCTTTGAAAATTTTACGTTAAAAATGTTCCTTTACAGTTCATTAGGCTAGATCTAAGGTTTGTTTCGAGTTTTTATCGTAAAAATCCATCCTTTGATTCGAAAACCATGAAACCCAATGCAAACTTAAAAACTCAGATTTGGTTCATGAGGTTACCTTTCTGATATTGCCTCCTCGGTCCTTTGCTTCTTATGTTGGTGTAGAACAATCCTTGAGCTTCACGATTCAAAACCCGACTCTTTCTCTCTAGTTTTTCTTTCTCTTTCTCTCTCTAGGAATCACAACAAAAGGGAAGAAATGACGAGGTGTGAGTGGGGCTGCTTAGTGTTGTAGGTCTCCTCTCCATTTTCTTTCACATAACCGGCCCAAGGCCGAGCCTGCGAGTTCACGAGCCCAGTTTGTTCACCCCCTTTATTACCATTCCGGTCCAATATTTTTTCGTTCTTATTTTTGGGATGTTACAAAGTGAGATTTTATTCTGATGGTAAACGCAACAGCTCTTCACTTGCAAGGCGCGGGTTCGATCCAAGCCCCCCTTCCTCTCCTTTCCCTGCCTCATGCGTCTGTTGCCTTTTTTTGTTCTTTTATTATTCTAATAGTTTAATTATTTTAATATCTATAATTAATTTTGGACATATTTTGTTTCTCTCTTATATCTTTTAAATATAATGTTTTACAAAATTCAAAAATATTATAATTTTCACTCAAAACTGAGTTTTCGTGATAATGTACAAGTCATCGAGCACGAATATACAAGCCGTCGAAGTTGCTTACATGTTTAGGTTTTTTACAGTTTTTTTTTTGTTTTTCTTTTACAACCTTTAAAATATAATGTTTTTATAAAATTCTGGTTTTTCCGTTTCGACGGGAGTTTTTCTATCAACGTTTCCACTTAATTTTTTTGCGGGGTTAATATGAGTGTACAGATGTCGAAACTGAGTCTTAAAATTTTTAATACCACGCCGCAACACGTGAATTACGCCCACTAGTTATATACAATACCAAGCAAGTTAAATGAGTAGAACATACCTAAAGTGTATAAATGCTTATAGTATTATAAATCATTTAAACAAAAATAAATCTCTCTTTTACTTATATAGGTGTTATGATCACCTTTAATTTGCCATCCATTTAGAAGCGTATGCTCATGACTTTAGGGTTTGAAAAAGATTGACAACCAGAAATGTCACCGCGACGAAGGGCACAATGGAGCTCCGTGAAGAAACAAGGAGGAATTAGGGCAGCTATGATAAGATCGATGGGTTAAATCATGAAACGAATAAATAAAAAATATATTGAATGATAAAACTATAATCTTAACAATTATATATTTTTTTAGTTAAGTGATACTTTTTATACTAATGTGTGTGTATATATATAGGTGTATCCAGTGGCGGATCCAGGAATTTTTTTCAGGGGGTTCACTGTTTTTAGATGCTCCAATTTCATAGGGCCGGAACGGTTCGGTTCGATTGTTCGGGTCGGGTAAAGTTCATCACATAACAAAAATACGATACAATAATAAAAAAAATCGTCATTAGAAATTAAAAAAGACATAATATAGATAAAATGGTCTTTACGAATTAAAAAAATTACCTATAGTTGTTCCCTACGAGTTTTCATCTTTTGAAATCGTTGCATTACATCTTCGACCGAAACTTATTGAAAGAAATCATTTTCTTTGTAAAAATTAAAAAAACACATCATTCATCTCCTAAATCACTATTAAAAACACTTGAAATTTTATTTCAACATTTTAACTTGTTACCCATCAGAATTGAATAAAGATCTTTTGCTTAATAATTAAAACCAAAACGTACGATAGTGGTAATTAATTTTTATAAAATATAGAGGGTCCAAATATCAAAGATGGATGGACGAATATCTTGATGACCACATTGAAATTAATAAAAATATAAAAATGTATGAATATAAATACATATTAACTTGTTCAAATTATTAGGCCATTTAAATGATTTAAACATCCTAAATATAAGCCTACCAAAGTTAAAATATAATTTATTTAGTACATGTACTAGCCCACCAAGAAGAAATAAAACTCAAACTTAGCCCTAAAATAACTTATTTGTCGCCAAACATACTTTTCAAACACTACTCCTTTAATTGTTTCAGTTTCACGACAGTGTTGGGCTTTCCCGTTGTAGCCATCGGAGGTGGAACGCCGGCTAGTTTCTAGATCTAGCATCGGAATAAAGTCCAAGATATAAGATCTGGCATCACCACAATATCAAAATCAATTTTTTTAGGGGTTCATCATGGTTTTTCTATATAGCTTTCTACTGCCATTTCGAAACTCGGAGGTTCCGGTGACACCCCCCGGCCCTATGTAAATCCGCCCCTGGGTGTATCATGAGTAAACCATATTTATTGTGAAATCCAGAAAACCAATTCTCGACCACTCATTTAATATCTAAATATTTTAATTTGTGGTTATGATTAAATCTGTATTTTTTGTTATTTTTAATAGCAACGTGTGGCCTATATTTAATATGAGGGTAAAAAGGTAATTACATTTTTTTTCTTTTTGTTTTTTTTATTATTTTTTATTAAATCTTAGTTTTAACAAATCTCTCTCCAGATCCATACTGATGAGAACGATTGAAGAACAAAGCTCTTTACACAAGTGTAAAGCGGGTGGAAACTGACTTTACACATGTGTAAAGAACCCTAAAACAAGTTTTATCTATTGTAAACCATTCTCTCTCTCTTTCTCACTCTCTCCATATCCATCAGAACAAGAACGTTTGAAGAACATGCACTTTGCACATGTGTAAAAATCTCTAAAACATAGACTTTTAGCAGATTTGTAAAGTAGGTTAGGATGTATAAAATCAAATACATATGAATAAAAATCTTAACACATGTCTAAATGCAGTTTACACTTGTGTAAAAAGTCAAATACATATGTGTAATAGTCAAATACATGGTCTGACTATCTTACTAAGCCCTATTACAAATGTGTAAAAATTAAATACACATGTGTACAACCTTCGAAAAAATACATAAACATAAAATTTTTCAAAATACAGATGTTTGCTTTCAAAATACTACCAAATTTATAATTCATAACAACTACAAAATGTTATTGACGAACAGAAATCCATAAAACAAACAATAAGACTAGAGAACCATTATCTAGAAATCTATGAACCAAGAAATCTAACACTGTAAATCGAACTAGTGAATAACCCACCCGTTCTTGTTATTTGTCCCGAACGTTGTTATCAGTGCTGGAATCCGTTAGAATCCTTAACCTTCTTGCCATCTTCATGAGTTTCGGATTTTAAGACGAGCTCCTTTTATTCCGCAGCGGGGACCGGTAAGCTGAGACCCCTAGTAGATGCCTTTTTAGACCAAAAATATCAGTTCGGGTTCTTCTGGCAGACCCTTCTCTTTCTCTGGAAAGAAAATATCAAGTAAAGCCCTTCTTGAAGGAAAGTATCGGTTTAGGTCTCTATATTAGTTTGTGTCTTTTTGGAAGGAAGGTATCCGTTCAGTTTCTTCTGAGAAGGGAGTATTAGTTCTGCTTCTTCTAGAAGTGGCATACCATTTTAGTTCCTTCTGGAAGATAACTATAAGTTCAATTCCTTCTAGAAAGAGAATGTCAGTTCAGGTCCTCCTGGAAGGAGAATATAAGTTCACCTCCTTCTGGAAAGAGAATATCATTTCAGCTCCCCATGGAAGGAGAATATAAGTTGGATCTTTCTTGGAAGAGAATATTATTTCAACTCTTTCTGGAAAGAGAATATCATTTCAGCTACTTCTGGAAAAGAGAATATCATTTCAGCTCTTTTTGGAAGAAGAATATCAGTTTAGCTTAAGATGGAAGGAGAATATAAGTTTGGCTCTTTCTTGGAAGAGAATATTATTTCAGCTCCTTCTGGAAGAAGAATATCAGTTTAGCTTAAGATGGAAGGAGAATATAAGTTTGACTTCTTCTGAAAGGAGAATATTATTTCGGCTCCTTCTGGAAGAAGAATATAAGTTTGTTTCTCCCCCATTTCATCAGACAGGAGTTATTAATTTGTTTCTTCTTGACGTTTGTTTCTTCTTGGGAAATTATAATCTCCACCGCTTCATCAGGTGGGAGTTCCCCACCGTCTTATCAAATGAGACTTTTATCTACTATCTAAAGAGATAGGATTTTATAAGCCTCCACCATCCTTAGGGATGGGAGTTATCTCCACCATCTTATGAGATGGGAGTTTTTATTCACTATCTAGTGAGATAGGATTTTATAATGCTCCACCATCCTTAGGGATGGGGGTTGTCTTCTCTATCTAGTGAGATGAAATTTTCATCCACTATCTTAAGAGATAGGTATTTATAAAGCTCCACCATCCTTAGGGATGGGAGTTGTCTTCTCCATCTGGTGAGTTGGGAGTTGTCTCCACCATTTTATGAGATGTGAGTTTTTATCCACTATCTAGTGAAATAGGATTTTGTGAATCTCCACCACCCCATCGGGATGGGAGTAATCTCCACCATCTTATGAGATGGGAGTTTTTATCCACAATGTAGAGAGATAGGATTTTGTAACGCTCCACCATCCTTAGGGATGGGAGTTGTCTTCTCTATTTGGTGAGATGGGAGTTGTCTCCACCATCATATGAGATGGGAGTTTTTATCCACTATCTAGTGAGATAGGATTTTGTGAATCTCCACCACCCCATCGGGGTGGGAGTAATCTCCACCATCTTATGAGATGTGAGTTTTTATCTACTATCTAGTGAGATGGGATTTTGTGAATCTCCACCATCCTCCAGGATGGGAGTAAATTGATTGTCTTCTTTAGGATGGGCCTCTTTTGTAAGAGACTTATATGTCCCTTATAGTCGATGCTTTACAAGTATGCATTCTTCAAGCTAGAAGGCTTTGCGCGATAGGCCATTGGTTCTGCAAAACTTTGTTAGTAGTATTTGTATTTATGGAACAAAACATCAAAGTATTTTAATCGGTTGCATCATTTCTCCTTCCACCCGAGGGGGGTCTCTCGTCCGTCCCTGGGGATCCCAACCCTCTCATGAAGGAGTTGAACATTAGTAGCTATATACCATGTTAGCCTCCCAGTTCGATGTTGCTAAATCTCATTAGCAATATTTAACCTGCAATAAATCATTTAATCAAATAACATAGACACTGTAAAGATGGGTGATCACTTGTACCGTTTATGCCTTTGATGGAAGCCGATTTATACATAACGAAGATGTCCGGTCGTAGCCAGAGCCTAACATCCAAGTAATGTGTTTGTTTATCCCTAGCAATTTTGGTGTGTCATACTCATCAGGCTTTTGAGGCACATGCCTCTCGTGCAGGGGTCTGTAAGTTTTCTCTAGCCAGTCTTCATCCGATATGGAAGTACGTGAGCGTCTTTATCCTTTAAATGTGTGGCATATAGGATCGTGTCGCCTTTACTTGTTACACTTCATGTGCTGTAACTAATGGAATTCTTTTGCAGTCCTTCGACTTTGGTGAGAGTACTCTTGACCTTGGGTCAGAGGGTGTTCGATTAGGTTGGCATGAGTTGTGCGTCGGCGTCGGTAGTAATCTCGCTCTAACCTTGTTCCTAACTCAACATTGGTTTTTATGATTATGGAAGTGCTTCCTGCTATCCTTCCCTTGCGTCCTAGGTGCAAGGGGGTATTGCCACTTGTGCCTCTTGCTAGGCTAGTAGTATTATCTACCTCTAACATGTATTTACCTTGTAATTGCCCTCCCCCTAAATGGGAGGTTGATGCATATAACCGTTGTATAGTGTGAGACGGTGATGAGACAAAACTATAAGTACACCGGGCCCGATGACCGGTTTAATGGGAGAGCGATTGAAGATCCTGATATGTGGTATGTTTCGTGATCTGTCGTTGTGGGAAACTCCGTCGGCCCTGTGCATGAATACATGCATCATCAACCCTGTGGTATTAAAGGGCTTCATTGAAAGGTATCCTCTGCTGATTTGCTTGTACAGGTTTTTGATGGGCCTATGAGCATTCTGAAAGTATTCTTCTGTCAATAGTGACACCCACACCAATGTGTATGCATGCATTTGAATGCAAGCATTAGGCACTATAAGGGATCATAATGATGTCTACTCTTGCACCTTGGGCATGTCCGTGATCCGCCGATAATCCATTGACCCGTATTGTGAGTTGTTAACTAAAGCGTTGCACTCGAACTCATGGTTCAACCTCGATTGTGAACTTGGCTTGCTTCAAGACCTGGAACGAAAGCTAGAATCATGTTTGTAAATGATTCGTATCTTCCATCAGTGCACGGGTTTCGTTCCATCGCAGTCGATGTCGGTTATTGCTGTTCGTCCCGGCCATTTTCCCTTGACTCGTACTTCGTGCTTTACTGGCCGCGCCTTGCATTACCATTTCTTTTTTATCAATCTGCTTGTTGTAAGCTACTTCTCCTTTTAAGATTAAATCCTCTTTCTTTGGCTCAACGTTTCATGATATTATCATATTCATAAACGGACTTCTGACGTTGTTTTATTGAACTACACTTTGGCTCAACCAATTTCACATCCCTTGCATGTGACTCTCGAAGGCCTTACTAAAAAGTGGCTTTGAATCCTTCTAAACATTTAATTCTTTTGCTTTAAAGGTTGGCACGTCCTACTCTCAAGGGTCATTGCCAACCAACTTTCTTTGTTCTTGATAAAAACGGGAATTAGCAGATCTCAAAGAGGAGAAATTCGGCCAACCTTGTCCTTTCTCTTTCTTCATTGGTTTCCCTCTCTAGAAGCCGACAACTTCATAAATATAGACTCGGGTCGCTCTGCATTTTGTAAAGCCATAACCTCGATTCCCATGTGTATACGAATTACTCTTGTACCCCAATGTGATCAGAATTGAATCGGCGTTGTTTATGATATATCCTTGACATCTCCGCTTTGGAGTTGCTTCCGACTTATGATAAGTTACGTTATTCTAGTTCTGGCTATGATCATATTTAATCCATCTCATGAAACCCGCACTGCTTTCTACAAATCCCATGTCGAGCCCGTACTGATTGGGTCACGTGTCTTTAGATTTTCATGGCCATGACTAAAGCCATCAACTTCCCATGATTTTGGACTTTGTGTCTGCCTCGTCATGCAAGTCAATACCTTTAGAGAGGGATATTAACAGTGATTTTGTGTTGGCCTAGTCATGCCTTATCTTCCTTTTGTCATCCATGCATGTATGTGTTTTGGTAGGAAACGTCTTCTACGTAAACCGTCGGATGGTGTTTGACCCGCTTTTCTTTCTGTATTTTGTGAAGGATCCAAGAAAATGTGTTCGGTCGGATTTAATCAAAGGTACATCCCCATATAACTCATGCAGAAATCATGTTTGCATTGATTTCTTCTGTCGCTCTTATGTACATGTAAGCGTGTGTATACTTTGATGAATGGTTTTCGATCGGTGACTCACGCGGTCATTTGATTACAAGGATCTACTCTACAAAACCTTCAGCTCGCTGATTATTGGTCTTCATTAGTGTTGGTTTATGAGACCCCTTTGCCCTGTTATCTGTTACATGGAAATTCCCACGCCTAGGACTTGTACCGTGTCCCATGTATTTTTGCTTTTCCCTTTTGGGGTGTCGGGTACTTTCATGCACCTTTCCTTTGGCATTATGTGCACTATTATTTCTCACATATGTAAAAGAAAAATGATTTCTTTCTCTCTCCTCATTTTTTTTAAACCGTTAGATAAGAGAAAGTCTTTCTCTATGTACATGAGTTGTACTCTTGAAGGCATGATATTGTCAGGTATTAATTGCTAAAGTTGAAAACATGCAGATCTTTTTTGGCTTCATTCATGTGTCTCTTTCTTTCTCTTATTTTTCCTTAAAAAATTGCTGGAAAAGGACTATTTAAAATTTCTTTACTGACACACTTTAAAGAGGTCTTTTTATTTGTCATGTTTAAAACTTAACTTTATGGGTGGTTGTAATGTAGACAAACAGATAGGTCTTCTCTTCCCGATGTAACCTTTTATTTGTGTATAGTCATATAATACTTTCATACAAGCCTTCTACTTTGACGGGGCTGAACTGAGCTAACTTCATAGACCTGTGCCTTTTGCGCGTCAGTAAAAATTCAGAAGTTGCCTTCCATGTGATTCACCTCTTGGGCTTTTATGATAATCTATACTATATATAATATAGATATTACATGGGTAAAAAAGTAATTTATACCGAAGTCTTAAAATTAAGATTATTACAACCTTTAAGCTTGAGGTACAACCTTTAAAGCTTGACATCTTCAACCCCTGACCACTGAGCGCGAAGACGTCCAAAAGTTTGAAATTTGAATTCCATTCGCCTCTCTCAAAAACCCTAGACCGTCGCTCATCCTCAGATTCTTCCTACTTCTTGCTCTCCCCCTCCCACACGCTCTCCTCTAATCGGTGATGACTACCTCAGTCTTCCATCGGCCTCTCCCTCCTCACCATCCGTCGCCTACCGTCCACGAGAGCTGATGAACACCCTAGACGAGTCGAATTTGAAGGCACCTTCTAAAGATCCAAGAAGAAAGACGAAGATCTTGTAAGTATTTACTTGTTTTCGTTTAGTAGTTAGGTTGAACGTTTCTAATTTTTGCTATTGTTTATTTGTTTTTCAGTGTGATAATCGGATGACGATTTAGCGTTGAAACAACAATTGGAGCTGTATGTTGAAAGAGCTCACGATGCTGACCTAGGGTTACAAAAGGTTGCTCTCGAGAGCATGAGGTACCATTTCTTCTTCCCTCAAAAATTGTTTATGCTGACCTAGGGTTACAAAAGGTTGTGATTGCAAACAAGTATGAACTCACAAAGGTAATTATTTATGATTATTACTGTCATTTCTTCTTCCCTCAAAAATTGTTAACCTAACATTCGATACATATTCAACATATTTAATTATTTATCATACTTATTGAAGAAAATCCAATGAGTTTTAATCGATTTATAACTTTAAAGCTGAGGTTAGTTCACTTCTCATTTTAGTGTATATGCTGCCTTAAATTCCCTTTGCTGCTTTCTATTGCAACTGATTTTCATTTCTGTTTACTAATGTTTGAACTTAAACACTTGTATGCAAATTGTTATGTTGTTTTTCAAATATTCATTAGATATTTATATGTCTTAATATATCTTGATTTTTTAACTTGTACATGGCCCGAGTTTATTATTGCATTGAGGGTTTGATGATGAATTTGCTGCTAACTTACATGCTTAACAAATGCATAAATGTTCTAAATGGTTTAACTTCTGGTTACAAGTTGGAGAAAATGAGTCATTTGTCTCACAACTCCTTACAACTCTTCCAACCACCATTGAAGATCTTGAGCCCCACCAGATACATTCATTTTATGAATCTGTAAGTCCAAGATTCCTGATTTAAAGCATTCAATATTTATTTTTTTTAAATTACAAAAATTCTGTTTACCTGTCCGTTTGATTGCAAACGTTTTGGAAGGTTGGCCATATGATTCAAGCAGAACCTGAGGCTGATGAACCTTCCCAATCAGGCATGTTTCTTGTTAAAAATATATATTTTTTCAAATACAGGATTATAATAGCTTACACTAATTCTATTCTGCAGAAATGGGCTGAGATTATTGGTCATGCACTTGGTAATGTGGTTTTTTTTTGAAGGATCAAGATGTTATTAGGACCGTGCTTAACATACTGCAGGTTTGTGTTTAATACTGAATATCATGTTTAATCGGCTTTTGTTTTAATTTAATAAATTTTATTGTTCATTCTTCACTGTTTGCAGACAAATACAAGTGCTGCCGGTGCACTTGCAACATATTTCTTACCACAAATAACTCTAATCTTTTTGGACATGTAAGTTAATTTTGTTTTTGACTCATTTGTTTGTTTCTTTACCTTTTTTCAACTAATAAATAAATACATTGAACAGAATGTACAGCGAACTTATTTCATCTGGCATTGTGGAGGGGGGGCCTTATGCTTCTAGGACTTCCTATGTGAAGCTTCTTAGGTATTAACTTTTATATTTCTTGAGTCATTTTATGTTAGGATATGATAGACCATTTTAATTATATTTGTATTTTTAACAGATCTGTGAAGAGGGAAACTCTTAAGCTCATTGAGACTTTTATGGATAAAGCTGAAGATCAACCACAAATTGGAAAGCAGTTTGTGCCCCCAATGGTGGACCCCGTGCTTGGTGACTATGCTAGAAACTTGCCTGATGCTAGAGAATCAGAAGTTTTGTCTCTATTTGCCACAATTATAAACAAGTATGTTATTTGCTGGCAATAAAATCTGCATAAAAAAACTGGAGTAAAAACTTTATAAAAACTACAGTAAAACTGCATAAAACTTGCAGTAAAAACTGGAGTAAAAACTTTATAAAAATAGCAGTAAAACTGCATAAAACCTTCAGTAAAAACTGCATAAAACTTGTAGTGAAAACTGCAGTAAAAAGTGAATCACCTTGCGTTTTGCAGCTGAAAGTAAAAAGTAAATCACCTTGCGTTTAGCATGTTTTATAATTTAAAACTGAAAGTAAAAAGTAAATCACCTTGCGTTTTGCATAATGGAACAAATCATAATGTGTACTGTTTTTTAAATACCATATCAAGAAATGGTTCTTATACTTGTCATGTACTAATTATTGTAATAAATGGTTGATCTACATCTTTGACATGGGAATCCCTTCCTGCATTTTATAATTAATCTAATTTTTGGATGCAATTATTTGAATGTAGGCATTTCTAATTTGTAATTTTGGATACCAGTCCAATTTAGATATTGTCTATTTTTCTGTTGTAGCATTATATGCCACTTTTTTTGGTAGTATAAATTACCATTGTGTTTTGGTAGTATATGCACAAGTTGTACAACTTAATGGATCCAACTAATAATTTTGACATTGATGATTCAGAATCAAAGAAAGTTGACAGCATTGTTGTACTTCAAGATGATAACCCTATCAAGCATGTCACTCATCAATTGCAGGAAGCCAATGATGCCCCCTGCAGCCACCTATGAACGAGATAATTAGGGGTTTTTGTGAATGGGTGCTTCTAAGATAGTTATGCAAACTTTATTTTGTATGAATTGCAATTTGCAAATGATGTTTGAGGAACAAACCTGTTAAATTATGTTAGCTCTTTAGTGAGTTTGAATTTTTTGGTTTTCTTTATCTTGATAATTCCTTTAGTAGGAAGAATGTCTGATCTTTTCATTTTATTTTAAGATTTCCCAACAAGTTTCGGTTACTGCATTTTTTATGCTTGGTAGAGATCTTATTTGCCAAAAACACCTGCTCGATCCATGACTATTTGTATGTTGGCCCGAGTTTCAGGTATTAAAATTCAACTAAAAATGTAAATAATTACATGTTTCAGGTATTAAAATCACCAATTTGTGGTTCTTTTTTGTTGTTACAGAATAAGGCGAAGGGAACCATGATGGAAATGGTTGCTGCTGACCGGTTACAGTCTGATAAAAGGTCATATATTGACCTCAAAAGTCAAACTGAGTTGAAAAATGATGGCTTTGAAATTTCTCCATTTGAAATTCTATTTAGAAGAAAGATAGAAAATTTTGGGGGTTATAAATGATATGAGATGCATTAAAACAAGTTATTACATTACAAATCCATAATATACCTCGAATACGTTGAAACTATTAAATTTATTTTACAAATTATTAAGTTTATTTTATAAGTTCGTCTTATTTTAAATTATTCATTTATTTATTTTTATAAAACGGCCTGTTTCGACTGGTACTCATGTTGATCAGAATGGGTTCTCACCCGAACCAAATTAACCATTACTTTAAACGACCAGTTCTGACCTGAGCCTAGTATATTGTTTTTCCATTTTTGGTTTGCAGGAGAATCTAATCACACAATTAAATTCAAAGAAACAAGATACTCTAGAGAAGTGCGAACTAGAACAAATCAGCCTTCCAACTGTCGCTGATCCAATGGATATTGATTCAGCATCAGGCCCAGTGTATGATTTTGATCAACTGAATAGCTCACTCAAGCATAACATGAGTTCTCACCTATGGCTGATCCTTCATTTGAACCTGGTCATCCTGGAGAGACCGCTATTAAACTGGGTCGAATTGTGGATCGTGGTTTAAGGTATCGGTTTATTTGTCTGGCTATCAAGAGGAGTTGGAACGCAATGTAATGGATAGTTTTCAGATTTCACTTTGTATAAGTTTGAACTGTATGAATACACATGGTGTATGCATATGATTTTAATGTTCTTTTTTGTTTAGTCAATGCTCACGAAGAAGTAAAAAGATGTCAATATGCTATGAAGTTTTTGTTTAGTCTCATAAAAACATGTTTATGATGTTTTAACATGTTCTACTTTGTGTTTTGCGAGGATTCTACAATTGAACCACATAAACTAAAGTGCTACTTAAGCATGTAAATTTCACAAATTTATCATGGGCACTTGAATTATGTGAAAAAATGACTTGCAACAGCTCTTTAATTCAGAGCTTTAAAATCAAAACTCTGCAATTTGGTTCATTCATGGTCATCAATGACAGTACTAAGAAAGTTACATTTTTAACTTCCAACAAGAGAAGAATATTGACTAAAAATTTACTAAGTAGATGTAATGACTTACACAAAATGAATAAAATGACATTTATAAATTAGAATGATATGATCTTATCAATGAATGAGTATATAAGTTGTTGATGTAACATACATTCATCATCATATAATTCTGATGTCATCTCTTTGGGTTGTTATACTGAGTACCGGTACAGTATCTACACTGTAATGAACCGAACCGAACCGATTACCCGCCGAATGATACCAACCATTTGTCATCATGTAAATTGTCGGAACCCGAACCAAACCGGCGGGTAATCGGTTCGGTTTGTAAATGAGTAATGCTTTGTAAATTGTCGTCGTAGCCGCATCGCGCGGGTTCCGTACTAGTATATATATATATATATATATATATATATATATTTTCCTGACACACCTCATGAGGTATTAATTTTTAGTTTTATTAGGCTCTTGTATGGGTCAATCCTCTAAGAGCTGTACCACATGCAATATAAGATGTACGCTTGTACTTGATTTTTGTTTCTAGTCCCCATCTGACTTTTTCCTAAGGGAGGTAACCAATAGTTGAACACTAATTGTTCCCTTTGCATTTTTATCTTCTCCAGAATATGAAATATACTAAACATATACATATTGTACAACCTGGGTTCTACCATAATCATCAAATTACACCTTGGATCATCATACTATGCATGGGGATTTTATCTAGGATGCTAAACGTACTAGCTCACTAAAATGTGAAACGTACTAAACACAAACCCATTGTGCTCGTATTTTTAGTCTCATGACTTTTTTAGCAATGTCATATGTAATGTTTGTAGATGGATGTAATAAACTCATATTCGCATACTTGTGCCAGGTTATAATGGAGGAAGTTCGAAACTTAGAACCTGTAACTAGGGTGAGGCAGGTAAGCACGGGTATCGTAAGCAAGATACTGAAGACCGCAGACCTGGATCGTCATGTGGGGGGACCAGATCTCTTAACCGGCGGTGGCATTCCTTTTTCCGACCCTTTCTCTGATGGTCCTTCTGTCATACACCTTTTTTTAAGTGCGTTTCAGTGGCGTAGGAGTTTTTCAGGCTCTTTTTGAACACAAGGTCCCACGGGTGGCGCCAATGTAGCAACCGGTATCTCCACCGAGGGGTGATGGATAGAAGTTGCTCTTTTCTAGTATCTCCGGAAGAGTTCCTACGACGCGTCTTACCATCAATCCCGTCACGGGGGACCCCGAAGGGCTACTCCATGGCTGTACGGGGTCAGCTCCATCATCTTCTTGGGTCTTGATCAGAGCTGCATCCACAGGAAATGCTCGTTAGAGGGGGCGGGGGGTTGCCCCCGAGGGCACTCCGATGCTCAAGTCAGTATCTCCTCAAAGATGATTAAGCATATGCAAGTATATAAGTACACCAGAGAGAAGAGGAAGAAGACTGAAGGGAAGAACCTGTCAAGTGGAGAAAGGGGGTGTGTCTATTTATGGAGATGGGGTGTTGGGCCTTTCCCCTAATGGGCCTGTTCATGCTATTTGGGCTTCACCATTGGTTCACTAATCGGGGGTAGCCCCTACACTCATATAGACGAAATAATGTAATATTAGAATACGATGTCACATAGAAATGACTATTAAGTATTATATACAAGATCAAATAAGCTAAACTAGTTGAAAGATACATATAGGAAGAGATTAGATTTCTATTTTAATTATATAGTTTCTATAAAATAATCATATTTATTAAACTAATTATTCATAAAACTTTGATATTATTCACAAAATAATCATATTTATTAAACTAATTATTCATAAAAGATAAAATTTTAATATTATTCACATAGTAGATGGGGGTGATCTAGATATGTCAATGGTGGACGATTGGAAATGAGCATCTTGGCAATCGTACACCAGCGCAAGTTATTAACCCTTGTTTATTCACTTAAATGGTTTCTCGTACAAGTTGTCGAAACTCCTTTCAAGTTTCGTATTTTATATTTTTTTTTGTTTTTCTATTACAACCTTTAAAATATGACGTTTTTATAAAGTTATGGTTTTATGTTTCGACGAGCGTAATTTTATCAGTGTTTCGACATTAAATTTTTTGCGGGTAAGGTTGCTGCTTTGTGACCTTGAGGGCTTGAGATTATGGGTTCAAGCCGTGGAAACAGTCTCTTGCACAAAGTTACTGTATATACCGTAAAAATTAACGTTCTAAGAACTTTATACAATCAAATAAATAAAATTAACATCGACGTTTTCAATTCCAGGGTTTACACATATTACTGTATGTTCAATGTTGCCGAAGTACAAAGACCTTATGAGGGTTATCTTTATAAATCATATTTATATACAAATTGTTTAGGAAAAAAGGAAGTAAATTTTCTTTCTTAAAAACATTATTATGTGAAATTATATTTTTGTGTGCTAGAAGATACATAATCAGATTAGTGAATTGTTCAATTTTATATCTTTATTTGTATTATAATCTAAACTCGTTTTCTGTTAGTTTATCAATCATCTCGTGATATATTGTATAGTACTTTTGTTAGTTTTGTTATTCGTAACATCAGTGTGGTCTATTTATGCCTTACAGATCTCAATTAAATAATAACAAACACCCCAAATAAGAAAATATCAGTCATAAATATAGCAACTTAAATTGATTATTAATTGATATTCGGAACTTTAGGGTTAAGTTTTTATTTAAGTGTTGCAGTTGATACATATTTAGCAGAAATGGAAGAATAACCACCAGAAAATGCAGTTTCTCACTAAATTCAGGTTAACATAATTTCATTTTTACTGGTTAAAATATTTAAATATATTCAGTGCATTAATGTTTATTATTTTTGTTACCTCAGATGGTCGCTATAAAGGCACCGAATTTTTTCACCTGCGTAGATGCACGTTGAAGACAATTATGCATTGTTTTGTATTGTATGTTTAAGGGTCTATTATTTTTTTTATTATTTATTTTCGTTTTTAATGAGTAGTTACTAAATTTGAGCTGAGTATAACATTCGGTGAGTATAACATTCCGTAACTGTTCTGATCCTTCTTTCAATTTTTTTTTGTTACATTTGAAGTGGTCAATATTTAAGCCTCGCTCATCCACTAACCTAATTACATTGGGGGTTAATAGCGGGCTTTTAAAATTTGACAAATAGACCAATTAATATGACATTCTTATTTATTTTTTAAAGTGTTCAAATTTGGGATATTAACAGAACTGCTTTAAAATGACAATCCATCATTATTTACTAATTTTATGAGATGAGTTGTTTATTAAGTAAATATATCTTTATGTACGATATTTTACAAAATCTTTTTGTTAGTGGGCGGGTACTGATTATGCTTAGACCTAAAAACTGATTACGGTTGCTTTGCAATGTGTGCATTTGAAAAACGGTCAAAGAAGGTTTTTTTATAATTGAATTGAAGATTTTTATGTAAGGGGCGTTTGACGGATTTTATAATTTTTTGGGATTGTCGCGAATATACCATCGGTTACTATAGATGAAACAAAAACGAAGGTGTTGATATGTAATCACGTAACATGTTAATTTTTTTATTGAAAAAACTATAGCAATACCATACTCAAAATAATAAAATGCTCGTTTTTATGGTGTAACTTTTTATAAAAAATATTAAGTTATGAAAAAGTTATGGCCATTTAAAAATCGTGTAGGGTAGTTGGTTTAAAGTGTAATTATTGCTTAAATAAAAATAAGTTGAGTAAAGTTGAGGGAGTTTAAAAGACATATTTACCCCTAGAAAGTAGTTAACAAATTCATCAATTGTTGTACCTTAAGCAATTATACTTGTATTACTTAAAATTTAACATACCTTGGCTGGTGTATTATAATATAGTATAAATACCGAGCAAGTTAAATGGGTAAAACATACCTAAAGTGTATACATGTTTATAGTCTTCGAAATCATTTAGAAAAAAGAAATTAAATCTCTATTTTACTTATAGAGGTGTTATGTTCACATTGAATACATTAATTATTTATAAATTAAAAATTATTTACATAGATGTTAGTAGTTGAACCGAACCAAATGAATATGATGCGGGAGGCCATTAGGCGTCGACCAGACCCACCCGACAGCCCTGAACCGGACAACCAGCATGGTCCGACCATGGGTGTTGAAACGTTGCATGGATATGGATGGTGCATGGAATTATGGAGGCTTTGAGGAATTCAAATTTCAATTGACTTTATCTAGTATTTGAATTTCAACTTGTTGGGTTTATCCTTTATTTTTTAATTTCCTTTGTTTATGTTTGGAACCATTTAAACCCACGGCATAATTGTTTTGAGGGGTTTTTTGATCATTGAATTATTATTCTCTAAAAATTTTTAAGGTTTGAGAACCTTTCGGTTCATAGCAGACTGATTAATCGTATGAGTTTTCTTGAGCAATATGGTTGCTTTCGTACCTGCATTATTTGGTATAAGATCAGATGGCTCGTTGTAGAAGTGGATATCTTAAACGTATAACCGTCGATGAAGGTAACAGTGGAGGTGCTTCAGGTGTGTTTGATCGTAAGGTCGAGCAGGTCTGACGACTACAACAACTTATCCTTGGATTGCGAGAGGTTGAACAAGTTGACGACTACTGATGTGTTAGAATTTATACATCTTTTTGGCACAAAACTTCACTCATTTCACGATCAATTCTTTGTTATTTCCAACGTTTAGACACTTATTTGCTTCATTTCCAGTTTTATAGGTTTTTGTGAAGCTGAGTGAACAAACATGGGAATTCCAGGATAAAGATGAAGTTTTTTAGGGTTTCTGAGGTAGAGGCACGGTCGTGCCCCTTACTTAGCACAGCTGCGCCAATCCAGGAAACCCTAGGCACGGTCGCGCCCCGTACCATGCCCGACCGCGCCAAAGCACTTTCTCGAGCACAACCGTGCTCCAGCACCGCCACGGCCGCGTGTAATCCCGTGAGTCTGACGCCATACTTCCTCGTTTGAGGGGACCCAATAGAAGCTTCGGATCGGTCAACCCTCTTCACCACGACCGTGCTAGTTCCCTAGCACGGTCGCGCCTCAGTGACAGGCACGATCGTGCCTTCCCTCCTGGCGCGGTCGTGCTTCCCTAATTCTATAAATACAGAAGCCATTCTCTCATTCAGGCATTCATCGAACATAGCAAAAACCCACTGTTTGAGCTCCGAACCAGTCTTATTCCAGCCACATTTCAAGCATCTTGGAGAGATTACAACATCATGAGGATCACCATACATCAACAACAACATCTAAGCTTGTAGGAGTGGTTTGATTCTTGTTTTCATAACATGTTTCTTACTATTTTTCCTTGCTTATTTGTCATTCTTGTGCTCATGATGAGCTAAAACTCTTGTTCACTTTGGTTTAGATGAAGTTTAGAATCGTTTGACAACATTCATGGATTATTGGCAATTATTATGTTAATGTTATGACAAAAGTATGATTATTCTTCAATGAAATTATGTATTCAAGTATTTTGAGTTGTCTACAAGACTTGTATTTGTATATGAATATCATGTTGGAAAACTTATGGTTTATGCTTGTATTCATGGATTGGTATATGTATTTATGCTAGTTTGTGGCATTTGACTAGGAATAGTGAATGAAGTCTTGTTTATGATTTATTATTCTTGTATGTGTATCCTTATGCTTATGTTTGGAAAGATAAAGTGTTTGTTATGGTGTTTCATGCTTAGTTTTATGTTTATCTAGGATTTGTTGACACAATCTCCTAATTTATATGAACTTTGTATGAACATTGTATGTTGAAGAAATTCATGTGATTGTCTAATTAAATCAACTTGAGGTGGGTAGTGTGTTTTTCATATTATCTTTCCAACAGTTGTTTGATTGGTGTACCTTAATCGGGAGCTAGTTCAATCTTTATAAACATTGACATGATTACAACACGTGAGCTTCATTGCATGACTTTAGGTGGTTAGTTTGTGTTATTCATTCTAGCTTTCCGAATGGTCATTTGATTAGATGTCTTTGACGAGAATTTGATCAATCTATGTTTCGTATATCTGCCATGTTTCTATGAGTGTATTGAATGTATTGTAGATGGATTCGACACCGAAGTGATCTTTTCTCCTTGATTGTTTGATTTGTGATCTTAGTCTAGTTTTATATATGTGCATGTTAGTTAATTAAAACAAACTCTTCAAAATGTCTTTTTACCATCACTTGATTGAATCTTAGTTCCGGTTCATTATCGCATTCCACCGTGTCCACGGATTGATATCTGGTTCTTACCTTTACTATATTGTCATCCGACGGGTACACTTGCCCGATGTGTGTGTGATTAGTCTTTGGTGAAAACCCTTTTTAAAACTAATTGTGTAAAAGTCTTTATTAAAATATATATATAGTTCAAACACATCAAGATTTTGGCGCCGTTGCCGAGGATACGGTTTTACGAGAACGATTGGAATTGATTTTTAGTCATTTAGTATATATTTCTTGTGCATATCGTACCTTCTTATTTGTTATTTGCAAATTTCGTGTATAGTTATTTTTGTTTGTTATTTGTTATTTTTAGTCGCATTTGTATATATATATATATATATATATAAATATTTAGTTGATTTTAATTCCAATTTATTTTTCACTTTTGCGTTTATTTTTATTATTAATTTTTCTAACTTGTTTTTCTTTTCTTTTTAGGTTTGTCCATTTAAATCTAACTTGTCTTGCAGATCGTGTATGTCCTCAACTCCCGTCGAGGAGGTTATTGAGCCGTCTTTCGAGCCGGAGCGCGATCTTCATCAGAGATTGCGGGCCCGTTCCCGATTCGTGGCACAGTTACTCGAGCTTGACGAGGTTGTTATTGACGAGGTTGTTGTTGACGAGGTAGAAGAGATGGCGGACGCGGATGCGGGTCGGACGCTTTCGGATTTTGGCAAACCGACACTTGAGGGTTTGGAGTCGAGCATCAATAGGCCGACCGTTGGAGCGCATCAGTTTGAGATCAAATCTAGCATCATACAGATGGTGCAGAACATGTGGCAGTTTGACGGCAAGGATCACGAGGATCCCAATACTCATCTGACCGGTTTCTTAGAGATTTGCGCCTCATTCAAAATCCATGATGCTACCGACGATGCCATCCGGATCCGGTTGTTCCCGTTTTCCTTACGGGATCTTGCCAAGGATTGGTTACTGTCACTTCCCCCTAGGTCCATTAGTACTTGGGACCAGATGGCTGCTAAATTCTTAGAGAAGTACTTCCCTCCGGAGAAAACAGTAAAATTGAGGGCTAGGATTCTTTCTTTCCAGCAGGATGACGGGGAGACGATCTATGAGGCATGGGAGAGATTTAAGGAACTGATGAGGAAAGTTCCCCACCATGGATTTTTAAAGTGGCGGCAGTGTGAGACCTTCTACAATGGTCTAGATATGACAAGGAAGCAGCTGATCGATGCATACACGGGTGGAGACGTTGGAACAAAGACACCCTAGGAGGCATATGACTTGTTAGAGAAGGTGGCGTCGAAGAGTTATACGCATCATACTTCCCGAGCGAGGACTCAGAGGCAGGGTGTCCATCACATGGATGGAATCACCTCTTTAGCTGCCCAGGTGGAAGCACTTTCCACCAAGATCGATGAGATGCAGGTCCACAAGGCCCAGTCCATGTGTGAGTTATGTGGTGGGGCGCATCCCACGAGTGCTTGTCAGATTGGGGATCTAGGGACCCACGAGCAGGTTGACTTCATGTTTAACCAGAATCGTCCCCAGAACAATCCCTACAGCAACACATATAATCCGGGGTGGAATAATCACCCGAACTTCAGTTGGAAGTCTAGCAACAGTGGCCATAACCCACCCGGATTCACTCAAATCCCACCATTCCAGCATCAGTCCCACAAGTCTCAGGGACATGGTTCCCATTCCAGAACTCAGCAGGGCCAGTTTCATGGCCAAGGTTCTAGCAGCGGTCCTCAGCCCGCATTTGAGGGTAAATCCAGTTTGGAGGACATGGTTGCACGACTGCTTGCCAACTCGGAGAGTCAGAATAAGTTGGCCGAGAAGCAGAACCATTACATGGAGGAGCGTTTTCATACGCACGATACAGAGCTGAGGAATCAGAAAGCTTCGATCCAGACGATAGAGAATCAGGTTGGGCAGATCGCGAAGGTTCTTTCTGAGAAACAGCCAGGTGGCCTGCCTAGCAACACTGAGGCCAATCCCAATGCCTATGTGAAGTCCATCACCTTAAGGAGCGGTAGAGACACGGGACCAGATCCACCGGTCCCTGTGCATGAGTCATCCGAGGAGGAGGTTGTGATTGAGATTGCGTATAAGATACCACCGAGGGGTAAGCCGGCAAGCACATCGCGCCCTCGAGAGGATGTGAGAGATTACACTTCCCCCATTCCACACCCAGATAGGTTGAAGAAACAGAAAATGGAGGACCAGTATGGTAAGTTTTTAAGGTTGTTTAAGCAGTTGCATATCAACTTGCTATTTGTGGAGGCTCTAGCTCAGATGCCTAAGTATGCGAGGTTCTTGAAGGACATCCTCACGAACAAGAGGAAATTGAAGGAGTTATCTCATGTGACGTTGAACGAGGAGTGTTCGGCCATGCTTCAGAACAAGCTGCCCGAGAAGAGGAGAGATCCGGGGAGCTTCACCATCCCCTGTTTGATAGGGAGCTTGTCGGTTAACAATGCCTTAGCTGACCTTGGTGCTAGCATTAACCTCATGCCATATGCGGTCTTTGCTAAGCTTGAGTTGGGAGAACCTAAACCGACACGCATGAGTATCTAGCTTGCCGATCGTTCGGTCAAGTATCCGCGAGGGATAGTGGAGAATATGTTGGTTAAGGTTGATCGTTTTGTGTTTCCTGTAGATTTTGTGATTCTGGACATGGATGAGGACAAGAATGCCCCTATTATCCTAGGTCGACCATTCCTGGCCACCGCCAAGGCCCTGATTGATGTGTATTCGGGCCGGCTTACACTGAGGGTGGACGAAGAGGAGGTGACCTTTGACGTTGGGAGATCCATGCAGCACACCTAGAATCAGGATGATTCACTCTATTTCGTCGAGACTGTCTATTCTTCCTTGAGTGGTCATCTCCAGGACCCAGTTGAGGACGAGTCCCTAGATACGCAGATTGTAGGAGGGGAGACACTAGATCCAGTTGGTGAGGATCAGTTCATGGAGCAGGTGTATGGCCTAAAGGGCTATGAGATTCCCCCTTGTCCAGAGGTATTTGAGATTGTTGATAGAGAGTCTGAGCCAAAAGAGCGGCCTTCTGTTGAGGACCCACCACCTGTTCAGCTTAAGGAGCTCCCGAGCCATTTGGAGTATGCCTTTTTAGATGGTAAGTCTCGATTACCCATTATTATCGCCTCTGATTTGACGAGTGATGAGAGGGAGAGGCTATTGGAGGTGCTGAAGCAGCACAAGCAGGCCATTGCATGGAGGAATATGGACATTAAGGGAATTAATCCCTCTTTTTGCACCCATAAGATCCTTATAGAGGATGATTTCAGGCCAGTTGTGAAGCCCCAGAGGAGGTTGAACCTGAACATGCAGGAGGTGGTGAAGAAAGAGGTGATTAAGCTACTCGACGTTGGTTTGATTATCCCATCTCTGATTCACCCTGGGTTAGCCCGGTTTAGGTTGTTCCCAAGAAGGGAGGTATGACTGTTATCACCAATGAGAGGAATGAGCTGATTCCTACTCATACAGTCACAGGTTCGAGAGTTTGCATCGATTACCGCAAACTCAATGACACTACCAGGAAGGACCATTTACCCCTCCCGTTCATTGATCAGATGTTGGAGAGATTATCAGGGAAGATGTTCTACTATTTCCTGGATGGCTTCTCTGGCTACTTTCAGATCCCGATTGCTTCAGAGGACTGGGAGAAGACGACATTCACATGTCCATCTGGCACATTTGCTTATTGGCGGATGCCCTTTGGATTGTGCAATGCTCCGACCACTTTCCAGCGTTGCATGGTGGCCATTTTTCATGATATGATCGAGGACTCCATGGAGGTTTTCATGGATGACTTTTCTGTGTTTGGGAGCTCCTTCGATCATTGTCTCGGGAATCTGAAAAAGATGTTGGCCAGGTGTGAGGAGGCCAACCTGGTGTTGAATTGGGAGAAGTGCCACTTCATGGTGAAGGAGGGCATTGTGCTTGGGCACAAGGTTTCACGAGTGGGGATTGAGGTTGATCGAGCTAAGATTGATACCATATCTAAGCTGCCCCCGCCCACTTCTGTGAAATGTATTTGGAGTTTCCTTGGTCACGCGGCCTTTTACAGATGCTTCATTAGCGATTTTTCTAAGATTGCCCGACCGATGACCCAGCTTCTTGAGAAGGAAGCCCAGTTTGTGTTCTCCGATAAACGCCTTAGTGCATTCAATCTGTTGAAGGAGAAGTTGGTGAATTCCCCTATCATGGTGGCTCCTGATTGGAAGCTGCCATTTGAGATTATGTGTGACGCGAGTGACTTCGCCGTTGGGGCGGTTTTAGGACAGAGGAGAGAGAAGCAGTTTCACCCGATTTATTATGCGAGCAAGACGCTCAATGACGCACGAGAGCATTAAAGAGCTCCTCGCCGTTGTCTTCGCTTTCGATAAATTCAGGTCTTATCTTGTCCTATCAAAGACCATTGTATTCACTGACCATGTAGCTCTTCGGCACCTGTTTAGCAAGCACGATGCCAAACCCCGACTGATCCGGTGGGTTTATCTGCTTCAGGAGTTTGACATTGAGATCCGTGATAAAAAGGGTACGGAGAATGTCGCTGCGGACCACTTGTCCCGTCTTGAGTGCTCAACTTCATCTGAGCTTGTGGGGTCATCCAAAAATGACAATTCCCCCCACGAGTCTCTCATGCACATACAGACACCGGATGAGGAGTGTCCTTCGTTTGCAGATTTTACAAACTTTCTTGCTAGTGGGATCGTGATTAAGGGCTTAACGCATCAGCAGAAGCAAAAGTTCTTTGCGGATGTTAAGCACTATCTTTGTGAAGATCCCTATCTGTTTCGAGTCAGGGCTGATCAAATCGTGCGCAAGTATATGTTCGGTGATGAGGCATGTCAGGTGCTTAGACACTGCCACGAGGGCCCGACATGCGGACACCATGGAGCTACCTTGACCGTGAAGAAGGACTTTTACGCCGGTTTCTTCTGGCCTACCATCTTCCGGGACGCTCATGAGATGATCCGTGCTTGTGACGCTTGCTAGAGGGCGAGCAAAATTTCGTCGAGGAATGAGATGCCCCAGAACAGCATCCAAATTTGTGAGGTTTTTGACGTTTAGGGTATTGATTTCACGGGACCTTTCCTAGCCTCTCGTGGCAACCGATATATCCTAGTGGCTATTGACTATGTTTCTAAGTGGGCGGAGGCTCAAGCCTTGCCCACTAATGATGCTAGGGTGGTTGTCCGGTTTTTGAAGAAGCTGTTCTCACACTTTGGTGCCCCCAAAGCTCTTATTAGTGACCGTGGGACTCATTTCTGCAACTCCCAGTTGGAGAAGGCGCTATCACGATATGGTGTGAACCATAGATTCTCCACAGCCTACCATCCACAGACCAGTGGACAGGTAGAGGTCACGAACCGGGGCATAAAGCGGATTTTGGAGAAAACGGTTGGTCAGAACCGTAAAGATTGGTCGGACAGGTTAGATGATGCACTCTGGGCTTTTCGGACTGTGTATAAGACGCCTATTGGTACCACACCATTTATGTTGATCTATGGGAAAGCGTGCCATCTTCCGATGGAGTTAGAGCACAAGGCTTATTGGGCATTGAAAGCGGTGAATCTTGACTTGGTGAGTGCGGGTGAGAACCGTTTCACTCAGATTCACGAGCTTGATGAGTCGAGGAATCAATCCTATGCAAACTCCATGATTTAAAAGGAGCGCACCAAGAGTTTACATGACCGATGCTTGAAGGACAAGAAGGAATTCCAAGTGGGTGGTCGTGTGTTGCTTTACAACTCTAGGTTGTGGTTGTTTCCCGGGAAGTTGAAATCCCGATGGACGGGTCCCTACACGGTTAGGGAGGTGTTCCCTTATGGGACCGTCGAGATTGAGCATGAAGATGGGAGAATCTTCAAAGTCAACGGTCATCGTCTCAAACCATACATTGACGGACCGATTGACCCGGCAATGGAGGTAGTGGACCTCCACCCCATGGACTAATTAATTCGGGGACTTGAGTCTAGCTAACGACTCGTTAATAAACTTAGCCTGTTTCGGTATCATCTTTGGTAGCATTTCCAAGATTTTATTTCTATCTTTATTTTCCTGTTTTTATTTTATATTTTTCTAGGATTTTACCATTTATTTTTGAGTTTAGGTTATCGGAACGTGTTTTGGATCGAGCGGATTTTGGTTGGTAATTGGGATGCCCCAGGTATGTCTTCTGAATTTTTAGAAATTTTAGTTTGGGAGAATCGCAGTCGGGTTTGGTACAAGCTGCATAAAAATCAGGGTTTTCTGTCTACTGGGCAAAAGACACGGTCGTACCTCCCTATGGGCGCGGTCGTGCCTAAGCACTTGGCGCTGTCGTGCCTCAGTATTTGGGGGCAGTTTAAACTAATTTTCAAAGGCAGATGTTTCTTTCCCCCAAATGCGCCACGAGCAGGCTGAAACCCCCTACTTGCGATTTTCTTCCCTGTGATTTCTCTTTCGGATTCCTTGTGTCCACTCCTTCGATTTTAGGTACGCCCCTGCAATCCTTATCTCTTCGTTTTATGTTTAGGATTAGGATCATCATTTTGTGTTTGAATTTCTAGGTTTTTTTAGATTTTCTTGTTTTAAACTTCATTTTAGTTGTAATAAGTAGAACTTGTTAGTTTTAGCCCCTGGGATGATGTTTTTGCAAAAGCCCCTTCATAAACAAGTAGAAAATGGGGAATTTTGAATTCTAAAAACCCTAAAATGGGTTGAGCACGGTCGCGCACATGACCAGGCGCGGTCGTGCTCGGATTTTGATATCCCAGGAGAGCTTGGTTTGGTCAAGCGCGACCGTGTCTTTGATGAGCGCGGCCGTGCCTATTTGATTTTGCCTTAGCGCGGTCGTGCCCCGCACCTGGCGCGACCGTTTTGTCGAGTACTTATGCCCGTGGCCGGCCACAGCGCGACCGTGGGCTGGAAAATTGGCCTAGGCGCAGTCGTGCCCCTTTCCAGGCGCGACCGTGCCCTTTCATAACTTAGGTTAGAAACTTCAAAAATTCAATCTAGCGTCTTCATAACTGTTCTGATTTTATTTTTGTTGTCTTACAGATGGCAGGCAACCGAGATCACCCATACTTGGAGTTCGATCTCAACGAGTAGGAGTACGAGGCTCGTTTGGACGTCCTGTGGCCCTGTCGGGGTCGGATTTTGGCCGCTCGTCGTTTGGAGCCGGCTGCTATCGACGCCATCGGTCAAAGGGACCGATGGAACAACCTTGTGACCGCCCCTTGGCGCCGTTTGTTCAGATTTCACGCCGTTCAGTATGTCGAGCTCGTGATGGAGTTCTTTTCTACATATGAGTTTGACTATCCGTGTGACGATTTGGAGCGACCCGAGACGATTAGGTTTAGGCTAGGAGGGGAGTGGCGAGTGATGTCGGTTGTCAAGTTCGGGAGATTGTTGGGATTATACACGAGACATGAGATTCCGACTGAGTTATTCACCGAGGGTATCACCGAGTTTCCATCAGAGGTGGACAAGGGTCAGTTTTGGCACGAGTTTGGTTTTGGGATGTATGATCTGAGCTTGACTAAGGCTTCGAGCCTTCGAGACCCTCTGCACCGTGTTTTTCATCGCTGCATCGTTCATTCAATTTCTGGGAGAGGGCAGGGGGAGACTGTGGTAAATCTGAGAGAGTTGTTCTACCTTTATTTCCTTGTACGCCCGCCCAATTGTAATCTTGCGCACTACATTGCGGGGTACTTGGTCAATAGTTCAGGGCGCGAGGTTACCATCGCCATCTGTGGAGGTCACTTTGTGACCAAGATTGTGAGGCATTTTCAGCTATTGACAGACGAGCTCGTTGGCGATTTGACCCCGGTGGCCGACACCACAGTGATGACCGTGCAGACATTAAGGAATATGCACGTGGCTCGTCGCGCACCGGGAGGAGTTCGATTGGTAGATAGATGGGGTAGAGTGTGGGACCCAGACCGTCCGGGTCCCGATCCAGATCTTGTACAGGCCTAGGCTGAGGCCATAACCGCTACCAATCAGGCACACGCCGCTCAGCAGGAGCAGGGGCACGTCGACCCACATCACGGGCGCGAGCATCATGAGCCCGATCAGCCGCCGCCTCCGCCGCCACCACCACCTGCGGTTGTCATAGCGCAGGATTTGTTCATGCGTTACTGGACCTGGCAGTATGAGGTCCAGTGCGCCGTTGCTGCTGCTGGCGGGGCGCCATACGTGGTTCCCCTTCCATTCTTCATGCAGCCATAGCCACCACCATCTCCACAGCATCAGCCACCACCTTCACCACCGCACCATCAGTCACCACCAGCAGCAGGAGGCAAGGTGGGGCCGCCGGCATCGACCTCGAGGGCATGCAGTGGGAGTAGTACCTCCCATTGCCTTTTGGTATCATTTTTGTGAGTTGTACTTGGTTGTATTTTGTAGAAACTCTATTATCACGCTTCGGCGATTGTGGTTGTTCTTTCTTTGTACTTTATTTTCGATGTATTGTATGTGGATATTATCTTTACATTTCTATTTATATTTTGGCTTGATGTTACTGATCCTGTTTGATGTGGTTAGTCTTGATTAGATCTTGGAATTGTGAAACTGCGTGGAACGCCATTTTGTGGGTAGGCTTTGTACAATTGGCCGAGATCGACACGAGGGAAGTCTCATTTCTCCTTTCACACTCCATTGCATTGCATTTCCATTTTGCTTTGCATGTTTTTGTATACATTGAGGGCAATGTATGTTTCTAAAGTGTGGGGTTGGGTGTTTATTCTTCGCTTTACATTATTTTTTGTTGTACATTGATGGAATTTATTCACGCGATGTTTGTCTTTTTGAGCATTTTATCACTTCATTTTTTGCAAAATCTTCCTTCATAATTTTCATTGGCATTAATCAATTTTATAAAAATTAAAAAGCACAAAAATATAATAAAAGTTAACCGTTTAACATTCACAATTTTTAGTAAATAATAAAGGTTTGATTTTTTCGAAAGCAATTGAGATAGAAATTCCATCGAGTCAATCCCAATTTTTTGTGATAACCATGAGTTTTAGTGGGCGAAACAAATGAATTGCATGTAACCTTTTGCTTACACCCATTCCTTCCGTTTCCGTGAGTTTATTTTTTAGCCTTGATAGCTTTAGACATTGTTTGCTCTCGTTTTTACGGATTTGAGTGTGCCGGATATTTCATGCTTATTAGAACTTGCTTTTGGTATACATTTTGAAATCATGAACATAAATATTGCATAAAAATGATTGAGGCATTAGGATAAACCACTTTGTGAGCCTTTTATTTTTGTTCTCCCTCACCCGAACACATCCACTAGTTAGCCACGTTGAGCCTATTCCTTGTTTTTCTTGTTTTCACCCACATTTACACCACCACATAGCCATATTAGCCTTATTATTATTTTTATACCCGTGTTAGAAATCCGGTTGGTTAATGCTAATTTTATAGTTTGTATTCTTGATTGAAAGTTGTTATTTTCTTAAGAAGTTTGTAGCTAAATAAAGATGCATATTGACTTAGTTCCCTTTAAAAGAAAAGAAAGAAATAGTGTAAAAAAAAATAAAAAAATACCAAAATTAGGTGAATCATAGCCGATTAGAGCAATTTTGTGAGCAAAGATGGAAAGAATTCGATTTTTATCTATACGGAAGTATTAGTTAGTTTATTTTTCATATTAGAAGTTGTTATAGTTTTTAAGTTAGCATAGCCGCCGAGTTTTTAGCCAATTTAAAATTCCACACCCCTACCCCTAACCATTGCCAAGTTACAACCCGTTCAAAGTCCTCTTGATTTATGCTTTGTTTCATGTTAGTTGGTAGAGATTTGATCTTTTAGCAAGATTATGATTTTTGTATGATTCATTGTCTTGGCACTTGAGTGTTCTATACATACTCCATTACTTGTATGATCATATATATTCCCGAGTGTGTGTAAACATTGTGAGAAGCATAAAGTTGCATGCTAATGATTTCCTAGGCATATTCATTTGCTCATTCGGTTGTTACTTCATTGGGCCCCTTTGGTTTCATTTAGTCAATTTTGCATTTCTTGAAAAACTTGTCAAACCTTTATAAGTTTATTAATGCCGTGAGTCTGACGCCGTACTTCCTCGTTTGATGGGACCCAATAGAAGCTCCGGATCGGTCAACCCTCTGCACCATGACCGTGCTAGTTCCCTGGCACGGTCGCACCTCAGTGACAGGAACGGTCGTGCCTTCCCTCCTGGCTTGGTCGTGCTTCCCCAATTCTATAAATACAGAAGCCATTCTCTCATTCAGGCATTCATTGAACATAGCAAAAACCCACTGTTTGAGCTCCGAACCAGCCTTATTCCAGCCACATTTCAAGCATCTTAGAGAGATTACAACATCAAGAGGATCACCATACATCAACAACAACATCTAAGCTTGTAGGAGTGGTTTGATTCTTGTTTTCATAGCATGTTTCTTACTATTTTTCCTTGCTTATTTGTCATTCTTGTGCTCATGATGAGCTAAAACTCTTGTTCACTTTGGTTTAGATGAAGTTTAGAATCGTTTGACAACATTCATGGATTATTGGCAATTATTATGTTAATGTTATGACAATCGTATGCTTATTCTTCAATGAAATTATGTATTCAAGTATTTTGAGTTGTCTTTAAGACTTGTATTTGTATATGACATATCATGTTGGAAAACTTATGGTTTATGCTTGTATTCATGGATTGGTATATGTATTTATGCTAGTTTGTGGCATTTGACTAGGAATAGTGAATGAAGTCTTGTTTATGATTTATTATTCTTGTATGTGTATCCTTATGCTTACGTTTGGAAAGATAAAGTGTTTGTTATGGTGTTTCATGCTTAGTTTTATGTTTATCTAGGATTTGTTGACACAATCTCCTAATTTATATGAACTTTGTATGAACATTGTATGTTGAAGAAATTCATGTGATTGTCTAATTAAATCAACTTGAGGTGGGTAGTGTGTTTTTCATATTATCTTTCCAACAGTTGTTGGATTGGTGTACCTTAATCGGGAGCTAGTTCAATCTTTATAAACATTGATATGATTACAACACGTGAGCTTCATTGCATGACTTTAGGTGGTTAGTTTGTGTTATTCATTCTAGCTTTCCGAATGGTCATTTGATTAGATGTCTTTGACGAGAATTTGATCAATCTATGTTTCGTATATCTGCCATGTTTCTATGAGTGTATTGAATGTATTGTAGATGGATTCGACACCGAAGTGATCTTTTCTCCTTGATTGTTTGATTTGTGATCTTAGTCTAGTTTTATATATGTGCATGTTAGTTAATTAAAACAAACTCTTCAAAATATCTTTTTACCATCACTTGATTGATATCCGGTTCTTACCTTTACTATATTGTCATCCGACGGGTATACTTGACCGATGTGTGTGTGATTAGTCTTTGGTGAAAACCCTTTTTTAAAACTAATTGTGTAAAAGTCTCTATTAAAATATATATAGTTCAAACACATCAACTGCAACACCTAATCACTTGATTGGGGTTACTATCCATGTCGGCATTGAAGGAAACCGAACCGGAAGGGCCCGTCTCGGACAAGTGTCATGGGGAGGAGTATCCTTCAAGTGACAATTTGTCGGCATTGAAGGAAACGGAACCGGCGGAATCTGTCTAGGACGAGTCTGCTGGGGGATGAAGAGTATCATGCCAAAGACGGCTTTATCTATGATTCTCCACCCTTGTTTGATAAATACAAGGACGGGGAAGAAGAAATCGACCGGGAAGAAACTTTAACATGCTTTGGTCTCGAGGCCAAACTTAAGGACGAGTTTTTTTTTTCGAAGACGAGGAGTATGATGCAGGAGCCCATTAGACGTCGACTAGACCCATCGGCTAACCTAGACCCACCCGGAACCCGACATGGTCCAATCGTGGGGTGTTGAAACGTTGCATGGATATGGATGGTGCATGGAATTATGAAGGTTTTGAGGAATTCAATTTTCATATTCAAATTTCAATTGACTTTATCTAGTATTTGAATTTCAAGTTGTTTGGGTTTGTCTTTTAGTTTTGAAATTGATTTAATCTCCTATGTGAACACATTGATAGATTTAAACAAGTGATCATAGTACATCTAAAAATAAATATAAACAAGTATATATGCGGTTTCTTGTAGTTATTCATTTACAATTAAATAAAAATTATTGATGTATTCTTGAAAAAAAATTTGATCTACAAGATTAAACAAGCTAAACTAGTTGAATATTTGAGTGTGTAATTTTTCTCCCATCCATAACTAATATGTCCAAAATTATTAAAAATTTAAGACGTATCATTCATTATTATATAAACGAAATAAAACAGCGTAAGATTAGAATACAATGTCACATAAAAATGAGAGTGATCAAATAAGCTAAATTATTTGATAAATGCATATAGAAAGAAAATTAATTATATAGTTACTATAAAATAATAATATTTTATTAAACTAATTATTCATAAAACTTTAATATTACTCATCTAGATATTTCCATGGTGGATGATTGGAAACGAGCATCTTGGCAACGTGACGAAATTGTACACCGGCGCAAGTGATCTAACCTTTGTTCATTCACTCAACAGCTCCACAAGTAACTCCTGCTTCATTATTCTCAACAATTCTTCCCCATTTCCTTTGTTTTTCATGAAAACCTAATTTCATTAACAACTGGAACTGAAAGACACGCATCCAGATCTCCGATTCTCAAGGTTTTTTCTCTTCTTTGTGCTGAGATTCATCGCAATCAAGTGAAGAAACAATGGCAGATGAGCCTTCAATCACTCGCTGGTCCTTTCAGGTAACCTCGTTTTGCTGAAATTTGTATTTCGTTTCTTCTGATTGTTTCGCGAATCTATACACATTGAATCGGTAGGATCTAGTGCAATTTAGTCAAATCGGACGCAATTGGAAGTATCAAGTATCAACAGTATGGATTTACAGAATCGGAAGCTATTGGTACAGCTAGGGTTTAGGACTGAGAAGTTATTAAGTTATTCAATTCAACATTGATGCAAAAAATTGTCAACGCAATCATGTTATCAAGTTATTTGCAGCTTAAGTGATTTGATGTTTTGAGAAACAAATTGAAGCTGATCAATGATAATGTGATTATGTTACTGTAATTCTGTTTCTTCTATAGGATTTTAAGATGTTTTATGATATTAAGTTTGGGAGGAAAAAGGAATCGGATCCGAAAGATGCTAGTGGAAATGGTCAACAGACTGCTGGTCAAGTTTCAAGTAATGGAAACTCAACAAATGGGAATGGACAGCCAAACAACAAGGCTGATTTGTCGATATATGAACAGTACAGACAGGTACTAATTTGACCACAAAACTTGACTAGATTTTGTTTTAGGAAGTGATGAATTGTTTCACGTTTGTATTGATATATTGTTTTGTTCAGGCGAGAGAGAATTCAACATCCAATGGAGTTGCATTGTCAGATGCTGAGAAACCGTACGCTCTCTTTTCTTGCTAATTGCTTTTCCTGATAAATTGTAAAATTTGTAGCAGAGATTGGAGACGATGGTATGAGTTTTGCATAATCTAGGGTTTGGCTCCATTTGTAAGTTTCTTAAGGTAGAACGGTTGTGCAATGTGCCAATTTAATAATTTATGGCTATATTCAACTTACTGCCCTATGTTAGCCAAATCTGCAAACTTGTGACTATAACTTTTATAATTTGAAGACATAGAAATGTGAATTAGAAGCTTAAAGGGTACATTTGTGCTTGTTAATGCTATATATCTGGTATGTAGATGCGTAGTAATGCGGCTTTACCAAGAATTTTAAATATAAAAAAGCTTAGCAGTCTCGCTAATATTCCAGTTATCAAGGTTGCATACTTGGTATGTTTTGAAATTTCACCTGTGAACTGAAATTGAAAGTAACAACATTCCCCTATATCTATTGAAAGCTAACACCTGATGCCATGTGGAAGAATCATGAGGCAAGACACCAAAGATTTATTGGATATTGACACAAATTAATAAACGAAGAGTATATTTAGTTATGGCATGCTTGGAAATATATTTTTAAACCATGTGACATTCGAAATTTGTTTTGTCTATATACTCAGATGGAGGAGTGTTATTTTTCATTTGTATTAAAACATTAATGATTTTTACCCTTTATATGATGAAACAACCATATACCAAAGCAAATAAATACATTGTGGACCTTGTGGCACACCAGCTAAAGTACTAAAGTAGCACTCTGATGTTCATTAAATTTAATGTTTGATATCTTGTTTCTACAGAAAAAAATCTCTGCTTCCTCCTTTTGAATCAGCAGAAATGCGAACTTTGGCAGAGAGTTTAAGTAGGTATAGACTCAGATCTTCATGCTATTTTTTTAATATTTTCATGGCTTAGTTACTTGTTCCAAAGCATACATTAATTACCTTATAAATATCCGTATGCAGGGATATTATTCGTGGTAGTCCTGATGTGAAGTGGGAGAGCATAAAGGGGTTAGAAAATGCAAAACGCCTGCTTAAAGAAGCAGTTGTTATGCCAATAAAATATCCCAAGTAAGTCTGAACACTTATTTCATGAGAATCATTAAACACATCATACTTCTATTGAAAATACTTATTTAGTTGAATTATCATTGGTCCATATGCAGGTATTTCACGGGTCTTTTATCCCCATGGAAAGGCATTCTCTTGTTTGGTCCTCCAGGAACCGGAAAGGTTTGCAGCATCGTATTTTTTTACTTTTTTTCTCATTAGTTGTTTTTATAACTTATTCTGCTTCATAAAATCTTAATAAAATGTTTTTTTCTACTGTGTTTCTTTTTGAGCTGAAAATATATGTTTGATTCTCCAGACTATGCTTGCAAAGGCTGTTGCAACCGAGTGCAATACTACATTTTTCAACATTTCAGCATCATCCATTGTCAGCAAATGGCGTGGTATGTCACTTTTAAGAGTTACTGTTCTAATTTCTGAGACATAAATTGCAGATAACAGGTATACCTTTTCTTATATTAATAACAGGTGACTCTGAGAAGTTGGTGAAAGTGTTATTTGAACTAGCAAGACATCATGCACCATCAACTATATTTCTGGATGAAATCGATGCAATCATTAGTCAACGTGGGGAATCACGAAGTGAACATGAATCAAGTAGACGTCTCAAAACAGAATTACTAATCCAGGTTAAAAGTGTTTCCTAACCAATAGATTGTAACCAACTTACTGTAATTGTTCAAGGGTAAATTCATTTAGTTCTGAATTATTTTGGTTGGATTGCAGATGGATGGTCTGACAAAAACAGATGAGCTCGTGTTTGTATTGGCAGCTACAAACCTCCCTTGGGAGCTTGACGCTGCCATGCTCAGGCGTCTTGAGAAGAGAGTATCCTAGACTTATATTACACCATTTTCATATTTATGTTTATCTTTTAAATATGGAAAAATGGCCCATGGGTCAAGGCTGGTTCGGGTCAAAATGTATAATTCTTTTAGGGTTAATATCATAAAAAATCAACATAAAAAAGCCCCTTGATATAATTTTTGCATATTGAAGTTCGTCAACATGTTAGAACATCACGAAAAAGTCCCTCTAAAATAATTTTACTATATTGAAGCGCTACGCTTGTCTAGAATGCATGTATTGTTAAAAATATTTTAAATAATGACTCGTTACCCCATAAATTGGTCAAAATAAGATTATATAAAGTTTTTGTGAGAAAAAGTTGAATGTCACCATATCAAATTTTGACTAATTTAAAGTGTAACAAGTCATTATTTTAAACATTTTTTCATAAGTACATATGCATTCTAAACAAGTTTAGGGACTTTAATATTCAACATAATTATGTTGAATGCCTTTTTTTGTGAAAAATAAGAAAATAAGTTGGTTTTTTACGATATTAACCCACACTTCTATGGGTTGGGTTTACGGAAGTCTGGATCATATCTTATTTACTGATTCTTTAATTATTATTCAAGATTCTTGTACCTCTACCAGAGCCGGAAGCAAGGAAAGCAATGTTCGAAGAATTATTGCCTTCAGCGCCTGAAGAAGAGACACTACCTTATGATTTGCTGGTGGAAAAAACAGAAGGTTATTCGGGTTCTGATATACGGTTGTTGTGCAAAGAGGCTGCCATGCAACCTCTGAGACGTGTTATGGCTATTCTTGAACAACAAGACATGTTGCCTGATGATGGTATGTTGCATTTTATTACATTCTGCACCTTCTTTTTCCCACTTTTTGTATATTTATATGAAAATTATAATGCTCTTAGGAATGTGAACAAGCCGAGCTCGAGTTCGGCTCGTTTAGAGCTTTATTTCTAAAGCTTGAGCTTGGCTCGGGCTCAAACTTGGTTTTAAATTGCGCGATGCGCTCCGATGCGTTTTGTCCAAAAATCTTATGCGCGATGCGAGCGCATCATGTATGTGATGCGTTCTTTATTAAAAAATACTAAAAAATTAATTATACCTAATATTTTAACATGTTAACTATACAACATTAAAAAAAAATAGATAAATAAATGCCAAAATAAGTCTAACTCTAAATGTACAATTAGTTTATGCATAAGGTATTATAATAAATAAATAGTAAAAAAGCTTTAGTTATGACTTACAACTAAAGAAGCTTGATGTACAAGTAGAATATGCATAGATTTATTAATGAGCATTTTAAATGTAAATAAAGACTATAAATAGAAGTTTTAGGGTTTCTAAAACATTTCCAGCCGTCAGAGCCATCTTCTCCTTCTCCATCGACTATCCAAGCTTCTCACCCTTCTCCAAGAGTTCTTCATCTCCAGGTAAATGCCACCTTCTAAACTTAAAGATCCGACCCGGTTTGTACTTGTAAAAGTCCGACCCAGGTCCTAAATACGTGTGACGCAACATAGCGCATTTTACAATGAGCGCTTATTGCGCAAACACCGCAATATCAACGCATCATGTAAATGCTACGCATCAAGTGCAGCGATGCGCTGAACCAAACGCATCAGCGCAAAACGCATTATGCGCGCAATTTAAAACCAAGGGCTCAAATAGTTTATTATTATTAATTATTTAATTATTTTATCTATATACCTTTATTGATATTTATATATATATATATATTTAAAATTATAATTTTACATAACATATATTATTTAGTTATTTTTGTTATATTTTTTAAATAATTATATTATTATGTAAATATATATTTAATATATTAAATAAAATTTCTATAAATAATAGGTTCATTTAGGCTTGTGCACAAGCTCGATATGTGAAGATTGGGTTCGATTCAGCTCATTTATTAAACGAGCTTCAATATAAGCTTAAGCTCGGTTTGATTCGAGCTTTTAGCAAGCCGGACGAGTAGATCACGAGCGGCTTGACTCGTTTATGTTGGGTTCGTAGGCCTTTTTTGGGCGGAGAAGGGAGGAGGCACGGGTCAGGGGCAGCCGGCCCTAGCCTGTTTGCTACTCCTAATTCAATTGGGCCCCTAATTGGGTTTATTTGGGGATTAAGTTTCTAACCCTAGTTTAGTCTCTATTTATACAATACTATGTATTTGTAATTTGTATCACCTCAGTAAAGAATCACCTAGTTGCCACCCGTGGATGTAGGTCAGTTTAGATCGAACCACGTTAAATCCTTGTGTTCGTTTACTGCTTTCGTGTGTGGTCGTGTTTAAACCCAACCGTTTACATCCCTAAATCCTAATTGTTCTTTAGTAAGGTTTAATGATCTTAACTCGAGCATCTATGCAATTTAATCTACGTTTTTGCTGCTTGTGCCAAAATCATGTTTAGATATTAGGTCAATTTTCAATACATGTATGCTAAAAGGTGCAGATAGATTTTTGACTTTCTCACCACTTACGCTTTTTTTCACGAGACTGTTATTGGTAGCTTACTAGTACTATCTTATTAGTGCCTTTTGGCTTTTATGGTATGCTGCTTAGATCCTATGATTCTAATGCTTTTTTCTCATCCAGATAGATTTCTTGGAGCCGAGGGTCTCACTGAAAGTGGGCTCTCTATCCTTTGGGATAGAGGTATGATTTGCATACATCCCACCCTTCTCAGATCCTATCAATAGCTTTGCAATTGGTGGGATTTTACTGGATATGGTTGTTGTACGTTAAAAGGTGCCATGAGTGGGTTAGGTAATAGGTCAAAAAGTGTAACTATTTAGCAAGTATGGAATGGGTCGGGTCAGGCTGTCCTGAAACATTTATTTTTTCTTTTCTTGAGATTTATGTATAATTAATCTCTTAAATATAAATAAGAGAAGTATGCTATTACAGTGAAAAACGATTTAGTCGTGTTTATCATGTGGAGAACTTATTTGCAGAGCTGCCGAAGGTAGGCCCGATCAAACACGAAGACATTCAAATGGCGATAAAGAACACAAGGCCTTCAGCACATCTACACGCGCCTCGTTATGAAAAGTTCAACTCTGATTATGGTAGTCAGATACTCCAGTGAAGGAACAAACCAAGAAGTATCATTCTTTTTTGTTAAACTCATGCAAATGTTGTTAAACTATGCTTTGCATTCTACTTGAACACTAGTGACATAATGAAGATTTGCAGTTTTTTGTATTCTTAAATGATTTTGCTCTTAAAACAGATGAAATCTTTTTCTACACCATGATTTGCAGTTTTTTTTTGTATTCTCTAATTATTCATTAAAACTATTAAAAATCAAAATATCAAACTATGAATAATACAAGGATGTTAAATGGCAGCTCTGTAAAAACAAAAACATGAAGGTGGAACTTTTGAAACCATAAACATTCATATAAAGTGAACCATCATCCATAAGAACAAAGGCTACTTAACATCAACATTAAGGTCTACATGATACATCATAAACAACCAAACCCATCTTCATTTTAAACTATAGAGAATAACACACCTATCGGTAGCTCTTCATGGGATCCGCCGCCTTGCCAGGCCTAGCATCGGTCCATGCTTTCGCAATCGTCTTCTTCATTTCATCATCACCTTCCTCATACATGTTCTGCACAACCATGTACTTATTTTAATCAACAATAAATACTAAATAGGCACTACAAACCAACAATAACTGCGTTGGTTTAAAAAAAGCGCTTTTGGTCACAATAGTGGAGGCGCGAGGCGTGCGCATCATCTAGGCGAGACGCGCGTTTGTGTGCAATCAAATAAGCTTTACTTACAACCAGAAGCTGCGTGTCTCTCATATGTTTTACATATGAACCTATTTATCAAGTAAACTTTTCATAATTTCTTCATTGTTGTTTTTACATATAAACCTCCTAGAGACCTTAATCTTGACTCAAAACTACATGAGGCGCGCCTTTTTGACCCCGATGTGTTTTCCTGAGCGCTTCGTGCGTGCCTTTTGAAACCGCAAAGCAGAGGTGGCAAATTGGGTAGGTCAGGTTGGGTTTGCCCGAAAATTTACTCGTCTTTTTTCTACATTCTTAATAATTAGTGTGCTAAATATGATCACGAAATTTGTATGAAATCAATTATAATGCAACTTCTATATAAATTTATTTAGGAGGTTTTATGCAATACAAATACAATTCGGGCAACTACCAATCCATTTTGACCCGTTTCTTCTTAAGCTATTATTTTTATCCCGTTAGAGATAAAACACAACCAAAATCAACCAACTCATACCTTCATTAAGCTCATAATACCAGTCATGGGGTCACGCTCCTTGCCAAGATTCGTCTTAATCTGGCAATTAGAAACAAAAAAACGGTACATTACAGCAAAACTATTTGTGAAGATAGACAGTTATTATTTGAGAGGAAATAGTAGTTACCTTATCCTCTTTAAAGTACACATCCAACCAGTTACCCTTTGAAGCCTTGATCAATGTGATGATGACTTTTTTGGGTTTAACCAACACTTCACATTTCTCAGGTACAATCTCCTTGTTAAGCTTGGGTATGGCACATCTGTAATTTTTCCCTTGGACATCATGAAATTTCACATCAACAGACATGGGATTGAACTCAGTCTGAATCTTTTCTTGATTAACTCCCTCAAGAAAAACATAAATCTGAAACAATCATGAAATTAAACAGATTAAGGGCGGTAGGAAGAGGTGACAAAATGGGCCAATCGGGTCAAAATATGATTAAGGTTGCATGTGTTAAAATACTTTAGGCAACTTTCAACCCTTTTGACCCGTTTACTTTATAGCTAGATTTTTTATTTGACCCGTTTAAGATTAAAAAAGAAAGGGGTAACCTTAAATCAACTAATTCATAGCTGAGTGGGTCAAAATTGCCTCATCTGCCTAAAGAAAATTGTCTTCAACCTGAAAGCTAGGGGTGTAAAACAAGCCAAGCCCGAGCTTAGGCGGCTCGTTTAGAGCTCTACTTCTAAAGCTCCAAGTTCGGTTTGTGAGTAGTTTTTCAAGCTTGAAGTCGCCTCGTTTATTATTTAATTATTTTATTAAACATTTTTATAAAAGTTATATAATTAAAAGTCTAGTTTAGGCTCACAAGCCTGCACGAGCTCCACATGTAAGCTCGGGCTAGAGCTCGTTTAAACTCATCTCGATTCGAGTTTTAAGCGAGCCGATCTCGAGTAACGCACGAGCGAGAGAACATCTAGTTGTATACTTACAACTGGCAGACAGATAATATAATTTACACACTGACCTTGACTTTGTCAGTATCTTGATCCCAGCTGAAAGATCCAAGAGTAGTGTATCTCAATGCTGGTTCAGTAGCCACCTTTACAGTTGTTGAAACCGGAACTAGAGTTGGAACCGGTGCAACTGAAGCAGCATCATTTGCTTGCGAAATAATCCAAACAACCAAATAAGTAAAGGATTGACACGAATACGCATAGACCTGCCAAAAGGGTCGTGTTCACGGCTGACAAGAGAGAGAGAGAGATTAGTTCATTTCAGAAGAAAGAAATTCTACGAGAATTGAGGGAACAAACCTAAATCGTTTAATTTTTTGATCCATGGTAAATTTTTTTAAAATTGTATACTTTTTACATACAAATATACATGTTTATGTACATAAAAAAAAATCATTAAACTAGTTTTTTCATACAGTTTTATATATTTAAAAGTTTCTTACACATGTGTAGGTAAAAAGCCCTACACAAGAATTACACATATGTAGGTATGTATATAAACAAAATTTGTTCATATTTTTTTTTGTTTGAATTACATGAAAAACGAATAAACATTACATTTATATCATTTTCTTATATTTTAAAACTTTTTATGATTGAAAAATTGAATGATTTGTTTTATTTTACGTGTTCTCGTAATATTTAGTGTTCTGAATTAAACCCTCCCTCATATATATATATATATATATATAAGTGTGTCTGTGTCTGTATTTATGTATGTATGAAATGTAGTGGTGTAAAGTAATTTCGATAATGTGCCTTGGAATAACAAATTAATAATTAAATTGACATAAATCAACTTTTTTTTAAGATAATAAAACTCAAATGTTGTTTTATTGAAAAATAGTATTATTAGTTAAAGTTATTAAAGTGAAAGATGGGGGATGGCTTTTAATATGTTACCAAACATGTCACACACATACTTTTACCTAAAGTCTAACCAAATCAAATTTGACATGTGCTTAAAAGTAAAATGGTTTGGTATGAACTCGACTATGGGTTAGAAATGAAATTGGTTCAACTTAAACATTTAATTATAACAACCAAGACAATAGAAGTGACAAGGACGAGTTCTGTAAATATTTCAAAAAGAGGAGATTCCTAAATAGTTTTAAGGAAAAATGAGAATTGTAATTTTTAATGGACGAAAAATGTTATTTACTCAAAAGTAATGATTGAAAGCTTAATAAAAATGTAACTTTATATAGAAAGACCAAATAATATTCACTATTTCTGGGATGAGTGAGTATTATATCAAACCTCCGCTTTGAAGAAACTGTCTTGAAAACATTATATTATATATCATATTAAAGACACACGATGATGAATAGTGTGAGATAATTTAGTTTTTTATTTTTATTGTATATTATATATAATTTATGTTTTTAACTCGTTATTTTTTATTAATTTTGTTTTTATGTAATAACTTTCGTTTGTTAACTTAAAAAAAACGTAATACACTGTTGTCTTTAGTTTTTTTGGTCGACATTCTAATATTATTTTTTTTGAAAACGGATTTGTATTAAAAATCGAGTATTTTCCTTTTTCGTATACTATCGCGAGTACCGTTACCATGACGAACCGAACCGATAATGAGCAAACAACAATATCGTTGCCCGTATTGTTATTATAAGAACTGGTATTGGTGTTCGTTTTTATGGTTTTCGGTCGATGTAAAACACACCTTTATTTTCTGGGTTAGATCGTGTAACATTTGTGTAACAAAACCATTGCATGAACTTTTTTTCTATCGTAAACCATACCGAGTCCCGATGCATTGTCGAACCGAACCGATAACAAACGGACAACATCGGTGTCGTTACCCACGTTGCTATTTATTTTTATTGTTTTCTATCGATGTAGAACACATGTATTTTTTTTGGTTTTTATTTTTATGGTTTTTTTTTCTTGACGGTTTCACATGTTTCAAAAACCCGATGTCACATGTTATATATATATATATATATATGGGTTTCCTCATGAGTTGGGGGTTCGATCCGGATTGGTGAGGTAGTTGGGCTCGATTTAGATAACATCTATCTTCTAATAGGATCCTGGTGTATGCTTTCAAAAAAATATATATTATATATATGTAACAATTTACACACACACACACACACACACACACATATATATATATATATATATATATATATATATATATATATATATATGGGCCGGTTATTGTACAAAGTGATTTTAGCGTACAAAGGCACCGGCATGCGACATGTGTTCAGTGGGCGTGGGGTAAATGCGTCCACGTAATAATAACGCATCAACATTTGTATAATCACGTAATCACTCTCAGCACATCAAAACATTTGTATAATCACGTAATCACGCATGTTGTGTATAATAACAAATTTTCATACATTAATCACATAATCACGTAATCACGTAATCACTTTCAGCACATCAACATTTAAAAAAAAGTCAATTTAAAAAAAAAAGTATAGCAAAAGTATACTCAAATTAAAAAGAATAAAATGCGCGATTTTATGGTATAATTTAAAAAAAAATAATGTCGTATAAAAAAGTTACGTTTGTTTTAAAAAAATGGGGAACTTGTAAAAAGTCAACAAAGGTAGACTATTTCAATTTTACCATTTTCAGAATGTTTTCATGCTTAAAACAATCACATTTGATCTTAACCATTGATTTCCTAGATCAACGATTCAAAATACTTCCTACGCTTCACAAAAAAAAAACATTTGTATTTAAAACTTCCTCTCTCTCTATATATAACAATTTATACATAACCTGATACATTGTAAGTTTTATTTTCTTATGTTTCAATAAATGACGTTGTGTTAGACTGATGGTTGTGAACTTATATATATGAGAGGTTCTTGGTTTGATTCCCAAGACAATGTGTAACCCTAGTATAATCAAGGTATGATGTGATTGAACCATACATAATGAGTAATGTACTATCACTCTTAGTTTTTTTTGAAAGCAGAAGATTTTTATACAAGAAAGCCCCACAAACAAAAGTTAGTAGGAACCAAAGCAACCAGTACAAAGTGAAGAACAGGACCCAGGTCCACTCAGCATAAAATACAAATTATGTAGAAATAAAAAACTAAAAGCATACCACTGCTCCCAATCAAGAGGCCCAATATTAAGCCTATTTTTAGCCCACAAGAAGCTAAAACATTTATATCCTCAAACAGTCGGATCAAAGACGGGCTTTTTCTCCCAAAAATAACTTCGTTTATGTGTTTCCACATGCACCATACCGTCGTGAGAATAATCACTTGAATAACTTTGTCTCTAGTTGTGTCCGCCGGATTAACTTTAGCCAAAAGAAACACATCTCGCATCGAGAATACATAAATTTGGGGGATTTTACACCAAGAACTAATGAAACTCCAAACCATAAAAGCATAGTAACAAGAAGTAAAAAGATGTTCAGTTGTTTCATCACTTTGAGAGCACAAAGGGCAAAGGATAGAACCCAAGGGAATATGTCTTCGAACCAAGGCCTGCCGGGTAGGGATTCTGTCCAATTCCGCTCTCCAAGCAAAAATATTCAGTTTAAGGGGCACGCTTTTGATCCAATATAAGATGAAGCAATCAGGGTAGCTGTAGCATTGAGCAAGAATAAGACGCATAGACTTAACTGAGAAACCGCCTTTATCATCCGCCGCCCATGTCCACACACCCCCCTTCACGACCAACATCTCCTTAATATCCAGATTACGCGAATTAAGAACTATTTCCAGCTTTTTAATATTACCCCAAACTCCCGTAATGTCCCTTCGGCCAGGGATTAGAGCGCTATTGCGTGTGTTTGCATGAATGCACTGAATTACGTTCTTCCAAAAAGGATTTGCTTCATTCTTGAATCTCCACCACCATTTTGTTAATAGGCTTCGATTTAGATCTTTAAGGGACCACAAACCTAGTCCGCCATTAGCTTTAGGAGCACAAACCCTATCCCAATTAACCCAATTGATCTTTCGAGTAGTCTCGGTTCCTCCCCAAAGGAAGTTTATCTTTATTTTTTCCAGTGCATTAATAACCTTGTCAGGAGCTTTGTAAAAAGAGAAGAAATAAACTGGGAGGCTGTCGAGCACCACACGAATTAAAATCACCCGACCCCCAATTTAGAGATTTTTTGTTTTCCAACACGATAACCTAGCTTCAAATGTATCAATAACTAGCTTCCAATTTTTTGCCAAATTCATATTAGCACCAACAATGAGTCCGAGGTATGAGAAAGGACATGCACCCACTTTGCATTGAACTATATTGGCCAAATAAGAGATTTCACAATCAGGCACGTTAATGCCAAAAAGACTACATTTTCCAGTGTTAATTTCTAACCCATAAGCTAGAAAAAAACATCTCATTAGACGGAGAAGGTTGAGGAAATTTGTTTTGGACCAATCCCCCATGATTATGACGTCATCTGCAAACAAAAAATGTGAGCAAACCGGTCCATTTCTAGGTAATTGAATACCACGGAAGACCCCAAGCGCCCCAGCTTTTTGTAGCATCCAATTCAATGACTCCATGGCGATAAGAAAAAGGCGACAAAGGGTCACCTTGTCTAACGCCCCGAGAACACAAGAATTCCTTGGAAGGAGAACCATTAATTAACACCGAAGCTTTCGCCGATTTGAGAACCCCTTTGATCCAAAGTCTCCAGCGATTTGGGAAATTCATTTGTTGAAGCATGCAGTCGATAAAACTCCAAAAGATTGAGTCAAAAGCTTTGTTGAAATCAATTTTGAAAACTAGTCCGGGGAGTTTGGACTTCTTAAGCCAAGATATAACTTCATTTACCACAAGAGGCCCATCTAAGATACTTCTATTAGCGAGAAAAGCAGTTTGGGACTCCGAAATAACCGAATTAATAACAGATTTCAACCGATTTGCAAGGACCTTGGAAATAACCTTGCTTATACAACCAATAAGAGAGATTGGTCTCTGATCATTGAATGAGGTGGAATTTTTTGACTTAGGAATTAATGCAATAAACGAGGAGCAACAGGCTCCACTGATCTCCCCATTATCATAGAAAGCTCGTAGGATGTTGATGAAGTCACGCTGAAGAATCTCCCAAAAGTGTTTAATAAAAGCAAAATTGAACCCATCCGGCCCCGGTGCTTTGTCGCCCCCACAATCCCATACTGCGGCTTTAATCTCCTCGCCCCCACTATCACTCTTAGTTAATTAACGTTAATTGCAGATAAACACTATATCATTAATGGTTCCGGACTAAACTTTACAAATATGTCTATAACAGTAATGATAACACAAATATATACCTTGGTAATATTTTTTTTGATGAATTAAGTATTTTGACTCTTTAATTCAGTTTTGATTTTTAAACTTGAAAACACCATGTTAACCTTTTATGATGTTTCATTGGTTCATAATCTTGAATGTCTCGCATTAGGTAAACTATTAGGAGAAAACAAAGGCTTTTGCTCTGTATTCAAGGGTTTCTGCTGGATTTTGTGTTAAAAAATGAAGGTTAATGAAAATACAGAAGTTTAATTTTATGTTGGTGGTTCTGTAGTGTTTTTGGGTTTCTTGATGTTGTGATATGGCCAAACAAATTTTTCATGAACCTGAGAAGAGTTATGTGCAATATGTTATTATAGTCTGCAACAGGATGGCTTAAGTGTGGGTGAAATGGTTTCTTAAATAATGAAATAAATAACTTTGGAAAATCTATGTGGATCAACTTGGAGCTGTCAGGATCGTATCTGATAAAGAACAAGGCTGTTCAAACGAATCGAGTGGCGGAAACACAAGATTCATGTTATTATAGGATGTAGATTTGCAACAAGAACACATGAATGTAAATATCAATCTTTGTGTTTATTTTATTGAGTGTTTGATTGTTACAAAGATGAATGAATGAAAAGATCTACAAATTCAAGACTATGACTTTCTATTTATAGCCTCTAAACAAACCCTAACACAACTTGTTAAGCTCACATTGCCATCTCATAAAAAAGTCAAAACACTTCAAAGGTTCTTACCAAGACTTCAAAGGTTCTTACCAACACTTTAAAGGTTCTTACTAACAATTTGTTAGTCTAATGTATTGGGACTTAGACAAATTTCTGTAAGACCCCAAACCCGAAAGGCCTCACAGTTGTAAAATCATAGCATGATAGTACAGTTCATCAAGGACTTTAAAAAGACAGAGAAACAAATGCAACGGAAAATCTAAAGACCCAAACAGGCAGGAAACCACAATAAATATAGCTTAAATAAAAGAACATAATCTCTAAATGAGAATGCTAGTCATTAATACGCGGATAGCTTCATCGGAATGCCAAGAGGTCCACACAAATCATTCAACCTGAAATTCAAACTAATATACATGCAAAGTCAGCTAGGCTGAGTGAGTTCAGATTTGTAAATAAATTTGTACATAAAAAGGATTTTTGAAAGTCATACCCGATCAAAACATAATACATAGGAGGATCTTTATAAGACATTTATAAAGTGCATAATGTGTATAAGAAATCTTTGTAAGCATATTAAACGTACAAAAAAGTATAAAATTGTTTAACAACATACTTGGCATAACAAAAAAACGTATGTGTCGTAAATAGACATACTTATCATAGCATAAACTTATGAAGTTATTTGTAAACATACTCTACATAACATATTACATATATGGTTTTTAAAAAAATATACATAGCATATCATAGAACTTATTAGGGCATTTATCAAAGATACACAACATTACATAAAACGGGTCAGGCTATTGCATTAGAATATGTGTGTCCATCACGTCTCTAACTAATCCAAACACTAAGTAAGGGGTTAGAGAACACATCACATCATTCTTACCTCATGTTTTGCCTCTTATAGAGGACTTAGAATACATTATAGTTTGCCTCTTAAAAGAGGACTTACAATACCTTATAAATGTTCCTCAAAAATTACCCCAAGGATAGACCAAACCCTAAGGTAGTAGTACTGTTAGGGGACTCCTCGACATACCCCACTATAGAATATCCTACAGTGGGTCATAGTCAAATTAACCCGTCTATGGCAAGGTCTTAAAAACATAATACATCACATAAACATAGTACGCCTCATAAACATAATTGTACGACATCCACCTCTCATAAACATAAAATCATATGCATCCGTAATACATAAAATCAAAACATGGTAATTAGATGTACATATATTTATATATATACATATATCTTTTATATTTGTTCAACATCACGTAGTATTATGTATAAAATCATACTTAAAAACATATATCTAAATAACATACATAAAATCATGAATGTCATACTTTAAAATCATGGTTTAATACGTACATAAACATATATGTTTCAAAATATTATTCATCATCATTCAAGTCGTGTTGGCCAAAACCTCTCCTAAGCGACCATGGTTTTCTGATCCACGCTTACCCGCACACACACAATGCTAAGGTTTTCAAATATGTGTAAGAGGATGATCAGGGGCTGGATGAAGGTTGAAACGAGGTGAACCAACCTGGAAAGGATGTAAAGGAATTCAGGTTTGAGTTCTGTGTTGTTGCCACTTGTAGCTGACAGGGAAGACGATTGCAAGGTAAAAGGGAGAGGCTGCGCGTTGGGGTTACGGGCAAGGAGTACACATGTGGTTTAATGACTTAAATTTACATCTAACCCCCCCTCACTTATTTATTCCATATTTGCTTTGGTCCCTCAAGTCCAATTCACTTACCAACTAGTCCCCATAGTTGTAGGTTTTGCATTCAAAGCCCTCCGTGTATTTTGTTACACCAATTTATCCTTCGAGTTGAAAGATGTAGCCGTCCTTCAATTTCATACGTGTACATACCGTGCATAGGGGAGACAGTCGAAAAATGGGGTGTTACAATTTCAAAGGTTCTTACTAACACTTCAAAGGTTCTTACTAACAATTCAAAGGTTCTTATGGAAACTTTATCTTTGACTTTGACTTCAACGTTGATTGTGACTTTGACTTTGACCTTTGACTTTAACATTGACTTTGACCTTTGATAGTTTTGGTGAGCATCAGACTTTTATAAACCTAACAACTCCCCCTAAGGCTGATGCTACCAAAACTCTTTCAATTTTGTTTCTTCTTTAGACTTGACTTCATTGTTCAGGAACTTCATATCAGTTGCATAAGAAAATTCTAGTTTCAGAAAATACTCCCCCTTTTTGGTAGCATCATCTTCAATAGATGATCATAACTTTGTTTTCAAAGAGAAGCATGTAACGATATCTTCAGAAACTGTACTTTCTCTCCCCCTCAGAGTGAGAACCTGTTATGAGAAGAATCTGAGTTAACTTTGAATACATATAGACTTAGGAGGAGGTTTCCTAATCCTCTGATGAACATGAACATATTGAATTTGAATCATGCTAATACAACCGGTGATACCCTTGATTTGAAACATCTTAATATAAACTTGAGATAGGATCAGACGGTACAACAAAGTTTAGCACAAGTAAGATAATCACCAAGAAAACAATCTAGTATGGAAGATGTGAGACAAGAATTTTTGAAACATTTTCAACTTTTTAGAATTTTTTACATTTTTGGAAACTTCAACAACGTGAATAAAGAAATCCTTGTAATGAGATCATACCAAGCATAATATTCTAAAAACACTTCATTTTTCATGAAGAGACTGCAGATTAAAGTTTGATTGGCAATATTTGTGCAAGGTAAACTCAAGCATAGTTTTACTAAAACCAAAATCATGAGCGATTATGGGTACCATTTAGATAAACATAGTGTACCCCACACTCAAGTGAAAATTTTAAATCTATCCATCTTCAAGGTATGCAAAGGTTTTAAAATTATACATCTTATATGTCAACCAATCACCATGATGATAAAGTGTTGTTTAGCAAAGATAAGGGTTATCTAATAATATTGGAAATAAGATATGCAATCCATGTAGTGAGTAAGAAGTGATCCAATAAATTGATAAGCACCAGGAAAGGATGAATCTCTAGGTATTTGCTCACACAAAACAGAAGAGATCATCTGTTGTGCAGGTTCTCCAGGTCTTTGCTTTCGCAAATCAAAGGAGAAACCATGCTAAACAAAAATTTAAGATAATGGTCTCATATTGTGTGTATCAAGATTCACCCGCAAGTTAATTGATGTGTTGCAAAACACATATCTTTTATCCTATTGTTTCTGTGTGTTTTTAGTTAGTTTTATATTCATTTTTATTCATTTTTGGTTCGTTCTGAGTCTAGGTCGTATTTGCAGGTACTTGTGTGAAGAAGAAGAAGAACCGAAGGTTAAATCATGGAAAGATCGAGCACACAAGGAGAGAGAAGGAAAATAAGAAGAAAAAGTTAGAATCCAGTCCCTCGTGCCATGCGAAGATGGTAGTCCAGAAGTTCGCGACACGCGGGAAATCAGAAATCCGGACCCGACTGTTTTGGCCTTCGGGCCACGCGAAGATTGCCTATTCTTGGTTCGCGACACGCGAACATTCTAAAATCCGTAAAAACCCTAATTTTGAATATTTAATGTTTTTGATTGCCATTATGAGGAGGGTTCGACTTTTGGCCGTCAAGTCAGAAGCTTTAGGCGATTTTAGGAGCAGAGAAGGCTATTGGAGCAAGGATTTGGAGCTTTTGAACCCATATTGGTTAATCATTCGGTTCTTGTTCTTCGATTCTTTGTCTTTGATTTGCTTAATTGAAAGCATGTTTCTGGTCTTTATTACCGATTTGATGCTTTTAGACAAGATTGTTGCCTAGACTTTCATAGCTACCTAGGTTTTGATGAATGTTTGTTGAATATTGATAATCTTTCGGTTTTTGGATTCTATTGATGGTTTGATATTAAAGTAAAGAACTTGATTATGATTGATCTGATGTGTATGCATGTTTATGTCTAATTTATGATCATTTATTATTCCACATGTATCTTGTTGAATATCTTTCTGTTATAGATGCATGACTAGGTCACCTACTGTATGTTTGTGATTTGTTTATGGGTTTTTGATATCATTATCCATAGGAACAATATTTGAGAGTTTAAAAGATATAGATGTTCTACCTACTTCGATAGCTGAGAGGTGAGAAGTAGTCGGGTTGTCCTTGGTGTTAGGTATTTAGGTATAAAGACTCTGAAATGAGTTTTCCCTAGGTGTCCTAGTATTATTTGCATTCTCGTATCTTATTGAGAGTCTTCAGGTTACTCCTTGCATTCTTTGAATGTATTATGATAGTGAGACTGAAATGTGATCTATCTTTAGGGCACTTTAGTGTCGTTGGAGAGACTGAAAGGTGATCCAATTAGATGGTGAGCGTTATACATTCTTTAGAGTTTCCTTCTGGTCACACCCGGAGATTGATCAGGGACCCACTAGGTTGTCTAAGGATGTCATACTTTAGAACCCTAGTTCCATCATAGTTTCCATAATTGAGAGAAGTCTGAGTTTTCAAATAGGATTCATACCTTGGTAGTGCTTTTGCCAGTTCTTGATTTCATCCAATTCTTCTGCTTGATAGTTAGTTGTCGTTAGTTAGTGAGTTCTTCATTTACATTTGATTAGTTTAATCTTAGTTCATAGAATTCCCCCCAAAACCAAATATCTTAGTTCTTTGTCGGAGTCTAGTTTAGTGTCTGTGTCTCGTGGGTTCGATATCCAGACTTCCATTAGGCTATATTGCAATTTATAGGTACACTTGTCTGTCATTGTGGTCTAGTTTATAGGATTTCTAGAGTTTAACTAGAGTGTTTAGGTTAGTTTTGTGTTTAGTTTTTATAGACCATTCGACCGACATCATTAATCTGATCGGAGTCAGTTCTTGAGACGTGTTCAAATCACATATGTAAAGTAGATTTAGTTTTCACACTACTAGAGGGTTTTTCAAACATTTGTTGAGCCTATTGACTGATCAAAACAGTAATTATCTTCTCTAATGAGCCGATCCATGCTAAAGAGATATTAACTCAAATTATATCATTTCTCAATTTGCAATCAAGGAAATTTCTATCACTTATTTTATTTTAATTAATGTAATAGAAAAATCTTCCATACTTAGAAAAAAAAGGTAACTAAGAACATTTAATGAAAAACATAGAATTTTTTTCACCATGAGTATTTTCATCCAAGCAATATTTCCTCACTTAGGAACAATCATTGTTAACATTGCACATGTCAACATCCCTCCATGATTGAACATGTACTCAAAAGCAACTAGTTAGTGTATGGAACCTAAGCCATGACAGTCTTGGGTTGGCCTTTGGAATCTAAATAAGTCACTTCTGAATATACCAAGTCCTTTGTTTCATTTAATAGAATTTCAGAAGAACTAACCACTTTGGGTTTTACCCTCCAAACTTGTTTTGGTTTTGAAGTGTTTGTTTGATCAATTTTGCCATTTGAAATTCTTTTTCTTTGATTTCATCAACAATGGACTTGGGTAAATAAACCGTACTTACATTGTATGTGGACACATTATGTACCTTTGGTTTGAATGAAGAATTGTACCTTTGATCAGCAAACCTGGTATGTTTTGAATGTTGAGTATGTTGTCCACTTGTAGCCTTCGGCTTTGAGATTGATGTGGTATTTATTTTACAAAGCTTAGGGTTCTCAAACACGTGTGATTTTGAAGAAGATTTGATATGCATGACAGGTACATGAGGAACTTGGGTTTTCTTATGTTTTTGGTTTTTGGAATGGTTCCTAAATGGTTGAGGGATTTCTAATGGATAATATTCAACCGAAAAATCCTTCATTTTGGGCTCCCCATACACAATGTCATCTTCCAAATATCCTCCTCTAAGAAATTTTAGACCCTCAGACTTATACTTTGATAAATTCTCTGACTTTTGGTTGATATCACCCTTTGATTTGTACTGATATACATTTGATAGTTTGTATTTGGATGCATTCTTCGGTTTGTTTTTGGGAACATGCCTTTGTTCCTTCTTACTACACTTGCATTTGCCACAGTTCTCTTCTGAAGACACATATTTTAGAATACGTTGTAGTTAACCTTGTGCCATTTTGATGGATTCGTATGCACAACCATCAGTGGTTTGTTTGTAATGAACACCAGGAGCTTTATTTGTTGATTTAGCTTCTTCATTCTACTTCTTGACTTCTTCCTTTTGTTTGAGTCTTTGAGCAACCTTTCCATATTCCAAGGATTTTCCAATTTCTCAGTTGTTCGGATATAGTTATCAGGTAATATATTTTCTTTCTTAACCTCCAACTCATCAGACTTATCATCTTCTTGTAAGATAACCCCTTGCTTGTCAAGAACTTTGTTAACATCATCATCATCATCATCATCATCATCATCATCATCTTTTCATTCCTGGATGAACCAGAAGACAAAGAACCAGAGCATGAAAGTGTAGATAAAAGTACTTGGTACAAGAAGCCTCAAAAGGAATCAAGAATTGTCTTTGCATTTGGACCTGAATTTAATTATGTTGAGGTCAAAGCAAGAAGACTCAAAACTCATCCCATCACAAGCTGGTTATATGATACTCGAAGGAAAGCTTTTGTGATTGAGAGAAGTGGTGAGAGAATACAGTAGTATGACAATCCACATGATATTGTTAAATTACCTAAAGAACAACTTTTGCAACTCACCGGTCTTAATCTGATTAATCATAACAAAGATCAAAAAGCTTTTGACTTTGAAAACTTTCTAAGAAGACAACGACAAGACAATTTCACTGACCTTCAATAGGTCAAGATGATTTTGAATATGGAAAGGTCTTCCAGCAGAGGTATGGTGAACATATCGTCACATGTTCCTAGATTACCTTTTACCGAGGCTGTTGATGCTCAAATCAGATACAGACATTCCTTCCAGCCATTTACAAGATTGTACTTCATAATTCCAAAGAAGATGTTGTTGAAAGAGATACTGGAGAGCTTCTAAGGATGTATAATCCATAGGACCTCAAGGTATTTTGCAGAGAAGATTTAACTGCCTTGTTTACAATGAAGATCAGATGTCATCCAGATGACATGGAGGTAGCTACACACTTCATGAGGATCTTGAAAAGTCTCCTTGATGAAGGCTATCAGAAGTTTTGGCAGCATCAACCTTAGTGGGAGATTGTTAGGTCAAACCATAAAGGTCGATGCTCACTAACAACATTTTTGTGAAGAGCATAAAGATGGATGTTCTACAAGAAAATTATTGCAAGTACAATTACATCAGCTGAACAAATTTTGAGTCCGAACCCTGAAGTACATAGCAAAACCTTTGGAATTGACTAAGTTCAGTTACATCGGACTAAGGAATTGTTGGTCTGATGTATTGGATAGAAGTCAGAACCTTCGGATTTTCACCAAGTCCAAAAGGTTCGGACTAAGGAATTGCTGGTCCGAACCTTTTTGTACTTCTGCTAAGGTTTTGCAAAGTATTGATACATCAGACTAAGTCTTAGTTACTTCGGACTAAGTAACTTGATACTTCGGACTAGGAGTTGTTATATAGGCTTAATTGTTTTCTACATCTTTCATTGTATTGCTATAAATAGCATGTTATAGCATGTTAGTGCATTTTGTTTTATAACTTTCACTTTGAGAGAGAAAACTGTAAAGAGAGTTTGATCTTGTATTTTTCACGTATTGTAACATATTACACTTAATATCAATGAAAACGGAAATTATTTACTTGTGTTTCGATTGACCTATTGTTTAGATGATGCTTCTGTTGTGAATTGACCAAGTTCTAGGTTCAGTTATTTCCACTATCTGAATTCTATCAAGTAGCAAGTTTCAGTTAATCCTCGATCTTGACAGGAGCAGTTTTCAGTGTTTCAAATTTGGATGTGTTTCCCTTTAACTACTCTCGAACACAATCGTTTTGATTAAGAAAAGGGATAAAGCATCTTAAAAGGATATGTTTTCACTACACTTAAATCAAGAAGTTTCATAACTTCTCTTCTAAAGAACTTCATAACTTTTGCAAAGTTCCTCCTTTGATCTCAAAAAGTCTAAAAAAATCAGATTTACATTTACTATAGACTTCCCCGAGTTTTTTTTCAAAAAGGTGTAAGTAGAAAAAATATTTACCAAATAGGTGTATTTGGAAACTTATTTATCAAAATGAGTGTTTTTCTTTATTTTTAACTAATTTACTATCTTTTTTTTAAACATCCTTTATAAAATCACTCGTTTTCTTCAATATTTTTTTAACACAGTCGCTTTTTCTAAACATTTTTTTAACCCCGTTCGCTTTCTTTAAACATTATTTTAAAATGTTCGTTTTTTTAACTCTTTTTCTAGGAGCGTTTGTTTTTCTAAACATCTCTCAATTTTTTTAAATATCCTTTTTAAAAAAAGTCTTGTCCTTTTTCTTGATCTCCTTTTTAAAACCGTTCGGTTTTCTTAAACGTCTTTTCAAAACCGTTCGGTTTTTTAATCATTCTTTTCAAAACCGTTCGTTTTTTTAGACATTCTTTTCAAAACCGTTCGGTTTTTTTACTTGTCATTTTCAAAACCGTTCGTTTTGTATAAAAATCTTTTTTAAAAACGTTCATTTTTTCTAAACGCCTTTTTTAAAATCGTTCGTTTTGTCTAAACGTCTTTTTTAAAACCGTTCATTTTGTGTAAACGTCTTTTTTAAAAACGTTCTTTTTTCTCTAAACGTCCTTTTAAAACCATTCCTTTCTTAAAAGGACGTTTTTAGAAAAATAAATAAAAAAATGAACGTTGTGAAAAAAAAAAACGTTTGAAAACTGAACAAATATAAAAAAAAGATATTTAAAAAATGAACGGTTATAAAAAAAGATATCTAAAAAAACAAACGGTTTAAAATGGACGTTTGCAAATCGAACGATTTTAAAAAGGACGTTTTTTAAAAAAATCGTGAGATGTTTAGAAAAACGAACGGTCATTAAAAAAGTTAAACAATGTAGATTAGATAAAACGTTTAAGAAAACGAACGGTGTTAAAAACGTTTAAGAAAAACTAACGATGTTATGAAAAAAACATTTAAGAAAATGAACGATTTTATAAAAGAAAAAGTTTTGTTAGATTAGTTAAAAATAAGGAAATAAAGGAAAACACCAATTTTGATAAATAAGTTTCCAACTACATCTATTTGGTAAGTATTTTTTTCAACTACACTATTTTGAAAAAAAAATCATTCCGCATGCAATGCTTGGGTTACATAGGGAGTTTGGAGCCCAGCGAAACAGTTTTGGTAGTCGGCACGGTGTCCCCACGGTTGTTAACAACATCTTTGAAGGAGGAGTTGTCGGAAACGAAATTCCGGTAGGGCTCTGAACCAGGGGAGGTGGTTTAGGGTACTGATCAGAAAAAAGCTACCGAAGGGAAAGGCTGATGAAACTTGTTATGGTTTTTATCATATTTAGCAAGGGTAGCCGTGATTTTGGCTTCGAAAATCCTAAACGTATTCATTTTTGCGAGCAGATCCTTCATAATTATTGATTACTAAATATAATAATGGATTATACAAATATGAGTTTTATTTTTTTTGTAACAGGTAAGAGATAGATGTAGTGTCAATGGTGGTGGTGGCCGGAGTGCTGTTGGTTCGATACTGAACCAACCCATTTTGTGACCTTACTACATACAAGTTTCTATGTACTTGATCGATAATCAACATGAGACCAATTCTGGCATCTCTAGACGTGAGGTGACCAATGCGGATACTAAAAGTCCAGGTTCATCATGCGTTCGCCACGCGCCGGACCAAAACATGAAACAAAATGACATATAACCAAGAGGAAGACTATGTAGAAGCCTAAGCGCCTTAAGAAGTAAATCAAAGTTCGTGTTTCGCGAAGCATTCCACACATGCTTCCCCCTTTCTACCATATATGAGTGTTAATTGATATTTTATTTTAAGCAATATGACTCGCTCCCACGTTTCAATAGTTCAGCATTTAAAGTTTTTTTTATTGTTTTGAGGTTCTTTTGGTGTAGTAGGTCATTTTTGTCATCACAAGTTAATTGAGTTTTACCTTGGTTTCATACAAGTACTGTTTTTTGTTTAGAATGCAAAGAAAGATAGTTATGACATTATGCATTAAACTACCCGTCCACCGGACGGGTATAAAACTAGTTAGATTAGTTAAAAATAAATAAGTTTCCAATTTGGAAAAAAAAAACACCAATTTTGATAAATAAGTTTCCAATTACATCTATTTGGTAAATATTTTTTTCAACTACACTATTTTGGAAAAAAAAACTCGGACTTCCGCATGCAATGCTTGGGTTACATAGGGAGTTTGGAACCCAGTGAAACAGTTTTGGTAGTCGGCACGGTGTCCCCATGGTTGTTGACAACAACATATTTGAAAGAGAAGGAGTTGTCGGAAACGAAATTCCGATAGGGCTCTGAACCAGGGGAGGTGGTTTAGGGTACCGAGCAGAAAAAAGCTACCGAAGAGAAAGGCTGATGAAACTTGTTATGGTTTTTATCATATTTAGCAAGGGTAGCAGTGATTTTGGCTTCGAAAATCCTAAACGTATTCATTTTTGCGAGCAGATCCTTCATATCTCCCACACCTTCGTACCTCACAAAACAGAAATGATTCCCCGAGCGTCTTTTTTCTTGGCCACATACGCATCCGTAATCGCTCCGTATCGTTGGAAAGCTTTCCAAATGAGCGAGTTCGAACACCTATCCGGGAGGTTGGAGATAAAGAAGGTGGTTTGTTTCTGATGTGTTCCACCGTTGCTCCGCCTGTTAGGGGTGTTCAATCGAATCGAATTGGTTTATTCGAATTTGGAAAATTAAAATCTGGATTTGAATTCGAACAAGAATCTTATTCGAATTCGATTAAACCGAATTAGAAAAATAAAAACAAAAAGTTACAAATATTCAGATTTTTAACTACATTTCTAAAAAATTAACAATCTAATTCATACATAAATGCAAAAAATGAACATAAAGAGTGTAACAACTAACACCATAACTAAAAACTAAATTCGGGTATGACACCATACTACCATAGTAGTCAATATGTTAGAATAAGAGTGAAGAGTCGATTTCGTTTTGAAGTTTGAATTGATGAATTGACTTAATATCCATAAAAACTAAAGAGTCCAATATTTAAAAGGCTTGAGGTTAAAGGCTTGAAGCTCACACGATAAAAAAATCTATGTTTGTAGTTAATTTGAATTCAAGATGTTAAATTCGAAATCGATTCGAATTCGAAATCCTTATACGAATCGAATCCTTATTCGAATTCGGTTCGAATCAATTTTGAATTATTCGAGTATGATTCGAATAATGAACACCCCTACCGGCTACCGCCTGTGCTGGACTTCCGTCCGGCCGTTCATCTTCACACTTTCCCTTTTAGTCCTAGAAACATATTACACGGAAAGAAATGTGAATGAGAAAATTGCTTAGCAAAGTGATAATAATAAGGAATGAAAAGTGACACTTATAATAATAAGTATACATCTTGTAACACCTGTCACAAAAATGTACAAGAAATGCCAAGGTTAGAACCTATAAGGACTTGTGTATCTAAAGTACCAAAGTCTAGGGTTAAAAATGAAAATTCTGGAAACTGGTTAGATATCGGACCAATACCTATTTTCATATCGGTCCGAAGTGAAATCGAATCAGATATCGAACCGATATCGAACCGATATCCACATTCATATCGATCCGCAATTGGTCGAAGGTCGGTTATCGGACCGACATCAATACATAACGGTCCGACAACCTCCCCTCGGCCGCAAAATGAGGTGCTGACACGCGTCTAATGACTCAGCCCTATGATGAGACGTGAGTCTAGATGTAGGACCGACTTGGTCCACATATCGGTCCGACATGCACCAAAAATATGTGCGGTCCAATCAGATGTTGACGTATAGGGCTGACGTGTGTATAGTCGGATGTCGGACGACATCCTCTGCCATATCGGTCCGACATGGACCCAAATCATAGCCTATAAATAGTTGGACGGTCTCAGTCAATTTTCTTCATTCGAAACTCGAATCCAACTCTCAAAACTTGTCCCAGGTGATCCCCTAGCCCACTCCCGACGATCCCGGTCCAACTCCGGCTTGTTTTAGTGCTCGGCTTAAGAAGAAACGCTTATAGAAGTGCCGGTACGCTAAAAGAATCAAGTTAAGAGGCTAGCTTTATAATCTTAGAGGCTCATTCCTATAATCAAGGTGAATACTTTATCTATTTCAAATCTGTGTCAAACATTTACGTTTACGAAAATGGCCAAATAAAGGTTAAGGGAATAATGCTCAACGTTCTTCTACAAACAAAGCATCCGGGCCATAGGTATACGTAAAACTTGCAAGGGATAAACGGGTCTCGGGTGAGAGTCCCGGATTACGGCCGGTGCTTATCTTATAACAAATTCGGAGGCGTGGAATTGTCCGTTGTTATAAGGCATGACGCTAGTGTATACAGTGGCGCATACAGTCAGGACATGGGCATGCTGAATGTGTGGATTGAACATAAAGTTTTGAATATAAAATTAATACTTGTTTGTGCCAAATGATTTTATGTCAAGATAATTGTATTCAACGGCGTTCGCGCTGACGTTTCATTTTGAAAATGTTTTCAGGAAATGAATAAAATGAAAAGGAAAAAGGGGATACAAGCAAACATAAGATCTGACCCAGGAATGAATGTTGAAAAATGATAACTTGTACGCTGGATTCTCAGGCCTCGTGCATAGGAAATCCTAAAAGAAAGAAAAAAAAAGGAGATAGGACCAAGGGCTTGATCGACCTTGGATAGTACTATTTCCCGTGGCTTGAACTTGTCTATAAGAAAAGAGATGTATTTGGTTTCAAACTCTGTTTTGTAATCAAATGAGAAAGGGTATTTAAATCCCTATGTTTATGAAATAAATACGATTTCCAACCGGGTCTTGATATCTATAAATACAACCCTCGAGGTTGATACAAATAATGAACGCTCCTTGTGAAAAGACTTTCGCTGTGTTTTATAAAAACTCTGATTCGCTGTGTTTTATAAAAACTCTGAAATCAATGAAGGTACCAATCGAGCTCGCACACGTCCAGGGGGTGCCTGAGGCGGGGTGTGACAGGTTGGTATCAGAGCCACATGTTTTAGCGAATTAGATACTTGGATTTAGTATCTAAGCTTCAACCATAAGTTATATGATGCTTTAAAATTAAGATAAGGACACAAGGTAACCTTCTGACCGGTATGTAGTTATCTGACAAACGGAATGTTCTTTCTAAGAAAAAAGTGGTGTATAAATCTCTCCTAGACCCGTCATTATTTTCTGGGAACATCTCTGTTGGAGGTACTGCTCTGGAAAGATAACCATCCTTGTAAAACTTTAGTTAAGATAAGGATACTGACCTTAGTATCTAAGTCTTGACCAAAAGAATGAGATAAGCATTTATACTTTAAGATTGCAGATGTCTGGAGATAACTCTGTACCTGTTTTACGATCCCAATCGTCCAATAAAGCAAGAATCACCTGAATATCACCCATTGGGTTCACAAATGAATCCCATTTCTTCACCTTACTACAACAACGATCCATTAGCTATCATTCCGGGTAACGTTACTCCAGAATACCATCCCCAATCCTATGATACTTCAAATCAATGGATGGAAGCTGGATCTGATTTCAGCAATTGGAATAATGAAGTCCCATTACAGCTAGGAAATGATGAGGTTGAGTCTAGTCAAGCCCATCAGAACATGTTGACCGATAAGAATCTTATCATAATAATTCTGTATCTGAACAATCTGAAACTCCAGTTTTGTACGATCCTTATATGTTTCCGGAACCAGTCTATCATAGTCCTTTTGAAACCTATTTTTAAGCTCCTCGAGAATACCAAAATGCTTATAACGATATTATGGTTGGACTTCGTGAACCTCCACCCAAATATGGTTATGAGGAAAGTATGTCTTCTTCTCCTATTGAGTGCCTAGATCGTTCGTTGCGCCAAACGGACGAAGTGACACGAGAGAAAAACATGGACAAAGCAAGAACGGAATTATATGGGCAACATGTATATGAATACGGAGAGGATTTGATGACTCTTGGAAAAGAGCTAATGAAGGACTAGAACTTTATATTGTATTTTGCTTCCCTGTAATATATTTTCTAATAAATATAAACTTCGTTTTGTTTTATTCTATGTACATCGATGGTTGGAAAAGGCAAAGGTCCTAGATTTCTTCGTAAATTCGCTCCAGCTAATTATCATGAACGCAAAACAAATGAAACTACTATAGAAAATAATGAGGAAACTGAAAGTTCAACTTTCAGAAGCTTCGGAGAAAAAGAAAACCCTAGTGTTCCCTATAATCCTTCTATAAGTTTTCACTCTGCTCCTGCCGCTGGAAACTATAATATCACTCCAATATATTCACATAAATTTCATAAGGGATATGCTAAAATGCCTTATGAAAATAAATGTGATCCCGAAGAAGAAGAACGGGCTGATTCTAACAAACTCTACATTCCATACTATGATACTGTTCCTTTCCCTGCTCCTCATATAAATGAGAATACATCGGGAAGTGAAAGGGAACAAATATTGTTAAATAGAATAGCTGAACTTGAACGAGAAAAGGCTGAAGTTGAAGCCATGAATGCTTTGTTGATTCAAGCTCTTGAAGAAAAGAATTTTAGACATTTCTAGAAACAATGATTTCTATATGTACTCTTTTCTTATATATATCTTTCATCAATAAAAAGTTTTGTTTTTAATTCCAATCTTATTTCTCTAATAGCATGTCTAAACAAACTGGACCTTCTCACAATACGAGAGGTAAAAAGAAGCAAGCAGTGGTTGAAAACGCTGCTGAAATTACTAATTCTCGTAAAGAATTCCAGAAAATGATTACGGAAGGAATCAAGGATTCTCTTCCATCTTCAATGAAATGGAAAAGAGGCAAGCAGATAAAATGTCCGTTTAGCCGTCAATTCCAAAATCTATTCATTCCCAACCTATAACTCAACATACTAGAACTATCACTCTATCCAAACCTGTTACTCTCAAACCGAAGGGTTCTGCTACTCATCTATCCAGAAAGACTGAAAGGGAGAAGTATTACCATAATTTTTCTGAAGATGAAGGGATGGGTAATAATTATGGCCATCTAGAAAAGAAGAGGAAGATTTCTGGCTGTACCTATAAAATGTTCCAGGATTGCAAACTGTCACAACCCATTCGGCGGCGGAATCACCGAACGTGACGTGTAGGATTGTTCAAAGACATCGTGGCACTATTGTTGAAATATAAATTTAACCGATTTCATTAAACTAAGAATTTCAAATACAATTGTTTCAATTAAAGGAAATACATTGATAAACAAAAGACAAAAATATTTAAATTTGATATCTAAGGCAAAGTCCCTAGATTCCATTTCCATGGTAGCATCAAACATCTCCTGAAAACATGTAAAATAATATTTGATCAACAATAAAGTTGGTGAGTTCATACAAGTTTCATACATATAATAATCATGTTTAAAGCAACAATTCACATCAGTAGACATACTTTACTAATGTTCATACAATTTGTAATGATATAGTTCAAACCCATTGTTGACATAGCATACCTAGCATCCAAAGAATACTAGTCGAATAAATAACATAACAAGATCGGGGGATCCATAAAGGTAAAGAAAAGCCGACGGGTGTCAATCCTATAGCGCTACACTTGTTAAGTGCGGTTTTGCAAGAATTAATGAACTATTGTATTAACAGGTTGTATTTAAGCATGTAGTCAAGTTGTTGTCACATGAGCATGTTAATGAATTGTGTTTGAATAAAGTGTGAATCTTGTAGTGTATGTGTTTTGAATATGTACATGTTTTCAAGTCCCAAAGTGCAAAAATGTAAAAGGGGCAAGTATGAAACTCACGGTTTGGCGTGGTAACGAAAGGATGGACGGGAAGGTGAAGAGTCGGGAATGCCGGTTAACCTAAAAGGTAACGTAGGCATAAGTTCGGTGGAGAAGAAATAATAAATAATATATACGTATAATAGTATCAAGTTGGTCATGCATCGCCGACGGCGGACCGAAACACAAACCCCTAACTTTGTTAGGAATTCGGATGGTCAAAAGTTAGTATAGTTAGTAATATACCACTTGAAGTGGCCAAGAGAAAGGTTGGGAAATCCACAAACCTTGTTAGATTTATTTATAATATTTATGTATAGTATTTGAACACCTTGTGGCTATTGGATGTCTTATGGTAGATGAACCTATGTTCATCTACTTCATCTAAATACCTTAGCACAAGGCTTCCATCATAGAATTTTGATGGAAGCTTGGTTTGGTTTTACCACAACTAGATGTAAAATATCCAAACAAGAACATAAAGAAGAAGAAATGTTAGTTGAAAGACCACAACTTGGACCTCAAATGGTGACTTATCTTAGATGTTTACCAAGGTAAACAAATGATAAGATCCTAGAGGTTTATCCAAGAGGGTGAAGGAAGAATTGTTAAGAAAAAAAAAAAGGAAGAAACTTGAGGAAAAATAAGGTTTTTACCTTATAAAATTCTGCCAAAAATCTTGGAAGAAATGGAGCACTTGGAGAGATTTGTGAGAGAATTTGGAGGGTGTAAGGGTGAAGGAGTGAAAGGGAGTGGGTATTTATAAGTGTGGATTAGGGTTTGTGATATTAAATGAGTTAGTTGGGAGTTGGTGGTTGAAAGAGAGGTGATTCTTTTTTTTAAAAAGAAAAAAATTATATAATAATAATAGTACTAATGATAATAATACTACTAATAATAATAATAATAATAAACCGAGCGTGTATGGACGTGAAACGAGAATATAAATGTAAAAAAAGTAAAACGCGTGTTTGTAATATATAATTTTGTAATATTGCACGTATGATGTTGTCTTGCATATGTATAAATGTAATGTATGTTGTAAACATGTAATTGAATAAATCCAATAAATTCATTGATCATAAGTCTCGGGTTACAATGGATTCAAAAATGAAAGTACAAGGGTACAAAATGTAAATAAACGATGATGTGGAAAGTACGGATATTACAGTCTCCCCGACTTTAGAAAATTTCGTCCCGAAATTTCTTTCATGAGGAAGACTCTGAAAAAAGATGCGGGTACTTGGCTTTCATTTGGTCTTCACGTTCCCAAGTGAATTCTGCACCACGTTTTCCTTCCCAACGTACCTTAATGATTGGAATACGACTACGCTTTAGTTGTTTGACTTCACGATCCATTATCTCAACAGGTTTCTCGACAAAGTGCATTGTTGGGTCGATCTGAACGTCTTCAAGTGGAACTTGGAGATCTTCATTTGATAAGCACTTTCTCAAGTTAGAGACGTGAAAGGTGGGGTGGATGTTGCTAAGCTCGGTAGGGAGATCAAGTTTGTATGCAACAGAACCGACTTTCTCGAAAATCTTGAAAGGACCAACATAACGTGGGGATAGTTTTCCTCGCTTCCCGAAGCGAAAGACTCCTTTCCAAGGTGAAACCTTAAGGAAAACGAAATCTCCAACTTCGAAAGTAACCGCGTTGCGCTTTCGGTCGGCGTAACTCTTTTGTCGACTCAGAGCGGTACGTAGGTTGTCGCGAATTTTGAGGATCTTGTCTGTGGTCTCTTGGATTAACTCGGGTCCAGTAATTTGTGTTTCGTCGATCTCGGTCCAACAAACGGGTGACCGACATTTTCGACCATAAAGTGCCTCAAATGGAGCCATGCCGATGCTGGTATGGTAACTATTGTTGTAAGAGAACTCGATCAAAGGCAAGTGCACGTCCCAATTACCACCGAAATCAATGACACACGATCGAAGCATATCCTCGAGAGTTTGGATAGTACGTTCAGTCTGACCATCCGTCTGAGGGTGGTAAGCCGTACTAAGATTGAGTTGAGTACTCATGGCTTCATTGAAGGATTCCCAAAAACGGGAGGTGAAACGACTGTCACGATCGGATATGATGTCCAAAGGAACACCATGACGACTAACGATTTCCGCGATGTAGATTTGAGCTAGCCTTGCAACGGGGTAGCTCTCGCGGATGGGAATGAAGTGAGCAGATTTGGTGAGACGATCGATGATAACCCAAACGGAATCATGACGAGAGGATGTCAATGGGAGTTTGGTAATGAAATCCACAGAAATGCTCTCCCATTTCCAAACTGGAATCTCCGGTTGCACGAGCAAACCGGATGGGCGTTGGTGCTCGGCTTTCACTCTAGCGCAAGTATTACACTTCGACACATAGAGCGCGATATCCTTTTTCATACCGGGCCACCAGTAGATAAAACGCAGATCCCTGTACATTTTGTCTGTACCAGGGTGGACCGAATACCGAGACTTGTGAGCCTCATGCATGATGGAAGAACGAAGATCGGAACGATTGGGAACCCAAACACGATTCATGAAATAAAGTAAACCGTTGGGTTTGGTCTCGAGTTGGAGTTCGGCACCACAAGACATTTCGTTGTACATGTCGCCTTCGGTGACCGAAAGATGTTGGGCTTCACAAATACGGACATGGATGTCGGGTTGCATACGAGCACAAAGGAACTTCACATGGTGCTTTCGGCTGAGGGCATCGGCAACGACGTTCGCTTTACCGGGATGGTAGCGAATTTCGCATTCGTAATCTTTGATTGTTTCAATCCCTCGGCGTTGGCGCATGTTTAGATCCTTTTGGTTATGAAGATGTTGGAGACTCTTGTGATCTGTGAAGACCACGCATTTGGTACCGTAAAGGTAGTGTCTCCAAAGCTTGAGAGCAAAGACTAAGGCGGTGAGTTCAAGATCATGAGTCGTGTAATTCTTCTCATGGATCTTGAGTTGACGGGATGCGTAAGCAATGACCTTGCCTCGTTGCATGAGAACACAACCGAGACCAATGTTAGAGGCGTCGCAATACACCACGAAGTCATCGTTTCTGTCAAGAAGAGTAAGGATCGGAGCATTGCAAAGCTTATCCTTAAGTGTTTGGAAAGCTTCCTCTTCATTAGGGCCCTACTCGTAGGGTTTCCCTTTTTGAGTTAATGCGGTGAGAGGAACAGAGATCTTGGAAAAGTTGGCGATGAAATGACGGTAATAGCCCGCAAGACCAAGGCATGAGCGGACTTCGGTAGCAGATTTCGGAGCAATCCAGTTCTTGACTGCTTCGATTTTGGCTGGATCCACATGGATACCCTTATCACTAATAATGTGTCCCAAAAATTGGACTTTCTTAAGACAAAATTCACACTTGGAGAATTTGGCGTAAAGTTGTTCTTTTCTTTGTAACTCCAATATTAAGCGAAGGTGTTCCTCGTGGGCGGATCGGGATTTGGAATAGATGAGAATGTCATCAATGAAGACGATTACGCATTTGTCCAAATACGGTTTGCACACTCGGTTCATGAGATCCATGAAAACCGCGAGTGCAATGGTTAGCCCGAAAGGCATCACCATAAATTCGTAGTGTCCGTATCGGGTTCGAAATGCGGTTTTGGGAATGTCGTCCTCATGAACACGAAGTTGATGATATCCCGAACGGAGATCGATCTTGGAAAAACAAGACGCACCTTGGAGTTGGTCGAAAAGATCGTCGATGCGAGGCAAAGGATACCGATTCTTGATAGTGAGTTTGTTAAGCTCACGATAATCGATGCACATGCGGAACGATTCGTCTTTCTTTTTAACGAATAAAACGGGAGCGCCCCACGGGGATGAACTCGGACGAATGAAACCCTTGTCGGCTAACTCTTGAAGTTAACCGGCAAGTTCTTGCATCTCGGAGGGTGCAAGGCGGTAAGGAGCTTTGGCAATCGGAGTCGTACCGGGCATGAGATCAATTCGGAATTCGACCTCACGGGATGGAGGAAGACCGGGTAGGTCCTCGGGAAAGACTTCGGGGAAATCGCAAATGATGGGAATGTCTTTTACACCTTTGCCCTTTTCTTTCTTTTTCACTACTTGGGCCAAAAAGGTCACGTAGTTCTTTAGTAAATATTTTTGGGCTTTGGTGCAGGACATGAGTTTGAGTCCACCGGATGGCCTTTCGCCATGGATTTGCAAAACTTGACCGGATGGAAGGGGAATAAGGATGAATTTCCATGCCTACTATGACATCAAAACTCCCCAATTGCATGGGTATGAGATCGATCGAGAAGGGATGACCATTTAGGTCGAGAGTACAATCGAGGATAATCGTGTCACAAAAGGTGGATTTTCCGTCCGCGATTTCGACAGTGAAGGAGTTCTCTAACTTAGATCGGGTCTTAGCTAACGTAAGTTCAATTTCTAGCGATACGAAACTTTTATCCGCACCGGTATCAAATAAAACAGAAGCATACCGACCATTGATAGGAAACATATCGTTCACCACGTCGTTATTAGTTTGTGCCTGCGCCGCATTGATGTTGTAAGCACGACCTCTTGGGTTTGTGGGTTGGTTTTGGTTGGGTGGTTGGTTGCGGTTGTTGTTGTGGTGGTGTTGGTTTTGGTTTTGTGGGCATTGTGGGATCATGTGGTTTGGATCACCACAACGGTAGCAAGCCCGACCATTTGTGATGGCCGGTGGATTTCGGTTTGGTGGGGGAGCTTGGGTGTTTTGGGGTTGTGTGGGTTGCGGCATAGGTTGGCAAGGTGTCCGAATTTGCCACACGAGGTGCATTTTCGGCATGGGAGGTTGTTTGGGTGGTGGTATTGGCAAGTGTTGCATAATGGGTAAGATCCACCATACGGTTTCTTTTGGGGTGTCGGGTCTTGGTTCATCGGTACTTGGTTAACGGGGGTGACAACCGCATAGTTTCGGGCTTGGGACTTGCGATTTTTGTTGTTTTGGTGAGTAGGGGTTTTGGCGGGTTTTGGTTCGGTGACTTTAGGTTCGGTGGGCTCAACGGTGGCTTGGGTGGCGTGCTTCTTGGTGCCCCGAATGGTTAAAGTACCATCCTGAACACGGTTTCGGGAGAAAGCGGCCGCAAGGCGCATGGCCTTGGCGAGGTTGGTGGGTTCGGCGGTGGCGACCGTGTCTTTGATGACGAACGGGAGGCCTTGTATGTACTTGGCCACGGATCGCTCTATGGTGTCAACTTGGCGAAGCGTAAGGACGGAGAGTTGTTGGAAGCGGAGGTTGTAGGCAGCATTGTCACCGCTGTCATGTTTGAGGGTGAAAAACTCCTCCTCGAGTGCTTGCAACTCGTGGGGAGGGCAGTACTCCTCGCGCATAAACGCTTTGAGTTCCTTCCAAGACAGGGTGACGATCTCCTCGTCGAGCTCCTTCTCACTATCCCACCAAGCGAGAGCTTGCTCTTTGAAGAGGCTAGCGGCGTAGCGAGTCCGGAGGTGGTCCGGGGTCTCGCTTACCGAGAAGGTGTTTTCCATGCTCGCAAACCAGCTAAGGAGCTTGGTTGCACCTTCGAGTCCCGTGAAAGATTCGGGACGACAAGCAAGGAAGGTTCGGTAGTGTTGGGCGTGGGAGTTGGGAGTTTCGGTGTTGGATTCGACCGATCCGTTGGGGGTGAGGTTCTGGATGAGGCCAGGGATGACTTTGGCCATTTTCTTGGCCACGAGTGCGGCCAAACGCTTGTCCCTCTTGTTGTTCCTGGCGGTAGCAGAGTGGCGAGATGAAGACATTTACAAAAGGGGATTATGAGACTTAGATCAATGGTTTTGCATAAAAATTGTTGTCATATGAGTATGTAAATTTCACGTATGGCACAAGTAATCAAGTAATTTCATGTAATAGCACGTTTGGTCATGTGAATCATGTATGGAAATAGTGTATATAACAAACATGTGACGATGAAAGAGCATAAATTTAATTGGTTCTCGAATATATTAGCGTTTTGAAGTTAGTAAGGCGAGTAGCGAAAAGCGAGCGTCCACGAGATCGAACCAAGTTAGTATAATAATAGTAGTGAAAATAGTTTATATATAAAAGAGAGGCTTGTTTGTAAAAAGTTGGAGTGTCTCATTAGCTCGGCTCTTGAACTAACGAAAACGTCGACTAACCCAAGTGGTCAAACCTTCTATTGAGTTCGGGAAACACGTTTTGGCCTAATAGATAAAATACTCTCGCCGGTAATTCGGTTAACGGTATTTTACCCTTCCGGTTACTACGTGTCCCTAGTCAATAGCAAAGCCGAGACTTTGGCGAGATTGAAAATTTTAAGAGTGGAACTAATCACCAAATTGTGGATTTCACTCCTAGTTTGGTGGTGTCGTTCCGTTTTGTATAGGGTTGGTGACTTAACCGTTTGAGATAGGAAATCACTCCTAACTTTAACGGTAAGGTTTCCCAAGAGCGTTTGTGAGTGGAATTCTTTTACCGTCAAGGTGAGGTTTTCACACCTAACTTGATGGTAAATTCCTAAGTCTTAGGCGGAGTGAAACTTATCACCGAATGAGGAATTACCCTCTTTTGGTGAGTTCGTTTCTTTGGTGAAATATGAGTGTCTTGATGTCTTGAAATCCATGACGGTGTATTTAGTCCAAAGAATAAGTAAGAAGCAAAGGTGGTAGAACAAGCGTATTAAGAGTCATAAGAAATGGTCTAAAACGGGTCCTTAGTTATAGGCTAGGTCAAATAAGCAATTTTCCTAATTCCCTATAACCACGGCTCTGATACCAATCTGTCACAACCCATTCGGCGGCGGAATCACCGAACGTGACGTGTAGGATTGTTCAAAGACATCGTGGCACTATTGTTGAAATATAAATTTAACCGATTTCATTAAACTAATAATTTCAAATACAATTGTTTCAATTAAAGGAAATACATTGATAAACAAAAGACAAAAATATTTAAATTTGATATCTAAGGCAAAGTCCCTAGATTCCATTTCCATGGTAGCATCAAACATCTCCTGAAAACATGTAAAATAATATTTGATCAACAATAAAGTTGGTGAGTTCATACAAGTTTCATACATATAATAATCATGTTTAAAGCAACAATTCACATGCATAGACATACTTTACTAATGTTCATACAATTTGTAATGATATAGTTCAAACCTATTGTTGACATAGCATACCTAGCATCCAAAGAATACTAGTCGAATAAATAACATAACAAGATCGGGGGCTCCATAAAGGTAACGAAAAGCCGACGGGTGTCAATCCTATAGCGCTACATTTGTTAAGTGCGGTTTTGCAAGAATTAATGAACTATTGTATTAACAGGTTGTATTTAAGCATGTAGTCAAGTTGTTGTCACATGAGCATGTTAATGAATTGTGTTTGAATAAAGTGTGAATCTTGTAGTGTATGTGTTTAGAATATGTACATGTTTTCAAGTCCCAAAGTGCAAAAATATAAAAGGGGCAAGTATGAAACTCACGGTTTGGCGTGGTAACGAAAGGATGGACGGGAAGGTGAAGAGTCGGGAATGCCGGTTAACCTAAAAGGTAACGTAGGCATAAGTTCGGTGGAGAAGAAATAATAAATAATATATACGTATAATAGTATCAAGTTGGTCATGCATCGCCGACGGCGGACCGAAACACAAACCCCTAACTTTGTTAGGAATTCGGATGGTCAAAAGTTAGTATAGTTAGTAATATACCACTTGAAGTGGCCAAGAGAAAGGTTGGGAAATCCACAAACCTTGTTAGATTTATTTATAATATTTATGTATAGTATTTGAACACCTTGTGGCTATTGGATGTCTTATGGTAGATGAACCTATGTTCATCTACTTCATCTAAATACCTTAGCACAAGGCTTCCATCATAGAATTTTGATGGAAGCTTGGTTTGGTTTTACCACAACTAGATGTAAAATATCCAAACAAGAACATGAAGAAGAAGAAATGTTAGTTGAAAGACCACAACTTGGACCTCAAATGGTGACTTATCTTAAATGTTTACCAAGGTAAACAAATGATAAGATCCTAGAGGTTTATCCAAGAGGGTGAAGGAAGAATTGTTAAGAAAAAAAAAGGAAGAAACTTGAAGAAAAATAAGGTTTTTACGTTATAAAATTCTGCCAAAAATCTTGGAAGAAATGGAGCACTTGGAAAGATTTGTGAGAGAATTTGGAGGGTGTAAGGGTGGAGGAGTGAAAGGGAGTGGGTATTTATAAGTGTGGATTAGGGTTTGTGATATTAAATGAGTTAGTTGGGAGTTGGTGATTGAAAGGGAGGTGATTCTTTTTTTTAAAAAGAAAAAAATAAAATAATAATAATAATAGTACTAATGATAATAATGATAATAATAATACTACTAATAATAATAATAATAATAAACCGAGCGTGTATGGACGTGAAACGAGAATATAAATGTAAAAAAAAGTAAAACGCGTGTTTGTAATATATAATTTTGTAATATTGCACGTATGATGTTGTCTTGCATATGTATAAATGTAATGTATGTTGTAAACATGTAATTGAATAAATCTAATAAATTCATTGATCATAAGTCTCGGGTTACAATGGATTCAAAAATGAAAGTACAAGGGTACAAAAAGTAAATAAACGATGATGTGGAAAGTACGGATATTACACCAACCCTATAACTTTGCTGGAAGAGAAGGATGAATAGCCCCACCTAAGTGGATTGAGAAATCTGAATCTGTGCTTGCAATCAACAAGTGTGCTGAGGAAGATAAAGTTCTTTATGCTTCCAATCTATTTATAGACCAAGCTTTAGAGTGGTGGAATAACATTAGTGCTGGAATGCCTTCAAGGCAAGAGTGGAAAAGAAGTACGTTCCTCAGAATGAAAGGGAACAGATAGAAGGAAAATTCCTTAGTCTAAAGATGATTGGAACCAATCATCAGGAGTATTCGACTAAACTCCTTAAGTATGCTCGAATAGTTCCTCATCTTGCTACCCCAGAATCTAATCTAATAAAGAGATATATTTGTGGACTGATCAGAGAAATCCGTGACATGGTTAAGGTTGTCAATTGTGAAAACCTTGACGATGCTATGGATCTGGGAGCCTCCTTGACCAGTAGTCTGATCAGAAATCAAGAGGAGGGAAGAAAGAAGAAGGAAGCAACAGGGCAAAGCCCAAGTAACTCAAGGAAGCCATGATCAGGTTTCAGTTCTCGAAATAACAATTCTTCTATCCCTGAATGTCCAAAGTGCAAGAAAATGCACTTGGGACAATGTCGATCTGGACCTTATTGCAGCTTCTGCAAGATGTCTGGACAAAAAACAGAAGATTGTTACAAAAAGAAACCCATCACCTGCTATGAATGTGGTGAGGCTGGCCACATCAAGAGCTATTGTCCCAAGCTAAAGAAGCCTGAAGGGACAGGTCCTAAACCCGCTGAAGGAGTAAGGAAGAATGCACGAGCATTCGTTCTCAATACTCATGAAGCAGTAGGTATGCCCGACGTCATTATGGGTACATTTCTTGTCAATGATATTTATGCTCGAGTTTTGTTTGACTCTGGTGCAAACCAAAGTTTATTGACCATAAATTCTGTAAACTGTTAAATAAAACTCTAGCTAAATTAGACAAGAAATACATGGTAGAAACTGCCAACGGGGACCTAGTCCAAATCTCAGAAATCCTAAACGATTGTAATATCACACTAGCTGGATATGTTATTCCTGCGCAACTGTTGCCTATGACATTGGCAGGATTTGACATTGTTTTAGGAATGGATTGGTTAGCCTCTAACCAAGCCCATATCCTATGTGATAAGAAAGCCATAGAGCTTCGTTCGCCAAAAAGCGATATCCTGACTATAAATGATGATAAATTATCCAACTCTGTTGGAATAATTTCCATGTTGAAAGCCACAAAATATCTACGAAAAGGATGCTTAGCATACTTTGCATCTGTAACCGCCGACACTAAGAAAAAGATTGAAGATGTGCCGGTTGTGGCTGAATTCCCTGACGAACTGCCTAGAATTCCACTTGAAAGAGAAGTGGAGTTCAGAATTAATCTCATACCCGGTATGGCACCTATTGCTAAAGCCCCGTACAGGTTAGCTCCAAATGAGATGGAAGAATTGAAGAAGCAGTTAGATGAATTGCTAGAGAAGGGATTCATAAGACCAAGCTCATCGCCTTGGGGAGCTCCAGTCTTATTCGTTAAGAAGAAAGACGCTTCAATGCGTATGTGCATTGATTATCGTGAGCTGAATAAAATCACGATTAAGAACCGTTATCCGCTTCCCAAAATTGATGATCTCGTTGATCAACTTCAGGGAGCTGAATGTTTTTTTGAAAATCGATCTTCGTTCTGGCTATCATCAATTGAAAGTCCAGGAAGAAGATATTCCCAAAACAACTTTCAAAACTCGATATGGTCATTATGAATTCACGGTAATGCCGTTTGGACTTACTAATGCACCCGCTGCTTTCATGGACATGATGAATCGAGTTTGTAAACCTTACTTAGATAAATTCATTATCGTATTCATCGACTATATCCTTATTTACTCCAAAAGTAAGGAAGAGCATGCAAGTCATTTAAAATTCTTGCTTGAACTCCTGAGAAATGAAAAGCTTTATGTTAAATTCTCAAAATGTGAATTCTAACTATCAGAAATTCAATTCCTTGGACATGTCATTAACACTGATGGCATCCAAGTTGATCCTATCAAAATCGAAGCGATATCCAAATGGGAAATCCCTAAGTCACCAACCGAATTCCGTAGTTTTCTCGGTTTGGCTGGTTACTATCGGAGATTTATGCAAGATTTTTCTCGAATTGTTGTTCCATTAACTTATCTGACTCGCAAGTCAGTTAAGTATGAATAGGGACCTAAGCAATCAGAAGCCTTTGAAACTCTGAAACAGAAACTGACACAAGCACCCATACTGGCTTTGCCAGATGGAAACGAAGGCTTTTCAGTATACTGTGATGCTTCAGACACCGGTTTTGGGTGTGTGTTAATGCAAGGGAACAAAGTTATTGCTTATGCTTCCCGACAATTGAAAACCCATGAAAAGAATTATACGACTCATGATTTAGAATTGGGCGCCATAATATTCGCATTGAAATTATGGATGCACTATTTATATGGAGTCAAATTCACCATATTCACTGATCATAAAAGCCTAAAGTTAATATTCAATCAGAAAGAACTGAATATGAGGCAAAGGCGTTGGATGGAAGTCCTGAATGATTACGATTGCGAAATATGTTATCATGAAGGCAAAACGAATGTTGTAGCTGACGCCATGAGTAGAAAAGAACATGAGAAACCTAAATGAGTTCGCGCTTTAAGACTCGATCTCCAAATTGATCTTATTACTCGTATTAAGTAATCTTAAAATTTTGCCTTATAAGAACCAAACCTCGAGAAAGAAGATTTGGGAGGCATGATTGAACAACTGGTTAAAAGTGACGATGATATTCTTAGAATGAATAAGAGAATCTGGGCTCCTATCTATGGAAATGTACGTGAAGAGATTCTCGAAGAAGCTCATAAATCTAAGTATCCGATGTATCCTGGAAGCGATAAAATGTACAAAAACCTAAAAGCCAATTATTGGTGGATGTGAATGAAGAAACATATCGCTATCTATGTTGCAAAATGCTTAACCTGTTCGCAAGTTAAAGCTGAACATCAAAAGCCGTTTGACTTGTTACATCAACTTGAAATTCCTGTCTGGAAATGGGAGATGATAACCATGGATTTCATTATGAAACATCCCCGCACCAGTCGAGGAAATGATACTATCTGGGTTATCATTAACAGACTTACTAAGTCTGCTCATCTTCTTCCCATGAAAGAAACATTCAGCATGTATAAGTTGGCACAATTATACGTTAAAGAATCGTGTCTTTACATGGTGTGCCACTATCTATTGTGTCAGATAGAGATAGTAGATTTACTTTTCGATTCTGGCAAAGCTTTCAAAAATCCCTGGGTACAAAATTGAATCTTAGCACTGCCTACCATCCTCAAACGGACGGGCATAGCGAAAGAACTATTCAAATTCTAGAAGATATGTTAAGGGCTTGTGTTATTGATCTTGGAGGAAGTTGGGATGACCACTTACCTCTAATGGAATTCTCCTATAACAATAGCTATCATACGAGTATACAGGCCGCTCATTTTGAAGCCTTATACGGTCGTAAATGTCGAACTCCAATCTGTTGGTCTGAAATAGAAGAAAATCAGTTATCCGGTCCTGATATAGTTCTGGAAACAACTGAGAAAATCATTCAAATAAAAGATAGATTGAAAGCGGCTCTTGATCGTCAAAAGAGTTATGCTGATAGAAAACGAAAGACGTTAGAATTCAACGTCAGTGATAACGTTCTATTGAAAGTTTCACCCTGGAAAGGCGTTGTAAGATTTGGAAATAAAGGAAAATTAAGTCCTAGATTCGTAGAACCATTCAAAATCTTGAAAAGAGTTGGGCTTGTGGCCTATCAACTCAAATTACCAGAAGAAATGAATGGAGTACATGATGTATTCCATGTGTCAAATCTACGCAAGTGTTTGACAGATGAATCTCTGGTAATACCCCTACACGATGTAGAGGTAGATGAGAAGTTGAAATTTGTGGAACAACCTTTGTAAATCGAGAACAGGCAGGAAAAGAAATTGAAAAGAAAGAAATTGATGACTGTGAAAGTAAAATGTAGCACCAGACATGAACCTGAGTACACGTGGGAATTTGAGTTAGAAATGAAACAGAAATATCCTCACTTGTTCGAAAAATCTCGGGGACGAGATTAAAACAAGGTGGGGAGGATGTAACACCTGCCACAAAAATGGTCAATAAATGCCAAGGTTAGAACCAATAAGGACTTGTATATCTAAAGTACCAAAGTCTAGGGTTAAAAATGAAAATGCTGGAAACAGGTTAGATATCGGATCGATATCTCTTTTCATATCGGTCCGAAGTGAAATCGAATCGGATATCGGACCGATATACACATTCATATCGATCTGCAATTGGTCGAAGGTCGGTTATCGGACCGACATCGATACATAACGGTCCGACAACCTCCCCTCATCCGCAAAATGTGGTGCTGGCACGCTTCTAATGACTCAGCCCTATGATGGGACGTGAGTCTAGATGTCGGATCGACTTGGTCCACATATCGGTCTGACATGCACCAAAAAAATGTGCGGTCCAATAAGATGTTGACGTATAGGGCTGACGTGTGTATAGTCGGATGTCAGACCGACATCCTCTGCCATATCAGTTTGACATGGACCCAAATCACAGCCTACAAATAGTTGGACGGTCTCAGTCAATTTTCTTCATCCCAAACTCGAATCCAACTCTCAAAACTTGTCCCAGGAGATCCCTAGCCCACTCCCGACGATCCCGGTCCAACTCCTGCTCGTTTTAGTGCTCGGTTTAAGAATAAACGCTTATAGAAGTGCTGGTACGCTAGAATAATCAATTTAAGAGGCTAATCTTAGAGGCTCATTTCTATAATCAAGGTGAATACTTTATCTATTTCAAAACTTGTGTCAAACATTTACGTTTATGAAAATGGTCAAATAAAGGTTAAGGAAATAATGCTCAACGTTCTTCTAGGAACAAAGCATTCGGGCCATAAGTATACGTAAAACTTGCAAGGGATACACGGGTCTCGGGTGAGAGTCCCGGATTGTGGCCGGTGCTTATCTTATAACAAATTCGGAGGCGTGGACCTGTTCGTTGTAATACCCTTAACCTTTATGTAATAGTTATAAACGAAATATATGGAACTTATATTTCACATATTGTCAAACGATTAAGTAACGAGTAAAATGACAATTAGAAAGATGAGCTATTTAGACGAGCCCCGACTATTATAGGAGATCGTTTAATAATAATAATAATAATAAAATAGTATTTTTAAAACTTGCTTTGTTTTTAACGAAACTTAAGCTGCCTTGTAGAGCAAAATAAACTTGTCTCAACGACATATTCGTAATTTTATAAAACGTCATATTTTAAAAGTTATAAGAGAAAAACCATGTAAACAGTTGAATTAATTAAAATAATAAAATAATAATAAAATTTTTAACATTAAACATTCATATATATGTATGCAAAACGTCAAAAGTGACGTCGTGAAGTCACATCCCACACCGAGCAGTAAGAAAAAATAGCAGCTTTCATCTCCTATAAATAGGACTCCATATAGGTTCGTTTAAAATATAACTTTTTTTAAAAAAACATTCTACTATAAAGAGAATCTTGAGTTTTTAATACCCTTTTGGGTATTATTAATAGTTTTTTTGAAACATGAGTAGAGAGACTCTATATCAAATTATCGTAGATAGTTTTCAGGTACATTCTCGTTTAAGTTTATGCCTAGTTAATTTAAGTTTATTCCTAGTTAATTTAAGTCTATTTCTAGTTAATTATTATTAGCATTAGTTTTATTATTTTTAAGCATTAGAGTTATTGTTAGCGGTGGGTATTGGGTAACCTAGCATTATCTAGGCATGGATTTGATCACTCATGCTTAAACAAGGCAGCGTTAGCCAATATTAACCATGATAATAACTAGTTAGTTGTACTATTACCTAACCTAGAATTACTTACACTGTATCAGGACCCAAGGATATTATATAATTGTGCTGGCAACTGTTACACAGGTGAGTTACCATGTTTGTTTATAAAAAGTGATAGTATACTCGTCTTGTCTAAACTGGTAATAATGAGAACGTTGTGATATGCGAATATCAGTGGGGGTATAAAGGATCCTTGTATGCTTAATGGATACGTTACGAAAGCTGAAATAGGACCAGGGAGCCCGGTATGGAGTAACCATGCTCTCAGTAACGGATTCCATACCTACGTGATGGATGTGGGGACATTACTGGGGTCAGTATGTCCGTTGTAAAGTGATTATGGGATAGCCAGTACAGTAGTCATAACCCATATTGTGTACGCATAAATGTCAATGTGTTTTTGTAAACTGTGTTGCATGAGCTCACCGGCATTTAGCTGACGTCGTTTTGAGTGTACTTATCATAGGTGACCCGTGAGGACAATTATAAGAACTACTTGATGAATATGGAGCCTAGAAGACCAAGAAGTGTTTAGATGTTATAGTTTTGTAAATAAATAATATGATGTAATCAGATTATTATAAGTTTCAATGAAAGTTCAGTTTACTTCCGCTGTTAAGATTGTATCAATTGTGCATAATCACCCAGGTTCCAGGTGGGGTGTTACAGTTGGTATCAGATACCAAGGTTTTAGCGAATTAGGTATTATAGGAATACTTAAGCTTTAACCGGTAGAGCTTTATAAGATTAAGATCAGACCCAGGCTAGGCCAGTTAAGTTACATTACCATGATTAACACTTACAATTTTTAGGAAATATGTCCGATAAAAAAAGGGTAAGTCGTTCTTTGGAAAAGCACTTACATGGTCCTTTGAGTGGGGAAAAAGAAATAGTATATGTTATGTACTTTATTTCCTAAGCATGTACTACATATATGTTTACTTGTAATATAACTGCTATGTTATAAAGATGTTTGTTATATACGAGTAATTTTTATAATTATATATTTTAATAGGTAAACACAGATGTCAAGATCTAGACACGAACAACAATCTAGACATGAACATGGGTCTAGAATTGAACAAGGATCTAGACAGGAACCGGGGTCTAGACAAGAACAAGGATTTAGACATTAACAAGGGTCTCGACACGAACAAGTTAGCAGTAGGAGAGAAGAAGGTTCTCATAGGGCCCGAACTCCCTCCCGTAGTGTCCGATCCCGATCCGATATGAACACGTACTTAAACACTGAAGCTATCCACAATATAGCTGTGGAAGTGGAAAAGATAATAAAAGGTGCACAAACTAGTAACGTTAACCAATCAGAAGAACGACCTGAAGAGAGCTCAGCTGCCTCCACGCTAGTGCAAGAAAGGGAAAGAGTGGAAGAAAAGAAGAAGGACTGCTGCAACCATACCACTAGAAAGAAAGACTAGATCAAGGGAGTGCACTTATGAGCACTTCATAAAGTGCAAACCACCGTCCTTTGACGAAAGAAAAGGAGCAGTCGAAGCCCAAGACTGGCTCAACCGAATGGAATCTGTATTTTGTTTTATGCGACTGCAACGACCACAACAGAGTGCGGTTTGCAGTGTATATGTTTGAATCTGAAGCACTTCACTGGTGGAATATTGTGGTCCGAACAAAAGGGAAGGATATTGTCAAGCAAATGAGCAGGTCGGAATTCGTTAAAGAATTCCTTGCCAAGTTTTTTCTCCCGAGTGAGAAAGAACAACTGGAAATGGAGTTCTTTCAGTTGAAATTGGGAAACAAGACATACCAGGAATATGTCACCAGATTCAATGAAACATCTCGACTGGTCCCCCATCTGGTCACCATAGAAGATCAGTTGATGAATAGGTTTATTTGGGGATTGCCCTCTGAAATGAGAATATTCATTAAATCTAAATCCCCAAAAACATTTTCAGAAACAGTTGAAGCCGGCGCTATCATGGCTGCCGAGATGTTGCGACGACAAGCTGAATCTCCTGCACCAAAGAGAAAGTGGGAAGAAAAGAAAGAAAACAATCAAAACATTAATTTTAAAAGGCCAAAGGGAATACCTCTCTGCCAGACCTGCAATAAATATCATTTTGGGACATGCCGCCTCCATCCATGTCCCAACTGTAAAAAGACTGGTCATATCCTCCAAGAATGCAAGGAGAAGAAGAAATGCTTTAAATGTGGTGATCCCAACCACATGAGATATGAATGTCCCAAACTCAATAAGAATGATAGACAACAACCGACCCAGCCAAGGGGACGTGCATTTGTACTTACCACGAAAGAAGCCAAGAACACCCCAGATGTAGTCACGGGTACGTATCTTGTAAATGATGTATATGCACGTGTTATTTGATACTGGTGCCAATAGGAGTCTAGTGTCAACTACTTTTAGACCTTATTTGAACCAAGCATCCGAAAGTTTAGGTCACTCTTTTATAGTAGAATTGACTAATGGGAGTCAGAAAGAAATAGTTGACGTCATTAGGAATTGTACTATAAACTTAAACAACCATACTATCCCTATAGACCTAATGCCTATGGAACTTAAAGAATTTGACATAGTCATAGGAATGGACTGGCTAGCACCGTATCGCGCAGAAATTATATGTGATAAAAAGACCGTCCGACTCCGACTACCCAATGGCAAACGTCTAATAGTATCAGGAGATCACACTGACAAGATTAAAAACCCCATCACGGTAGCACAAGCACAGAAGTTTCTAAGAAAAGGGTGTATTTCCTTTTTGGCATATGTCGTAAACACCACAAAGAACCAGAAGATTAAGGACGTGCCAGTAGTACGGGAATACCCCCGAGGTGTTTCCGGATGAACTCCCAGGTGTTCCACCCGATAGACAAGTTGAGTTCGTGATTGACTTAGTACCCGGAACATCGTCGATTGCTAAATCTCCATACAGACTAGCCCCGACAGAGATGCAAGAACTCAAAAAGCAACTACATGATTTACTTGACAAAGGATTTATCCAACCCAGTTCTTCGCCCTGGGGAGCACCGATCCTGTTTGTTAGAAAGAAAGACGGGACGACGCGTATATGCATCGATTATAGGGACTTGAATAAGATCACGATAAAGAATAGATAGCCTTTACCAAGGATTGATGACTTGTTCGATCAATTACAAGGGGCAAGTTATTTCTCTAAAATAGACTTGCGATTTGGATACCACCAAGTGAAAGTTACTCCGGGAGACGTACCTAAAACTGCTTTCAGAAATAGATATGGTCATTACGAATTTTTGGTAATGCCATTTGGACTTACCAACGCACCTGCGATATTTATGGACCTTATGAATCGTGTCTGTAAGCCTTACCTAGATAAATTTGTGATCGTCTTTATTGATGACATCTTGATCTATTCCAAAAATCAGGTGGATCATGAACAACACCTCCGAGCAGTCCTCGAATTGCTCAAAAAGGAAATGCTTTACGCGAAATTTTCCAAATGTGAGTTTTGGATACGTGAAGTTCAATTCCTATGCCATGTAATTAACGAAGAGGGAATTCAAGTTGACCCTATAAAGATTGAGGCCATCAATTAGTGGGAAGTACCAAAGAATCCTACTGAAATTAGAAGATTTCTTGGATTAGCGGGATACTATAGAAGATTTATCCAAGATTTTTCCAAGATTGCAACATCACTAACTATGCTAACCGAAAAAGCTTCCAAGTTCATTTGGGACCCTAGGCAAGAAGAAGCCTTTAGCATGTTAAAGCAAAAGTTATGTACCGCCCCGATACTATCACTTCCCGAAGGAACAGAAGATTTTGTTGTCTATTGTGACGCATCTCATTATGGTATGGGATGTGTACTCATGCAAAGAAGCAAAGTAATTGCCTATGCCTCTCGACAGTTGAAAATTCACGAACGAAACTACACCACCCACGATTTAGAACTTGGTGCTGTAGTGTTTGCACTAAAAATTTGGAGACACTATCTGTACGGTACAAAATGTATAATTTATACTGACCACAAAAGTTTAAAACATATATTTGAGCAGAAGGAACTCAATATGCGTCAAAGACGATGGATGGAATTACTAAGTGATTACGATTGTGAAATCCAATACCATCCCGGTAAAGCCAATGTAGTAGCAGATGCATTAAGTAGAAAGGAGAAGCCCCAACCAATAAGAATTCATGCATCAAGAATAAAGGTTAAAACTAGTCTTCTAGATCAAATTAAGAATGTACAACAAGAATCCCTAAAAGAGAATCATGTTAAGAAAAGAAAGAATGACTGGAAGACAGAAATTATTAAGGGTAGGAAACGATGATATTTTAAGATTCAATAACAGAATATGGGTACCTAGTTTTGGTGGACTACAGGATATGATTCTAGAAGAAGCTCATAAGTCTAAGTATTCTATTCATCATGGTAGTGATAAAATGTATAAGGATCTAAGAAGTAATTATTGGTACCCGGGAATGAAGAAATCCATCGCTCGATATGTAGAGAAGTGTCTTACATGCCTTAAAGTAAAAGCAGAACATCAGAAACCATTGGGTTATCTACAGCAACCAGAGATTCCAGAATGGAAATGGGAGAAAATCACCATGGAATTTTTCACAAAGCTCCCAAGGTCAAGCCATGGCTATGATACTATATGGGTAATAGTAGACAGGCTGACAAAGTCCAGACACTTCTTACCAATCCGTGAGGACTATAAGATGAACAAGCTTGCCCAAATTTATGTTAAAGAAATAGTCTCACGACATGGGGTACCCATATCGATCATATCAGACAGAGATAGTCGTTTCACGTCTAGGTTTTGGAAAAGTTTCCAACAAGAGTTGGGAACCAAGCTTAATCTAAGTACCGCCTATCACCCTCAGACAGATGGGCAGAGTGAACGGACTATTAAAACATTAGAAGACATGCTTCGGGCATGCGTAATCGAGTTTGGTGGAAGTTGGGATAATCATTTACCACTCATCGAATTCGCGTACAACAATAGTTATCACGCCACCATCAAGGCTGCACCTTACGAAGCTTTATACGGAAGAAAATGTCGAACTCCTATATGTTGGACAGAAGTAGGAGAAAGTCAATTGTCAGGACCAGAAATTATCTAGGAGACCACAGAGAAGATAAAGCAAATCAAAGAAAAGATGAAAAGCGCCCAAGATCGACAAAAGAGTTATGGAGATCAAAGGCGGAAACCCTTAGAGTTTCATGTAGGGGATCAGGTAATGCTAAAAGTCTCACCGCTAAAGGGAGTAATTCGATTCCGAAAGAAAGGAAAACTCAAACCCCGTTATATTGGACCGTTTGAAATAACGGCCAAAGTAGGACCGGTAGCATATCGGTTAAAACTCCCAGAACAGCTGGCAGGAATATATAATATTTTTCACGTATGAAATCTGAGGAAGTGTCAAGTGGATGAAGCTCAACAAATCCCTCTAGAAGAAGTGCATATTGATGAAAAGCTCAACTTTGTGGAAGAACCATTACAAATCGAAGATCGAAAGATCAAAAAGTTGCGCAAAAAGGAGATTCCATTAGTCAAGGTCAAGTGGAACGCACGACATGGCCCTGAGATGACATGGGAAGTAGAGGACGAGATGAAGAGAAAATATCCCCAACTATTTAGATAGAGGAAATTGATATATTTGGAAATTAGTGTTAAAGTATGATCATTGGATCTTATATTAGTTGAAAATCCCGACTCAAGGATGAATAAGTATGATCATGGGATCTTATATTAGTTGGAAATCCCGACTCGAGTTGAGTGACCACAATCTAAACAACAACTATTAACTCGTTAACATAGAACATATTGGTGTAGTGACTTAATTAATCAATAGAGTCAACCGCACTCGTGATAGCTTAAGCCTAGTATTAGAATTTATTGGTATTTTCATAAATTTGGGTTACAATGGTAATTACATGCAGAAGGTAGGATTGCTCGCAACATTGACATATTTATACCTATTAAGTTGTCAAAGGTGAGTCGCGTGACTAAACTCCCTTTTTAATTATATTTGAGACTGTTGCATTGTAAAACGTTTATTTACAACTTTTTACTCGTGGAGTATTATGTGAAATAATTCTATGGATTTTATGTTATTATAGCAGTTATTAAGACACTTTTAAGGCGCGAAACATATATGCTAGAGTCAGTACCGTACTGTATGATGGAATATCCATCGGGCGATATACTGGTGTGTATATATGTTACAAACGATTATTATGAATATTGATCTATTAACTGAGTTTTGATTGCGAAAGTAATAACATACAAAACTTGTTTTATTGAGTCGTGTGGTTACGAGCTCACCAACATTATGCTGACGTCTTATTTTAAACATGTTTTACAGATAAGCGCTAGAGGAGCGTAGAGACAGCTCATTGAGATGGGTAGCTGCTGGCTTGAAGGATTTATAAGCTTTGGTAAATTGGAATAAACTTTACTTAGCTTCTTGTGTTTGGAAAAAAATTGTACTAAAATTGGCTTGTTAAACTTTGTAACCTTTGGTAAACACAAGGTTAGCTTCTTGTGTATGCTCTGTTATCAATCGGTCACAGTGGGACCCGCCAGTTGGGGTGTGATATAATCCGTTGGAGACGTTAGGTCACCGTTGAATATATGTAAAGAGATAAACGTTGAGTTTCATTTCCCTATTTCACACAATTTTACTTCTCTCTCGACGAGTAAACCCGGTGTAGACGCCTCCACTTATTACCACCATGCCAGTTGAAGCCATCGCTGGCCACCGCACTACCACTCCCTCGCACCGTCATTGCTTCTACCGACCTCCGTTAATGCCCTCGCGACAGGTTAGTTTTTGTGTTTTTTATGTCGGTAATTACTAATGACTTAAGTTCTTTGTCAGTAATTACCAATGGATTTGCTGAGCATATTTTATTTTAATAAAAATGGAAAAGGGGTTTGCAAGATCGAACCAGAGTCTTCCACCTACAAACACGTAGATCTAACCACTTCGCCTAAGGCACATTAATTGACTAACCCAAATATATTTTATATAACTAAAAGGATAAAAATATACTCAAATAATAATAACAAGTTACCGACGAAGTTTCGTCAGTACTCTATAACACCTGCAAAAATCCAAGAACCAAAATATAGTTCGGTGGACTAAACCGACTAGGCCCAATTGTGATGAAGACCCATTTAAGGCCCAGTTCCTAAATCTTCATGAACTACTCGAGTACGTTAAACAAACAGTCTCACGGTTCATAGAGTATATAAAAGAATAAAAGTATGTGTGCGAAAGAAATCAGCAAGATTAGCTGTTAAAATGTTTAACGTACCGGTGAACGGGTTATTACCATATATCCAGCAAGACAATTATTTAAGATAACAATTAGTAATATTAATTATTAATATTCATTTGGGAAGTTCTTTCAGACTATTTCACACGTAGTGCGCGTACATAAACGTTAAATTGCGTTAGATAGGCAAACAAGCAACGTTAATGTTATGATTATTACTAATACGTAAATTGGTATAAGAAGTATTATAAATACTCAACCTTAGTATTAGAAGTTAATGATATATTTGGATTTTGGAACTTAGTGTTAAAGTATGATCATTGGATCTTATATTAGTTGAAAATCGTAACCCAAGGTTGATTAAGTATGATCATTAGATCTTATATTAGTTGGAAATCTCGACTCGAGTTCAGTGACCACTATCTAAACAACTATTAACCCGTTAACAAAGACCATATTGGTGTAGTGACTTAACAAATCAATAGAGCTCAACCGCACACGTGATAGCTTAACCCTTGTATTAGAAGTTAATGGTATATTCATAAAACTGGGTTACAATGGTAATTACATGCAAACAGTAGGATTGCTCACATATTGGCATATTTATCCCTATTTAAGCTGTCAAAGTTGAGTCGCGTGACTAAACTCCCTTTTTAATTATTGTTGGGACTGTTGCATGCTAAAACATTTATTTACAACTTTTTACTCGTAGAGTATTGTGTGAAATAATTCTATGGATTTTATGTTATTATAGCAGTCATTAAGTTATTGTTAAGGCGCGGGGCATATATGCTCGAGTTAGTACCGTACTGTATGATGGAATGTCCATCGGGAGATATCCCGGTGTGTATATTTTTTACAAACAATTAATATGAATATTGATCTATTAACTGAGTTTTGATTGCGGGAGTAATAACATACAAAACTTGTTTTATTGAGTCGTATGGTTACGAGCTCACCAGCTTTATGCTGACGTTTTTTTAAGCATACTTTACAGATAAGCGCTAGTGGAGCGTAGAGACAGCTCATTGAGATGGGTAGCTGCTCGCTTGAAGGATTTATAAGCTTTGGTAAGTTGGAATAAACTTTACTTACCTTCTTGTGTTTGGAAAAATTTTGTACTACAATTGCCTTGTTAAACTTTGTAGCCATTTGGTAAACACAAGGTTAATAATGTAGTACTTTGACTTCGTCTGTGTATGTTCTGTTATCAATCGGTCAAAGTGGAACCCGCCAGTTGGGGTGTGACATAATCTGTCAGAGTCGTTAGGTCTCCGTTGAATATATCTAAAGAGATAAACGTTGACTTTCATTTCCCTGTTTCACACAATTTTACTTCTCTCTCGACGAGTAAACCAGGTGTACACACCACCACTTATTACCACCATCCCAGTAGATGCCACCGCTGCCCACCGCACTACCACTCCCTCGCACTGTCACTGCTTCTACCGACCTCCGGTCCTGCCCTCGCGACAGGTTAGTTTTTTTATTTTTTTATTTTTCCTTTTTTGTGTAATTTGTGATGTTTATATGCAATTGGTAATCGTATATGTATGAATCGATTATTATAAGTTCATGGATAGAAATGAAATTTGTTCGAGTATGTGTATGTATATATATGCAATTTGTATGTCTATGTGTATAGATAGAAGTGCAATGTGTATGATTTGATTATTGTAAGATAATGTATGTATGGCTTTTGTTTGTAGAAATTAATTATGTCGACTTCCACGAATAGAGAGAGGGTATAGAGAGAAATCGACTCACATGGATGTCTTAGTGCCGAATTTGTCCACGAAGTTGAATGTTTTCTGGGATTTTCCTATTCCAATGATATATATGTTGAAAGGGAAAAATGAAACTACTTAGGGGAACAATTCCTACTATTAGGTGTCCTTAGTCTAAATGACGGCAGAAGATGTGAAGCTCCACTTGAATAAACACGGTTCATGGATGATTATACAATTTGGTGGGGCAATGGTGAAAAAAGACACACTACGACTTATCATTCGTTTCAAGTTTCTAATCTGATAGAAGATGATGTTGAAGGCTGCACTCAAATGGTAATAGATAACATGGTAAATATGAAAGAAAAAAGAATAACCAAATCCGGCAGCAAAAGCAACATTTTAAAATGTCAGAAGATGATTGTGAGCCTTTGTGGGATGGATGTAAAAAATACTCAAAACTAGAAGTTGTTACTCAACTGTTGCATTGGAAAGCATCGTGTAATGTACCCGAGTCAACTTACAATCAACTACTTCACATCGTTAAAGGTATGATGCCTAAGGGTGAGAAACTACCCAGGGTACCCTCTTGTAGATTCTATGATAAAGCGGGAAACAAATGATGCTCGAAGATGATGAGATGCTTAAGATTCACACGTATGTCTTGTTTAACTATATAGAGGTTCAACCTTTCGTTACCTTATATAAAAAACTATATATATACATGGGTTGATAATTTATTTAAAAAACTACAATGGAAATGTTTGATTTGCTATTATGTTGTCGATATTTTTACGGTTTGGTGGGTTGACATTCTCTTTCTTTTTTTAACCATAATAACGAACGTTTTTTTTTATCTTTAATCGGTATTTGGGTTTCTAAATACAAGTTGCAAAGCATACTTTACAATTTAACTTAACATGATATTCATTAAATAATAAGCATAAAATGTCAAATAAAAACACTCCCAATATGATCTTTCATTTAAACACATGTAGTAAACACATATATTAACTAAAAAACACCAAATAAAATAAGCATAAAACCAAACCGTATCAACCAATCGTGTAAATTAAAAAAAAAGTCAAATCGTATCAACAAATAAAATGTTCACTCTTCGAATTGCCACCTTCATATTCGCTCGTCCATTTCCAGTCATATATTAAAAAAATTCAAATAAAATAAGTATAAAAAATAGTTAGATATATTATGAGATAAGTTTACAAATAAATATTAATAATAAAAATACATTTTTAATTATTATTCGGGTTAACCCGATTAACATTTTTTTAACCCAATTACCAAACTGAATACTACCTTCGGGTTCCATCTTAAACGGGTTCGGGTTATTCGGGTTTCATCTTAATCGGGTTTGGCTTAATACGGGTCGGGTTCGGTATTCGGGTTTCGGGTAAAAGGGACACCCCTACGCCCAGTTCAGAAAAAACCATAAAAACACACCGTTAAAAAACATCATATATATATATATATATATATATATATATATATATATATATATATATATATATATATATATATATATATATATAGGGTTGAGTTAGATTGGAAACTCATATGAGTTGTGAAAACTCTCAAAACTCATTTTAGACCACATGTTTTATTACATCATTTTGAATTTTATGGTTGAGATTAAAAGTAAATAAAAAACTAATATTTATTTCAATAACCATTTAATTAAATTGCAAGAATGGCAATATAGTCAATTTACTCTCCAACCATCTTTTCTACTTTTTAAAAAGTCAAACAATCATTTTAACATTTTCTTTCCTCCTTTTTTTAAACCCTTTTATTATTATTATTATTTTAATTTGAACTAAAAAATATTAAGTGATAATTCTTCTTAACTTTTTTTTATATAAAAAAATGAAATTTAAAATTTTATAAAAACAAGTTTTAAAATGTTACATATGTAGCTAACAAAAAGATTTATTTTTTTCAATTTCCGTGTTTTTTTAGTTTTTTTAAGACAATATCTTTTTTATATTCAAAATTTAACCGAGGTCGTTTTACATATATGCAATTAGGAACTAGCAAAATGTTACATATGTAGATAACAAATGTTACATATGTAGCTAACAAACAAAAACTCCATATATATGATCAGTAACTGTTTATTGATTGAACATTAGAATATTTACATTATGTAACTGACAAATGTTACATATGTAGCTAACAAAAAATGTTACATATGAAACATTTGGTAGTTAACTCTGTAAAATTTTACAAGAAGTATAAAAACTCATACATACAATCCATTACAAATGTGTATTCGTTTCTTGTATAACCAATCATTAATATATCTTTATCTTTGTACCACACTCTTTTTTTTCTCATCTCATGGGTTCTAATTTGGGGCGATTAGTTCAACTCCACGGGAAAAAGAAACATTAATCTATAAACATTATGTAACTAGAAAAATGTAACAGCACGTGTTACATACGTAACAACACAAAAAAACGAGAATTTTTTACAATTGTTACATTTTTTTACACGTGAATATTTACAATTGTTACATACGTAACAACACAAAAAAACGAGATTTTTTGTTACACGTGTTACATACATAACAACGCAAAAAAAGTAGAAAAATATTACCCGTTTTTATATGTAACAGCACGTGTTACACACGTAACAACACAAAAAACGAGAATTTTTTACAGCTGTTACATATTTAAAAAAAAAATCTTTGGCGTTTTTTTTTATAAAAAGTGACAAAAATATGTAACAAAACTACACTATTTTAAAAAAGAAAAATTAAACTTCACCCAGAACTTTATCAATAAATAAAAAAAATTAATTTCTATAAATAAACATTCTTTTTGGTGAACCTCCAAAATATATGCAATAAAAAAAAAATCATGATGCTTGTAGGTGCATTGTTTAAAGTGGTTATTAACTTATCGATAAATAAAAAAAAATTAATTTCTATAAATAAACATTCTTTTTGGTGAACCTCCATCCGAGAAAACTATGAGAATATATATTTTTTAATTTCTATTTATTAACTTATTGATAAATAAAAAATTTATATATATAGAAATGGACCTGCATATTAAAAGCCATCACCGCCAGTGTTGAACTTTGCGTAATAAACAGGTGAGAAAACCTCCATCCGACCTAGATCGCTCGTATACGGCAGTGCTGAACTATTGAAGCTGAAATCTTGGGCAGATCTGGAAATGGAGTTGACCGCCGTCACTCATGTTTCTAAGCCATCACCGCGGTTTAAACCACTCGCCATCTAAGTCGTCGGTAGTGGCTTTAATAGAAAACATGGAGAGATTGAGAGAAATGGTGGTGATAGATCTAGAGAGAGGTAGAGAGAAAAATGGTGTTGGTGATTTGATGAAGCTTTTTAAAATAAAAAGAGGATAGAGAGAGATAAAGTCAAAGTGAAAAGAAAAGAGAATGACATATATTATATTATTATATAAAGTCATATATATGCGAAATTACCTAAATACTCTTAATTGATTAAAATATATATTGAAAGGATGTATGAGGTGGATGAATGAGAACCACAAATTGGGGAGTTTCAAATAAAAATTAGTTTTTCGCTAATAAATCTAAGAAATGACAAAAACTTAAAAACGATATCAAACGAACTCCGATTAATCTCATTTCAGCGGCGTTGGAACCGTCTCGTCGAACTCTACCATCTTAGCTTTTAGGGTTTAGATTTTACGTTTGAATTTTAGGGTTTTAGCCTTATGGTTTAGCCTTATGGTTTAGATTTTATGGTTTAGGTTTTTTTTTTTGGGGTGAGGGTGCGGGGTTTAGGTATTTGGGGGTGGGTGGGGGTGGGGTGGTGGTTTTAGGCTTTTCGGGGTGGGGTTGGAGGGGGGTTTAGGTTTTTGCGGGTGCGGGTGGAGGAGGGTTTAGGTTTTTGGGTCCGGGTTAGGGTTCGATGAGACGGTTCCAACGCCGCTAGAATGAGCTCAATCGGAGTTCGTTTGACCCAATTCTTATGATTTTTTAGCGAAAAACAATTTTTTAGTGTAACCGTCCCCTATATATATATATATATATATATATATATACACACACACACACACACACACACACACACACACACACATGGGAAGGTTATATTGGAAACTCGCTTGAGTTGAGAAAACTCAGAGAAACTCAATATAACATACGTTTTTTTAGTCTTTTTTATTACTATTTTCGTCACCAAAAACCTAAAAAAACTAGTGGTTCCCGGCCCCGCCTTCGCGGTGGGATGTATCCACGTAAAACGAAAAAAAGAGTTGAATAAGCTTGTATAAACGAACACTCGCGCCTCGTCGTGGGAAGTGGTCGTTTTTCGCCTACGCCCTGCGGCAGGAGTTTGGTCGTCATCTGTTCAGGCCGTCGAAAACCATAAAAAACGAATACCGACACCGGTTCTGATAATACCAATACTGGCAATAATGTTCGCTCATAATAGGTTTGGGTCGTCATGGTACCATAATGTGACAACCGTGACTTTTATGGTCAACACCTGTGTTAGACGAGTTCGTATAATAATAGTATTATTATTATGTTGAAATATACTTTCATACGAAAGGAACTCCTTAGTGAACGGAAGATAATAGCAAGATTTATTTTGGTGTTATAATGTCAAAAAGTTGATCAAGTTCAGGTCTATACGTGTTAACACCCGAGTCGAGCAGTTTCGTAAAATTTAATTTAAATCCAAAAGGATATATATTTACGAGACGCAAGGACTCGAGAGAAAATATTAAATTCTAACAAGTTATTTTTGGGTAAAATAATGCCACTATTTTTATCGGATATGTTTAAGCGAAAAACCGACACGCGATCGGATACCGCAGGGGCTATAAATACCGCATCTTCACCCAATTTCTCATTTTTCTAAAACTCAGAGAAATTTGAGAGAGAGAGAGTGGAGAGGGCCGGAGAGGTTTCCGGCAAAGTAGTGGTGGTCCGACGGTGGTGCCTGGCGGTCAACAGTGGTCCGGCGCGGTGGCCTGTGGCGGCCGAAGCTCGTTTTTCACCCGGAACCATTTATCGACGCTACGAACGCAATGGTAAGCACAGATTTGTCTAAATCCTTGCTTAAATTGGTTAAAAAGAGTTTTTAAATTCTGTCCAGAAAGTTTTATGCATGCGCAGTCTTAAAGATCGGACGATCCCCGGAAATCCGACCGTTAGAAATGAATGAATTTTGTATATGATCTTGCCAACACATAGATACAAAACCCTACTGGAGGAATGTTTTATCAGAACTCTCTAGGTATGCTTTTCATACCCTCGAATGTGACTGATCGGATTTTCGGATTTGAAAAACTGGGTCTCAAAGAATCGTCGATCCCCGGAGATCCGACCGTTGGATCGTGACGATTATTGGACAGTAGTGTCTTAGCACATATATGAATGTTTTCACCAGAGGAAATTCCGATCAGATGTTGGGAAGTATATTTTTGAATACGAACAGATTGTAACAGTTTCTAGAATCGAAAACAGGAAATTGATCGGGTTGCATGGCCATCGAAACGGCATTGCATGTCAATTTTGAGCATGTGGGATTTCTCGGGAGATAAAACGATCCTAATGGTGTTTTTGGTTCGTATGGCATGTGATACGGGAGGTTCCGCGCACGCGAACCATTAATACGGAATGTATAAACTTTACCCGTTAAGCTTTGATTTTATGTTAGAATAGTTTTATTAGTCATTGGTTGGGAATTGAACCCAAAAATAGTTAGTATTGAGATATTTGGTATTTTTAGTGGTTATTAGGTTATACACTCAACCCCGGTTCACGTGGAACTAATACATTTATTTTTGTACAACAATTGTTTTTAATAGATTTTTATAAACTTTTGATTTATTTTTCAAATTTATTATTTTTCTTTAAAAAAGTGGTTTTAATCAGTAGAATATGTTTTAAAATGAGTATCTGGAAAATTTGGTTATCTATACCTTTATAGATTATTTATTTAAAATTCACACAAGTTTAATACATGGAAATTTGGAAAAAATACTTATGAGTATTGAAAAATTCTGGAAATTGGACAGTGATAGTTATATGATTAACTAAGGCTCCTGTCCAAATGTTATGAAAATTGGAGTTGTTTAAGTATACGTTTAGTATTTATAAAGTTTAAACGGACGATTTAGGGTTTGTATACTTCTGGATAAAATCAGGACTTGAAACTTGGTATGGAATCTTATATTGACTTAAGACTAATATGATAAAATTTTGGTAAAGTTTTGAAGTGTTTACCTATTTTTCTTGAATTTGTAAAATTTTAACATTATTAAATTCATAATAAATAATCTGGATAATTAAAATTTATAAAAATTGGTCATTATTTTTGTATATTATCAATTTGTGGAAGTTTCAAGCAGTAAATTTATGTCTAACTATGGTTTTGAAATTTTGGTCCATTAAAACGTTATAAAAAGTTACTATTTTTTGGAATTTTTGTATAAAATTGTTTTTATAAAACGTTTTAAGGGATTTTGGACAGAAGTATGATCACTTTAAAAACATAAATTTGGACTTTTAAATTGGGTGCTAATATCACACTAAAACTCTAATTTCGGATGTATCGGATTTTCAAACTGTAAACCGGACCTTACGCGCGTAACCGCGTTTTTGATCAAACGAAACCTTGACTTGAGATTTCATTATATATTACTTTATAACTACTGATGTTCTTTATTAAAATCTAAAACTTAAGGTTTTAAGGTCACGAATTTATATAAAAGTCGTTTTACAATTTCTAACAGTTCGTACGCGTTGCACGGGTTTGGGTATGCAACCGATTACATAGCCACTTTTTGTTTTGTTGATTTGGTCACAACATGTAGGAGTCCTAAATGCATTGTTTTTGTCCACTTGACTAGTAGGACTCTGTTAGGACTCGGATTGTATCGGTTTTTGTCGACTGTGTCGCATCACTCGCCCGCATTGTCCAGGTGAGTTTCGTGGCCCCCTTTTTACTTACTGTTTTACTGTTTTTGGGGGAATGTTGTTTCATTTTTTTTATTCACATGTTACATGATACATTAATTACATGAGTTATTTTTTTTTATAATGCCTTAAAGTCCCCAATTTTATGCAATCAATTAGTTGAGCGTAGCCGTTGGGAATTTTGAGTAGTACTACTTGGGTTGACACCCCCGCTCATGATTTGGTCGCGCCAACCAGACTTGTAGGGTCACTTGGGCGCAAAGTTAGCCAATTTTTAGGCGGTTGTTTGCATTAGACTTCCGTATGGGGTACTTTATTTTTATTTCGTCGATGCTTTGATTGCGGCTCATTGTAATATGTTATCTAATACATGTGTACTCGATCAATGGATTTTTGATCACTATGGATTTTTTTTTATCAAAAACTTTTTATAGAGTCGCAAAATCTGCGAACTCACCAACTATTTATATAGTTGACCCGTTTTCGAAACATGCTTTCAGGTAAACAGAATTGAAGAAGAGATTTTTATGAGGGCTCGCTTTTGGATTAGAGCTATTGTTTCTAGTTTTGATTATGTACTTTGGTTGTAGTCAGAAATTTAGACACTTTGTGTCGTTTTAGAGATTTTTTTTGTATTTGTACCTTTGTTAGAAGCATGTAGCATGGTTCAATGTAATGCACAATCTTCCGATTAGTTTCTCTTGTACTTGTGTTCAATGCGATATACCAGTTACATCCCGAATTTCTGCCTTGGAGGGGTGTGACAGACTTGGTATCAGAGCACTGGTTATAGAGAATTAGGTTTACCCGAGACTAGACCTAGACTATAACTCTAAGTTTATTGCATTGAACCGTAGGAATTATATGTGCATTGCATACTACCTCTTGCTTATCTACGACACATTGCTTCGTCATAATCATGTCGTCGTCACAACACTACGCGTACTCTTTGATGATTCCGGTTACGTTTGCGGTAATCTATATTCACCTCTATCTGTCTTGGTGTTACCTCGAGTTGTACCTGTACCTACACCGCACCTGCATCTACTCCAGTTCTGGAGTCGACTTTTTTATTTAACATCTATTGTTTTCACTTTGTGCGGTATATACTTGCTTTGGTAATCTGCTGGATTGGATGGCTAGAACTTTCGCCATGAGATATGGCAGCCATAATTGCTCGATTTAAAGGGAACCCGAGGTGGAGAAGCAGGACTAAACGGGAGAGAACTCTATGGGTCAGAAGACCCATAAATTTTTTTTTTGTTTGTTTGTTTTGTTGGATCATTGTATCCACGTATATGTATAAATTTGTAGCATGACTTGCTCGACTCTGATTTGGGGATCTCTGCCCTATTATTACTGTCTGACTTCCACCACACACTTTTTATTTTATTAGAGGACGCCGGTTGTTCCCCTCTATCGTTACCTCCATCCAACAACAGCCTTAGTCTGCAGATCCATGAGTATTGGTACAAATAATTAAAAGTGATCAGATAGAACATCCACACTTTTACGCGAAAGTGCAACACGATGACGTGATCCAATGAACATTCCAAATTTTTTATTTTAGCTAAGAGCTCGAGATAGAGTAAACACTGTAGGGACCATGCAAAGTAAATTATCATTACGGGTGCACACGTAATCATAATTTGCAGTGCATGAGAACTCTAGTGAGCCTTACTTTCTGAGTTAATGTTCATGATTAATCTATATTTCTAACCCCGATTCCCAGTCATTCGAATATTGATCGAAACTATCGTCACCTTAGGGTTGAGCCAAAGACATCAAATGATGCGATTGGATACCTCATGTGACATGGGAATTTATATCGTCTTTTTATCTTTGAATCGTAATGGATCCAAAACTCTTATCAAGTTTTATTGTGCATGACAATTTAGACCGAGACACTGAAGATATCTGTTCTCAGTTGATTTAACCTCGGTATTTGGACATGATTTGGAAATTATTTGTTAAGTATTGCTTCATTTTTGAGATCTAGCTAAAGATTTTCTCATTTCAATTTTGTTATATGTTTATCAACGCATGTGACGACTCTCGGTCTAGCGTGAATCAGACCTCGACATTTCTGACTCCCCTAATTGATCTTCATGTAACTTTCTCGTAGTTCTGAAGGAACAAGAGAAATTCTAATTTGATCTAATCAACTCCTTACTGAATCTTGAGCAACGGAGATTTTCTCTCATCTATTTTACTTGATAAATCAAATCCCTTGAGAGTTTACTGACCACGTAAATTCAGTATGGGACTTTACAACGCTCGACACTTGTAGTAAGTGTACGACTATCATCGGAGGTATAATCTCGTATTTTATCTTATAATCCAAATGCACTCTAATATCGATGGAGTAACAATATGATGGAGAAATTCCTTAAAGAAATATAAGCTTGTTTTTCTTAAACAATATAACCTTTCTATACGATCGTTCGTATAAATCCTCATTTCGGTGTTTGTCATTCTCAGTATACTCCTGATAAATATTTTTAATAATTCAGTCTTACACCTACTTGAAATTTCCATTGCAAGTGCTCTGCACTCACTATGGTAAATTGGTACACTTAATCCCCGATTCTCTTAACCACGACGCTCATATTGTGGAACCTAACTTGAGAAACTTGTTACTTAGGAGGAGCCATCTTTACAACGTTCATTGTCGTGTTTATTTCTATCATCTGTATTCTTACTATGATCACTGAGCGGCTTTTGCTCAGGTTTCTTTTAGTCGGATTTACAAAAACTTTTTATTTTGGGATAGCTATGGCTTAGTGTGAAACTAATGCCCTTTTTTGTGAACATTGCTACATATGTTTTGCAAATCTTGATTTCTCCTGGTGCTTCGATGTCTTATTGAAAACCATTTTGATGGAGAAAATGAAACTTTATGTTGGAATGATTCTTTTTGTACCAAAAATTTTATTAGTAATCATTCAAAGTTTATTTATGGTGATTATCACTATTTGTTACTCTACGTATACTGTCCTTATAGATCCGAATAGGATAGTCTCATATCCTTTTTGTACTTGTTCTCTCTCAAATGTCATTTTGTTGATTGACTTTTTGATTTCCAACTAGGTAGAGACTTATACGTATCCCTTATTCTCAGCCTCCTGTAATTAGAAAGCCTTAGAGCAACTACTGTTTAGAAACTACTTATTAACACGTGCTCTAGGGAATACGAATCTAAGACATTTAAACACTCACTCCCTCAACTTTATGGCTTAAACCCTTACGCAAAGGATTTTAAGGCTATAACCAGTATGGGTGAAATACGAAACAGTAAGTCATAATGGTACCGTTCGAAAGCCAAGAAAGTTACAGGCATACTGTACTACCAGTTATTGACAGATAATCTATTTGACCCCCTTCAACACGAGATCTAAGGACAAACTTTGAAACCTTATGGTCCATTTTCATCGAATTTAATGGAAAAGCGAGGACCTAAGTTGAAATTTGAAAACCTTATCATTTGAAAGATGTGTCCTAAATCATAGTAGAGCAATTTTGAATTTATTTTTGTGTTCTACGAATTCTTAACCGATTAAAGTTGTACGCTACCACGAAGAGTAATAAGGGACGAATCATAGTTTACTCTGCTCTCTTGAACATCTGCTTGAGATTGCATTATCTTTAAGGGACCTATGAGCATGACGTCCTCACATTTGGCAAATTCCTGAAGATTTACTTGATCCTCTCCTATTTTTTTTACGTCTACTTTATGAGAATCAAACCCCAGGCTAAATTGACAATGATATTATATCAAAGTCTACCATTTTTGTGGGTTATCAAGCTCATAATCATTTTCGGGGGACACTATTTTTATGAGATTATTTTCACAATGTGACTGTTTATTTCCTCATCTAGCTGAATAGCGGATTACTTCCGAATCATTTCAATACACATCAAGAAAGATGTAGACGTCTAATGTTATCCTATCAAATTTGGCCGACTCGATGTGAAGAGTAGACCATCTTTTTGATATGGACTTCTTGTTAAAATTTCAGAATTCCATTTCTGACCGTTAACCAAATTCGATTTCTAGTGTTAGTCAATTCAATGTCCAAATATTGAACTTCCACCTAGTCTTTTAACTAATCTACTTGACTAGATCGTTCTGGATCTTTAGTCACTTTCTCTATCTAGATCTTGTGGTGATTTGATTTTTTAGTATAACTCATTGCTAACCTTGGGCAATATGTTTAGTTGAAAATCATCAAACATGGTTATATTATATCGAGACTAACACGCAAGTTAGTACCGAATCCTAATGCTTTGTGGTTAGGTTACATAGCACCGGGTCATCGCTGACATCTATTTTATGATGATGACTCATTTTCTATAACACTTCATAGGATTAAGTAAATTTGACTCTTAGCAAATTTATCTCGACAGAATCCTAGTATAAACTTCTATGTTTGTTAATCTTCGGTTTAACGACTCGAGTTTGGTACAATCATATTGGTACTCATTATATACTTTCTTTGTAAACCTTTAAGCTCGGATTACTCGTTATTAATTCACTCTCTAATGACTAATAATCACTCTTCAATTCTAGTACAAGAAGTGTGAATCTCGTCCTTTTGTTATGGTGATTTTCAAAATTCCCTTGTATCTACTTATACGGTTATGTTGTATACACACCAACCATGTTGTGTCGCCTTATAACGCAACAACGTACTGACCATTATGAGTAATTACTATTACTAACAATAAGTACATACAATAACCTGAGATTCCACAAAGGGATGTGGGAACAAATTTCAATAGATTTTATTACTAGGCCTGCCTAGAACATTGGGCGACTATGATTTATTTTGGGACATTGTTAATCAATTAACGAGCTCTGCACATTTTCTACTTATCCGAGAGGAGTTCTAGATAGAAAAAATAGCTCGACTGTATAGTAGTGAAATTGTAACAAGCATGGAGTGCCTGTTTCCTTTATCTTCGATACGGATAGTCGTTTTACATCCCATTTCCGGCAGACACTATAGAAAGCTTTCAGAACGCGCTTAGATATGAGCACCGCTTACTATCCTCAAACTGACGGTCTAAGTGAACGAACTATTCATACTTTGGAGGATATGCTCATGGCTTGTGTGATAGAATTTGGATACTCTTTTACCTTGGTCCGATTTCCTTACACTAACAGTGATCACATTACCATTAAATGAGCACCATTGGAAGCTCTGTTTTGACACAAAGGTTGATCACCATTTTGTTGTGTTGAGGTTGGTAATAATCCTTTGATTGGTCTTGTTGTGTACAAACTGAAACTATCTCAGGAGCTTAATGGTATATACGTTGTCTATCGTATATCGAGTCTCAAAAGGTGTTTAACCTACGAATCCGTAATTATATCACCTAAGGAAGTTCGTATTGACGACAAGTTTCATTTTAACGAGGTGTTATATCTCTGTATTCTAAGTATACGATATGATCATCCTTCATAATCTATAGTATTTGTTATATCTGTGACGCATTTTTATTTCAATGGGTCATGGTGATTCTACCGACTCTTTGAACCTTAATAGCACCTCTCCTGTTAAAACTTTATGGTTACTATTTATAATAGTATTCCTTAATGAAAACAAGCAGAATGATATTTTTTCTTGCTTATAAAAAGATACTAAATCATCGGGATTTTGTAACATAATATCATTCTAGATTTGTACCAACTTTGTATACCTGTGTATATCAATTCTATGGCGGATTTGTTAATATTCTGAATAACATCAACAGTGTACCGTTTGGCTGATTCGGTAAAACAATGATCTATAGATTCTTTGGAATTCGAAGGATTTTTCTCATTATTATTCAATTTGCTTTTAAGCCTAACTAGATGTAACATACTCTCGGTTATTCTTAAATCTTGATTTGTCAAATCTCCATGCTATATCTAGGAAACTAGATTTCCCTTGATGATCATACATGAATCAAGTTACGAAAAAGAACTAGTCAACTATTATACCAGTTGAATTTCGGGACGAAATTCTGTTAACTGGGGGAGAATGTGACAACCGTGACTTTTACGGTCAACACCTGTGTTCGACGAGTTCGTATAATAATAGTATTATTATTATGTTGAAATATACTTTCATAAGTAAGGAACTCGTTAGTGAACGGAAGATAATAGCAAGATTTATTTTGGTGTTATAATGTCAAAAAGTTGATAAAGTTCAGGTCTATACGTGTTAACACCCGAGTCGAGCAGTTTCGTAAAATTTAATTTAAATCCGAAAGGATATATATTTACGAGACGCAAGGACTCGAGAGAAAATATTAAATTCTAAAGAGTTATTTTTGGGTAAAATAACGCCACTACTTTTATCGGGTTTGTTTAAGCGAAAAACCGACACGCGATCGGAGACCACAGGGGCTATAAATGCCCCATCTTCACCCACTTTCTCATTTTTCAAAAACTCAGAGAAATTTTAGAGAGAGAGAGTGGAGAGGGCAGGAGAGGTTTCCGGCAAAGTAGTGGTGGTCCGACGGTGGTGCGTGGCGGTCAACGGTGGTCCGGCGCGGTGGCCGGTGGCGGCTGAAGCTCGTTTTTTACCCGGAACCATTTCTTGACGCTACGAACGCAATGGTAAGCTCAGATTTGTCTAAATCCTTGTAAAAATTGGTTAAAAAGAGTTTTTAAATTCTGTCTAGAAAGTTTTATGCATGCGCAGTCTTAAATATCGGATGATCCCCGGAAATCCGACCGTTAGAAATATATGAATTTTGGATATGATCTTTTAAACACATAGATGCAAAACTATACCGGAGGAATTTTTGATCAGAACCCTCTAGTTATGCTATTCATTCCCTCGAATGTGTCTGATCGGATTTTCGGATTTGAAAAACTGGGTCTCAAAGAATCGTCCGTCCCCGGAGATCCGACCGTTGGATCGTGACGATTTTTGGACAGTAGTTTATTACCACATATATTAATGTTTTCACCAAAGGAAATTCCGATCAGATGTTGGGAAGTATATTTTTGAATATGAACAGATTGTAACAGCTTCTAGGATCGAAAACAGGAAATAGATCGGGTTGCATGGCCATTGAAACGGCATTGCATGTCAATTTTGAGCATGTGGGATTTCTCGGGAGATAAAACGATCCTAATGGTGTTTTTGGTTCGTATGGCATGTGATACGAGAGGTTCCGCGCACGCGAACCATTAATACGGAATGTATAAACTTTACCCGTTAAGCTTTGATTTTATGTTAGAATAGTTTTATTAGTCATTGGTTGGGAATTGAACCCAAAAATATTTAGTATTGAGATATTTGGTATTTTTAGTGGTTATTAGGTTATACACTCAACCCCGGTTCACGTGGAACTAATACATTTATTTTTGTATAACAATTGTTTTTGATAGATTTTTATAAACTTTTGATTTATTTTTCAAATTTATTATTTTTCACAGGTTTCAACCTGAGAAAATATGTAAGAAAGTCAACACTAGGTTGGTGAGTTCACAGGTTTCAATCATTTCAAATAAAGCATTTGCGGATTATGTACATTCAATATGTATATCAATAGGTTGCATGCCTATATTCATGTTTTGCTAAAGCGTTCGCAACCGAAACTGACAGTGTGTTTGTTTGTTTGCCTCCAGCTAGGTCTATCAACTCTTACTAATGTGTTAAGGTCAATATAACACCCGTTCGACCTCCAATCGAGTTAGCGCGACTAACACGGGTGGGGTTCGTCAAACCCAGTAGTACTACCAAAATTACCTCGTTCATACCATATTAACGTTCCGATGTGTGTGAGGACTTTTCATGATAGTGTGTTACGCTTAGCCTCAACAGTGATATCATATGAATTACAATAAACCAAAAAGGTTGTGACATGTTTTCTCCCCCAAATAAAAATAGTAAAAGGGGCCGTGAAACTCACCTGCGTTGCGTAGGAGGTAGTATCACACAAGTAAGAGATTTGGTACACGAGTGTTAGCCTGCACGGCTTACGTATGCCCTAGAGATACAAATATAACAGTTAGGGATGCATTGGGATTTGTGACGACGACACGGAAGATTGAACGTCTTAACGTATTCTAAGGACTAAAGAGTATACGAACGTGTCTACGAAATTAGATAAATTTCTTAATATAATCATTAAGGAAAAAGCGTTACGTGTCGTACGTTAATAACAAATACTAAATAAATAAATACATTCGTACGTTAAAGTCGTTTACAAAAGTTAGGAAAATAATATAATTAAATATATTATTGTTAGGTTCGAAGGATTTACTAAAATAGTTATTTGTGTGGAAAAATAATAAATATATTATTTTTAATCGAGTATATAAACGTGGGTAAATAATATAACAATTATATTATTAATTTGATTTGAAACTTCACACGAGGTATAAAACGATACGAAATAATATAAACTATATATTATTTTATAACACGAATCACGGGTTGAAAATAATATAAATATATTATTTTATACGAAGTTATGGTTTGAAAATAATATAAATATATTATTTTAAGAGTGGATAATTAATATAAAAATGGGTTATAAAATCAAAACCGAGCCTACGGTTGTTTTTCGAGTATAAAACACTTTAATATATTAATATAATAACATGGGGTTGGGTTTTAATATCAAAATAATATTAAAAATCGGTTTTAAAAATAAAACTGTGTGGAGAGACTCGAACCCGGGTCTCTCCCACACAAGCACACTGCTTTAACCAGTTCCACCGCTAGGGAATCGCAATATTAAATAAACCAAAATGGTTTTAATCATCTCGGCCATCAAGTCCCTTCCCCCAAACGCGATTTCGAACCCCGGATCATCCCAAATCCGATGAATTCGGCTTCGATTACACCAAATGACATAGGGGTTTTGTTAATTGAGATATGGCGAATCTGAAGTGATGTTTAATTGTAAAACTTACACGTTTTGAATCATTTAATCACGCAAATACGGGCCGAACCCTAGCCCAAGAACACAAGATTAATTATTCGGTATTGATTTGGATTGAAATCATAGGGCTTTTATTAAAAGAGGGGTTGCGAACCTGATCATGTAGTTTAATTTGATTAATATAGTGTCTAATATCGAAAGCCCCAAATCAAAATTCGTAAGAACCCTAGGTTAGTGATTTCAAACAATTTGATGTTATAAGTTTGAATTAGCATAGGGCTTTTGATCTAGACATCGAGACGAGTCTGTGGACATGTTCAATTTCAGTATTCATTACCGAATTGATACGGTTCGATTAAATCCGAAAGTATATGAACCCTAGAACTGGTTCCCGCAGAATTCGATAATGCAAGCCACAATAATCATAGGGCTTTTGATTAACAGGTAAAAACGAAGCTATAGGTGGGTTTAAATACCAGAAATAGTTGTGGATCGACCGAGATTGACTAGGGCGGCTCCGACTTCGCGTACGATTGCTCTTTCACGACTCCGACTTCGATCACAGTGAAATTGATGTGTGGAAATGCTCCAGAGAGTTTCGTAAATCGTGTGCAGGGACTCAATTCGTGAATTGGTATACATGAAATGGTGAATTTGATAGTATTTGTTAGTGAAGTCGACGGTTACGACTATAGTGACATAATTGGGATTAATTCGGTAATTTAACGAGGATTAAAGGTTTAATGATGATCGTGATTGTCATTAAGGTCTATTTCGGTTACGAATTCCAATCGAATTCGACTATACTTCGCGGATTAGTCTTAAGAACATAAGGTTTGACTTTCACAGGTCAAACAGGAACAAGAACTCTTGATTTTGACTTTTAGGGTCAACAGAAATAGAATTGGGCTAATTACAACTTGATCCCTGAAATTTGAATCCAGATATTGACAGAATTAGTCCTTGGGATTTAATTTTGTTAAATAAGTTAAGATGTAACTGGATTTAGTTAACGAGGTTAAGTTTTTAAAAGAATATCTAACGGGATTGTTAACGGCGTTAACATGAAAAGTCCGGATTGTCACATCATCCCCTAGTTGAAAGAAATTTCGTCCCGAAAATTAAAATAAAAAAAATTATGAGGTGTCACATCATCCCCTAGTTGAAAGAATTTTCGTCCCGAAAATTAGAATAGTACCTTAAGAGTTTGAAGTGGATTGCTTGAACAGATGCGGATACTTGCGTATCATCTGATCCTCACGCTCCCACGTGAATTTCGGTCCGCGTTTCGAGTTCCAACGAACTCAGATAATAGGGATTTTACTGTGTTTTAACGTTTTGATTTCCCTATCCATAATTTCCACCGGTTCTTCAACGAATCGCAGTTGTTCATCGATGTGTAGTTCCTCAAGAGGAACCGCAAGTATTTTGTCTGCTAGACATTTCTTCAAGTTCGAGACATGAAAGGCATCGTGTACACCACTAAGTCCTTCATGTAGGTCCAGCTGGTACGCTACTGGGCCAATTCTCTTAACTATCTTGAATGGTCCAACATAACGAGGATTCAGTTTGCCTCGCTTCCCGAAGCGAATTACACCTTTCCAAGGTGAGACTTTGAGTAGAACCATGTCGCCTACTTGAAACTCTAACGGTTCACGATGCTTATCGGCATAGCCCTTTTGACGATCACGAGCTGCCGCCATACGGTTTCGGATTTGAACGATCTTTTCAGAGGTTTCGAATATAAGTTCGGGACCTGTAAGTTGGCTATCCCCAACTCCAGTCCAACAGATAGGAGATCGGCATTTACGTCCGTACAATGCCTCGAATGGTGCCGCCTTGATGATAGTGTGATAACTATTAATGTAGAAGAACTCCACTAGAGGTAAGTGAGACTATTATTTGTGTCTTCATGAAGGATATGATGCCCATAACAGCACCACTCCTTTCACCTTGGACGGAGAGGGTTTCTCCATTAGGAAGAGGAAGGCGAACGATTTTCTCGCGATAGATAATCTCAGCTTGGTTCTTAGTTAATCAGCCCGTTCCGACAATTACGTCGAAACTACCGAGTGTGACCGGCATGAGATCAAAGTCAAATTTATGACTAGTCAGTTCAAGTTTACAACCCTTAAGATCATGGGTTGCTTCTATTATTTGTCCGTTGGTTATTTCTATGGTGTATCTGTTTTCTAACAGTGTTGGGGTTTTTCTTAGTAGGTTGCTAAGTTTATTAGTCATGGAATTCCTATCAGCACTAGTGTCAAATAGTACAGAAGCAAAATAGTTGTTTAATAAGGAATTTACCGGTAACCACGTTGTGGTCATAACGAGCTTTTCCGGATCCTAGCACAAAGGCTCGCCCCTTTGCACCATTCCCTGCATTATTGCCCTGGTTGTTATTATTGCTTTGGTGGTTGTTGTTGTTGTCGATGTCACCCTTCTTTAATTGTGGACAATCCTTCCGGAAGTGTCCCTCTTTTCCACATTCAAAAAAACCTTTGGTAAAACCCGGTTGTTGGAAGGGCTGCTTGGCTTGTAATTCCCATCTGCAGTCTTTGGCAGCATGGCCCATCTTGCCACACCGCTGGCAACGGTTTTTGTCACAAGAACTGAGGTGGTGGTAATTACAGTTGTTACACCTGGGGTGTCTCCCAATATAACCACTTTGATGCTGACTCGAAGAGATCGACTGGTTGAAGTTCTTCGTAGGTTCAAACCTACGATGTTGTTGTTGTTGTGGCTGATTTGGCTGAAATCCCATGTTGTTATTGCTACTGTTAAACTTCCTATTGTTGTTGTCAGTAGACTTGGATGCTGACTTCCTGGGAGGTAATGTCCCTTGGGTAACGGCTTGGTCCATCAGTTTGTGAGCAAGACGGATGGTTTGTTGAATGGTAGTGGGGTTGGATAAAGTAACCATGCTCTGGATTTGTGGTACTAATCCACTGATGAACATTTCGATTCTCTTGTAGGGTGGTGTGACCATGTGAGGATACATCCCCGCTAGTTCATGCGAGCGAGTGGTGTAGAGTTCTATTTCAGAACCCTCCATTTTCAGATTCCAGAATTCTCCCTCGAGTTTCTGAATTTCATCCCTGGGACAGTACTTTTCCTTCATCAGGATCTTGAAATCTTCCCATGGTGATGCATTGGCCATGTCCAGACCTAGCATCTGGACCTGTGCATTCCACCATGTGAGGGCAGGACCCTCTAGAGTTCCCGATGCAAATTTGACTCGGTCGGCCACAGGGCAGTTACACATGGAGAAGACAGATTCAATCTTTTCAAACCATCGGAGTAATCCGACAGCTCCCTCAGCTCCACTGAATGTGTGGGGCTTGCAGTCTATAAATGTCTTGAAGGTACAGACATGCTGATTGTTCTGTGGATGGTTCGCTTGCCCTGGATTGGAAAGAGTAGGTTGGGTTTAGGAAAGAGTGGAATAAATGCGTACCATTGGTTTTCTAGAGTTAACGGTTAACAGGTTTACCTGCAATGTGTGCTGCTAAGGCTTCAGCAACACTGTCATTAATTAACGCAGCCAGTTCGGCTGGTGTCAGGTTTATATTTCCACGACCACCGTTGCGACCGCCACGTTCACATCCGGCCATGATTCTTCATATTCACAAACACAGAAATGAGTAAATACATCGCACATTGACATCACTCAAGTGTAAGCAAACAGAAGGAGATGTGTAAAGACATGTAGGTTTATGATTTCAGTATAAGGCTAACTTAAATCATAAGGCCATAGAATAAATGGTTCAACTCAAAGAGTTCACTAAGATTTTATTGGAATGGGAACATCCTTACCCATTTAGGTTTTTATTTGAAACATAAAAAAATGACAAAATAAGATAAGATAGAATAGAATGGAATATCAAGCTCCACTGCCGGCGGATGAGATGACTGACTCAACATCATCCTCCTCGGGCTCATCCTCAGGCTCAAAATTGGGTACTTCAGCTGGCTCTAAAGCTGCTGCAAGTTGTATCTCTAACTCTCCGATTCTTTCCTGAGATTCTACTTCAGCCTCCTCGAGTACATTCATTCTAGCCTGCAACGCCCTTACCTCGTCCACTAATGCATTATGCAAGCGGTCAGTGCCTGCCAGTTCTGCTACTAGCAGATCTATCCTGTGATCCGTTTGTTTCTCTCCTCTTAACAGACCTGTGATCGCTCCTGCTGCGTCTCTCATATTCCGGATCTCTCGATCCATAGTTGCTACAAATGCTGTAAATGCTTGCTCCAAGTGACAAGGTAGCAATGGTAAACGTGGTCCTGATGATGAAGCTCCAAAGTACGGTGATGGAACTCGTTCCTGTCTAACCCATTTTCTTAGTAAACCAGGGTACCAGTCCCAGTCACTCCTATTCCGGATATGCATAGGCTCTCCATACACAATAGAGTTATCAATGGGCTCAAGCCTACGCCTCTTGGGCTCCGGTGATGCAATGGCAGGAATGTCATGTTCCTGATTGGTAGGTGGTGAAGATGGTGGTGTAGACATAATTCCTGAAACATAAGGAGTAAGTGTCTATGCCAAGTAACTAATGTGTGTGGCTATAGTCTAGAATGCAGTCCTAGTTCTCTATAACCAATGTCTCTGATACCAATCTGTCACACCCCTAAATACCACTAACGGAGTTTTACCGTTTTGGAAGGTGACATACCAGGATCTCAGACATCAGTTACTTCAAACGACACTATATGGGACTTGAAATATAATAACATAAAAGATAAAGGTTCAGAGTGTATATGCGGAAGCGTTAAACGAAAGTAAATGCGCAAAACAACGCGCCCAAATCCAAATACAAACGAAACATAAAGATTATTCAATAGATAATTATTTCAATTGTAGTCCAAGACACATGCATAACTTAACGTGATCCTGAGTGCCAACCTGAGAAAACATGTAAGAAAGTCAACACTAGGTTAGTGAGTTCACAGGTTTCAATCATTTCAAATAAAGCATTTGCGGATTATGTACATTCAATATGTATATCAATAGGTTGCATGCCTATATTCATGTTTTGCTAAAGCGTTCGCAACCGAAACTGACAGTGTGTTTGTTTGTTTGCCTCCAGTCAGGTCTATCAACTCTGACTAATGTGTTAAGGTCAATATAACACCTGTTCGACCTCCAATCGAGTTAGCGCGACTAACACGGGTGGGGTTCGTCAAACCCAGTAGTACTACCAAAATTACCTCGTTCATACCATATTAACGGTCCGATGTGTGTGATGACTTTTCATGATAGTGTGTTACGCTTAGCCTCAACAGTGATATCATATGAATTACAATAAACCAAAAAGGTTGTGACATGTTTTCTCCCCCAAATAAAAACAGTAAAAGGGGCCGTGAAACTCACATGCGTTGCGTAGGAGGTAGTATCACACAAGTAAGAGATTTGCTACACGAGTGTTAGCCTGCACGGCTTACGTATGCCCTAGAGATACAAATATAACAGTTAGGGATGCATTGGGATTTGTGACGACGACACGGAAGATTGAACGTCTTAACGTATTCTAAGGACTAAAGAGTATACGAACGTGTCTACGGAATTAGATAAATTTCTTAATAAAATCATTAAGGAAAAAGCGTTACGTGTCGTACGTTAATAAGAAATACTAAATAAATAAATACATTCGTACGTTAAAGTCGTTTACAAAAGTTAGGAAATTAATATAATTAAATATATTATTTTTAGGTTCGAAGGATTTACTAAAATAGTTATTTGTGTGAAAAAATAATAAATATATTATTTTTAATCGAGTATATAAACGTGGGTAAATAATATAACAATTATATTATTAATTTGATTTGAAACTTCACACGAGGTATAAAACGATACGAAATAATATAAACTATATATTATTTTATAACACGAATCACGGGTTGAAAATAATATAAATATATTATTTTATACGAAGTTATGGTTTGAAAATAATATAAATATATTATTTTAAGAGTGGATAATTAATATAAAAATGGGTTATAAAATCAAAACCGAGCCTACGGTTGTTTTTCGAGTATAAAACACTTTAATATATTAATATAATAACATGGGGTTGGGTTTTAATATCAAAATAATATTAAAAATCGGTTTTAAAAATAAAACTGTGTGGAGAGACTCGAACCCGGGTCTCTCCCACACAAGCACACTGCTTTAACCAGTTCCACCGCTAGGGAATCGCAATATTAAATAAACCAAAATGGTTTTAATCATCTCGGCCATCAAGTCCCTTCCCCCAAACGCGATTTCGAACCCCGGATCATCCCAAATCCGATGAATTCGGCTTCGATTACACCAAATGACATAGGGGTTTTGTTAATTGAGATATGGCGAATCTGAATTGATGTTTAATTGTAAAACTTACACGTTTTGAATCATTTAATCACGCAAATACGGGTCAAACCCTAGCCCAAGAACACAAGATTAATTTGATCGAATTCGGTATTGATTTGGATTGAAATCAATGGGCTTTTATTAAAAGAGGGGTTTCGAACCTGATCATGTAGTTTAATTTGATTAATATAGTGTCTAATATTGAAAGCCCCAAATCAAAATTCGTAAGAACCCTAGGTTAGTGATTTCAAACAATTTGATGTTATAAGTTTGAATTAGCATAGGGCTTTTGATCTAGACATCGAGACGAGTCTGTGGACATGTTCAATTTCAGTATTCATTACCGAATTGATACGGTTCGATTAAATCCGAAAGTATATGAACCCTAGAACTGGTTCCCGCAGAATTCGATAATGCAAGCCACAATAATCATAGGGCTTTTGATTAACAGGTAAAAACGAAGCTATAGGTGGGTTTAAATACCAGAAATAGTTGTGGATCGACCGAGATTGACTAGGGCGGCTCCGACTTCGCGTACGATTGCTCTTTCACGACTCCGACTTCAATCACAGTGAAATTGATGTGTGGAAATGCTCCAGAGAGTTTCGTAAATCGTGTGCAGGGACTCAATTCGTGAATTGGTATACATGAAATGGTGAATTTGATAGTATTTGTTAGTGAAGTCGACGGTTACGACTATAGTGACATAATTGGGATTAATTCGGTAATTTAACGAGGATTAAAGGTTCAATGATGATCGTGATTGTCATTAAGGTCTATTTCGGTTACGAATTCCAATCGAATTCGACTATACTTCGCGGATTAGTCTTAAGAACATAAGGTTTGACTTTCACAGGTCAAACAGGAACAAGAACTCTTGATTTTGACTTTCAGGGTCAACAGAAATAGAATTGGGCTAATTACAACTTGATCCCTGAAGTTTGAATCCAGATATTGACAGAATTAGTCCTTGGGATTTAATTTTGTTAAATAAGTTAAGATGTAACTGGATTTAGTTAACGAGGTTAAGTTTTTAAAAGAATATCTAACGGGATTGTTAACGGCGTTAACATGAAAAGTCCGGATTGTCACATCATCCCCTAGTTGAAAGAATTTTCGTCCCGAAAATTAAAATAAAAAAAATTATGAGGTGTCACATCATCCCCTAGTTGAAAGAATTTTCGTCCCGAAAATTAGAATAGTACCTTAAGAGTTTGAAGTGGATTGCTTGAACAGATGCGGATACTTGCGTATCATCTGATCCTCACGCTCCCACGTGAATTTCGGTCCGCGTTTCGAGTTCCAACGAACTCAGACAATAGGGATTTTACTGTGTTTTAACGTTTTGATTTCCCTATCCATAATTTCCACCGGTTCTTCAACGAATCGCAGTTGTTCATCGATGTGTAGTTCCTCAAGAGGAACCGCAAGTATTTTGTCTGCTAGACATTTCTTCAAGTTCGAGACATGAAAGGCATCGTGTACACCACTAAGTCCTTCATGTAGGTCCAGCTGGTACGCTACTGGGCTAATTCTCTTAACTATCTTGAATGGTCCAACATAACGAGGATTCAGTTTGCCTCGCTTCCCGAAGCGAATTACACCTTTCCAAGGTGAGACTTTGAGTAGAACCATGTCGCCTACTTGAAACTCTAACGGTTCACGATGCTTATCGGCATAGCCCTTTTGACGATCACGAGCTGCCGCCATACGGTTTCGGATTTGACCGATCTTTTCAGAGGTTTCGAATATAAGTTCGGGACCTGTAAGTTGGCTATCCCCAACTCCAGTCCAACAGATAGGAGATCGGCATTTACGTCCGTAAAATGCCTCGAATGGTGCCGCCTTGATGATAGTGTGATAACAAATAAGTCTCATGATGTAGAACCTGAAACATGTGAAAGAATCTGTCAACTACAAAATAGTTGGTGAGATACAAAGGTTTTGACACAGTTTAACAAGTATTTGAGAAGAATTACAATTCACTATGATATATGCATTCTATAATGTAAGTATGAGAAACAAGTATCTTAAACATTGTGCACATCAATCTTCCAACCAAGTTTAGGCATAACCCGCAGGTTACCCTTATAAGTCTCAAGTTTAAAGTTTACTTCAGTAACAATCACCAAGGGCTCCCACCCGAAGGGGTCAATCAATCAAGGTGGATTGGTCAAATGCAATAGATCTATCATTGTTACCATAGGCTTGATCAAAGTTAATGAATATGCTAGTTTTAAGTTTAATCTAAGCATACAAGTCTCAAGTTTAACATAAGAATAAGCATCTAGTCATAGTTGTACAAGAATTGTATAAGTTTATAGTTTTGAACATGTTTCACCCCAAAAGTATAGAAATGAAAAATGGGCTAAGTATACTCACTTGAATTGATGAAGAGTATCCGACACGGATAAGTATTTGCAAGACTTTTAGGGAGAATATCCTCACGATAAGCCTAAGTATGCAAGTCTAAATATTATAAGTAAAAGTCTAAGACAAAAGATCTAGGATTTCAAGATTCAACTAGGGTTCCAAATGGGAGACGGGAAAGATTGTGTTTATAAAGTTTAGATTGAACTTTCGAATAGGAATTTTGAATGACATAAGACTCTAAAATAACATGTAATAAGTTTATTAGTTTAGAATAATTACTAAGTTTAATAGTAATTACTTAAAGCATACTAATTGTTAAAGTTAAATAAAATTATTAAAGGATAACTAATGGTTAAAGAGTTGTAAAAATGTTTAGAACTAGTAATTAATTTTTAAGGATGAATAATTTTTCCAAAAGAATAATTATTTTATTTTAGAATAATCAACGTATATTATTTAAGTCTATTAAGGTTTTAAGTATTGAACATTTGATTTACAAATTACTTTGTAACTAACTAAAGTTTATAAGTTTAAATAGATAACAAGTATATACAAATTTATCAAACAAAATTTCTTATAAAGTCTATGTTTTAGTTACAAGTTTATAAATGTTTTTGATGTGTAGATAGAACCATAAGTTTTTATAAATGTTTTAAATAAGTTCCTTAAGGTTTCTTTCAATTTGTAAGTTTGTAAGTATTTAATTTTATGTTTTAAAATACAAGTTTATAATTATTTGGAAGACAAATAGAGTATAATCATTTCTCTTGTTTTATATTTTTATAAACAAATGGATTTCTTGTTTATATAAAATATAAAATGTATAAGTTTAACATTTATTAAATTAAAGTTTCAAATAAAATAAGTTTATTATATAAAAATAGGAACTTAAGTTTCAAATTTTATAAAAACGATTTCTATTGAATGTCCAAGTTTTATAAATTTTAGAAGTATTCTTTTAAATGTTTAAAACTATTTTTAAAGAATTAAACATTATAGGTTTTAACAAGTTTTAATTAAATAAAATAGTTCTGGAATAAAAAAGTGTAAATAAGATTCATTTTTAAGTTTATAAAAATATCACAGATTTTATAAAAATTATCAAAAGTGTAAAAACTGCTTGGAAATGGATAAAAAAAATGAAATGGGCAAAACCCGGCTCCCCGGATTCGAACTCGGGTCTCGCCCGGGTCACCCACACACACATGCACTTAACCATCCCGCATACGGGTCTCGGTGGCAATATACATGGAAAATCAAATAGATAAGTATATTCCCAAATCGTCCCTAATCCCTTGATGAACCGTAGAAGCGAAATTCGACAAATACTGATCGAATCACCCTCTGTTTATGAGATTAAACAGAGGGCTTTTGGTCCTCTCGTGAAATCGATCGTGATGCATACAAAGATTACCTGATTTGATGTCGATTCGAGGGAGATTGGTTCTGGATTGGACGTCAGTTGTCGCGAGGATCAAATGAGCAATGCCAGTGATGAACGACCAAATTGAGGGTGTGTGTAGTTAGAGGGTGATGTCGCTAGGCTGAGGGAGTCGATATTTATAGTCAGTTTCGTGATTTAATGCCCAATTAGGTGGGGAGGCGACGGGTGGAGTTGTCGAGTTCAAATTCGAAATTGCGCAGGTCTCGGGCCGAGTTTGAGCATTGATGGTTCTTGGGTTACGGTCGCACGCGGGGGTGATGGCCGAGGTTCGTTGAATGTGGACGATTTCGCGATTTGGATGAAATCGTGCTTAAAACCGTGGGTGGCGGGTTTCGAACCTGGGACCAGTTTGGGTCTCGGGTGTTTGATGAAATTACATGAACGGTCCCTGAAGTTCCAAGCTATTGACATTTTATGTTTAACTTAAAGTTTGAGTTTCAATTAAGTTTTTAAAATGACAGCTTTAGTCCCTGGGTTTTTATAGAAGATAATTATGTTTTGTTTCTTTGTAAAAATAAAATAAGCTTTATAAGTTTTATCATTTTACAAATTGACAACACAATTTCTAAGATTTAAGATTCACAATTTTAAGTATTTTTGAAATAAGTTTATAACTTATTTATATAATTACAAACTCATTTGTTTTAAGAATTTTATCAATTTTTTTTGTTTATAAAACTCACATATATATAGACTTATATGTATAAGCATGAATGTTTTCTTTAAAACCATATCAAATAATTGAATATTAATTAAATTAATATCTATCATTTATGTTTTAAATCAATAGTATGAGAAATAGCTTGGGAAATGTTTGATCGGAAAAAACTGGATATTACAGTCTCCCCTACTTTAGGAAATTTAGTCCCAAAATTAAGGTAGAATGGCTTAGTTTAGGATTTGAATCTATGATGCGCACACGTATAATGAGGAGGATACTTTACGTCCCCAAGTAAACTCGGGATTACGTTTAGGTTTCTAAGTGAGTTGTAAGGATAAGATTTCGCTCGAGTTTCTAAGTTTTCGAGGTATATGGTTGCCAAGAGTTTCCCTAAGAGGTATATAGTTTCGTTGAAATATATGAAGATTTGTTTTCAGAAATGCATTTGAGAGAATAACGGATGAACTTCCATTTAAGATTTAAAGTGGGACGCATCACCCGGAATGGATTCGATGACAGTTCAAGAATTTGAGTTTGTAGACTAATACGTTTAAGGATTGCTACGGTACATAAGTCCCGTGGCTACCTTTTACGATAAGTCTTAGATCATAGCACACGACAGAGTTTACTATGTCTTTCCATACGCTGATTTTCATACTTACGTGTGCACCCGCAAGCATTTAAATCGTCGCATAGTCCGCATAGGTCCTTCCGTTTGTGTGTGGATCAAGAAAGAGTACAAGAATTTGTTTAACTCATGACTAGTGTTTCCACGTAAGAGTGATCATTGATTAACGAGTCCCTTAGAGAGAAACGTCATTTGATAATTAAAGAGAAAAGAATGTGACAAGATTTAGAGTTTCAAAGTTTCCTCGTGTTCGAATAAGAATACATCAAACATCGAGTAGTTTAAAGTCTTTACACTTCCCTCGTGTTTGATCAAGAATACGTCAAACCTTGAGTAGTTTAAAAGTCTTATACGTTCCTCATGTTTGAACAAGAATACGTCAAACATAGAATAGTTTAAATTGTGTTTGAACAAGAATACGTCAAACATAGAATAGTTTAAAGTCTTATACGTTCATCATGTTTGAATAAGAATACGTCAAATATAGAATAGTTTAAAGTCTTATACGTTCATCATGTTTGAACAAGAATACGTCAAACATGGAGTAGTTTAAAGTCTTATACGTTCATCATGTTTGAACAAGAATACGTCAAACATAGAATGGTTTAAATTGTGTTTGAACAAGAATACGTCAAACACAGAATAGTTTAAATTGTGTTTGAACAAGAATACGTCAAACATAGAATAGTTTAAATTGTGTTTGATCAAGAATATATCAAGCATAGAATAGTTTAAATTGTGTTTGAACAAGAATACGTCAAACATAGAATAGTTTAAATTGTGTTTGATCAAGAATATATCAAACATAGAATAGTTTAAATTGTGTTTGAACAAGAATACGTCAAACATATAATAGTTTAAATTATGTTTGAACAAGAATACGTCAAACATCGGATAGTTTAAAGTCTCTTAGTTCAGCCTCAGTGTATAGAAGTATACGATTACGTTTTGAGTATAAAGCTGTTATCTAAATACTCTAGTATTTAAGAGAGGTATGGTACAGCGTTTGGAACAGGATTAACCGTTATACGCTTTCTCACAGAAGATTCGAGTTGTCCAGAAGATTTGTGGATCCCGATGTTTGGCTTAGATAGGAGTCAGGGGATGTACTCTGCTAAAGAGAGTAATGTCCTCCTTCCTGCTAGTGTCTAGTAACAAGAGTGAAGTTTTCTCGTATATATGGAATGTACATTTATCAAGTCTTATAGGGTTTGGTTAAGATGGACACACAAAGTTTTCAAGACTAAGAATCCAAGTATAAGTCAGTTGAGTTTCAAGTTTCAGTATTAAGCTTTACATGATCCTTTATTGATCATGTTTAGTTTTAAGAATACGGGATTGAGTATTTGTACAAGTTTTACATGACTCAGAAGTCTCCGATCTTATAGTGGTGTATACGAAGTTTAATGTTTTAGCAACGTGTATTTAAGCTTTTAGTCCCCGTTGTGATTTATAGTAAGTCTTTTACGTGACAAGAGTTGAATGAGGAAAGTCTCCAAGCATAGGGTAACGGGAAAAGTTTCGATAAGGTTTATGATAGTGTGTTTACAAATGATTTATCTTGATTCATAACAGAAAGTATAGTTTTCTTTTGTATAGAATGTAATTAAGATGTTCAAAAACGACGAGTTAGGCATCGATAAGTAGTACAAGTAAGATTTATAAAAGATAGGTGTGATTGTCAAGCGAAAAGTTGGTCAAGTTTACAAGTGTTAAGTCTATACAAGAAGTAAGGATCATGGTTGTTTAGGGTAATGATTCGTAAGTCGTGTTGTTTTTGAAAAAGTGCTTACGAATTAGAAGATTTGTTCAAGATTTATTCCTCAGGTACACGTGTCACTTAGGATTTTTATAGTTTAATGCAACGTTGTTAATTATCTCAAGTACGAACGTAAGTTGCTTTTGACGAAAGTGTTTGGGTAGGTGTGTTAAGTTTACAATGATGAAAGGAAAGTTAAACTAGTAAATGATGACAAGATAAAATTTCAAAATAGTTTCCATTTAGATGTTTCAAAATTGGGACTTCTAGCCCTTACATAATACAATTTAAACGGAAAATTAAAGTGTGTAAGTAAGTTGATTAAATATGTTCAAAAGTTTTTTTTTTATTCATAATACTGAGTTATCATAGTAATACTTTCAAAAATAGTTTTGATTGGAGGTTGATGGGCTAACGAGGAGGATTCCCGGAAGAAGGGGTGGTCACAAGGACTCACTTAAGTACCCTATTTCCCTAGCCAGAACTTCCTCATGGGCCTACAACTTCTCTCAGTTGTTGTCACCGATGTTTGGGTTTATGGTACTATGTCGAGGTTCATTGTGGGTTTAGAGTCTTAAACGTGGAGCTTGTTTATTCTATAGTAGGCTTCTTCCCTTGCGGGAAAATGATCAGGTTACTAATCCCTTTGTTAATGTACTTTAGGTTTAGAAGACGTTAAGTTTTGTTTACAAGAAACGGTGATGTGTAAGTTTTAAGGACGTATGAAGGTTTTGAGATTAAAAGTGTAACAAAGTTTTGAGTTAGTCATAAAATGAAGTTTGCTTGAGTGACGAAAAAAAATGAAATGAGACACAAGGTTTCCCCTTATGTGCCAAGTTTATAAAATAATGAAGTTTGTAAAAGGACTTGTAGGGCAATACATAGTTTTAATGGGCTGTTAGTTCAAGGATCATGAACACTTTGAGATGTATAAAAGTATAGCAAAAGTTTGAGTGAGTTATCTAGAGTAGTTTGGTTGAGTGATGGAAATAAGATGAAACACAAGGGTTTCCCTTTAAGTGTTATATTCATAAAATAGGAGAATTTGTAGAGTAATACATAGTTTTAAGGGTTGTATTACAACGGTCACGAAGTTTATTGGGTAGTATCTATAAATATGAGTTTATGTATATAGTTTTTAAGTATAATCTCGTAAGAATTTCTCCTTGAAGGTAACTCCTTCAGGTCATGACGAGTAAGCATGCTGTCATGTGACAAGACGAGACTTAAGAATCATAGAATAAAGGTTACAGAGGAAAGTTTTTTTGAATCATGAATTTATGAAGTGTATAGTATTTGAGATGGTACTCATTTAGTGCATATCACTAAGTAAGTACTTTGACATATCAAGAGAGATCTAAGCTCACTAATGTTTAGAGAAGTCATGCATTCCTATAAGTGGATACTCATCCCAAGAATTCCCAGGAAAGCATACGGATCCAACGGTTGATTTGGATTTATACGAAATGCTTTCCTTGACAGAATTTCCCAGAATACAGATATCCACCCTTCCGGTCCGCACAAGTTCTCACACATTATCTAGAACTTAAATATTCTTGACCAGAGTTTAGTGGTGGATTAGGCTTGAAGCCTAAGAATGTGTCCTCGATGTGGTAGACTCTTGTAGCATGTAGGTAAGTAGAAACGTAGAATCTCCAAGCGTTCACGTATAAGATTTAAGAATTGAATGAGGAGAGAATTTTCTAGTAAAGGACATGAGATAACTCATGTTTGGGTCTCCTAAGTTATAGTATAGGTCATGTGTCTAATAACCTAATTCCCTATAACCAAGGCACTGATACCAATTTGTCACACCCCAACCGACGACGGATTATACGTCGGGGCGGACGCGGTTGTTCAATAGCACAAGGTTGACTATTAAAGTTTCAATATTTCATTAATAAATAATTTAAGATTCAATACAAGTAAACATAACAAGAATGCAACGTTTAATTGATAAGTAGTCTAGGTCCAAAGCATCCTATGTGATCACAAATAAGTCTCATGATGTAGAACCTGAAACATATGAAAGAATCTGTCAACTACAAAATAGTTGGTGAGATACAAATGTTTTGACACAGTTTAACAAGTATTTGAGAAGAATTACAATTCACTATGATATATACATTCTATAATGTAAGTATGAGAAACAAGTATCTTAAACATTGTGCACATCAATCCTCCAACCAAGTTTAGGCATAACCCGCAAGTTACCCTTATAAGTCTCAAGTTTAAAGTTTACTTCAGTAACAATCACCAAGGGCTCCCACCCGAAGGGGTCAATCAATCAAGGTGGATTGGTCAAATGCAATAGATCTATCATTGTTACCATAGGCTTGATCAAAGTTAATGAATATGCTAGTTTTAAGTTTAATCTAAGCATACAAGTCTCAAGTTTAACATAAGAATAAGCATCTAGTCATAGTTGTACAAGAATTGTATAAGTTTAAAGTTTTGAACATGTTTCACCCCAAAAGTATAGAAATGAAAAAGGGGCTAAGTATACTCACTTGGATTGATGAAGAGTATCCGACATGGATAAGTATTTGCAAGACTTTGAGGGAGAATATCCTCACGATAAGCCTAAGTATGCAAGTCTAAAGATTTAAGTAAAAGTCTAAGACAAAAGATCTAGGATTTCAAGATTCGAATAAGGTTCCAAATGGGAGACGGGAAAGATTGTGTTTATAAAGTTTAGATTGAAGTTTCGAATAGGAATTTTGAATGACATAAGACTCTAAAATAACATGTAATAATTTTATTAGTTTAGAATAATTACTAAGTTTAATAGTAATTATTTAAAGCATACTAATTGTTAAAGTTAAATAAAATTATTAAAGGATAACTAATGGTTAAAGAGTTGTAAAAATGTTTAGAACTAGTAATTAATTTTTAAGGATGAATAATTTTTCCAAAAGAATAATTACTTTATTTTAGAATATTCAACGTATATTATTTAAGTCTATTAAGGTTTTAAGTATTGAACATTTGATTTACAAATTACTTTGTAACTAACTAAAGTTTATAAGTTTAAATAGATAACAAGTATATACAAATTTATCAAACAAAATTTCTTATAAAGTCTATGTTTTAGTTACAAGTTTATAAATGCTTTTGAAGTGTAGATAGAACCATAAGTTTTTATAAATGTTTTAAATAAGTTCCTTAAGGTTTCTTTCAATTTGTAAGTTTGTAAGTATTTAATTTTATGTTTTAAAATACAAGTTTATAATTATTTGGAAGACAAATAGAGTATAATCATTTCTCTTGTTTTATATTTTTATAAACAAATGGATTTCTTGTTTATATGAAATATAAAATGTATAAGTTTAACATTTATTAAATTAAAGTTTTAAATAAAATAAGTTTATTATATAAAAATAGGAACTTAACTTTCAAATTTTATAAAAACGATTTCTATTGAATGTCCAAGTTTTATATATTTTAGAAGTATTCTTTTAAATATTTAAAACTATTTTTAAAGAATTAAACATTATAGGTTTTAACAAGTTTTAATTAAATAAAATAGTTCTGGAATAAAAAAGTGTAAATAAGATTCATTTTTAAGTTTATAAAAATATCACAGATTTTATAAAAATTATCAAAAGTGTAAAAATTGCTTGGAAATGGATAAAAAAAATGAAATGGGCAAAACCCGGCTCCCCGGATTCGAACTCGGGTCTCGCCCGGGTCACCCACACACACACGCACTTAACCATCCCGCCTACGGGTCTCGGTGGTAATATACATGGAAAATCAAATAGATAAGTATATTCCCAAATCGTCCCTAATCCCTTGATGAACCCTAGAAACGAAATTCGACAAATACGGATCGAATCACCCTCTGTTTATGAGATTAAACAGAGGGCTTTTGGTCCTCTCGTGAAATCGATCGTGATGCATACAAAGATTACCTGATTTGATGTCGATTCGAGGGAGATTGGTTCTAGGTTGGACGTCGGCTGTCGCGAGGGTCAAATGAGCAATGCTAGTGATGAACGACCAAATTGAGGGTGTGTGTAGTTAGAGGGTGATGTCGCTAGGCTGAGGGAGTCGATATTTATAGTCGATTTCGTGATTTAATGCCGAATTAGGTGGGGAGGCGACGGGTGGAGTTGTCGAGTTCAAATTCGAAATTGCGCGGGTCTCGGGCCGAGCTTGAGCTTTGATGGTTCTTGGGTTACGGTCGCACGCGTGGGGCGATGGCCGAGGTTCGTTGAATGTGGACGATTTCGCGATTTGGATGAAATCGTGCTTAAAACCGTGGGTGGCGGGTTTCGAACATGGGACCAGTTTGGGTCTCGGGTGTTTGATGAAATTACACGAACGGTCCCTGAAGTTCCAAGCTATTGACATTTTATGTTTAACTTAAAGTTTGAGTTTCAATTAAGTTTTTAAAATGACAGCTTTAGTCCCTGGGTTTTTATAGAAGATAATTATGTTTTGTTTCTTTGTAAAAATAAAATAAGCTTTATAAGTTTTATCATTTTACAAATTGACAACACAATTTCTAAGATTTAAGATTCACAATTTTAAGTATTTTTGAAATAAGTTTATAATTTATTTATATAATTACAAACTCATTTGTTTTAAGAATTTTATCAATTTTTTTTTGTTTATAAAACTCACATATATATATAGACTTATATGTATAAGCATGAATGTTTTCTTTAAAACCATATCAAATAAATGAATATTAATTAAATTAATATCTATCATTTATGTTTTAAATCAATAGTACGAGAAATAGCTTGGGAAATGTTTGATCGGAAATTACTGGATATTACAGTTTGGTCGCGGCAACCAGACTTGTAGGGTCACTTGGGCGCAAAGTTAGCCAATTTTTAGGCGGTTGTTTGTATTAGACTTCCGTATGGGGTACTTTATATTTATTTCGTCGAGCCTTTGATTGCGGCTCATGGTAATATGTTGTCTAATACATGTGTACTCGATCAATCGATTTTTTATCACTTTGGATTTTTTTTTATCAAAAACTTTTTATAGAGTCGCAAAACCTGTGAACTCATCAAATATTTATATAGTTGACCCGTTTTCGAAACATGCTTTCAGGTAAACAGAATTGAAGAAGAGATTTTTATGGGGGCTCGCTTTTGGATTAGAGCTATTGTTTCTGATTTTGATTATGTACTTTGGTTGTAGTCAGGCATTTAGACACTTTGTACCGTTTTAGAGATTTTTTTTTGTATTTGTACCTTTGTTAGAAGCATGTTGCATGGTTCAATGTAATGCACAATCTTCCTATTAGTTTCTCTTGTACTTGTGTTCAATGCGATATACCAGTTACATCCCGAATTTCCGCCTTGGCGGGGTGTGACACATAACGATAACGACACTCGCTATGAGCTACAATACCAAAAAAATAGTCGATTTTGAATACAACTCCGTTTTGAAAAAAAATATATCAAAACGTTGACAAAAAAAAAGATAAAAGCAGCCGTGGATTCCGTTTTTAAAAAATGTTAATTAACAAAAGTTGTTATAGAAAAATAAAATTAATACATAATTAAACAGGTAAAAAGCATAAACTATATATAATATAAAGATAAAAATAAAAAAAATTATATTTTCAATAGCCTGCCTGCCTGCCTGGCTGATTAACTATTCAAAAGCCTTGCTGTTTAATAGTTTAGGTAATTGGAAAATAGAAACGGAAAAATAAAATATGTTGAAATGCTGATGAGTTTTAATGAGAATCAGAACCATAAATGAAGAGTGAAGTCCCTACTCAGATAGTCAGATTTCGGGAGAAGAAAAGGAGGGAACGACACGTGGCTAAAGCCGCCCATGTGAACCAACGAACTCGTGCCTCGAATCCATATTATCCGCGTGTGACGAACCGAGTCAACATCCTTGCCCCCCCTGCTCTGCCCACGTCACCGGCGCCAGTAGCCCCACACCTTTTAACCACCGTTGAAATAAAACGTGTTCTTAAAGACGATAAATATTTGTTATCTTAAAGAAAAATCAAGAAATTTAATTGTAATATTTTTGAGAAATTTCCGACATAGTTACGATTAATAAGTGAAACTTTGACGTGGAATTAATATAGAGTTAAATCCAACAAATAATGTTAACCTAAATGTAATTCTAAAAACAATATAACAACGTTCGTAAGCAGGTTGGTATCCCTTTGGAACATTACGATAGATTAAGGTGTGAGTTCTTGCCCTACTATTTATCGTAGTTTGAGTGTTTAGAAATTTAATACCGGTCCACCAAGAGAGAGTTCTTACCCTACCATTTTTGGAACATTACGAGGGATTAAGGCCTGCTCAAAATGCTCGATTCTCGAAACTCGCTTGAACTAATCGAAAAATGCTCGAAAATATGCTCGTTCGATTTCGGCTCGGTTTGTAAACGAACCAATCGGCTCGGCTCGGTTTGTAAACGAACCGAGCACGAGCAAAGGTACATTCACTCGTTGCTCGTTGTTTGGCTTGAATTAATTTTTAATTTATATATATATATATATATATATATATATAATTAATGAATTAATATTTTATACATTTAAAAATAACTCTTTTGGCCTAATCCATTATGAAAATTTTTACAGTTAATCAAAAGTAGTACAACTTAAAACTAAAATGAAAAAAAAACTTCTTTTGTAATTACGTTATTTCACTAATTCACACTCAGAGCCCTCTACTCAATTCAAATCTCAAATCATCTCTGTCTAAAATCCCTAACTCTAATCGGACGCCACCCTCACGAGCAGTCTTTGAGGCTTTGGGATTTAAGTCTCAAATTGTCTCTCCCTCTTGGTCAGCCTGATGCTTTTACGGCTCACGTTCAGCAACGCCGAGCGACGAGCAGCTTTTAAGGCTTGGCAATTCGAAGGGCACACTAGACTGTAGGGTTGTCCAAATCTCTCGCCGCTCACTCAGAAAATTAATGCTCGGATAATACTCGTTCGATTTTTGGCTCGGTTCGATTTGTAAACGAACCAAGCACAAGCAAAGGTCCTCTCAATTTGGCTCGGCTCGGCTCGTGAACAGCCCTATTCTAAACTCTTTAATTGATTCTCTATTTTATTAATTATTATATCAAAATTTTAACTTTCCTGATGTTATATGTATTTATCTGAAACTCTTGTACGTCTTTGAAATCATATTTCATCATTCATCTTTTTAAATTCATAAACTTTATTACATATGAAAGTATTTAATTAGATTGTAACCATTATTGTGTAGTGTGTGTTTCTAATATAAATTGTGTTGCTAGCTTTGATTATAGCATTTGAAGTTTAACACACTTGATTAATACAACTATGTTATATGTTATTCCCCGCCCCTACTTGTGAGGTTGATCACAGGCTTTTCATTGCGACCTCCACACCATGGCATCAATCATGACGGTGAGTTGAGATTACAGCGTCTGGCATGTGTTTACTCTGAGGAATACCGATTATATATTTCGAGGCATATTGAAGATCCTAGGATATTATTATTTACCAGGTGGGTAGATTGTATGAATGCCATACACCATCACACATCCGTACACTGGCTAGGTACATTCCGCCTGTTTATGTTTATCTTTATGTCATTTATCTAGCTTAATGGGTATTTATATTTTATAACATGATTTATTCTTGAAATCGGTCATGTATATGTGTCACATCCCGCCTCAGGCACCCCGTGAACGTGTGCGAGCTCGATTGGTACCTGCTTTGATTTCAGAGTTTTTATAAAACACAGCGGAAGTCTTTTCACAAGGATCGTTCATTATTTGTATCAACCTCGAGGTTGTATTTATAAATATCAAAACCCAGTTGGAAAACAAAAGTCTCGTATTTATTTCATAAACAACCTTTTCTCATTTGATTACAAAACAAAGTTTGAAACCAAATACATCTCGTCTTATAGACAAGTTCAAGCCACGGGAAATAGTACTATCCAAGGTTGATCAATCCCTTGGTCCTATCTCCTCTTTTTTTTTTAGGATTTCCTATGCACGAGGCATGAGAATCAAGCGTACAAGTTATCATTTTTCAACATTCATTCCTGGGTCAGATCTTATATCTGCCCGTATCCCCTTTTCCTTTTCATTTTATCCACTTCTTGAAAATATTTTGAAAATGAAACGTCAACGTGAACGTCGGTGAATACAATTATCTTGACATAAAATCATTTGGCACAAATAAGTATTAATTTCATAATCACAACTTTATGTTCAATCTACACATTCAGCAGACCCATGTCCTGACTGTATGCGCCACTGTATACACTTGTGTCATGCACAATTGATACAATCTTAACAGCGGAAGTAAACTGAACTTTCATTGAAACTTATGACAATCTGATTACATCATATTATTTATTTACAAAACTATAACAGCTAAACACTTCTTGGTCTTCTAGGCTCCATATTCATCAAGTAGTTTTTATAATTGTCCTCACGGGTCACCTGTGATAAGTACACTCAAAACGACGTCAGCTAAATACTTGTAAGCTCATGCAACACAGTTTACAAAAACACATTGACATTTATGCGTACACAATATGTGTTATGACTACTGTACTGGCTATCCCATAACCACTTTACAACGGACACACTGACCCCCAGTAATGCTCCCACAGCCATCACGTAGGTATGGAATCCGTTACTGAGCGCATGGTTACTCCATACTGGGCTCCCTGGACCTATTTCAGCTTTTCGTAACGTATCCATTAAGCATACAAGGATCCTTTATACCCCACTGATATTCGCATATTGCAGCATTCTCATTATTACCAGTTTAGACATGACGAGTATACTATCACTTTTTATAAACAAATATGGTAACTCACCAATGTAACAGTTGCCAGCACAATTATATAATATCCTTGGGTCTTGATACAGTGTAAGTAATTCTACGTTAGGTAATGGTACCACTAACTAGTTATTATCATGGTTAATATTGGCTAACACTGCCTTTTTTAAGCATGGGTGATCAAGTCCATGCCTAGCTAAGGCTAGGTTACCCAATACCCACCCGTAACAATAACCCTAATGCTTAAAAATAATAATACTAATGCTAATAATAATAATTAACTAGACATAAACTTAAATTAACTAGACATAAATTTAAACAAGAATATACATAAAAACTATCTACAGTAATTTAATATAGAGTCTCCTTACTCGTGCTTCAAATAACTATTAACAATACTTAAAAAAGTATTGAAATCTCAGGATTCTCTTTATATTAAAACGTTCCAAAAACACTTATATTTTAAACCAACCTATATAGAGTACTACTTATAGGAGATGAAAGCTGCTATTTTTTGTTACTGCTCGATGTGGGATGGGACTTCACGACGTCACTTTTGACGTCTTGCATACATATATATGATTGTTTAATGTTAAAAATTTTATTATTATTTTATTATTCTAATTAATACAGCTGTTTACATGATTTTTCTTTTATAATTTTTAAATTATGGCGTTTTATAAAATTATGAATATGTTGTTGAGACGAGTTTATTTTTCTCTACAAGTCGACCTAAGTTTCATTAAAAACAGAGCAAGTTTCAAAAATAATATTATTTTATTATTATTATTAAACGATCTCCTATAATAGCCGGGGCTCGTCTAAATACCTCATCTTTCTAATTGTCATTTTACTCGTTACTTACTCGTTTGACAATATGTGAAATATAAGTTCCATATTTTTCGTTTATAACTATTACATAATGGTTCAGGGTATTACATTCTCCCCACCTTACAAAAATTTCGTCCGCAAAAAACGCAGTTTAGCTTTTTTGTACGCGCAGTACGTGTGAAATAGTCTGAACAAACATCCTAAATGAATATTAATATTTAATATTACTAATTGTTATCTTAAATAACTCTCTTGCTGAATATCTGGTAATAACCCGTTGACTGGTACGTTAAGCTAATCTTGTTGATTTCTTCCGCACACATACTTTTATTCTTTTATATACTCTATGAACCGTGAGACGGTTTGTTAAACATACTCGATTAGTTTATTAAGATTTAGGAACTAGGCTTTAAATTGGTCGTCATCCCAATTGGGCCTTGTCGGTTTAGTCCACCGAACTATATTTTGGTTCTTGGATGTTTGCAGGTGTTACATATTATTGACGAAACTTCGTCGGTAACTTGTTACTATTATTTGAGTATATTTTTTTATCCTTTTAGTTATATAAAATATATTTTTGTTAGTCAATTAATGTGCCTTAGGCTGAGTGGTTAGATCTACGTGTTTGTAGGTGGAAGACTCTAGTTCGATCTTGCAAACCCTTTTCCATTTTTTAATAAAACTTGGTCAGCAAATCCGTCGATAATTGCTGACAGTGCACTTAGGTCGTCGGTAATTACCAATGAAAAAAAAGATAAAAACTAACTTGTTGCGAGGGCAGTAACGGAGGTCGTAGAAGTAGTGACGGTGTGAGGGAGTGGTAGTGCGGTGGTCAGCGGTGGCATGTACTCGGATGTTGTTATTAAGTGGTGGCGTCTACACCGGGTTTACTCGTCGAGAGAGTAGTACAATTGTGTAAAAGAAGGTAATGACAGTCAACGTTTATCACTTTAGATATATTCAGCGTTGACCTAAAGGCTCCGACGGATTATGTCACACCCTAGCTGGCTGGTCCGGGTGTGACCGATTGATAACAGAACACACACAGCCGAAGTCAAAGTGTAAGGCCTCAAACCCAGGAGGCCTCACACGTTGGATTTACTTATAAACACATAGCTCTTAAACGTAAAATGTCATACTAAGCAGCGGAAAGTAAATCATTCAAATTACAAAACTTGTCTTAACAATAGATAACATTGTCTTAACGTTGTTTGAAACATTTAAATAAACGGGATGCTAGATTCTTCCTCAGAGATCGGGTAACTCCTGGTTGCAAGCCTAGCATTCTCGTGTCCAACCATCCTATGTTTAACCTGAGGTGCATGCTAAAAGTCAGCTTCGCTGGGTGACTTCTAACTTTATAGAAATAGAAACTTCAAATATTTTGCCAAGACATAACATTAAACTTCTATAATAAACTGTACATAGCATGAAATAACATAATAAAACATAACATAAGTCAACACATAGATATATCGAATATGCGCCTTATCGTAACCGTCAATTCCAACTTCAAGTATGACACTTTGAAGAGTAATGCACACCAAACTTCAAGCACAGTACTATGGAGAGTAACACGTACCAAACTTCAAGTACATGGTTCCAAATTTCAAGAGTCACGTTAACCCCAAGATGACCGTCATCACCACCAGTTGTATAACGGTTAGCCAGCTAAAAAGGCCCCTAAAAGGTAAGGCTAGACATACATAACATACTTCACTTTGATTCCCGTAGGAACCATGGAAGATTCGTTCATATCATGACTTTCGAAAAACACTTACTTAGTTAAATCATGTGTACGTTTTATTAAATTAACTTCTCGCTAAAATAATTCTAAAACTTCTTTGGCAAACATTTCATAAACATATTTTCGTAAACATCGTTTCGTCAACCTTGTTTCGTCATGTATGCACATCGGCCCAAAACACATTTAAAATGTCATAAAAAGGCATCTAGAATTCACTTGGTTTCTTTGGTATATCCCTGTCGTAAGTCTCAGGATAGGTACGATGCTAAACAACATGTATGAAAGTTAACACGCAAAATCTATCAAAATCTACAAGTGTCTCTTAAACAGTGTCGCCTAGGCAGTATCGCCAGGCAAATGATCAGTGTCGCTAGGCGCACCATCAGTGTCGCAAGAACTTGCGTTCCTGACTTAGCGTCATACAATGATAGTGTCATTGAGATTAGTGTTGCTAAGTGACCTTGGCGACATACTTAAACGTCATCGGGGTTAGTGTCGCCAAATACTTTGGCGACTTACGTTCAAAACGTTTGTATAACATCCATGTAGCTAGATCTAAGGTCTTTAGGCAAAAACATACGTAAAAACCCCTACTTTTAAGATCTAACCCTAGTTTACCCACTTAAACCCAAAAACCCTAAAATCACATATTTAAGCACGAATCTAACCTCAAATCACGTCGTTTTTCTTGCAAATGTGCTAGAGATTGCTGGAGATGATTGTTGTAGTAGATCTTGGAGGTGTTTGAAGCTTTCTCTCTACTCTTTTTCTCTCTCTCTATCCTCCCCTCTCTAGAAATGAAGATGAAGGTGATGAATGAGGGAGGTGGGGTGGAGGCTTGGGTTTAAGGCCCTCCTCCCCTCTTTCTCTCTCTCTCTCTCTCTCCCCCTCTAAGATCTAATCCCGATTGCTTTCTTCTCGACCCAAATTCGATAAAATAATGACCGGGTTTTTCATACGTTACACAAAGTACTACATTACTAACCTTGTGTTTACCAAATGGTTACAAAGTTTAACAAGGAAATTGTAGTACAATTTTTTCCAATCACAAAAAGCTAAGTAAAGTTTATTCCAATTTACCAAAGCTTATAAATCCTTCAAGCCAGAAGCTACCCATCTCAATGAGCTGTCTCTACGCTCCTCCGGCGCTAATATGTAAAACAAGCTTAAAATAAAACGTCAGCATAAAGCTGGTGAGCTCGTAACCATACGACTCAATAAAACAAGTTTTGTATGTTATTACTCCAACAATCAAAACTCAGTTAATAGTTCAATATTCATATTAAGTGATTGTAACATATATACACACACCAGGATATCGCGCGATGGACATTCCATCATACAGTACGGTACTGAGACTAGCATATATGCCCCGCGCCTTACCAGTAACTTAATGACTGCTATAATAACATAAAATCCATAGAATTATTTCACATGATACTCCACGAGTAAAGAGTTGTAAATAAACGTTTTAGCATACAAACATTCCCAAAAATAATTTAAAAGGGAGTTTAGTCAAGCGACTCCCCTTTGACAGCTTAATAGGTATAAATATGCCAGTGTTGCGAGAAATCCTACCGTCTGCATGTAATTACCATTGTAACCCAAATTTATGAATACACCATTAACTTCTGATACTAGGGTTAAGCTATCACGCGCGTGGTTGAGCTCTATTGATTCGTTAAGTCACTACACTAATATGGTCTATGTTAACGAGTTAATAGTTGTTGTATAGATAGTGGTCACTCAATTCGAGTAAGGATTTCCAACTAATATAAGATCCAATGATTATGCTTATTCATCCTTGAGTCGGGATTTTTACTTTAACACTAATTTCCAAATATATCATTAACTTCTAATACTAGGGTTAAGTATTTATAATACTTCTCACACCAATTTACGTATTTGTAATATTCATAACATTAACGTTGTCTGTTTGCGTGTCTAACGCATTTTAACGTTTTTGTACGCGCACTACGTGTGAAATAGTCTGAACAACCTTCCCAAATAAATATCAATAATTAATTTTACTAATTGTTATCTTAAATAATTGTCTAGCTGAATATATGGTAATAACCCGTTGACTGGTACGTTAAACATTTTAACAGCTAATGTTGCTGATTTCTTCAGCACACATACTTTTATTCTTTTATATACTCTATGAACCGCGAGACGGTTTGTTAAACATACCCGAGTAGTTCATTAAGATTTTGGAACTAGGCCTTAAATGGGTCTTCATCCCAATTGGGCCTAGTCGGTTTAGTCCACCGAACTATATTTTGGTTCTTGGATTTTTTCAGGTGTTACAGATTACTGACGAAACTTCGTCGGTAACTTGTTATTACTATTTGAGTATATTTTTATCCTTTCAGTTATACAAAATATATTTTGGTTAGTCAATTAATGGGCCTTAGGCTGAATGGTTAGATCTACGTGTTTTTAGGTGGAAAACTCTGGTTCGATCTTGCAAACCCCTTTTCCATTTTTTGTTAAAATTTGGTTAGCAAATCTATCGGTAATTACTGACAGAGCGCTTAGGTCGTCGGTAATTACCGACGTATTTGCTCCTTAGTGAAAATTTACGGGCCTTGTAATGTGTTATTCCATTGACTTTATTATACAAGTCATGTTTGGCCATAACATGTCATTTTGTTTTCAAACTCATACCGATTTAGTCTCGATGATTACCAAAGGATTGTTATGATATCCACTTTAATTGGGAATACTTATTTGGGTTGGGTTTGTTATATAGTGTGACGTTAGGCTATAACAGGTCATTATGTTGTTAAACATATGCTGCAATACTCTCGGTTATTGTAATATGTTAGTGAACTGAATAGTTTACACGAAGCCACAATAGGGACAACATGTACGAATTAAATTAAAATTTTCAAATCCTAGAAACAAATTACATTACATTTTCAAATATTATACTTGAGCCCATGATCTCCACATATATGCCCATGCGTGCACCAATGGCTCATGCGGGCACCTAGGAACAGTTTCCCGTATATTTACATATGTGCTTACGCAACTAGACACCGCAACCCATACAAATTATATACCATTACATATGCGCCTACGGTAGAATGTGCACACATGTGTAACCAACTCCTGGCACCGACATGAATTTTTGCAATGAACTTAGCAGAATACGCATCGATAACACAGAGTTTAAATTTTGACAACACCAATTCCAACAAAACGCTAATAACGATCTACACTCTATATTAACTCTTCCCACAAACCACACCCGAACAACGAGCAACTTAATTTGAAATACAGCCATTTTAAAATTTACACACCCGTTGGTGAATGTCAAGGATGGTTGCTACTTACATGTATTTTTACCGACGGATTTTCGATGGACATTTCGTCGGTAACGGGCCCCACTCCGACAAACCATGAAAAGCCTATGTGGGAATCTTATCGAAAATCTAATCCGATGATTTTCCGACAGATTACCAATGGATTACTGATGGAATTCTAGACCCACACTGACAGTCGACTGAGGGAAATGTTACCAAACATGTTTCACACACACATTTTCACCTATAGTCATACCAAATAGAAACTGACGTGTGCTCAAATGTAAGACTCTTTGGTACCAACTCGACTATGTGTTAGAAATGAAATTGGTTCAACCTCAACCAATAAGTTGCAACAGCCAAGACACCATAAGTGACAAAAACAATGAAAGAAAGGACGAGGTCCGTAAATATTTCAAAAAGAAAAGATATAGAGCCATTAAAAGTTTTAATGAAAGAGAAGATATGTAATTTTAAATGGACGAAAATTGTAATTTGCTCCAAAATTATGATTGAAAACTTCATAAAAATGGAACTCTATATACCAAAACGAATAAATATTCCCAATTTCTAGTACGGATGAGTATTATATAAAAACTTGTCATGAAGAAAGTTATTGAAAACATTTTATATAACAAAAAGTTAAATAACCATTTTTAGTGATATAAAGACCAACTTGAATGAATTGTCATGCAACATATTCACGAGAATTTGGCTTACTATGCCATAACATTAATTATTAGAAATTTAGTTGCATTTATGACTCTGACATTGATAATTTAACGTGTTCTATAAATTTCTCTTTACTAAAAGGTTCTGTATTGAAATTATTTACAAAAACAGGACCTCTATCCAGTCCATATAAACAACCCATAAATTAACACTCCATCCATTCACACCATCACCTTATATGCCTTCTTTGGGTTATTATTTCACAAAGTGAAGAAGATATGTGGAAGTTGAAGATAGCACAAGGGAATGATCCTTACTTATATAGCACCAACAATTTTGTTGGTAGGCAAATTTGGGAATTTGATCCTGATGCCGGAACTCGAGATGAACTACAAGAAGTTGAATATGCTCGTCAATGTTTTAGAAAAAATCGGATCAAAGGCGTGCATCCAAGCGCTGATTTACTGATGCGAATACAGGTTAGTTTGGATCATATGAAATAAAAAAAAATTGTTGTCAAGTATATTAGTTAAATTAAATTTGATTAGGGTGTATGTCCCATATTATGCATGTGTTTTTCTCATGAATCATAAAACATGATATGATTGTTTAAATAAAATATCAGGTATATTAGAATAATAAATTCCTTTACTTCATCAGTAATAATTTTTTCCCCCAAATATCATTTTAATTTAGAAGTAAAAATGTATATGAGTTGAGATAACAAAGGCAGTTTCATAGGTGAATATTTGTTGAGTACGTATTTCTTGTTTTTTTTTTTTTTTTTTTTTTATCTTTTCAATCAACAACAGGTTGTGCGTTTTGTAACGCCCCAAAATTTTAATTCATTTTAAATGTATATATATGTAGAGACTAGAGTTCATGCTCAGATGCATGAGGCCAAAGAGATTGTGATGTAGTGGTTGAGGTGAGGCCTGAAGTCCCAAGGGACCCGGGTTCAATCCCTGTCACCACCATTAATTTCTGAGACATGCAAATGAGGCCTAGTTCTTATGCTGATGCACCAGGGTTTTACCCACGCCGATCCAGGGTTCGATCCTCGGCTCTCCCTCAAGCCCGGAAGGGTCCGTATTGGGTGAGCTTTTTCCTTGGATGCTCTCCAACTCTGACGCCAAGTGGGCCCGGTTAAGACAACATATTGGCCGGAGTTGGACGAGGCTCTCCCATGTGAGGGGGTGCGACGTCACAACATTCAATGTCGCCGTTAGAAAAAAAAAATCTCAGATGCATGAGAAATTTTACGCCACCTTACGCGAGATCAAATGGATCTTTAGTGCCCCATACGCCACCCCAGATTTAACTATAAAGTCAACCAAGCATTCGGTTAGTAGGTCCTCGATAAGAACAATATGGGCATACGATCAGAGTGCATGGGGAGGTTAAATACTACACACACAAAGTTCGATCTTCACTATTATTATTATTATTATTATTATTATTATTATTATTAATAATTTAAGAATTACATGTATGTTTTATGAGTTAAACATACAATAAAAATATAAAGCCTAGTCAAATAAGACACTCTAATGATGAACACATAACTAATTTTGATTTCCAACAATCTTGTAGTTATCTTGAAGTGAAGTTGTTATAAATATTTCCTTCTTGTTTATCCTCATGATTTGCTTATCCAAATAATTCTTCTTGTGATTATCTTCATAACCTTCTTATCGAAATCAAATTTTGATGGGCTTGTTAGATTTCATAAACTTTGACATTCCAAAGCTAACTTGTAGTCTGATTGTGATCCGCGTTAATGCTCAGATCTTGTTAATTACTTGGACATCATATGTGCATCTTGCTCTTGTTTTTATCTACAAACAAAAGAGCCAATGTGGATCATCATTTGGTAGATTTCGTGTAATCACAAGCAATTTTAGGTTTGAAATACTGTGTTATACACGATCTAAGTTTTTTCAAATCGATTAGTGATCATCACCGATACCATATAAGTTTTTTAACATGGGCTTTATAAAGTGCACCGAAGCTTACACTTGGAGCCAACGACTATGACATCAAAATATGAGATATGAGGTGAATCATGATGGCATTGGGGCTTTGAACTCAGTTAACTTCTTTTGCTTCTTCTTACAAAGACAAGACATTGATCAAAACCTCTAAGAATAAAAAACTCACAGGAAAACACATAACCTAAAAATGATTATTAGCTTGATAATATATCAACTTAAAAAAAACTATATAACAATCATCAAACATGAATATAAAATATAGAACAAAAGCCAGATAATACTGTCACATGGGTAGCCCTAAGAAACACCCCATGTGACTTAGTGTACTTCTTGATTGAATCAGATGACAAAAGCTAACAGACTTTAATGATTTAAGATTCACTAAAGACACAAGAACATGAAATACAAATGAATTGCAACATCAATGCCATGGTACCAGAATGTGAGTATCCATGGAGGATGATTGAAGAAAGTATGATAAGAATTGTGGGTAAAAACTTGAATGTCACATGGATTCTCATCTTCTGGAGAGAGACATAGAAAAATAGATATGAAACAAGAGAGATGATACCCGTATTAGCGATGATAGACGATAAAAAGGACTAAAAATACTCTTATGTGAATGAAATGTGAGATATTTAACTAAAGAAAAATGAGCGTATATGAATGGACCTAGCTATATAGTAAGTGAATTATAGATATTAAAATTGTATTGTTTTAACATAAATATTTGTGATCACCAGTAATGGTAAATAACTAATTAATGTGTAATATTTGTGGATAAATTATAATGTGCAACATTTCTTAAATTTTAGCAACTTTTAATTTAATATATTTTTTTATTAACAATCACATTTTATATTTAATTGTTGCCATGTATTCGATCGTTTCAAGCAAGGTTCGTGACGCTCTCTTTGTACGATAATAAAATATCAGGAAGCTTGAGATAATAAACTTATCACCAAAAAATTTGGCGCGACGTATCATATGCCACTTCCTTTAGCCCAGTTGGGTGTATCCCCACCGCAAACAGACAAGATCAGCGTATGAAGTTTTCTAGGCGACGGCAGGCGGACCTCTGTACAACTCTGGGCAGTTTTTGTTTGATCATTTACCTAGCTACAAACTAAAATTCCAACCAAGTTTCATGGTGTAAATTGTAATACGGAATAAACGAAGAATCACAATCAAAAGACCACGCCAAACGTTTCTTCTTTATTGAATCAGAAATCAACAAAACGAATACAAGGAAATCAAATTGAATTACAAGATCAAGAACTAAAAAACTAAAAGCGCCAAATTCGCTAAGCTTTTTATGCCTAATTACAAGTTAACAGAATGTTAACAAACAAACTTTGAGAATTGACATAACAGCCCCTTAAACGTCTTAAACTGCTTTGCCCTTCATCTTTCCAAACTTGACATTTCTTGCCCAAACGTTATAAACAACTCCAACAGTTGGCTAACCAAGACCAAACCAAACTGTTAACCTTTGACTTTGACCTATCCTTTGACCATTATTGACTTCTACCCACTATATAACAATCTCCACCTTAGTGACTAGAAGTCAATAACCAATAGATCAAGTACCAACTAAGTAATGTTCAAAGAATCCAAACAAAATCCAAACTTGGACCCGGGAACACTCTTAGTCAACATATCTGCCGCATATGACTTTGTATCAACATAATCCACTCTTACCAACTTTGAATTCAACACATCTCTGATAAAATGCAGCTTCACATTAATGTGCTTTGATCTTTCATGAAATACTTGATGCTTTGACAACTGAATTGCTCCCAAATTGTCACACAAAATAACAGCATCAGTAACATGAATTCCCATTTCTGTAGTGAATCCCTTTATCCAAATAGCCTCCTTCATTGCTTCTGTCAAGGCAATAAACTCAGATTCAGTTATTGAAAGTGCTACCGCATGTTGTAAACTTGCTTTCTAACTCACTGTCCCTCCAAACACTTTAAAGACATAACCGGTTATTGACCTCCCTTTATCATAGTCCTTAGAAAAATCCGAGTCCTCAAAACCCTGCACAACATGCTTACTATCAATGCCCTTTCCATATACCAAACCCAACTGCCTTTAGGGGTGTCAATTCTTGATACAACCCAAAACACGACCCGAACACGACATAAAAATAATCAGGTTTTGGCTTTGCCATTTCAACCCGTTTTAAAAAAACGGGTCGGGTTTGGGTTGACCCATTTAATAAAGGGGTCGGGTTCGGGTTGACCCATTTAAAAATGGGTTGACCCAACCTGTTTAGGTTACAAAATATATTTTGTTTTATTTTTCACATTATAGAAACAACTGTTCATTTAGTTTTGTATTTAATGTTTACCATAACCGAACTGAATTATACCAAAACTTTTCTTTTTTTCTTTTCTAGAGATAATTAATCAATTAATTTTTGGTTTACCTTAAATGAATTAGATTTTGGATTTACTACTTTATGATTTTGATTTAGATAAATGGGTTAAATGGGCCAGGTTGACAAGAATTTAAGTGTATCCAGGTTAGGGTTGAAATTTTTTACACGAATAAAAATATGGGTCGGGTTCGGGTTGCATAATTCAACATATAACCCGCCAACCCGATACGATTGACACCCCTAACTACCTTGACCCATTTAGATACCTTAGTATCCACTTAACCCCTTCCCAATGATGCTTCCGTGGATTGCTTAAGTATCTGCTCACAACACTTACTGTAAACCCTATGTCCGGCCTGGTACAAATCATCAGGCACATCATACTGCCAACAGCATTTGCATAAGGTATGTTCACCATCTTCTCTTTCTCTTCATCAGTCACTGGTTAATCCAATCCAGACAATTAACAATGCATTGCCATAGGGGTAACCACTGGCTTACTTTCTTCCATGAAAAAGTTATTTAACACTTTCTTCAAGTAAGACTGCCGAGTCAGTTTTATTGAACCAGTAGCTTTATCTCTCTGAATTTCCTTACCATGTATCTTCTTAGCTTCTCCTAATTCTTTCATATCAAATTCAGACATCAAGACCTTCTTTGTGGCTATAATCTGCTCCTTATCTTTGCAGGCCACAAGTATACCATCAACATATAACAACAAATATATAAACTCCTTGTCGTCATACCCCTTGTAATACACAAAAGTATCATACTTACTTCTTTTAAATCCCTGAGACACTATGAAGTTATCAAACCTCATATACCACTGTCTTGGTGATTGTTTCAGGCCATACAAGGACTTTTGTAACAAGCACACTTTATCACCCTCCCCTTTGACATCAAAACCAAGTGGTTGCTTCATATAAATCTGCTCTTCAAGATAACCATGTAAAAATGTAGTCTTTACATCAAGTTGCTCAAGCTCTATACCATACACTGCAGTTAAGGACAACATGACCTTAATTGAAGTATGATTTATCACTGGAGAAAATATCTCATTGTAATATAGCCCAGCCCCTTGTGTAAAGCCCTTGGCTACCAATCTGGCCTTATACCTTGGTTCCTTCCCTGGCAGGCCTTCCTTAACTCTATATATCCACTTGCAATCAATCAGCTTATGATCTTCAGGTCTGTCAACAAAGTACCCATGTATGATTTTTATACAAGCTATTCAATTCTTCTTTCATAGCTACTAACCACGTATCCTTTTCCTCATAATTAATTGCTTCAAAATAGCTAAGTGACTCATATGTACTTTCTTCTTCAGCTACATTAAACACAAAAGCAGATATATCATCCCTATATCCGATTGGTGGTATAATATGTCTTTTTGGTCTATTATTTGCAATGCTATTTCTGACCTCAGCTCTACTTGAGTTTTCTGCCTGATCATAACCAATACCAATTTCAATCACATCTTCTTGAGGTAACTCCACCTCAATTTCAACTCCATGATTATCATTATCTTGAACAGTTGATTTCCCTTGAATGTCTTTATACATCACATCCTCCTTAAAAAACCACATTCCTGATCATAATAACCCTTGGACTTGCATTCTTTAGCCTCCACAGCCTATATCTTTTGACTCCTTTAGGATATCCCACCATAATACACTTTTATGCCCTTGGATCCAGTTTACCTTGGCTTATGTGTGAACAAGCCAATGATCTAAACACTCTGAGGTTCCCCTATTCTGTTTTTAATCCTGACCACATCTCCATAGACACCTTCATATCTATTGCAGATGAAGGTGACCTATTCACTAGATATACTGCAATTTTCAATGCCTCTGCCCAGAAACTTTTAGGCAGACCAGACCCTATAAGCATACACCTCACCTTCTCTAATAGAGTTCTATTCATTCTTTCTACTAACCCATTTTGTTGAGGGGTTCCAGGAATGGTTAGGTGTCTAGCAATTCCATGTTTCTTACAAAAACTGTTAAACTCTCCATTATAGAATTCCAAACCATTGTCTGTTCTTAACTTTTTCATTTTTCTTTCAGTTTGTGTTTCTACAAGAACCTTCCACTCCTTGAATCTATCAAAGGCCTCTGACTTATGCTTTAAAATATACACCCACACCCAACTTGAATAATAATCAATTAGGGATAAGAAGTATGATGCACCTCCCAAAAAGACATTCCTTGTAGGCCTTCACAAGTCAGCATGAATATAGACAAGAATACCTCTTGTTCTGTGAATCCTAGTAGTAAACTTCACAATCACCTCCTTTTTCTCTTTATCACTCATTGTTGCAGGCAGACCTTCTTCGCCCTTCAAAGCATCAACAACTCCTTGATAAACCAAGAGCGCCCTCATCTTCATTCGAAATTGACTGAAGTCGTTTCTTCCTTTGAATTTCTCGATATCAAACTTTGCAACGTTCACCATCTTCAATCATTAACAAAATTGGATCAATTCGCCTTCTTCGATCAAGCTATCAAGCTCTGATACTAATTGTAAATTGTAATGCGGAATAAACGAAGAATCACAATCAAAAGACCACGCCAAACATTTCTTCTCTATTGAATCAGAAATCAACAAAACGAATACAAGGAAATCAAATTGAATTACAAGATCAAGAACTGAAAAACTAAAAGCCCCAAATTCGCTAAGCTTTTTATGCCTAATTACAAGTTAACAGAATGTTAACAAACAAACTTTGAGAATTGACATAACAGCCCCTTAAACGTCTTAAACTGCTTTGCACTTCATATTTCCAAACTTGACATTTCTAGCCCAAACTTTATAAACAACTCCAACAATTGACTAACCAAGACGAAACCGTTGACCTTTGACTTTGACCTATCCTTTGACCATTATTGACTTCTACCCACTATATAACACATGACATAATTATTCTAGTTTTAATCACCAAGTTTAGCACACACCTAAGATGCAATAATAAGATGATCTTTTTCCACTTATGTAAGTCATCTATACATGAATTTTATTTAGAATTACATTGATTCCAATTTTAACATTTCAATCCTCTTTGAGACTTAGTAATCCCATATTGACATCCATTATTGTCTTTGAGACTGGAAGCCTCGTTATAGTGCTTATTACTTTCCTTAAGAATCGTGACCTCAACTTAGCACCTGCCATTTCCTTAAAGCTATTAATCTCAATTTTATTATGTAATACTTCCTTGAACATTTATAAATCATATCAACACATTTTCAGCCAGTATATGTAAATAGCAATTTATACACATGTATACTTTCTAATATTTAAGAAGTTTGTACTTCCTTTGCCCACAGGACTTCAATCATCAAATTTCCTCCTCCTACTAGTTGACAACCATGTTTCATATAATTAATATGCTAGTATTAAGCATAATATCTTATTAATCAACATATTGCCTATTTTAACTGATTTCCTCACTAATCAAACTCTATTTTACATTTGCAAACTATTGGAATTTATTTATTCTCAATTGAACTTTTAGTTTAGAACTTAAATCTCTTTTTTTTAAGGGCGGATATATTATAAACAAAACTCTCGCAAGTTGGTAGAGGGAAAAAGATACATGGCAAAGAAATGATGCCAATTTGGACATACATTTAGAAGTTGAAGTTACACCACACGCCTCAATCTAAAAGAAACTTTCTCTTTTATTATTAATCCATAGAAATAACACTGACTTTATCTCCTCCATTAAGACTTCAAGAATTTGGGTTTCTCCGTCGAAAATTTTGTCATTTTTGGATTTCCATTTACACCAAAGAGATGTCGAAAATGTTGGTAAATTGAACATGAATGTAATGAACACAATTACTTGCTAATTGAATTGTGAATCATTATAAGACTTTGACTTTTGCAATCTATTTATAGTTAACCCTTTGTAACCGTCACATGAAGAGCGTTGCAAGAACTCCTTTGCATCCATTCTTGTTCCACAACATCGCGACATGTGTCCTTGGTGGTTACGAGGTTTAGGTTCTAACAATCTAACCTCTAGACTTTACATACACATAAATATAAACTAAAATACTTTTAGGAATAACTAAGAGACCCTATACTTTAATATTTAGTTTAGTATTTCAATACTCCCCCCCTTAAACTAAAAATATTTTAAAGAAGGTCTTTCACTTGCTTGAGTTGCCTTTAAAGTAATGCTGGTTCTTCATCCCACACGAGATGGGCCTCTTGATCCTTCTCTTTCTCCTTTTCCTTTTCATTTTATGCATTCATATGCAAAATGACCGTATTCACCACATCCGTGGTATTTGAATTCGTTCTCATTGTTGTTTATTTTACCCGTACTTCTTCCACGTCCTCTTCCTCCTCTAAATGAGCCTCTTCCTCTACCATGATTTTGATCACTGCGTCCTTTTTCATGATGCCAATTTCCGGAATGATTTCTTGAACTTGCTATCATGAGTTTTCCTTGATTATTGTCTTCCGGTTCGTCTTGGCTTTTTAGACGTTCTTCTAAGGCTATTATCCTTCCTTTTGCTTCTTCAAATGACATTTTATCAACTTCTGAATACTGCTCGATAGTTGCCACGGTTGGTAGAAAGTTCTTTGGAACCGAGTTAAGTAGCTTTCTCATAATTGTTTTATCTTTAAGAGTTTCACAAAGGGTTTTAAACTTAGCCCTTATACTACCCAACTTTGCTGAGAAGTCACTTACTGTTTTACTTTCTTTCATCCTCAAGGCCTCTAATTCGCTCCTCAAAGTTTGTAGACGTACCTTCTGAACGAGGTATCGAACTTTACATGTGGGTATTGTGCAATTTGCAATAGGACATCTTCTTGCAATGTTTGGAGAATCATTGCTTTTGTTGTATTGATATTCTTTTCATTTGTTTCGGCCTTACGTTTCCTTGCTCACGGACTGTTGATGTGTTATCATGCTTGTTGTCTTCTTTTCCTGTCATTGTTGCTTTCTTGTTTTTTTCTTGTCTATCTTGTGATTGAACTTGCTTTATCCTTGCCTTTTGTTTCTTGCTACTTGCTTGTACCATGCAGGTTTTTTTTTTGTTTCCACACAGGTCTTGATGCCACGAAGGTCTTGTACCACGAAGGTCTTGCACCACGAAAGTGTTGCACCACGAAGGTGTTGCACCACGGAGGTCTTGCACCACAAAAGTGTTATACCACGCATGTCTTGTACCACGAAGGTGTTATACCACGAAGGTCTTGTTTCTTTACCACAAAGGTTTTCCTTTACCATGAAGGTTTTCCTTGCTATACGAACCACTCATGTTCGGGTTCTTGCTTTTTGTTTACTTGGACGATTGATTCCTTGGTTTTCTTTAAAAAGAAATGGGTTTCAAATTTGATCAGGCCTTTCAAATGATAAAAAAAATGAAGCCCTCAAAGTTGTTTGACTTATAGCACTTCCTTGGCTTTTGGAGACAAACTTGAATTGAGATAGTGGAAGCAATCTAATAATTACGGGACTTTCAAGATTTGAGTGGGATAAACACAACGAATGAACAATATCATCTCTTTAATGATAACATCCAACCGCTCTTTCAAATTTGCTGGTTGTTGATCACGTATAACCCCAATTCGCCAATTTTTTTGCCAAGATTTTTCGATCGCTCCTTCTGATTTCCTACTTGATGATCACAACTTTCCTCCTTTGAAATTCTGAACGAATTTATGAATCAAAATTCTTCTGATAGATCGAGACTGAAACCGGTTGATTCCTCCTTCTTCGTAATCGATTAAATGATTTTCTGATTCAATTGATTTCTTCCGATTCAATGAACAACCGTCACGTTCTTCTTCTTTTTCCTAGATTTGTAACATGTGCTCTGATACCACTGTTGGTATATTGAACACGAATTGAATGAACACAATAACTTGCTAATTGAATTGTGAATAGTTACAAGACTTTGACTTTTGCAATCTATTTATAGTTAACCCTTTGTAACCGTCATTTTGTAACTTTCACTTGAAGAGTTGCGAGAACTATTTTGCATCCACTCTTGTTTCACAACATCGCGCCATGTGTCCGTGGTGGTTACTAGGTTTAGGTTCTAACAATCTAACCCCTAGACTTTACATACATATAAATATAAACTAAAATACTTTCAAGAATGACTAAGAGACCCCGTACATTAATATTTAGTTTAATATTTTGATAGAAAAGACCGCATGTACAGTCTTTTTATAACCAACTGAACCCACGAGAGCCTCTAACACCGAACAACTCCTTAACCCAAAGTCAATATTTCAACCATATGAGGTATTTCTAACCCATTTAACATAAATTCTTAATCCATAGAAATGACGCGGGTTTTGTCTCTTAACTCAATATTTCAAACTGGTTTGACCTGTTTGAACAAAAAGTTATAAAAGTTTATGTTTGAGTGCTTTCAGTTGCATTTTGAACATTTCATGCATATTTGACTTGGTGTAAATAGTCATTTGGGATTTTGGGTTGCACGTTAACCATTTAGACATCAAATACACCATTTACCACCTTAAGCTAAAAATAACCTTTTAATGACATTTTCATCAAAATTAACATTTGGGTCCTCAAACTCCATTGTTTTGATTCAACTTGTTTTAAATAGTAATTTTGACTATTTCGCCTCAATCATCATTGATTAAAATATGCTTTAAATCAAAATCCTCAATTTGGATCAAGTACTTAGAAGTACTTAGAACACATAGTCAATTATTGAATTTTACTATGAAATCATTGATAGTGAATTCCAATGATTTATAGACATCAAGTAGGATGTTTTTAAGTCTATAAGAATCTTAATCTTACTTTAATTCCTTGTTTACATGTTTAAATCTCTATATGAGATGTTTCTAATACATCACAATAACCTTTAATAATATTATTTCTGAGTCTTTTAATACTCACATACATTATATCTGTATATATTTTGGGATGTTACAAGATTATATATTACACCACAATCTTAATGTTATGTAGTTGATCAAAGAAAACGGAATTGATACATTGAGCATACCACCGGTGAGGTTACATGAGAATGAGGAAGTGAATTATGAAGCAGCCACAACAGCGGTGAAGAAAGCAATCCGATTGTTCCGAGCTATCCAAGCAAATGATGGTCATTGGCCCGCAGAATTTAGTGGCCCCATGTTTTACACTCCTCCCCTTGTAAGTTACCGTCTTTTCTACATGTTCATGATGCTTTATTCGAAATATGAGTCACGAATCCCATGATCAGCAACATATCTGTGTCCAGTGACGGATCTAGAACAAAAGTTTACGGGTAGCGAAATTTTTTTTTGACCGTATTTTAATGTAAATGAAACAAAAAATATTTTTTTTACCGTACTTTCATGTAAATGAAACAAATCTTTTTTACCGTACTTTCATGTAATTGAAACAAAAGTTTTTTTTACCGTACTTTCATGTAAACAATTTTTTTTTTACGGTAACATGTGACTGACGAGGCGGACTGCAGAGGCGGAGGACTGCGGTTTGGCGGAAGCGGCGCCGGGCGGTGGTCTCAGCTCAGGTCGAGTGCTCGGTCTCTGACTATCACAGTTCCCGCTCTCTGTCTTTCTTCTTGGCCGGCCGATTGGGTAATTTGGGTTTGAGAATTGAGACTTTGAGGTATTGGGTTTTAATAAAACATTGCTAAAGCCCAAATGTTTTATTAAAACTCAATACCTCAAAACCTTTAATAAAATGTGGGGATTTTTTATAAAGTATTAGGTTTTTTATAAAATTTTGGACTTTTTATGAAGTGTTGAGTTTTTAAAAAAATTTGAGGGATAACGTAATTTTTTCTCAGAGGTAGCGTAAGGGGTAACCGGATACATAAAACCGTAAATTTTTTTTTGCACTGCACGTAAAAGTTGAGGGGTAGCCAAGGTAGGTCTGCCCCTCTGTGTGTCTATATAATTGTATGGAGAAACACAATGTTGGAGTTTGTTGTTAGGAATAAATGATATTTAAAAACTAACTTGATCATGAGGATAAACCTTTGGACGTGTGACTACAAATGGTGTTACAACACAATCTTAATTTCTATCATATGTAAGTGAGTAAATGTTCAATGTGCAGCTTATTGCAATGTACATCAGTGGATCTATCAACACGCATTTAACCAAAGAACACAAGACAGAAATGATACGTTATCTCTACAATCATCAAGTACAAACCATCTCCCTTTCATATCAAGACACAGATATATTCAAATACTTGTTTCATAGTTTAGGTTAGATGCTTACAAATTATTATTACGAATTTGTCAGAACGAAGATGGAGGGTGGGGATTGTGTATCGAGGGACACAGCACAATGATGGGGTCTACATTGAGCTACGTAGCCTTAAGGTTGCTAGGAGAAGGACCCCATGATGGAAATGGTGCGGTGGACCGAGCTAGGAAGTGGATACTTGACCATGGTGGTGCAGCCTCAGTTCCCTCTTGGGGCAAAATTTATCTCTCTGTAATGTTTTTACTCAAATTTCGCATCACGATATATATTAAATATGACCCGATTAACTAACCGTCATACCTTTGTGTGCAGGTGCTTGGGGTATACGAATGGGAAGGGTGCAATCCACTTCCACCAGAGTTTTGGATTTTCCCTGAAGCTTTACCATTTCATCCTGGTACATAAATGACTATGACCCTTTATTTATAACCTAAGAGTACACATATTATGCAATGAACACTCACGATTCGGGATTTGACAGACATATACTTTAGAGAAACTATTTATAAACATCTTGAATATTGAATGAAATAATGTTCATAGGGTTGGTGCAGTGGTGAGCACAACTTCCACTGCCTTTAACCCCTTGAATGTCACGCGATCCCATTGGTTAGCAGGTGGGGTCCCGTGAGTTTACGGGTAATGGGTTCTTCTCACATAGTCAAGGAAAAAAAATATTGAGTGACATGATTTTTGTTTGATCTTGCAATATTATTTTTCCTCTTATGTAGCGAAAATGTGGTGCTATTGCCGGACAGCCTATATGCCCATGTCATACTTGTACGGGAGAAAATTCCATGGTCCAATCACTGATCTAGTTCTGCAACTTCGACAAGAAATTCATCTTATCCCATATCACGAGATAAACTGGAATAAACAACGTCACAACTGTTGCAAGGTAGTTAGAATGATTTATAGTTTTTTAGAGATATAGATAAATGTTAATAGTATTTAAAAATATATCTTAATAAAATTGGGTGCCACGTGACATCATGTAGTGTCAACTAATTAAGATGACCAACAAAGCTTGTGCGGCTCGGAGATGTCCCATCACTGCACACGTAGACACACCCTAAAACACATAGTAAAATTGATCAGCTTTCACCAGTGAATCTATAGTTTAACAAACCACGCTTTGCTTTACAAAATATACATTTAACATTTTAAAACATCCTTTTATAAATATTCAATTTACCCTTATGATATTTCTCACAGTTTAAAAGCCACACTTATCACACCTCAATGTTAGGTGTAGACAGGAATTGGAATTAGTTATGCCCACCATATTGTCAATGTGAGTCCCACATTTTTGCCACCAAAGTGGACTTCCTATTATTCCATAATACACAGACTTTGCACATTCAAAGACCATGTCACGCCCGTAACACAGGACATTCATCTAACCATAGTAGTACCTCCAACAAAGATGTTCCCAGGAAAGAATGACGGGTCTAGAAGAGATTTATACACCGTCCTTTCCTAGACAGAACATTCCGTTCGTCAGATAACTACATACCGGTCAGAAGGTCGCCTTCTAGTTACGGTGACGTTGATATCAAAAACACACAGCGGAAGACTAAATCGTAACTTCTATTAATATCAAAACATTGTTTACATCATGTTTAACAAAAGTTACATCATCCGTTCCTAATAAGGACACGTCATTCGGGACTTATAGTTCCAGGCATGCCCATCATCTAGATCGTTCATCTTTTCATTCTAGTCCTGGAATGCCTTGTCTAATGACTACCTGTGATGCGTTCAAAAACATTTGATAAAACATGGCTTAGCATAAAGCTGGTGAATTCATAAACTAAAGTAGTTTATTAAAATGACCCGCCAAAGTATCTTGAACACATTCATGGGCTTCAACACCTAAATTCATAGATAACTATGAACAATCATTCATTCTATATATAACCAAAAACCGTTCCACAGGTCCTGTCCAACATGTCGTTCCACAGGCAAGTGAAATACAATAATCGCTTAGAATACGTTATATATAAACAATCGGTACAATTGTTTCAAGATACTCAAAATATTTTCATAAATCAATCATGCTAGACAAGGTCATGACTGGGTTCATGCATCACAGTTTAAGAACTCATCTAGACAATATTTCTACTTATTTAATCGGATATATGGCAAACACCTTGGGCAGAGCTCCTAGATAATCATAATATTACTTAATCATACAATCCTAGCTTAATGATTCATAACCAAAGCTTAATGGGAGGTCGGAACCTTACCTCAGCACTATCTACGACAATTTGAAGTCGAATGGCTAGAAACCGGACTCTCGCACGCGAACCAGGGCTCGGGATCGGAACTTCAGAGTGGTAGTGTGTGTAAATGGAGGTGTGGAGTGTGTATAATGGGCTGAGATCAATCATCTATTTATAGGGCAAAATTTGAGGTCGCGACATACCGTTACCAGGCGTGACGGTCCGTCATGGCTTTGCTTGGCGGCTACACACTTCCGGACCACGTAACGGACCGTTACGGTTCGTGACGGTCCGTCACGAGGGTGAGTCACCGGATACATGTCAAAAACCCTAAACCGCTTCCGGTGTATGCGGCATGGACCGTCATGACGCGTGACGGTCTGTCATGAGGCGTAACAGACCGTTATGGCCGGTGACGATCCGTTACAGGCTATTTTTCCAAATTTTCATTTTTGGTCCTTGAACTTTGAATATTCCCATTCTAGCCCCTGAACTTATGAATATTGGCAACTTAAATCCTTTATTTTCTTAGTGAATTTTCAAGGTGTTACAAATCTCCCCTCCTTTAAGAAATTTTGTCTTCAAAATTAAGGTATGAATAGATGAGGATATTTGATTCTCATCTGCTTCTCTAATTCCCAAGTCTTGTTGGCTCGGATCCGACCTTGCCATTGAACTAACAGCATTGGTATTACTTTCTTCCTCAATTTTCGTTCTTGGGTATCTAAAATTTTGATTGGTTGTTCAGTGAAGTGAAGGTTGTCGTGTACGTGTACATCATTTAATGCAATAGCCTGAGTTGGATCAGCTAAACACTTGTGTAAGCAAGATACATGAAATGTATTATGAATCCCTTGTAAAGCTTCAGTTATATCTAACTTGTAGGCTACCGCTCCGATTCTTTCAACGATTGTGTAAGGTACGATATATCTTGGTCCTAACTTTCCACGTTTCCTGAACCTTACAATATCTTTCCAAGGCGAGACTTTTAACATAACAAAATCTCCAACTTGGAATTCTAACGGTCATCGTCGTCTGTTAGCATAACTCTTTTGACGATCCTGAGCAGCTTTCAATCGTTGTTTAATCTGGACTATTTTATGTGTTGTTTCCTGTATCACTTCGGGTCCAGACAACTGACTGTCTCCTATTTCTGTCCAACAGACAGGAGTTCTGCACTTCCTCCCATATAGTGCTTCAAATGGTGCATGACTGAGCTTATCTTTGAGAGTACTGAATGCTTCTTCTTGTTTCATGCCCTATTCAAACTTTGCTGCTTTCTGAGTTAAAGCAGTCAAAGGCGTAGCAATCTTGGAGAAGTCTTGAATGAATCTTCTGTAGTAACCGGCTAATCCAAGAAAGCTTCTGATTTCTGTTGGAGTCTTTGGGGCTTACCATTTCATAATTGCTTCAATCTTACTTGGGTCCACTTGTATTCCACGGTCGTTCACAACGTGCCCAAGAAATTGTACTTCTTGTTTCCAAAATTCACATTTGGAAAATTTTGCGTACAATCTTTCTTTTCTAAGGGTTTCTAGAATGATTTTGAGGTGCTCGATATGTTCTTCTTGACTTTGGGAATAGATAAGAATATCATCAATGAAAACAATGACAAATTTATCAAGGAAAGGTTTACAGACTTGGTTCATTAGGCCCATAAATGCTGCGGGGGCATTTGCTAGACCAAATGACATGATCAGGAATTCATAGTGACCATATCGGGTCCGGAAAGCAGTCTTAGGTACATCTTCTTCTTGTACCTTTAACTGATGATATCCTGATCTAAGACCAATCTTTGAGAAATACTTGGCTCCTTGTAGTTGATCGAACAGATCATCTATTCTAGGCAACATATATTTATTCTTTACAGTCAGCTTGTTTAATTCCCGATAATCGATGCACATCCTCATGCTACCATCATTCTTCTTTACAAATAGGACTGGTGCTCCCCATGGTGAAGTACTAGGACAAATGAACCCTTTGTTTAAGAGTTCTTGGATTTGTTTCATGAGTTCTTTTAATTCAAAAGGAGCTAGACGATAAGGGGATTTTGCAATAGGCTTAGCTCCAGGAATGAGTTCAATTCGGAATTCGATTTGACGATCGGGTAGAAGAACGGGTAATTCTTTCGGAAAGACATCCGGGTGATCACAGACTACAGGAATATCCGCAATCTGTCCTTCGGGTTTAATGTTTAGAGCATGGAGTATGAATTTACCGTTTCCCTTAATTAATTCTTTCTTAGCTTTTGCTATGGAAATTATTTTAATCTTATTGTTATTACTATCACCCTGAATCATCAAATTAGTTTTATCTAGTTTCTTAATCTTGACCGTTCTCTGGTCACAATTAATCTGGGCCTGGTATTGGTTTAACCAATCCATCCCTAGTATAACCTTATATTCATTCAAGTTCATCGGCATTAGCGCAACTAATACCTTATCGTCACCAATTCGGTTATCCTATTCTGTTCGCCACTTTCCATTTCAACGACGTAGGCATGAATAAGTGGAATCGGTCTTACGCCTAAATATGGGGTAAATGCACATGAAACAAAAATTTTATTCTCCCCTGTATCAAATAAAATCTTGGCGTAAATATTATTAACTAAGAAAGTACCTGCTACCTCCTTAGCTTTATTTTTCTGTTCATTTCCACTTCCTAAGACAAACACTCGTCATGTTCCTTTATTCTGGCCACCTATTATCTGTTTAGGTGGTTTAGGATAAGAAGTCCTATAATGCCCTATCTCTCCACAGTTAAAGCATTTAATATTTGGGCATTGGGTTGCCAAATGGCCAAACTTCTGACAAGTCTGGCATTTCATTCCCTGATTGGCTCTATCAGGGTTGGGATTAAATCCTCCTTTTCCGGGAAACTTACTATTTCCCGGTTTGAACTTGTAAACAACTTCTTCTGGTTTCCTCTTGTGATCGGTCTTCGGTGGCTCTTGTGCTGCCACCTCATCATACATTATCGCACTCTTTTCAACGACTAAATCTATCGTCTTGGATGAGATAGATTTTACTAAGGTACGAACCTTAGGAGGTAAACCTTGGACATAACATTTGATTCTTCTTGACTCGAGAGTAACCAAATGTGGTACCAGTTTAGCCATTTCTTTGAATTTGGTTGTGTACTCCTGATGAGTCATGGTTCCAGCTTCGAACCACAGAAATTCAGTTTCAATCTTGTCCACATCATTTTTTGGACAGTATCTCTTTACCATCAAAGACTTGAGATCTTCCCAAGTCATTCTATCAGTCACAACTTTTCCTTTCGTGTGCTTGACTGATTCCCACCAGTCAAGGGCCTCCTCTTCAAATGAATGGGCAGCAAATTTTACAGCTTGGTCTGATCTGCATTCCCTCATCTTTATGACAGCTTCCATTGAGGTGATCCACTGCAAGGCTGCAATGGCATCCTTCTTTCCACTGAATGGTTTGGGATGGCAGTCGTTGAAATTCTTGTAGTTACATCTGTGGCTATGAATTCTTGTACTCTGGTTTGTCATTCCAACTGTTTCATGAGTTCGGGTGGTGCCTACATTGTTTCCTACCAGAGAGGTTTGTAGGGTATCTTCCGTTCGAGGCATAGCATCACTTGTTCCCTCATTCCGGTTTCCCAGATTGTTATGATTCTCCCTTCTCCTAAGAGCATCATTAAGGATTCCGGGTAGAGTTGTTTGAAGAACTCGGGTGACCTCAGATGCCACTGCTCCTTGAAATTGAGTTTCAGTAATAATGACTTCTTCCACTGGTTGCTCGGGTTCAGTATTCGTATTTATGTTTTCATTTGGATCAGGGTTTGTATCGTGGGTACGAGACCTAGTATTGGACATCCTACTCCTACCTCTTCTTCGTCCTCTACCATGTCCTATCATTTGTACCTATACACAGATGCATAACATCAGAATTCGTATAACCGGTCATAATCCAGAAATTCAGAAATTAATAACATTTGGCCAAAATGCCTTTAATTATCTGATTTCTAGGTATTTCCTGTTATAGGTCATACTGACTGTATACACCTAACTTATCCTGAGCCATTCCAGACTAATCTCAGAGTCTTAGTTTAAGTCTAGACACTATTTCTGTAGTATCTAAATCCCTTAAACTGAGGCTCTGATACCAACTTGTCACGCCTGTAACACAGGACAGTCATCTAACCAGAGTATACCTCCAACAGAGATGTTCGCAGGAAAGAACGACGGGTATAGGAGAGATTAATACACTGTCATTTCCTAGACAGAACATTCCGTTCGTCAGATAACTACATACCGGTCAGAAGGTCTCCTTCTAGTTACGGTGACGTTGATTTCAAAAACACACAGCGGAAGACTAAGTCGTAACTTCTATTAATATCAAAACATTGTTTACATCATGTTTAACAAAAGTTACATCATCCGTTCCTAACAAGGACAAGTCATCCGGGACTTATAGTTCCAGGCATGCCCATCATCTGGATCGTCCATCTTTTCATTCTAGTCCTGGAATACCTTGTCTAATGACTACCTGTGATGCGTTCAAAAACATTTGATAAAACATGGGTGAGCATAAAGTTGGTGAATTCATAACCTAAAGTAGTTTATTAAAATGACCCGCCAAAGTATCTTGAACACATTCATGGGCTTCAACACCCATAGATAACTATGAACAAACATTCAGTATATATATAACCAAAGATCGTTTCACGGGTCCTGTCCAACATGCCATTCCACGGGAAAGTGAAATACAATAAGCGCTTAGAATACGTTATATATAAATAATCGGTACAATCGTTTCAAGATACTCAAATTGTTTTCATAAATCAATCATGCCAGACAAGGTCATGACTGAGTTCATGCATCACAGTTTAAGAACTCACTTGGACAATATTTCGACTTATTTAATCAGAGATACGACAAACACCTCGGACAGAGCTCCAGGATAATCATAATATTACTTAATCATATTATCCTAGCTTAATGATTTATAACCAAAGCTTAATGGGAGGTCGGAACCTTACCTCAGCACTATCTATGGCAATTTGAAGTCGAATGGCTAGAAACCGGACTTTCGCACGCGAACCGGGGCTCGGGATCAGAACTTCAGAGTGTTAGTGTGTGTAAATGGAGGTGTGGAGTGTGTATAATGGGCTGAGAATAATCATCTATTTATAGGACAAAATCTGAGGTCGTGACAGACCGTTACCAGGCGTGACGGTCCGTCATGGCTTTGCTTGGCGGCTACGCACTTCCGGACCACGTAACGGACCGTTACGGTTCGTGACGGTCCGTCATGAGGGTGAGTCACTGAACACATGTTAAAAACCCAAAACCGCTTCTGGTTTATGCAGCACGGACCGTCATGACGCGTGACGGTCCGTCATGAGGCGTAACGGACCGTTATGGCCGGTGACGGTCCGTTACAGGCTATTTTTTCAAATTTTTATTTTTGGTCCTTGAACTTTGAATATTCCCATTCTAGCCCCTAAACTTATGAATATTGGCAACTTAAATCCTTTATTTTCTTAGTGAATATTCGAGGTGTTACACACCACATTTTGCTAACACGTTTCCAACACTTTCATGCAACAACAATCCTAACCCTCAGCCCAACATCTTAGTCAAAAGCTTTTTAAAACACTTCCACTCTTACTTTAGTTTTAATTTAATCTCACATGTTTAAAAACCAATCTTTACTGCTTTAGTGATTAACCTAAACTAGTAACGACACACATTATCCTAACTCTCATGGAAGTTGACTTACATAGATATGAGTATATAAGTTTACTTAGGCAGATATAGTTATACGGATTCCTTCATGTGAAATTACTTACATAAACTTATTTACACAAAACAAATTGATGTAAAGTCATCTACACAAGTCTGTTCACACAAACTTACTCATTTATCCTATTTACATAAACTCACTTACAACACCAAGTCTACTAAAGTCATTCTAATTATAAAGCCACACAACTTATCACGTGTACATAGATAATACATACTCACATGATTAACAATACATGTACATGCACTACTTCAGACGTGATATCATAATCAATATTCACAGAATAGTTCTCATGAAACAACACACTTGAACTTACACGAATGGTTACATAACGTTAACCAAACCCCATATCCAACCACACTTGATTTCATTCACCAAACTTCACACTTGATACATATTGCATGCACAACCGAACCAGCTTAAACTCATGTAATTTGCGCTACCAAAACATCATAACAAGGTTAATTAAACAATTAAAAGCTTGATTATATAGACACATCAAAAGAGCCCTGAAGCCCATGAATATCACTTCTCAGATCAACTTGTTTATCACACGTTAAACGTTTTATCACTTGTTTTAAACTGTTTATTTATTTCGCACGTGAATCAACCCAAAACATTCAAAAACTTTATAATAGGTTGTACGAAACTCACCTTAATCGTCTAAACGATTAGCTAGCTTTCCACAAGTTCGTTTGGACTCGATTTAGCCCAAAACACCACTATCGTCGTTGTAAAACACCTCGCACCGTCGCCGACAGCCACCACTTGTCACTTACTCTAGGATTCTGACTGTGAACCACCAACAATACCACCTTGGACAAACCCTTGATCGCACCACGACCAATTCGTTGGACCTCCTCCACCATTCTCTCTTTATTCTCTCTCTCTCTACACGACACCACCATAGTGCCACCCTGAACCACCGTGTACCACCAAGACTAATTTGGTACATTCTCTTGTTCAACAACCACATGCACCACAACTTCAGTTTGGCCTTCCATATTGCACACGACCCTCTCTCTCTTCTCGGTTTCTGTCACCACCTCGCCACCACCACTTCAGTTGCTAGTCACCACCAATATCCGCCACTGTCATGAGCCACAACCACAGTCACCACCACGTTGCCACCACCACTACACGCCGTTGCGTTCACTTTAGTGTTGCCGATCACCACCTTCGGCTCTCTTTGTCCCTTTGATCTCTTTTTCTCTCTCAGTTTCTTTAGAGCCGAAGACACACAACCGGGGGGGACGATGGATCGATGGTATAGAGATAGAGGATATGAAAGTTTTTATGTGGTCAAAGTCTCAATAAATTCGAAATTTGAATTTATCTCCCAAGTTTCACTTACCCACACACTTTAGTTAATTAACATTAACTTAATTGATTAAAAAAGATACGCAGATATGCAGCATAACTTTTTTTCTCTCTCAGTTTCTCAGTTTAGTTAATTAACATTAACATTAACTTAATTGATTAATAAATTCGAAATTTGAACTTCTTAAAGTGCTCGAATGCTTGATCCTTTTTCTCTCTCAGTTTCTTTTGGGTTTAGTTTAGCTTTTAGGTTAAGTTTTTTTTTGGGGGGCGTGGGGGTGTGTGGGGGGTTTAGGTTTTTGGGGGGTGAGTGGGGTGGGGGTTTAGGTTTTTGGGCGGGGGTTAGGTTTTTGGGTATACTACAGATATGCAGCACCTTTAATGAGGAGTTTTTTGGTTTTCTCATGAAAATGAGTTTTCTAGTGAACTCACCCCTATATATATATATATATATATATATATATATATATATATATATATATATATATATATATTATATATATATATATATATATATATATATATATATATATATATATATATATATATGAGCTTCAAATAAGAAGTGGTTTTTCGTTAAAAAACCTAATAAATGACAAAAACATTAAGAAACGATATCAAACGAACTCCGATTGAGCTTATTTCAGCGGCGTTGGAACCGTCTCGTCGAACTCTACCATCTTAGCTTTTAAGGTTTAGATTTTAGGGTTTTAGCCTTATGGTTTAGCTTTTAGGGTTTAAGTTTGTTTTAGGGGGTGGGGGTGGGTTTAGGTTTGTTTTAGGGGGTAGGGGTGGTGGTTTTAGGCTTTTCAGGGTGGGGTTGGAGGGGGGGTTTAGGTTTTTGGGGTGCGGGTGGAGGGGGGTTTAGGTTTTTGGGTCCGGGATAGTGTTTGATGAGACGGTTCCAACGCCGCTGGAATGAGCTCAATCGGAGTTCGTTTGACCCGGTTCTTAGGATTTCTTAGCGAAAAACCACTTTTTAGTGGAATCGTCCCCTATATATATATATTTATTTTCGTGCCACACACATTTAATTAAATAGAAATAAGTACACTTAAAACCAGATGTTATACACAATTAAGACATGTAAGCTCCACAAGTTTTGCCAGTGAAGGATCATAACATGGGTGACAATTTCAATCCATTTATTTATGAATAGGTCATCTTGTAATATGTTTTATTTTAATGGTTAATGGTAAATATAACAAGATTTAGTCAAGAAGGAAACTAATCAAAAAAAATTTCAATGCATCTAAGGGCGTACCCGGTGTTTGACTTAGCTTCCGCATTTACGTAGGGTCGGCGGGGGGGGGGGGGGGGGGGGCAAATCGCTTTGCGATCTAACGTACGCAGTCTTACCCTATACTATATGCAGGTGGCAGTTTCCCGGCTCGAACATATATCCTCTATTCCTAACGTACGCAGCCTTACCCTATACAAAGCAATAACCTTACCGGTTTCTTCAACGCCCGCCCTCAATACATATATCCTCTATTCCTCTTAAATATTTATTACAAAAAGTAGATTAGGATTGGACGAGTATTTTTTATACTTAGAATTGAATACGCAAGTTATTTTATAAAAAAGTTGTAAAAATTATGGATAACACTGTTTAGGGTCACTCTGACCTGTACATAAAGTTACATGTTTTGATCGTAATCTATTTTAACAATTTACTTGACCTGCCAACCTTTAAATCATATTTTTAGCACTTACCATTGCGAAGTGTTTGTTAACATTTTTTTGGCAATGTATAAAACTCTAGCAGTAGTTGTAAACTTATGTGTGATGTTAATGGAGTGTAGGAAGACCTCTACTACCCTCATTCAAAAGTCCAAGATCTGTTGTGGGATAGTCTACATTATTTGAGTGAGCCAATCCTTAAATATTGGCCTTTTACCAAGCTAAGAGAAAGAGGCCTCAAAAGAGCAGTCAAACTAATGCGATATAATGCCCAAAAGACGAGTTATATTACCATTGGATGTGTAGAAAAGGTACTAAAAGATTACTCGTTTTGATCCATTAGCTCGAATGCCCAACCCAACAAGCTCTACTAACTTGTTTTTGGTATTCAATATGCAGAGCTTGCAATTGATGTGTTGGTGGGCTGAAAACCCAAACGGCAATGAATTTAAGCATCACCTTGCTAGAGTACCCGATTATTTGTGGCTAGCAGAAGACGGGATGAAAATGCAGGGTTTACCGAGCCAATTATGGGATTGCATACTTGCAACTCAAGCACTAATAGCTAGTAATATGGTTGAAGAATATGGTGACTCATTGAAAAAAGCCCATTTCTTTATCAAAGAATCTCAAATCAAACAAAATCCTTACGGAGATTTTAGTAAAATGTGGCCCTTTAGTAAAGGGTCATGGACTTTCTCTGACCAAGATCAAGGTTGGGCTGTCTCAGACTGTACAGCTGAAGCATTAAAGGTGATGATATAATAAGCCTATAACCATACATTTTATGTTTTTTGTTTGAATATTTGGAAAGAAGTTGTGTCTTATTGTATAATAACTATTTTCCTGCAGTGTGTTCTATTACTATCACAAATCCCTGAGGAAATTTCAGGAGAAAAAGCAGATAATGAGCGATTATACGAGGCTGTTAATGCCCTTCTTTACTTACAGAATCCTATAAGTGGAGGTTTTTCTATTTGGGAGCCACCTGTCCCGCAACCATACTTGGAGGTAAACATAAAATATCTAAATTTGGTGGGTTAATTGTTATTCTTTGAAGGGGCAATTACATATATCCTCCTAAAAACTTCATTAATTACATATATACCCAGCTTAAAATTTTATTTACGTATATCCCTTCATTAATTACATATATATTCAACTGGATAATGGAATCGATCAGAAACGACGCTGGATGTTGGAATCGATCGGAAGCGGGAATCAGAAGGTTAGGGTTGGGATCGATGGAATAAGAATAGTCATATTTCTGGAACTTTTGAAAGGGTAATTTTATAAAAGAGGGGGATATATGTAACTTAAGTTTTGAGTTGGGTATATATGTAATTAGGGTTGAAAATAGTAGGATATACGTAATTTTACCTTCTTTTAAAGATCAAAAGATGTTAACATTATCTCCTACACTTATTTTTCTGCAGATGTTGAACCCTTCAGAACTTTTTGCAAACATTGTTGTTGAGAAAGAGTACACATCGCTTATGAAACCTCTTTTCCCTTGTTAAGCTGGCAGATCACTAGAGGAAGTGTTAGGAAACTTGGATAGAGAATTAGATACTAATATTTCTTAATTTGTGTGATTTAATTAGGTATGTAGAGAACACAGCATCAATTATCCAAGCCCTCTTAGCCTTCAAACGCTTGCATCCACGGCACAGGGAGGATGAAATAGAAGTTTCTGTTGCAAAAGCAGTTCGTTTTTTGGAGGGAAAACAATGGCATGATGGTTCATGGTAAGGCGAGCAATTAACAACACTATGAATTAGAACTTAGAATGAGAATGGTATGAATCCTGAAGATCTATATATGGAATTCAACAGGTATGGTTCTTGGGGAATATGCTTTCTATATGCCACATTCCATGCACTAGAAGCCATAGTTTCTGCTGGCAAAACTTATAACAACAGTGAAGCAGTTCATAAAGCAGTCAAGTTTTTACTTTCGAAACAAAACGAAGAGGGTGGATGGGGAGAGAGTACAGATTCTTGCCGAAATGATGTATACACACCGCTGGATGGAAATCGGACGAATCTAATTCAAACATCATGGGCTATGCTTGGTCTTATGCTAGGTGGACAGGTTAGATTTTCACAAAGTAACCATATATTGATTTTCAAGGGCTAATCACATTCATACATTTTCTTTTTGTTCATATAATAGGTTGAAAGAGATCCAACACCTTTGCATAAAGCAGCAAAAATATTAGTTAATGCACAGATGGATAATGGAGATTTTCCTCAACAAGTAATACATGGACACAACTTCTTTTATCTATATGTGTTCTAGTTTCGGCCAATCATTTCTCTTTATAACTAATATGAATTTTGCAGGAGCTTACTGGAGTTACCTTCAAGAATTGCATGTTACATTATTCTGCATACCGAGACATCTTCCCCCTTTGGGCCCTTGCGGAATATCGCAAACGAGTTTGGAACAAATAATTGAATTAAGAGACTCAATGTTGAAGGAGTAATTCAAATCGAGTGGCCGTTGGAATTTATCTGTTGGGGAGCTGTTTGAATATAGTTAGGTCAACATGTGAGTCAAGGTTTGTATGATGAATAATTTAGGTTTGTTTATTTATGTAATTATTTATTTAACACCGTTAGATGGTTAGTAACGGTCCTTTAATCCTAGTGGCGGTTACCGTTATGTGTATGGTTTAAATACTTGTAAAAACCTTGAATTATGTATGTTGGTTATTTGCTTGTTTAAAAGTCTCGTCTCTCTCTCTCCCTCTCTGCTGTAAATATCAAAACTAGCAAGGAACAAGAATCGGACCAAGGGATTCAACCATTGAATCCATCAATTGGCATCAGAGCCACGATTTTGGAGATCAAGAAAAAAAAATTCGCCTACAAGCGTCGCTAACTCCAATCACAAATTCGGGTTTAAATTTGTTAAACTCATCCCCATTTAAGTTCTTCCAAAATCTTCTTTGAATTTCATGCCGTTTCATTCAAAACATAAGTCATGATCAACCGTGACTAAGTTAAATTCGAAATTCAAACAGTGATCAAACAAATCAAGATCGAATTGTGATTCCATCATTCGCAATCAAACCGTGAGTGTGTGGAAATTCCAAAACATGAAACCAAAATTCCAATTAAAGGATCTATGCGATCTATACGGTATTGAAACTCGAGAAGGATTGAAGCCAAGAGGCGTTTCTCTCTGATTACAAACCAAAGCGACAAGAACCGAATACTAAGGCAGTGAATTGCGAAAAGTGGTATAATCAAGAACAAATGGGAAGAAGAAAGCACCAAGGAAGATGACAAAACTGAAAGGCGAAGGAACAACATCCGCGTCAACATCAAAGGATGTTGCAATCAATCTGTAGTGCACGTTATTGTCTCCTATAAACTACATAATATGGTTTGTAAAGATGAAAATGTTATTGAATGCACACGGGTTAGGGAAATTGTAGAACCCCATGCAGGAGCGGAAATGGACGTGAAGAAGGATATGACTGCAATAGCCTATTTGTTTCAAGCAATCCCCCAGGATATGATAATGCAAATTGCATCACACACCGCGTCCAAGGATATTTGGGAAGCCCTTAAAATACGACATGTTGGAATTATCATGTATAATAGACATGAATAAAGACACTTAGAACTAAATTTGAAAGACATGTTGGAATTATCATGTATAATAGACATGAATAAAGACACTTAGAACTAAATTTGAAATGCTACATATGAGGGATGATGAAACAATTGACGGTTTCTCAGGAAGATTAAGTATCTTCAATTCAAAGGCAAAAGCCTAGTAACCAAATTTGAAGATAATATATTGGTTCGAAAGCCACTAGATGTGGTGTCCGATAAATTTCTACAAAGTATTACTTCAATTGAGTAATATTCTGATTTGGATACAATGACCCTCGATGAAGCAACCGGGATGTTGAAAGTGTATGAAGAATGACTTAGGTCAATGGATGAAAAATGTGGCAGCAACAAGCATGAAGGGTTGCTGTTTGTGAAAAATGTTCAAAGGCAGAATCGGGATGGACGTAGAGAATTTGGCCGTCGATGAGGCCGATATCATTATAGCAGAAGTGGTGGCTCAAACATAAATCACTAAAGTGATAAAAGAAGTACAAGTAGCTATAGTGAGTCTCATAGGAATGAAAAGGATCAAGGGAAATACAATAAGGCTGAGAAAGGCAAGGAGAGATTTAAGTAGGACAAGAGCCAAGTAAAAAGCTTCAAGTATAAGGAAACTGGACGTTATTCAAATGAATGCACCAAGAACGAGACAAACGAGAAGTGTCACATCTCGTAGAGAAAGAGGAATAAGAGGATACAACCTAAATTATACCTGGCTGAGAAAAAGAAAGATGGTATACGGTTCTTAGATAATGATGCCAACAATCACATGACAGATGAACATTCATACTTTACTGAACTTGATGAGAAGATTAATGGAACAGTTAGATTTGGATATGGTTAATGTGTGGAAATTACTCCTAGAATTCAAAAATAGCGAACAAAGGTTAGTAACAGATGTCTACTTTATTCCACATCTACAAAGCAACATCTTAAGTCTTGGGCAAATAACTAAAAATGGATGCAAAGTGGTGCTAGAAAATGAGTTGTTATGGATACATGACCCAGTTGGAAACCTTCTAATGAAGGTCCCAAGATCCAAGAACAAGCTATACAAGATCATGTTACTCATTGCAACACCTGTGTGTTTGTGGAATCAGTTTGAGTCACAAGCATTGCTCTGGCATGCACATTTAGGACATCTGAATTTTGAGTCCTTAAAGAAACTAAACACCAAACAAATGGCACAAGGAATGCCCAAAATAGTTCATCCTACATAAATATGTGATGCCTGCCTAGCAGGGAAAGATAGCAGATTTCCATTCCCTAGTCAAGCACGTTACTGTGCAACTGAAGCCTTGGAATTAGTACATGCTCACCTATGCGCACCTATTACACCAGGAACTCAAGTAGAAAATAACTACTTCTTCTAACTAGTTAATTATTATTCTAGATATATGTGGATTTACATGCCAAATATAAAGGATCAAGCATTCGAGCACTTTAAGAAGTTCACAAAAGAACTAGAGACAGAAGTTGGGTGTAAGCCTAAGAAATTAAGAACTGATCGTGGAGGAGAGTTTACTTCCCATGCTTTTACTAATTGTGAAGATAAAGGAATACTTCTTCGGTTTACAACACCATATTCTCCACATCAAAATGGATTTGTGGAAAGATGAAATTGTTCGGTTATACTCGGATCGGTATGTAGGCATATTGGCTTGGGAGCGGTGCTATTCGGATTAGTGTAGCTGCCTTTGTATGTACGTTAGGTTGTTTTGCAAGTGAGATTGTAGGATGAGGTATCTTGGCTTGGGACAGTGCTACTCGGATTGGTGTGCAGACATTCGTAAGGTAAATATAATAGCGATAACGTTATTAAATGACAAATACTATTTTTAGAAAGACTTCCGATGTATGTTTTAAATGTTAGTTAAGTGATTTTAAGGAAAATACTCAGTGATCTGACCCAACTGTAGGGTACCCGGTTTGGGGCCTTACAATACCACATGGGAAAAAGGAGTTGCGAAAGCATAAGAGCGACAAACTCCTTATCCAGGCAGGTTGGTTAAAACGAAAACTGACAAGCAGTTTGAGAAATTCATTGAACTTATAAAGAAACTACACGTCAACTGACAATTTATCGAAACCAAATAACAAATGCCTAAGTTTGCTAGGCTCTTAAAGGAATTCTAGAACATCAAAAGGAAAGTGGAAGTAGCTATCGGGACAGTTGGGGAGGACAGTTTAGACGTTGTGCAAAGAAAGCTACCACGCTAAATGACCGATCCTAGAAGGTTTTCTTTACCAGTGATGGTTAGCCAACTTCCAGTAACATATGCTCTTGCAGACCTTGGGGCCAACATCAACGTGATGCCAAACTCCATGTACAAGAAACTCAACCTCGGAAAGCCTCAACCACTCCGCTTAGGCATAGGGCTTACAAATGGGTTAGTAAAATACCCCGAAGGCATCATTGAAAACCTATTAATCAAAATTGGTAAATTTGTATTTCCAGCTGAAATCGTCATCTTGGAAATAGGAGACGAGTGTCCGATAGCCTTGGTTTTGGGCCGACCATTCTTGGACACTTCTCGCGCAGTAATTGATATGGGTGAAGAAGTTCTAAACCTAAAAAATGGGGATGAATCGGTATGTTTTACTATTGTAAACTACGATTATCTGCCTAAGATCCCTTTCGAGATCGCCGAGTTCATCGATGATAACTTGAATTATCAGCTTAAGAAAATAAAAGGAAAAAGACCAATGGACTTCACTGTTGAAAGCAAGAACGACTCTACTTTTGATCTTTGGAATTATCCACCTAAGAGAGCCAAAGAAAAGAGCCTAATGGAAATCATAAACAAAGAAAAACTACATGATGAATGGTTGATTTTCATGTGGTAATTGTTTATAATTATATTTTTTAATTATAATTATGTGATAAACAGTTTATTTTACTTGTTTTTATATTTTAGAGGTTTTATATATAATGAGTTAAAAAAATTAAAATTTATATGAACTAAATGAGAAAATGATTAATTAATAGTTACACTAAACTTATTTGAACTCAAATGATTAAACTATTGTTTGATCTATAGTTTTATTTCCGATTGATAAACAGGTGATGCACGTTATTACTCTATGGAGTGACTACATTTATACGAGCCATGATATTAATTATCGGATGAAATCATGTATGATGGCAACTAAACTGAGATTATTTTGGATGCTTATGACACGTGGATTATTTCAGTAACAAAAAGAAAAATTATATTGGGCTTACAATGGACTTAGCTACATGTGTGCTTAAACTAGTTTCTTATTAGCTAGTTAATGTAGTTGGGCCAAAATATGGGCTGTATGGAACCGAAAAAAAGAAAAGGATGACACAAATAAACGGCTCGCACACATGAGATTTTTTTGGATGGCAAGTTTAAGGTGCTGTTGACCTACACGGAAGAGGGTAGACCACAATTAGGGTACCTTTGGGCACACGTTTCAAAAGAGGGAACACAGCCTTTTAACGGCTGCTAAAGAGTTTCTAGAAAGAAAAAGGAGGTTTTTGTTTGTGCAAGTGAAGCACCGAAATCATGAGCGGCTAAACCAACTGTGATTGTTTTCGGACTAAGGATTGTAATACTAGATGGATTCAAAAGTTTCATATTGACATTGGATTAGATTTTGACACAATCTTTGGTTAGTTGATTTCTTTTGTTAATTTGGGTTTGTTTAAACAGTTTGGTTTATGCAATTTGTTGTGTTCATCGGTTGCTTGGTTTGCAATACTTGTATTGTCTAATCGTGAACCATTGAATGTAATCAGGTTTTAATCTTTCAACTGGTAGCTAATTAACGGGGAATTCAACATGTGTTAGTTATTCAATTTTCTAAACGTAAATCAACACAGTCAAATAATCTAGTTTTAACTATTTATCAAACCTATGTAGTATAACGAATCTTGTTTACGTGCTTTACAATCGGTAAATAGTAGGTTGTTGGACTTGTATGCCCGAGTACCTACATTTGACAATACTGCTAACGAGGTAAAATCCAAATGGTTACAATTTGGGCAACAATTACGATAATTGGATATATTAAATGTTAATATAGTCCATTACACAAATATAAATATATATATACACACACACACACACACACACACATATATAATGAGGCGTGATAATAGTTATAAGGCGATTAAACGGTAACGGTTGGACGCAACAATTATTTATGAAAATTGTTATAATTATTAATGGGATTAATAATGAACCGGTTGAAATATGTTTGAAACATATTTATTAATTACAAGTTATATTAATTGTAATTAACTAATAGTTAGTTAATTGACATTTAATATAATAGGGATCCGTAAATGTAATTAGGGAATAATTACATGGATCTAATTGTAATTAAGAAACCCTAAAACCCTAAACTTGGAAAACAAGTTAGGATGTTTTATATGAGGATTTAGGGGTGGAGGCTAAACACATAGAACTAATCATGTTTTACAAAATATTGCAAAATCCTAGCTCTCCCTCCCTCCCTCATTTGTCACCACCACCACAGAGCCGCCACACCAGACCGTCGTCGCCAGCTGCCGACCAAGCCATCGCCGATATCCGGTGTTTTCTACCACCGTTGACACCAAACACGCCGCTGCCGACGCTCCACGTGTCGTTTTCACTCACCACTTAACATAAGGTGGTCTCCCGATGTTGCAATTTTACCTGTCTTCTGTCAGTTTACGGGTAGGTATACCATGTTACTGTTAGGTTTAGTTCTGCGGGAGTTTTGCGGGTAGGATATGGAAGAGTTTAGATTTCCGGGTTCTTGGGAGATTAGATTTGAAAGAGTTCAAATCCGTGGAGATTTGTGTAACCATATGTGATTGACCCGTGGTTGTGTTTCTTTATATTTGTGTTGTTGTTTGTGAATCAAACCTAGAACCGTGGTTGTGTTTGAATGGTTGTTTTAGTTTTTATTTTTTTTCTTGTATTTTTTATGGATGTTTTCGAAGCCGGATATAATAGATTAGGGTTTTTCAATATGTTTTTTAAATTGTATTGTAACATAATAAAGACAAGACAAGAGCGAGATTAAAGATCAAGAAACCTAGACGACCCGGAGGACAAGATGGAGATCTTGAAGCAAGTGGGAGCTATTCAAGAACAAAGAGTTGTGTCTTGGTTTATCGTCCCATTGGTTTGGCTAATTGGCTCTAGCAAATCGAACGACTTTATGACTTGATTCATTTAGGTTTTAAATGTTTTTTTAAACAATCAAACAATTTACACTAAACAACATGAATTGAAACGACAAGATTTTTAAATAGAGTTTTTAAGTTCTCTCGTGAAAGGTTTATTAAAATAAAAGAGTTTATTTTAAGAATTATAACTGGAGTTTTGGTAATATAATTAATGAGATTAATTATTCAAAACTCGAATAGTAACAAAAGAGATTATTAATAGATAAAATGAATCGCGATAATGAACACGCTTATAAATATAGGATATTAAAATACAAGCGTGCGTGATATAAAAAAGTTTATCCGTATCACGAACCATACATATAAAATTGAGAAATTTATATAAATCTGTGTTTATATTCGCATTCATATATGCTACATGGTGTGTGTTTTGACACGTAACTAGTAAAACACTAAATAAATCCATAATGAAATAAATATGACATTGCCTCCCTATTTCAGGACACTTGAACTATATATCCGAACCCCTGAGTATATATGCCTCAGCCTTACACTTGGTCATATGGATGTCGGGACAAGGTGGTATCGCGATTCCCGAGAGTCTTTGGCAGACATGCATATGTTGCTGGATTAGGACGAGATATTGTTCAACCTTGTAAGAAGTGCTTCAGCCAATTGCTAAGGAAAAGTGGGCACAGATAAGGCAACTGTACCTAATCAAGACATTAGATATCTTTAATTAGTCTTATAATCATGAGAACTATATTGGATACAATTGGTAATTGTTACCTACCTAAAGAGCTATGTCTTATGGAAAGTGGTTACACATTCATAAAACATAGTGAATCATGGATCTCATTCGTTAAACAAGATATAATGTTTTTCTTAAAGGGTCATTATTTTAAGAAAATATTTTTCATCGAAAATACTATCACGAACTTCGTTCTTTGTGGATGTCTTCAAATTCAAACTTTTCTTATAATGCTCTCCGCTACATCTTTGAAAAGGCGACTCTCAATGGTGCTAACTTTGTGGACTTGTTCCGCAACCTAAGAATTGTTCTCAGGGATGAGAAAAAGGAATACATTCTTAAAACTCAGAGTTTCTTCTTTCGGTAATGTCTCAAATGGGATTCCCAAGTAAGTGGTGTGGTTGGGTCCAAGGTATACTCTCTCCGGGCCGTGCCTCGGTTCTGGTTAATAGGTCACCAACCTTTGAATTGCAATATGAAAAGGGGTTAGGCAAAGAGACCATCTTTCTCCCTTTTAATTCATCATTGCAATGGAGGCATTATCAGGTATGTTTTCTAAGGTTGTGGATTTGGGGGGTGTTTCATAGTATCACTACCCCTAACGGGGGGCCTTCTCTGTCCCACTTACTCTATACGGATGATGCTATCATCCTATGTAATTGGTTATAAACTAATGTGAAGAACGCTGCCAGGATGTTAGGGTATTTTTACTTTTGGTCCGGTCTAAAAATTAACCTAAAAAAAATCTAACTTGTTTGGGTTGGTGTCACCCTAAATGAGGTCGACCTCTTTGCTGGTATTTTTGGTTGCAACATGGTTAACTTACCATTCACATATCTAGGTTTGCTGGTTAGGGTAAACATGAACAAGGTGAACAATTGGAGGCCGGTTTTTGAATCTTTTAAATGAAGGTTGTCTCTATGGAAAGAAAAAAAAACACTATCAATGGAAAGCCTTTGGCAAAATCTGAACCATTAAGTGCTGAGATCTGAATGGTTCCGCATGGTTCCAAAGCTGAACCATTAATAGGTAAAATGAACCATTAAGATGTGGGATTTTAGTGAAACAAACACCCTGACCTCTGACCGATTTAGAGGTAAGCCTTTTAATGGAATCAATAAGAGGCTACCAAACAACCCCTAAATCTCCAAATAAATTGATTAAAGGCCTTGAATTTATCCGGAAAAAGTTCCTATGGGGGAATGAAGATAGAAGAAAAATCCATGGGGTAGCATAGGATAAGGTGGCTACCCCGATCAAGGAAGGGGGTTTATGAATATGTCGCATTCAAGATATCAACAATGCTCTTCTGTTGAAATGGGTTTGGAGATTTAAAAGTGATCCTCATAGCCTATGGAGGAAGATGGTGGCAACAATTCATCAAGGGAGAAACTCATGGTCAAACCTTCCTTGTCGGGCTAATCTAACGGGTGTATGGAACAACATTGTCAGATTCTATTCAAAACTAAAAATTGGCGGAAAACAACTACATAATCTAATAAAAGGAAAAATTGGAAAGGGGAAGAGCATTCGCTTTTGGTTGGATCCATGGGTAGCAAATGACCGTTAAAAGACATTTTCCAAAGTTTATTCTCTTTGGAGCGAAAGAAGAATTGTATGGTAGCTGAGTGTCTTTCTTTCGTTTCCCCGACTATCTCCTCGGTATGGAGGTGGAGGAGGTAGCCGCAATCAGTGGTGGAGCTAAATGATTGGTCTTAATGTTCACTTATGGTAGGGCATGTGGTCTTATCAAACAACCAAGACAATTGGGTATGGATGAGTCACAATGCAAAAGAGTTCTAAGTGAAAGATGTTAAATCTCTAATAGCTGAAAGTCGGGATACTAGCAACAATTATGTCATGGATTGGTGTAAATAGATCCCTTTTAAGTGCAACATTTTTAGATGGAGGGCTGAGTTAGATAGTATCCCCCTCGCTAGTTGCTTTAGCTAAACGTAAGGTCCACGTAGAATCCAACATCTGCCCGCTATGTGGAACTTGTTACTTTGCTTCGGTGGTATGCCAACATGTTAGTATGTGGTGCAAGATTAACCCGATCTTTGCTTTCTCGGTTCGTGACCTCTTTGAGCTCCACAAGACGGTTTTCTCAGATAAGGTATATAAAGAAGTCTTCAAAGGCATTATCCTCATCACGTGTTTGTGCATATGGAGAGAAAGGAATGAGGTTCTTTTTAAAAATAAATCATCTAAGATGGAAGATATAATTGGGAGTATAGTCTAGACTCTAGGATTCCTTTGGCTCAAAAGTCGTTCAAGCCTTAAGAATCCTACTTGAAAAAACTGATTAGTTTCAATCTCTTATAATTATGTTTTGTTGTTGATTTGTTTGTATTTGTTGGTTGGGGGGGTCCCCCGGTTTTTATAAAATCTTGCCTAAGAAAAAAAAAATGCCTAAGAAAATTTTTGGGCTTAATATGTGACAACTAAATTTTTACAGGGGAACGGATATTTTAGGAAAACTAATAAAAGCAGGGAATGGATATTTTAGGAAAACTAATAAAAACTTTGAGTCGAATATTTCATGTTAATTACTATATTTATGGTAGGTTAAATATGGTGCATCATGCATGGGGTCATGATCCAAGTTCAACTTCTAAAAGCACCAGCTAGCCACTTGCTTTTGTGGTAGGTTAAATACGTGAAACTTCTTAGTTACTATATTTATGGTAGGTTAAATATAACCATCTTTTTAATGGATCATCTTTTTAAACTGCACACTATCAAAGGCATACCTCTTCCATCTCTTGATAAATCAACACAAGCAAATGTGATGTTTTATCATCAAACAACACAGTTAACCGTACTGTTCTATCAAACATCACGTTAAATATGTTGTTTTATTGTAAAACAACATAATTGTGATGTTTTGGTGTTGTTTTATGGTAATCAACACAAATAACTGTGTTGTTTTACTAAACAACACAGTTAATTGTGTTGTTTTACCATAAAACATCACATGTTTATGGTAAAAAGCACAGTTTCATTGTACTTTTAAAAAAATATATAGCAATATTATATTTGAATTAAACGTAAAAAACCCTCGATTTTATGGTTTAATTATAAAAAAAGTCATATGAAAATTTTTATACGTTTAAAAAAAGTGGGGGAAATTGAAAAAAATAAAAAAATGTGGGTTTACCAACCGTGTTACGAGACATGGCATACGCACAATTGTAACTAAGTTGCGCGTGATAGCGTACAAGTTATCTAAGCATCCGCGTATAACGTCGTTGTAATTTTTTTAACTCTTTCCTTTTTTTAAACGGTTTTGCTTTTTTCTAACTTTTTACCTGTTAACTTTTTTAAACGGCTTTGTTACGGTTTCGTTTTTTAGTATAAAGTTTTTCGAATATTAATAGCTATTTCGCTACAATGCATGAGTTTGCGTAAAGGTTTTCCGTTTTGTTTAAAGTTCCGAGTACGTTTATTTATTTCGTAAACAATAACTTTTTTAACGGTTTTATTTTTTTATACCTTTATTTTATAAGATTTCGAAGACGTTACTTTCTTTCGCGGTTTAAGACGCACTAACATGCGTAGACACAATTCTAGTTATGGCATTAAATACCACAACTAATTTAATTCAATTATATCGCAATAAAAGATGCACAACACACCCCATGCGTTGGAAATGCAATGAAGCCTTTAATATAAACATATAACACAATTGAATACGTTGAGTCGTTGAAATATAATAGATGTCTACGTGACTCTGATGTAAAGTTTGTTTAGTTCACATTTTTTTTACTATTTAACTAGGTAACTTTTTTAATGGTTCATAATAAAAATAAATTTACTATGTAACTAAGTAGTTTTTTTAACGGTTTGATATTTTAATATATAATTATTAAAAATAAAAATTTTAAATGCTAAATTTGGATAGATGACAGTTTTAGACATTTTATCCTTTAGTTAAAACAATTTTATATAGTTTTAAGATGCTTAATTTGATAGGTCATGATTTCATAAATAAACTTTTTATTTTGTAATATACATCTTGTAAATAAACCTTTTTTCCTTGACACGTTTTCTTCGCGACAATAAAAACGAAACTTTATATACCAAGACCAAAAAGCATTCCCAGTTTCTAAGACACACCTATACTATATAATAAATAAAAGTTTTTTTTCTCTCACGTGTCGATTTCATATTTATTCTCATTATTTTTTTTCTCGCATCTCTCACTTATTAAATACACCTCTAACTTTTAATAATAATATATTTTTAAAGAAAATACTGATTATACTAATAAAAACATTTATTTTAAATTATTCCTTATTATAAAAAACTTTAAAACCTAATTATGTAACTTTTATTTCAATCAAATAGTAAATGAAAATCAAATTAAATTAAATAGTAATTAACGAATTTTTGAAACCCAATTATATATTAATTTTACATATTTTGAATTTTGTTTTCTATCCCTAGTATATTTAATACATTTTTACACCTTTAAAACATATACATATATAAAGAATTAAAAATTTAATGTATTTATATATATTTTTCATCCGATATGTATTACATGGGCGGTAAGCCGGTGAGTATTATATCAAAGACGGGTATGTAGTAACTTATTTGAAATCGTTATATAAACAAGTTAAATATCAACTTGCAGTTATATAAAGTCAAACTTGATATGATTTGTCTTGCAATCCCTCGAAATGTCAACTAAATTCATCAATGCCATAATATAGAAATATCTAGGACACATGTCACTAAGGTCATCCGGTATATTTTGGTATATCACGACGTCATCAAACGTGGAGGTCAAAATCACGGCGTGATTTTAAACACACACCGCCCCCTTGATCCAAAAATCACGCCGTCCTTTGTCTACGTGATTTTTTTCACGTGAGAAAATTTTGGTTTTCAAAGAAAATGTTACCGTTGAACACACACCGCCCCCTTGTTATCATTTAATTATCACACCACCACAATCACACGGGTATACCCCTTGCCTAGTGATGGGTGGTGTGATAACGAGGATAGTGACGTGGCGCCACGTGACGTGCAATTTATTATCACACCACACCACACCACAATCACACGGGTATACCCATGCTTTAATAAATACATGTTAAACAAGTCCCAATCTATAAAATGTTGATCGCTTGTCCCTAGTGCGCACTAAATTTAATAGGAATGAAAAGTGAGATGGTTACGTAATTATATAATTGAGTTATGTGTCACTATTAAAACAATATTGTTTCAGTTATGATCGTTCTTGAACGCTGCTTGACGTTTGTTTTGAGCCAAGGGTTTTCCAAACCTGAATGACATAATCTTTGTTAATATTTTGGATGGAAGTATTAGGTATAAGAAAAAATTAAGAGACGGTATTTATAAATGTAGAAAGAGAAAAATTTTAAATATTATTATAAGAAGAGATTAGACAATACATAAGAAAATGTATAGTACTAACATAGTAACATGTATATATATCAATATATAACTTTTGTTACACCTCGGTGACCATGAAAGCATGGGATTCAATCGAACATTTTTGGACAAATCCGAACGTTTAAAATCGCCCGCGAAGACAGAAGTTCAGAAAGGTTCTCGAGATTCTCAATCGCTCTTTTTTTAGCGGGGAGGAATAGCTCTTTCAGTAGTCTTGGTAAATATCCTTTCTCTCTTCCTAACCTAACCTTTCCTGTGGGCTAGGCAACCATTTTTTTTTATTTTTTTTAATGATATTTCGTATTTACCTTTAAAAGTATTGTTTATATCTTGAGATTAGGGTTTTGAATAATAAGATTAAAAAAATGTCTTATATGCGGCGATTAGGGTTAGCCTCCATGCTAGACGATCATCACGAATAAGAAGGATGGCAACGTGTTGGGGGACGGTCCTATGATCGCTACAACGGATCGAGAGCTTCTTTCAACTATAGGAATTGATTGATGATTGAATCACCGTATTAGCACGATAAACCCTAATTTTAAGGAGGTGGAAAATACATCCAGGTCGGTGTATGTCACGAACTTCCCAAACTTGATCACTGCAAAGGACATGTGGACTTTTAGAAAAGCCATAGAATTAAGATCATGATTTAGCATCTGAAAACTTGGAAGCGAAACTGAATGTAGATGTAGACTTGGAGGAGATGAATGAAGTGTGTAATGAGGAGAAACAGATGGATAAAGAGCAACCTATCAACACATACACATTCAATCTTAAGAGCATCATTAAGAACCAACGAAAAAGGGATGAAAATATTAATCAAAACATGGACGGAACTCAAAATTCTTCATCGTCTAAGCTGAAACTAGAGAATATTCTTTGGGATAATTATCAATTCAATATGGCTCTTTCTAGTTCTTTCGGGAGATCAAGGGGAATCCTTGCAATTCGGACTCCATCGAAGTTATGTATTAGATTATAACCCGGTTCAAGGGTTATCTCAGTTTCCCTCCAACATTCGTATAAAGTTCAAATATTTTATCTTAAATTTGTAATTTGAATAGTGCTAGAATTAGTCTCCTATTTTGTAGTATTTGACCCACAATTATAGGATCATTCCTTGTATATGTACGTATTACATGATTAATGCAAAATCAAGTTTTGGTTGATAATTTCATATGGTATCAGCCAGGAAAGATAACCTTCTCCTTACCCACTAAATTCCGGCGACTTTCATCCTTACTTTACTTCTGTTCTTTCTGCCATTGCCATCCCCTTCACCATGCGTGCAGAAACCAACATAGACTCTCCTATTATTACCACCCTTCCCATCACACCCTCCATCACAACACCCTCCCTAACCATCGTTCACTTCCCATCATCCATAAAACTCCTCTCCACCAACTATTTGAGTTGGAAAGCTCAAATCGAGGCCCTTCTACATGGCCTTGATCTTTACAAATTTATTGATGGCTCCCACCCACCACACGCTCCCACCAAAGACGCCGCTGGAAACACCACACCACACACTGACTATTCCGCTTGGTTCCGTCAAGACTGCCTTTTATTTGGTGCTCTAGTCGGAAGTCTCTCCCCCTCCATTGTCCCGCTCATCATCAACGCCACTTCATCTCTCGAGGCATGGAAACTTCTTGGTAACACATATGCCTCTACATCCCGTGGCCATATTAAACAATTACAACACCGCATCAAACAATCCTCCAAAACCCATGACCAAACTATTACCGATTACATGCAATCGGTTAAAATACTAGTTGATGAACTTGCAATTCTCGGTAAACAAATGGATACCGAGGGCATTTCTGACGTTATTCTCACAGGCCTAGACAAAACTTCTTACAAACCCGTCATTGATGCCGTTCATGCCAGGGATACACCCATTACTTTTCATGAACTACACGAAAAACTTATTAACCACGAGTTATCCCTTGCCCAAACCTCTGCCTCAACCCCAAACATACATCACCCTACTTCTGCCTTTGTTGCCCATACTCGCCCTTCACCTAAACAGTGGCCAACTCGCCACTCACACCAACCACCCAACAACCGAGCAGCCGACATATTACCCACACCCAACCCAACTACTGCTCGTCCTTTCTTGGGAAAATGTCAATTTTGTTTTAAACAAGGACACTCTTTAACCTCATGTTATGCATTCAAGAAAAGCAATCCTCAAGTAATGCTTCCATCCCTTCCGAGGCACGGATCTACTAAACCACAAGCTCACATGTTGGGAGTTTCAACAACAAGCCCATCTACATCACCACCTTTTGCTTTCCACATGCAACCAAATAAGTCCACTTTTTGGAACCATCGCCTTGGACATCCGCATTTTCAAGTTCTACAAATTTTAGCTTCTATTGTTCCTACTCTTAAATCTTTAAAAAATAATTGTAATTCATGCTGCATCAATAAAAGTCATAAGCTTACGTTTTATGTTTCTTCTCTTTCATCTAATTCCCCATTGGAACTAATATTTTCTGATGTATGGTCCTCTCCAATTATATCCATTGATGGCTTTAAATATTACATAATATTCGTCGACCATTTCACTAAATATATTTGGATTTACCCATTAAAACATAAATCCGATTCTCTCACCATTTTCATTAGTTTTCAGCGTCTTGTTGAAAACTATTTTCAAACTAAAATTAAGCAACTATTCTCTGACAATGGAGGTGAATATATCAAACTTGCATCTCACGTTGCTTCTTGTGGGATTTCTCATCTCACCTCCCCACCTCACACACCCGAACACAATGGTTATGCCAAAAGATGACATCGCCACATAGTTGAAACAGGACTCACTTTACTTTCTCATGCTAACATACATTTTGGCCATTTGCATTCACTACCGCCACCTATCTAATAAATAGACTTCTCACTACCACACTTCAAAACGACTCACCCTATTCTCGTCTTTTTAATAAACTTCCAAACTATGAAAAACTACGAAGCTTTGGTTGCTTAACTTATCCTTGGCTTCGTCCTTACTCAAACCACAAACTTCAATCTCGCTCTAAAACTTGCATCTTTATGGGCTACTCATCCTCTCAAAGTGCCTATCACCTTCTTGACCCAATCAGTAACAAAATATACACCTATCGCCATGTTCATTTCGTTGAAACTTAATTTCCTTATACACCTTAACCAACACAAACACACCACCCACTCCTAACCCCGACACTTGGCTCCATATCAACATTATTTCAATCCCACAACCTTTCACTCACTCTACACCAATTACATCACAAAATTATCCACTTCCTTCTTCTGCTAACTCTTCACAGCCCATTACACCCCCTCCTACCACTTCACGACTCTCTCCAACTCCTCCACAAAAATCTTCCACCACACCGATTTCTTCTTCAGCAATTAACCCACAAATCTTTACTCCTATTCCTTCCACCTCCAACTCAGTCAAACCCCCCTTCCAAATTCCTCTCGCCAAACTAGACAAACCCGTAACCCCAACCCAAAGTATCATAACAGTGATTTTGTCCTGTACCACTCTATTACTCCACTTTTTCCTGAACCTTCCAATATCACCCAAGCACTTAAACAACCTCAGTAGCGCAGAAGAACACGATGCACTTCTTCGAAATAAAACTTGGTCACCTGTACCTCCCGAATCTGCTCCTAATCTTGTTGGTTGCAAATGGGTTTTCCGTACTAAATTCAAACCCGACGGGTCCGTTGATCGCCTAAAAGCACGTCTAGTTGCTAAAAGTTTTAATCAACGACTGGGCCTAGATTACATTGAAACATTTAGCCCCGTTGTCAAACCCGCTTCCCTCCGTCTCATTCTTGCACTAGCCGCTTCCCACAATTGCTGTTTACGTCAACTTGCCATAAATAACGCCTTCTTACAAGGCACACTCACTGATTCAGTTTACATGTCCCAACCCCCGGTTTTGTCGATCCGTCAATTCCACATCATGTTTACAAACTACATAAAGCTATTTATGGCCTTCGTCAAGCATCCCGTGTTTGGTATGATAAGCTCAAATCTTTTCTTTTGTCCGCCCACTTTAAACCCACGATTTCTGATCCATCTCTTTTCGTCAATCACTCCACCACTTCTCCAATTTACATTCTTGTGTACGTTGATGATATTATCATCACCAGACCCGATTCCTCACTTGTTGCTTCTTGCATTACTTCCCATGCAAATCGGTTTTCTTTAAAAGATTTAGGCAATCTTTCTTATTTTCTTGGTCTTGAAGTTCTTCCCCATTCTGATGGTTTATTTCTCTCTCAAAGAAAATACATTCTTGATCTTCTTACTAAGGCCAACATGAGTGAATGTAAACCGGCTTCCACACCTATGACAACTTCGGTTCATCTTACCACAACCGATGGAATTCCCTTATCAATTCCCACTGAATACCAATCGTTTGTGGGGGCATTGCAATATTTGTCCTTAACCCGTCCCGATGTTACATTTGCTGTGAACAAGCTTTCACAATTTATGCATTGTCCCACCGACCTTCACTGGGCTGACCTAAAACGATTGTTACGGTACCATTCACCATGGTTTACTTATACATTGTAATTCACCTTTACAACTTCATGCTTTTACTGATGCTGACTGGGCAGGTGATAAACAAACTTACAGAAGCACTACAGGTTACATTGTTTATCTCGGTTCCAACCCCATTTCTTGGAGTTCTAAACACCAACCTACTTTGTCTCGATCATTAACCGAGGCCGAATTTCGGGCTGTCGGCTCAACCACTACTGAAGTGCAATGGATTATCTCCTTGATGTCTGAACTTGGCTACAAATCCACATTAACACCGGCCATTTATTGTGATAACTTAAGTGCCACTCACTACTCAGCTAACCCGGTTTTCCATTCCAGAATGAAACACCTTGCTCTCGACTTCCATTTTGTTCACGAAAAGGTACAAGACTCGTCTATACGTGTTATTCATATCAAAGGTGATGATCAATTAGCGGATGCTCGAACCAAGCCATTGCTTAAACACCGCTACTACACTCTCCTATCTAAGATTGGACTTCTTTCATGATCGTCCATCTTGCAGGGGCAAATTAGATTATAACCCGGTTCAAGGGTTATCTCGGTTTCCCTCTAACATTCATATAAAGTTCAAATATTTTATCTTAAATTTGTAATTTGAATAGTGCTAGAATTAGTGTCCGATTTTGTAGTATTTGACCCACAATTATAGGATCATTCCTTGTATATGTACTTGTTACATGATTAATGCAAAATCAAGTTTTGGTTGATAATTTCATATTCTGTAGGGTAACTACTTATGCATTCGACAATTTATTAATTATCGAATGGAACTAGACCGGTTTTGATGTGAATTGTTTTATGATGGTGGTGTATGCTCCTCAATGTACAATGGACAAAGAAATCTTTACAACTTCATCATGCTCTTTATAAATAATCACCCGGGTAATAATTTCATTCTTGGGGATTTTAATGATACGAGATATACTCATGAAAGGTTTCAGACTGCCTTTAATAAAGTAGAGGCAAATGATTTTATTTCATTCATAGACATGACACTTTAAAAGAACTATAGTCGATCGCTTTCTTGTGACAGGAGGTATTAGAGAAAGGTTCCCCTAATCTTGAAGCCCTTGCCCTTAAAAGAACTACAGTCGATCATCGCCCAGTAATCCTTAAACACAACTTTGGTGACTATGCCTAGTCGTGTGATTCATTATGATCAATTTCACTAGCAGTATTATATCATGTTGACACTTGGGCATACTAGATCCAACGATCTCCCACTTACACTAGTTTCAAACACAAATAAATACAGACAATGTCGAGCGTCTAGCATCACCGCACTGCCCCTAATGAAGTTGGGTACTTTCGTAAATCATCCACCATTACCAACCAGTCAAGTTAGTCTTACTGTTGTATTGATCTACACATCTTTGTAAATCTTTATCCTTATGTTCAGTTATTCTATTTCTCGATTTAGATTCAAAGTGCTTTATACAAACTCTCAGTTTAAGCACGACCATGCATTTTGTACCGGTTTGAACCAACGAGGGGGCCATAGATGTCTTCCGCTCATAATAGTAAGGGTACATATTTCTTCTTGACTACATACAACTTTCACTATACATCCAGTCATTTCTGCCTAAGGTCCTTATTACCATCCGGTTAGGGAAAATGTCAGACAATATCAATAAATAACCTTTTGTATAATCAAGCTTCAACTATGCATCTCAGGCCTGAGGATACAAGAGACAACGTTGTTTCAAAACCTACTCATGAAGACGATTCATGAAGTAGTCTTGAAACGAGTCACGTCCAATATTTATCACTCTATAAATATCTATGAATCTTGGTTGCAACACTTTGCCAATTCTCACTCGGTAAGGACTAACCAACTTATTCATAATAATAGTCTTACTTTATAATTATTCCCACACTTCTAATCGACTAATGAAAAAGACAATAACCTTTTATTTCTAATCAGATAAAATGATAATGTTTACAAAAAGTATCGAAATACTAAATACATATCATATCCAATAAATGGCATAATGAAGCCCGATATAACTAGCATGCTTCTCGTGCTTGACTTGATTCATAGGCTTTGTGAACGGGTCTACTATATTTAGATCTTTGTGAATTTTGCTTATCTTGATGTCCCTTCATTCTACTACTTCCCGTATGTAGTGGAACTGCCTCTGAATATGTCTGCTGCTATGGTTAGAATTTGGTTCCTCTGCTTCCACAATGTCGCTAGAGTTATCACAGAATATCTCTACAGGTTCCTTGATGCTCAGCATCACCTCTAGATCATATATGAATTTCTTTATCCAAGCTTTTTCTTTAGCTGCATCCGACGCTGCAATGTGTTCAGAAGTAACAACACTTTTGATTGGTACTCTTCAAAGTGATTGCTCCTCCATTGTGTGCGAAAACATATCCCATATTTGATCGAGAATCATCTCGATCTGTCTAGAAGCTAGCATTAGTGTAACACTTTCCAGTGAGTTCTTCTTAACATCTATCAAATGGCTTTTACCTGGTTTCTATTGATATTCACTCGTCATGCTCAATGCATATGACACATCAGGTCAAGTGCATAACATGGCGTACATGATCAATCCAATTGTTGAAGCATATGGAACTCTTTCAATCTTCTCCTTCTCTATATCCGACTTTGGACATTGAGATTTGTCTAAGTTCGTTCCACGTCCCATGGGTGAGGTTCCACACTTGGAATCTTGCATTGAAAATCGTCTAATAACTTTATCAATGTATGCACTTTGTCTTAGACCAATAAGCCGCTTTGATCTATCTCTATATATCATTATTCCGAGAATATAAGAGGCTTCACCCAGATTCTTCATTGCAAAACATTTCTCGAGCCATGATTTGACTTCTTGTAGCATCGAAATGTCGTTTCCAATAAGTAGTATGTCGTCCACCTATAAGATCAAGAATATGATTACGCTCCCACTAGCCTTCTTGTAAACACACTGCTCATCTTCATTATTTATAAAACCAAACTCTTTGATCTTCTCATTGAACCGAATATTTTAGCTTCTAGATGCTTTCTTAATTCCATAAATGGACTTCTTAAACTTACACACTTACAGGATGATCGGGATCGACAAAACCATATGGCAGAGCCATATAGACATCTTCACCTAGATGTCCATTCAGAAAATTTATTTTGTTATCCATTTGCCATAACTCATAGTCATAATATGTTGTTATGGTAATCTGAATTCTGATAGACTTAAGCATGGCTACTAGCGAAAAGGTTTCTTCATAATCATTTCTTTGAGTTTGAGTAAATCCTTTTGCTACAAGCCTTGCTTTGTTGGTGTTTATTTCCATCAATGTCGCTTTTCATCTTGAAACCCCATGTTCTTTCAACTGCCTTGCAGTTTAGAGGTATACAACTAAATCCCAGACTTGGTTATCATACATGGATTGCATCTCCGCACCCATGGCTTCTAGCCATATTTCATATTCAGGATCTGAAATAGTAGTCTTGTAGTTAGTGGGCTCACTTTGATCCACTAAGTATACTTCTTCATCGCTGTTACACCTGTTTCCTGAATAGTCCGAGGTTCAAGCTCAACAATCTTTTGCTGATTTGTTGGTTCTTCTTGAGACAGTTCATTTTCTGGTTCTCAAATCATTTCAAGATCGATCCAAACTTCTTTCTGCCGGTTCTCTAGCGAGGAACTCTTCTTCCAAGAAGACTCATCTCGTGTTTATGGATACGTTATTCTCATTAGAATTATAGAAGTAATATCTTTCGGATGAAAACACACTTTTCACGTCTACGTTCTAACTTGTTGGACGTCTCATGCTTAACCTAAGCATCACAACCCCAGACCCTTAGGTACGATAAGTTTAGACTTTTCCCATGCCATATCTCATATGGGGTCTTATCTAACCTTTTGGTTGGAACCATGTTGACTATTTGGGCTGCGGTTTCTAAGGCATAACTCCAAAAGGAGTGTGGTAGGGTTATACGACTTATTATCGATCGAACCATGTCTAACAATGTTTGATTTCTCCTCTCAGTTATGTTGCGGTTTTCCAGGTGGAGTTAATTGTCAAACTATTCCATAATTCTTAAGATGGTTATCAAAGTTGTAACTGAGATACTCGCCACCTCGATCCGATCGAATGGCCATTATACTTTTCCCTAGCTGATTTTGAACTTCATTTGGAAGGTTTGTAAGATTTCAAAAGCTTCATACTTATGTTTCATCAAATAAACATAACCATGCCGACTATTGTTGCCTGTGAATTTTATGAAGTATCTCTCACTAGATCTAGACATTGTCCTAAAAGGACCACATACATCTGTATGTATGAGACCTCGTAGATCTGAGGCTCTTTCACCTATTCCGAAGAAAGGTGCCTTGTTCATATTACCAATTAAGCATGATTCGCAAATGTCAAAGGTCTAAGAACCGGTGGGTTCTAAGATTCCATCAGACTGGAGTAGGGGTGCTGTTCGGGTTATTTAATCGGGTTTCAGGTAGATCGGTTCGGGTTAATCGGTTTTTTCATGTGTGAAAATTTATCCGAAACCCGACCCGAATAACAATCGGTTTAATTGGTTTTCGGGTTAATCGGGTCGAGTTTCGGGTAGGGACACATATGTTGAACAAAATAAACGAATCAAGTTTAAAAAACATAAAATAAACGCGTTTGTTAAACAAAAATAAGCATATTTCCAAGAGATTATAGCTTCAAATAACAAGTGTTTTACCTCTAGTTGCTTCAAATAAACATAAAATAAACGCGCTTGAGAAATAAGTTAATGAACAAGTAATAGATTATACAAACCTATGCAAATAAAAAATATTGAGTAATAGATTAATGAACAAGTATATATTTGTTTCTTCAACTTCATAAAAAACTAAATGTTCGGCCATATACTATGTTTTTAAATAGAAAGGTAAGAATAATTCCGTAATATTGATCTATTAATTTAGTTATATAGATTGTAATTTTTAAACGATGTTATAAATGTTCAGTTTATTCGGGTTAATCGGTTCGGGTTATTCGGGTTTTTGATGTTTGAAAGTCTAACCGAAACCAACCCGAATAACAATCGGTTTAATCAATTTTCGGGTTAAACTGTTACGGGTTTAATCGGTTCGGGTGATGTCGGGTCGGGTCGAGTAAGTCGGGTCGGGTTAGTCGGGTACGGGTAAAATCGACGGGCCTAGACTGGAGTTTTAACATTTGTTTCTTTTTATGTGACCAAGTCTACAGTTCCATAGAATTATTGTTAAGATCAACCTTTGTTCTTTTGGCATTTAGTGCATATATAGAATTATTGCATGAAGTGCTTAAGTCTATTCCATAAATACCATTGTGAGGTCTAGCCTCAAATGAAAACATATTATCGAAATAACCCAAAATGTCATTATCACGAAAAGTATAATGAAAACCTTGTTCAGAAAACGAGAAATTGAAACAATATTCCTAGTCAAGCTAGGCATAAAACATTCTCTAGAGTTAAGTACATACCATTTGGTAAAAGTAACGAATATTGTCATATTGCCTTCACATCAACACGATTTCCATTCCCTAAATCTAGATCCAAATCGCCTGGCTTCAGTTCTCTGACTCTTCTCAGTCTCGGCAAATCATTGCAAATGTGAGTACCACAACCAATATCAAATACCTAGGTGTCATGGGAGTAAGAATATAATATAATCATATAGATACCTAATGGATGAGCTTCATTTGCACTTTCCTTTCCAAGTTTAGCAAGGTTTGAAATAGAAGTCTCCTCCAAATACTCAATATCAATGCTATGTGAATCCATGGAAAGATCCCTCATATTCAGCTCACCCTGTTCCTTAGACTCTTGTCCTTTGCCTCCACTACTTGATGATTTTGCTTCAACAGCTCTAAACATCTCATATAGTTCTCTAGTAGAATTTATTTCCTCTTTCAAGACATTCTTCCTAATGAAAATGTCATATAATTTAGGAAAAGAGCATAGGATCAGATCCACAACTAAAGCTTCACCAATAGGGTAGTCAAGTTCTTCAAGTTCATCAATGTAGCCAATTACTTTCGCAATATGCTTGCTAGGTAATGTCCTTTCCTCCATTTGATATGATATGATTTTTCCAAAGAGTTTAAATTGCTTAAGAGGCAATTCACGATATCTCTCTTTTAAATACTTGATCATTTCATACGTAGGGAGATACTCAACTTCAACTTAGGAGTTTTGCATGTAAGCAGGAATACAGACACATCATATGAGTCATCCATGTGAAATTTCCATGCAAGCTTCGCATTGATGGAATCACTAGCAAATGGCTTCTTGGGCATGGGAGCCTAAAGTAGGTAGGACTTTCTTTCATTAACTCCAAGATTTGAAACCATTTCGGTAAGTTCTTGCCATCAAGTTTGGTATATCTTAGAATAGCCTTAAGAGGGCTTTGGAGTGGTTGCTTCTGAAAATATCTACAAACCAAAATTCACTTAGTTTAGTATTTTCGATAAAACTTTATTTGTTAATTAATGACCCTTTGATTTGGTAAAACATTAAATAATTAATAATTAGCATCCATGGTTCCCTATATTCGTGCAAGGACCATGCACAATACACAAATGTTTCTATGTAGGTAAGTAATTGTTACTAATTGTATCAACTATACAACTCCTAATGCTTATGAGATTATTTAGAACATTACTTGTCATGTTTTCATGTTTAATCCCATCTATGCCTACTCTAGTTTGTGCTTTGCCTGCGCACTTTCCACAAACATTGAGTGATATGTCATCCTTCCCTTGGACTTGTGCGTACTGGCCCGAGACTCTCGGATATCGTGATACACCTTATCCGACATACCCAAACCAAGACTCTTGTATTTGAATATGCCGTTAGTTGATCCAAAAAGGGCGGCACATAACTTATCATTATTAAAAGGATTTCTTAAATGTTTTTTTATTCTCATGTCAAAACATTTTGCGACAAATGAACTCATGACAGTTTATAAAATATCTATTTTACTTCGTTCTTGTGTCTCAGATAAAACATTACACGACGTTCCAATTTAATACCCTAATTGATTATACGTCGGTATAAACGCGAAACCAATTTTTTAACAAACTCTTTATTAGTATTACGTGTTTTAAATAAACAAAATCCCCGTTTTCTTTATATTCCAAAAACTCTATTTTAATCGTAAAATTAACTTGTTAATTTTTAAACCTTCTTTAGATAACTAAAATCCAATTTTAAAATCTCATCATTTTTAATCGTGTCGTTTTAGGTTTAAAACCACGTTCTAAAACTTACTTTTGTTTGTTTTTAGTAAAATTAATTTTGGCATGTATCACATATCAACCACACAAAAAAAATAGCAAAGAAATAATCGTAAACCAAGTCACAGTTTTGTCTGTCACTTAAGAGCCAATTTAAGGCGCTGAACTAGGTCAAACAATAAGAGACAATTAAAATAATTAATTACTCCCACTTGCTTTGACATCTCTCTTGACTCCCAATAACGACTTTTTTGCCGGTTTTTGTTTCGTCTTGATTTCCAGGTGCGTCTCCTCTTGTCTTGTCTTGAAATCTATGATATAATAACGATAAAAATAAAATCATTTTATATTACATTTATGGCTTCCAAAATAGCCGAAAAAATTACAACACAAGATACAAACCAGAAAAATAAAACCATACAACCATCAAAAACAATCACATCGTGTAACATTCAAGAAATTTAACTTTTATAGTTTTTGTGGAATAAAGGAAATAAAGAGTTGGAGGACCAAGTTGGTAATTTAACAAAGAAGGACCCCCCCCCCCCTTATAACCGGAACCGCCACCCACTTCCTCCTCCCCACATTTCCCTATTCACCATTTGCGAATACTAGAGAGTGAAAGAGAAAGAGAATACAACGACGTGGGAAAGAAAGACAAGGAGAAAGGATTTCGAGCCTTCATCATGATTCATTTCGGTTGAGAATCGACAAAGGAGGAAGAATACAAAGATCTACACATGTTTGAGGTAAAACCCACCTCCGAATCTCTTAATTGGTTCAAAAATGGGTTTTTAAGATAAAGAAAGTTTTAATCCAAAAATATGGGATTTGTATGTATGTAATGGCATAAAAACCATATATCTGGCATCCCGGATGCTAAACGGATGTTTTGAATGATTAAATTTTGAATCTAGATCTAATATTTTAATCAGAAGCCACCCATGAAAAAGTTAGGGGTTTTTTTGTAAATGAAGAACTAGGTATTCGCGAGAAGTACTCGTGCGATTAATCAGGATATACGTACACACATCCTTGAATGAATACTGTGAGTATTCACATAAATACTCTGGGGCGAATACTAGACGTATTCACTAGAGTAGCGTTGTGCGAGTACACAGAGTATACACATATATACTCCTGAGCGAATACTTTGGAGTACTCGCAATGAAAGACGAGTGTGTAATTAGTATGGATACTTTCCTATGAGCTTAAAGTTCACTTAATGTTCTTGCACATGTTTGGCATAGTTGATAGAGCCTACATGTGTAACAAGAACTCAATATTCATAGCCAAATACCACAAGTGAGTTCTAGATGCCCTTTTTAATAAAGTTTACAATGTTTTGGGTTGGGTGCATACTTGTATGTTAATTAAAGTTTTATGATGAATGTTAAACAAATGTGCCCTTTATGATTATGATGTGTATTAAATGGTTACGCACTTAAATGTACTAATATGATATGTGTAAATGGTTGCCTTTGTGGCAAACGAACAACTAGACTCCTACTTGTGTAGACAGATGGGAAATGGATGTTAATACAGACGGTACGAATTACATCTACATAGGTAGACAATATGCTTTATTACAGCTACTTAGGTAGACGATATGAACAATTACGAGTTTTTCTGTAGACGGTACAAACTATTACGCTACTTATGTAGACGGTATTCTAGGGTTGAATATTTTTGTAAGCTAATGTCCTCATTGTATGTTTTTGAACAACTGTACTTTGTTTATTTCCCTGTATTTCTGTCATTTCAGTTTGATGTAATTTACTGCTTTTAATAGTCCAAGTGAGGTCGTTCAACCGAAACTAGTAGTTTCAATAGACGGAGAGTTTCGATAGGCTGATCAGTTTCATGTAAATGCTCAACCGAAACGAGTAGTTTCAGTGAGCATAGTTTCGATACCTGTCAGCTCCCTATAAATAGCCTAGTTTGAGAATGTTTAGGGTGTGAGTAGCGGTTGTAACCCCTGCAGTTTCTCTTTCACAGTTTTCCTTGAATCAACAAACAGTGAATTATTCATTGTGTTCTTACACTTTCATATCATTCTGTATTGTGTTCTTAAGTGTGGTTAGCCTGTTATCTTCACCATTTGCTGTTTCTTACCTCTATTTCACCACACAGCCATTCTACAGTTGTGTGTGTGTAATCGATCTATTTGAGTGGTTTTGTTTAAAATTTGGACCTACAATTGGTATCAGAGCATTGTGCTCTTGATTTCTGAGTATTATCAGGTTTTGTGATCGATTTTAGGTGCATTTCAGCCTATTGTTGAAGTTTTTCTGGTTCTGAAGTTATTGAGCACTGTTCCATCGGTTCAAGTTATCGTTTCATCGTTTTTGGGATTTTTATTCGAGTTTCCGCAATTTGAAGACTGGTTTCGTGTTCCGGAATACATTTGGAAGATTTTCGTTGGATTGGATTTTCATTATCACAATTTTGATTATTGGAGTTGTTCATCCATGGAGGTTTTCTGAAACTTGGAGAAGAAGGTATCGAAATTACCAGGGGACATTCTCTGTTTTCTGTTGCTCATCGAAACTTCTCGTCTGTACTTTTTGTCTGAAAGAGGTATCATCGAAACTAATAATTTTGTCTTATCTTTATCGAAACTAACCTGTGCAGCATTGTTACCCGAAACTTTTGTTCTCCCGAAACTAGTTTTAATTGAAACTAGTAGTTTCAACTGGTTTTCCTTGGTGTTTTAAGCCAAGTCTTCATCATCGAAACTAGTTGTTTCGGGCTCATTATTATCTATCGAAACTTGGAGTTTCAGGCAGCATCTCTTCAATTGAAACTAGTTGTTTCAATCGAAACTAGTAGTTTCGATCAACATTTCTTCACCCGAAACTAGCTAATGTTCAAGTTTCTTTTCTGAGTTATGGCATCTTCAAGCACCAATGAGTATACTGGAGGAAACAAACCACCTATTATGTGTAACATTCCCGATTTTCCAACCCTATTTTAATTTATTTAAATTAATAAAATAACGGTACATCATTAAACTTTGTACTTGTTCAAACCCACACCTCATCAATTTTTAGCTAAACGCATTTTTAAATCCGAAGTTTTAGAACTCGAATCACGTGGTAACACCTCCTAGAGTTAACTCAGTTAGTAATCCCGTTAGGTGTTCTGTTAAATCCTAACCAAGCTAATTCTGTCAAAGCTGAATTTGCAAGGGCTGATTTTGTAAATAACCAGAAACCCTAGTAGGCACGGTCGCGCCACGTTTTGGCACGGTCGCGCCTCGTCCGGCACCGTCGCGCCACGTTTTGGCACGGTCGCGCCTCGTCCGGCACGGTCGCGCCTCACACCAGTTGAAACGTAAAAACAGCCTTTAATCGCTGGACCGTTCGGTTTCGTAACCTTTTCTCACATTAACAAACAATTAAGAGTTTAAATCATTTTCATTATAGCCAATGAACCCGTCTTGATCGATCATTTTCCAAAGTATCAAGACTCTCCTTTGTGACCATCAAATTCATCGTTTCATTGTAAATCCTCTCAACCAAGCAAACCAACACATTAATCGATCCTCCTTAAGGCTTCAGAAGACATCATTTTGGTCGGAGTTGCGGCAGAGAGCACCGGAGACCACACCGCCGACGTCGGAACTTGTTCTACCCGTCCGCTATCAATTCGTCGTCCTGTCGGGTAATTGAAACCTTCCCCTCAGTCGATTTATTCTATAGATCAAAAGCCCCAAACTAATTTGGGCATTCAATATCGAAATCTACTCGAACCCGAAACCATATTTTCATTCAAAATAGTTTAATCAAATCCGGTCATAAACATGTTTTAAACACAATTAATCTACACCAACAGACTCGTAATAACCTTGTGAATGAAAGCCCTATCAATTCCGACTCCATCAATATAAGGATCAACCAATTCGTGTCTGTTTTGAAAGAGACACGGTCGCGCTAATCATCTAGCGCGGTCGTGCCTCGGGAGACGCGGTCGTGTTGACATACAACGCGGTCGTGCCTCCTGCTCAGACCCAGACATGCTCGCTGGCTAGTTCTGGTTGTGCCCCTGAAGCATAGACACGGTCGTGCCTAGTGTCTTGGCTAGTTGTCTTCTGTTTGACCAGCGCGGTCGCGCCCTGTCTCGATCGGTCGCGCCCGACCTAGCACGATCGTGCCCTTAGCTGGCACGGTCGTGTGTGTTGGCAGAATATTTATAACTTTTATTTTTTTTAAAACACATAGTATTTCAGATTAATTTCTAAAATAAAAGTGATTGAAATTATAAAAATCAGTATTATTTTATTTATAAAAGATCAAATGTTTAATCTTAAGATAAATGGAAATTATTTAAAAGTTCAAACATTTAATTTATAAATCCTACTCTTAAATAATATTTTAATGTTTAAGTTACATTTTTTTTATAAATAAATGAATAAGTTAATAATTATTTATTTGATTTATAAGTAAACAAAAACATTTATTTAGTTATACTAAATTACATATAATACCTACATTATTTCCATAAACAATAATTATTTAATCTACTTAAGTAATTATCCCAAACTCAACATTTATTTAAAATGTTCTAAGAATATTCATTTCGAACCTTCTATTTTACTTTCAAGTACCAAATCACTAACTCCATCCAATTCAACCATAGACGTAGACTTAGACTATTGTGCATTATTAATGCAATATATATTACACTTTAGGTTATCTTGTGCATCTCAAGGATCATTATACTACTTAGTATTTGTGCTAGCTACGCCTTCGAAACAAGTGAGTATTCACAACCCCTTTTTACTCTTTTACATTTTTAGGGTGAAACATGAACACTATTCAACTTACATGTTTACATTTACGCAAACAACACAAGTACAAATCCTATTTACATTCATGTGTGCAATTTGAGCTTTATGCCCGAGTGCTAGGTGTGTTAACCTCTTGTATGCTATTATGTGCAATCATTAAATTTTCAAGCCGACGGTTTTCAATGATGGATCTATTGAGTCTGACAAACCTACCCATGGTACGCGGTGATTGAAACCGACAACACACTTTGTTTTGCATGCTAGTTACAAAGGTTTGATTGTACGTTTGGTTACACAATAGCTGCTCCCCATAAATGTCTTATTTATCATGTTATGTAAAGGATTTGGTTTACAAATTATATGCTATCTATATACAACTGTGTTATACTCACCAACTTTTTAGTTGACTTTATTTTATTCATGTTTCAGGCCCCAATATGTGAGAATGACTCAAGATGTGCTCAATATAGGATTTGGACTTAGCAAAACAAAACAAGAATTTTATGAGTTATTTTCTTTGTTTGAAATTGATTTGTACTTGGATTACTTGTAATGGAAATTTGACTTTAATATATTTCAATTTAGTCAACCATGTGCTATGAACAGTCTTACATGTCCCGCCCCGATGATTCCGCCATCGGTCGGGGTGTGACAGATTGGTATCAGAGCCTTGGTTATAGGGAATTAGGTTATTAGACACTCTTGACCTAGACTATAACTTTAGGACACCCATACTATGCCATGCTATTACTTGTTACATGATTACTTCTTATGTGAATATTTTACAGGTTATCCTGAGTAATTTCAATACATGTTACAATACTTGATAGTTTATGAGTCACACTACTTGATAACTCTTGTGCTTACATTCATTACTGTTTACATGCTACCTATGTGTTTCACTAAAGTGTTATCCTAAGTTAAACACACACACATACACACCAAAATCTCCATACACCTTTGAACTCACACGCATGATACCATAACTTTATGTAAACAAAGGCTTAAACTATTGGGCCTAATACCCATTAATAATAAACTAAGAAGCCCATATATCCTCCAAGAATGAGAAGCCCGCTGCAATAAATAAACCTCACTTTTGGGCCTCCAAGCCCAGTCCACAACAATTCCCATCATAACCATGAGCCCAACAATAGTGTTATTAATATATAATGGCTGGAAGAGTGTGTAAGCCCATGCGGAATTCTGGCTAAGGAAAGATAGGGTACTTAAGTGTGTCTTAGCGACCCACCCCTCTTTCCTGGGAATTCTCCTCAGGGATACATTGCTTATAGGTCAAGTGTATTTCTAAAATACTATCGTGAAAGGTTCGGTGTTATGACTAGTCAAACTCTAAAACCTATAAGTACTCCTATGTTCAAACCACAACATTTCATTATCACTTACAACTTTTTTTTCATTGTTTTTCTGCTAGACATGGACTCCTACCCTCCTCCCTCCCCGGTTTACCGTCCTGGATCAGAATCTAATTGGGAAGAAGACACTGAGACACCCATGTATCGGTCACCAACACTCCCAACTGCTAGGCCAAGGTTTGATGTAAGGGCGGACTGGATTAGGAACACCGGCCCGAGACTTCGAACACCTGAATCACCCGTACCCGTAAACCCGTATCATACACCTCACCTCCATAATCAATTGCCACCCCCACTAAGAGACCCATACCTAATGCCCGACCCATACCATCCTAACCCTTGGGTAAGACAAATCATGGCACCCACTAGTGTTATGGGGATTCCAACCCATGACCTCCATCAATATGTAAGAACCACAGAATTTGAGAGGCAAAGGATAGAGCAGGGAGTGATACACGACTTGCAAAGACAAAGAATGGATAGCCTAGCAAACCAATTAGGGTACCAAAAGGAGTTAATCTCCATCCTCGAAAAGGAAGTACAAGAACATCGCACGGAGACCGCCAGGACTGAAGCCAGATCTGCTACTCGAGTGACTATAGCGGTGCTCATCTTGGCAATTATCTTCTTCCTAGTGGAAAGCTACCAGCGACGTTAGAAGAAGCTTCTACTGATTTCCTTTAAAAATTTTGATTTGAGAGCCATTTTCTTATGTTTTGAGTAATGTTTAACATTTCAGCATTTAGTTAATTCCATATATTTCAACTCTACAGTTATTGTTCATTGATTTGACCCGTGGAGCGTAAATTACACCTGTTCTATTTTCATCAAACTTTCTCAAATATCACTTCTTTCATTCAACATGATTTAATGCATTACCAACAAACCCTTTCATAAATAAATCATCCTATTTTGTGATTTAAACAAAACATCGCTATCTTTATTAAATTTTTAGATAATATCAAAAACATAAATTTTCCATAAAACTTTTTCACCAAATAAGGAAAGTTAATGCAATCAATTTTATAAAAATTTCAAAAAAAAAAAAAAAAAAAAAAAAACTGATAAATAATTATGATTTTTATTCGTTAAAGTAAATAATTCTAAACTTTGGCCAAATTATTATGCTACTACTTGTTTAGCTGAAGGTTGAAATTTTAGATTAAAAATATTTTTCTCATAAATTGCATATTCATCTAAAATATGCGATTCAATGATTTCACTACTTTATATGTCTATAACCAAAAATAATTTCCCACTTTCTATGTTCAAACAAAGACCCGTATTTATAAACACAAATTCCAGAATATTTCCAAAACCTCCTCGTTACCTTTCACTCGACGCTTCAAGAGACGATCCATATCGCGTAAACGTTAACCTTTCCCACCAACCTCAATGAGATTTGAGGACTTGAACCTAACTACCACATTATGCAAGAACGCCAAACAACACGTTTGTCCGCAGCACTCGAACCCATTCAAAACCCGTTACTACACATCGCACGCGAAGTTCAATACTCACGTTCACAATATATTCAATGCAATCTTATGGTACATAAAACTCAATTATTCTCAATATATCCAATGCTACACAAATTACATGATACATGAAACTAGTTTGCCTGCAAATCACAATTTACTCGATTGATTACGTAATGCACGAAACACGTTTATTTGCAGTACACATGCTACTGGATTGAACACATGATACACGAAACTTAATTGTTTGCAATATACGTGATACATAAGAATTGCGTCATTGATGCATAGTTCTAGATTGACCACACTATACATGAAACTCATTTTGTTACAAAGCACCTTATACTAAACGGTGTACATTATACAAAATACATGATGCTAAGTTGCTAACACTATACACGAGATCCATTTCCTACAATACACATAATATTATGTGGTTTACATTACACATTAGAGCTTATTGATTTACAAAATACAAGACGCTAAATTATTTACGCTATATATGAGACCTGTTTGATTACAAACTACGTGACACTAGATCATACATGAGGATTGTGTGCTTACTATATACTCGAAACAAAATTTGCTTACAATTATTGCAATGGATTGATTACATTATACACAAGACATGGTCATGCACTTTGTACACCAAAGTTGAAGACCATAATACATTGAAACGACTCGGGGTTTGACGTATTCTTGTTCAAACACGAGCAAACTAAGAAACTTGAAGTGTTACTACTTTACTACTCTTTAGTTGCGAACTGACCTGATTAGGGACTTAGTTACTTGTTAGCGACTTTCTATGTGTAAACAATAGACGTGATCATAGCGAAATTGTACCCCCTTACCCACACACAACGAAACAATCTATACGGACCATACGATGATTTGAATAATTACGGGTGCACACGAAATTATGAAAATCAGCGCATGGAAACTATAGTGAAATTTTGTCGTGTGTTGTGACCTAAAACTTTTCATGATGTGTAACAACGAAACAGATGTAATGTAACGAGGGCATGGTGGATACGCCGATGGTACTTCCTATATATAAGTGTCCTATCATATTATCAGGAGTAGCGTTGTTCGTGTCACGTGAAGTTTGGACCTAGACCAATGTTTATGAAATCTTTTACCCACTAACAATTTTGAGCACGTTAGACTACATCTTACACAAACTCAAAATTTCAAAATCTCATCAAATTTGTTCCAAGTAATACATCTTACATCTAGAATTCAAATTGCTATTCGACAATCTTCTCCTTAAGTCCATTTCAAAAACTAAATTCATTGTCATCATTCATATTCAACCTTGAGTATCAGGCCTAAATCATATCAACGGTCAAACTCACCAAGAACCCAAAACTCCCACCCTTTTTCTTGATTTTTAGTAGCCTCCATTAGTTAAATTTCGGGACGAAATTCCCTTAACATGGGGAGACTGTAACATTCCCGATTTTCCAACCCTATTTTAATTTATTTAAATTAATAAAATAACGGTAGATCATTAAACTTTGTACTTGTTCAAACCCACACCTCATCAATTTTTAGCTAAACGCATTTTTAAATCCGAAGTTTTAGAACTCGAATCACGTGGTAACACCTCCTACAGTTAACTCAGTTAGTAATCCCGTTAGGTGTTCTGTTAAATCCTAACCAAGCTAATTCTGTCAAAGCTGAATTTGCAAGGGCTGATTTTGTAAATAACCAGAAACCCTAGTAGGCACGGTCGCGCCTCGTCCGGCACGGTCGCGCCACGTTTTGGCACGGTCGCGCCTCGTCTGGCACGGTCGCGCCTCACACCAGTTGAAACGTAAAAACAGCCTTTAATCGCTGGACCGTTCGGTTTCGTAACCTTTTCTCACATTAACAAACAATTAAGAGTTTAAATCATTTTCATTATAGCCAATGAACCCGTCTTGATCGATCATTTTCCAAAGTATCAAGACTCTCCTTTGTGACCATCAAATTCATCGTTTCATTGTAAATCCTCTCAACCAAGCAAACCAACACATTAATCGATCCTCCCTAAGGCTTCAGAAGACATCATTTTGGTCGGAGTTGCGGCAGAGAGCACCGGAGACCACACCGCCGACGTCGGAACTTGTTCTACCCGTCCGCTATCAATTCGTCGTCCTGTCGGGTAATTGAAACCTTCCCCTCAGTCGATTTATTCTATAGATCAAAAGCCCCAAACTAATTTGGGCATTCAATATCGAAATCTACTCGAACCCGAAACCATATTTTCATTCAAAATAGTTTAATCAAATCCGGTCATAAACATGTTTTAAACACAATTAATCTACACCAACAGACTCGTAATAACCTTGTGAATGAAAGCCCTATCAATTCCGACTCCATCAATATAAGGATCAACCAATTCGTGTCTGTTTTGAAAGAGACACGGTCGCGCTAATCATCTAGCGCGGTCGTGCCTCGGGAGACGCGGTCGTGTTGACATACAACGCGGTCGTGCCTCCTGCTCAGACCCAGACATGCTCGCTGGCTAGTTCTGGTTGTGCCCCTGAAGCATAGACACGGTCGTGCCTAGTGTCTTGGCTAGTTGTCTTCTGTTTGACCAGCGCGGTCGCGCCCTGTCTCGATCGGTCGCGCCCGACCTAGCACGATCGTGCCCTTAGCTGGCACGGTCGTGTGTGTTGGCAGAATATTTATAACTTTTATTTTTTTTAAAACACATAGTATTTCAGATTAATTTCTAAAATAAAAGTGATTGAAATTATAAAAATCAGTATTATTTTATTTATAAAAGATCAAATGTTTAATCTTAAGATAAATGGAAATTATTTAAAAGTTCAAACATTTAATTTATAAATCCTACTCTTAAATAATATTTTAATGTTTAAGTTACATTTTTTTTATAAATAAATGAATAAGTTAATAATTATTTATTTGATTTATAAGTAAACAAAAACATTTATTTAGTTATACTAAATTACATATAATACCTACATTATTTCCATAAACAATAATTATTTAATCTACTTAAGTAATTATCCCAAACTCAACATTTATTTAAAATGTTCTAAGAATATTCATTTCGAACCTTCTATTTTACTTTCAAGTACCAAATCACTAACTCCATCCAATTCAACCATAGACGTAGACTTAGACTATTGTGCATTATTAATGCAATATATATTACACTTTAGGTTATCTTGTGCATCTCAAGGATCATTATACTACTTAGTATTTGTGCTAGCTACGCCTTCGAAACAAGTGAGTATTCACAACCCCTTTTTACTCTTTTACATTTTTGGGGTGAAACATGAACACTATTCAACTTACATGTTTACATTTACGCAAACAACACAAGTACAAATCCTATTTACATTCATGTGTGCAATTTGAGCTTTATGCCCGAGTGCTAGGTGTGTTAACCTCTTGTATGCTATTATGTGCAATCATTAAATTTTCAAGCCGACGGTTTTCAATGATGGATCTATTGAGTCTGACAAACCCACCCATGGTACGCGGTGATTGAAACCGACAACACACTTTGTTTTGCATGCTAGTTACAAAGGTTTGATTGTACGTTTGGTTACACAATAGCTGATCCCCACAAATGTCTTATTTATCATGTTATGTAAAGGATTTGGTTTACAAATTATATGCTATCTATATACAACTGTGTTATACTCACCAACTTTTTAGTTGACTTTATTTTATTCATGTTTCAGGCCCCAATATGTGAGAATGACTCAAGATGTGCTCAATATAGGATTTGGACTTAGCAAAACAAAACAAGAATTTTATGAGTTATTTTCTTTGTTTGAAATTGATTTGTACTTGGATTACTTGTAATGGAAATTTGACTTTAATATATTTCAATTTAGTCAACCATGTGCTATGAACAGTCTTACATGTCCCGCCCCGATGATTCCGCCATCGGTCGGGGTGTGACATTATGGTATCTACAAGAGATTTTCATGACAGGACAAAGAAGATGAAGACCTTCTTTCAATTCCATGACCATACCCTTTTGAACTCCATTACTGATGGTTCCCACAAACTCGTCACCACCACTGCAGATGTTCAGCGTCCAAAGACTGTGGCTGAATATGATGAAAAGGATATTGCCCTAATTGCTAGAGATAACAAGGAATATGGATATATTTCTATGGCTCTTCCCATGGATATGTTCAACACTTTTGCTAAATACACCACAACCAAGGATTTATGGGTAGCTCTTTTCACCAGATATGAGGGAAGTGCTGAGGTCAGGGAGAGCAAAAGGGATCTAATTAAGAAACAATATGAAATGTTCGGAAGTGTTTGTGGTGAGTTTATGTCTGACTTGATTAACCTTTTCTCTAGCATTGTTTCAAGATTGAAAGTTATGGGAACAGAATATCCCACTATGGAGTTGAACAAGAAGCTACTGGACTCTCTGCCGGAAGAGTGGAATATGTACAAGATCATGATCAAGAAGACAGAAAAGCTCAGCAGTCTGTCACAACAAGAACTCTACACCATTCTAGAGTTATATGAGCTTGAAATCAAGAAAGGAGCTGTTACTCCCACCAACCAGTCTGGAAACACCGTTCTCATTGCTCGATCAAGCTCTTCCAGCTCAACCATGTCTTACTTTCAAACTGATGTCCCACTTTCTTCTTCTGGAATTCAGCCTACAAGTTCCTCCACCTCTCAGAAGCCAAGCACTATGATCCCTGATGAGTATTTGCCTATCATGACCGCCTTCATGTCATGCTATGATGCACTGATTTCTGGAAACCTGAAACCGGTCAGTTTCCAACCTGATGATTTGGAGCAGATCAACCCTGATGATTTGGAGAAAATGGATATTGATTAGTGTATGGTCATGCTGACTCCGAGGGCCAAGAGATTCATCAAGATGACTGTGATGGATAGGTTCAAGCAAGGGAAGACTTTAGGTTTTGACATAAAACAGGTGAGATGCTACAACTGTGACCAGCTGGGGCATTTTTCAAGGAACTGTACAAAGCCATCTTCCAAAGAAAAGCATGAAAAGAAGAACTCAACTGGAAAGCAAGCTGCTAATTCTCCCAAATCAACTACATCTTCCAGGTCAATAGCTCTGCTCTATCAAGCTGATGTACACTATCACTAAGGAGAACAAAATGAGGAAGTAGCTGATAAAGCATTGATGGCAGGTATTGAAGAAAAGGAGAAGTGTGTTATGATTGATCCAACTAAGGATCTCATCGCTGTACGAGCTGAGGTAATGTCTAGACTGTGTAAAGCTCAATACTGTTTATATGAAATTCAAAAGTATAGATTCATCAACCAAGCTTTGGTCGATGAACGTGATCATATAAAGGTGATCTATGATTATGTGGCTAAAAATGAGAAACTTTATTCAAAGAAAATTTGTGACATTTCAGGGGAAAACCGATCTTTAATTGTACAACTCACCACCCAAATCAACAATAATCAAATTTTAACTGAAAGACTTCAAAAGGCTGAAAAGGCAAAATTTCAAGTTGAACATATAGGTATGGATCAGAAAATTTTGTTTGGAATCATTGATAAACAAATTAATAAGAAAGTCACAAAAGGCATTGGGTATAAATCTCACCCACCACCTTATTCCAAGTCTGGTAGATTTGCTGATATGCCAGCTTCTCATGTTCCCACACCTTTTGTTTGCACTTTATCTGCTGATGATTAAATTGAAACTTCATATTCTGACAATTTTACTTCATGCGCAGAGTCACATTGTGTAATTTCAGAAGATGATTGTGATGAGAGTTTTAGTAAGAGAAACATTTTAAATGAACATGAGTTGGATGAATGTAATAATATATCCATGTCAAAACTAGATATTTGTGAACACATTGAAAATTTGTATTTTGATTCCATGCCTTTTGAGCATGTTAGTTTGAGAAATGACAGTTTAAGAATGCTTTATCGTTTGTTCCTAAATCTTTAAATGCTATGAGTTGTATTGTAAAGTTTAAAAGTGCAGGAGTGGTTGTGACTAATGTTCCACAAAAAACCATGAGCAATCTGGAATTTTTCATATTAAAGGAAGATCAAAGTTTTCAAGAAAGAATTGATGAAGAGAGAGTTGCCTCTAGTTTTGATGCCTTAACATCACAATCATCTTCATCATCCTGTGATGACAATTATCAGGCTAAGGCGTCATGTGATAAAGTTTGTTTTAGTTGTGGAGAATCCAATCATGTTTTCAAAAGTTGTAAATTGTCTAGTTTTTAATTCAAAGAAGAAATTGTTCCATCCATTGTTTTAAATTCAAATGAGTGTGATTCAAATGCCTTTTCTAAGTCATAACATAGAAGAGATTTGAGATGTAAAAGAATTAAAAAAGCTAAAAATAGTTTGAGAAGAACATGGAAAATTAAAAATAATGATCTTTTTTATGACCATACTTCATTAAAAGATGATTCTGATTATGATTTCCGAGAAGTATCTTGTGATGTTAAGAAGTTTCAAGTCAGCAATGGCTTGGGTACCAATGTCTGAATGATTCAGTATGTGTAGGGGCAATATAGGAGGACTGGAGACAACATCTGGCATGTCGACAGTGGTTGCTCAAAACTTATGACCGACCAGTTTTCGTTGCTACAAGATTATCATCCAATGGACGAAGATTTTGTCGCCGTTGCAGGAAATCCAAGAGGCGGGAAAATAACATGACAAGGAACTGTGTCCAATGGTGTAAATAGCTTAGAGCATGTCAACTTCGTCTCGCAATTGAAATACAATCTGATGAGTGTGTCCCTGATTTGTGACAAAGACTTTTGTGCCCTCTTCATCTCTAGAGAGTGTTTTGTAGGATCGGTGAATACAAGATGGTTCTATTTTAGTTGAGATTGGCGGAAACAATCACAACTAAGCAATGTAAACAAGTAAATACGAAGAATACTAATAAATGCAATTTGAATTAAGCTTCAAGATTACAGGGAAAATTGTTAAGCAAAAAGCACACTTATACAATGACTCTAAGTACTACTTATATAGTAACTTAGAATCAAGACAGACCCTTGATTCTAAGGATCAGATCTAACACAAGCCGTTAATCTTGTATTGAAGCTATTCTACATGTAACGACAATAACAACTACAAAAGTTATCTTTACTCAAACGTCTTCTTAGGCATCATTGCTCGAGACCTTGGAAGGAGAGCGTCGTTGTCTTTTATTGTCTTGTACCATTGACATTCTTTCTGCGTGGAGTGTGTCAGTGGTGCAGCAGAAAGTTGTCAGTGATAATGGTTGCTTTATCGAAGCCAGTCAGCTGCAACGTTTGATCTTCAGTGGGAATGGGTATCAGCAGCAATGTTGTTGATCAGCAGCAAGACATAACTGTACACAACTGCTGATGATATGCCTATCAGCAGCAACTTTGGACTTCAGCAAGGCTATCCGCAGCAGATTTGTACCATTGACATTCTTTCTTCGTGGAGTGTGTCAGTGGTGCAGCAGAAAGTTGTCAGTGGTAATGGTTGCTTTATCGAAGCAAGTCAGCTGCAACGTTTGATCTTTAGTGGGAATGACTATCAGCAGCAATGTTGTTGATCAACAGCAAGACATAACTGTCCACAACTGCTAATGATATGCCTATCAGCAACAACTTTGGTCTTTAGCAGATAAGGCTATCCGCAGCAGATTTGTTCTTCCGCAGAAGAACAAGTATCCGCTGCAGATAAGCTTATCCGCAGCAGTTTGTACTTAGAGAATTTTGTAGCCATCGGTCTTTATTTCTATAAACTCCCCCTAGACTGATGCTACCAAAACCCTCTTACTGCTTTTGCTGTTGAAGCTTTTCCATGTTGCAGACTATCCTTTCTACCTCATAGCTTCTTGGGTCCTGGCTAGGATTGTTTATAGGAAGCTCAGATAGAGTCTTTATGTCTTTGCTTGGCATTTTGAAGATGTCCTTTTTTGAACATATCATCTTCTGTCCTTTAACATCAATCAGGATAAACTCATTGGTATCAGCCTTGAAGGACCAACTGGTGAATAGAGAATGGGTTTGAAGAGGTTTAGCATCAATGATTACATCTTTACTAGGGTTGAAGTGATGTTTGATCACTAGCAAAAGATGTCTCCCACCTTCATTCTCTGGCTTATGGGCTTCATCCAACTCCATCATTTTTCTGAGATCTGAGTCTGGGAGTTGCAGTACCTCATCAACAGATTTATAGACTGATCTTTTTAGTTCTTCCTTTTCCCTGAAAACTTCAAACCATTTATCTCGACTGTTATAGAACCAGACAATTATTTCTCTTGAGTCTTCTGGTGTGATGGTAGGTTTGGTTTTCTTCTTGGAAGACTGCTGATGAGGAGGAGTTGGGTGGAAGGATTTGGACTTTGTGGGTGGAGAGGAGGGAGGTCTAGGATTGAGAGTGGAAGGTTGTTGAACAGAGGAAGTGGTGGATGGGAGAGAAGGCTTGGGTTTCTTTTGTTTCATTTCATCTTCTTGATTAATCACCCTCTTCTTTGAGCCTTTCTTCTCCAGTCTTTCTTCCTCTTCCTTCTTGACTTTAAAGTAAAGGGCTTGCAGGTTCATAAAACTCATGGGACCCAGCCTTTTTCCACTCTCTCCTCTAGCCTTTAGGAAGTCAATCATGACCTTTCTTTCTTCATGGGTTCTTCTGTTAAATTCAATGGTCTTCTTGAATTTCTGTTTGGCTTTTTCTTCTTCTTCTTTAGCCCTTTTCTTAGTTGCCAATTGACCTTGTTGACCCATGAAGGCTCTGTAGATTTCTTTATTTGATAGTTTTTCAAGGTAGTCTGCATCCTCACCTTGAGAAATCAGAGCCTCAATCCACTCCTCTCTCATTTCTTTGGCTAGTTCAGAATCAGTTATTCTGAACTTAGCCTCTTCCTTTTTCTTCTTCTCTCTTTCTTCTTCTTCTTTATTGAATTGTTCCTGCAGTTGAAGAGCTAGAGCTTCATCTTCTTGAATTTGAAAAGGTGCATGAATCTTGACTTTCAGATCATCTAGCTGCTTAGCATAGAGGAGGATCTGTTGTTCTCTAGGGAGTATGGAAGTTTTTCTTTCTTGGGCTTTTCTTAATTCAGCCATCTCCTCTTTTTCTTCTCTTCTTCTTCTTCTTCTTCTTCTTTCCTCCTTCTCCTTTTTCTCTTTTAATAACCTTTCTTTATCTTCTTCTGTCATCGGTCTCTTCCCCTTGTCTTTGCTGGATGCCTTTGCTTCAGCTTCATGGACCACAACAGCAGATGTATGAGATAATGTTGTGATCTCAACTTCAGCTACATTGGCATTTTGTGGAGTGGACAAGGGACAGACACTTTCTTCATCTTCTTCCCATTCAAGACCTGTCACTGCTTTCCATTCTTTTTCATCTTTTCCTTTTCTCTTATTCTGGATTCTTCTGCTGTGTTTAATCTGACAGTTGGAGAGGAAAGAAAGGGTAGATCTGAGTCAGAGTTGGAGTCATCCATTGCAAGTCGTCCTTCCTTTTCAAGCTTGGCTTTGATGGTTTTTATCATTGCTTGACTCTCTAAGGAATTTACATTGCATATGTGTGTTCTGAGCTCGAAGACCTTGTGCAGGAAGTCTGAATTTAGAAGTAGGATCTCATTGATGTTGATTGAGAGAGATGATCCATTACTTAGGAAGAATGTGAAGTCAGAAGACCCAGTGCTTGACCATCCTAGCACTTCCAAGTCTCTGACCACTGTTTTGTAGAGAAATCTTCTCCAACATAGAACTTCTTCTTCTGTTAAAGCACTGCTTCTGATCAAGGCAAGTCTTGGAGCCAGTCTTTGTTCTGATGTTGTTGAAGATTCTGCATGGTGTTTAGGATAGGCCACCCTGTTTGCTTCTTCTAAGAGCCTTTCAAACCAGGGAAGATTATCCTCCATCAGGACGTAGAACCTGTCGATTGCAAGTTCTGTTTAGAGATCTGTAGAGTTGTTGGTGCAGCTGGATAGGTATAGTTCAAGCACTTGGAGTGGATTTAGTGCATTCCAGTTCAGCTCTTCTACCCCACTGAACTCCTTTCCGATCCAGAATCTCTCAGTTGAACCATCATAACCCCAAGCTAGTATAGAGTCAAATTCTAGCTTATTTGAAGACAGTGTGAATTGAGGGGCAATGGTCTGTCTTGATATGGTTGCAGCAGTGGGAAGTATGCTGAATGATGAAGGTGTGTCTTCACTTTGACTTTCATTCTTTAACACCTCATCAACAGCTCGGACAACTAACTTCCAATCCTCAGTGATATCTTCTTCTTCATCTACTGAGTCTGGCAGTCATGAACTTGAACAAAAGCAGGTCTTAATAGAGAACTTTGAAAGGTTGTATGCTCTTGTATCCATTCGTCGAGGCTGTCATCATCGTCTTCCATAGCAAATTTCTCCCCCTTTTTGGTTGCATCAGTGCACAGAGTCTGGTCAGTTTGAGTGCCCACTAAGACAAGGGAGGGAGTAGTCACTGGAGGGCATTGATGGGCTTCATGTATAGAGACCTGGTGCCTTAGTTTTGACACTTCGGCCTCTAGCATTTCCACCCTTGCCGTCAATTCCAAGTTATGAAGTTTCAGTTTATCCTCATCCACAGTTTTAGAATCCTTGGATCCAGATGGGGCCTTAGGCCTAGCCTCTGCATCCCCATCACCCTGGTTTTCTTGGCACCTGGGATTCCTCTCAGTGAAGAGTGTTTCAAAAGAAACATCCTCACCGTGAGTTGCCATGGTTAGGGTCTTAATGATGTTATCACTATCCTCCTGATCAGTTGATGTACCCGGAGTAGTGACAGCCATTTCCACATTCACTCTGTCAGTACTCCTAGAGTGAACCTTCTTGGGTGAAGAACTTGGGTTAGGTGCACTAGCAGCCAAGTCAATCAATACCTCCGAGATAGTGGTTGTTGGAGAAGGTATATCATCTTGACAAGGTACCTCTACACTTAAGTTAAGAGAAGAAAGATAATGGAATGGCTCAGAGGGTTGTTCTATGGATCCGGGATGTGATCCTGATCCTAATAGAGAAGCTTCCAAGGAAGTCTCTTTAATGATGTGGCTATCCCTTTTGATATTCTCATCAGAATTTTAGGATTCTGAATAAGGGATTTTAGGTTGGGATTGGGACTTTGAGAAAAGAAGAGAAGGAGTCTTCTTGCTCCTCTTTCTAGTATATTTTGCTGCAACTGGAGCCCGTTGTTCCAGTTGAACGATAACATCAAAAACAGATCTAAGTAATTTCTGTGCTTGTGCATCCTTAGTAGTATGCACAGGGTTTCGAACAGTGGAAGCAGATTGTTGTTCAGGATGTGAAGAGGAGGGTGTGGGATCAGTATCAGCTAGGATTGCTGAACTGTCACCCTGGGTACTTTGTATGTTTATCATTGTAGATAACAATGGAACATTGACCCCTGAGAACTTTTTGGAAACAGTTCTCATACTTTGAAAAATGTTACTTTTATGACCAAACATAAGATAGATTTTTGCAGGTTTTGAAAGCTCTTTTAATTCATTGTTAAAAACCTCCTGCAAGAACCTTGGGTACATATAAAATTGCTGCTTTGCATGTCACACCCCAACCGACGGCGGAATACGTCGGGGCGGGACATGTAGACTGTTCAAAAGCTCAAGGTTTGCTAAAGTTTAAATAATTAAACATCCAATTTCATGTCACAAATAAACATAAATCCAACGTTACAAAGAGAATGGAAATACATAAATAGTTTCATTAATTTAAATTCTAGGCCATCGGTCCTAAGTGAAGCATCTTGCACCTATTCTCAAGCATTAGTACCTGAAACATGATGAAAACGAGGTCAACTAGAAAGTTGGTGAGCATACATAGGTTTTGACACATAACTAAGTTTAAATATGTTTTATACAATTCATACGATACATGTGTATAAGGCATTTATGGAGAATCTATAGTTAAACTAAGTGTGTACAATCAAACCTTGGACTGAGGCATAACACGCAGGTTACCCTTATGTAAAGTCGGTAACAAACACCCTAACCGGGTGGGTTTGTCAGACACAATAGATCCATCATTATTAACCGTTGGCTTGTACGTAGTTAATGATTGTACTAAAGTCATGTATATGTAGTCTTAACTCATAGCATTCAAACATAAAGCATGTAACACATAATATCATATTATCGAATTATATTTAAATCTATGTAAAAAGCTTTAAAGAATATATCATGTTTCACCCCAAAATATGTAAAAATATAAAAGAGGGGCTATGTAAACTCACTTGTAGTTTGGAGATCACACGAACAAGAGTTTCACAAGTGATTAGTTAATCCACGGGGTTAACCTATGATTGAATTGTACACATGTATCAATGGTGTGCTCAAAAGACTAGAGGAAATTCTAATACATAAAGGAATTGAGTGTGCGCATGGTTAGGTATGAGGGTGTATTTGTTTGAGTCTCAAATGATGGTTATGATATTCCATGTAAAAGTATGTGCGCATGAACACATGTTTTCATTTGTTCGTAAGCATTTAAGTGTAAATATAGATAACCAATTTATGTACTTTTGTGTATACTGGGTAATTAAATAATAATTTAGCTCGTTCTTGCTATTTAATTAACCGCAAAGGAAAATAAAATAAAAATAATAAGTTTAAATAAGTTGATAGTTAGTTACATAAATAAATAACCCCCCCCCCTTTTTTGTTTACTTCGAACCAAAAATAAATCGTTTTAAACGAAGGAAATAGTTTAAATTAATTAGTAATTAAATCATGATTTGAAGTATTCATGTAATGTTCTAAATAATTGGTTTGACTTATAACTTAAAATGATTTAGAACCACTGTTAATCAAATCAAATCTGAAAGTATAATAAGTTTTGTTTCAAATGAATTAGTAACTTTAAACAAAACCAATTCTTAAATAAGGGTATAGTAGTGTTTTTCAAATGTTAAAAATAGATTAAGTAGAAGGTGTATAATCTTATAAATTTAGAAGAGTTATAAAAATGATCATGATTATCGTCTACACATGAGTTATAAATTAAATATTTGAAGTAATTTAAAAGGATTAGATTTTTATTTAAGATAATATAGTTGTAACCGTCGCAATACTATAAAGATTTGTCATAATAGGGATTATATTACCTAACAAATATATATATATATGCATAAATATAACATTTATAAAGTATTGGTGTCAACATTTATTTGTTTGGTTATAATGAGAACATAAATATTTTACTATTTAGTCTTTATAAGAGTACGTATAAACGTGTATGAATATGTATGTATAAATACGTATGTATCAACATATATATGTGTATATGAGAGTTTTAAAAAGAACATGGCTATAACAAAACTGAAAAAGATACAAATCTGGGTATATCGGGTTCGAACCCGCGACCTAACTATAGAAATGCAAGGTTACTACCACCAGACCACATCCCGCATTTGAGTAATCATACAGAAGAAGACTTTAAAACTCAACCCAACAGTTCATCATCATATTCTCTAAACAACCAACCCAAACCCTAGCCCGCAATCGACTGTGATTAGGCGTAGATCGATAACAGAAAACATGGGGCGTTCATTCAGGGAATCCAAACGAGTAAGTAGACGTATTAATTACCTGAAATGGTCGCGAGTAGAGGGAGATCGGCCGAAGCCTTTGGTTCGACGTTCTTCGACGCAAATCGAGTCCCAGAAGTGGTAAGCAAAGGGTTTGAGAGGTTGGAGAGCTTGTAACAGGCGTCGCGATCGTAAGTGAGTGGGTGATATGTTCCAATTTCAATTGAAACGTCTGGTTTGATTCGTTGTTTACAAAAAAGGCTATGGGAATGATTTCTAAATCAAATCGGTTGATTCTCAATCAATTGGGTGATGATTTGAGTTTGTAAACGTGTGTATACTGTCCGAGCGTGATTCATGGATGATAATGCGTTTCAATTTCATGGCATTGATTTGATTTTGACTCGGCTTTGACTATGATGGTCAAAACGCGTTAACTTCTGAATTTACCCATTATAATGGCCGAATTAGTATGATATTTTGTATGTAAATCGATCGCAAATCCCTCTTGTATACAAGGTGAGTCCGTGACATTCGGATCTAATTGATTTGGATGCTAATTCGCAAGAATTCAAAGAGGGTTGACTTTCCAGAAGTCAAAATAGGTCAATGAGCGTGAATGGGGTCAAAATTGGAGGTGGTAAGATTTAAGTTCAAGGATGGGGTTCAAGCTAAAAGGTTCAAATGAACTAGAATGGGGATCAAGACCCCTTTAATTGATTTAGATTTTTTTTTTGTTATTTTAAATGTTTTTATGAAATTTGTATTTATTAAAACATATATAATTTTAATAAAGGGAAAGCTTCCAATTTTATAAAATTACAAAATGGTTTAATTAATAAAATCCAATGTATTTATGTATATATATATTTGAATATTCATTCATAAATAAATATATACATATATTTTCAAAGGCGTAGCTAAATGATCTAGTCTTACACGATTATCTATATATGTTTTAATAATGTTGAACCTGTTTACTTGATTTATTTGGTGACACCGAATATTTATAAATACGTGTGTGTTTACAAACGATAAAATAAAGGTTGAAATTTGAACTTATATTTTTGATTTATCTCTATAACATATTGTAAGTATATATATAATAGGAGAATAATATGCTACGTGCAAGGTTGAAAACTTAATTTGACACGTGTTAAGATGATAATTAATGTGGCATATTGTGTTGACCCGGTACAGAGTTGAAATGGATTTGTGAAATGAACTAAAATTTAAGCCGGAAAATCATGGATGTTACATTGCACCCTCTTGAAGGTTGTATCATAAACCTTCAAAGATGAGATGTGCAAAATTGAATCCTTGGCCAGTAACCCTACCATGAACAGCAGAGACAAGTGCAGAGCTCACTTGATGCCATCCACTTCTCTTCTGAGATATGCATTGTAGAAGCGTGTGGCATAGATACTTCCATGGGGGGCCATTAGTGCCTTCTCTATTGTGTACTCATTCTGATTTCCAGTGTACCCTATGGATACAAAGGTCCTCATATAGACTTCTTTTGAGTATGAAATGGCGGCCCCCTCGTCTTGAAGCTTGAGGTGTTTTCTGAGAGTAGCTTCAGAGATGGTGATTTCTCTGCCATCTACCTGGGCTTTGATTTAGGGTATCCCCTGTTCGGTAGAGAAGACGACAGATTTCCAGAAATCCTCCATGTGAGGAATGTAGATGGGTGGGTTGACAGTTAGGGCAAAATATATCTTTGATCGACAAAGAAAATCGATCATATCATCGAACCCCTTGGACTTCTTCCCTTTTTATTAAGTATGATGTGAGGTTGTGGTATGGAGAAAACTTATCATCGGGACGGTTTATGTCTACCTCTGTCATTTTTTGGGTTTGGAGGGAAGGATGAAGGTTTTGAAGGGTGGTTAAGTATGGAAGGCTGTGAATGCTTATGGAGGTTTGAGAGAAAATGATGAGAGTTAGGTTGAAATTGAAAGTGGAGAGGTTATGGAGAAATTGATTTAAGTTATAACGGCAGAGGAGGGAAAAAGAAAACTTACTTGTACAGTACAACCTCATTCACCTTTTACTGTTACAGCTATAATACACTATAGCAGTCATGGTAAAGACTGAAGGTAATTTTTACAGCGGGTAAAAGTTAATTTAGACTTATTTTTACCCATCAGCAGCAAACTTGGTTACTACGGATTGGTTAAGCCTGTCTGCTGCAAGCTTGGTTGCGGCGGATGGTTAAGTCTGTCAGCAGCAAACTCAATTGCTGCTGATCGATGCAATGATCTGCAGCAAGGATGTTGTTGCTGACAGCTTTAAAGCTATCCGCTGGAAACTTATTCCTGCTGATAACTTAAAGTAGTCAGTGGCAAAATCTTTGCTACTGATGGATGCACTAATCTGCAGCTAGGATGTTGTTGCTGACAGCCTTAAAGCTATCCACAAGAAACTTGTTCCTACTAATAACTTAAAGCAGTCAATGGCAAAATCTTTGTTGCTGATGGATGCACTAATCTGCAGCCAGAATGTTGCTGCGGACAGCCTTAAAGCTATCCGCAGGAAACTTGTTCCTGCTAATAACTTAAAGCAGTCAGTGGCAAAATCTTTGCTGCTGATGATTAAACCTGTCAGTAGCAAGAAATGGATGCTGCTGACTTATAACTTTTATTTATAACAAAAGATAAACACATTTACAAAAACAAGATTTTAGAGGCATATTTTAATCAAAGTTCACCATACCAATAGATTCAACTAAATATCTAAATCTAGATTCATCAAAAGGTTTTGTAAACAAATAAGTATATTGCTCATTGGTATGAACTTTGGTTAAAATAATTCTCTTTTTCTCAGCTTGATCTCTTATGAAGTGATACCTGATGTCAATGTGTTTTGTTCTTGGAGTGCTGCATCGGATTGTTTGTGATTGATATAGCACTCATTTTGTCAATGTGAATTGGAGTTGCCATGAAAGTCATCCCATAATCCAGCATTTGATTTTGTATCCAGATGACTTGTGCACAGCAACTTGAAGCTGCAATGTATTCTACTTCTGCTATAGAGGTTGAAACACATGTTTGCTTCTTGCACTGCTATGAAATCAGTCTCCCTCCTAGAAACTGACATCCCCCTGATGTGAACTTTTTGTCCAAGTTGCATCCCCCATAATCACTGTTAGTGTATGCATACAGATTGAACTTATCATTTTTAGAGTACCATAGCCCAAGTCTTGGGGCTCCCTTTAGGTATCTAAAAATACTCTTGACTGCTTGAAGATGTGAAATCTTTGGAGCTGCTTGGAATCTTGCACAGAGACATACTGCAAACATTATATCTAGCCTTGAGGCAGTGAGATACATGAGAGACCCTGTCATTGCATGGTACTGATGTTGATCAGTGTCTTGACCATCTTTGTCTGGAGTCAGCTGATGGTGCACTTGCATAGGGGTTCTTGCAGCAGAGCAGTCAGCCATCTTGAATCTTTCCAGAATGTTCTTGACATATTTGGATTGGCTGATGAAGATTCCATTTGGAACTTGTTTGACTTGAAAACCTAGAAAGAAATTTAGTTCACCCATTGAACTCATTTCAAACTTTGAGTGCATCAAGATCTCAAAGTCTTTACACAACTTCATCCTTGTTGATCCAAAGGTGATATCATCTACATAGATTTGTACTAGTAAGATTTCTCCCCCTTCATCTTTGATAAACAAGGTCTGGTCAATGGCACCTCTTCTGAAGTTGTTGCTTAGTATATATCCAGACAAAGTTTCATACCAGGCTCTTGGGGCTTGATGTAGGCCATACAGATCTTTGTCTAGTTTGAACACTTGGTTAGGATGTGTAGGATCTACAAAGCCTGGAGGCTGTTTGACATATACTTCTTCACCAATCTTCCCATACAGAAAGACACTCTTGACATCCATTTGATAGACCATGAAATTCTTGGATGCAGCAAATGCCAGGAAGATTCTGATGGCCTCCAGTCTGGCAACAGGAGAAAAGACTTCATCATAGTCAATTCCCTCTTCCTGAGTGTAGCCTTGAGCTACAAGTCTGGCTTTGTTCTTGACTACAACACCTCTCTCATCTTGCTTGTTCCTGAATACCTATCTTGTGCCAATGGCAGATTGACCAGGTGGAAGATCAACAAGCTTCCAGACATCATGTCTCTTGAATTGTAGCAACTCTTCCTACATTGCCTCAATCCAACTGTTGTGTTGTAGAGCTTCTTCTATCTTCTTGGGTTCCACCTGAGATAGAAAACATGAAAACAAACATATATTGGCCTCATGAGATTTGCTTCATGTTAGAACTCCTTAGTGAACTTGGCTAATAATATTTTTCAAAGGATGTTCCTTGTTGATCCTTTGTGCTGGTACCACCTCCGGCTGTATCCCTTGCTCAAGATTGCTTTGATTTTGATCAGGGATTTTTTCATTCATGGTTGAAGAGTCTTCAAGATCAACATCTACATCAGTATTATCAGCAATAGTATTTGCAGCATCTACAACATATACCGAAGAGTCTTCATTCAAATTTTCATTTTCAGATAGGTTGCTGCTTGTGACATTTGAGAGTGTGGTTCTGGCTGCACTTGCTTTAATGGCTTCCATAACAGATGGAGGATCAATGGATGGTCTTCTCAGACTGATAGAAGATTTTGGAAAATCCAGTCTGTAGTCAGAGGAGAAAGTGGAAGTAGGTGCTTGAGAAGAGGAAGACTCCATATTTGAGAAGATGAGAGGTTCAAATATTTGGGTGAAGGAGTCTATGTCAAAAAGCCAGTTTTGGCCTTTTCCCTGTTCACAGACAATGTGTTCTCTGCATTCCACATTGGCTGATTCTTCCACAATTCTTGTTCTTGAGTTGAATACTCTGTAGGCTTTGGATTGAGAGGAATAGCCCATAAAATATCCTTCATCAGATTTGGCACCAAACTTAGGAAGAACCCCATGTGTGATCAGAATTGTGCATGGATATCCAAAAGGTTTTAGAAATCCAATGTATGGAACTCTTTGGAACCATAGTTCATAAGGTGTCTTGTTGAGAGACTTGACTATGAGAACTCTATTTTGCACATAGCAGGCTGTGCTTACTGCTTCTGCCCAGAATGTGAGAGGCAGTTTTGAGTCAGCCAACATAGTCTTGCTGACTCAATTAGAGTTCTGTTTCTTCTTTCAGTAACTCCATTTTGTTGAGGAGTTCTTGGCGCACTGTATTGCATTTCTATTCCCTTGCTCTCACAGAAACAGTTCAAAGTGTGGTTCTTGAACTCTGTGCCCTGATCACACCTTATTATCTTTACCTTCTGATTGCTTTGATTCTCTACCCTATAGATGTAGGATTTGAGAATTTCAGCAGTTTCATCTTTTGTTCTCAAGAAGTATACCCATGAGAATCTGGTGTAGTTATCAGTTATCACCAGACAGTATGAATTCTCACCCATTGACATAATATTTGTAGGACCAAAGAGATCCATATGTAGCAGCTGTAGTGGAGTATCATTTGTATTCAAAGTCTTGGGCCTGTGAGAACTCTTGTGTTGCTTCCCCTTCAAACAAGCAACGCAATATTCTTCTTGCTGGAATTCTTTATCAAGAAGCCCTCTGACAAGATTATCCTTCACCAAGTTGTTGTTGGTTTTGATGTTAACATGGCTTAATCTCCTGTGCAAGAGAGCTGATTCATCAACTGAAGCTTTTGATAGAAAACAGGATACATTGCCAGATGGAATGACCTTATTCATGTCAAACACATAAAGATTTTCTTTTCTTTGAGCAGTTAATAAAATATTTTCTAGAGGAGGTTTGGATAAACCATGATACAGTACAAAGCATTCTTTATCCGTGAATAGCATCCAATGCTTTTGATCACAGACCTGGGAAACACTCATGAGATTGAAGTCCAATTCTTTGACATAGTTTATCTTATCAATACTCTTTCTTTCATTGGACACAGTTCCTTATCCAGTAATAGATCATCCTTTTGAGTCACTTCCAAAGGCAACATATCCTCCATTGAGATGTCTGAAGTTGGAGAGGATAGATCTGTTGCCTGTCATGTCCCTGGAACAGCCGACTGTCTACCACCCAAGTGTTATTCTTGTGACCTGGCTGTTCCTGCGCATGAGAGAGATCTAGTTAGTGGGAGGAATCCAAGAGCTTGCATCCTTGTAGAAAAGGGTTCTCGGATTTTCAGTATCAACATGTTTGCAATCAACGGAACCAATGATGATTCTTGGAGGAATTTTGACTTTCCAATACTGAATTGGTGGTTTTCCAGCTCTCTTTGCTTTGTCAGCAGCTGATGTTGCTTTGGCTGCTGACAGATTTGCTTGATCAGCAACAGATTTTCCTACTGAGGACTTTGGCTTATCAGTAGCAGATTTTGTTGCTGCTGATTGTTTTACTTGAGCAGCAGCAGACTTGGTTGTTGCTGAAGGCTTGTCCTTTGGTTTCTTGGGCTGTACTTGATCAACAACAATTTTGCTGGCTGCTGATGGTTTAACAACATATGTATGCCCATCCTTCTTTACCTTGTTACAGATGGTTTCTCTATAGAAGTTCTTTTGTTGATAGGCTTTTGGTTAATCTGGTTGAAGGGATTAAACTTACAATTTGCAGCAAAGTGGTCTGATTCACCACAGATGAGGCAAGATGGTTGAGGTTTTGGTAGCTTCTTCCTTGGTGGGGAGAGGGAGTTTCTAAAATGAGTTGCCTTGGCTTCAAAGATTCTTACCTTCTTGTTTTTGTTCTTCTTTTCAAAAGCATGTAGCTTGAGGTTTCTTTGTTTCTCTGATACCAAAAGTTGCTAAAGGTAGTAGAAGCAGGTGCTGGCAGTATGATTGTATTTCCCACATACAAAGCATGATTGTGCCAGTTTGTCCCTCTGAAAGTACACATAATCCTTTCTTTTGAACAAGTCTTTGAAGTTCCAGGGGTGAGCTTTGTTGTGCTCAAAGGTGGCTTCTTCCAATGTATTTTGAACATATGAAGTCCTCTTTCCTGGTGCATGACATATGTCAAACACCTTCCTTTGTTGGGATTTGGATAGAGGCTTTGAGTTGGTGGAGGTTGAAGACTGTCCCTTTTCAACAGTTAGCTTTCTTCCTTCTGGAAGATAGCTGATTCTGATTTGTTTGGTTGGCTGAGATACTGGTACTGTTTTTGAAGGGATGAAAGGGCTTGGATTGTTGGCTTTAAAAGCTTCACAGGTAGGAGGTGATGAAGCTTTATTGGTTTCAGTGGAGTCTGAGCATGTTGACTCAGACTCGGATGAAGTAGTGCATTCTTGCACAGGGGTTTCTTGGACAACATGGTCAAGATTTCGGTTGGCTATGTCAAGGTTAGAAAGATTGAAACTTGGTTCATGGATAGCTACATAGTTAGCGGGTGGAGGAATAGCATTGTAGGGTTGTTCAGCTTGAAATCCAAGACCAGCAGTTACCTTTTCATGAATTTGAGCATCCAAAGTCTTTGCATCTTTTTGGATGAAAATTCATATTTTTCCACATAGACCTTTTGGTCTGCTAATTCGGCCCTTGTAGCTTTTAACTTAACCAGAAGGTCATCAATTTGAGTTTCAAGGTTTGTTTGTTCATGTTTTAATGATGAAATTTCTTTCTTTAAACAATAAATCTTTTCCTTGTAACTGTTTTCAACCTTTTTAAATTCAGATTTCATTTGGTGAAATTCTTCATTTTGATCTATGAGATTCTGGTTATGTTTCCTATATCCTAGAACCTTATAAATACAAGCCTGAGTACACAGATTTTCATATACCTGAGGTGGTACCTTTGATGTGTCTACCATGAGAGCTTGATTGTTGGCAGGAATATCCTCATACTGGAAGCTCCAGTCAAAGTCAGCAGTTCCAACAGCTGCACAGGCTGCAGTTTATGCAGGTGGAGTGGCCTGTTGCTGTCTTAGTTGAGCTTGGTGATCTTGCCTGGTATGAGCAGCTGGGTTTGCCTTTGGTGCCTTGCATTCCCTAGCAAAATGACTAAGTTGGTTACAGTTGTAACACTTCAGTTTGCTTTTGTCCAAGCCAACCCTGGTTTTAGAGTTGTTGCTTGGAACGGGTCTTCCTGTTCTTGAGTAGAACCTTTTTGCTCTTAGAGAGAGCATGGCATAGGAGTGCTGTATGTCCATTTCTTCTAGATCATCTGGATAAAAACATTCCAGATCTTCCTTGATAAAGGACATATTGCTTTAGTTTTCAGAGACAAAAGCAGCAGAGGTTGATGTTTGAGGTGGGGCTTCAAGAAGAAATGGTGAGTTGTTTGATTGAGAGGTTATAGTTTGGGGATGAGTGATAATGGGAGGATAATAGTTGCTTGAACTAGGACCTGAGTGGTTGGAGTGGATGGCAGAAGAGGTGGTGGTGGAAGTTGAGGCTGTTTGGTAGCTTGAGCTTCTTTCCTTGGCCTGGATCATTTCTAATTCATAGGTTTTTAGCATACCAAAGAGCTCAGTAATCTGAAGAGTCTTCAGATTTTCAGTTATTTTGATGGACACTGTGTAGAGTGTCCAGCACCTGGGTAGAGATCTGATAAACTTCTTGAGAATATCTTCATTCTCCGGCTTCACTTTTGAGCACTGCAGCTCACCTACAAGATACGTATATCTATTAAATAAAACAGTTAGAGACTCACCTTCCTTCCGGACGAAGTTTTCATATTGCTGCTTCATGATGTCTCTTCTGTTTTCTTTTACTTCCTCTGAACCAGCAAACATCTTCTCAAGAGCCTCCCATAGCTCATTTGCAGTTTTGTATCCTCTAAAGTTGTGAAAAACTTCATTTGGTAAGCACACCTGAATGGCTCCCAAAGCCTTGAAATCTACCTCCATTTTCTTGATGTCTTCATAAGAGTATTTGGAGGATTTTTTGGGAACCAGTGTACCTCCGAAATCAGCAGAGGCCACCATGGGTATGTATGGTCCATCCTTTATGGATTTCCACATCCCATATTCTTGATAGCAGAAGAAGCTTTCCATTCTGTTCTTCCACATATCATAGTCTTCTCCAGACACCAGTCTTGGTGGTCTGCAGATGCTTCCAGTGTCTTCAACTCCACTGTTTTGATCCATTTTTGATTGGTGATACTGGGTGACTTTAGCAAAGAAATAGTTTTGAATAGAGAATGATTAAACAAGTGTGAGTTTGTTTAATCTGTGAGCCAAAGCTCTGATACCACTTGTAGGATCGGTGAATACAAGATGGTTCTATTTTAGTTGAGATTAGCGGAAACAATCACAACTAAGCAATGTAAACAAGTAATACGAAAAATACTGATAAATGCAATTTGTATTAAGCTTCAAGATTACAAGATTACAGGGAAAACTCTTAAGCAAAAAGCACACTTATACAATGACTCTAAATACTACTTATATAGTAACTTAGAATCAAGACAGACCCTTGATTCTAAGGATCAGATCTAACACAAGCCGTTGATATTGTATTGAAGCTATTCTACAAGTAACGACAATAACAACTACAAAAGTTATCTTTACTCAAACGTCTTCTTAGGCATCATTGCTCGAGACCTTGGAAGGAGAGAGTCGTTTTCTTTTATTGTCTTGTACCATTGACATTCTTTCTGCATGGAGTGTGTCAATGGTGCAGCAGAAAGTTGTCAGTGGTAATGGTTGCTTTATCGAAGCCAGTCAGCTACAACGTTTGATCTTCAGCGGGAATGGCTATCAGCAGCAATGTTGTTGATCAGCAACAAGACATAACTGTCCACAGCTGCTGATGATATACCTATCAGCAGCAACTTTGGTCTTCAGCAGATAAGGCTATCCGCAGCAGATTTGTTCTTCAGAAGAAGAACAAGTATCCGTTATAGATAAGCTTATCCGTATCAGTTTGTACTTAGAGAATTTTGTAGCCATCAGTCTTTATTTCTACAATATCTAAAGAAGAATTGGTGGGAATCCTAAATATGAAAGCACAGGAAAGATGTATGGAACAGTCCAACATCCAGGAGGAGATTATGCAGGATGAAGTAATCACCATCAAACAAGTGACAATGGTGACACCTCTTCCTTGCAACAGTGATAGCTGGCCTGTGACCAAGCATATCTGTGAATCATTCCTTGAATCACATAAGCCACAGGATATGGCACATCTCTCTGGGGACCACTTCTCATGGAGGAAGCAATGTTCATCCAACGAATATACTAGGGTGACCATCTCCTTCACTACATGGGTTTCTTGAAGTTTGATCCAAGAAATTTCAAATGGATGTGGCGTGATTTAATTACACCATTTTCTTTAGCTGCTCTTCTATAGAGCATTCTAGATTTGACAGGTTTACAAAAATTTTCAAAATTTCAAATCAATCCATCTAAACTAAAATTAAAACTATAAATAGACTTTGAAAATACATAAATCAATGATTCACCCGTTTTAGCACTAAAAAGTTGAAGGTATAAAAATTAGAAAATTAGGGAAAATATTTGATTTATGAAATTGGACCACTTAATAGGGGATTTTTGGTTGGACCACTGGGACAAACCGCCTATGGTTGTTTGCCACATGATCGGCTCGTCAGAACCTTTCCGTCCCCTGGTCGTGGGCCCAATAACTCCAAACGTAGCTCAAGTTATGACCGTTTCAAATTTGAACACTTTTTACCTTGTTTTTCTCTATCCAGCTGGTCCAGGATGGACTCCATTACTTCCTGGATCAACTTATTATCATCACATATGGTTATCAAATGGGTTGGATGAACCTATCCATATTACAAGCCACCCATTTGACATATTATTTCACCATCAGCACTAAATTGGAAATTCACGATGCACATACGGGTCTGGCCAACGACCCTTAAATAAACGTGGTGCTTTCGGAGGCAACCCGATGATCATAAATAAATTGAGAAGTTGGTGCATATTGCAAAAAGCATGGACCTCGGGTTTGGTTTCCCAAATTTAAGTTTCTAATACTTCAGCCCCCAGGTATGCCTTCTTGATAGTAGGACCTTAGTAGCTTAACTACTACATGTGATTTCCGTTTCTATTTTTATGTTTTTCTTTATGTGTAGCATAGCATCACTACATACTCTCTCTACTTTTTTGAGGAGTTACACTCCACCTCTACAAGCTGGGGTGTTGGAAAGCACATCAAAAATCTGGGAAATTCGATGAAGTCTTTGAAGCAAAGTGTTGACAAACAACTGATAGGCATAGCCTGACAGCAGCAATGAGTTTTGGCCTTAGGTTATACACCGAATTGACTGGGGGAGTACCAGTTTCTTTTCCTTTAAAACTTCAAGCATTTAAATTCCTACATATCATTCCATTACATTCATTTGTACATTAAGGGCAATGCACAGTTTTAAGTGTGGGGTGGGAAATTATAGATTCAGGACTACTTGTAATCTCAGAGCAGTAAAAATTAACTTGTGATTTTCTACCAATTTGACTAAAACATTACAAAAATCTATCTTTTGTAAAACCCAAAAAATTTTCAAAAATTTTAAACCTTAAATATTAACCTCTTTGAGTTCGCACCTAATTAAATAAAATGAAGACATGGCAAGTAGAAACAATGGATATTATGAATAACAAATCACTAAACCCTATCCCATCCGTTTCCATGTGAGAATAATCTGAGCCTTTTCACAAGCATTATTATCATTATTTTTCGCATGCTCTTTCGTTTGGTATATTGAGTGTTTATTCGATCGAATTCTATGAAATAATTAGAACTTGTGTGACTTATACATATCGAGATCATGAACTAGTGGAAGTATGAAAATGATTGAGGCACCTAGGACTTTATCACCCTTATTATCCATAAAACCAAAAAATCCCGAAAATATTATCCGCCTAGATAGCCCTCTGAGCCTTAGCCTTTTCTTTTCTACTACCCATACTTATCAACCAACCAGCTTTTCGCAAACAACGGTTATTGGCTGAATGTCTTCAAAATGGGAAAATTATCTTATGTCGTTATTTCAAAATTATTATCACTAAGGCAATTTTGGAAAGAATCTGTTCTACTCAAAAGAATTGAAATATACAAGAAGGTGGATGTAATAGGAAGAAACAGCCGAACTATCTGCAAGGAATTCATGGAAATATTATTATTTCAAGAAAATTGAGGAAAAAGAATTATTGAAGAATTTGTCTTATTACAAAAAAGATAGAAAAAGAAAAAAGGAAAAGAAAGAAAGAAAGAAGTGGGTCTTTTACCGGCAAGACCTTAAAGAACTGGACATGCATTCCTTTGATTCAATTTGCTTTTCTGCCTTCATTTGGCAAAACCTAAATTACCAACCGAACTCCGAGAGAAGATTTTCCAAGCAACTAGTGATGTAAGAAAACGGTGGCGCAAGCAAGAACAATTGCCACCATTCTGCGGCTTATCAAAAAGTGCCTCAAAGAGAAGAGCCAAAAGATACGACAAATGTAGAAAGTGTGGCAACTGGAGCCATGACAAAAAGTGTAGCAAGAATCAAACTTATTCCCAAAATGAGTATACGCATCTGATCAAAGTAGGAGTTGTTAGGATATAAGCCGAAAGAACCATACGGAAAGGCAATAATTTGTACTACGCAGTGAGGGAAGAGTTGTCATTGATGAAAGATCTTGGTCTTCGCAATCTGACCATAAATGAGCCCTCGGATTAGTTATGCCCTCATGATCTGAGTACTGTAGACGAACTTGCTAGTATTTTCCATTTTAAGCCATGAAGCCGTAGCTGAGTGTTTCACGATAACTGCAGCCCTTCAAACCCTTTAAATCCCTAAAAATCCAAAAAGATTTTCATTTTCACCCTTTATTTTTATTTTAGCCACATTACAACCCTTTTAAAGTCCTCTTGATTCATGCATATTACTTAGTTAATTTGTGCAGACTTGATTTGCATACAAGCTTATGACCATTGCATAATTCGATTCGAACTTCATTGTTCCACTTAACTTACATCATCCATACATATATAACCCTAGAGTTGAGTGAACATTGTGAGGAGTGAAAGTTTATGCATAATTGAAGTTCTAGTAGGCTTGTCATGGATTCCATCATAGAAAAACACAAAAATAGAATAAGCAACTCAAGAGTTATCCCGGAGTTTCCAACTACTTGGGACTCCATTACACTTGTAAAGTTTTTAGTTATGGGTATGATCATGGATGAGTTTGCTTGACGACAAGCAAAGTTTAAGTGTGGGGTATTATGATATGCCCTAATTTATACTTTTTTGTATGCATAATAATCCGCATATTATGGTACTAATTGACTAATAACCTTGCAAATGATACTTAAGACGTTTATATTTTATAATTGCATGTTATTCGGTGCCCCAAGATAAACAGAGCAAAAACCAGCTTAAAACATGAAGAAATCAAGCTTTTGGAGGACCAAACCTGAGCATTGACCCCCAAGAAGTCAAACCAGGTCAACATAAGTCAAACCAGCAGCTAAAAGACAAAGCTGGGAAGCAGTTGGGCGTTGCACGGTCGTGCAATGCCATGCATGGCCTTGCAAACCCAATCTTGCTTCCCAAGGCTCTGGTACACTGTCCTTTTTACCCTATTTGATTCCCGAGGTATTTGCACCCCTGTGCAATCCAATGCATTGCTGTGCATTGCTCATTTTAAGGCCTATAAATAGATGGCTTGGGTTCTTCATTCCATACACCTCAATACACCATTCCATACCTCAAGATAGAGAGAATAGTTCGTTTCTAATAGTATTAGAGTAGTAGTAGTGAGTAGAGGGGCTCTACCTCCTTGTTCCACAATAGGGGAGCCTATGAAACTCAGTGTTACGCTAGCTAGTATGGCCATTCGTGGCTAAAATTCTTGTATTGCTAGGGTGAAAATGAAGTTTGGTGCATGTTAATGTTTGACGTATTAATCTAGTGGTATGTTTATGTCTTTAATTATTCGTCCTTAAAACCACCATTTGGTGGGCTTTTATTATTGTCTAAATCCGTCTTTATATTTGTGAGTGTTCTTGATTTTAAAGCGTAAGATCATAAAACCTTTTTAATCAAACTTCTTTTGAAACTTGTACATCTTTATACAAGCAGAGATTGAGAAGCCAAGGCTTGGTCAACATTATTAAGGTCGTACGTCTTTATACGAACTTATTATGTGACCAAGAATTGGTGAACTCATGTTGGGAACGATACGTCTTTATACTTGGTCCCATTGTTACACCTCCCCCCTGTGAGAAAAATATAACCACCTATTTAACTTTAATACAAAGCATTTACGTTCGATGTCTTAAACCAACCCGGAGATGACCATTCGAAGGGTTGAGGAGAACTGTTGTCCCTAACGGGAGGCACTACTATTTTAATTTAAAGATTTTAATTCTTGAATCAAATGTCGTGAGGACGAGGCTCTAGCGGTGACCTGGGTCACAAGTTTGTAGTAGTCATATCACTGGATTAGTTAACTTAACATTATCACATACCAAGCGGATTCGAAGCCCAAAGCAATACTCTTCGTGACCTGATCATTTCCGAGATATTTACTTTCTTGTTATTTACTATTCTGTTCATTACATTTCTGTTACACACATCACGCATGTTTTTACTTTTATGTTATTTACTTTACCGTTATTTACTTTTCTGTCATTTACTTTTCTGCTTCACAAGCATACAAAACTCACTCACTAATTAATCCGGCTAAAGGATAACAAAAGTTGAGTATTGGAACTCGACCGTGTCCATTGGTTCGATACTTGGTTCTTACCTAAACTATATTACGCTGCGATAGGTACACTTTCCTATTGTGTGTGTTTTAAGTTAAAGTAATTATCATTTTATAAATTCAAAACCTGATCTCGTGAAACCAATATATCTGAATATTAGTATATTATTATATTAAGATTTACTTATAAACAACACGCACCAAGTTTTTGGCGCCGCTGCCGGGGATATGGTGATTTCAAGAAAAAATCGAGTTAACGGATTAGCCTTTTTTTATTTTTATGGTTTGTTTTGATTGTTCTTTACATCAACTTTTATGGATGACAACTATGAGAGTTGTTATGAAGGATACCAAGACGACTATCAGTACCACTATTCGGAGGTTTGATGTGAGATCTGTGGGGAATCCCATTACACTCAAGATTGTAATCACTATCAAGGATATTCCACAGATTTTCACCAACCCTACTGGCAACCATATATGGGAGCTCACTAAGACTTCTTTTCTATACTAACCATGTTCAAATTAATGTTTTAAATGTAGGGAAAGCTCTGAAGTGATCTCGGGTCTCGCATCAAGTGGATTGGATTCTCGTGGTCGTGATTTGCAATTGTTTTGTTAATATTCTCGTGTGGAGTCTTTACAAACTAATTAGTGTTATTAGAAGTTGTGGATAACTTGTTGGTATTTTTATTTAAACTAACTAAGGTAAATATGTTAGTTTAATTCCTGTTTGTAAAACTTAACATGTGGATACGTTAAATGTCGTTTTGGGACCTAACTTCCGCGTTGTTTTAAAAGTTTAAATCGGGTTGAAATTTTGGGTGTTACAACTTGGTATCAGATCAATGGTTTGAGGGATTTGGTGTGTGAGACACCAAACTCAAACCTATGTTGCTCTTGATATGGTCGGAGAAATGAGAATCCAGTGATGGCGTGACCGAGACACGAAGCTTAAAGTACGAGGTTATTATTGATTATGTGTTGATTGTTTTAATTGGTGTCCAATGTGAACTAATTGTACCGAAAGTTGTTAAGGGATTCGTTATATGGAGATAGTGAATGTAATTGGGCATATTGCGTCATCAATCATGCGTGCCAGTATGATTCTTAATGTAACATGTGTGAATACCTTCATGATAACCATATGATGATGAACACCGACAACGAGTAAGTGAAGGTGGTTATATGTGTATATGTGTATATTATATTTTTATGCATAGATGATTATGCGGGGGAAATTATACACATAGGAAGAACTAGAGCCTTATAGAGTAAGAATAGAGGCCTATAAGTAAGCAGAACACCTACAAAATTATTATTTCATGGTCTGGGATGACTGGGGGGAAAATCATAACTTAGTGGGAGAAATTTTTAGATAGAAGTTGATTTAAGGACTCATATTTGAAGGAGTATAAGTGGGTATCTCCTCGAGGATGGGGATGAACTTTGGAATAGACGGGAGAAATGGAAAGCATCGATTTAGTGGAGGATGGCTAAAGCTTTCCATAATGTTGTGCCAAACTTCCTTCAAGGAAGGTAGGAGCTCATTGAGGTAGTACTTTGAAGAACCGCATGAAGCCTTAAGGGCGGGAGGATCAAACGTAGTCGAATACGTGGAGGAAGGAAACCTTGTCTTCACAAGGGTTTCGTGGTGTGCGAGCCAAAGGAGTAAAAATTGTAGGAGTTTATTCGTTGGTTAACAAACAATAAATCACTATAATGGTATTGGCTTGAAGCAATCCATTATGATAGACGAATGGAGTACTACTCTCGGAGAGTCAACTCCGAAAATTGGTGGATTATTCGGTTGGAAGTTCTTCGTATGGAGGAAGGCTTAAAGACGTTGAGGTAATGCAACAGGGTGAACTCGAGAGACGTTCTTGAGTTAGCTTTTTCCACAATCCTATGTGGATCTTGCAATTTGGAGTTTTCTTCACATACATTAGACTGATTGATTAATCAATAGATTGTGGGCATGTCGTATGACTATTTATGGTCTTGCCCAAATCTTGGAATCACAGAAGGAAAGAGGATGGATTGACTTTCTCGATCAATGCTATCCTTTGACGCTAGAGCGGATTCTTGCGTGTGGTGTACAACTCTGGTGGAACTGATTACTATATGATGCAAAGAGTTCAAACTCGGGAACAAGTGGGGTGTGAAGAGGAATTTGTGTTGGCTTCAAGAAAGCCAAATATTCTAGCCGAGCTAGAAATCCCTTTGGAAGGCAATACTTGTTGTTGCCATATGTGTGAAAGTTAAATAAGTGGAATGATGGGACACATTATGCCATAGTGTTCTAGTCCTAAAATGGGTGCTACGGTGGTTACAAGTCGGGACTCATTCGAAGTGAATGCCCCGAGTTTAAAACACACGAATGAAAGGGGGAGAAAATAGAATATTTAAGGTTGTCGAGCCGAACATTTCTAAACAATCAAAGACGAGATTGAAGTCTTTTGGAATATTTTCTGATGAGGTTATATGTGAATCAGTGGATTCGGAGCCGATCGACATTGCGGGTTTCATAATGTTAACAATTGTATGAATTATTAATTAAAGGATGTGGGTGAAACAATCACATGGATTGGAGTCCTACGATTGTAGTGGAGATGGTGTGGTTACTTAGTAACCGTATTATTGTCGTGTATGACTAAAAGGTAATGTGTCGACCCGTTCTCGCCTAGAGACAGTGAAACACGTGGCTGAATTGGTGTATACCTGGCTCATGCCATTGACACCAACCGGAGTAATGGAATACTTGATGTTCTAGTTGTGAAGAAATTCATAAGGGTTCTATACCCGAATGTCACTTCTTGGGGTGTAACCGTTCTCTTGAGGAAAAGAAGAATGGAAGAATGTATACGTACATTTGTTGGGTTTGAACAGGTGTCTAAGTCCTAGTTCAACAATGAAGGTAGAGGAGAATGTTATCCCATGAATGGTATCATTTCTTTTATTAATACTATGGGATTGCGGATGTAACTATCTGCCTTGTTAGAAGTTTCGCGGTTTATGTGGATGAATGTGAAAGGTGTGTAGACCCATGTATGCTTATACGGTGGTTGTTTATTTGATGATAGTCGTTTTTATCTTCGTGAGTTTCCTGAAATTCCCTGAAAGGATAGGCCTTTCTTCTGAATGATTTGGTGTGCCATTTTGGCTTTTGTGGAAATCCATTTGGTTGAGGCGATGAATTCTGAAGACATATATGTTGACCCGGAAATGATTGAAGTAATCAAGGGTAAATGGTGTTTGAAGTCCTAGAACTTCATAAGTGGCGTATAAAGTCTTAGAACTTCACAATCAGTGATTGAAAATGAAGTCTTCGAACTTCAAAGTCGGATTGTAAGATTGAGATCCTTGAAACTCAAAGGATGACTTATGCTAAAGTCGTTGGGATAAAAGGGTGTTGGTTTTATGAATGAGGTTTTGTCTATGGCATTTAACGTGTCCTTCTATAGGAAGACCGTATGCCTTGTAGGATGTCTTGGTGACTCGTGCATTAGACTCAATTTGTTTATATGCAACGAGGCAAGAGTATCGCATATTCTCCTAGTCGACTACGAGCTTGATTGCAGCAAATAAAAGGGAATAATTTGGAGAGGGAATTAATAAATCCATTTGCGGGCGAGCGTTAGAAGGTTGAGTTGAAGTCCCTGAACTTTAACAGTTTTCATAAAGTCTTTGAACTTAATGGGTGAGTATGAGACTTAAAATTCTCGTGGGTTGTTGTATGTGGTTTTGGGGTTTAACTTTTGGTGGTTGAGGATGAAAAGAGGCACAATCAAGTGTGTGGTTGTAAGTGTCTCACTTACCTACTGCTTAAGACTGAAATATCAAAAGGGGAGCCTACTCTTCCTTGTGGTCGGAGAACTTTGGTTCAAGAAAGGTGTGATACGACATGGTGCATTTGTACATGTTGAGTCGGATTGAGGTGTTAGTTTCTTTTTCGATTCGGAGGAAACCAAGTGACTAATTACCATTAGTTGAAAGATGGTTTCATCTTATCTTCCATTTGAGTATTCACTTTCGATTGAATGAATTACTAAATGGTGAACGGTGTCGAATACCGTTTGGTTGGGTGCTATTGGTTGTCGTGAACTAAGGTTAAGTCTCATTACCATAATCAAGGTCAATACTTTATCTCTCTCAAAAACTTGTGTCAAATATTTTATTTACGAAAATGGCCAAATAAAGGTTAAGGGAATAATGCTCAACGTTCTTCTACGAACAAAGCATTCAGGCCATAGGTATGCGTAAAACTTGCAAGGGATACACGGGTCTTGGGTGAAATTCCCGGATTGTGGCTGGTGCTTGTCTTATAACAACTTCAGAGGCAAACATGTCCATTGTTATAAGACATGACGTTAGTGTATACTGTGGTGCGATTGAACAGGACGGGCCTACTGAATGTGTGGATTGAACATAAAGTTATGATTATGAAATTAATACTTGTTTGTGCCAAATGATTTTAAATGTCATGATAATTGTATTCATCGGCATTCGCGCTAACGTTACATTTTCAAAATGTTTTCAGAAAATGAATAAACTGAAATAAGAATGGGGTATGGGCAGACATTAGATCTGACCCAAGAAAAGAAAATGTGAGAGGTAGACATCAGATCTGACCTATGAAAAGGATAACTTGCACGTTGGATTCTCAAGCCTAGTGTATAGAAAATCCTAAACGAAAGAAAAAGGAGATAGGACCAGGGGATTGATCAACCCTGGATAGTACTATTTGCGGTGGCTATAGATGTATTTGATTTCAACTCTGTTTTGTAATCAAAATGAAAAGGGTATTTAAATCCCTATGTTTATAAAGTAAATATAAAACTTTTGACTTCCAATCGAGTTTTGATATTTACAAATACAACCCTTGAGGTTGAAAGAACATTGAAACGATCCTTTTGAAAAAGATTCCGTTGTATTTATAAAAACTCCGAAATCAAAGTTCAAAGGTGATGCCAATCGTACTCGCACACATCCAGTGGGTGCCTGGGGCGGGGTGTGACAGGTTCGTATCACAGCCACAGGTTTTAGCGAATTAGATACTTGGACCTGGTATCTAGACTTTAACCATAAGTTTATCTAATGCTTTTAAGATAAGAAAAAAGGTAACCTTCTAACCGGTATGTAGTTATCTGATAAACGGAATGTTCTGTCTAAGGAAAGAGCGGTGTATAAATCTCTCCTAGACCCGTCGCTCTTACCTGGGAACATATCTGTTGGAGGTAATACTCTGGAAAGATAACCATCCTTGTAGAGCTTTAGTTAAGATAAAGATACTGGCTTTAGTATCTAAGTCTTGACCAAAATAAGATAAGTACTAATATTTTAAGATTGCAGATGTCTGGAGATAATTTTGTACCTGTTTATTATGACCCCAATCGTCCAATTAAACAAGAATCACCTGAGTATCATCCTTTAGGATCTCGAATGAGCCCTATCTCTTCACCCTACTATAACAACGATCCATTTACCATTCTCCCTAATAACAACTCTCTCGAATACCACCCTCAATCTTATAACCCTTCTAGTCAATGGATTGAGGCTGGTTCTAACTTCAGCCGCTGGAATATAAATAACCAACAACTGCAAGAAAACAATGAAGCTGAATCAAGTTACATCCAGCAGAATAATTCAACATAAGAGGATCCATCTGAGGAATCCCACCAATATGAACCCGCTTCTTAAAACCCGGAAGACTATCCGTTCAATAATCCTATTTCAAATAATTCCGACTATCAATCTTATAATTCTGAAACACCTGTTTTATATGACCCTTATATGTTTCCTGAACCTCCGTATGATGGCCCTTTCAAAGAGTATTTCCAAGCTCCTCCGGAATACCAAAATGCTTATAACGCTATTATGGTTATGCGGAAAGTATGCCCTCTTCTCCTATTGAATGTTTAGACCGTTCGATGAGTCAAACGGACGAAATAACAAGAAAGAAGATAATGGACAAAGCAAGAACCAAATGTTATGGGAAACAAGTATACGAATATGGAGAGGACTTGATGACTCTTGGAAAAGAGCTTATGAAAGATTAGAATAATTTTTGTTGTATTTTGTACTATATTTTCTATAATAATAAAATATCATTTTGTTTATTTTTCAGAATGGTCAGAAAAGGCAAGGGTCCTAGCTTTATTCGTAAATTTGCTCTAGCTAATTATCATGAACGAAAAACCAATGAAACGACTATAGAAAATAATGACGAAACTGAAAGTTCAACTTTTAGAAGCCTCGGATAAATAGGAAACCGTAGTGTTCCCTATAATCCTTCTATAAGTATTCATTCTGCTCCTACCGCTGGAAGTTATAATGTCACCCCATTATATTCTCAAAATTTTCATGAGGAATATGCCGATATACCTTATGAGAATAATCCTGAAAAAAAAAGAACGTGTTGACTCTAATATACCTTGCATTCCATACTATGAGACGATTCCCATCCCTGCTCCTCATATAAATGAGAATGCATCTGGAAGTGAAAGGGAACGAATGTTGCTGAACAGAATAGCTGAATTGGAACGAGAGACGTTGAAACTCGAAATGCTTTGCTAATAAAAGCACTTAAAGAAAAGAATTTTAGAAATTTCTAGGATCAATAATTTCTATATGTATCATCTTCTGTAATATATTATTATCAATAAAAAATGTTTTGTTTTAATTCAAATCTCATTTCTATATAGTATGTCGAAAAATATCGGACCTTCATATCACACCAGGGGAAAGAAGAAACAGACGGTAGTTGAAAATACTACTACTGAATCCCGAAAGGAACTCCAAAAGATGATTGCGGAAAGAATCAAGGATTCCCTTCCTATGATCTTTACTAAAATGGAGAAAAGACAAGCTGATAAACTATCGGCACGGCCATCAAATAAAAAATCTGTCAAATCTCAACCTTTAACTCAGCATACCCGAACTATCACTCACTCCCAGCCAGTTACCCTGAAACCTGAAGGTTCCGCAACTCATAAGACCGAGAAGACTAAGAAAGAAGAATATTACCATGACTCTTCTGAAGATGAGAGTATGGGTAATAACTATGGTCATATAGAAAAGAAGAGGAAAGTGGTTGGCGGTATATACAAGATGTTTCAGGACTGCAAGCCATATAACTTCTTTGGGAGAGAAGGAGGAATTGCCACATTGAGGTGGATAGAAAAGACTGAATCCGTACTGGCTATCAGCAAATGTGCTGAAAAAGACAAGGTTCTTTATGCCTCGAATTTATTCAAGGACCAAGCATTAGAATGGTGGAACAACATTGTTGCTGCTAAAGGAAGAGAAGCAGCCTATGCAATGGGCTGGAATGCTTTCAAAACCTGATTAGAAAAGAAGTACGTTCCCCAGAATGAGAGGGAACAGATAGAAGGAAAATTCTTGAGTCTTAAGATGATAGGAACAAATCATCAGGAGTATTCCACCAAACTCCTTGAATATGCTAGAATAGTTTCACATCTTGCTACCCCTGAATCAAACCTGATAAAGCATTATGTTTGGGGTTTGATTGGAGAAATTTGCGACATGGTCAAAGTCGCAAATTGTGAAAATCTTGATGATGTTATGGATCTAGGAGCATTACAAACCAGTAGTTTGATTAGAAACCAGGAGGAGGGAAAGAAGAAAAAGGAATCTGGGCAAGGCCCAAGTGGATCAAAGAAATCCAATTTTACTCCCCGAAACAACAAATCTTCCATTCTGGAATGTCCCAAGTGCAGAAAAAGGCACTTAGGACAATGTCGTGCTGGACTTTTCTGCAACTTTTGCAAGATGTCCGGTCACAAAGCAGAGAATTATTTCAAGAAGAAGCAAATCACTTGTTTTGAGTGTGGTGAAATCGGCTACATCAGAATCATTTGTCCCAAGCTAAAGAAACCTGATGGGACTGGTCCAAAACCTGCAGATGGAGTAAAGAAGAATACGCGAGCATTCGTTCTCCATACTCATGAAGCAGCAGGTATGCCCGATGTCATTACGGGTACATTTCTTGTCAATGATATTTACGCTCGAATTTTGTTTGACTCTGGTGCAAACCAAAGTTTTATAGATCATAGATTCTGTAGACTGCTAAATAAAACTCTAGCTAAATTAGACAAGAAATACGTGGTAGAAACTGTCAACGGGGACCTAGTCCAAATCTCTGAAATTCTAAACGATTGTAATATCACACTATTAGGACATGTTATTCCTGCACAACTGTTGCTAATGGTTTTGGCAGGTTTTGACATTGTTCTAGGAATGGATTGGCTAGCCTCTAACCAAGCCCGTATCCTATGTGATAAGAAAGCTATAGAACTTTGTTCAAAGGGCAATATCTTGACTATACATGGTGATAAATTACCCAACTCTGTTGGAATAATTTCCATGTTAAAAGCCACAAAATATTTAAGAAAAGGATGCTTAGCATACCTCGTATCTGTAAACACCGACACTTGAAAGAAGATCGAAGATGTGCCGGTTGTAGTTGAGTTTCCTGATTTTTTTCCCGATGAACTGCCTAGAATTCCACCTGAAAGAGAAGTGGAATTCATAGTTAATCTAGTACCCGGTACGGCACCAATTGCCAAAGCCCCGTACAGATTAGCTCCAACAGAGATGGCAGAATAAAAGAAACAGTTAGATGAATTGCTCGAAAAAGAATTCATAAGACCAAGCTCGTCGCCTTGGGGAGCTCCGGTCTTGTTCGTTAAAAAGAAAGATGGTTCGATGCGCATGTGTATCGACTATCGTGAACTAAATAAAGTCACGATTAAGAACCGTTATCCACTCCCCAGAATCGATGATCTCTTTGATCAACTCCAGGGAGCTTAATGCTTTTCAAAAATCGATCTTCGTTCTGGCTATCATCAATTGAAAGTCCAGGAACAAGATATTCCCAAAACTGCATTCATAACTCGGTATGGTCATTATGAGTTCACGGTAATGCCGTTTGGACTTACTAATGCTCCAGCAGCTTTCATGGATATGATGAATCAAGTTTGCAAACCTTACTTGGACAAATTCATTATCGTATTCATTGACGATATCCTTATCTACTCCAAGAGTAAGGAAGATCATGCTAATCATTTGAAAATCTTGTTGAACTCTTGAGAAACGAAAAACTTTATGCTAAATTCTCAAAATGCGAATTCTGGTTATCATAAGTTCAGTTCCTTGGTCATATCATTAACGCTGATGGTATCCAAGTTGACCCGATTAAAATTGAGCCTATATCCAAATGGGAAATCCCAAAATCTCCAACCAAAATTCATAGTTTTCTCGGTTTTGCTGGTTATCGAAGATTTATCCAAGATTTTTCCTGAATTGCTGTACCATTAACTTCTCTGACTCTTAAGTCAATTAAGTATGAATGGGGTCCTAAACAATCTGAAGCTTTTGAAACTCTGAAACAAAAACTGACACAAAGCACCCATACTGGCCTTGGTTGTGTGTTAATACAAGGAAACAAAGTTATTGCTTATGCCTCTCGCCAATTAAAAACTCATGAAAAGAATTATACGACCCATGATTTAGAATTGGGCGCCATAATCTTCGCACTGAAATTATGGATGCACTATCTATATGGAGTCAAATTTACCGTGTTCACTGATCATAAAAGCCTAAAGTATACATTTAGTCAGAAAGAACTGAATATGAGGCAAAGGCGTTGGATAGAAGTCCTAAATGATTATGATTGTGAATTTTGTTATCATGAAGTCAAAGCTAATGTTGTAGCTGACACCTTGAGTAGAAAGGAACATGAGAAACCTAAACAAGTTCGTGCTTTAAGACTTGATCTCCAAATCGATCTTATCACTCGTATTAAGGAATCTCAGAAACTTGCTTTACAAGAACCCAACCTTGAGAAGGAAGGATTGGGAGGTATGATCAACCAATTGGTCAAAGGAATTGATGGAATCCTTAGAATAAATGAAAGAATTTGGGTTCCTATCTATGGAAACGTACGTGAAGAAATTCTTGAAGAAGCCCACAAATCCAAATGCACTATGCATCTTGGAAGCGATAAAATTTACAAAAACCTAAAAGCCAATTATTGGTGGATAGGAATGAAGAAACATATCGCTATCTATGTTGCAAAATGTTTAACCTGTTCTCAAATAAAAGCTGAACACCAAAAGCCTTCTGGCTTGTTACAGAAACTTGAAATTCCTATCTGGAAATGGGAGATGATAACCATGTGTAAATCCCCAAACCGGGCACCCTACAGTTGGTTCTCATAACGGGTTATACCCTTGAAAATACTCATATTAGATATATTAAACTACAGCGGAAGTCTTTCTAAAAACATTAATTATTATTTAATGTCATCAAGTTACCTCAGTAATGCTTGCACACCAATCCGAGTAGCTCCGCTCCCAAGCCAAGATACCTCATCAGGCAGACTCACCTGCAAAACAATCTAACGTACACACAAAGTCAGCTATGCTGAGTGAGTTCTAATAGTTTAGTTTAATTAAAAGCCAACTCGTCTCAAAAGTTATTTGAACCTTACTCAGGACCCACTATCCTTATAAAATAGATCCACATTTTATTAACCATTAAATAACCCCTGTCATCACCCGATATCCCATAATAACTCGTTACCCATGACTCATCCCATAATAATAATAATAATCCCACAGTCTAATCGACATATGTCGAACTTACTACACTAATAACTCATATTCAAGTACACGTATTAACTCGACACTTGGTTAACACAACCAATCTTTAAACGTCAATTTACTCAGCCTAGACCAAGGCTCTTACAAGTCAACTAACATAACAGTTGTAAACACCACATCACAGTCCAGACACAACGACCAATCTAACTCGACTCACCACAATAATACTATCTCATGCACAATAAATATAAGTCAACGTTTGTATGCAATTTAACACAAATATATAAGCACACAAACACATACCTCTTCGCTACACACTCGTCAGGGCGTTTGACACACCCCGAGCTCATCACTGTCATGTTGGACATCGTCACCTTTGGTGACCTCCCGAATGACTTCGTCCTCCACAATCCCGTTTTTCGTGTCATAAAGACAACAACGCAAACACAATACCCGTCGTGTCACGAGGACAACGACATAATGCACACAACACAGGTATAATCACATAACATTACACTCTACATACATGACTCAATAACTGTACCTGCACTTCACACATAGTACTAGGATAAGATATCCTACACGTATTCATAAGCGTTAGCTTATATCCCGACTCACCTCGACTAACTCATAACAAAACACACTTCTAATATAGCAACACACATACAAATACTATATCTCATTATTTAAGCACATACCACGTACATGCACACCCTGTGACACCTCCTAGTCGTAACCGTACGACCCGTAACTACAATCCCGGCTCATCCCTATTAGGTCACTATACGACCCGTTGTATGCAATTTAACACAAATATATAAGCACACAAACACATACTTCTTCGCTACACACTCGTCAGGGTTACCCTCGTCAGGGCGTTTGACACACCCCGAGCTCATCACTGTCCTGTTGGACATCGTCACCTTTGGTGACCTCCCAAAGGACTTCATCCCCCACAATCCCGTTTTTCGTGTCATAAAGACAACAACGCAAACACAATACCCGTCGTGTCACGAGGACAACGACATAATGCACACAACACAGGTATAATCACATAACATTACACCCTACATACATGACTCAATAACTGTACCTGCACTTCACACATAGTACTAGGATAAGATATCCTACACGTATTCATAAGCGTTAGCTTATATCCCGACTCACCTCGACTAACTCATAACAAAACACACTTCTAATATAGCAACACACATACAAATACTATATCTCATTATTTAAGCACATACCACGTACATGCACACCCTGTGACACCTCCTAGTCGTACCCGTACGACCCGTAACTACAATCCCGACTCATCTCTATTAGGTCAATATACGACATGTGACCATATACCCACCTTTAAGACTAGATCACATAATCTCATAAACACCCTCGTAGACCCTACGACTCATTACTAAATGTTTTAGTTCATAAACACATCGGGTTAAAACCCAAAACTCTTAACACGTTTAATACGTTAAACATCTCTTGTAAGTATGTACGATAGCCCAAAAAACAGTAAAACGTTTAAAAGAGGGGATTAGAAACTCACCGGTTACCGAGATCCAAGTCTGCTCTGCACCTTCTCCTCACTCAATCCAGAACCTGTCATGTATGATTCCTGATCAGAATACGTTTATCACGTACGTAAACAACGTACAAACATGTAAACCCTAACATCGCCTCCTTAACTTGTTGCTTCGATCATCGAGCCCTTGCTCCACGAATACACGGATCGGATCGTCTTCCACCCGTTTAGTAGCATAATGCTCCACCAGGGTTCCCATGCACGCACGTACATGGGCATGCATCCACATGCAAACCCCAGTCCGCTTTTCTTCTCCATGCAACTCGTCGTCGTCTCCATGCACCATCACCATGATGGCGTTAACCTTATCCGGCTAGCACCTCCACCGTTCTCCGCCGCACGCCACCATAATGCGCCATCTTCGTCGTCACCGTCCCTGCCAAGTTTGCCATCCCCTTCGATCACCGCCGGGTGCCTTACCTTTCCTGTCGGGTAGCCCAAGCCGGACCCCAGTTCCCTACCGGCTCCTTCGCCATACATTCGTCTTCCTCATGATCAACCCTAACCAGTTAACGCCTCTATTACCATCACCGTTGTACTTCACTCGAGTCGTCGTACATGTCGGGTACACCCCCACCTTCATCCTCCTCCTCTTACCACCGTGGTGCGCCACCACAACAGCCACCACAGTTTCCGCCAACCTCCTGTCCTCGTCGCGAACCTCCGTAGCAGCCGCTGTCAGAGCCGCCACCATGGCTTCCTTCATCGCCAACCTCCCGTCACACGCCGCAATGGCAGCCTCCGCTACCATAGACTGAAACCCTACACTAAACTCATGCAAGACGAGTACGAATATCATAACGAAAATACGAAAATGGTTTACCTTGATGCGTCGTGGGGTCACCAGTATGAAGCCGTCGTCTAGCCGCCACCGAAAACAACCCATCAAAGGAGTTTCTCCCTTTATTCCTCCCGGCCGCACACGCCTCCTCCTAGGTCGTATGACCTAGGATTTTCCACATATGTGGTATTTAAACCACCAAATGTTCCACACGGGTCCCTAGGTTTCTTCGTCGCGCGTTTCAAACTCGAACTGTTCACTACTAGGCTAAACGGGTCCTCTAATTCTCGTTAAACCAATATTTTTCTTAACAACTCAAGCTAACATGTCATTTATTAGAGATCCGGGTCACCCATTAACCCAAACCGTTATCATGCGGATTTCCGGGATGTTACACCATGGATTTCATTATTAAACTTCCCCGAACCAGTCGTGGGAATGATACAATCTGGGTTATTGTTGGCAGACTTACTAAATCTGTTCATTTTCTTCCTATGAAAGAAACTTTCAGCATGGATAAGTTGGCACAGTTATACGTTAACGAAATTGTATCATTACATGGTGTGCCACTATCCATCGTGTCAGATAGAGATAGTAGATTTACTTCTCGATTCTGGCAAAGTTTTCAAAAAGATCTAGGTACAAAATTGAATCCTAGCACTGCCTACCATCCTCAAACGGACGGGCAGAGTGAAAGAACCATTCAAACCCTTGAAGACATGTTAAGGGCTTGTGTTATTGATCTTGGATGAAGCTGGGATGACCACTTACCTCTAATGGAATTCTCCTACAATAATAGCTATCATACGAGTATACATGCCGCTCCTTTTGAAGCCTTATACGGTCGTAAATGTCGAACTCCAATCTGTTTTTTCAAAATAGGAGAAAATCAGTTATCCGGACCTGAAATAGTCCTGGAAACGACTGAGAAAGTTACTCATATAAAAGATAGATTGAAAGCGGCTCGTGATCGTCAAAAGAGTTATGCTGATAAGAGACAAAAGTCGTTAGAATTCAACGTCGGTGATAACGTTCTGTTAAAAGTTTCACCATGGAAAGGTGTTGTAAGATTTGGAAAGAAAGGAAAATTAACTCCTAGATTTGTAGGACCATTCAAAATCCTGAAAAGAGTTAGGCCTGTGGCCTATCAACTCAAATTACCAGAAGAAATGAATGGAGTACACGATGTATTCCATGTGTCAAATCTACGCAAGTGATTGGCAGATAAATCTCTGGTAATGCCCCTACAAGATGTGGAGGTAGATGAAAAATTAAGATTCGTGAAGCAACCTCTGCAAATCGAGGACAGACAGGAAAAGAAATTGAAAAGAAAGAAATTGATGATCGTGAAAGTAAAACGGAACTCCACACGTGGACCTGAGTGCACGTGGGAACTAGAGTATGAAATGAAAAAGAAATATACTCACTTGTTCGAATGATCTCGAGGACGAGATAAAAACAAGTTGGGGAGGATGTAACACCTACTATGAAAATGTCCAGGATTTGACAAAAGTACAAACCACAAGGACTATAAGTGTAATTAAGCTATAGATCAAGGTTCAAAAAGTGAAAAACATGCAAATTCATCGGTAACGGACCGTCACCGTCGGTAACGGTCCATTACGGGTTGGGCACGTGAACCCTGATGATGCGCCACGTGTCCAGTGACACATCTTCAAAATCTGACGCATGGAAACCCTATAACGGACCATCACGACCGGTAACGGTCCGTCACAGCCCTAGACTCACCCTAGTGCTCCATGTATCACTCCGTAACAGACCGTCATGCCTGGTAACGGTCTGTCACACCTCAAACTGACCAGAGGGCGACTCGTGTCTGATGACTCGCAAACCCTAATCTGGTGACAGACCGTCACACCCGTAACGGTCTGTCACGGGTCCAGAAGTTGCCCTATAATAAGATGGTCGAGCTCATTCATTTTTCTCACATTCAAACCGATCTCCACACCCAAAAATCATTCTAGAGACCCCTTAGCTCATTACCGACGATCCCGGTTTGATTCCCGCTCGTTGTAGTGCCCGGTGTAGAAAGAAACACTCGTAGAAAGATCGAAACGCTAGAGAACCCAAGCTAAGGGATTGATTTAGTAGATTTCCAAACTTAGAGGCACATTCTCATAATCAAGGTGAATACTTTATCTCTCTGAAAACTTGTGTCAAATATTTTATTTACGAAAATGGCCAAATAACGGTTAAGGAAATACTGCTCAACGTTCTTCTACGAACAAAGCATTCAAGCCATAGTTATGCGTAAAACTTGCAAGGGATACACGGGTCTCGGTTGAAATTCCCGGATTACGGTCGGTGCTTGTCTTATAACAACTTCGAAGGCAAACCTGTCCATTGTTATAAGACATGACGGCAGTGTATACTGTGGTGCGATTGAACAGGATGGGCCTGCTGAATGTGTGGATTGAACATAAAGTTGTGAGTATGATATTAATATTTGTTTGTGCCAAATGATTTTAAATGTCAAGATAATTATATTGACCGGCGTTCGCGCTAACATTTTATTTTTAAAATATTTTTAGGAAATGAATAAACTGAAATAAGAATGTGGTATGGGCAGACATCAGATGTGACCCAAGAAAAGAAAATGTGAGAGGCAGATATCAGATCTGACCTATGAAAAGGGTAACTTGCACGTTGGATTCTCAGGCCTCGTGTATAGAAAATTCTAAACGAAAGAAAAAGGAGATAAGACTAGGGGATTGATCAACCCTGAATAGTACTATTTTCGGTGGCTTTAGATATATTTGATTTCAACTCTGTTTTGTAATCAAAATGAAAAAGTTATTTAAATCCCTATATTTATAAAGTAAATATAAAACTTTTGTCTTCCAACTGAGTTTTGATAGTTACAAATACATATCCTTTTGAAAAAGACTTCCGTTGTATTTATAAAAACTCTGAAATCAAAGTTCAAAGGTAATTCCAATGGTGCTCGCACACATCTAGGGGGTGCCTAGGGCGGCGTGTGACAATGTGACTGTTATGTGAATTATGTGAACATTCGTGAAAACACACATGTTGTCGTAAATTAATCATGTTTGTTATTTTTATAAATGTTAGAGTTTTATAAAAATAATAGTTAAGGGTTTAAAAAAATATCTCTTCATATCCATAACTTAGAAACTTTTACTCCTAGCTTTTAGGACACTAAATGTAATACTTAGTGTCATTAACCCATGATTAAACCCATACATGATTATAAATATTAGAATTTTATTAAAATATAATTAAGAGTTTTAATTAGGAGTTAATTGTGCTTTAAGAGTTTTAATTGTCATTATTGAAATTTAATTTAAATAACTCATGGATCTCTAGATAACCCATGGATTATGCATTATCCAAGTTTTAAACCCAAGCAAGTATATAAAGAACTTTATAAAAAAAAAGGGTAAAACTCTAGTCTTTTTTCTCTCAAAAAAATCGCAACCCAAACCCCATCCCCACCCCCACCCCCTTGATGCCGAGATAAAAAACAACCCCAAACACCATCCCTTTGATCTTCATTCTTGCAATTGAACTTGTATTTGATCTATCCTAGGCATTGCTAACCCTCTTATGTAACTTATTCTATCCAATTTCATTATTTTTATGATCCCATGGTTTAGAATGAAACCCTAGTTCATCAAAACATGAAATTTTGTAAAAATGTTGGTGACTTGTTATTTATTTGATGTTATTGTATCTATGTGATGATTATATTATTTATGATGAAACCTTAAATGTGTATGATCCATAACATGCCTAAATAGGAAACTTTTTGATTATATGAAGTCATAGAATTTCATGTTAGATGTAATTGATGATGTTTATGGTTGTAATTATGCTAGTTAGGTTGTATGTAATTGTTGTGATGCGTTGAATCTCAGTAACAAAGGTAGAAATCGAAGGATTTCCTAAAGAGGAAACTTTATTAAAAAGTTGCAAATTGTGTATGAGTTTGATATGTGCATAATGATGTGGGGTGATACTAGTAGGATAATATGAATATATTAAAACATGCTAAAGAGTTGTTTGTAGAAATTATGAAGATTGTTCATAGTTTACTAAAAGTGGAAACTTTTAGGTTTTGGGATTTGATTTCCTAGACTTGTATTACATGATGTGATGATCTATTATGCATTAGTATGGTCACATAAACATATTAGAATCACGCTAACGTATTATAGAAACCCCATGTTCATACATTACTAATGATAGTAACTTTGTTGATACAAAGACATTGAATGTTCATAGCTTGCCATGTTAGGAAGTTTGTGAAACATGTATGTATCGTGAAACATGAACTATTTGTATATTATGTGTATTAGAATACTAAACAAACATTAAATCACTAATCAAGTCACCAACGGGTCGTCGGGTCAACTTGGATAACAAAAGTCAAACATGGGCAAACTAGTCAAACATGTTAATCTTTTCAAAACCTATAAACAATTTGGATTGTTTGGATACAATGGGTTTTATGAACCAACGCGAACACACACTTATAGACTTATACATGATATGTAGCCTTTAACGGGCCACCGGTACAACACTTGCAGTCTAGCATGCGCTCTAAGGTGAGTTTCACAGCCCTATTTTACTTTTTTTCCTGTTGGGGGAGAAACATGCACACAAACAAACATGGATCACATAATATTTCATTACCACTTGTTTACTTAGGCGCAAACATAACATACTAAGTCCTTACATTCTCGAACTGTTAGTATAAAGTTATGGCAAAGAAATTTGAGTAGTACTACTGGGTTTGATAAACCCCACCCGGGCTAGTCGCGCAAGCTCGATTAGAGATCGAACGGGTGTAAATTGTCCTAAACATTTGCCATTGTTGATGTTAGCAAAGGCAGAAGGCATTCAAACACAAACAGTCACATTCAATTGCGAACGCTTAGAGTAACTTGTACTTTGTCTTGCTAACAATAGGTGTGACTTATGTATGTGGATCGAGCTAACACTCAAACGGTTTATTTACTTACAAACTTGTGAACTCACTAACCTTCTGTTAACACTTTAAGCATGTTTTCTCAGGTCACTATGGTACACATCAGGACCAGGATGTATCATGGAGTCATATTGGTTTTATCAATAAATGAATAATGTTTTATTAGATATTATTTACATTAATTGGCACTTTGTTTGCGTGAAATTACATTTGGGCTTTATATTAATGTATGCTTTCGCAATTTGAACTATGAAACCGCGTTTTACTCATGTTGAATGTGTAAACTCAGTATTTTTAAATTCATACCCCGTGGGTGGAATTTGAGGGTGTGACAGATTGGTATCAGAGCCAACGGTTATAGTGAATTATGTTTGCATTAGAGAGTAGACTTAGTCTATAGCCTTAAACATTACATTAGTCCTACACCAACACAAACACTCATACATGATACACATACACACATAGCATTCATATATACATTGCATTGCGGGCATATTGACATCATCCACATCACCCTCTGCTGACGAGGGACGCGTCATTCTCATTGCACCATCATCTCCAGTGGAGACACTTAGCACTGGCACATGTCTCTTTGGGAGTTGAGTTCGTCGGAAGTGAGTCCCTCCTACACCCACAAGCAACAATACCCCGAGCTCACTAGCTTTACTCTACTTCAAGCCCGAACCCGTGGACTTCGCGTGAGGTACACCATGTGGAGACAGACCGTTGCACGTATTATTGCAGAAATCCATTGACACATAGATGTCATCACTTTCCCGAGCGATGAGCTCACGTCTTTGGTCGATATTCTATTGAAGATAGGCTGACAACAAAGTTGAGAACGCCTTGCTCATTGCATACTCGAACCCTATTCTGACTAAGTTGGAAGAACGGCTACTTTGCTTCTTCTAGTAACTCATATCCATGAACTAGTTTCATCTCTCAAAGTCGCATTTCATGTGCATGTTTGTTTCATGTGCATGTTCCCATCTACAATCCGCTGGATTGAACTCTCGTAGTGTGTTTCAACTCGAGTGAATACTCGGATCAAACGATTCCCGACTACTCATCCTGATATGAGTCCTAGTTGATCAAATTATGGTTGATGACTAAGCCTTTCGATGATTTAGCATCACTAGCAACACTCCGTACTCGGCAAAAGTAATTGAGGGACATTTTAACACAGGACAGGGAGAACTAGGGTGAACATGCAAAGCAAATTATCATTACGGGTGCACACGTAATAGTAATTTGAGGTGCATGTAAGTCATGGTGAAACCTAGTGTGTGGATAAATGGTCGTAATATGTGATCTACAGACTTAAGTTTCCACTGTCAGTAGAAATTCTCGTAACCCGCTCAACTACTAGTTGGCATCGTTAAACATGTTCAACAGTTGATATACGCGACTCTTAGGTTGAAGATGTTTACGGACACACATAACTATCATCAATGGATTCCATCATTCTATTTTCACTCAAGTAAGAGTCTTAGTGACCTTAAGACTCTCATTCAAACTTGATCAAGGAAACCATCTCGATTGAAACTCTAATAGAACCTCATGGCAAACCCATCGACTCCAAGTATGTAAGCGGAATTTAAAGAATACCTCCTAAGCAAACACTTTATCCCTTATGCCCTAACAATAAATTCCTTTTGACCCTATTACTTTGTCCTATGGCTAATCCACAGTCTAATCTGACTTATACCCCAGCCTATCCAACTCTGCAATCAATTTTTTTTCCACAAAATGATCTAGTTGTCTCAATGACATTAGAAAACAGGGATTTATTCTAACCAACCCTCAGTTGAACGCGATGACTTAAACAATTATCCTATCCCTTATATTGTTGGAGTCAATATCTCATTAAAAAAAATTTCCTTACATGTGAACCTCTTCTTTAGCCTTTTCTTTGACCGACGCTTACCTTATAGGCACGGGTCTCACCAGAAGTCTCAGCATGACCTCACAAATTTCCCTACTGGTGCGGTCGTACTTCCACCCTAATGGAAATTGATAACTTTGTAATGAAACCCCTGAACACGTATGGAAACATTCCCTCGACCTCGATGGTTACGTGACCTAAAACGTTAACGGTACCTCCACCTGTGATTGAGGATTCCCCATCCTCCCTTCCTAGGTAATTTTGTTTTTATTTTGGATCAACGATTGTTAATCGCGTAAGCAACAACATTTCGATACTTAATACAAAATCTCTGTTACCGACACACCTCAGCCTGATTTCAACCTTTAATGGTTCAAGTACTTAATGAATGCCTTTTGTGAATAAAACAACATGATTTACTAAGTTTTCGCCGGTATAAAATCAAACTCGTTATTGCCAATTGTTTGCGCGCGCATAATGACGTAGTAAATCTCGAATCATTTCCCCGATTAGAACAGTGGAGAAACGTAACTCTAGCGGGACAATTGAATAGACTTTTCTTTCAAATAAATAATAAAAGAAGTTGTTGATGCAATTCTGAATAACCGGTCAAGCTTCTGTAACGATCTTACCCGTGATGACCACATTTTTTCTTGTTTCGTCTTTACACCACGAATGGTTTAACACACTTTCTACCCTATCGGTTCACTATGTGACTAAAGCACTTGACTATTAGTGGATAGAGCATAAAACCCTATCAGCCCGCAGACTTACCAATACCAAATCACCAACAATTTACCTGGCATTTCGTACATCGGTTGTACACCTTCACGCTTGAACTTAGTACTGTTGATCACTACATGAGCCGATAACCTGTGAAGACACATCCTTAAACATAAAGTGTTGAACCCACCCCCCCCCCCCCCCAATTGAGATATTTTCCGAATGATTCCTTCATTTAACCCTTGCATCAGTTGTTACTTTCCTCAAATAAATCCTAACAGAAGTTGACATGTCCTACAAGGTGGTTCACCCCGGATGCAGCATACTCTCTCATTGTGTCTTACGTTGCTCCTCAGTATGGTACGTAGACTTGAAGCTCTTTTCGCACAAGAACTTGTTTCTAAACTCGAAGTATCCTATTTCGCCAAGACTAGATCTGTAGCACAAGCATCTAGAAAAGCCGCAACCCTTGCCAATCAACGTAAAGCATCCGATCTTCAAAACTCCTCTTCAATTCTAACCAACACTATTAAATCTGTAACTTATGATACACGACTTAGTCGACAAGGCAATTATCCCCATGGATACATTGCGGTCTACACTGGATGAAATATCTAAGCTCAATCTCTTTGGAAAACATCTGAGAAAAGAATTAGGATATTCTATTCTTCGCCCGTTATATCTGACACTGACAAAGTAATGGTTGATTATGGTGGGTGACGAGAACTACCTTTCGACACTGATCGACCCACTTGGGTTAATGAAGAAATCCTCTTGCCAGCCTTGTCCGATGCCAAACACGACCCCGAATTCAGGCCCATGTCAATGGATCAACCGCCGTAGGACTCGAACATGCAACATCATACTCAGAAGCAAGAGGCTTAACCAGCATAACCGCTACCCACGTTGTTTTACTCTGGATGCACACTTGGTCTATTGACTAAACTGCTAGAATAAGTTAGTTCATAACCTCACTTGCTTCCCTCACCTAGATCATGACATGACTCAATCCTGTTATTAAATCTTCCACTGGAATTGGACCATCTATCGCTAAAAGTCGTCACATTGAGTTATGTCTCTTACCCTTGGTGATAGTGACAAACTCGCAGAATAAAGTCGTGTCTTATACACTGTAGCAATGCAAAGTCGAATATCAAGAGCCGCCTGGCTTGTTTCGGCAACCAGAAATTCCATTGAAAATGGGAGCAGATTCCCATGGATTTCACCACCAAGCTAACCCAAATTCCTAGTGGATGAGACACCATCTGGGTAATAGTAGAATGCTTAACCAAATCCGCACATTTTCTAGCAATCAAAGAGACTGACAAGATGGAGAAGTTAACTCGCATCTACATTAAGGGAGTAGTCTCTTAGCACGGAGTGCCAATATCTTTCATCTTGGATCAAGGCACTCGATCCATTTCACATTTCTAGCAATCGATACAAGAATCTCTAGGCACGCGCCTAGATACGAGCACAACGTGTTGAAGCACAGTTTGTGACTGATGATTTATCAGTATTTGTTTTTGTAAGAGGGTGTCTGTTAGAGCATGTTTTTGTAACTGTAGCAAAAATTCTAAGTGTATATGTAGCGAACATGTTAAGTTCGCCTAAGGGGATGTTTAGGTGAACTGAACAAGTGAACTTACTAAGTTCGCCTATAGAGTTATGTTAAGTTTGCCTGCATGACTCAGCTACCTATAAATAGCCTATGTTGGTTCATTTGTTGGTAAGCAATGCTAGAGTTAGCATCCACAGAGAGGTAGTGAGTCTCTGTGAGAAGTGAGTCACAATCCCTAGGTAGAGCTCACCTAGGGATTGTAATTGGAGCTTAAACGAGAAGATGTACACTCCTTCGGTATTGTATTCGTATGATGAGTTTGTTATTGAATAAAGCATCGTTTCTACTGTACATCTATCTTCTATGTTCGTGTTTATGATTGATTCACTTCATGCTTCCGTCTCATAGTAGAATCATTGAGTAATTCGTTGTGATCATGGTTGTCGGGGATGCCACAGGGACTTATAACTGGTATCGGAGCCTCGTGCTCAGAATCGAAGAGAATAACCCCTTTTCGGTTCAAATTACTCATGATTTGGTATTTAATTCCGCATATTCATCAACAAGACGTTAAAAGAATGAATTTTTACGGTGGAATTTTTCAAATTCTTGATAATTTATGAGTTTGATAATTCCATAGGTGTTAGAGGTTGAAGAGATGAAGCTTTTACCGCCAAAATAAGAAGATTCGACGATTTTAGCTGAAATAGCCGCGTCAGGCGAACTTGCTGTCTGCTGGGCGGTTACAGGCGAACTTATTAAATTCGCTGGAAGATTCTCATGCGAACTTGTTAAGTTCACTAGAGGTTGTTCTTAGACCAAGTTTTTAAGTTCGTTGTACTGTTCAAGCGAACTTATTATGTTCGCTCACACTGTTTTAAGTGAACTTGTTGAGTAAAAAAAAAAGAAGTTTTTTGGCGGGAAAACTTTTCTTGTTCAATATTTTAAGTGAACTTTTCTATGCTTGTTTCGGGCCATTTTTGAGAAGATGGTAATTTTGGTTATTTTCGGGAGCAGAATTCATATATTTTGGAGGGAAATGGCTTGGTGAAACAATGAGAGATTTTTGTTGGATGATGAATTTTGAATGAAGAATCTTATTGTGAATGTATTCAAACCTGAAAATGTGGGCTACGAGTATCTGGGATACTTTTTTATTAGGGAATGAATGTTGAAACAATTTGAACAAAAGGGTTGTCATTGACTTAATGTCTCGGGATTGTTCGTGATGATATACCCTTTGGGTCTTTGCAAAGAAAAGAGGGAGATAAAAATTTCAAGAAATGTTTTGCTTCTTTGCAAAAATGGTTCAAGTGATCAAGATCGTCAAAATGACTCGACGTGATTCGATTATGATTTGATTTCTCATTTGGGATCTGAGTGGAATCCAGATAGACAACCAATTATGACTAGTAAGAGGTGTTAACCAGGAATGAAAATAAAATTGAAGATTGTTGGATTCATGATGATTACTACCGAATGTTTGTGTGAAACACCCTACTAATCTCTTATTTTATCAGAGTATTATATTGCGGAAAATGGTCCCAGTTTCATAAAACCTTGCCATAAAAATGGCTAAGGTGTATTTTTCATTATAATATTGTTTTACATAAGATGATACAATTACATCATACTACATAGGGATTCTTCAAATCCGATCGCTCCGTCCTTAGGAAGCTCTATTCCACATGCTTCTTTCCTATAGTGTTTGGAAAACGTTTTTGAATTAGCTTACGCTAAGTAAGTACACTGCATCTTTTCGTTTCATTATGAACCCCTTAGGTTCTTATTATTGTTCACGTTTTCTCGGGCTTTCGGTGCCCCCGTGACTATCATCGGACGTACCTATGATCACGGTATTTGTATATTTTATGGGTGTGCTAACCCCCTCGCAACCATCTTAGGCCGTACCTTTGGTCCGAGTATTGGCAAGGTTCTTATACTCGTCAGTATAGACCCTTCACATTTGTCATAAATACTCATTCATTCCTCAGCCCCATAGGCTTGGAATCTTTTTCTCCTTCAGCCCCGTAGGCATGGAGTTCTCTTTAGTTCTCTTTAGCTTTTATTCTTTATTTATCAAGATCCACCTTACTGGCTGGGTATCTCATTTCATTTAGGACCTTGAGTATCTTAGACTCACAGCCTCTCAAATGTATCAAGCATTTGATTCATTTCACATATATGCTTGATTTACTTTCCAACCAGTCCTCACCTTAAAACTCTGTAACGGTTTCTCCACGATGTATTAAAAGGATTTATATATAGGAAGTACCAGCGTCGTATCCACCACCCTTTTAACACTTCGTGAGTACTCCGTTATTCCATTTTAGGGTTTAGACTCGTTCCATCATACTTATTCATGTTTGCATATATCATCATGCATTCACGTTTTCATCATGCATTTCACGTATTTATATTCATCATGTATTCCCATTCATTATGCATGGTATACTACCATCATATATATATTCATGTTCGTCATATACTGTAAACTTGGGTGATTTTCCTTCCAGAGCAGTACCTCCAACAGAGATGTCCAGGAAAGAGTGACGGGTCTAGGAGAGATTTATACACCACTTTTTCCTTAGACAAAACATTTCGTTTATCAGATAACTACATACCGGTTGGATATTCTCCCATACGTTCACTATATTTAATTATTATCTATTACTCTATACCCCTAAACATTCATAATGGTTTCACTACGAAGTACCAAGAGGTTTGTATAAAGGAAGTACCAGCGGCGTATCCACCACCCCTGGATACATCGTGATTACTCCATTATTCATGTTTAGTGTTTAGTATAATTCGTCTTTACCCCGTACCCTCGTCATATCACATATCACATAACTCATATCATTTAAGCACGTATTTCACATAATCGTGTCTAGGGTACGGGTCCAGTGTACTTACTATATTCTCAGGTAGTTCCTGAGTTCGTTCCTTGCTTTAAACGTTTCTTAGAACTCGAACCGTACTCGTAGCGTACCACACTCATAACTTCTACACTTGTACCGTCGTGCTAGCCTTGCCTCGGTAATTTTGCTTGAGTGTGGTTTGTGATGTGGTGATGTTGGTGTTGTTGTTTCTCAAATGAACGGAAAACTTAACAATTTATAGGGCTGATTCTGCTCCGGTGGCGGACCGCTAAGCAAGGGGGTAGCGGTCTGCTACCGCCCCTTGCCAGGTGTCTGGCGTATTCTGCACGTGAGGGACCGTCACGCTCTGGGTAGCGATCTGCAACCCAATTCCTTTCAGCGAGTCAGCTTACACATGTCACCTTCTCGTTGTTTGAGCCCAATTGCGGCTGGCGGACTGTTACCCGCCTGTGGCGGTCCGCCATAGGGCTGAGTCATCAGATGCGTCACTGCCACGTCTCATTCCCTCATGATTCCTTCATCCGCACGTAGCGGACCGTCATGGGACCCGATAGCGATCCGCTACCGGCTCGATTTCTTTATTTTCTTCATTTTGCAGTCCTTTAACTTTGGGCTATTTACACTTTGGGCCCTGGACTTTCATTTCCTTGAAATTTGGGGTGTTACAACTCTCCCCCCCTTAAATTAGGTTTCGTCCTCGAAACCTGTTAATCCTTAAATAATTGAGGATGATTTTTCTTCATTTCCTCTTCAGTTTCCCATGTCATCTCTGACCCTTTTCTGTGCCTCCATTGCACTAACACTTGTTTGATCGTTTTGTGGCGTAACTGCTTTTCTTTTGTGTCTAGATTTTTGATAGGTTCCTCAACATAAGTCAGTTTTTCGTCCACTTCTATTTCTTGTAGAGGAACATGTGCAGTCTCATCCGCCAAACACTTTCTCAAATAAGATACGTGAAACGTGTTGTGTATCTTATTCAATTCCTCATGTAGTTCTAACTGATAAGCTACCTTTCCGACTCTTTTGATAATTCTGAAAGGACCAATAAATCGTGGACTAAGTTTTTCACGTTTCTTGAATAGGATTAGACCTTTCCAAGGAGATACCTTTAACAAAACGTAATCTCCCTCTTGAAATTCTATTGGTCTACGTCTCTTATCTGCATATGACTTCTGTCTATCTTGTGAAGCTTTCAAACGTGCCTTGATTAAGTCAAGCTTTTCTGATGTGGCTTGAACTATTTCTTTGATGCCCAACTCTTTCTGACCAATTTCTCCCCAACATACAGGAGTCCTACATCTTCTACCATATAGCATCTCGTATGGTGGCATACCTATACTGGAATAGTAGCTATTATTGTACGAGAATTCTGCTAATGGTAAATGATTATCCCAACTTCTATCGAAATTGATCATACAAGCACGTAGCATATCTTTGAGGGTTTGTATTGTCCTCTCACTTTGACCATTAGTTTAAGGATAATATGTTGTGCTGATCAATAACCTAGTTCCCATCTCTTTATGGAACTTTTTCCAAAAATGTGAAGTGAAACGAGTATCTCGATCAGAGACAATCGAGACTGGCACTTCATGTCTTGAAACAATCTCTTTGATAAATAAATCAGCTAACTTTTCTAAATAGTATGTCTCACGTATTGCTAAGAAATGAGCACTCTTAGTTAACCGATCTACAATCACCCAAATGGTATCATAACCCCTAGCTGTCTTTGGTAGCTTGGTTATGAAGTCCATAGTGAGATGTTCCCACTTCCATTCTGGGATTTCTAATGGTTGTAATCTCCTATGCGGTTTCTGATGTTCTGCTTTAACTTGTAAACAAGTCAAGCATTTTGCTACAAATTTCATGATATCAAATTTCATTCTAGGCCACCAATAATCTCTGCGCAGATCTTGGTACATCTTTGTAGCACCCGGATGAATAGAATATCGTGATTTATGAGCTTCATCAAGAATCTTAAGTCTAAACTCACCTGATCATGATATCCACATATGATCAAATCGAGTCATGACTTTATACATATTCTCTTCTAGAAACTTCTCTTGACCAGCCATTTTTTCTTTCTTAACATTCTTATCTTTTAATGCTTCGGTTTGTGCGTCTCGAAGCTGGCTCATGAAATCAGGAGTTATCACTAACTTATATGCTTTCACTAGAATAGGATGATGCTCTTCCTTGTGGCTTAGAGCATTGGCTACCACATTAGCCTTTCCGGGGTGATATAGAATTTCACAATCATAATCCTTGACCAGTTCTAACCATCGTCGTTGCCTCATGTTTAAGTCCTTCTGGTCAAAGAAGTATTTAAGACTTTTGTGGTCTGTGTAAATCGTACACTTCGTTCCGTACAAGTACTGCCTCCAGATCTTTAGTGCGAACACCACTGCAGCTAATTCCAGATCATGGGTTGGATAGTTTGCTTCATGCGTCTTTAGTTGTCTAGAGGCATAGGCTATCACCTTTCCCCTTTGCATTAGAACACAGCCTAGCCCAAGTTTGGAAGCATCAGAGTATACCACAAAATCTTCTACTCCTTCTGGCAATGCCAGAACCGAAGCTTGTATCAACTTTTCTTTCAAAGTCTGGAATGCTTTCTCCTGAGCCGCATTCCATTCACATTTTGAGTTCTTTCGGGTTAGTTTAGTTAATGGGGTGGCTATCTTAGAGAAGTCCTTTATGAACCTTCTATAATAGCCAGCTAATCCCAAGAAACTTCTAACTTTTGATGGGTTCTTAGGTGGAGACCATTTCATTACAGCCTCTACCTTTACCGGGTCCATCGAGATACTTTCTGCATTTACAACATGACCTAGAAATAGAACTTCCCTCAACCAAAATGCACATTTTGAGAACTTTGCGTATAATTTCTCTCTTCGTAAAGTACTAAGTACTTCATGAAGATGTTGTGCATGTTCTCCTTCATTCCATGAATATATCAAGATGTCATCAATGAAGACAATAACAAAATTGTCTAACATTGGTCGGCATACTCTATTCATGAGATCCATGAAAACTGCCGGAGCATTTGTCACTCCGAATGACATCACTACAAATTCATAGTGTCTATAACGAGTTTTGAATGTTGTCTTAGGTACATCTTCTTCTCGTACCTTGACCTGATTATAACCGGATCTTAAGTCAATCTTGGAAAACCAACTTGATCCTTGTAATTGATCAAACAGATCATCAATTCTAGGTAAGGGATACCTATTATTGATAGTTAGCTTATTCAATTCATGGTAGTCTATACACATCCTCATACTACCGTCTTTCTTCTTCACGAATAGAATTGGTGCACCCCAAGGGGATACACTTGGACGTATAAATCTCTTGTCTGACAACTCTTGCAGTTGTGACATTAATTCCTTCATCTCTATTGGTGCTAACCGATACGGAGCCTTAGCTATCGGTTTAGCTTCAGGAATCAAATCAATTTTGAATTCGATCTCTCTCTATCAGGTGGAGCACCTGGAAGATCGTCTGGGAATACTTCTGGGAATTCTTTTACTACTGGAACTTGGTCCAGTTCTTTCCTTTTCATCTTTACATCAGCTACGTAGGCTAAGAAGGCTTGGTGACCTTGTCTCACGTAGCTACTTATTTTGGTCATTGTACATATCGTGATCTGATTCCGTCGTTTACCAATGACACTAACTTCTTTTCCTGTAGGTGTCATGAACCGTACAATCTTCTGATTGCATATAATCATTGCAGCATGTGAAGACAACCAGTCCATACGTCGAATTCTTGCATTGGCATCGGGATTAAATTGACGAGATATTCTTCTTCTTCCATCAGTAGTCGGCAATCTCGGCATATTTCAGTTACTACGCAGTTTCGATCACTCGCGATTTCGACTTCTAGTGCCTTAGCCAACTTACTTCTATTGAAATTTCTAGAGTTCACATATTTTAAATAAATAAACGATCGACTAGCTCATGTATCGAATAAAACACAAGCAGGTAGGGAATTCAAGAGGAATGTACCTGATACAACGTCAGGAACATCTTTCGATTCCTCTGTAGTGATCTGAAAAGCCCTTCCCCTTGGCTTCGGAGCCTCGATCCTTTTTACTTCATTTTCTACCACTCTTGACCCTTCTCCGGTCTTTTCTGTCTGAAATTTTAACTCAGGACATTCTCTGCTGAAGTGTCTTGGCTTATAACAGTTGTAGCACAATCGAGTCGACTCATGCACTGCAATGCAATGTGCCCTGTCTTCCCACACTTATGACAAGTTATTGACTTGAATTGCCACTCTCCTGGGTCGCTTCTTCCACAAGCCTTACAGTTTTGGATACTTTTCCTTTGGGAGGAACCACCTCCCGGTTTACTAAACTTAAACCTCTTAAGAGGCATAGGAGAAGGATAACTTCCCCCTTTCCTCTTCCCGTCTCGCTTATCTTGTCTCTTGAGCTCAGTTTCGCGTTCCCGAGCCCAATCAATCATCTCCTCCAAGTTCGCACACTTGGATGGATGGATAAACTCTCTAATTTCTGTTTTTAAAACGAGATGGTATCTCGTCATCCACATCTCCGGGGTTGTCAATAAAGTTGGACAGAACCTAGCCTTGTCAAAGAAAATCCCCGTGGTTTCATCTACTATCTCTGTTGTCTGACGAAGTTGAAGAAACTCCTCAGTAATTCTTTCAATTGCCGCTCGAGGGCAATAGTGTTTTAGGAAGAGATCTTTAAATTCTTCCCACCTCATCTCCTTGATTCTTTCTCTACCTTTCTCTCTCTTTACTATTCCCCACCAATCATCAGCTCGATCTTTTAGTTGATTGGTGGCGAAGGTGACTTCATCTTCTTTTTCACAGTGGCATGTATCGAATGCTCTTTCTATTGAGGCGACCCACCTCTGACTTTCTAAGGGATTAACCGCTCCCTTAAACTCCATCAGTTTACAGGCCATGAAATCCTTATAAGTACAACGAGTTGACTATATATAAACTTTTAGATTTCCTCTTTCTCTATTATGAGTAACTTCTTTATGGTTTTTAAACCAGATTTCTAATGAATTCTGTAGATCTACTTGTAGGATTGGAAAGTTTGCATCAATTGCTTTTCCTACTTCTATTGTGATTTGTTTTCGGATATTTTCTAGGACTTGCTCGACTTCGTTTTCATCATGAAGTGGAGATTCAGCTCTCCCGTGGCTTCCCTCGTCACGTATTTCATCGTTTTGATGTTCAGCCATTTTCTGAAACATGATGTCGTTTAATCTCTCATTTGGTTACCCTAATCATAGTCTAGGGTTTTTATACTACATGCCTTTTATCAGTTTAACCCTATTCCAGTATGTTTCACATAAGGCCCCATCTATGTATTTTACACATATGCACATTCATTCATGCATTTTAATCATGCATAATCACATTCCCGGCTTACTATCTGCTGAAATAAGTTATCATATGATGTTTGCGATATCATAATGGTCCCATACATTAGCTCCTATACTAGCCAGGCATAAGGCAATGTATGTTACTTATCATGATATTCCCAACTATCACATGAAGCTTATCTCATAAAAATTTCTACCCACGTATTTTCATACATTTATGTTCTAGCACTGGAATTTAAACATACCTGCTTCCTTGGACGGCCTCGGATTGAATCCCTATTTATATCACGAGTACTTATGGTTTGAGTTTAAGCATCCCCTTTTGATACTTAAATCCCTCAAACCTTGTATGATACCAACCTGAAACACCCAACTTATCTCTTATTTTATCAGAGTATTATATTACGGAAAACGGTTCCAGTTTCATAAAACCTTGCCATAAAAATGGCTAAGGTAAATTTTTCATTATAATATTGTTTTACATAAGATGATAAAATTACATCATACTACATAGGGATTCTTCAAATCCGATCGCTCCGTCCTCAGGAAGCTCTATTCCACATGCTTCTTTCCTGCAGTGTTTGAAAAACGTTTTTGAATTAGCTTACGCTAAGTAAGTACACTGCATCTTTTCGTTTCATTATGAACCCCTTAGGTTCTTATTTTTGTTCACGTTTTCTCGGGCTCTCGGTGCCCCTGTGACCATCTTCGGACGTACCTCCGATCACGGTATTTGTATATTTTATGGGTGTGCTAACCCCCTAGCAACCATCTTAGGTCGTACCTCCGGTCCGAGTATTGGCAAGGTTTTTATACTCGTTAGTATAGACCCCTCGCATTTGTCACGAAAACTCATTCATTCCTCAGCCCCATAGGCTTGGAATCTTTTTCTCCTTCAGCCCCGTAGGGCTGGAGTTCTCTTTAGTTCTCTTTAGTTTTTCTTCTTTACTTATCGAGATCCACCTTACTGGCCGGGTATCTCATTTCAGTTAGGACCTTGAGTATCTTAGACTCACAGCCTCCCAAATGTATCAAGCATTTGATTCATTTCACATATATGCTTGATTTACTTTCCAACCAGTCCTTACCTTAAAAATTTGTAACGGTTTCTCCATGATGTATTAAAAGGATTTATATATAGGAAGTACCAGCGTCGTATCCACCACCTTTTTAACACTTCGTGAGTACTCCGTTATTCCATTTTAGGGTTTAGACTTGTTCCATCATACTTATTCATGTTTGCACATATCATCATGCATTCACGTATTCATCATGCATTTCACATATTCATATTCATCATGTATTCCCATTCATTATGCATGATATACTTCCATCACATATATATTCATGTTTGTCATATATTGTTAACTGGGGTGATTTTCCTTCCAGAGCAGTACCTCCAACAGAGATGTTCTCAGGAAAGAGTGACGGGTCTAGGAGATATTTATACACCACTCTTTCCTTAGACAGAACATTCCGTTTGTCAGATAACTACATACCGGTTGGATATTCTCCCGTACGTTCACTATATTTAATTATTATCTATTAGTTTGTACCTCTAAACATTCATAATGGTTTCACTACGAAGTACTAAGAGGTTTATATATAGGAAGTACCAGCGGCGTATCTACCACCCCTAGATACATCGTGATTACTCCATTATTCTTGTATAGTGTTTAGACTAATCCGTCATTACCCCGTACCTTCGTCATATCACATATCACATAACTCATATCATTTAAGCACGTATTTCACATAATTGTATCTAGGGTACCGGTCTAGTGTACTTACTATATTCTCAGGTAGTTCCTAAGTTCGTTCCTCGCTTTAAACGTTTCTCCGAACTCGAACCGTACTCGTAGCGTACCACACTCGTAACTTCTACGCTTGTACCATCGTGCTAGCCTTGCCTCGGTAATTGTGCTTGAGTGTGGTTTGTGATGTGGTGATGTTGGTGTTGTTGTTTCTCAAATGAACGGCAAACTTAACTATTTATAGGGCTGATTCTGCACCGGTGGTGGACCGCTAAGCAAGGGGTAGCGGTCCGCTACCGCCCCTTGCCAGGTGTCTTGCGTATTTCGCATGTGGCGGACCGTCATGCTCTGGGTAGCGGTCCGCTACCCAAATCCTTTCAGCGAGTCAGCTTACATGTCACCTTCTCATTGTTTGAGCCCAATTGCGGCTGGCGAACCGTTACCCGCCTGTGGCGGTCCGCTATAGGGCTGAGTCACCAGATGCGTCACTGCCACATGTCATTCCCTCATGATTCCTTCATGTGCACGTAGCGGACCGTCATGGGACCCGGTAGCGGTCCGCTACTGGCTCGATTTCTTTATTTTCTTCATTTTCTGTCCTTTAACGTTGGGCTATTTACACTTTGGCCCCTGGACTTTCATTTCCTTGAAATTTGGGGTGTTACATTGTGTGATTCTTGGTCAAGTATGTTTGAAATGAAGCTGGTTATCTGATTTTAACTAGTTAAAGATGGAACCTTTATTATATGCCGGTTAATTAAGAAACTTCCTTCTGTTTCTTGTTTAATGCGAAGATGCTTGTATCATGAAGGGGGGATTGAAAATGAAAGACTTCGGGTTATCGGTTGAGTGGACAAGGTACGAGACAAAGTTAAACACTTCTGGTAAAGATGAAGATCAAAGAAAAGAGTGGTTTTTGCACACTATTTTGGAGTTTCAGTTTGTTTTCAAGCTGGGATTCTTGTCTTTGTGGAAGTTGATTAGTTTGATACTGATTGTTTGAAATTTAGAAGCTGTTGTCAAGGGCGAGTTTGTTGGAGCATCTTCTGGTGACAACGAGCTTGAAGATTCTATGTCTTAGTCTTAGAGTCTTTGACTTGTATTGTGATAGAATTCTTAGCAACAGTTAAGAGGGAGTTTGTTAGAGCATGTTTTGTAACTGTCACTGAAATTCTATGTTGTAAGTTAGCGAACCTGTCAAGTTCGTCTGAGGGAATGTTTAGGCGAACTTGAGGGGTGAACTTTCTAAGTTCGCCTAAGGAGGTTCTAGGCGAACATGCTAAGTTCGCCTGTGGTGCATGTGATCTTTGTGGTTTCCCTATAAATAGAGGTTTACATGTCAATTTTAGTAGCATAGAACAGAAGTGGAGATTCAAGAACAGAACTTGTAAACTGATATTCTGAGTGGAAATACAAAGAGGATTATTTACTTTTTGTTGTTGATTGCATTACACGTTGCACGTTGATCATGGATTCCGCACGTTTTCACCATGTCATACCGCGAGTCTAGAGATCCGTCACACCCGCGCAGGGACCTACATGTGGTATCAGAGCCTTTGCTCTTGATTAGCAGCATATTCGTGGTGTTTTCGTGTACAATCAACATCAAAGATCACTGTTTTTGATGAGTTTTTCATATTTTGCGTGTTCTTGATAAAAAAATGGAGAAATTTTAATCAATTTGGTTTGATTTTGGATTCGTTTGAAGAAATTGAAATGATAGGATTGTTTCTAATCATCTCCTACACGTTCCTACGGTTCAGATTTATCATATTCGATCATATACATTAGAAATCATGATTTTCAGCAGAGTTGGTTCATATTTGTGTTCTTTCCTGAGATTTCAGCATTTCAGGTGAACTTGCTGATTCAGTTATAGAAGAATTAAATCATGCGAACTTAACAAGTTCGCTTAGTGCAGTTCCAGGCAGTTTCTGGCGAACTTACTAAGTTCGCTAGAAAAAAAAAGTTTTTTCTTGTTCAATTTTTTGAGGGATATTTATATACTTAGGAGGGAACTTTTTTCTTGTTCAATTTTTTAAGGGAAATTTATATACTTGTTTTAAGTCATTTTTGAGAATATTGTAATTTTGATTTTTTTACTTTCACAAAAAGAGTTTTTTGGAGGGAAATTTTTTCTTGGTTGTTTTCACAAAATTCTCGAGATGACGAATTTTTAAAGAGTAGGAGAGATGTGCTGAAGAAAAAATTCATGTTTTTCAAAAATTTGGAGAATGAAACTGTTGATGATATCGGTACCAGATACTACCATCTTTTGCAAGAGTTGGTAAAATGTGATGTTTTTTACACTAATACTGAGGTGTATGAGAAGCTGTTGAATGCTCTTCCACCTAAGTTTGAGAAGTACTCAGTGCTTATCAAGAAAAATGAGAATTTAACCAATATGTATGTAACGGCCTTGATTGAAAAAGTTCATTCTTATGAAGAAGGTGATGTGACTGAAGTTAGTGACAAAAGTGATGACGAGAGTGTCAATGTTGTACTCAATGAACAACTTCCTACTCAAGCGTTCGTGACATTTATTAAAGAAGAATTAGAGAAGCAGAGTAACTCTGAAAGTGACATTTTTACTGAATCAAATGATAGTGAGAGTGTTCACTCTTCTTCTTTAGAGGTAAAAGCGAACTCGAGTGATTTCGGGAGTGTTCCTGAGACTGAAGAACCTATTGTTCAGAATGTTGAACCAAAGTTTTCAACTGAAGATTTGCTTGATGATGGAGCTGCTGGGAAGGTGACTGAGAAGATTGCTGAGATGTTGACTGAAGCCAATGCATTCATGGCCGACTCAAAATAGGTACAAAAGGTTGTTTTTTGTACTAAATGTATTGATTCTGATTTGAAAATTACTAGATTGTGTGATGATAACACAAATCTGATCTGTGACATGAAGGCGGACTACCTTACAAATCAAACTTTAAAAGAAAATGAAAAAGTTTTGAATATAAGAATTGAATCTTTAAAAGATGATATCAAAGCTTTACAAATTAAGGTAAATGATCAGGCTTTTCATCTAGATGTAGCATATGCTGAATATGAAAAGAAAATTAATGAACTCGCCTAGTCACAGACAGAGGTAACAAAGTTGTTACAAAAGCTTGAAAGTTATAAGAATTCCAGTTTTTTATTGGAATATTATACTGATAAAGCTTCTAGTGATAAAGTGGTTGGTGGTATTGGATCATGCCCTTCTTTGATAATAAAGCTTGTGGAGGAGGTATCGGTTATTGTCCACCATTCAACGGTAATTACACCTCTCGTACCGCTGAAGTTGTGACAGATGAGGATTTTGAACCGAAAACAATCCTCAAGGTAAATCCTATTACCGGTGAGGACATGGTGTATGATGATTCAAGTGATAATGAGGATTTTGATCCAAACAAATCTAAAGGAGTAGTGAAAGAATGCAAAGTTGATGAACCGGTTGTGGTGAATAAAGTAACCAGAGATAGATGTATTTTGACTGAACCGGATGAGGATTTTGAACAACCAAAACCTACACCTAAACCAGTTAAACCTTTTGTGAGTAGTGGTTTTGATTTTCAAGAAAATAATAATATTGAGAAAACATCAAATTTAGATTTTGTTAAAACTAAGGTTTAATTAGAAAAATCAAAGGTTGTTCAAACATCCAACACTGTTTCTTAGTGTGCATCGTCTACTTCATGAAATGTTCAGCAAGATAAGTATGTCCGGGTTTACAAAGAAAGACGTGCATGTTTTCATTGCGGAGTTGTTGGCCATATTTTGAAAGATTGTTGAGAGAAAAATCAGGGAAAGTGTCTAGAAGATCCTAGATTGGGAAGACCTTTTGTTAAACTACCAGCAAAGCCAGTGGTGAAATATGTTCCTATGGAACCAAAGTCACAAATTCAGCCACCAAAATCTGTGAATCAAAGTGCAGCGTCTAGTTCTAGAGGTTCAAGAGATATGACTCCTAAAGCTACTTACGAAAGGAAGTTTATCAAGAGGAGAGTTTGTTTTCATTGTGGTGTTGTGGGACACATTTGTGTGAATTGTCCTTCAAAGACCCAGTCTTATGAAACATCGAAGACTAGACCATTTGTCACAAGATCAGTTGGTACAAAATCTCTTAATTCGTAATCTGAGGTAAGGCTCTCTCGACCTCAAAGACGGAGAAGAAACAAAAGATTGAGAAAACTTTTAGAAAAACAAGAGGTTTCACAATCTCAACTTGTTTCAAATGAACCAGAATGCTCAAACACTTCACTTTTTAAGAGGAAGGAACTTAATGAACAGAAGAGTGTTTGGAAAAGAAAAGTTATTGTTTCTGATTCATCGGAGCAATCTCCAAACATTGACGAGAGATTCGACTGTGAATTGCGTGAAGTCATTTATTTCGATATAGATGGACGACCGAGGACCACCATGGCTTGGGTCTCATTTTCAAATTAATGTTTCTTGTTAGATGTGCAGGATTAACCAAGAGGGACTATTAATACCATTTGGGTCGTTGATTGTGGTTGTTCATAGCACATGATAGGGAATGGCATCTGCATGAGCAAAGAGTTGTTTAGATAACTGGTAAATCTTTCATGGATTCAACGATTTGATGCTCAGGGGGAGATAATGTCCCACACATTAATGTTTTGGAAAGCGTTTGACCAAGTCCAAAAGATAACATGAAACTTGTGGTGACGATGGTGAGCATAAAGTCGTTGATGTAACCATTTCACGAGTTGAGGGGGAGTTTAGAAGACATGGGGAATATAATATTGTGTCGGTGACAAAGGCATTTGATTACACTGGTTTGAGTTTTTGATTGATTGAAATGCTAAATCCTGAGTAACCAAGTAAAATTGTTTTCGAAACCATTTTCATGGAAGTTTTATTTTCTTTCACAAAGTTTTGAAAATTTCAAACAAATTGAAAAGGATAAAATTGACATCATTTGAGGTTAGAGAAGAAATGATAGTACATCAGTAGATTATCAGTCACACATGACCTTAGATTGACTGTTGGTGCTTTATGTTTATTTGATTTATCTTAACTATATAAGTTTTGATCTAAACATCAGAGACTACACAAATAGGAAATGATAGTGTTGTGTATGCATATAATTTAGCTTGTCAATAGGCTAAAAGCGTCTTTGAACCATTAGTAGTGTGAAAACATAATGATTTATGTTACAACTGTGATTTGAACCCATGGTATGTCGGGTGTGTGTGTTAAAAGATCATTATCAGATATAGAATATGAGATTTCAAGTATTTCATGATACCAGTATCAGATTATTTTGATTAGCACAATTTTCTCGGTTCACTTCACTGCCCATGCCCCGAAAAACATGCAATGTGAAGTTGGACTAAGATATGTTTCTGACGACATTTGTTAGAACATATGCTAGCCCTTGGATCATTTATCTTGATTCCATTGAATACATCCAGATAACAGTTGGATCACGCTACCCTGTTTCATTGAATCAATTTATTCCTTCATCATTCTTATAGTGTGCGTGTATGTGTGCGCGTGTGTGTGGGCGTTTGTGTCTGGGCGTGTGGGGGGGGGGCGTGTGTGTGTGTGCCTGTGTGTGTGCGTGTGTGTGTGCGCGCATGTGTGTGTGTGTATGTGTGTGTGTGTGTGTGTGTGATAGAGAGGTGCCTGCACGATGCGGTGTGGAACATAAAACACTAACACACATAATTAATTAGGGAAGTATCATATAAATTTGAAGTTTTAATAAAAGTTTCTAAAATAAAGTAAATCTGAAATTATATAAAATAAAAACGATTTTGCGAATTTAGTTAACATGAACTTGATTGTTTACATAATTAGATTTTTAAATGAATTTCGTTATTAATCGTAATAACTACAAAATTGAAGTTTAAGCCCAACTAATTTATGGTATTTATAATCAATATTATTAAGTTACTTTTTTGTATTTAATCACATAATTAGCATGTGTGTGTAAAAGATAGTTAATGTAGTCAAATATATAAAATAAAAATTTTACCCCCTTGGAACTCTTAAAAATTAATGTAAAAAGATAATATCGTCCTAATCAATATATATATATATATTAAAGAAACGGTTTTTTTTTTGTTTTTCAATGTTTTTTTTTATTTTTACTTTATTTTATTATTTCATTATTAATATGTTTATTATTTAATAAAATATGTTTTAAATACACAAATAAAAATGTTTTTGAAATTAGCAAATTGGTTTTTAATAATCAAAACTATAACTCATTGACTGATAAAAAACAAAACTAATAGTTTGGCTAATGATAATCTCAACTTTCACTTTGTTGTCAATGACAGTTCTAGTAGCATAATTATCATATATTTACACTCGATTTACCCTCAATTCCCACCCAATTTCATGTGTATGTTTCTTCATTTCATATTAAATCGTGATTTTGAGCGATAAGTGTAAATCGATGGTAATTCTTTGATGATTATGATACTGATACTTTTATTAACAACAAAAGTGAAAGTTGGGATTATTATCGGCTAAACTATTAGTTTGAATTATTATCAGCCAATGAGTTATAGTTTGGATAATTAAAAAGCAATTTGCTTTTGAAAACATTATGTACCATTAATTTCTCTTTTAAAATTAGGTTTTATATTGAAATTATTTACAAAAAGAGGACCTCTGTACCAAGTCTATATAAATCACCCATAAATTCTCCCTCCCTCCATTCAAACCATCACCATATACGCCTTCTTTGAGTTATCGATTCACATAGTCAAGAAGACATCTGGAAGTTGAAGATAGGACAAGGGAATGATCCTTACTTATTTAGCACCAACAATTTTGTTGGTAGGCAAATTTGGGAATTTTATCCCGTTGCCGGAACTCCAGATGAACAACAAGAAGTTGAAGATGCCCGTCAATGTTTTAGAAACAATCGGAGCATAGGCGTCCGTCCATGTGCCGATTTACTAATGAGAATGCAGGTTAGTTTGAATAGTATGTAATAAAAAAAATCTTTTTGTTAGTTTATCTATTAAATTAAATTCAATTAGGGTGTAACAAACCAATGCGTTGATGTTGAATGAAGTCGTTATTTCATATTCTAGGTATGATAATATCTTATTTAAAAATAAAATATCAAGCATATCAGAATTATAAATTCCTTTACTCCGTTAGTAATGATTTTTTTTTTATCATATATAATTTTTTTTTTCAAAAGTAAAAATGTAATGTATATGAGAGAACAATAGTAGCCTATCTATTGTGTTATTATTATTACTTCTTTTTTTTCTTATATTACAGCACAATCTTAATGTTATGTAGTTGATCAAAGAAAACGGAATTGATGTATTGAGCATACCGCCAGTGAGATTACGTGAGAATGAGGAAGTTAATTATGAAGCGGTGACAACAGCGGTGAAGAAAGCAATCCGATTGCACCGTGCAATCCAAGCAAATGATGGCCATTGGCCAGCAGAAAATAGTGGCACCCTGGTTTTCACTCCACCCCTTGTAAGTTCATACCGTTTTTTCAGCACGTACATGAGATTTCAGGGGTCATGTGCGACGGGCGAATAGAAGAAACGACCTTCTAAAATATAAAGTTATATATATATATAAATTTCATTAATACGTCGATAATTGTTATAATAATAAACGAAACAAAATAGTTGTAGGAAAATAATCTACGTTACATAGTTAAACGAATCGTGAGGGTCTGCTAGCATTTTTGGAAGAAAGGTTGTTGATCAACTCTTCATAGCAAATACTCTATAAGTAATCGTTCTCAATAACTATCACTGTCAATCCATTAAGCTTTTCTTGAGACATTGTGGACCGTAAGTAGAACTTCAATAACTTTCATTTTAAAAAAGTTTTTTTCTGCAGATGACACGCTTACGGAATAGTCAACAAGTCTCTCATATCCAATTAATGTATTAAGAAAAACAATCGAGTTTTTTAAGATATTTTAAGATGTTAGTAGGGTAGATCATTTCACTAGATAATAATGTGTCAATCAACTTTAACCCCATATAAAGTCACCAGCATCAATATATGATCATTCACCTTACTTGAGTGCATCTTCAAGTAGACTACAACACGACTCCAAATATGTTTCTACAAATTCTTTCAACTTTTTAGGAAACAAAAAACAAATAGTGTTGCATGCTCTTAATTTAATAATTCCTTATATATCATAATTAAACAAGTAACAGTCAAGATCCAATATTGAAAGACACAGAAATAGATAAACTTGATCGAAATCTCCTTTATAATTGAAACTTGAAAGTGATTATCAGAGTTGTTAGAAATCTTTGGTTTGACAAAGTCTCGATTCCGCTATTTTTTTTCGTAGACTCACGATGTTCACGATTTCACGTATGCAGGTCTTCTATCTTCGATTGCCGCTTGGTTTTTTAGTTAGGTTTTAAAAATAAATTCATTTTTAAATGGGTTATTTAAATGGTTTACAATCTTAGGTGGTTAATTGGGTTTAGATGGGCTAATTGGTTACATGGGCTTAGATGGGCTACAAAAACAGATGTTGAGTTAGTTTTTTTTTTTAAGTTTAATGGGTATTAAAATGTTATTGAGTTTTATACTTTATATGCCTTTGTTATAAAATAAATATAAATATGTAATATTATATATATATATATAATTAAAAAATAAAAATTTAGGCCCCCGAAAAATCGGGTCCTGTGTGATCGCCCATCTGGCACAGAGTATCACGAATCCCAAGATCAATAACATAAAAAGAATCAATATTATGTTGAGAACTACGAGAATTACATAAAATGCTTGTACGTAATGTATCGATGATTTAATAAGAGAAAGAAAGATAGTGGGATAGGCGGTTTATGTATTATACGGTGCTCGCAGTGCTCAACATAATATTTGTTATTAAAAGAACAACCCTATATATATATATAAAAGAAGGTCCTTTGGAAAACTACAAAAAATAGGAACCGTGGAACACCCCCACAAAAGACCTAAACCCTCCCCCAACCCCCTAAAAACCTAACCCCTCCCCCCCCCCCCCCCCATTGTAAAAAAGCCCAAGCAAACCGGACCAAGATATTGTCCGCTTTGCCCCCGATGGGTTAACTCACGGTTTTGTTTTCACCCGACGAGTTGCTCGCCCAGGAAAAACGTGTGTGTATAGAGAAGGTATCCACCCCTTTATAAGGAAGGCTTCCTTCTCCCCCTCAACCGATGTGGTATTACAATCCACCCTCCTTACGGAGCCCAGCGTCCTCGCTGGCACACCAGTCCGACCCCTGGCTCTGATACCATCTGTAACAGCCCATGCATACCGTACCAAGATATTGTCCGCTTTGCCCCCGATGGGTTGCCCATCCAGGAACTCACAGTTTTGTTTTCACCCGACTAGTTGCTCGCCCAGGCAAAACGCGTCTTGTTAGAGAAGGTATCCAACCCTTTATATGGAAGGCTTCGTTCTCCCCTCAACCGATGTAGGATATTACACCCACCCCCACTCCACCCCTAACCCCCAAAAACCTAAACCCTAAAGCAAAACAAATGGGGAACCGGCTCAAACGAACTCCGATTGAACTCATTAGAGATGTTGCCACCGGCTCGCCGTACCCTAAACAAGAAACCCTAAATCCTAAAGCTAAACTATAAAAAATCTAAACTATAAACCATAAAAGCTAAAAGATAAACCATCCAAATACCTAACCCTCCCCCCCCCCCCCCTAAAAAACAAAACCTAACATGTCCCCCACCCCCAACCCCCCCCCCCCCCCCACCAAACCTAAACCCCCAAAAACCTAACATGTCACCAGTGAAGTGATTGAATTCACTATCGCCACCCATGAAGTATTTGACTTCACGTCACCCCCATGAAGTGTTTTTATTTCATTTTTGGATTGACGTATACCAGGTTAAGTCATTTTAAACCAATCCCCCACATTCTACCTTCATAGTTTCACTCTAAACCACATAAAGTCAATTATACCAATATGTCATCTACCACATTTTAGTTTGACTATTTCCTCACAAGTCAGCTACTTCAAGTTACCACATTTCACATTTAATTTAACTATTCATCACATTAGTCAAATTTCCACAACACAACATACATGAATAAAATTTAACCACGTAATCCTATTTACATGTATCTACTGTAATATATATTACTAAGTATGTTCCAAGCACTTACCTTTGCCTATTAAAGGTCCCGGTTTATCTTCCGAGCTAGCAACTACCATCACTTGATGACCTAAACCATCCACTTGTTTAGTAATCAATTATACCTCTAATAATTCAACAATTGAGGTTTGACTTCCACCCAAGATCTTATGATCTTCACCCTCAAATAAAACTTGGTTTATTTAGCTCCACACAAGCTTTGAGTCATTCCTAAACTAGTTCCATCCATTTTACCCGTTAAGGTTTTCACCCAAATACCACAAATTCTTATGATTACAATTCACCAATTCAGTTGAGTTTTCTATTTGTAAATGTGCTTATCTAACACCATAAACACTTATTAATACTCAATTCACCATTTAAACACCCCAATTGAAAAACCCCTAAATTGGGTCCTCAAGAACCCTAATTTTCAAAAACCTTGAATTGGTGAAATTAACATGATTTGATTACTCCTGTAGCTTTAGAAATGCTAGATAATCAATCCTATTCCACAATAAACCCGTTAAAACCCCACATTTCTGTCGATTAGGGTTCATCCACCCAAAACCCTCAAGAACAAGAATTTATGGAGGATTAAATAAAGAAGATGATACTTACTTATTGTATGAAGGAAGTGTGCAAACCAAATCCTCCAATGCAAGTATGCAACTTCTAAATTTCAAGTTCTTGAACAAGTCCCCCTTTCTCCTCTCTTTCTCACGACGCCCACACACACCGATGTGTGTGTGCCCCCCCCCCCCCCACACACACACACCACTTAACCGGATTTGGTTAATTACATAATTAGTCCCTACACTCTGCATGTACAGTATCCATCCAACTTTCTTTTATTTATTTACACCTCTACAATATAATTAATATATTATAGGTTAAAACCCGAAATTTGGTTCGTTACAAACCTAAAAGCTAAGATAGGAAAGCTCGACGAGTCGGTTCCAACGGCGCTGGAATGAGTTTAATCGGAGTTTGTTTCGGCCAGATATTGAGTTTTTAAAAATTAATTTTAGGCTACACAAGGAAAACTCACTTTTTGTTTGATCCTCACTTGTATATATTTGAGACGGATACTTAGTTTTTTTTAAATAATCATTTGGATTGATTTTGGCGAAGTTAATTGTGTTAACACAGTAACAGTGGGTTAACAAGGATCCTTACCATATATATATATATATATACACAATGTGAGGTTTCGCTAAAAAGTCAAAAAAGTTTAAAAAGTCGTTTAAAACACTCATAACCGGCTAAAACGAACTCCGATTTTACTCATTTCGACGGCGTTGGAACCGTCTCGTCGAACTCTACGATCCTATCTTGTAGGGTTTAGATTTTAGGGTTTAGTTTTTGTCTTAGGATTTAGCCTTAGGGGTTTAGCCTTAGGGTTTAGCTTTTAGTATTTAGGCTTTCGGGGGGTGGGGGTTAGGTTTTTGGGGGGGATGGGTTGGAGGTTTAGGCTTTTGGGGTGGTGGTGGTGTTTTTGGACGACTTTTTCGGCTTTTTAGGGTTTTTTTGTTATGATTTAGGTTTTTCGGGGTGGGGGGTTTAGGTTTTTCGGGGTGGGCTGGGTGGGGGTTAGGTTTTTGGGGGGGTGGGGTGGGGGTTTTAGGCTTTTGGGGGGTGGTGGTGGGTTTATTAAAAGACTTTTTACACCTTTTACAGTTTTTAGACTTTGTAGAATAACCCTCCCCTATATATACATATATATGTGTATATATATATGCGGCGGCGACACGAATGTTTCTGATTAAATTGCTCGTGTTCAATTCAACCAACAAATGTGTGTCATGTTCATGTTCATGTGCCTGATTAAACTACTCGGCGCGTTGCGACTATCACAACACGTTAACCGACGGACGCTAAGCAAAATCTATTTATTCAAATATTTAAATTCTTATTTCAAAATCATCTTACTTGCCTCCATTCTTTACTTGCCTACCATGTAAAAACAAAGGGGAGTGTGAATAATAATACATTAAAAGTGGTGAAAAGAAAACATAAAATAATCTTGTCATAGTGAAGTTCCTTGTAGAGGTGTTGTATCCTACAGCTGCTTGTTCCGGGCCAGTGGCACACGTGCAATTCTCGATAAACTAACTTGAACATGTAGCTATTATCCTTTGGCAATGAACCTGCATCAGCCTCATCTGTCCTATAGCTTCTGAGAATGGCTTTGGTATTTCATGTTGGTTCTCATACCCATCAAACTTGCACCTAACAATTGGATAGTAAATAATGCTCACTAATGGTTAAGTACAAAAAGCGTTCTTTATAAATCAAATTTGACACACTTTTTATCTTTAAAAAATTAAAGAATTTGGACAAAAGATCTTCCGAATCAACCAAAACCGACCAGTTTCAACCCGTAGGAAGAAGATTTCACAGGATTTAGGTGATTACCTATATCAGTACTAAGTATTAACCAATGCTAACTGATGTTGCTGAAAATATTTCATTTATTAATTCCTAAATCTTCATTATTTATTTAATATTTTATTTATAATTCCTAAATATTCGTTACTAACTATTTAATATTTCATTTATTTAACGTGTGTAAAAAATGTGTTTCTAACTATTTAAAATATTAAAATATTATAAAAAAAGGTTTTTCTCTGCTGAAAATATTTATGAAGTAATTCAGCAAAAAATTCTTTTGGCTTTTTCACTATCTTTCTCCTTGACCCTATATCCATATCTAGCATAACTTGTACAAACTTATGTTTGGATAATTTAGTAGAATTAAAGTCATCATGTCTCTGCACATTAGCTAATGTGGGCCACCATGTCTCATTGCCAAGATCCGCATGGCCCACATTGATTGACTCAGCATACCATGCTTATAGCTCTCTGTCATTGTATAGGTGAGATGGATCCGGGTAGTATTGAGTTACATAAGTTTGGACCCAGTTTTGTATGGTTTCCCATATTAAGAGCCCATCAGAAGCATTTCTAAATCAGTAAAAGAAAGAATGATACCTGAAATGAAGCATTTAGTTTTTAAACTGTTGAACCTCTAAAATACGTATCCGCCTAAAAAGCTTCAGGTAAGGACGTGCAACTGATCTAAAAGGAAGAAGTTCCAGAGTCGGCAATTGCTGCACAACCTCCACTGCAAAAAAAATCCTGAAATCCTTGACCCTAACAATCTGATTTATAAGCAACATAAAAACCTTGAAATGTGCACACCATTTTTCAACATACCCTTAAATGCTCAGTAATGATTAAGTACAAAATATTTAATCAGAAATTCATGAGCTTACCTGGTTGAAATACCAAAAGTTTGCCTAGAGTGTTCTTCATTGCCATAAAATCAGCCTGAGTGATAAAGAAAAAAAAGGCATGTGATAAAGTCAAAATTTATCATGCTCCTTTTTAGGGACGATATTGTCAATGAAACAGAAAACTTAGTACCTTAATCCCAAAAAAATTTATCATGCTCCTTTTTAGGGACGATATTGTCAATGAAACAGAAAACTTAGCTTCAATCTTTGATCTGGAACTGACATTGGCTCTGGAAATCACCCTTGGTCTCTCTGAAATCAGCTCAATGGAAGCTCTGTGAGAATGAGGGCTGGTTTTGGGTTTTGGCTTCAATCTTTGATCTGGAACTGACATTGGCTCTGGAAATCACCCTTGGTCTCTCTCAAATCAGCTATGGAAGCTCAAAAAATTTATCATGCTCCTTTTTAGGGACGATATTGTCAATGAAACAGAAAACTTAGTACCTTAATCCCAGCACCAAAAGCTGAATCATATGTGCTGTTATTTTAAAACATAGTCTGCTGCATCCTTTTCATAGGTCTGCTGCAGTAGGTTTGCTTCATCTCTGCTGCTCCTTCTCATAGATAACAGTGGTAAGTATTAGAAAATAAAATATAGATAACACTGGTTAAGGATGTAGGAGACCTTACTCCCCATGAAAAGTCCTTTTCATAGTCGGTAGGTCTCCTACATCACAGTAGGGTTATGGGGCTACTGATGGGTCAAGGGTTCTAACCATTGGCCTACTGATTTTTTCAAAACATCACGCAACCCACATCAGTGCTCCGTAATTTCAAAAGTCTTTAAAACTTTTTAAGACGTAGTTGAACAGACTATAACCATCTAGTAACTTTTTTGTTTCTTTCTAATCATGTTTTGTTTTTTCTGCCTGTTTAACATAAAAAATATATATAAATATATATATATGAAAACCCGACATTAGTAATTGTTATCCTCTAATTAGATGAGTATTTTTTAATGTGAATTACCAACTATTTATACATGTATAATAAGAGGTACAAAATCTGGATCACTCGTGGCAAGATCGAACCGTTCATCCATACGCAGGTTACCACCATTGTAATCAAACAGCCTGAATAAAGAAAATGTAAATTAGCATAAATTATGTTTGATCTCTCTCTCTCTCTCTCTCTCTCTCTCTCTCTCTCTCTCTCTCTCTCTCTCTCTCTCTCTCTCTCTCTCTCTCTCTCTCTCTCTCTCTCTCTCTCTCTCTCTCTCTCTCTCTCTCTCTCTCTCTCTGAGCCGTCGTCTAACCCGCTCTCTCTCTCTCAGATCTGAATGTTTTGTGTGTTGTGGGTGAATTTAAGGAACCCTACATTCAAACCCTCGCGCCCCTTTCATGAGATGTGTTTTCATGCTTTAAAGAGTTGTATGTCTTGCTTTACACTTATACAAGTCTTAAAATTAAGACTTTTGGTATAAAAGACAATTTTACCCTTCTAATATGTATATTATATATAGTTATATATAGAGAGAGAGAGAGGGGGGTTCCATTCAGAAAAAGAAAATTGTACGATAATAGAGGGAACAAATCTAAATTGTTTAATTTTTTGATGCATGGTAAAAAAATTTAAAATTTCGTACTTCTTACATACAAATATGTATTTTATGTACATAAAAAATCATTAAACTAGCTTTTTCATATGTTTTTACATATTTAAAAGTTTCCTACACATGTGTATACAGACAAAATTTGTTCATATTTTTTTGATTTAATTTCATAAAAAACGAATAAACATTAGATTTATATCATTTTCTTATATTTTAAAACTTTTAAAGATTGAAAAAATGAATGATTCATTTTTGTTGGTTCTTGCTTATTACATTCAAACTCCCAACCTAAAAATCAAAACCACCCAAGCCGTAACCCAAAAGAAAAGAATATTGCAATTGTGATTTTGATGTACGAGGAAACGCTTCATGAAAACTCAATTCATTTTAATTTATTAAACATGCAAAAACAAACCATATAAATAGTAAAAAAAACAACATATCCTACACCTACTAAAAAGCCTTAAAGATAAAACAAACTAATAATAAAATAAAACTAACAAACATTTAAATAACCTAAGACTTATCCTATCAAAGACTTGCGATCCACCACCATCCCATTCAAAGCATACGGCCAACCAATTTGAAACATATTCTAACTCAAAACCAAGTTTCCATGCTAACCCAATTAATTCTAAATACTTTCAAAAACACCCCTTTAAATTTTCATATGTGAACATAACGATTAATTTCCAACAATCACCCCCTTAATCATTGTGTTCACAATCCCCTTTCACATCAAGGGCAACCGATCACCAATTTGAGCAAGATTGGCTACTTCCTCCTTCTCTTTTCCTTTGTCTTTCCACTTGGTGCACTCATATAGGAAGTGTCCAAACTCACCACACTCGTAACACCTAATCGAGCTTCTATCTCTGCCTCCATGACCCCTTCCACGACCTCTACCGGATCCACGACCTCCTTGATCATTCCTACTCTTGCCAATAGACCATCCTTATTGGTCTTCAACCTTCTGACTGCTTGTACTTGCTAAAAGCAACTTACTTTGGTTATTTTCTTCATGCTCACCAAATCCATTCAATCTTTCCTCAAATGCCTTCATCCTTCCAACTGCATCTTCAAACAACATCTTGTCTATATCAGAGTATTGTTCAATAGAAGCTATGAACGGCAAGAACCTCCTCGGAGCTGAGTTCAACAACTTCCTCACTATTACCCGATCCTTCAAAACATAACCACGAGATCTGAACTTGGCCATTACCCCACATAACCTTCCTACAAATATATCCACATTCTCGTTTTCCTTCATCTTCATAGTTTCCAATTCAGCCCTTAAAGTTTATAACCTAGCCTTCTAAACCATCTCTGCTCCTAGATGTAGGATTTTGATTTCATCCCACACCTCTTTTGCACTTTGATACTGAGCAACTTGCATTAGAATATCTTCAAGCAACGTTTGAAAGATCATTTCCTTAGTAGTAGCCACCTTCTTTTCTCCTACTTCAGTTCCTACTACTGCAACCACCACTTCCCAAAGACCATAGGCCCTTAAGATCTACTCCATCAAAATTGACCAGGTGGTGTAGTTTGTTTTGGTCAGTTTTAGACACTGAAGTGCCACGTTCCCCTGCTCACGTACCTGAATCAATGCTTGGTTTGGATCCCCCATTCCTTCTTTTCCTTCTTCCTTCTTTCTCCTACTCCTTCAATACACTAAGAACAAAAGTCCTTGATAGCCTTCTAAACAAGATAAATCTTGTTCTTCCTTCTCCTTCTTTCAATAAAAAACCAGGGTTCTTGATTGCCTACTAAACAAGAAAAGTTCTTGTTTTTCCTACTCCTTCATTCAACCAAGAAAACTGGTTTTTGATTGCCTACTTAACAAGAAAAAATTTCCTTGTTCCTTCTTAATTGCTTCCTTCAATCCTTCTTCAAAAACATGTCCTTGTTCTCCTTCTTCACAAGAACAGTCTTTACTCCTTCCTTCTCTCACAGTACTAAGAGCTTAACACTCTGATACCAATTGTTGGTTTTTGCTTATTACATTCAAACTCCCAACCCAAGAATCAAAACCACCCAAGCCGTAACAAAAAAGAAAAGAATATTGCAATTGTGATTTTGATGTACGAGGAAAAGCTTCACGAAAACTCAATTCATTTTAATTTATTAAACATGCAAAAACAAACCATATAAATAGTAAAAAAAAAACCTATCATACACCTACTAAAAAGCCTTAAAGATAAAACAAACTAATAATAAAAGAAAACTAACAAACATTTATATAACCTAAGACTTATCCTATCAAAGACTTGTGATCCACCTTCATCCCATTCAAAGCATAAGGCCAACCAATTTGAAACATATTCTAACTCAAAACCAAGTTTCCATACTAACCCAATTAATTCTAAATACTTTCAAAAACACCCCTTTGAATTTTTATATGTGAACATAACGATTAATTTCCACCAATCACCCCCTTAGTCATTGTGTTCACAATCCCCCTTCACATCAAGGGCAACCGATCACCAATTTGAGCAAGATTGGCTACTTCCTCCTTTTCTTTTCCTTTGTCTTTCCACTTGATGCACTCATATTGGAAGTGTTCAAACTCACCACACTCGTAACACCTAATCGAGCTTCTATCTCTACCTCCATGACCCCTTCCACGACCTCCTTGATCATTCCTACTCTTGCCAATAGACCATCCTTCTTGGTCTTCAACCTTCTAACTGCTTGTACTTGCTAAAAGCAACCTACTTTGGTTATTTTTTTCATGCTCGCCAAATCCATTCAATCTTTCCTCAAACGCCTTCATCCTTCCAATTGCATTTTCAAACAACATCTTGTCTATATTAGAGTATTGTTCAACAGAAGATTGAAAAAGTGAATGATTCGTTTTGTTCTGCGTTTTCTCGTAATATTTAGTGTTCCATCATATCTAAGTGAGTAAATGTTCAATATTGTGCAGCTTATTGCAATGTACATAAGTGGATCCATCAACACACATTTAACAAAAGAACACAAAACAGAAATGATACGTTATATCTACAATCACCAAGTACAATCTCCCTTTCTATCAATACACATATAGTATTCAAATTTCTTTCATATGTAAGTGAGTAAATATTCACTAACGTATTTGTCAGAACGAAGATGGAGGGTGGGGATTTTGTATCGAAGGACCCATCACAATGTTGGGGTCTGCATTGAGCTACGTAGCTTTAAGGTTGCTAGGAGAAGGACCTCATGACGGAAATGGTGCGGTGGACCGAGCCAGAAAGTGGATACATGACCATGGTGGTGCAGCCTCAATTCCATCATGGGGCAAAACTTATCTCTCAGTAAATGCTTTTAATCAAATCTGGCATCACGATATGTATCAAATATGACCAGATTAACTAACTGCCATACCTTTGTGTGCAGGTGCTTGGGATGTATGAATGGGAAGTGTGCAATCCACTTCCACCAGAGTTTTGGCTTTTCCCTGAAGCTTTACCATTTCATCCAGGTACATAAATGACAATGACCCTTTATTTATAACCTAGGACTACACATGTTATTCAATGAACACTCACGATTAAGGATTTCACAGACACATACTTGTTGGTAATAAAGAAACAAGAATTGATAAACTATAAACTTCTGATTAAAAATTGTTGGGGCCGAGTTACAGAATTTCGATGAGTATATATACCCATTCAACAGACGCAACGCTTCATCAAGAAGCGATACAACCTTACATATGTACATTCAGTTTTTAACTTTGGGTTCATACATACACAACGCTTGACTCTATACAAATACATAAAGACTTCAAACATACTTTCTAAAATGACATATATATCGCCAAACTTAATATATTGTTTATACTTTTAATACTCGCCCTTAAACTAAATATAGTTTACAGAGGTTCTTCCCCTTACTTGACTTGTCTTTACAGCAATATTGGTTCTTCATCCCACATCAGATGAAACTCTCGATATTCTCCTTTATCCTTATCCTTCCATTTGGTGCATAATGACCGTAGTCACCACATTCATAACACGTGACATTATATTGCTTGCCTTTATTTCCTCGATCCGTAATTGTTTCACGTCCTATTCCTCCTCTGAAGGAACTTCTTCCACGTCCTCTTCCATGGCTTTGTGTCGCAATGGTAAGCCGAACTTCCGGTCTTCCACCGCCTTAATTTAATCCGCGTGAACACCATGTGTCCAACGTAAGCGTCTTTTTAATCTTATTTGATTGTATTGGTTAGGTAAGCAGGTGGAGTCAATTTACAGGTAATGGGTTCTTCTAACTCGCCAACAAAATATCGAATGAAATGAATTTTGTTTGATCTCACTATATTTTTCTTTACCTGTGATGTAGCGAAAATGTGGTGCTATAGTCGGTTAACCTATATGCCCATGTCATACTTGTACGGGAGAAAATTCCATGGTCCTATCAGCGATCTTGTTATGGACCTTCGACAAGAAATTTATCTTATCCCATATCACGAGATAAACTGGAATAAACAGCGCAAGAACTGTTGCAAGGTAAAAATCTATCTTAATAAAAATGGGTGCACATCACAGCATGTAGTGTTAACTAACTAAGATGACCAACAAAGCTTGTGATCGGCCACAATTCATGTAAGCTCCACAAGGTTTCTGACTGAAGGATTATGCTCCTGGTGATAATTTCAACCGATTTAGTTATGAACGTGTCATCTTGGAATACGTTTATCTTAATGAGTCCATGGTAAATAGCCGACATAAATTTCCATGCCCACATTCCCTTCTACAGAGTACAGACCGATGGCAAGTCGACACGTGACCGGCTAAATGGATTAGCCGGCTAATAGCTAGGCTTAGCCGGCATAAATTTCCGTGCTCATATTCCCTTTTTCAAAAAAGGCGCCGGCTAATAGCTAGGCTATAGCCGGCTATTTAATTAGTCCGGCTAAGCCGGCCATGTGTCGACTTGCTATTGGTCCGTACTCTGTAAAAGGGAATGTGAGCACGGAAATTTATGCCGGATAAGCCTAGCCGGTTTAGCCGACTATTATCTCACAATGTCAATAAAATAGCCGGCTATTTATACATATCCATTTTTGATAATTTTTTAGTCAAGTGTCTATTTTGATATTTTTCCCACGTAAAAAACTTATGTAAAAAGTAAACCAGTCAAATAGCCAAAATGTAATTTCAATGCATATATCTCTATTCCTCTTAAAATATTTATTACAAAAAGTAGATTAGGAAATGTAACTGTTGGAGATAACTCTTATTTTATTGATGATAAAGTTTGTTTGTTAAGAACAATTGGAGTCATTAGGGCTGGTGGCCCACTAATTTAAAAAAATTTGCCCAAAAAAAAACTGAACAAATGAGAATGTTCGGTACATGGAATCTAAATATACGGAATTTTAAACATGGAATACATAAACACTAATGAGATAACTTCTATGTATTCATCATACACACAACACACTTTGTTCATATTACATTACTCTCTCTCACACATCAATATATATAAATATACTAGCTTTAACCCCCCGTGTTACACGAGGTGAAACGTTAATATTATATTGATAAATATCTTAACATCTCTTTTTATACAAATTTGATATTGTATTGGTAACTTTCCATTTTGTTAAATGTTATAATTATATGGATGAGAGTAATCAAAACATTAAAAAAATACATTAAAATACATTTCATAAGTGGTGTACTTTTACAATACATTAAATTAAATGTCAAATGAAACCTTACAATAATGATTTACAACTTTGAAAATACTTCATTGTATACAACATTTGACATGATATTGGTAACTTTTACATGTTTAACATCCAATAAATGCAACAAAGAATAAAGTTTCTTTTCCTCGATAACTGAAAACACAAAATAGCCAAAACCGTTCGAAAACAAGTTCATAAACGGTGTAATCCTGATTGAAGCCAGCAGAGAGTCAAAGAAATAAAAAATAATCAAATTGGTCAACGATTTCCTTGCATACGTAGTTTCTCCATTTTATTAGTTTTTGAAATTCTATCAGCCTTTTTGTAGAAACTTTAACCTTCATGTTTTAACATATTTATAAATATTTAAGTTATAATTAAATTTACGTATCAAAATTAAATTATTTTTTTTAAATCTTGCCTTTTGTAAGAAAAATCTCGCTAAACTTTTAATATTTAATCTCTTGTTTAAAATAAAATAAAAAAATACAAATAAAAATTAAAATTCAGCAATATATGTCTTTTAAATTCAAATTTTAAAACTCCAAAATTTAAAAATCGCACTCCTTAATATATCGACACAATTTAAATTTAATATTTCAAAATTAAATATGAAAAAAAATTAAAACTAATAAATTAGAATTGAAACCAAACATATTTTTTTGGAAAAAAAGTCTCGTCATTTAAATAAAAATTAAAATTTTAAATATATAACAATTTAAAATAAATATTTATAAATTTCTTAATTTTAATTAAAAACTAAATATTAAAATTTCAAAATAAAAAAAAATATTTTTAATAAATATCAAACTTAACTAAAAAACTACTAATTAAATATTAGGAAACTTTATTGTAACAGATATTTATTTAAAATACAAAAGTAGTATTTTAAAATTTTATATGTAAATTAAAAAAATCTTTCTTTTTTAATAATAAAATTTTAAAAAATCAATTTTTTAATAATAAAACTTTAAAAACTTGCTTTTTTATAATCTCCTATTTTTTAATTCTTGATTTTTTAAAATATTCACATTTGATGATAGTTTAAAAAAATTTGAGCCAATGGTAATAATGGTGAATTGATTTGATAAAATGTTTATTTATGTAATTTTCCAAAAAAAATTGAGCTAAATATGGAAGATTGAATAGTGGATGTAAATGTGGTTTTTAGGGGGAAAAACTTTTTGAGTGGAATGTGGTGATGACATGTGTTAACTTATTTTGTCTTTTATTAGAACAGAGATAGGGGAGGCTCCAGAGAAAACCAAATAGTTAGGCGAAAACCGAGAAAACCACAAAAAAACAATTTTAACCAATCATATAATAATATTTATTTTTTATTTTATTTTTATTTATTTATAAGAATATCAATGTAATATTACACATTTTTATCAAAAAAATCATTTAAGTATTGGCTTACATATACGTAACACATAGTGTTACGTATACGTAAATAGAAAACAAAAAAATTGTGTTTACGTATACGTAAAACACAATATATAAAATAATTTTTTGGTAAATTGTGTAATATTATATTAATACACTTAGAAATAAATTGAAAAAATAAAAAATCTATAAATTATTTGATTGGTTTTTAGTGGTTTTCTCGGTTTTCGCCTAACTTTGTGGGTTTCTCTTGATCCCTCTCCTATATATATATATATATATGAAAGTTCATTTCAGAAAAAAAAAATTTACGAGAACAAAGGAAGAAACCTAGATCTTTTAATTTTTTGATTCATGGTAAAAAAAAATTAAAATTTTATACTTCTTACATACAAATGTGGCTGGGAATTTCGCCCGCATCCGATCCCCAATTCTTGTTCCCCCCGTATGATCGTGTTGGGTGAATTGTGACCTCATACAATCGTGTCGGGTGAGCAACAGTCGCTTCGTCACAGTACTTTCTTATGGGCTAACAGGTCAAACTTTGGCCAAGTATCCTACAAAGAGACTCCCGAGAGCCAGAAGTATTAAAGGAATGGCCATAGAAATGGGCGCATCAAGACATCGTAAGATGTCTCGCCCAAATGAATTATTTGGTCCTAGAAATGTTAGAAAAAGTGAACGAAAAGAGTAATAAGAAGTGAAAATGACAAAGACACTTCTCAACCAGAAAGCAAAGTTCTCACTGATGGTATACTTAGTCTAAGCGAGCTCTAAGATCACATCTTTGGAATAAAATTCAGTTGGAAAAGGTAATCTTGTTGGAATGTGCTTGTCGATCACAACAAATTGGGAATCATTCTAAGCAACTTTTATAAATTTTTCGTCAAAAAAATACAAAAAACGGGGAGCGGTTTTTTTAAAAAAATGGACAAAATCCCTGTTTTTTTGTGTAAAAACAAAAATTACATATGTAAAATCACATGTTATATATGTAAAACAACTGAACATAATTTAAAAAAAATTTATAAAAATATCTTGTCAGCGCTTTTTTGATTTTTTTTTATAAAAAGTTTTGAAATTACATATAAAAGGTTTTCCAAAAAAAAACCTTGTAAAAATCCGATTTTCAGACAGTTTTCAAATGTTTTCACAACTAGGAGGGGTTTTCATCCTCTATATATATATATATATATATATATAGGGGAGAGTTATACTAAAAATGACTTTTTCCTAAGAAGTCTAAAAATGAGATTTTAGATATGGTGTTCTTTCATTTTAGGTATGGTGTTTTTGTTTTATTTATGGGAACATATTTAAAAGTTGAATAACACCATACCCAAAATTTAAAATATCGTGCACTTTTTAGGAAAAAAGTCATTTTTAATATAATTCAGCTATATATATATATATATATATATATATATATATATACATATATATATATATATAGAGAGAGAGAGAGAGGGGGGAGGGGGGGATGCAACCTTACATAACACACTGTTATTGTAATAACCCATTAACATTGGCAAAAACTCTTCAAATCATCATTTTTTTTCTTTAATAATATTATTACACTAATACAACGTAACTTTACTTTTTACATTTTTGTAAATTCGTAACGGAAATGAAGATTACACCGGTGTAAAAAATTTACACTAGTGTAAAATTGTAAACCTTTACACCGGTGTAATCTTCATTTCCGTTGTGAATTTACAAAAAATTAAAAAAGAAAGTCACGTTGTATTAGTGTAATAATGTTATTCACGAAGAAAAAATAATAGTTTTTGCCAAAGTTAATAGGTTATTACAATAACAGTGGGTTACTAAAATTTTGATTTATATATATATATATATATATATATATATATATATATATATAGGGTTGAGTTCATGAAAAAACTTCTCTTCGTGAGAAAACTCGCGAAAACCGACCCAAACGATCTCTGATTAAATACTAACAGAATGTTATTTGTTACATATACGTAACACTATATTTGAGTGTTGTTTTCATGGTTATCACATAAATATTGGTTATCATTTAAATCTCACCCTATATATATAATAGGTGTACCAGCAACCCTTGCAACCTTTGACAGAAAGTTGGTTGCTTTACCCACTTTTTTTGATCTATTAACTAACTAATCTTTCAGACTAATAATAGTTAGTGTTGGTTTAATCCCGATATGGATATCTCGTTAAAGTTTAGTTAAATATTTAGTCAATCACATATAGTAGAGTCATGTCGGGTTGCTGTACTGAACACTGATTTTTTCCTTTCCCGATAGTTTATGTTGAACAATGTTAGATGTTATTGGATTATGAACGTTTTGAACTAAATACTTCCGCTGTAATAGTTTTTGATTTCAAGAGCTATGTTATTATATTTTGAGTCAACTATTAGATGTACCCGGTTTGGGATGTTTCAATAATATAACTTATGTCTATAGTCTAGATTAATAAATACATAAGTAACAATATTTTTTATACTTCAAATTAAATACACAAGTTTATTTTATAAAAGGTTGTAGAAAACATGGATAACAACATTGTTTTGGGTGGGTCACTCCGACCTATACATTAAGTACAATTTAAACACCTATAATTATATTTATAGCGTTGTCCATTGTGAAGTGCTCATCAACATTTTTTTCCGCCGTCGTTGTAAATCAGGAAGATCTCTTTTGCCCTCATTCAAAAGTCCAAGATCTGTTGTGGGATAGTCTTCATTGTTTGAGTGAGCCAATCCTTAAATATTGGCCCTTTACCAAGCTTAGAGAAAGAGGCCTCAAAAGAGCAATCAAACTAATGCAATATAATGCCCAAGAGACTAGATATCTTACCATGGCAGCTGCAGATAAGGTACTTAAAGCTAGATTGTTGGTATTTTCTCGAATTAGGAGGGCTGAAGGAAGGGAAAAATAAATGGTTATTTATGCTTTATTACTATTAAACCGTTAAAATAAAGAGTCATGTAACTACTATTCAGCGTATTTGGTGGTTTACTATTACTTTTTTATTGAACGATAGCATATTATTAAAAAAAAACCCGACAAAGGTAGTCGAGACCTAACAAAGATTATATCATAAGGAGAGGGTTTCTAAGTCACTTATCCAACCAAAGTTAACTTTATTATTCCTATTATTATACCACATATGGGAATAATTTACAATTATCAAAACATCTTTAGACGACTTAATATAAAAAATGGTCTTGTTGCTCAATCTCCAAATAGTCCACCAGGTAGTGAAGCACACCGCTTCAATTAAATCTTTCTTCCACTTGAACAACTCAAAGAGTCAACGAAGTTAAGTAACATCTTCGGCCGAGATGAGGATGGCCGATCCAACTCAATCCATTTGAAGACCGAGGTCCACACCTTACAAGCCAAAGAACAGTCTCCCAAAACGTGGTCAGTATCTTCCACATAGGGTATAAAATCGAAGGAATATCAAAACCCTTCTTATCAAGATTACTTCTCGTTGTAAAACGATCCAAGAGAACCCTCTACGCCACAATATTCACTTTTTTTTGGAGTGAATTTGTTCCACCTAGTCTCGGAATTAATAGAAGGAAGAATTACATTGTCAATACTGATACGAACATTTTTAACCGAGAATTCCTCATTACCATCTAACTCCCACCTTCACGGATAAGAGATTCTATCCAAGCACAACATCACGGGTCAGTAACTTTAATTTCTCCCATTGCACAAACTCAATAGCTCCCCTGATGGGTCTACGCCAGTTCCAAACCCGATTTGAACCACCCAGCCGATCAACCAGGGAACAAGATTGCGTATTTTTCAACTTAAATAAACGAGAGGCATTTCACCCACCCAAACATCGTACCAAAACCGGGTATTATCACCATTACCAACTTTCTTTCTAATATAAGACTTAGGAATAATCCCTTGCTCATTTAGATAGTTCACCGACTTGGTAATGCTCATTTAGATAGTTCATCGTTACCAATTTTTTGGTTTTATAAGCATGAATGTTCAATTCAAGGGATATATTGGAAAAGCATCAGAGGGAATTATCCTTAAAAAGTTGTCTTTTATCTTTATCTCTACCAATTCTGTCTTGAATTGGTATCAGAGCAAAGGTGATCGACTCATGCCAAAGTATATTCGTCTGAACACAATGTCAGCTTCAACAAGTGAAATCGTTGAAGCAAAGGAATCTATAGTTCTGTTTCCATGTACGATGTTAACCCCATCGAACTATAGTTCTTGGGCGATCAATATGGAAGCTGTGAAGGATGCCCAGAGTGTGTGGGAATCCATCAATCAGAAGTTGAAACCATTGTAGGTGAGAAGAAAAATAAAGTTGCATGAGCGTTCATCTTCAATGCCATACAGGAGAATGTACTATTGCAGGTGGCAAAGTACAAATAAACGCAAAGGAGATTTGGGATGCAATAAAGACGAGCAAACCGGGTGTAGAACATGTTTAGAAAGCTCATATTCAAACTGTAAGGAGCGAGTTTGAATCACTTTGGATGAAAGAAGATGATACGATTGATGATGTTTCAGGGAGGATATATGGTATTGTGTGGTAGTTCCGAAAGTCATGGGCTTAAAGAACCCATGCTTGTGAAAAAGCTACTTGATTCGGTGCCCGATTGCATCGATTGAGCAGTTCATGGATCTTGAAACGATGACTTTTAAAGAGGTGTTATGCATGCTAAAATCCTACAAAGAAAGAATCACGGGGCGAGAGAACTCAACAGAAAACAAAAGCAACTATAAAGGTGGCGATCATAGCGACCCGTGATCTAGTCGTAGTCGAAGTGGTGCAACGGACAACCGAGGGCGAGGTAGGGGTGAGGAAGGAGCCGTGGATTTGGGCGAGTCTGAGGCAGGGGCTCGTCAAAAAATAGACATGATGACCATGAGCAAAGGTAGACGCGAAATTGTTCGAATATTCAATGTTTTCGTTGTGATAAATTTGGACACTTGCGTTGGACTGCCCCTATGCAAAAACAAAGTAAAAGAAGCAAATTTTACCGATGCTAGAGAAGAAGAGCCAACCATTCTTATGGTTTGTTGGGTATAAGAGGATGTGTTTCTTAATAAAGAGAAAGTAATACCGAAGAGTTACATAATAGAGTTAAAAGAAAATGTTATTTGGTATCTTGACAACGGGCCTAGTAACCATATGACGGGGGAACGTCCGTTCTTCTCAGACTTGAACGGGCACATTGTTGGGAAGGTTCGGTTTGGTGATGGTTCGCAAGTAGAGATCAAAAGAAATACGTCTATATTCTTACAATGCACGAATGGAGAACAAAGGTTAGTGGCCAATGTTTATTACATTCCTAACCTTCGTTGTTATATCTTAAGCCTTGGTCAAGCAACAAAGGGCGGTTGCAAGGTGATAATGGAACATGAGCATCTATGGATGTATGAAGAAGGTGGCAGGTTACTAATGAAAGTGGCAAGGTCGAGTAATCGCTTATATAAGATTAACCTATATATTCAGATCCCCGTGTGGCTTCATACTAGACCGGATGACCAAGTGTGGCTTTGGCATACTAGGTTGGGCGATTTAAATTTTGATTCTATAAAGCAAGTTGCGAGTAAAGATATAGTGAAGCGATTACCATCGATTCACAACCCGACACAGTTGTGTGATTCATGTCTTGTGGGAGAGAAAACCCGCTTATTGTTCCCTATATTGAAACCTTGTTTCGAGCAAGTAAATAACTAGAGCTCGTGTATGGAGATTTGTGTAGGCTACTCTTGCCACCTATACTATCCAGAAACAAGTACATGTTCTTGTTGGTAGATGATTTCAGCACGTACATGTGTACCTTCATGATAAAGACAGAGGATGAGGCTTATTACACTCAAGAAATTCAAGGCACTCGTCGATATGGATACAGGTTTGGACATCAAGATGTTTCGAACCAATAGGGGAGGTGAGTTCACTTCTTAAGAATTTGCAAAGTTTTGTGATGATGAAAGAATACATCTGCAACTTACTGCTCCATATAAGCCTCAAAAAACGGTGTAGTAGAACCACGAAACCTAAAGCATTTTAAAAGAATAGAAAGTCCCACAAAACATGTGGGTGGATAGATTCGTCACGCCACTTATCTTTTAAATTGGGTCCGCACGAAAGCACTAAAGAATCAAACACCGTATGAAGCGTTCAAAGGTAGAAAGCTAGATATCGACCACTTAAGAGTGTTCATATGTATTGCATATGTAAAGGTCCCATCAAGCCAACTGAAAAAGGATGATGACTAGAGTATAAAACTGTATCTTCATAGTGAATTTAGTTCCAACGGTTATTTGACCCATAAAAGAGACGAACCATGGTTTGTCGAGAAGCTAAATTTGATGAAACTCGAGGATGGGCTTGGCACAATTATCTACATGTAGTTGGTGATGATGAAAAAATTAAGATGTTATCAGTGGAGACATCGGAACTTAATCTCAACACTCGACCCAAACACAAAAATAAAATCAGCTTAAATAATTCCCATACAATCTGCCAACCCTTTCTTTGCCAATTCTCTCTGCCGAGACGTCTCTCGTATTTTTCCCTCTTATCAACCACCAGATTCTTCTCGTTTGGTTGTTCCTTCAGCAACTTCATCGAGTTCTGATCACACACCTCGACAGGGGTATCGAGGTTTGAATGATGTATACAATAGGATTATCTCTATTGAAATGGAATACCATAAAAGATAATGGAATTACCGGGAAACCATCGATTAAAATGGGTTTTCAAAACTACCGGGTGTTATACGTGATGAGACAAGCTCCAAGAACTTGGAATACCAAGCTTGATGGTGTTCTTAAAGTTCCGAAGGTGTTTACAAGAACATGTTGTGTACAAGAAGATTAACCAAAATTCACTTCTTATAATTGGTGTTTATGTGGATGATCTCATTGTGACTGGTTCAAGAAATGAAGATATCACTAAATTAAATGGTAAATGGAAATCAACTTTGAAATGACTGACTTGGGCAAGTTGTCTTACAATCTTGGGATCGAAGTTAACCAAGGCGTTGGTGGTTTCTCGATTAAGCAAGAATGTAATACAAGATACTTAAAGAAACTGGAATATATGATTGGAACTTAACTCACTGTCCAATGGTACCATGAGTTATTTCTCAAGGGATGATGAGGGTGCACCTGTTAATGCAATCGAGTACACGCGCCAAGTTGGTTACCTATGGTACTTACTACATACTAGGCCCGACTTATCATTTGCGGTTGGATTGTTGAGTCATTACCTGAAAGCACCAAAGGAGCCTCATATGAAGGCCATAAAGCACATTCTGTGCTACATAAGGGGAACATTTGGATTTGGCATTGTGTATCGGCCAAATGATAACAAGAAGCTAACAGGTTATAGTGACAGCAGCCATGGCTTGGACAGGGATAATGGAAGGAGTACCACGGGTATTTGTTTTCTATTTTGGTGCTGCAACAATTACATGGTATGCACAACATCAAGGAACCGTGCCATTGTCCGCATGTGAGGCTGAACTCTTTGCAGCAACGATAGTATGCCAAGCATTGTGGTTACGTGGTCTGCTAAGTGAAATAACTGGTTAGAAATAAAAAAAAAGGTTGTGTTAAGTTGGAAAAAAAAGCAGCTATCGCTCTCATGAAAAATTCGGGATTCCATGGAAGTAATAAGCACATCGATATTCGCTATCACCACACGAGTGTATTGAGAAGGAACAAGTCTTGGCTGAATATTTGTGTGGTGACGAACAAAAGGCGGATATTTTGACTAAAGCTCTTTCTAAGATCAATTTCAAAGAGATGAGAGGGATACTAGGAGTTGAAGATATCGTCCGAATTCGAAAATACAGGGGTGATTGTTGGTAATCAGCATGCCTTTGTCCCCCTGGCGTTTGACACGTTCGGCTCCTTGGCGCCGGAGGCGGTTCGGTTCTTGGCTAGAGTTCAGCGTGTAGTCCACAGCAACTTTACGACTCCTCAGGGGCGAGGCTTTGTTTTTAGTAGATTAGGGTTTTCCATTCAGAAGGGGATGGCGGCGCAGTTTGTTGCCCGTCTACCTGCTATCCTTATGTAATTTGCCTTGTTGATTGGAATGAAAAATAGAAAATTGTTGGTATATTCTCGAATTTGGAGGGCTGAAGCAAAGGAAAAATAAGAGGTTATTTTATTCTTTATTACTATTAAACCATTAGCAACTAAAAAGTTATGTAACTACTAAGTATAGAGTGTATTTGGTAGTCTATTCGTCTTTTTGGTTTTATAAGTATGAATGTTCAGTTTAAGGGACATATATTAGAAAAACATTAGAGGGAGTTATCTTTAAGAAGCTATGTGTTTTATCTTTATCTCTACCAATTCTTTGTTTTGAAAGATTGCCCATTTTGACCCGTTACCAAACTCGCCCGACCCACCAACCACTACTATAAGTTGTTTTTTCTAGAGCTTGCAAATGATGTGTTGGTGGTCTGAAAACCCATATGGGGATGAATTCAAGCATCACCTTGCTAGAGTACCCGATTATTTGTGGATAGCAGAAGACGGGATGAAAATGCAAGGTTTAGCGACCCAATTATGAGATTGCACACTTGCAACTCAAGCAATAATAGCTAGTAATATGGTTGAAGAATATGGTGACTCACTGAAAAAATCCCATTTCTTTATCAAAGAATCTCAGATCAAACAAAATCCTTCTGGAGATTTTAGTAAAATGTGTAGGCACTTTAGTAAAGGGGCTTGGACTCTCTCTGAGCAAGATCAAGGTTGGGCTGTCTCAGATTGCACAGCTGAAGCATTAAAGGTGATGATATAACAAGTCTATAACCATACATTTTATGTTTTGTCTTTTAATATTTGGGAAAATCATTGTCTTATTGTATAATAACTATTCTCCTGCAGTGTCTTCTATTACTCTCACAAATGCCCGAGGAAATTTCGGGAGAAAAAGTAGATAATGAGCGATTATATGAGGCTGTTAATGTCCTTCTTTACTTACAGAGTCCTATAAGTGGAGGTTTTTCTGTTTGGGAGCCCCCTATTCCGCAACCATATTTAGAGGTAACTAGAAATTACGTACGAGATTAATAAAAAGGTCAAATGGGAATAGATTTATAAACCACATCTCTTGATGGATTTAGAGTGTGCCTAAATTTGTGGGTTTGATATCATCTTCTACACTTATTTTTCTGCAGATGTTGAATCCTTCAGAAATTTTCGAAGACATTGTTGTTGAGAAAGAGTACATATGAAATCTTTTTCTTTTGTTAAACTGGCTGATAATGTTTAGGAAACTTGGACAGACTAATATTTCTTAATTTGTATGACTTAATTAGGCATGTAGAGAACACAGCATCAGTTATGCAAGCCCTCTTAGCCTTTAAACGCTTGCATCCACGACACAGGGAGGATGAAATAGAAGTTTCTGTTGCAAAAGCAGTTTGTTTTCTAGAGGAAAAACAATGGCATGATGGTTCATATGAATCAGAGTTTAGAATGAAAATGGTATGAATTCTAAAGATCTATGGAATTGAACAGGTATGGTTATTGGGGAATATGCTTTATATATGGCACATTCCATGCACTAGCAGGCACTATAAAAAAAAGCCATTTAGTGACATACACTTTTAATGGCATTTATATTTTGTCACTAATTTAGGTTTTTAGTAGCACTTTGCTTATGCCATATTTGCTTCACTCGTTTTTAGTGGCATTTAGTTTTTATTAATTCCCCCTCCCTTGACCCCAAATTTTCATTCCCCCCTTTTATTCCCGCTCACAAATTTTCATCCCCAAATCTTCCCTTTAGACTGCTACAGTGGCCGAAACTGTCGAGAGCGAGACGGAGAGGAGGCTCCTGATCGAGGTCACTATTCAACTGCAATCAAGAGAAGAAACAATTGGAACTGAAATACGCGTATCCTATTAATCCCTCATTTTCAGATCGCCAGGATAGAACTCACGGCGGCGCTTCTGCCTGAATTCGGTAGGGTTTCAATTAAGTTTCATTTCATTTCACTTCATTGCGTTTTAACTGTTCAATTACGTCATTGATATGGCATCGGAGGATTTGGTAGAGAAGACGAGCGCAACGATACTAACATCGCCGAAGAAGCGAAGACTGCGAGTGTAGGTGTCAAGGCTCCGACTCGTCAGATGTTACTAAAATATATTGTTGCTGGCGGAGTGTTAGTTCTTTCGTTCTCTCTGTCTTTGATTTAATCAATTATTGCATAAACTGATTTGTAATTTAATATATTGTGTCAAATTTAGTAAAACTTGATCAAGATCAGGTAACTTCGATAAATTAATTACTTATAATTTTATCTTCATCTAATCAGTTTCATAGCTAGCTAAAAATTTTAGGTAATTTTTACTCTTCTCCTAAATTATTGCTCTCAGAACTTGGATCTGCAAGTGAACATCTGGTTCATTTGAGAAAATTGAGGTTTAGTGAATAAAATTTGTGTGATTAACTGTTGAGATTCTTGATTGCATATAATAGTTTTGTTATTTGAAATACCATGGGAGGCCTTCATAAATTTTAGGCTGCATAAATGTAATTGAAATTGAGGTTTAATGAATGAAATTTAGGAACTGTTTATACGAATGAAATTTGAAGCTTAATTAATGTTTACATAAACTGTAATACAGATCTTTGTGAATTTGGTATTATGCCATTGTTTTGCTGGATTCAATTTGCAGAATTGAAGTTCTTTTTGTGTAAAAATGCTCATTGTTGGATACAATTTGCAGAATTGTAGTATTGGATGCATATGCCCCTTACATTGATTCATTGTCTGCTGATACATTGACCATTATTGTTATGCATAAGATGATGGAGAATGATTATAGGTACGTGAGGGTGGTTCAAGCAGCTTATGTTGAGCTACTTGGTGTTTTAATCTACTAGAGTTGAGATTCTCCTTCAGTTTATGCTCCTTTAAATTAATCTTTATAGTTATTTATAGAGGTCATTTATGTATAAATGTTTCTGCAATTAAGTTGAATGGTTATGGCAACAAAATGGTTATGTATAAATGTTTCTGCACAGAAGGTTTATTGTTTTACTCAAACACCAAGTATTAGGTTTTGCCTGAAATACTCATACACCAAGTAAAATGATTTGAATTGTTGTCTAGTTGAGTTAGAATGCTCTTACTTTTGCATCTTACATATAGGAGTAATTCTTGTGGGAGTGCTTATGCTATGTGCCAATTGATTGTCTCAAAACCGTTGCTTACAGTCATGAACTATTTAAAAAAATCAGCCCATGTTCTTGTAGAAGTAATCACATGTGTTCATAGGGGATTCAACAACAGAAGAAATGTCATAAATGTTAAACGTAACATACTCTTCGCTATTTATTGAAGTACCCTCATTTCCATTATGGTAATTTGTTACCGGCTAAACCGGTAAACTCGAATTACATGACAGTTTTCTTTTATTTGTTTGTATATGGAGATGAAATAAATAAATTTAATTATTATTATTATTATTTAGTTACTTTTACCTTATGTATTGTTCTCATTGTTTACTTTCTGTTTGGGATACAAGGTGTGTAATTCTGTTGAAAAACATAAAAAAGGGATTTTACTTCTATAATTCATGGTTAATATTCTCATGAGGAAACTGTAGCAATAACATCTTTTGCAGGAAATTATGTCATTGTTAAGAACATGGATGAGGTATGCTTATTAATCCCAAACAGGAAATTATGAAATGGGAAAAAGGAGGGAGCATGAGCTGCTTTAAGGCGTTATGTGAGAGAATGGGTAAACACTATCTTCTTGTTTTGCCTTGCTATTCTTTGTTTCTTTTTTATATCTTCATTATCATTCTTATAATTAGTATTGTGGTTTATCATAGTTCTCTTGGAATATATGTTTTGATCAATTATGTTGGGATTTTGTAGGACGAAGATGATGATAGAAATGGCTTCTTGAATTGATTGGCCTATTATTAACTCTACTTTGTATTGATTTTTAATATTAGTAGCAAAAACTAGCACTTTTAGAAAATGAATAATGTTGACCTGGTTATTATAGGCTTGTAATAGTATTGAGTACCATGTTGGTTGTTCTGGTGTATAGAAAGAAAACATTCATTTTTTTATTGAAATGTATTCTTCATTTAAGAAAATATTGTTTTACTCTTCTAATTATGTTTTTAATTATATATATATATATATATGTGTGTGTGTGTGTTTTCTTCTATCAATGGATATAGATGACAAATATAGATTTTTGTGACAAAAATTATGTGCCACTAAAAGTAGTATGAATATTTAACTAGAAATAGTTTTTACCGGCACAAATTTTGTGCCACGAAAGCCTTTTTCTTAATACAGTGGCAAAAAAAACAAGTGCCACTAAAAGCCTAAAATTTTGTAGTGGTAGACCAAAAAAGTGTCACTAAAAGGCTTTAGTGGTAGCGCTTCTAGTGGCACTTTTTTTTTGTGTCGCTCATTCCTAAAAGGGTCTATAATGGCACTTTTTTTGTTTTTTGTGGCACTTTTTGTATGCCACTAAATGACTTTTTTTTGTAGTGAGGCTTAGTTAGGGTTTAAGGTTTAGGGTTTAGACAAAACTTATAACAACAGTGAAGCAGTTCATAAAGGAGTCAACTTTTTACTTTCGAAACAAAACGAAGAGGGTGGATGGGGAGAGAGTACAAATTCTTGTCGTCATGAGGTATACACACCGTTGGATGGAAATCGGACGAACCTAGTTCAAACATCATGGGCTATGCTTGGCCTTATGCTAGCTGGACAGGTTAGATTTTCACAAAGTAACCATATATTGATTTTCAAGGGCTAATCACATTCATACATTTTCTTTTTGTTCATATAATAGGTTGAAAGAGTTAGTGGTTCAAACTCTCATGTCTATGCTATTTCTTTATGCTAGTGTAACTAAAATAATGTTAATAATGAATTGATGAATTAATTTCTTTTCTTATTTTTGATTGCTATATTAAAGAGTGCTTTGATAACAAAAAGACATAAAATAGAAGTACAAATCAAAGGAAGTGGTCGGATTTGAGATCCAAGTTTTAACGATTTGGATGTTGAATGGTTTGGCCTGATTTGAAACTTGGAGTTGGCCGTGTAAACCGAATCGGTTGTTTAACATTAATTATTTATATCTCTTTTTTTTTTGGAATATGTAGTAACGTATATAAATTATAATCATGAACTTCTTTATCATTTAAAAGCTTTTACAAACTAATGATTATGAAAAGAAAATTGGTTTAAACCGTTAAAACCGGACAACGAAACCGTAAAAATCTGTCAATCCGCCTTCGCCTTCTAGTAACACTCGTTTTTTTTTCAAAAATCTTTTTATATTCATTACTAGTTTAGAACCCGTGTAATACACACATGGTGAAAATTATCAATACATAAAATTCTAAAATTTTTATATATAAATTTTACAGGTGTAAAAACGTATTACATATACTAAAAATAGAAAACAAAATTTGAAATATGTAAAAATTAATATATAAATGGGTTTTGAAAATAAGGTTATTTACTATTTAATGTAATTTGACTTTCATTTACTATTTGATTGAAAATAAAAGCTACATATTTAGATTTTTAAAATTTCTTATAATAAGAGATAATTTAAAATAAATGTGTTTTATTAGTATAATTGGTATTTTCTTTAAAAATATATTATTATTAAAAAATAGAAGTGTATTTAATAATAGATAGATGCGAGAAAAAAATGATGAGAATGAATATGAAGGCGACACTTGGCATGAAAAAACCTTTATTTATTATATAGTATAGATATAATATTCATAAAAAAATTGACCCACATTTTTTAATACAAGAGTGGGGAAGCATATTGAAAAGATTTACTGTGATTACAAACCACACATGCAATCCTTCTTCCTCCAGGGCCATAGGTGTAATATTCGTTAAAAAAAACTTAAATATTATAAAAATATAAGTTAAATGACTAAAAGTGTAATTACATAAAAGATCAAGAACTAAAAAGTGAAAAACTTTAAATTCGGGCGGTAACAGACTGTCACAGTCCGTAACGGTCCGTTACGGGTTGGCCACACGTGTAATGATGGTGCGCCACGTGTCCGGTGACTAATGACTCAATTCTGACGTGTGTAAACACTATGATGGACCGCCACGGCCTTGTAACGGTACGTCACGCCGCAATTCAACCAGACGCTGACGCGTGTCAGCTGACTCGTTAACCCTAAAGCGGTGACGGACCGTCACCATTGGTAACGGTCCGTTACGATCCAAGCGGTGACGTGCCATAACCGTCCATCACAGCCGCCAATTTTGTGTATAAATAGCAAGCTCGGGTTTAAGCAATTCTCACACACAAATTAGATATTCCAGAACTAAAAACGTTAAGTCCACTATCACAAACCATTCCCGCTCGTACGTTTAAATTCCCGAGGTGCCAGTACGTGTTAAAGAAGTCAGAGAAGCTAAGAAACGCTCATTTAGAGAATCCGAGCGGGACAAGCTAAGCAGAGACGCTGCCCATTAGGACACTCACCCTAGAAGCCTATTAAGCCGAGACTCTGTCAAGGTGAATACTTGCATTTTTATAAAATGATTTCAAATCTGAAAATGGTTTTGATTATGATCTGACTTAAATGAATTAATACAATCATTGGTTGCATAAGGTGATTTACTATATAGCAGTCAGCCCATAGAGTCACGTATATATACACGTGTTACAGATGAGACGATGTAACAGGGCTAGGGGTTGAACCCTTGGTTGTTATGAAAGACCTATCGCTTGAGGCGTAAGGCAGAAGATTGAATAAACGTAAAATCATATCCAAGATCCCTGGTGTGGCTGGTGGTTAGAAAGTTGACTGTGTAAATTCACCATAAACTATGGGCAAATTGTTCTATTTATTCACGCTTGTCAAATTATGATTCCAATATACTTGTATTCACCATTTTGTACTAATAAAATATTTTCAAACGTTTTACAGGTATGTCACACCCCCAATTTCAACTAACGGAGTTTTACCGTTTGGAAGGTGACACACCAGGATCTCAGTCATTAGTTACATCAAACGACACTATATGGGACTTGAAATGTCAAAACATAACAGTTCAGAGTTAATGCGGAAGCGTAAACGTTAATATGAAATCAAAAGTAATTACACGCAACAAGCGTCGAGTAATGTAATTAAATAAACTGTTTAAAGTATTTGAAATGAATGATATGACAGTAGGACTCCATGCATGTCCTAAGTGCGCAACCTGTGCCAAAGCGACCTGAGAAACATGTAAGAAAAAGTGTCAACACGAGGTTGGTGAGTTCACAGGTTTCAAGTTTACAATAAGAGTGTGTTTGCCAGATTATGTTCTTTCAATATGCATATCTATAGGTAGCTAACCTATGTTCATGTTTCACTAAAGCACTCGCAACCGAAGCTGACTGTGTTTGTATGCCTCCTGCCAGGTCTATCAACTCGGCACATGTGAGTAGGCTAACATTTCACCCGTTCGATATCCAATCGAGTTAGCGCGACTAACGCGGGTGGGATTTGTCAAACCCAGTAGTACTACTAAACATTACCTCGCTAAGATCCATATTAACGGTTCGAAATAAGATGAGGACTTTCTGTGATAGCATGTTACGCCTAGTCTCAACAGTGATATCATATAAAGTACCATAATCAAATAGTTGCGTCATGTTTTCTCCCCTGGCGGGAAAAACAATATTTGCTTACGTACCTGTTTCTCCCCCACGGGGAAAACAAATAAAAGTATGATAATAGGTGTTTCATGTTTGTTTCTTCCTCAACAGGAAAACAAGTAAAATACGTTTGTGTGTAAGCATGTTTCTCCCCCAATAGTAAAACAGGTAAAAAGGGGCCGTGAAACTCACCTGCGTTGCGTAGTAGGTAGTGTCACACAAGTATGAGATTTGAAATCTCAAGTGTTAGCCTGCACGGCTTACGTATGCCCTAGAATTATAAACACATAAGTTAGGGACATATGGGATTTGTGACGACGACACGGAAGATTAGAACGTCTTAACGCTTTCTAAGGATTTAAGGGTAGACGAACGTGTCTACGGAATTATATAAATTTCATAATATAATCATTAAGGGGAAAGCGTTACGTGTCGTACGTTAATAACGAATAATAAATGAATGGATACATTCTTACGTTAAAGTCGTTTACAAAAGTTAGGAAAATAATATAATTTAATATATTATTTTTAGGCTCGACAGATTAACTAAATAATCGTTTATGTGATAAAATAATAAATATTTTATTTTTAATCGAGTATATAACGTGAGTAAATAATATAACAAATATATTATTAATTGGTTTGAAATATCGCACGAGATATTTAAGCAAAGCGAAATAATATAAATATATATTATTTAGAAATAGAAGTCACGAGCTAAAAATAATATTAACATATTATTTCATACGAATTCGGGGTTGAAAATAATATAATTATATTATTTCAAAAGTGGAATTTATTAACAATTAATAGTTATAAAATCAAACCCGAGCCCACGGGTTGTTTTCCGGGTTAAAACACTTTAATATAATATTATATTAATATAACAATTTATTTTATAATTAAAATAATAGTAAAAATCGGTTTTGTGTGTAACCCGCTCTCTCTCTCTCTCTCTCTCTCTCTCTCTCTCTCTCTCTCTCTCTCTCTCTCTCTCTCTCTCTGAGCCGTCGTCTAACCCGCTCTCTCTCTCTCTCAGATCTGAATGTTTTGTGTGTTGTGGGTGAATTTAAGGAACCCTACATTCAAACCCTCGCGCCCCTTTCATGAGATGTGTTTTCATGCTTTAAAGAGTTGTATGTCTTGCTTTACACTTATACAAGTCTTAAAATTAAGACTTTTGGTATAAAAGACAATTTTACCCTTTTAATATGTATATTATATATAGTTATATATAGAGAGAGAGGGGGGTTCCATTCAGAAAAAGAAAATTGTACGATAATAGAGGGAACAAATTTAAATTGTTTAATTTTTTGATGCATGGTAAAAAAATTTAAAATTTCGTACTTCTTACATACAAATATGTATTTTATGTACATAAAAAATCATTAAACTAGCTTTTCCATATGTTTTTACATATTTAAAAGTTTCCTACACATGTGTATACAGACAAAATTTGTTCATATTTTTTTGATTTAATTTCATAAAAAACGAATAAACATTAGATTTATATCATTTTCTTATATTTTAAAACTTTTAAAGATTGAAAAAATGAATGATTCATTTTTGTTGGTTCTTGCTTATTACATTCAAACTCCCAACCTAAAAATCAAAACCACCCAAGCCGTAACCCAAAAGAAAAGAATATTGCAATTGTGATTTTGATGTACGAGGAAACGCTTCATGAAAACTCAATTCATTTTAATTTATTAAACATGCAAAAACAAACCATATAAATAGTAAAAAAACAACATATCCTACACCTACTAAAAAGCCTTAAAGATAAAACAAACTAATAATAAAATAAAACTAACAAACATTTAAATAACCTAAGACTTATCCTATCAAAGACTTGCGATCCACCACCATCCCATTCAAAGCATACGGCCAACCAATTTGAAACATATTCTAACTCAAAACCAAGTTTCCATGCTAACCCAATTAATTCTAAATACTTTCAAAAACACCCCTTTAAATTTTCATATGTGAACATAACGATTAATTTCCAACAATCACCCCCTTAATCATTGTGTTCACAATCCCCTTTCACATCAAGGGCAACCGATCACCAATTTGAGCAAGATTGGCTACTTCCTCCTTCTCTTTTCCTTTGTCTTTCCACTTGGTGCACTCATATAGGAAGTGTCCAAACTCACCACACTCGTAACACCTAATCGAGCTTCTATCTCTGCCTCCATGACCCCTTCCACGACCTCTACCGGATCCACGACCTCCTTGATCATTCCTACTCTTGCCAATAGACCATCCTTATTTGTCTTCAACCTTCTGACTGCTTGTACTTGCTAAAAGCAACTTACTTTGGTTATTTTCTTCATGCTCACCAAATCCATTCAATCTTTCCTCAAATGCCTTCATCCTTCCAACTGCATCTTCAAACAACATCTTGTCTATATCAGAGTATTGTTCAATAGAAGCTATGAACGGCAAGAACCTCCTCGGAGCTGAGTTCAACAACTTCCTCACTATTACCCGATCCTTCAAAACATAACCACGAGATCTGAACTTGGCCATTACCCCACATAACCTTCCTACAAATATATCCACATTCTCGTTTTCCTTCATCTTCATAGTTTCCAATTCAGCCCTTAAAGTTTATAACCTAGCCTTCTAAACCATCTCTGCTCCTAGATGTAGGATTTTGATTTCATCCCACACCTCTTTTGCACTTTGATACTGAGCAACTTGCATTAGAATATCTTCAAGCAACGTTTGAAAGATCATTTCCTTAGTAGTAGCCACCTTCTTTTCTCCTACTTCAGTTCCTACTGCTGCAACCACCACTTCCCAAAGACCATAGGCCCTTAAGATCTGCTCCATCAAAATTGACCAGGTGGTGTAGTTTGTTTTGGTCAGTTTTAGACACTGAAGTGCCACGTTCCCCTGCTCACGTACCTGAATCAATGCTTGGTTTGGATCCCCCATTCCTTCTTTTCCTTCTTCCTTCTTTCTCCTACTCCTTCAATACACTAAGAACAAAAGTCCTTGATAGCCTTCTAAACAAGATAAATCTTGTTCTTCCTTCTCCTTCTTTCAATAAAAAACCAGGGTTCTTGATTGCCTACTAAACAAGAAAAGTTCTTGTTTTTCCTACTCCTTCATTCAACCAAGAAAACGGGTTTTTGATTGCCTACTTAACAAGAAAAATTTCCTTCTTCCTTCTTAATTGCTTCCTTCAATCCTTCTTCAAAAACATGTCCTTGTTCTCCTTCTTCACAAGAACAGTCTTTACTCCTTCCTTCTCTCACAGTACTAAGAGCTTAACACTCTGATACCAATTGTTGGTTTTTGCTTATTACATTCAAACTCCCAACCCAAGAATCAAAACCACCCAAGCCGTAACAAAAAAGAAAAGAATATTGCAATTGTGATTTTGATGTACGAGGAAAAGCTTCACGAAAACTCAATTCATTTTAATTTATTAAACATGCAAAAACAAACCATATAAATAGTAAAAAAAAACCTATCATACACCTACTAAAAAGCCTTAAAGATAAAACAAACTAATAATAAAAGAAAAATAACAAACATTTATATAACCTAAGACTTATCCTATCAAAGACTTGTGATCCACCTTCATCCCATTCAAAACATAAGGCCAACCAATTTGAAACATATTCTAACTCAAAACCAAGTTTCCATACTAACCCAATTAATTCTAAATACTTTCAAAAACACCCCTTTGAATTTTTATATGTGAACATAACGATTAATTTCCAACAATCACCCCCTTAGTCATTGTGTTCACAATCCCCCTTCACATCAAGGGCAACCGATCACCAATTTGAGCAAGATTGGCTACTTCCTCCTTCTCTTTTCCTTTGTCTTTCCACTTGATGCACTCATATTGGAAGTGTTCAAACTCACCACACTCGTAACACCTAATCGAGCTTCTATCTCTACCTCCATGACCCCTTCCACGACCTCCTTGATCATTCCTACTCTTGCCAATAGACCATCCTTCTTGGTCTTCAACCTTCTAACTGCTTGTACTTGCTAAAAGCAACCTACTTTGGTTATTTTTTTCATGCTCGCCAAATCCATTCAATCTTTCCTCAAACGCCTTCATCCTTCCAATTGCATCTTCAAACAACATCTTGTCTATATTAGAGTATTGTTCAACAGAAGATTGAAAAAGTGAATGATTCGTTTTGTTCTGCGTTTTCTCGTAATATTTAGTGTTCCATCATATCTAAGTGAGTAAATGTTCAATATTGTGCAGCTTATTGCAATGTACATAAGTGGATCCATCAACACACATTTAACAAAAGAACACAAAACAGAAATGATACGTTATATCTACAATCACCAAGTACAATCTCCCTTTCTATCAATACACATATAGTATTCAAATTTCTTTCATATGTAAGTGAGTAAATATTCACTAACGTATTTGTCAGAACGAAGATGGAGGGTGGGGATTTTGTATCGAAGGACCCAGCACATTGTTGGGGTCTGCATTGAGCTACGTAGCTTTAAGGTTGCTAGGAGAAGGACCTCATGACGGAAATGGTGCGGTGGACCGAGCCAGAAAGTGGATACATGACCATGGTGGTGCAGCCTCAATTCCATCATGGGGCAAAACTTATCTCTCAGTAAATGCTTTTAATCAAATCTGGCATCACGATATGTATCAAATATGACCAGATTAACTAACTGCCATACCTTTGTGTGCAGGTGCTTGGGGTGTATGAATGGGAAGTGTGCAATCCACTTCCACCAGAGTTTTGGCTTTTCCCTGAAGCTTTACCATTTCATCCAGGTACATAAATGACAATGACCCTTTATTTATAACCTAGGACTACACATGTTATTCAATGAACACTCACGATTAAGGATTTCACAGACACATACTTGTTGGTAATAAAGAAACAAGAATTGATAAACTATAAACTTCTGATTAAAAATTGTTGGGGCCGAGTTACAGAATTTCGATGAGTATATATACCCATTCAACAGACGCAACGCTTCATCAAGAAGCGATACAACCTTACATATTTACATTCAGTTTTTAACTTTGGGTTCATACATACACAACGCTTGACTCTATACAAATACATAAAGACTTCAAACATACTTTCTAAAATGACATATATATCGCCAAACTTAATATATTGTTTATACTTTTAATACTCGCCCTTAAACTAAATATAGTTTACAGAGGTTCTTCCCCTTACTTGACTTGTCTTTACAGCAATATTGGTTCTTCATCCCACATCAGATGAAACTCTCGATATTCTCCTTTATCCTTATCCTTCCATTTGGTGCATAATGACCGTAGTCACCACATTCATAACACGTGACATTATATTGCTTGTCTTTATTTCCTCGATCCGTAATTGTTTCACGTCCTATTCCTCCTCTGAAGGAACTTCTTCCACGTCCTCTACCATGGCTTTGTGTCGCAATGGTAAGCCGAACTTCCGGTCTTCCACCGCCTTAATTTAATCCGCGTGAACACCATGTGTCCAACGTAAGCGTCTTTTTAATCTTATTTGATTGTATTGGTTAGGTAAGCAGGTGGAGTCAATTTACAGGTAATGGGTTCTTCTAACTCGCCAACAAAATATCGAATGAAATGAATTTTGTTTGATCTCACTATATTTTTCTTTACCTGTGATGTAGCGAAAATGTGGTGCTATAGTCGGTTAACCTATATGCCCATGTCATACTTGTACGGGAGAAAATTCCATGGTCCTATCAGCGATCTTGTTATGGACCTTCGACAAGAAATTTATCTTATCCCATATCACGAGATAAACTGGAATAAACAGCGCAAGAACTGTTGCAAGGTAAAAATCTATCTTAATAAAAATGGGTGCACATCACAGCATGTAGTGTTAACTAACTAAGATGACCAACAAAGCTTGTGATCGGCCACAATTCATGTAAGCTCCACAAGGTTTCTGACTGAAGGATTATGCTCCTGGTGATAATTTCAACCGATTTAGTTATGAACGTGTCATCTTGGAATACGTTTATCTTAATGAGTCCATGGTAAATAGCCGACATAAATTTCCATGCCCACATTCCCTTCTACAGAGTACAGACCGATGGCAAGTCGACACGTGACCGGCTAAATGGATTAGCCGGCTAATAGCTAGGCTTAGCCGGCATAAATTTCCGTGCTCATATTCCCTTTTTCAAAAAAGGCGCCGGCTAATAGCTAGGCTATAGCCGGCTATTTAATTAGTCCGGCTAAGCCGGCCATGTGTCGACTTGCTATTGGTCCGTACTCTGTAAAAGGGAATGTGAGCACGGAAATTTATGCCGGATAAGCCTAGCCGGTTTAGCCGACTATTATCTCACAATGTCAATAAAATAGCCGGCTATTTATACATATCCATTTTTGATAATTTTTTAGTCAAGTGTCTATTTTGATATTTTTCCCACGTAAAAAACTTATGTAAAAAGTAAACCAGTCAAATAGCCAAAATGTAATTTCAATGCATATATCTCTATTCCTCTTAAAATATTTATTACAAAAAGTAGATTAGGAAATGTAACTGTTGGAGATAACTCTTATTTTATTGATGATAAAGTTTGTTTGTTAAGAACAATTGGAGTCATTAGGGCTGGTGGCCCACTAATTTAAAAAAATTTGCCCAAAAAAAAACTGAACAAATGAGAATGTTCGGTACATGGAATCTAAATATACGGAATTTTAAACATGGAATACATAAACACTAATGAGATAACTTCTATGTATTCATCATACACACAACACACTTTGTTCATATTACATTACTCTCTCTCACACATCAATATATATAAATATACTAGCTTTAACCCTCCGTGTTACACGAGGTGAAACGTTAATATTATATTGATAAATATCTTAACATCTCTTTTTATACAAATTTGATATTGTATTGGTAACTTTCCATTTTGTTAAATGTTATAATTATATGGATGAGAGTAATCAAAACATTAAAAAAATACATTAAAATACATTTCATAAGTGGTGTACTTTTACAATACATTAAATTAAATGTCAAATGAAACCTTACAATAATGATTTACAACTTTGAAAATACTTCATTGTATACAACATTTGACATGGTATTGGTAACTTTTACATGTTTAACATCCAATAAATGCAACAAAGAATAAAGTTTCTTTTCCTCGATAACTGAAAACACAAAATAGCCAAAACCGTTCGAAAACAAGTTCATAAACGGTGTAAACCTGATTGAAGCCAGCAGAGAGTCAAAGAAATAAAAAATAATCAAATTGGTCAACGATTTCCTTGCATACGTAGTTTCTCCATTTTATTAGTTTTTGAAATTCTATCAGCCTTTTTGTAGAAACTTTAACCTTCATGTTTTAACATATTTATAAATATTTAAGTTATAATTAAATTTACGTATCAAAATTAAATTATTTTTTTTAAATCTTGCCTTTTGTAAGAAAAATCTCGCTAAACTTTTAATATTTAATCTCTTGTTTAAAATAAAATAAAAAATACAAATAAAAATTAACATTCAGCAATATATGTCTTTTAAATTCAAATTTTAAAACTCCAAAATTTAAAAATCGCACTCCTTAATATATCGACACAATTTAAATTTAATATTTCAAAATTAAATATGAAAAAAAATTAAAACTAATAAATTAGAATTGAAACCAAACATATTTTTTTGGAAAAAAAGTCTCGTCATTTAAATAAAAATTAAAATTTTAAATATATAACAATTTAAAATAAATATTTATAAATTTCTTAATTTTAATTAAAAACTAAATATTAAAATTTCAAAATAAAAAAAAATATTTTTAATAAATATCAAACTTAACTAAAAAACTACTAATTAAATATTAGGAAACTTTATTGTAACAGATATTTATTTAAAATACAAAAGTAGTATTTTAAAATTTTATATGTAAATTAAAAAAATCTTTCTTTTTTAATAATAAAATTTTAAAAAATCAATTTTTTAATAATAAAACTTTAAAAACTTGCTTTTTTAAAATCTCCTATTTTTTAATTCTTGATTTTTTAAAATATTCACATTTGATGATAGTTTAAAAAAATTTGAGCCAATGGTAATAATGGTGAATTGATTTGATAAAATGTTTATTTATGTAATTTTTCAAAAAAAATTGAGCTAAATATGGAAGATTGAATAGTGGATGTAAATGTGGTTTTTATGGGGGAAAACTTTTTGAGTGGAATGTGGTGATGACATGTGTTAACTTATTTTGTCTTTTATTAGAATAGAGATAGGGGAGGCTCCAGAGAAAACCAAATAGTTAGGCGAAAACCGAGAAAACCACAAAAAAACAATTTTAACCAATCATATAATAATATTTATTTTTTATTTTATTTTTATTTATTTATAAGAATATCAATGTAATATTACACATTTTTATCAAAAAAATCATTTAAGTATTGGCTTACATATACGTAACACATAGTGTTACGTATACGTAAATAGAAAACAAAAAAATTGTGTTTACGTATACGTAAAACACAATATATAAAATAATTTTTTGGTAAATTGTGTAATATTATATTAATACACTTAGAAATAAATTGAAAAAATAAAAAATCTATAAATTATTTGATTGGTTTTTAGTGGTTTTCTCGGTTTTCGCCTAACTTTATGGGTTTCTCTTGATCCCTCTCCTATATATATATATATATATGAAAGTTCATTTCAGAAAAAAAAATTTACGAGAACAAAGGAAGAAACCTAGATCTTTTAATTTTTTGATTCATGGAAAAAAAAAATTAAAATTTTATACTTCTTACATACAAATATAGCTGGGAATTTCGCCCGCATCCGATCCCCAATTCTTGTTCCCCCCGGATGATCGTGTTGGGTGAATTGTGACCTCATACAATCGTGTCGGGTGAGCAACAGTCGCTTCGTCACAGTACTTTCTTATGGGCTAACAGGTCAAACTTTGGCCAAGTATCCTACAAAGAGACTCCCGAGAGCCAGAAGTATTAAAGGAATGGCCATAGAAATGAGCGCATCAAGACATCGTAAGATGTCTCGCCCAAATGAATTAGTTGGTCCTAGAAATGTTAGAAAAAGTGAACGAAAAGAGTAATAAGAAGTGAAAATGACAAAGACACTTCCCAACCAGAAAGCAAAGTTCTCACTGATGGTATACTTAGTCTAAGCGAGCTCTAAGATCACATCTTTGGAATAAAATTCAGTTGGAAAAGGTAATCTTGTTGGAATGTGCTTGTCGATCACAACAAATTGGGAATCATTCTAAGCAACTTTTATAAAATTTTCGTCAAAAAAATACAAAAAACGGGGAGCGGTTTTTTTAAAAAAATGGACAAAATCCCTGTTTTTTTGTGTAAAAACAAAAATTACATATGTAAAATCACATGTTATATATGTAAAACAACTGAACATAATTTAAAAAAAAATTTATAAAAATATCTTGTCAGCGCTTTTTTGATTTTTTTTTTTATAAAAAGTTTTGAAATTACATATAAAAGGTTTTCCAAAAAAAAAACCTTGTAAAAATCCGATTTTCAGACAGTTTTCAAATGTTTTCACAACTAGGAGGGGTTTTCATCCTCTATATATATATATATATATATATATATATATAGGGGAGAGTTATACTAAAAATGACTTTTTCCTAAGAAGTCTAAAAATGAGATTTTAGATATGGTGTTCTTTCATTTTAGGTATGGTGTTTTTGTTTTATTTATGGGAACATATTTAAAAGTTGAATAACACCATACCCAAAATTTAAAATATCGTGCACTTTTTAGGAAAAAAGTCATTTTTAATATAACTCAGCTATATATATATATATATATATATATATATATATATACATATATATATATATATATAGAGAGAGAGAGAGGGGGGGGATGCAACCTTACATAACACACTGTTATTGTAATAACCCATTAACATTGGCAAAAACTCTTTAAATCATCATATTTTTTCTTTAATAATATTATTACACTAATACAACGTAACTTTACTTTTTACATTTTTGTAAATTCGCAACGGAAATGAAGATTACACCGGTGTAAAAAATTTACACTGGTGTAAAATTGTAGACCTTTACACCGGTGTAATCTTCATTTCCGTTGTGAATTTACAAAAAATTAAAAAAGAAAGTCACGTTGTATTAGTGTAATAATGTTATTCACGAAGAAAAAATAATAGTTTTTGCCAAAGTTAATAGGTTATTACAATAACAGTGGGTTACTAAAATTTTGATTTATATATATATATATATATATATATATATAGGGTTGAGTTCATGAAAAAACTTCTCTTCGTGAGAAAACTCGCGAAAACCGACCCAAACGATCTCTGATTAAATACTAACAGAATGTTATTTGTTACATATACGTAACACTATATTTGAGTGTTGTTTTCATGGTTATCACATAAATATTGGTTATCATTTGAATCTCACCCTATATATATAATAGGTGTACCAGCAACCCTTGCAACCTTTGACAGAAAGTTGGTTGCTTTACCCACTTTTTTTGATCTATTAACTAACTAATCTTTCAGACTAATAATAGTTAGTGTTGGTTTAATCCCGATATGGATATCTCGTTAAAGTTTAGTTAAATATTTAGTCAATCACATATAGTAGAGTCATGTCGGGTTGCTGTACTGAACACTGATTTTTTCCTTTCCCGATAGTTTATGTTGAACAATGTTAGATGTTATTGGATTATGAACGTTTTGAACTAAATACTTCCGATGTAATAGTTTTTGATTTCAAGAGCTATGTTATTATATTTTGAGTCAACTATTAGATGTACCCGGTTTGGGATGTTTCAATAATATAACTTATGTCTATAGTCTAGATTAATAAATACATAAGTAACAATATTTTTTATACTTCAAATTAAATACACAAGTTTATTTTATAAAAGGTTGTAGAAAACATGGATAACAACATTGTTTTGGGTGGGTCACTCCGACCTATACATTAAGTACAATTTAAACACCTATAATTATATTTATAGCGTTGTCCATTGTGAAGTGCTCATCAACATTTTTTTCCGCCGTCGTTGTAAATCAGGAAGATCTCTTTTGCCCTCATTCAAAAGTCCAAGATCTGTTGTGGGATAGTCTTCATTGTTTGAGTGAGCCAATCCTTAAATATTGGCCCTTTACCAAGCTTAGAGAAAGAGGCCTCAAAAGAGCAATCAAACTAATGCAATATAACGCCCAAGAGACTAGATATCTTACCATGGCAGCTGCAGATAAGGTACTTAAAGCTAGATTGTTGGTATTTTCTCGAATTAGGAAGGCTGAAGGAAGGGAAAAATAAATGGTTATTTATGCTTTATTACTATTAAACCGTTAAAATAAAGAGCCATGTAACTACTATTCAGCGTATTTGGTGGTTTACTATTACTTTTTTATTGAACGATAGCATATTATTAAAAAAAAACCCGACAAAGGTAGTCGAGACCTAACAAAGATTACATCATAAGGAGAGGGTTTCTAAGTCACTTATCCAACCAAAGTTAACTTTATTATTCCTATTATTATACCACATATGGGAATAATTTACAATTATCAAAACATCTTTAGACGACTTAATATCAAAAATGGTCTTGTTGCTCAATCTCCAAATAGTCCACCAGGTAGTGAAGCACACCGCTTCAATTAAATCTTTCTTCCACTTGAACAACTCAAGGAGTCAACGAAGTTAAGTAACATCTTCGGCCGAGATGAGGATGGCCGATCCAACTCAATCCATTTGAAGACCGAGGTCCACACCTTACAAGCCAAAGAACAGTCTCCCAAAACGTGGTCAGTATCTTCCACATAGTCCTTGCATAATGTGTATAAAATAGAAGGAATATCAAAACCCTTCTTATCAAGATTACTTCTCGTTGTAAAATGATCCAAGAGAACCCTCTACGCCACAATATTCACTTTTTTTTGGAGTGAATTTGTTCCACCTAGTCTCGGAATTAATAGAAGGAAGAATTACATTGTCAATACTGATACGAACATTTTTAACCGAGAATTCCTCATTACCATCTAACTCCCACCTTCACGGATCAGAGATTCTCTCCAAGCACAACATCACGGGTCAGTAAATTTAATTTCTCCCATTGCACAAACTCAATAGCTCCCCTGATGGGTCTACGCCAGTTCCAAACCCGATTTGAACCACCCAGCCGATCAACCAGGGAACAAGATTGCGTATTTTTCAACTTAAACAAACGAGAGGCATTTCACCCACCCAAACATCGTACCAAAACCGGGTATTATCACCATTACCAACTTTCTTTCTAATATAAGACTTAGGAATAATCCCTTGCTCATTTAGATAGTTCACCGACTTGGTAATGCTCATTTAGATAGTTCATCATTACCAATTTTTTGGTTTTATAAGCATGAATGTTCAATTCAAGGGATATATTGGAAAAGCATCAGAGGGAATTATCCTTAAAAAGTTGTCTTTTATCTTTATCTCTACCAATTCTTTGTCTTGAATTGGTATCAGAGCAAAGGTGATCGACTCATGCCAAAGTATATTCGTCTGAACACAATGTCAGCTTCAACAAGTGAAATCGTTGAAGCAAAGGAATCTATAGTTCTGTTTCCATGTACGATGTTAACCCCATCGAACTATAGTTCTTGGGCGATCAATATGGAAACTGTGAAGGATTCCCAGAGTGTGTGGGAATCCATCAATCAGAAGTTGAAACCATTGTAGATTGAAGAAAAATAAAGTTGCATGAGCGTTCATCTTCAATGCCATACAGGATAATGTACTATTGCAGGTGGCAAAGTACAAATAAACGCAAAGGAGATTTGGGATGCAATAAAGACGAGCAAACCGGGTGTAGAACATGTTTAGAAAGCTCATGTTCAAACTGTAAGGAGTGAGTTTGAATCACTTAGGATGAAAGAAGATGATACGATTGATGATGTTTCAGGGAGGATATGTGGTATTGTGTGGTAGTTCCGAAAGTCATGGGCTTAAAGAACCCATGCTTGTGAAAAGGCTACTTGATTCGGTGCCCGATTGCATCGATTGAGCAGTTCATGGATCTTGAAACGATGACTTTTAAAGAGGTGTTATGCATGCTAAAATCCTACAAAGAAAGAATCACGGGGCGAGAGAACTCAACAGAAAACAAAAGCAACTATAAAGGTGGCGATCATAGCGACCCCTGATCTAGTCGTAGTCGAAGTGGTGCAACGGACAACCGAGGGCGAGGTAGGGGTGAGGAAGGAGCCGTGGATTTGGGCGAGTCCGAGGCAGGGGCTCGTCAAAAAATAGACATGATGACCATGAGCAAAGGTAGACGCGAAATTGTTCGAATATTCAATGTTTTCGTTGTGATAAATTTGGACACTTGCGTTGGACTGCCCCTATGCAAAAACAAAGTAAAAGAAGCAAATTTTACAGATGCTAGAGAAGAAGAGCCAACCATTCTTATGGTTTGTTGGGTCTAAGAGGATGTGTTTCTTAATAAAGAGAAAGTAATACCGAAGAGTTACATAATAGAGTTAAAAGAAAATGTTGTTTGGTATCTTGACAACGGGCCTAGTAACCATATGACAGGGGAACGTCCGTTCTTCTCAGACTTGAACGGGCACATTGTTGGGAAGGTTCGGTTTGGTGATGGTTCGCAAGTAGAGATCAAAAGAAATACGTCTATATTCTTACAATGCACGAATGGAGAACAAAGGTTAGTGGCCAATGTTTATTACATTCCTAACCTTCGTTGTTATATCTTAAGCCTTGGTCAAGCAACAAAGGGCGGTTGCAAGGTGATAATGGAACATGAGCATCTATGGATGTATGAAGAAGGTGACAGGTTACTAATGAAAGTGGCAAGGTCGAGTAATCGCTTATATAAGATTAACCTATATATTCAGATCCCCGTGTGGCTTCATACTCGAATGGATGACCAAGTGTGGCTTTGGCATACTAGGTTGGGCGATTTAAATTTTGATTCTATAAAGCAAGTTGCGAGTAAAGATATAGTGAAGCGATTACCATCGATTCACAACCCGACACAGTTGTGTGATTCATGTCTTGTGGGAGAGAAAACCCGCTTATTGTTCCCTATTGAAACCTTGTTTCGAGCAAGTAAATAACTAGAGCTCGTGTATGGAGATTTGTGTAGGCCACTCTTGCCACCTATACTATCCAGAAACAAGTACATGTTCTTGTTGGTAGATGATTTCAGCACGTACATGTGTACCTTCATGATAAAGACAGAGGATGAGGCTTATTACACTCAAGAAATTGAAGGCACTCGTCGATATGGATACAGGTTTGGACATCAAGATGTTTCGAACCAATAGGGGAGGTGAGTTCACTTCTTAAGAATTTGCAAAGTTTTGTGATGATGAAAGAATACATCTGCAACTTACTGCTCCATACAAGCCTCAAAAAACGGTGTAGTAGAACCGCGAAACCTAAAGCATTTTAAAAGAATAGAAAGTCCCACAAAACATGTGGGTGGAGAGATTCGTCACGCCACTTATCTTTTAAATTGGGTCCGCACGAAAGCACTAAAGAATCAAACACCGTATGAAGCGTTCAAAGGTAGAAAGCTAGATATCGACCACTTAAGAGTGTTCATATGTATTGCATATGCAAAGGTCCCATCAAGTCAACTGAAAAAGGATGATGACTAGAGTATAAAACTGTATCTTCATAGTGAATTTAGTTCCAACGGTTATTTGACCCATAAAAGAGACGAACCATGGTTTGTCGAGAAGCTAAATTTGATGAAACTCGAGGATGGGCTTGGCACAACTATCTACATGTAGTTGGTGATGATGAAAAAATTAAGACGTTATCAGTGGAGACATCGGGACTTAATCTCAACACTCGACCCAAACACAAAAATAAAATCAGCTTAAATAATTCCCATACAATCTGCCAACCCTTTCTTTGCCAATTCTCCCGGCCGAGACGTCTCTCGTATTTTTCCCTCTTATCAACCACCAGATTCTTCTCGTTTGGTTGTTCCTTCAGCAACTTCATCGAGTTCTGATCACACACCTCCACAGGGGTATCGAGGTTTGAATGATGTATACAATAGGATTATCTCTATTGAAATGGAATACCATGAAAGATAATGGAATTACCGGGAAACCATCGATTAAAATGGGTTTTCAAAACTACCGGGAAGGTAGTTAAATACAAAGCTCGGTTAGTTTATAAGCTTTCAAGGGTGTTATACGTGATGAGACAAGCTCCAAGAACTTGGAATACCAAGCTTGAAGGTGTTCTTAAAGTTCCGAAGGTGTTTACAAGAACATGTTGTGTACAAGAAGATTAACCAAAATTCACTTCTTATAATTGGTGTTTATGTAGATGATCTCATTGTGACTGGTTCAAGAAATGAAGATATCACTAAATTAAATGGTAAATGGAAATCAACTTTGAAATGACTGACTTGGGCATGTTGTCTTACAATCTTGGGATCGAAGTTAACCAAAGTGTTGGTGGTTTCTCGATTAAGCAAGAATGTTATACAAGATACTTAAAGAAACTGGAATATATGATTGGAACTTAACTCACTGTCCAATGGTACCATGAGTTATTTCTCAAGGGATGATGAGGGTGCACCTGTTAATGCAATCGAGTACACGCGCCAAGTTGGTTACCTATGGTACTTACTACATACTAGGCCCGACTTATCATTTGCGGTTGGATTGTTGAGTCATTACCTGAAAGCACCAAAGGAGCCTCATATGAAGGCCATAAAGCACATTCTGTGCTACATAAGGGGAACATTTGGATTTGGCATTGTGTATCGGCCAAATGATAACAAGAAGCTAACCGGTTATAGTGACAACATCCATGGCTTGGACAGGGATAATGGAAGGAGTACCACGGGTATTTGTTTTCTATTTTGGTGCTGCAACAATTACATGGTATGCACAACATCAAGGAACCGTGCCATTGTCCGCATGTGAGGCTGAACTCCTTGCAGCAACGATAGTATGCCAAGCATTGTGGTTACGTGGTCTGCTAAGTGAAATAACTGGTTAGAAGTAAAAAAAAAAAAGGTTGTGTTAAGTTGGAAAAAAAAGCAGCTATCGCTCTCATGAAAAATTCGGGATTCCATGGAAGTAGTAAGCACATCGATATTCGCTATCACCACACGAGTGTATTGAGAAGGAACAAGTCTTGGCTGAATATTTGTGTGGTGACGAACAAAAGGCGGATATTTTGACTAAAGCTCTTTCTAAGATCAATTTCAAAGATATGAGAGGGCTACTAGGAGTTGAAGATATCGTCCAAATTCGACAAATTCGAAAATACATGGGTGATTGTTGGTATATTCTCGAATTTGGAGGGCTGAAGCAAAGGAAAAATAAGAGGTTATTTTATTCTTTATTACTATTAAACCATTAGCAACTAAAAAGTTATGTAACTACTAAGTATAGAGTGTATTTGGTAGTCTATTCGTCTTTTTGGTTTTATAAGTATGAATGTTCAGTTTAAGGGACATATTAGAAAAACATTAGAGAGAGTTATCTTTAAGAAGCTATGTGTTTTATCTTTATCTCTACCAATTCTTTGTTTTGAAAGATTGCCCATTTTGACCCATTACCAAACTCGCTTGACCCACCAACCACTACTATAAGTTGTTTTTTCTATTCAATGCAGAGCTTGCAAATGATGTGTTGGTGGGCTGAAAACCCAAATGGGGATGAATTCAAGCATCACCTTGCTAGAGTACCCGATTATTTGTGGATAGCAGAAGACGGGATGAAAATGCAAGGTTTAGCGACCCAATTATGGGATTGCACACTTGCAACTCAAGCAATAATAGCTAGTAATATGGTTAAAGAATATGGTGACTCATTGAAAAAATCCCATTTCTTTATCAAAGAATCTCAGATCAAACAAAATCCTTCTGGAGATTTAGTAAAATGTGTAGGCACTTTAGTAAAGGGGCTTGGACTCTCTCTGAGCAAGATCAAGGTTGGGCTGTCTCAGATTGCACAGCTGAAGCATTAAAGGTGATGATATAACAAGTCTATAACCATACATTTTATGTTTTGTTTTTTAATATTTGGGAAAATCACTATTCTCCTGCAGTGTCTTCTATTACTCTCACAAATGCCCGAGGAAATTTCGGGAGAAAAAGTAGATAATGAGCGATTATATGAGGCTGTTAATGTCCTTCTTTACTTACAGAGTCCTATAAGTGGAGGTTTTTCTGTTTGGGAGCCCCCTATTCCGCAACCATATTTAGAGGTAACTAGAAATTACTATACGGGTACGAGATTAATAAAAAGGTCAAATGGGAATAGATTTATAAACCACATCTCTTGATGGATTTAGAGTGTGCCTAAATTTGTGGGTTTGATATCATCTTCTACACTTATTTTTCTGCAGATGTTGAATCCTTCAGAAATTTTCGAAGACATTGTTGTTGAGAAAGAGTACATATGAAATCTTTTTCTTTTGTTAAACTGGCTGATAATGTTTAGGAAACTTGGACAGACTAATATTTCTTAATTTGTATGACTTAATTAGGCATGTAGAGAACACAGCATCAGTTATGCAAGCCCTCTTAGCCTTTAAACGCTTGCATCCACGACACAGGGAGGATGAAATAGAAGTTTCTGTTGCAAAAGCAGTTTGTTTTCTAGAGGAAAAACAATGGCATGATGGTTCATATGAATCAGAGTTTAGAATGAAAATGGTATGAATTCTAAAGATCTATGGAATTGAACAGGTATGGTTATTGGGGAATATGCTTTATATATGGCACATTCCATGCACTAGCAGGCACTATAAAAAAAAGCCATTTAGTGACATACACTTTTAATGGCATTTATATTTTGTCACTAATTTAGGTTTTTAGTAGCACTTTGCTTATGCCATATTTGCTTCACTCGTTTTTAGTGGCATTTAGTTTTTATTAATTCCCCCTCCCTTGACCCCAAATTTTCATTCCCCCCTTTTATTCCCGCTCACAAATTTTCATCCCCAAATCTTCCCTTTAGACTGCTACAGTGGCCGAAACTGTCGAGAGCGAGACGGAGAGGAGGCTCCTGATCGAGGTCACTATTCAACTGCAATCAAGAGAAGAAACAATTGGAACTGAAATACGCGTATCCTATTAATCCCTCATTTTCAGATCGCCAGGATAGAACTCACGGCGGCGCTTCTGCCTGAATTCGGTAGGGTTTCAATTAAGTTTCATTTCATTTCACTTCATTGCGTTTTAACTGTTCAATTACGTCATTGATATGGCATCGGAGGATTTGGTAGAGAAGACGAGCGCAACGATACTAACATCGCCGAAGAAGCGAAGACTGCGAGTGTAGGTGTCAAGGCTCCGACTCGTCAGATGTTACTAAAATATATTGTTGCTGGCGGAGTGTTAGTTCTTTCGTTCTCTCTGTCTTTGATTTAATCAATTATTGCATAAACTGATTTGTAATTTAATATATTGTGTCAAATTTAGTAAAACTTGATCAAGATCAGGTAACTTCGATAAATTAATTACTTATAATTTTATCTTCATCTAATCAGTTTCATAGCTAGCTAAAAATTTTAGGTAATTTTTACTCTTCTCCTAAATTATTGCTCTCAGAACTTGGATCTGCAAGTGAACATCTGGTTCATTTGAGAAAATTGAGGTTTAGTGAATAAAATTTGTGTGATTAACTGTTGAGATTCTTGATTGCATATAATAGTTTTGTTATTTGAAATACCATGGGAGGCCTTCATAAATTTTAGGCTGCATAAATGTAATTGAAATTGAGGTTTAATGAATGAAATTTAGGAACTGTTTATACGAATGAAATTTGAAGCTTAATTAATGTTTACATAAACTGTAATACAGATCTTTGTGAATTTGGTATTATGCCATTGTTTTGCTGGATTCAATTTGCAGAATTGAAGTTCTTTTTGTGTAAAAATGCTCATTGTTGGATACAATTTGCAGAATTGTAGTATTGGATGCATATGCCCCTTACATTGATTCATTGTCTGCTGATACATTGACCATTATTGTTATGCATAAGATGATGGAGAATGATTATAGGTACGTGAGGGTGGTTCAAGCAGCTTATGTTGAGCTACTTGGTGTTTTAATCTACTAGAGTTGAGATTCTCCTTCAGTTTATGCTCCTTTAAATTAATCTTTATAGTTATTTATAGAGGTCATTTATGTATAAATGTTTCTGCAATTAAGTTGAATGGTTATGGCAACAAAATGGTTATGTATAAATGTTTCTGCACAGAAGGTTTATTGTTTTACTCAAACACCAAGTATTAGGTTTTGCCTGAAATACTCATACACCAAGTAAAATGATTTGAATTGTTGTCTAGTTGAGTTAGAATGCTCTTACTTTTGCATCTTACATATAGGAGTAATTCTTGTGGGAGTGCTTATGCTATGTGCCAATTGATTGTCTCAAAACCGTTGCTTACAGTCATGAACTATTTAAAAAAATCAGCCCATGTTCTTGTAGAAGTAATCACATGTGTTCATAGGGGATTCAACAACAGAAGAAATGTCATAAATGTTAAACGTAACATACTCTTCGCTATTTATTGAAGTACCCTCATTTCCATTATGGTAATTTGTTACCGGCTAAACCGGTAAACTCGAATTACATGACAGTTTTCTTTTATTTGTTTGTATATGGAGATGAAATAAATAAATTTAATTATTATTATTATTATTTAGTTACTTTTACCTTATGTATTGTTCTCATTGTTTACTTTCTGTTTGGGATACAAGGTGTGTAATTCTGTTGAAAAACATAAAAAAGGGATTTTACTTCTATAATTCATGGTTAATATTCTCATGAGGAAACTGTAGCAATAACATCTTTTGCAGGAAATTATGTCATTGTTAAGAACATGGATGAGGTATGCTTATTAATCCCAAACAGGAAATTATGAAATGGGAAAAAGGAGGGAGCATGAGCTGCTTTAAGGCGTTATGTGAGAGAATGGGTAAACACTATCTTCTTGTTTTGCCTTGCTATTCTTTGTTTCTTTTTTATATCTTCATTATCATTCTTATAATTAGTATTGTGGTTTATCATAGTTCTCTTGGAATATATGTTTTGATCAATTATGTTGGGATTTTGTAGGACGAAGATGATGATAGAAATGGCTTCTTGAATTGATTGGCCTATTATTAACTCTACTTTGTATTGATTTTTAATATTAGTAGCAAAAACTAGCACTTTTAGAAAATGAATAATGTTGACCTGGTTATTATAGGCTTGTAATAGTATTGAGTACCATGTTGGTTGTTCTGGTGTATAGAAAGAAAACATTCATTTTTTTATTGAAATGTATTATTCATTTAAGAAAATATTGTTTTACTCTTCTAATTATGTTTTTAATTATATATATATATATATATGTGTGTGTGTGTGTTTTCTTCTATCAATGGATATAGATGACAAATATAGATTTTTGTGACAAAAATTATGTGCCACTAAAAGTAGTATGAATATTTAACTAGAAATAGTTTTTACCGGCACAAATTTTGTGCCACGAAAGCCTTTTTCTTAATACAGTGGCAAAAAAAACAAGTGCCACTAAAAGCCTAAAATTTTGTAGTGGTAGACCAAAAAAGTGTCACTAAAAGGCTTTAGTGGTAGCGCTTCTAGTGGCACTTTTTTTTTGTGTCGCTCATTCCTAAAAGGGTCTATAATGGCACTTTTTTTGTTTTTTGTGGCACTTTTTGTATGCCACTAAATGACTTTTTTTTGTAGTGAGGCTTAGTTAGGGTTTAAGGTTTAGGGTTTAGACAAAACTTATAACAACAGTGAAGCAGTTCATAAAGGAGTCAACTTTTTACTTTCGAAACAAAACGAAGAGGGTGGATGGGGAGAGAGTACAAATTCTTGTCGTCATGAGGTATACACACCGTTGGATGGAAATCGGACGAACCTAGTTCAAACATCATGGGCTATGCTTGGCCTTATGCTAGCTGGACAGGTTAGATTTTCACAAAGTAACCATATATTGATTTTCAAGGGCTAATCACATTCATACATTTTCTTTTTGTTCATATAATAGGTTGAAAGAGTTAGTGGTTCAAACTCTCATGTCTATGCTATTTCTTTATGCTAGTGTAACTAAAATAATGTTAATAATGAATTGATGAATTAATTTCTTTTCTTATTTTTGATTGCTATATTAAAGAGTGCTTTGATAACAAAAAGACATAAAATAGAAGTACAAATCAAAGGAAGTGGTCGGATTTGAGATCCAAGTTTTAACGATTTGGATGTTGAATGGTTTGGCCTGATTTGAAACTTGGAGTTGGCCGTGTAAACCGAATCGGTTGTTTAACATTAATTATTTATATCTCTTTTTTTTTTGGAATATGTAGTAACGTATATAAATTATAATCATGAACTTCTTTATCATTTAAAAGCTTTTACAAACTAATGATTATGAAAAGAAAATTGGTTTAAACCGTTAAAACCGGACAACGAAACCGTAAAAATCTGTCAATCCGCCTTCGCCTTCTAGTAACACTCGTTTTTTTTTCAAAAATCTTTTTATATTCATTACTAGTTTAGAACCCGTGTAATACACACATGGTGAAAATTATCAATACATAAAATTCTAAAATTTTTATATATAAATTTTACAGGTGTAAAAACGTATTACATATACTAAAAATAGAAAACAAAATTTGAAATATGTAAAAATTAATATATAAATGGGTTTTGAAAATAAGGTTATTTACTATTTAATGTAATTTGACTTTCATTTACTATTTGATTGAAAATAAAAGCTACATATTTAGATTTTTAAAATTTCTTATAATAAGAGATAATTTAAAATAAATGTGTTTTATTAGTATAATTGGTATTTTCTTTAAAAATATATTATTATTAAAAAATAGAAGTGTATTTAATAATAGATAGATGCGAGAAAAAAATGATGAGAATGAATATGAAGGCGACACTTGGCATGAAAAAACCTTTATTTATTATATAGTATAGATATAATATTCATAAAAAAATTGACCCACATTTTTTAATACAAGAGTGGGGAAGCATATTGAAAAGATTTACTGTGATTACAAACCACACATGCAATCCTTCTTCCTCCAGGGCCATAGGTGTAATATTCGTTAAAAAAAACTTAAATATTATAAAAATATAAGTTAAATGACTAAAAGTGTAATTACATAAAAGATCAAGAACTAAAAAGTGAAAAACTTTAAATTCGGGCGGTAACAGACTGTCACAGTCCGTAACGGTCCGTTACGGGTTGGCCACACGTGTAATGATGGTGCGCCACGTGTCCGGTGACTAATGACTCAATTCTGACGTGTGTAAACACTATGATGGACCGCCACGGCCTTGTAACGGTACGTCACGCCGCAATTCAACCAGACGCTGACGCGTGTCAGCTGACTCGTTAACCCTAAAGCGGTGACGGACCGTCACCATTGGTAACGGTCCGTTACGATCCAAGCGGTGACGTGCCATAACCGTCCATCACAGCCGCCAATTTTGTGTATAAATAGCAAGCTCGGGTTTAAGCAATTCTCACACACAAATTAGATATTCCAGAACTAAAAACGTTAAGTCCACTATCATAAACCATTCCCGCTCGTACGTTTAAATTCCCGAGGTGCCAGTACGTGTTAAAGAAGTCAGAGAAGCTAAGAAACGCTCATTTAGAGAATCCGAGCGGGACAAGCTAAGCAGAGACGCTGCCCATTAGGACACTCACCCTAGAAGCCTATTAAGCCGAGACTCTGTCAAGGTGAATACTTGCATTTTTATAAAATGATTTCAAATCTGAAAATGGTTTTGATTATGATCTGACTTAAATGAATTAATACAATCATTGGTTGCATAAGGTGATTTACTATATAGCAGTCAGCCCATAGAGTCACGTATATATACACGTGTTACAGATGAGACGATGTAACAGGGCTAGGGGTTGAACCCTTGGTTGTTATGAAAGACCTATCGCTTGAGGCGTAAGGCAGAAGATTGAATAAACGTAAAATCATATCCAAGATCCCTGGTGTGGCTGGTGGTTAGAAAGTTGACTGTGTAAATTCACCATAAACTATGGGCAAATTGTTCTATTTATTCACGCTTGTCAAATTATGATTCCAATATACTTGTATTCACCATTTTGTACTAATAAAATATTTTCAAACGTTTTACAGGTATGTCACACCCCCAATTTCAACTAACGGAGTTTTACCGTTTGGAAGGTGACACACCAGGATCTCAGTCATTAGTTACATCAAACGACACTATATGGGACTTGAAATGTCAAAACATAACAGTTCAGAGTTAATGCGGAAGCGTAAACGTTAATATGAAATCAAAAGTAATTACACGCAACAAGCGTCGAGTAATGTAATTAAATAAACTGTTTAAAGTATTTGAAATGAATGATATGACAGTAGGACTCCATGCATGTCCTAAGTGCGCAACCTGTGCCAAAGCGACCTGAGAAACATGTAAGAAAAAGTGTCAACACGAGGTTGGTGAGTTCACAGGTTTCAAGTTTACAATAAGAGTGTGTTTGCCAGATTATGTTCTTTCAATATGCATATCTATAGGTAGCTAACCTATGTTCATGTTTCACTAAAGCACTCGCAACCGAAGCTGACTGTGTTTGTATGCCTCCTGCCAGGTCTATCAACTCGGCACATGTGAGTAGGCTAACATTTCACCCGTTCGATATCCAATCGAGTTAGCGCGACTAACGCGGGTGGGATTTGTCAAACCCAGTAGTACTACTAAACATTACCTCGCTAAGATCCATATTAACGGTTCGAAATAAGATGAGGACTTTCTGTGATAGCATGTTACGCCTAGTCTCAACAGTGATATCATATAAAGTACCATAATCAAATAGTTGCGTCATGTTTTCTCCCCTGGCGGGAAAAACAATATTTGCTTACGTACCTGTTTCTCCCCCACGGGGAAAACAAATAAAAGTATGATAATAGGTGTTTCATGTTTGTTTCTTCCTCAACAGGAAAACAAGTAAAATACGTTTGTGTGTAAGCATGTTTCTCCCCCAATAGTAAAACAGGTAAAAAGGGGCCGTGAAACTCACCTGCGTTGCGTAGTAGGTAGTGTCACACAAGTATGAGATTTGAAATCTCAAGTGTTAGCCTGCACGGCTTACGTATGCCCTAGAATTATAAACACATAAGTTAGGGACATATGGGATTTGTGACGACGACACGGAAGATTAGAACGTCTTAACGCTTTCTAAGGATTTAAGGGTAGACGAACGTGTCTACGGAATTATATAAATTTCATAATATAATCATTAAGGGGAAAGCGTTACGTGTCGTACGTTAATAACGAATAATAAATGAATGGATACATTCTTACGTTAAAGTCGTTTACAAAAGTTAGGAAAATAATATAATTTAATATATTATTTTTAGGCTCGACAGATTAACTAAATAATCGTTTATGTGATAAAATAATAAATATTTTATTTTTAATCGAGTATATAACGTGAGTAAATAATATAACAAATATATTATTAATTGGTTTGAAATATCGCACGAGATATTTAAGCAAAGCGAAATAATATAAATATATATTATTTAGAAATAGAAGTCACGAGCTAAAAATAATATTAACATATTATTTCATACGAATTCGGGGTTGAAAATAATATAATTATATTATTTCAAAAGTGGAATTTATTAACAATTAATAGTTATAAAATCAAACCCGAGCCCACGGGTTGTTTTCCGGGTTAAAACACTTTAATATAATATTATATTAATATAACAATTTATTTTATAATTAAAATAATAGTAAAAATCGGTTTTAAAAATAAATGTGGGTGGAGAGACTCGAACCCGGGTCTCTCCCCCAATAGCACACTGACTTAACCATCTCGGCCGCTAGGCTATCGCGACATAATCCCGATCCGAAATGGTTTTATCAGTTTACAAACGGTGTTCCCCCCTTTTTCGTCGAGCCGAACCCAAACCCCCCTTGATTCCCTTGAATTCGATAGCGATTGAGCCAAATGACAAAAATGATTTTGTAAATCGGTGTCATACGACCCTGTGGACAAGTTTAATTTCAAAGATATCCAGCCTATAGTCGTAATTTCCGTTTGAACATACTAAACCCTAGATTTAAACATGAATCAATTAGGTTTAAATCTGATGATGTTAAGTGTTGGAATCATAGGGCTTTTGTTATATTGATACCTGCGAATCTAATCATATCATTTAATTGGATTTATAAAGTTGATAAGATCGAAAGCCCCAAATTGGTTTATGAACGAACCCTAGGATTGGGTTTACCTCCAATTTGATGTTAATAGCCTCTAACAGGTTAGGGCTTTTACTATATAGGTGAAAACGAAACTAGGGATGTGTTCTATTACCAGAATGGATGTCTACTTGATGGAGATCGAGCAAATGGGTTTCCGAGTTCGACGGGTTTGGTCGACGGTGTCTCTGGTTGTTCCTCCGATCGAATTGATGTGTGAATGAACTTCTAATGGATTCGTTTGAGGTGTGAAGAGGTTCGATTTCATGATAGATGCTGGAAATAAACGAACTTGATGCGTGCATAATGAGGAGTCGACGGTTTCGACATGAATACCCAATAATGGGGTTAAATTCGTATAAATGACTTGTTAATTGCGCTTATAATGATCGAAATGATTAATGCCACACGTTACAATCTTGAATTCGATCCGATTTCGGTTTTGGATCACTAATTTGAATCAAGAACAAGGTGGTTTGACTTTTAAAGTCAACAGGAACTCAATGTGTATAAATTTTGACTTCTCAAGTCAATGGATTCAGTTTTGGAATTTTGCGAGACTGGTCCTTGTAGTTTTAAGTTTAATTTGTAACAGAATCAGTCCCTGGGTTTGAAATTGGGTTACTAAGTTAGAAATTTAACGGAATACTTAACAGGATTGCTAACGGCGTTAACTTTGAAAAGTCGGATTGTCACATCATCCCCTAGTTGAAAGAATTTTCGTCCCGAAAATAAAAAATAAAAAAAAAGTTTTCCGGATGTCACATCATCCCCTAGTTGAAAGAATTTTCGTCCCGAAAATTAGGATAGTACCTTAAGAGTTTGACGTGGAGTGCTTGAATAGATTAGGATATTTGCGCATCATCTGATCCTCGCGCTCCCACGTGAATTCCGGTCCGCGTTTCGAGTTCCAACGAACTCTAACAATAGGGATTTTACTGTGCTTTAACGATTTGACTTCCCTATCCATGATTTCCACAGGTTCTTCGATGAAGCGCAGTTGTTCATCGATGTGTAGTTCCTCAAGAGGAACCGCGAGAGATTCGTCAGTTAGACATTTCTTCAAATTGGAGATGTGAAAGACGTTGTGTACTCCACTCAGTCCTTCAGGTAAGTCCAGTTGGTACGCTACTGTTCCGATTCTCTTTATTATTTTGAAAGGTCCAACGTAACGAGGATTTAGTTTACCTCGTTTCCCGAAACGAATGACACCTTTCCAAGGTGAGACTTTGAGTAAGACCATGTCACCTATTTGAAATTCCAAGGGTTTACGACGCTTGTCGGCATAGTTCTTTTGACGATCATGAGCCGCCGCCATATGGTTTTGGATTTGAACGGTCTTTTCAGAAGTTTCAAACACAAGTTCAGGACCCGTAAGTTGGCAATCCCCAACTCCAGCCCAACAGATAGGAGATCGGCATTTACGTCCGTACAATGCCTCGAATGGTGCTGCCTTGATACTAGTGTGATAACTGTTGTTGTAGGAGAACTCCACCAACGGTAGGTGAGACTCCCAAGTGTTACCGAAATCAATCACACAAGCTCGTAGCATGTCCTCCAGAGTTTGGATTGTACGTTCCGTTTGGCCATTAGTTTGAGGATGGTATGCTGTGCTCATATCTAGACGCGTGCCTAAGGCCTTATGTAACGACTGCCAGAAACGAGAAGTGAATCGTGCATCACGATCCGAAATAATAGAAATTGGCACTCCGTGCCGAGAGACTACTTCTTTCAAGTATATTCGAGTGAGTTTATCCATTTTGTCGGTTTCTTTGATTGCTAGAAAGTGAGCAGATTTTGTTAGGCAATCCACAATTACCCATATAGTATCACATCCGGTAGGGGTTCGGGGTAATTTGGTAATGAAGTCCATGGATATTTGTTCCCATTTCCACATGGGAATTTCAGGTTGTTGTAGGAGACCAGAAGGCTTTTGGTATTCAACTTTGACATTCGCGTATGTCAGACATTTGCTCACATAGATAGCTATATCGGCCTTCATCTTTGGCCACCAATACAGTATCTTTAGTTCATGGTACATTTTATCGGAACCTGGATGAATGGAGTAACGAGATTTATGAGCTTCATCCATGATTAGTTCCCTTAAATTTTCGAACACTGGAACCCATACTCGTTCGGCGAAGTAGCGAATGCCGTCAAATTTGATCTCGAGTTGTGCTTCCATACCGCGTGTACCTTCTAGCGGTAGGTTTTCCTCTTTCTTCAAGGCTTCCAGTTGAGCACTACGGATCCTGTCAGGCAATCCAGGGTGAATAGTAAGTTGTAACGCTTGAACTCGTTTGGGTTTCGTTTCCTTTCGGCTTAGTGCATCAGCCACAACGTTAGCTTTACCCGGATGATACCGGATCGCACAGTCGTAATCATTTAAAAGTTCAACCCAACGACGTTGTCGCATATTCAACTCCTTCTGCTCGAAGATATGCTGGAGGCTCTTATGATCGGTGTAGATGGTGCATTTGGTACCGTACAAGTAATGTCTCCATATCTTAAGTGCAAAAACTACTGCTCCCAACTCTAGGTCATGAGTGGTGTAGTTTTTCTCGTGAACCTTTAACTGACGTGAAGCGTATGCGATTACCTTTTCGCGCTGCATTAAGACACAACCCAGGCCTTGAATGGATGCATCACAATACACCACAAAATCATCGGTTCCTTCCGGAAGAGCTAGAATAGGTGCATTGCAAAGTTTCTGTTTAAGGTGTTGGAATGATGACTCTTGGTTGTTGCCCCAATTATAGGCTTTACCCTTTTGAGTTAAAGCAGTGAGAGGTTGCGTAATCTTTGAAAATCCTTCGATAAAACGACGGTAATATCCAGCCAATCCCAGAAATTGTCGCACCTCAGTCGGAGTCGTCGGTGCTGCCCAATTCTTAATGGCTTCTATTTTGGACGGGTCGACATGTATCCCTTTTTCATTTACCACATGACCTAGAAACTGAACCTCTCGAATCCAAAATTCACATTTGGAAAACTTAGCATAAAGTTGCTCATGTTTAAGTAGTTCCAAAATTAGACGCAGATGTTCCTCATGTTCTTCCTCATTCTTGGAATAAATAAGGATGTCATTGATGAAAACGATAACAAACTGGTCAAGGTAAGGCTTACACACACGGTTCATGAGATCCATGAATACCGCAGGTGCGTTGGTTAGACCGAAAGGCATGACCATAAATTCGTAATGGCCGTACCTTGTCCTGAATGCAGTTTTAGAGATATCTTCTTCTCGGACTCTTAACTGATGATAGCCGGACCTAAGGTCTATTTTGGAATAGAAACTTGATCCTTGGAGTTGATCAAAAAGGTCATCAATACGAGGTATAGGGTAGCGGTTCTTGATTGTAACTTTGTTCAGCTCCCGGTAATCAATACACATACGGAACGTACCGTCCTTCTTCTTGACAAATAATACCGGAGCTCCCATGGCGATGAGCTAGGTCAAATGAAACATTTATCTAACAACTCTGGCAGTTGTGTAGATAACTGTTGTAACTCACTAGGTGCAAGTCTGTACGGTGCCCGAGCAATAGGTGTTGCTCCGGGTGCTAGATCAATTTGAAATTCGACTTGACGATGCGGCGGAAGACCAGGCAGGTCTTTGGGAAATAATTCTGGATAATCACGAACGATCGGTATGTCGTCAATCTTCTTCTCCTCATATGGCTACTCGGCGACGAGAGCCAGAATGACAATACGACCTTTACGTATATGCTTTTGTGCTTTCATGAAAGATATGATGCCCACGACAACGCCACTCTTTTCGCCTTGGACAGAAAGGGTTTCTCCTCTTGGGAGAGGTAGGCGAACAAATTTGCTCACGACAAATCATTTCGGCTTGGTTCTCAGATAACCAATCCATACCGGCAATTAGAGTGTGACTGGCATAAGGTCAATGTCAAGTTTATTACTAACCAATGCTAGTTTACATCTGCAAGAATGCGAGTTGTTTCGATTTTCTGAGTAACAGTCCAAGCAAACCGTACCAAGATATTGTCCACTTTGCCCCCGATGGGTTGCCCATCCAGGAACTCGCAGTTTTGTTTTTACCCGACGAGTTGCTCGCCCAGGCAAAACGCGTCTCAATAGAGAAGGTATCCACCTCCTAATAAGAAACGTATTGTTCTCCCCCTCAACCGATGCGGGATATTACAGTCTGCTATCTCAACAGTATACTTGGCTTTCAATAGAGTTAGAGCACTACACACTAATATGGAATTTGTGAAATCGTGCTGAGACTTCTAGTGAGACCCGCGCTTATAAAGTAAGTGTCAGTCAACGCATAGGCTAAGGAAAGAGGTTCACATGTAGGAAAGAAAAGTATAATGAAATATAGATTCCAGTGGCATAAGAGATAGGATGTATGTTTGAGAAATTGCGTTCAACAGATGGTTGGTTAGGTTAAATCTTCGTTTCCTAATGTCATTGGATCAACGGGATCATTTCGTGAAGAGAGAAATCCGTTTACAGGATTGAATATGTTGGGGTAAAATTCGAAGCTAGACTAAGAATTAGTCACAAGATGAGGTAATAAGGTCAAATGCGATCTATTGTTGGAGTGTAAGGAATAACGTGTTAGCATAGAAAGAATTTCTCAAATTCTGTGTACATAGTTGGAATCGATAAGTTTGCTATGAGATTCTATTAGAGTTTCAATCAAGATGGTTTCTGTGATCACGTTTAGATGAGTGTCTTAATTTCACTAAGACTCTTACATGAGTGAGAATAACATTGATGGATTTCATTAATGATAGTTCTATGTGTCCATAGACATCTTCAACCTGATAGTCGCGTCTATCAACTGTTGAACGAGTTTAACGATACCAACTAGTCGTTGAGTAGGTTACAAGAACTTCTACTGACAGTGGAAGTTTAAGTTTGTAGATCACTGATTAGGACCATTTATCCACACACTAGGTTTCACCAGGACTTACATGCACTTCAAATTATTATTACGTGTGCACCCGTAATGCTAATTTGCTTTGCTTGCTCACCCTTGTTCTTCCTGTCCTGTGTCATAATGTCCTTTAGGTTATATTGTTTAGTATAGAGTGTTGTCAGATATGATAAGTCATTGAAAGGAGTAGTCATCAACCATAAGTTGATCGACTAGGACTCATATCAGTATGAGTAGTCGGGAATAGGTTGATACGAGTATTCACCCGAGTTGAAACACAATACGATAGTCCAATCCAGCGGATTGTAGATGAGAACATGTAACAAACATGTACATGAAGTGCGACTTCGAGAAATGAACTAATTCATGAATACAAGTTATAGGAAGCAGCGTAGTAGCCGTCCTTTCAACTGATTCAGGATAGGGTTTGAGTATGCATTGAGCAATGCGTTCTCAAATTTGTGGTCAAACTATTCTCAACAAAATATCGACCAAAGACGCGAGCCCATGGCTCGGTAAAGTGATGACATCTGCGTGTCAATAGATTCTGCAATAATGTGTACAACGGTCTGCCTTCAGTCGGCGTATTGTTGCTAATGTGTACAGTAGGGACTCGCCTCCGACGATCCCAATTCCCAAGGAGATACGCATTAGTGCTGAGTGTCGTCCATAACATCGACCTGAGAAATCCCACCATACCCAACAGGTGATGGTGATGTAAGTGACTCCTCCGAAGGCTCCGTCTCGCTGCCCTCGAACGGGAGTGGATGATATTCTGGTGATTCCCCGAGTGTCGCCACTGGGAATGATGATGCAATGCAAATGTTGTGTCCCTCGCCAACTGAGGGTGATACGGATGGTGTTACATACCTGCACTACAATGTATGTATAGATGCTATATATATCAGGTATGAGTGTCTGTGCCGTGTAACTAATGCATGTGTACGGTTATAGTCTAGTATGCAATCCTAGTTCTCTATAACTAATGGCTCTGATACCAATCTGTCACACCCCCAATTTCAACTAACGGAGTTTTACCGTTTGGAAGGTGACACACCAGGATCTCAGTCATTAGTTACATCAAACGACACTATATGGGACTTGAAATGTCAAAACATAACAGTTCAGAGTTAATGCGGAAGCGTAAACGTTAATATGAAATCAAAAGTAATTACACGCAACAAGCGTCGAGTAATGTAATTAAATAAACTGTTTAAAGTATTTGAAATGAATGATATGACAGTAGGACTCCATGCATGTCCTAAGTGCGCAACCTGTGCCAAAGCGACCTGAGAAACATGTAAGAAAAAGTGTCAACACGAGGTTGGTGAGTTCACAGGTTTCAAGTTTACAATAAGAGTGTGTTTGCCAGATTATGTTCTTTCAATATGCATATCTATAGGTAGCTAACCTATGTTCATGTTTCACTAAAGCGCTCGCAACCGAAGCTGACTGTGTTTGTATGCCTCCTGCCAGGTCTATCAACTCTGGCACATGTGAGTAGGCTAACATTTCACCCGTTCGATATCCAATCGAGTTAGCGCGACTAACGCGGGTGGGATTTGTCAAACCCAGTAGTACTACTAAACATTACCTCGCTAAGATCCATATTAACGGTTCGAAATAAGATGAGGACTTTCTGTGATAGCATGTTACGCCTAGTCTCAACAGTGATATCATATAAAGTACCATAATCAAATAGTTGCGTCATGTTTTCTCCCCTGGCGGGAAAAACAATATTTGCTTACGTACCTGTTTCTCCCCCACGGGGAAAACAAATAAAAGTATGATAATAGGTGTTTCATGTTTGTTTCTTCCTCAACAGGAAAACAAGTAAAATACGTTTGTGTGTAAGCATGTTTCTCCCCCAATAGTAAAACAGGTAAAAAGGGGCCGTGAAACTCACCTGCGTTGCGTAGTAGGTAGTGTCACACAAGTATGAGATTTGAAATCTCAAGTGTTAGCCTGCACGGCTTACGTATGCCCTAGAATTATAAACACATAAGTTAGGGACATATGGGATTTGTGACGACGACACGGAAGATTAGAACGTCTTAACGCTTTCTAAGGATTTAAGGGTAGACGAACGTGTCTACGGAATTATATAAATTTCATAATATAATCATTAAGGGGAAAGCGTTACGTGTCGTACGTTAATAACGAATAATAAATGAATGGATACATTCTTACGTTAAAGTCGTTTACAAAAGTTAGGAAAATAATATAATTTAATATATTATTTTTAGGCTCGACAGATTAACTAAATAATCGTTTATGTGATAAAATAATAAATATTTTATTTTTAATCGAGTATATAACGTGAGTAAATAATATAACAAATATATTATTAATTGGTTTGAAATATCGCACGAGATATTTAAGCAAAGCGAAATAATATAAATATATATTATTTAGAAATAGAAGTCACGAGCTAAAAATAATATTAACATATTATTTCATACGAATTCGGGGTTGAAAATAATATAATTATATTATTTCAAAAGTGGAATTTATTAACAATTAATAGTTATAAAATCAAACCCGAGCCCACGGGTTGTTTTCCGGGTTAAAACACTTTAATATAATATTATATTAATATAACAATTTATTTTATAATTAAAATAATAGTAAAAATCGGTTTTAAAAATAAATGTGGGTGGAGAGACTCGAACCCGGGTCTCTCCCCCAATAGCACACTGACTTAACCATCTCGGCCGCTAGGCTATCGCGACATAATCCCGATCCGAAATGGTTTTATCAGTTTACAAACGGTGTTCCCCCCTTTTTCGTCGAGCCGAACCCAAACCCCCCTTGATTCCCTTGAATTCGATAGCGATTGAGCCAAATGACAAAAATGATTTTGTAAATCGGTGTCATACGACCCTGTGGACAAGTTTAATTTCAAAGATATCCAGCCTATAGTCGTAATTTCCGTTTGAACATACTAAAACCCTAGATTTAAACATGAATCAATTAGGTTTAAATCTGATGATGTTAAGTGTTGGAATCATAGGGCTTTCGTTATATTGATACCAGCGAATCTAATCATATCATTTAATTGGATTTATAAAGTTGATACGATCGAAAGCCCCAAATTGGTTTATGAACGAACCCTAGGATTGGGTTTACCTCCAATTTGATGTTAATAGCCTCTAACAGGTTAGGGCTTTTACTATATAGGTGAAAACGAAACTAGGGATGTGTTCTATTACCAGAATGGATGTCTACTTGATGGAGATCGAGCAAATGGGTTTCCGAGTTCGACGGGTTTGGTCGACGGTGTCTCTGGTTGTTCCTCCGATCGAATTGATGTGTGAATGAACTTCTAATGGATTCGTTTGAGGTGTGAAGAGGTTCGATTTCAGGATAGATGCTGGAAATAAACGAACTTGATGCGTGCATAATGAGGAGTCGACGGTTTCGACGTGAATACCCAATAATGGGGTTAAATTCGTATAAATGACTTGTTAATTGCGCTTATAATGATCGAAATGATTAATGCCACACGTTACAATCTTGAATTCGATCCGATTTCGGTTTTGGATCACTAATTTGAATCAAGAACAAGGTGGTTTGACTTTTAAAGTCAACAGGAACTCAATGTGTATAAATTTTGACTTCTCAAGTCAATGGATTCAGTTTTGGAATTTTGCGAGACTGGTCCTTGTAGTTTTAAGTTTAATTTGTAACAGAATCAGTCCCTGGGTTTGAAATTGGGTTACTAAGTTAGAAATTTAACGGAATACTTAACAGGATTGCTAACAGCGTTAACTTTGAAAAGTCGGATTGTCACAAGGTAACCAAGGATGATTTTGTATGATATAGCCATATGATGACAAAGAAAAATGATGTCATGAAAAAAAGGGAACGTTCACCCTAGACATCAGCTTGAAAGAAATGGCTCTTGTAAACCTTGGTTTTGTAAAATAAACGTTTGTATGCAATATCAGGTTTTATCCCTATTCTAATGAAATGAAATGAAACGGGAGATTCCCCATCTTTTGAAAAGATCTTGAGTTTTGAAATATTCCACTGTGTTTATAAACCTCTAATAACATAAAATAAAAAACATGTACCAATCGTTGGTCACACGCCCGGGTAGGCTGAATCCGGGGTGTGACAGGTTGGTATCAGATCCATTTGTTTCAGCATATTAGGTACTAGAAATTAGTATCTAAGCTGTAACTTGATTCTGATATTATTTGGTTTTAGCAATTAGGATACTCAGGTAAGGTATCTAAGCTTAAACCAATATAGATTGTCTGCTAAGAAAAGTAGATAGACCTTTATAATAATTAAGTGATAAAATACAGATGTCAGGAGATAACTATTACAATTACATATTCGGACAAACCGGAGAGGAAAAGTATCATCCTACAGGATCAAGAGAGGAGCCTGTAGTTGTTTCTGATGATGAATCCATGCCACAAGCTAACTCTGAGAACCTTAATGGTTCAAACTCTTCCTGGATGATGGGTAGGTCTGATTTTGAAAACTGGGGTACCGAAACACCCCCACCAACTCATCATACCAATCCTAACAAAGCAGGACCTAGGAGATCCTCCAAGCCAATGATGCTTGTACAAACTCCTACGGAGCATATACATGTATCTGCTGAAGAAATGGAGGAAGTATACCGAGAAATACCGGAAGAAGAGGAACCTAATAAAATGGAAATAAGAGATCCATACCTTTATCCTGAAGATGCACCAAATCCTTATACCTTGCCTTCAATGCTCGAAGAATATATTAATGAACCAACTGATGGTATTGATGATCCATACCATAATGTGTTTAACGACATATTATTGGTATTCGTGAACCACCTCCTTAGTATAACTATCCTTCAGCTCATCTTGGAACCCCCATAGAATTCCTTGATCATGCCCTGAGAGAAACAGACGAAGTAAAGAAGGAATCAAGACAGCTCAAGGAGAGGGTTCGTCAGCTTGAAGAAGAAAAAGAAAAGAAAAGATAAAAAGAAATAAATAATGTCACTATAATAAAGGGTAACCATCGAACCAGTATGTAGCTATTTGACAAACTGAAATGTCCTGTCTAAGGAAAGAGTGGTATATAAATCTCTTTTAGACCCGTCACTCTTTCCTGGGAATATATAAGTTGGAGGTACTACTCTGGAACGATAACCACCCTAGTGACGAATAATAAATAAAGCAAGTTGCTATTTCTTATATGTATTATAAAATACAAAGTATGAATAAAAGTATTTTAGTTTTGTCTAGATGACTGGCAAAGGAAAGGGTCCCCATTATGTTCAAAAGTATGCCCATCCTGGGAATGAATTCCAGCCTACAAATGAAACAAATCTAGAACGAAGTTCGAGATCAAGAAATACAGGAAGTACATATCGAAGCATAGAAGAATTACCACTTCCTTCAAATCCTTATGTATCTTCCATCAGTTTTCATTCTGCTCTAACGGCCACAAGCCGGAATCCTGATCATGGAGAAAATCCATATTATAATCCATACTATTATCAGGGACTAACTGAAATCCCTTATGAAAATAATAATGTTCCTAAAGGAGAAGAAAGACAAGATTCGAATAGGCCATATGAGTATTATGAGCCTACAAATGTACATATTCCATAGGAAAATGAGGAAAATTCTGATAATGATCACATAAGAACTCTTCAGGAAAGAGTAGCAGAATTGGAAAGAGAAAATCATAGATTAGCATCTGTAGACGCCCAGAATATAGCGTTAAGACAAATGCTAGAAAATGCCCGTAATCAAGGATATATGTAAATTTCTTTCCGATCTCTGTAATATGTATTCTAAATATTAATAAAATTTCTTCCTTTCAATAAAATGTCAAAACAAGAACCTTCTCATAATACAAGAGGCAAAAGCAAACGAATTCCAAATGAACATTTTGAGCAACTGCAGCAGAAATAAAGAAAATGTTGCAGAAGGAATACATGAAGCTCTTCCTAAAATTCTAAAAGCCATGGAGGAAGATAAAATGAAAAATAAATTTGCTGAATCTAAAATTTATCGTAAAGAAAATCACAGCTCAAATGGAGATAATTCGTCTGGTAGTGATGAAGAAGTTAGCAAGAAAAGAAAGAGAAAGAAGGGATGTACGTTCCGTGCTTTCTAAAGTTGTAAACCTTTGGAATATGCCGGGAATGAGGGTGCAGTTGTTGCCCTACGATGGTTGGAAAAGACCGAGTCTGTTATCTCCATCAGTAAATGTGCTGATGAAGATATGGTGTTATATGCATCAAATCTTTTCAAAGATGTAGTATTGGAGTGGTGGAACTCCATCATTCAAGCCATGGGCTGGCATAAAACATATGTTATGGAATGGGAAGAATTCAAAGAAATAGTGATCGAGCGATTATGTCCCATCAATGAAAGGGAAAGAATTGAAACAAAAATTTTGAATCTTCGTTTGGAGGGAACTAAACATCAGGAGTATGTCTCAAAGATGTTCGAATATGCTCGTTTAGTTCCACACCTCTTAACCCCTGAACCCAATCTAATCAAAAGATATATTTGGGGTCTTGCTGAAGATATCAGGGATATGGTCAAGACTACTATGCCTCAGACCATAGCATCTGCCGTGTAGCTAGGAGAAATCCTAACTGACGGTATGATAAGAAAACAAGAAAAAGGAAAGGCGAGAGAACTGGCAAAAAGGGGTACGGAGAATCAGAAAAATAATTCTCCCTGGAAGAAGAAAAATCAACCTGCCAAAGGAGGATTTAATCCTTCCATCCCTGAATACAAATCTGCAAGAAGAGGCATACCGAAGAATGCTTCTTCAAGAAATACTATTGTCATTTTTGTAAGCAGAATGAGCATGTCTTTGAAAATTGCCCAAAGAAGAAGAACAAATCCTGTTTCAATTGTGGAGAGACTGGCCATTTTAAATCACCTTCCTAAAGCTTACTTCAGCAGGATCTAGTGGAGCAAAGGCCAATAAAGGAAACAAGAAGAATGTACGAGCTTTCGTACTTAATACTCGTGATGCTGTAGCTGTTCTAGATGCAGTCACTGGTACATTCCTCATTGACAATATTTATGCTAGAGTATTATTTGACTCTGGTGCAAATTTAAGTTTTATAGATTATAAATTATGTGATCTATTAAACAAGCCCTTAGTTCCACTAGATAAGATTTATGAGGTAGAAACGGCCGAAGGAAATCTAGTTAAAATCTCAGAATCCTTAGAAAAATGTGCTATCACAATATTTGGACACATCATACCTGTACGATTAATGCCCATGACATTAACATGATTTGATGTTGTCTTAGGAATGGATTGGTTAGCCAGTAACCAAGCCCATATCCTTTGTGATAAAAAAGTCATAGAAATTTTTACTCCTTCTGGAAAATCAATAACTATCTATGGTGACAAACAAAACCAACCCCTAGGAATTATTTCAATATTGAAAGCAACTAAAAACCTTCAGAAAAGATGCATTGCATACTTGGTTCAAATTTCTGCCAGTACAAAAGAACGGAAGATTGAAGATGTACCGGTAGTAGCTGATTATGCAGATGTATTCCCAGATGAATTGCCAGGTATACCACCCGAAAGAGAAGTAAAATTTAAAATCAATCTTGTACCAGGAACGACACTGATTGCCAAAGCTCCTTACCGATTAGCTCCTACAGAAATGAAAGAGCTAAAGAAACAATTGGATGGATTACTGGAGAAAGGATTCATTCACCCAAGTTCATCTCCTTGGGGTGCTCTAATTCTTTTCGTTAAAAAGAAAACATTACAATGCGGATGTGCATTGACTACCGGGAGCTTAATAAAGTAACGATCAAAAATCGTTATCCCCTTCCTAGAATCGACGATTTATTTGATCAATTACAAGGCGCTTGCCATTTTTCAAAAATAGATCTTCGATCAGGTTACCATCAACTGAAAGTTCAACAAGAAGATATTTCTAAAACTGCTTTTCGAACCAGATACGGACGTTATGAGTTCACGGTTATGTCGTTCAGACTTACTAATGCTCCTGCGCATTTATGGATATGATGAATCGTATCTGTAAGCCCTACCTAGATAAATTTGTTATTATCTTCATTGACGATATACTTATTTATTCTAGAAATGTGGAAGGTCATGAAAATCATCTCAGAACAGTGCTTGAACTTCTGAGAAAGGAGAAATTGTATGCAAAATTCTCTAAATGTGAATTTTGGCTTAAAGAAGTACAATTTCTGGGTTATGTAGTGAATGCGGAAGGTATTCAAGTAGACTCATCCAAGATTGAAGCTATATCCAAATGGAAAATTCTAAAACTTCCATCCGAAGTCCATAGTTTCTTAGGTCTTGCCGGATACTACAGACGATTTATTCAGGATTTCTCTAAAATTGTAGTTCCTCTAACTACTTTGACTCGTAAAAATGTAAAGTATGAATGGGGAACAAACCAAGATGAATATTTCCAAACTTTATGTAGGTCCCTCGGGTGTCTCAGATCGTCACATGCAAGTGTGTTCCTGGTCGAACCGGGTGCGGAATGCCCGTGACTAGGTGGAGTATCAATCAACACAATGTAAACCGATAACAAAGACAAAAGATACTTTCAAATTCGTCTATTGATAATCACATCCGGTTACAGAGAGAATGAGTGCGTACATACATTCTGTCACTAACAACTATATATACTAGACCTATTGCCTACGCACTTAGCAAGTGCGCAGGGCTTAACTCATGCGTACTTAGGAAGTACGCAGACTTTGTTCTTGCGTACTTTCTAAGTACGCAGGATATACATCTTGTGCACTTACTAAGTGCGCACAACACTTAACAAAGACAACTACAACAACAAGTACCTATGAACATGATTACAACTCGATAAACCAATACATACAGACGCTGACATACAAATACATAAAGACATTACATAAGTAAAAACAATCTTCAGAGTGCTTGTCACAAGAACTGCTTCAACAAACTCCCCCTTGATAGCAACTCTAGAGATGTCTACAGTCTCTAACAGCTTCAGAGTGATGGTCACAAGAATTGCTTCAACAAACTCCCCCTTGACAGCAGCTCTGGAGATGTCTACAGTCTCTAACAGCTTCAGAGTGATTGTCACAAGAATTGCTTCAACAAACTCCCCCTTGACAGCAGCTCTGGAGATGTCTTTAGTCTCTTATGCAGGTAGTATTTGTCTAACAACATTGTATCATAGGTTCCCCAATGTTAAAATCTGTGAGCTCAAGGACGACTATGTCAAATTTGAGCTCCGTGAAACTGACGCCAGCATGGCTAACGCGCTCCACGTCAGTAACTCAAAATGACGTATATAGAAAGATTCAGGAAGGAATCCCTAAATAGTCCTATTCTTCCTACTCTTAGTCTCATGTTCAGGAACATACTTGTTGTCTGAATTCTTTCATCTTTGTCTTTTGGAGGATGACTCGGGAAGGGAAACCTTCGCCATTCTCCGTGGGTGTGTTTGGTCTGGTGCATCATCAGAGTCAAATGAATCAGATTCAGTCGCCTCAGAATCTAACTCTTCAGCACCATCTCCTCCTTCTTCTTCATCACCGCCATCACCAGCCATCTCTTCAATAACATAAGATATACAACATTAGATCAAACAGAATCAATGGTATAGAACAAGACATGACAAAGTATAACACTTGCATATTGAACCGAATTTCAGACTTATAAAAATTTATGAGTTACACTTCCTGCGTACTTAACAAATACGCAGGAAATTGTTCTTACGTACTTAGTAAGTACGCAGAAGCTAATTCTTGCGTACTTAATAACGCAGGAACTAACACTTATAACTTTTACAATAATCCAAAATCAAGAGATTTAAAGTTTTAGATGATGATTTCAGTCACCACAATGTCGAAAAACTTGTTTAAGACTCATGGGACCAAAACCAACATCAATGCAAAGCTAAACCCAGGTCATTTGGACCTAACCTCGGTCCAACGTAAAACCACGGACACCAAGGGGTCAAACCCAAAATCAAGAGCAGTTAAGGATGAATTTAGAATACAAGAGCTTCGATTGATGATCATAAACTAGTTTTAGGGCTTAATTTCACTTAAAAACACCCAAAACCGGTCTAAATTTCAATACCAAAACCCTAAGCTCGCAAGTTCAAGAAATCGGTCCTCAACAAGAGATTTAGCAGATGAAATGGTCCAATATTCTTACCAAATGATAGAAAGGTGAAGATGAAACTATGATCGGGATGAAAAAATCGGATTAGAAACACACGAAAATTTGAGTGAAATCAGAGCAGGGAGTATACATAGTGTAAAGAGTTTGAATGAGATGAACTGAGAGAAATTTCTAACACTTGTATATATACCCACACATTCGGGTCTTGCGTACTTAACAAGTGCGCAAGACTTAACTCTTGCGTACTTAGCAAGTACGCAAGGTTTAATTCCTGCGCACTTAACAAGTACGCAGAAACCCTTGTGAAATCCAATTTCAACTCAAATTATGAAGAATGTCAAGTCAAATAACGAACCTGATAAAAACATTCAATCAAGAGGTTTCAAAAGCAATTCAAGGAAGTTAAACACAAATATTGTTTTGCATTTTTGATAATAATTGAACTGTACATAAACTTAAAAACTTTTTAAGCTTTTCTGAATGAAGATAATATGCACACGAATATACACACAAGCTATTTTTGGGTCAAAGTCATGAGAAGAGGATCATATCAGGCTATTGTAAGCAAAAATGATACATAATAAACATCAAAGAATATGGGATCATGTCATGGATTACTACTTATTCATACGTAATATGCAATATAAACAAGTAAATTCAAGTTGTTAATATTATAAGATTTGAAACCATAAACATCTTTACATCATGTTCTTGTGTGTTAAGGTACTTAATTATAAGATATACAACGTGTACACCACAGTTATGCTACATAAATTTAAATTGCACTATCTCAAGGCATCTAATATTTTCCCAAAGATTTTCTAAATTTCCAGAATGAGGCTACATCAATTAGCACAGGAAAAATCAAACAGAATCCATATGGATTATCAGGAATCATAAGATTCAGAATCGAGTAATTCATTTGTCTTGGTTTGATTGGTTTTTCTTCTGTGAATAGTGTTTGAGGATTTAGGTAAGGGGATCCAACTTTTATCTGGATTTGAATTCAATGAATCAGGAGTGATTCAAGGGTTAATACACGCTCAACGGTTGATGTCAAGACATATCTTGATTCAATCTCTCATTGCATACTTGTTAGTATGGGCAGTGAGATGAACCACATTAATTGTGCTAACGACCTAACCCGAAACTGGTCTCAGAAGAAAATAATTGCCAAAATCTAACATCCTGTATCCGATAGTGATCTTTTGCATTCTTTTACGCACACACACGAGCAAACATGGGTTCAAATCACAGTTGTAGTATTGATTTAATTTCCACCCTACTAATGATTCAAAGATGCTTATAGCCTACTGACAATTCAAATTACTTGTAAATAAGCAGATTAAAAACACAACAATTTAAACAATCAAGTAAGCATGACGCAATCATTTCCCATATGTGCAGTCTAGGACGTTTAGATCATTTCTGATGTACTATCATTTCCTCTTTTCTCAAGAGAACTTTGAAATTTTCTGGTTTTCTATTTTGTTTAGATTTTTGTAAAATATTTGAAAATTAAAAGAACTATACAAAAAACTTAAAAGAAATAAAATTTAACTTTCATGAATTGAATTGATTTAAGAAAAACAAGTTTTCACTCTGGATTGAACATCCTTAGTGAAAAGGTCAGCAAAGTTGTCATCCGTGTGAACCTTTACAAGTTCAATGAGATATTTTTCAGCACAATCACGGATGAAATGGTGGCGATTTTCAATATGTTTAGTTTTGGAATGTTTCACCGGGTTGTTTGTGATGGACATGGTGGCATTGTTGTCAATGAACAGTGGAGTTCCAGTGAAGTTTAAGTCGTAGTCTCTCAATTGCTGCTGAATCCACAATATCTGAGAACAACCGCTTGCACAGCAATATACTCTGCTTCACATGTTGAGACATAAACCGTTGACTGCTTCTTACACTACAAGGAAACCAGCCTGTCTCCCAAGAATTGACATCCACCTGAAGTTGATTTTCTATCGAGGTTACAACCGCCATAATCTGAATCATTATAGGCTTTGATGTCAAATGACTACTGCTTTGAGTACCAAAGACCCAATCGGGGTTTCCCTTTCAAATATCTGAATATCCTCTTTACAGCTATCATATGAGACTCCTTTGGTTGTGACTGAAACCTTAAGCACAAACATACAACAAACATTATGTCGGGCCTTGAAGCAGTGAGATACATGAGATAACCAATCATCCCACGGTACAAAGTACAATCCACATCCTTTCCATCTTTGTCTGGATGCAAACCGTGATTGACAGGGATAGGTGTGCCATAAGTACTGCTATCATTTAACTTGTATTTTGACAAAACGTCCTGCACATACTTAGTTTGATGTAGATAGATGCCATCCTCTTTTTGACTGACTTGCAGACCCAGGAAAAACGATAATTCACCCATGTTGCTCATCTCAAACTTGGACTTCATCACCTGTTCGAATTCCCTACACATCTCTTCATTTGTAGACCCAAAGATAATGTCGTCGACATACACTTGTACGAGTAGAATATCACCTCCTTCTTTCCGAATGAAGAGGGTCGAGTCAATCTGTCCACGGCCGAAACCATTTGACAGTAGATGTTTTGATCACGTCTCATACCATGCCCGAGGTGCTTGATGAAGACCATAAAGTGCTTTGTTGAGCTTATACACTTTATTGATATTATGCGGATCTTCAAAGCCGGGAGGTTGAGTGACATAGACCTCTTCATGAACTTTTCCATATAGGAAAGCACTCTTCATATCAATTTGATAAACCTTGAAGCCGACATAGGAGGCATAAGCCAGAAGCAGTCGAATGGCCTCAAGTCTAGCAACTGGGGCATATACTTCATTGTAATCCAAGCCCTCTTGTTGATAAAATCCTTGAACAACCAACCTTGCTTTATTCTTCACTACGACATGACGATCATCCGTTTTGCACTTGAATAGCCATCTGGTTACAATTGGTTATACGCCTCTTGGCAAGTCAACTAAATCCCACACATGCAACTTTTGGAATTAGGACAGTTCATCTTGCATCGCCTCAATCCGGCAGTTGTCAGCGAGAGCCTCCTTCATATTCTTCGGCTCCAACTGGGACACGAATGCAGCATGCAAACATGTTTCCATGATACCAGTGTCAAGTATCTCAGCGTACAAACTAGTGTTCTCAGCAATGGTTCTATGACGAGTCTGAACACTGACATGAGGATCACCAATAATGTTGTCAATTGGATGATTCTTATGCACTCTCATATCTGGTATGAGTTGTTCCTAGAGATTTGTGTCTAGATTCGTGCTCAACTCCCACATATTCTGTGATCTAGAGGACGATGATTCAATGTTGATTGGATCAGCTGTAGCTTCATTTCCTACACGAGTGTTAGGATTAGCTGGAGCGTCATTTCCACCAACATGGACAACTTCAACGTCTTCACTATCATGAGTTCCAGATGCAGATGCAACATTAGAATCGGGAGTTACAATAGGTACAGTGGCATGGGTTGAGTAGTTGGAGTCATCGCCGCCATTAAATAAATCGTACACATTTGCGGCATCATCAGCAGATAAATCAGGAAGGTTGAAAGACTTGAATATCGCATCATAATCGAAACCCCAAGCTGGACCAGTTGGTTCTGGTGGAATGCTGTGTTTGCTGCAATCCACTTCGAACCATTCCTCGACAGTACGAGTTCCTATATTGTACACTCTCTTGCATGGTGAATTGGCAACATATCCTAAGAAGATGCCTTCCACTGCTTTTGCATGAAATTTAGATTTTCGATCCTTGTATTATAGCAATAAGGAACAAGGACTACCAAAAGGAACTAGGTAGACAAGGTTGGGAGGTCGATTGTTGATAAACTCATAGCAGGTCTTGTTATGCCTTTTCACAACCAGAACTCTGTTCAAAACATGACAAGCTGTATTTACTGCTTCTGCCCATAAAGTTACAGGAAGCTTTGCATCTGACAGCATTGTCCTTGCAGTCTCGATCAAGGTTCTGTTCTTCCTTTCTGCAACTCCGTTCTGCTGAGGTGTGTATGGGGCACTAAATTCGTGATGGATACCCTTTTTGAGACAAAAGAGCTCCATCAAATTATTCTTGAATTCAGTTCCATTATCATTCCTTATTCTTCTAACCTTCAACTTGTAAAGAGATTCCAAGCTCAGGATCAGGTATTGAAGAATGTTAGCGGTCTCGTCCTTTGTACCTAAAAAATGCACCCAATAAAAACGTGAGAAATCATCAGTTACAACTAGACAGTATGACTTCCCTCCAATACTCCTGATACTTATGGGGCCAAACATATCCATATGTAATAGCTCCAAAGGGGTATCGATAGAGTTTTGGAGCTTGGGCTTGTGAGACTTCCGTTGTTGTTTGCCTTTTTTACAAGGCACACGGTCATCTGTAACGGAAAATCTCAGCTTAGGAACACCGGTTACCAAACCGTTTCGGACAAGATGATTCATTTTTCGATAAGAAATGTGTCCGAGTTTCCTATGCCATAAGATTGAGTCAAGCTCTGTCGCTTTGGTAAGCAAACAAGTAGCAACTGAAGATGTGGTTTTCGCCACACTCATGTCGATATGATAGGTATCATTCGTTCTTGGCGCACGCATCAAAATCCAGTCTTCATGAACCTTAAACCTAGGTTTGAGAATCATGCATTCAGATTTGTCAAACATGACTGAGTACTCCTTATCACACATCTGAGAAACACTCAACATGTTATGCTTTAGCTGCTCGCAGTAGTTGACGTTGTCGAAGCTAACACAACCATTTAAAACCACGTCTTGACAAGTAATATTGCCGCCCTTCTCGCCTGCAAAGGCCACATAGCCGCCTCTGAATGGTTTTACATCTTGAAGCAGGGCCATGTTGCCTTTCATGTGCCGGGAGCATCCACTATCTACATACCAACGATTAGAGATAGTTCCCTTCGGATGTCCCTGCACGAGTCACAAGAAATTAATTAGATTTGGAGACCCAAGCCATGGTGGTCTTGGGTCGTCTGTCTTTCTCAAAATAAACTACTTCAATTAATTCACAGTCGTGACTGTAAAAAATGGGTGAATCTTTAGAAGACTTGGGACCAGGAGATTGAGAACTTTTAGATGTTTTGTTCCAGGACCTTTTCTTTTGTTTTACTGGAACAGTCGGCTTACATTCAGTAACACCAGGTGAACTAGTAGAAGCTTCACCTGATTGAATTCCAGCCAGTTGTTCCAGCTTCCTCAATCTCTTGTTCCTTCTTCTCTTATGTGACTTAGAAAGATTAATCACAGGTTTCTCACCAGTTGGTGCACTACCAGAGGTAGACACACAGGGTTTAGCAGGTTGCTTTTCCCTTTTTGGAACAGATGGCTTAGCCTCAGATGTGATCTTTGGCTTCCCCATAGGTTTCACCACATTCTTCTTTGGACTTTTTTGCTGTTTCACTGGTGGTGACTTGGGGAGAGCAGCTGGTTGTGAAACAACTGGCTGTTTCCCTTGGTTCTTATTCGGGCAGTTCACAATGATGTGACCAATTGTACCACATTGAAAACAGGTTCTCCTCTCTTTGTAAGTCCTCATGTAAGGCTCATTTGATTTGACATTTGATGACTCAGCATGATGAACAGGAGAAGTTGTTTGGTGAACAGTAGTTTGACTTGATGGAGATTGGTTTTTGGGAATATAATACTTTTGCATATTTTCTTGGTAGCCAAGCCCGTAATGAGCTGAAAAAGCTTCCTTTTTAACTTGATTAATGTTTTTATATCCCCCATAAAGCATCGTTTTTAATTTTTCATTTGATTTAATGATATCTAGTTCAGTTAAAATACAATTATCACGATCAATGACAATGTTTTTCTTTACTTTATGTTCACCAAGCAACTCCTTGGAGACTACACCTTCAGGGCAGGTGTTCTCAGACCCATCATCAGAAGTAGTGAAAAACTCTTCATCAGATGCGGAGTCAGCCTTACTTGAGGAATCATCCTTGTTAGAGGAATCATCCTGACTTGAGGACTCATCAAGGCAAGACATATCAATGTCAATTAATCCGTTGAAAAATTTCCCGCTTACTGGTGGAGGAATGGCATTAGTACACAGCCCTAATCCATTCACTTGTCTTACTACAAACTCGTAGTGTTCCACCACAAACCGAGAATTTTTCAACTTCTCAATATTGCCTTTCAAATGCAAGATCTCATTTTGCAGTTTGGTGATCTCATTGTTTCTCTTTTCCAATCCCTTGTAAACAACATCCAAATGAAACTGTTGATCACTGATTTTAAGTGAATAATCACGTTTATCTTTCTTCAAAGTTTCAATTGAATCTTTGTATCATTTTTCGTTTTCTTTGTATCTTAAAGCTGTAATACGAAGGGGTTCGACTTTGTCCTGAAGCTTATAATTTTCATCGTTTAAGCTCACACATTTTGAACAAGAAATGACAGTAAAAGAGTTAGAATCTACCTCATTTGATGAACATGATTCCTCTCCAATAGCCATGAGGGCAACTGCAGTTGTAGACTCTTCATGGTCAGCCACAGAAGCTTCCCGTTCCTCTGCTTCCATCATCTCCATGATCTCAGCCATGAGACCAACCTGTGTTTGAGCAATAATGGCATCCTCCAGATGAACACCCCAATCAAAGCTATCGCTCTGTTGAGATACCAAAGCGTTGGACGTACCACCTTGACTTTGATTGCGGTTATTGGAGTTGTTGTACCCTTGACTATTTTCTTGGCTAGGTCTGGTGAAACCTGAGGCCGATGCTTTGTCCTTTTGACATTCACGAGCAAAGTGTCCAAAATTATGACACTTATAGCACTTGGCTTTGGATTTATCAAAACCAACCTTGGCATTTGAATGCTCACCAATGAACTTTCTTCCTGTTCTGTTCAGGAAACGCTTGGCTCTTCTCAAGATCATGGCCATATTCCACTGAATATCCATGTCCTCCATATCGTCCGGATCCACCTGATTAAAGTATTCTTCTATAGTTTCAGGATCCGTTAGCTTGCCTCCAATGAAGTTTTCATAGGCAAGCATGCAGGATGAAAACAAATCCACATGATCTTCAGCTATCTTGGCTATTGCAGATTGGTTAGCTGAAGATGTGGGAGAAGGATTTCTTGAGGAATTCTGATGATGAGATCCAGATCCAGATCCAGATGCTGTATAGCAAGCATGACCACTACAAACTTTTGAATTATCCTCCTCGTGAGAGTTCCCTGAGAAAAAGACAATTCCAGAACCCGATGACTTGGCTGTGGAAGACGTCCCAAAATACATAGAAGGTTCTTGTATTTGAGGTCTCCCTGAGCTCTCTTTTCGTTTTAGGTTTATATCATGTGGTTGAACCTTTCCGATTGCTTCATCAATAGTCATCTCATAAAACTTTGAGTTCTCTCTCATCAAGGTAGTGTACATCTCAAATTTTGGTGGTAGGGCATCTAGAAACTTCTCAACTAACTCCTCATTTGGATAGATGAGGTCAAAAGCTTTCAGCTCTGTTTGCAGATGATAGAATCTAGAGATGAGCACATCTATGGATTCATTCTTCAGATATCTGAAGCACTCATACTGCTTCCTAAGAAGATCTCTCTTACTCTTCTTGATGTCGCTGTTTCCATCGAATCTCTTCTGCAAAGCCTTCCAGATATCCTTGGAGTTATCGTATCCTCTAAAGCTGTGAAATAACTCCCTGGTCAAGGCCATTGTAATAGATCCGTGTGCCTTCTTCTCTCTATCATACACTTTCTTTTCTTCTTCATCAAGTTTGGAGATAGGCTTGGGAACTTCCACATCAAGATATGTATATGTGTGATGCTTATAACCCTCAAGAATGGGTATCCATAATGAAGAATCGGTATAAGAAATATAGTGTTCAAAACGTGCTTTCCAGTTTAAGTAATCATTTACATTAAGCAGCTTAGATGGTTTCTGTGGGGTTCCAATCTCGTTATCATAATTAAGCAGGTTACCAAGATTCTGAAGATTTGCCATAGGGTAAAACTTAGTCAAAAACTCAGAAAGTCAATACAATTTGCGCACTTAAGAATGGCCTTGCGCACTTAAGAAACTGTTCTTGCGTACTTGAGATTTCCTCTTGCGTACGCAGGAGTAAATGTTAAGTACGCACGAGGCAAAGTTAAGTATGCACAAGAATGATCTTGCATACTTGTCAAATACGCACGAAGACTGTCCTTTTAGCCAAAAAGGGTAAGTACGCATGTCACCTTTTCACCTGCTCTCACCAACTTTTTCCGATCGCCGGAAATACCTCAGATCTTCAAATTTTGAAGATATGAACAAATTGATCAAGCCAAAAGGTTAGAAACTTGTTTCTAACAAACCCTTGATGATCAAAAGACTCAAACAAAAAAGAAAAAGGTCGGATTTTGAAGGATTTTTGCTTTTAAAATAGCGCTCAAGAGCTACCTCTATTTTATCACAAGAATCACAAAAATCAGTCACTTTTCCTTGTAGAAAGGCTGTGGATCGTGTCGAAAATGCTCCTAGCACACTCACAACACTCGAAATCAAGAGCAAAAGCTCTGATACCACTTGTAGGTCCCTCGGGTGTCTCAGATCGTCATATGCAAGTGTGATCCTGGTCGAACCGGGTGCGGAATGCCCGTGACTAGGTGGAGTATCAATCAACACAAAGTAAACCGACAACAAAGACACAAGATACTTTCAAACTTCGTCTATTGATAATCACAGCCGGTTACAGAGAGAATGAGTGCGTACATACATTCTGTCGCTAACAGCTATATATACTAGACATGTTGCGTGCGCACTTAGCAAGTGCGCAGGGCTTAACTCATGCGTACTTAGCAAGGACGCAGACTTTGTTCTTGCGTACTTGCTAAGTACGCCGGATATACATCCTGCGCACTTACTAAGTGCGCACAACACTTAACAAAGACAACTACAACGAAAAGTACCTATGAACATGATACAACTCGATAAACCAATACATACAGACGTTGACATACAAATACATAAAGACATTACATAAGTAAAAACAATCTTCAGAGTGCTTGTCACAAGAATTGCTTCAACACTTTAAAAGAAATTTGCCAGAAGGCAATGAAGACTTTATAACGGCCTAGGTTGTGTGTTAATACAAAGAAACAAAGTCATTGCCTATGCATCTCGTCACTTAAAAACTCATGAAAAGAATTATACAACTCATGATCTAGAGTTAGTTGCATTAATTTTTGACTTGAAATTATGGAGACAATATCTCTGTGGAGTTAAATTCATAGTTTATACTGACCATAAGAGTTTGAAATATATCTTTGGTCAGAAAGAACTAAACACGAGACAAAGGCGATGGTTAGAGATCTTGAGTGACTATGATTGTGAAATATGTTACCACGAAGGTAAGGCAAATGTTGTTGCAGATGCCTTAAGCAGAAAAGAAAGGGAAAACCCAAACGGGTTCGTTCTCTCAGACTTGAACTTCGTATTGATCTCTTGTCTCAAATAAAAGATGCTCAACATTCTGTTCAATTAGAAGAAGATTTAGAACAAGAATGAATGGAGAGTATGATTAAACAGTTAGTAAAAGGAAATGATGAATTACTTCGAATGAATAAAAGATTCTGGGTCCCGATCACCGGAAATCTTCGAGAAAGAACACTCGAAGAAGCTCATAAATCAAAATATATGATGCACCCAGGAAGTGATAAAATGTATAAAAATCTGAGGGATAACTACTGGTGGATTGGTATGAAGAAAGATATTGCAATATATGTTGCAAAATGTCTTACTTGCACTCAGGTAAAGGCAGAACACCAGAAACCTTCTGGTTTATTGCAACAATTAGAAATTCCAGTCTGGAAATGGGAATTGATAACAATGGATTTTATCACCAAACTTCCTTGAACTAGTCGGGGAAATGATACTATCTCGGTTATCAATGACCGATTGACTAAATCTGCCCATTTTCTCCCAATGAAAGAAACCTTCAGTATGGATAGATTGGCTCGTCTTTATATAGATGAAATCATATCTTTACATGGTGTGCCATTATCCATAGTGTCAGATAGAGATAGTCGTTTTACATCTTGATTCTAGCAAAGTTTCTAAAAAGCCATGGAAACTCGTCTAAACTTAAGCGCTGCCTATCATCCACAAACATATGGGCAGAGCGAGAGAACAATTCAGACCTTAGAAGATATGCTACGAGCATGTGTGATAGACTTAGATGGTAGTTGGGATGATCATCTACCCCTAATAGAATTCTCATAGAATAATAGTTATCACACAAGCATTGAGGCGACACCTTTTGAAGCCTTGTATGGAAGGAAATGCCGAACTCCTGTATGCTGGGCTGAAATTGGAGAAAACCAATTGTCATGTCCTGAACTTGTTCAAGAAACAACTGACAAGCTTAAATACAAGATCGATTAAAAGCAGCAAGAGATAGACAAAAGAGTTGTGCTGATAAAAGAAGGAAGCCACTAGAATTTAAAATTGGAGACAGAGTGTTATTGAAAGTATCGCCTTGGAAGGGTATTGTCCGATTTGGAAAGAAGGGTAAACTAAGTCCTCGATTTGTTGGAACCTTCAAAATAATAAAACGAATTGGACCAGTGGCTTATCAGTTAGAATTACCAGAAGAAATAAGTGGAATACACAACGTATTCCATGTATCAAATCTTCGCAAATGTCTAGCTGATGAATCTCTAATAATGCCTTTGCAAGATATAGAGGTAAATGAAAAACTAAGATTCATAGAACAACCTCTACAAATAGAAGATCGTCAAACTAAAAAGTTAAAGAAGAAAAGATTAAAGCTTGTTAAAGTCAAGTGGAATTCTAGACGGGGTCCTGAATACACTTGGAAATTAGAGTCAGAAATGAAGAAGAAGTATCCGCAACTGTTTCAGTAATCTCAAGGACGAGATTTTTCAAAAGGTGAAGAGAATGTAACATTTGTAAAAAATTTTTTTTGCCAAATATTATAAAATATAAGTTAAGGGACTAAAAGTGTAATTTTATAAAAGATCAAGAACCAAAAAGTGAAAAACTTCAAATTCGGGCGGTAATGGACCGTCACAGTCCGTTATGAGTTGGCCACGCGTGTAATGATGGTGCGCCACGTGTCCGGTGACTAATGGCTCAATTCTGACGCGTGTAAACCCTATGATGGACCGTCACGGCCTCGTAACGGTCCGTCACGCCGCAATTCAACCTGTCACAATTGTAACGGACGTCACCTGCCATAACGGTTCGTCACAGCCGCCAATTTTGTGTATAAATAGCAAGCTCGGGTTTAAGCAATTCTCACACATAAATTAGATATTCCAGAGCTAAAAACACTAAGTCCACTTTCACAAACCATTCCCGCTCGTACGTTTAAATTCATGAGGTGTCGGTACGCGTTAAAGAAGTCTGAGAAGCTAGGAAACGCTCATTTAGAGAATCCAAGATGGACGAGCTAAGCAGAGACGCTGCTCATTACGACACTCACCCTAGAAACCTACTAAGCCGAGACTCTGTCAAGGTGAATACTTGTATTTTTATAAAATGATTTCAAAACTGAAAATGGTTTTGATTATGATTATGATTTGACTTGAATGAATTAATACAACCATTGGTTGCATAAGGTGATTTACTATATAGCAGTCACCCCATAGAGTCACGTATATATACACGTGTTACAGATGAGACGCTGTAACAGGGTTAGGGGTTGAACCCTTGGTTGTTATGAAAGACCTATCGCTTGAGGCGTTAGGCAGAATATTGAATAAACGTAAAATCATATCCAAGGTCCCTAGTGTGGCTGGTGGTTAGAAAGTTGACTGTGTAAATTGACCATAAACTATGGGAAAATTGTTCATTTATTCACGTTTGTCAGATTATGATTCCAATATACTTGTATTCACTAGTTTTTACTAATAAAATATTTTTAAACGTTTTACAGGTAACCAAGGATTATTTTGTATGATATAGCCATATGATGACAAAGAAAAATGATGTCATAGAAAAATGATGTCATGAAAAAAGGGAACGTCCACCCTAGACATCAGCTTGAAAGAAATGACTCTTGTAAACCTTGGTTTTGTAAAATAAACGTTTGTATGCAATATCAGGGTTTATCCCTGTTCTAATGAAATGAAATGAAACGAGATATTCCCCGTCTTTTGAAAAGATCTTGAGTTTTGAAATATTCCGCTGTGTTTATAAACCTCTGATAACATAAAATAAGAGACATGTACCAATCGTTGGTCACACGCCCGGATGGGCTGAATCCGGGGTGTGACAAGAGGCGAGTACAACCTAATGAAACGGAGAACCGCATGGCGATCTTGTTGATCTTCTGTCGCCAATAGTCTTCATCTGAGAATTGTTTCTAGTAGTTTCTTAGAAGCAAACAACAGCTCCCTCTGATCCTCACTCTGATCCTCACTCACCAAAGCCTTTTGAACGCCATCAAGGGGCTAAGTCATGGTGATCCAAAATTAACTCCCCGAGCCACTAAAGATTTTAGGAATGGGAATTTTAGCAATTTAATTGAAGACATAACGAGGTAATATGTGATATTGGAGGGGTTCTTCATGGTTGAAAATGCCAGGAAGGCTATAAAGATTGATGAGCATGTAATGGACAGCCTCACAACCTCCTGCTTAATGATGTATTTTATGCTTTATAGAGTTGCTTTCGTAGGTCGATGTAGGGGTAAAACACACCCCATACCCTACCCTAACCAAAATGGAAGGAGATGGCGTTCAGAAGACTTTGGAGAGTGAGGATCAGAGGGAATTGGTATTAGGGATGGAACCCAGTGAAGTCCCTTTGATAACCTTCGATATAGGGACGGAACCCATCGAAGAGACTACGCATTCATTAAACGTGGCAAGACAGCAAGCTTTTAATGAAGCAATGAAATCTCACATTAGTCTAATACATAGCTAGAAGTCATCAGTCAAGAAGAGGAAAAAGATCCTCTTGGCCAACGATTAGTTACCGTTAACAAGACGTGCCTAGGGAGGCGCCACCGACAGTTTTGCTGGAAATGGTACGAGCATTAAATGCTTGATAAGAACACTCTCGCTAGGTAAAAGAAAACTCAAGTATATGTATCCCCACAACGAATCAAAGGGGGTCACTCTCTCAACTCTTCACTCAACCACCACTTGAACTTAGCATTTTTACTCTCATTTGTTAATCTTTGGGCTCGAATGAATTCCTATCCTCACGCCGGAAGTTGGTCGTAGAGACACCCCAGGGTCCCCTATGGCGAGACTAAGAATGGTCTATTTTGTAGGACATCTTTCAGTGATACAGAAATGAGCAACCTCTATCCATCACCCAGTCGTGCGGACATTGGCACCATCCGTGGGACATTTTACGTCCAAAAAGCTTTGAGAACTTTGATGCGTGTCGTGTTTAGTTATATATATATATATTTGTTTTTGAAAAGGTTTAACGAGATCAGGTTTTAAATTTATAAAATGATAAATACTTAAACTTAAACCACACACAATAAGCAAGTGTACCTATCGCATCGTAATATAGTTTAGGTAAGAACTAAGTATCAAACCATTGGACACGGTCGAGTTCCAATACTCAACATTTTTTATTGTTTAGCCGGTTTAATTAGTGAGTGAGTTTTGTGTGCTTGTGAAGCAGAAAAGTAAATTATAGAAAAGTAAATGACGTTAAAGTAAATAACATAAAATGTAAAATGTGTGTGAAGTGTGTAACAGAAATGTAAATAACATAATAGTAAATAACAGGAAAGTAAATAACTCGAGAATAATCAGATCACAATGAGTATTCCTTTGGGCTTTGAATCCGTTTGGTATATGATAATGTTATGTTAACTAATCCGGTGGTATGACTAATACAAATATGTGAACGGTACACCGCTAGAGCCTCATTCTCACAACATTTGGTTCATGGATTATGCCCTTTAATAATAAAATAGTAAGACTCTCAGTCAAGGACATCATTACCATCAACTCGTTAATAGATCTGTACATTCGTATGCTTAAGATTTATCTCCGAGTTGGTTTAAAACATCAAACTTAAACACCTTTTTTTTATTATTAGACTTTGTTCACGGGGATGCGATGCAACAATGGGACCATGTATAAAGACGTACCGTTCCCAACGTGAGTTCACGAACTCTTGGTTTCATAACAAGCTCGTATAAAGACGTACGATCTTATCAATATTAACCAAGCTTTGGCTTATCAAAATCCGCTTGTATAAAGACGTACAAGTTTCAAGAGAAGTTTGATTAAAAAGGGTTTTACGGTCTTACACTTTAAAATCAAGAACACTCACAAATGTAAAGACTAATTTAGATAATAATAAAAAGTCCATCAAGAAGATGGTTTTAAGAGAGAATAATTAAAGAACATAAACGTACCATTAGACTAATAAGTTAAACATTCACATACACCAAACTTCATATTCACCTAAGCAATATAAAGGGTTTAGCCACAAATGGCCATACGAACAAGCATAATACTGAGTTTCGTAGGCTCCCCTATTACGAACAAAGCGGAAGAGCCTCTCTACTCTAAACTACATCTACGAACTATATGAGTGTGTTTTCTTCTCTGGAATGGTGTGTGGAATGAAGAACACAAACCATCTATTTATAGGCCTAAAAATGAGCAATGCACGGCCGTGCATTGGTTTGCACGGGCGTGCAAACACCTCGGGAATCAAAAGGTACACATGGCAGGGTACGAGAAGCCTTGGGGAGTAAGGTAGGGCAATTCACGACCGTGCAATGGGTTGCACGGCCATGCAACCCCTTGATACAATAAGTTGTCTTCACCCCTTGATACAATAAGGTGTCTTTAGCACCAGAAGTCATAAGATCATTAACACAAGCGTGCACTCCACATTTACCAACTTGTTTGATGTTTTATTATGACTTCTTATTTGGTCACTAAGTAAATTCAAATACATAAAATAGCTTGATGACACTAAAATTACCAACATCTTCAAACAACACTGTATCATAAGTGCATGGAATTAGCATCGTAACTTGATTTTCATTCATTTTTACTTGAAATCAAAATTTCCCTTTCAATTTAGAAATTTACTAATTAATAAATATATATATATATATATATATATATAGAAGGGGAGGATCAAATAAAAAGTGGTTTTTCGCTAAGAAATGATAAAAACCTTAAGAAACGATATCAAACGAACTCTGATTGAGCTAATTTCAGCGGCGTTGGAACCGTCTCGTCGAACTCTACTATCTTAGTTTTTCTGGTTTAGCTTTTAAGGTTTAGATTTTACGTTTGAATTTTAGGGTTTTAGCCTTATGGTTTAGCCTTAGGATTTTGCTTTTAGGGTTTAGATTTTATGGTTTAGGTTTTTTTTTTGGGTGGGGTGGGGGGTTTAGGTTTTTGGGGGGTGGGTGGTGGTTTTAGGCTTTTCGGGGTAGGGTTGGAGGGGGGTTTAGGTTTTGGAGGGTGCGGGTGGAGGGGGTTTAGGTTTTTGGGTCCGGGTTAGGGTTCGATGAGACGGTTCCAACGCCGCTGGAATGAGCTCAATCGGAGTTCGTTTGACCCACTTCTTAGTATTTCTTAGCGAAAACCACTTTTTAGTGGAACCGTCGCATATATATATATATATATATATATATATATATATATATATATATATATAGTATGAGGTTAGACTAAAAATGGAGAAAATAATGACTTATAAAAATGTTACGGGCGTTTAAAAAAATAGGGGAAGTTGCATGTGCATGCTCCCTTCTTTTTCCTGAACGTCTATAGGCCTTTGGCCCATTGTACACGTGTTGCTCACTTGTGGCTTCCTACACTTTCTAGTGTTTTTGTCCTTTCTAGCATATCTCTTCCCTATATATATCACTCAAGAAGTTACTAAATATTATAATATGTACTTACTCATTTAATTTACTTATGTTTTAACTTATAATAATAATTACATACTATATTAATGTAAGGCCCCGTTCCCAGGAGGCCTCAATTGTTGGATTTACTCATAAACATAGTTATCAATACAGAATTAATTAAAACATTCAAACATAGCGGAAGCGTAAATCATTCAATTACATAACAACAGAAATTTTAAACATTTGAATTATTGTCTTAACACTTAAACAAAAGATAGGATGTCAGTCTTGAGCCATGTAGCCTTCACGCCTTTGCCTTATCCTTCTTCTTGCTACGTGAAATGCATACTAAAAGTCAGCTAACGCTGGTGAGTTCTAGTTTTAAGCAATTAGGCATAAACCTCATTTCATTACATATATAACTTATACTTATCCATATAAATATTAGCATTTCATTTTTGAGTCATTTAACATTCATTGGTCATGTACATATGGGTGATCAACCGGTCATTCGTTTGTCACACTGACAACGTTTCGTCCTACCGTCGTAGTTCGTCATTCATACCATCCTAACGTCGTAGTCTGTAATTTGTACCGTCCTATCGAAGCAGTCCGTAATTCATTCTACCATCTGTATACCGAAGTAGCAGTCCGTAATTCATACCGTCCTACCGTCGTAGTTCGTAATTCGCCAGTTTGCCCTAAGGCATCCGTTTCCCATTTGTCTACGGAAGTAGTCTTTTTCATCGTCCGTCCTACCGAAGTAGTCCGTAATTCCTTTCATAACATTAGTACGTTTGTAACATGCAATATATGTGAGTCTTCATTCATTAAACGTTTAAGTCGTACATTCATTTCATTCGTTACAAACATTCATTCATCATTTCCTGGTTCTTCGTTCTCATTTAGATAACAAGTGATCACATTGTCAGTTATCACATTCATGTATCATACAAGTATACATTTCAGCCCCAAAACATTAGAAATCATTTGCACGTAACACAATAGGGGGCACATAGAACTCACTTGATTGTCGGCACACTGTTTGTACTTACTAAAGCTAGGTTAGACAAGTACAAAGCGATCAGTATGAATTAAATACGTGAAATAGGTTAAGTACTACTAATGTTGCCTACAATGTCGCCACAAGCAGTGTCACTTGAACATAGTGTCGCTTGACTGTGTCTCCAGGACTTACGTTCTCGACTTAAACGTCGTTTGTTAGTGTCGCTGGCACTATTTTCGCCAACCAGAGTGTCGCGTGGTCATAGGCGACACTCCCTAGTGTCGCCAGAGGAATGACACGTGTCTAATCATTCACTCCCCTGTCGCTATCCCGACTAGTGTCGCCACATGAAGGTGGCGACAGTGGTCAGTGTCGCCTGATGAACAAGCCATCCAACCAGACCCGTTTAAATCAAAGTTTGTAACTTTTTACGTCCAAATCGTTGGTTTGATTTCCACGAAGCCAGTTCTGGGCTTTGTTTGTGTTTTAACACGTAAAAATCCAGTCTTTAAGGTGAAAACCCTAGTTTTACCCCAAAAACCCATTTTGATGAAAAACAGAGATTTAGGTTGGATTCATACCTTAAAAGACTAATATTGCTTTGTTAAACTTGATCCAAAGCGCTGGAGAAACATTTTAAAGCAGATCTTGAGCCAAACTATGAACTTTTTGAAGCTTTCTCTCTCTAGAAACTCTCTCTTTCTCTCTCTACTTTTTGGAATGAAGATGGAGCAAATGAGACTTATGGAGGCTGATCAAGTCTTTAATGCAGGTTTATGAGAACCCTAGTGGGCCAAGCCCATGATTACTAAGCCCATAATCATAACTCTTTTATATATTTTCTTTATTTTTGACCCAACCCAAAGTGCCGGATTTTCTGGTGTTACAATTAAATTGAAATTTTAGGATGTTATAACAAGCAATATATTATTTAGTGGTAAATATGAGTTCTTTAAATTAATGACTATATTTAAAATCAAAGAAATTTTAGGATGTTATAACAAGCAATATATTATTTAGTGGTAAATATGAGTTCTTTAAATTAATGACTATTTAAAATCAAATAATAGCCTTTCAACGAATCAATAACAATTTATCCTTAGTAATACAGTTTTAATCTAAAAAGTACATTCAAACGCTAATATACTACTAGGTAAATTTTTCCTTAGTAATACAGTTTTAACCTAAAAGGACATTCAAACGCTAACCTACTACCAGGTAGGACATTCCTCATCTGCCTACGTGGGATATCCACTAAATCCGATCCAAAATTGATGTATTGTGAACAACGTACATGGATAATATTTGATTTGGATATGAGTGTTTAGATCTAATACAAATTTGTTCATAATAAATGACATGTTTATCACCCAAAACAATAAGTCGAAGAACACCATTCATTGGTGGTGGTGAGGTCTCATATTGACTATCATGAGGTTTTTTTTATAATTTATATATTTTTTTCTTGTATACGAATACTCATCGAGTAATGTTTTCATGTTCTAAAGGTTTCGTTATAGTTCGTTGCTTTTATATTCTAGCCACGTTAAGGTTTTGCCAATGCTATAATATCGCATTATGCTTGTCTATACACTTTTCTATATGACTATTAGTTGTGGACATGCTTGACTATTAGTAAAACTAGTGCAAATATAGTAGCTTATTTTAGATACTAATCTTATGTGTTTAGTAATTCAATCACATAGGAATGTAATTCACTAGCTTATTAATTACTAGATTAGCAATAGTAAAATGTCTTCTGATTGTTTTTATCCTTGTTAAATGTTTTACACTCCACTGTAATAGTAACAATAAAAACCCCTCATTATTCATATCTCAATCCGTTAGAGATTACTTTTTTCTTATTTTATACTAGTATGCACATTTCTTTATATCATGCTTTATTTTATATATATATATATATATATATATATATATATGAGATGCGTATAATCCGACCCTCGAACATGCTATATATTAATGACAATGATATTTACGTGAATTTAAACGGTTATAGACAATGAAGAAACTTATATAAACATTAGTATGAATTTAATTTTAATTGATACATTCAAACCCTAAATTGTAAACCTTAAACCTTGATGACCCGCTATCCATTTAAAATAGATTAATTTGTTATTTCAAGATGTCCAAATTCCAAATCTATACTATATAATAAATAAATGTTTTTTCTGCCACGTGTCGTTTCCATATTCATTCTCATAATTTTTTTTTCTGCTTCTCTCTTTTATTTAATGCATTTTCATTTTTTAATAATAATATATGTATAAAGAAAATACTAAGTATACTAATAAAACACTTATCTATTTTAAATTATCTATTATTATAAAAAGCTTTGAAATTTAATTATGTAACTTTTGTTTTCAATCAGATAGTAAATGAAAGTTAAATTATATTAAATAAGAATTAACGTATTTTCAAAATCCAATTATATATATATATATTATTTTTTATATATTTTAAATTTATTTTCTATCTTTATTATTTATAATATATTTTTATATTTATAAAATATATAAATAAAAATTTAAAAAATTTATATATTAATATTTTTCACCGAGTAACAAATGAAGTATAGGGTGTAATTCGCAACTTATTCCTCCTTCTAGACCGTCTTCTTCTTCCTCATCCCTGCATATCTATCTATTTCCCCTTATTCTTTCAATAAAAATGAGTTTTTAACTTCAATTTCATATGTCGCAACCCTACCACAACAACCGAAAGCGCTCATCTACCACCTGCACATCTCCACCACCACCAACAGCCACCACTAGCGGCGGCGGAGGACCTCACTTCACGGCGATGAAGAAGGCGAAATCGCAGGCCGTATCGTGCTCTCTGGACAACAAAAACAGCTTCCAACAGCATCAATTCGATAGTAATTCGGCTGTACAGGATCCTTCTTCTGTGATCGTAGATCCAACTGAAAACGACGCCTTACGCGCCTCCTCTGCCGGTGGATTCACTGCCAATTTGGCTCGGAAAAAGGCTACGCCGCCTCAACCTGCTAAGAAGCTCGTAATCAAGCTAGTTAAAGGTTATCGGTTTAATCTGTTACCTAACTCACTCCTTCATTTCAATTATCATGTATATGTTTCTGAGATTGATTTATGCGTTTATTTTATATGAAATGAATCTTCAATTTTGCTTTAGGTTATGTGTTTTGTTGCTGGAATGTAGACGTAGGGTTTTGGATATGTGAACTGGTTTATGTTTCATCTGTCAATGATTATGTGGTTTTGAGCTGAAATTGAGTAGCTAATTGCAGGAGTGATCAACTTTGTAGGTATTAGTTTGTTATATGGTTTATGATATTTCTGTTGTCTAGATTAGGTATCAAGATACTTATAATATCTCCGTAAACTAATGTTTCCGGCTTATTACAAGTATTCTAGGCGTTGTGAACAGAAGGAGATACTCAAGATGTGTGTAAATATAGGTACATGAGCAATACACGTTATCAGGATGTCGATGAGGAAAATCTAATCTTGTTGATGGAAAGATCCATGTAGGATGTTCTAGCGTGTATATGCAAAATTTATTGTATCTAAAACCCCTAAAATAGTGTTGAGTTTTTTATGAGGTTGGTGTTGGGATATTTGTGTAATGCCAAAAATTATGTCATTTATGGTGTTGTATGGGTAGCATGGATGAACAATTGGGTGATTGCTCGCTTTCACATTCATGGTTCTTATTTTTAGGAAGGTGCATATAGCAAAAGATTGATAATTTATATATTTTTCTAATAAACATGGCTGATTAATGGGTGGTATGTGAAAGTGAAACTAAGAAATATGTCATGTAATAGGGTCATCATTATTCCATAATTTGTGAACTAACTTTTAAGTTTAGGAAATGATATTCATGGATTACCTTTTAAAACGCTCTTTTATGTCTTTTTTTTATGTTCATTATGATTGTATAATATTCTGCTTAATATGTTTCTTGCCTTTTCTTTCTAAAGGACTTCTATCTCAGAGATTTTTTTTACATAGTTGAAGGGCATGCAAACACCTTTTTTTTCTTCTTTTTGTGTTTAGGAAAGACGATAAAAGAACTAAAAAAGGAAAATAAGACAATGTTTTATAGCATGTAGATAGCTTATAAAGCTACACATCTGTTTATAGTTTTCTCATCCTTATTTCTAATCATGAGAGCCCTACCTCGGGACCTCCACCTGGCACCCGTTAGCTTGATGACATGTGTCAATATCACAATATGTTCCTTATTAAGAATGTCCAAATGATGTGAAGTTCAAATTCTTCTTACACTTAATATCTTCATGAAAAAAAAACTTATAATGCGCTTTCTAGATGACCATTAACTTCTTCATATAGTTATTGTTGTTAATGAGAAATGCAGCAGTTTAAATCATAAGATAGGAGAGTATAATTCTTAAACTTGTTTATAGATGATTATAGCAGATGAATGCTTTGTTTTGGTTATCGTTATAGATATGCAAGTGTTTAGTGATTAGTTGCGGGTTGACAACTAGTAATAAAAGGTGTTGGGCTCAACATCTTCTACTCATTTGACTATGTTTAATGAACCCTATACTTACTTTAAGCCTCTTGAGGTAGTAGACACCTTTAAACATATTTCTCAGGTATTTCTTTATGGACTTATCTGAGGTTTGGATTATACCCTTAATTCTTTTGTTACTCATGCTTAGCTGTATATTTGACCCTGTTTACATTAATATAATTACAGTATGCATGACTAACAAAAGACCTAACGGTATAACCCAAACATTAGAGAAATCAATAAAACAATACAAGGGAAATATGTTTAAAGGTGTCTACCAACTCAGCTGGCTTGAAGTAAATATAGGGTTCATTAAATATAGCTAAATGAGTAGAAGATGCTGAACCCAACACCTTATTACTAGCTGTCAACCTGCCGCTTATCACTAAACACTTGCATACCTATAACCAAAACAATGCATCACCAATAGTTTCTATAATTATCTGGAAACATGTTTAAGAATAAGTCCTTTAGATCCTATGATCTAAGCTGTTGCATGCCTCATTAACAACAATGACCATATGAAGAAGTTAATGGTCATCCAGCGAAGTATATCATAAGTGTATATTCAGGAAGATATTAAGTGCAAGAAAAATTCGAGCCTCGCATATGCGATAGACATTTTTAACAAGGAGCATATTGTGATATTGACACATGCCATCAAGCTAATGAGTGGATGTATCGACTATCGAGGTATGGCTCTCATAATTGGAAATGAGGGATGACAAAATTGTAAATGGTAGTGTGGCTTTATGAGCCATCTACATGCTATAAAACTGTCTTATTTTCCTTTTTTCTTCTTTAATCGTCTTTGCTGAACACACAAAGAAGAAAAAAGGTATTTTACATGCCCTTCAATCGTGTAAAATAAAAAATTCTCTGAAATAGAAGTTCCTTGAAAAGGAAAGGCAAGAAACAAATTAAGTAGAACATTGTCAAGGAAGGGCTGCAAGACATGAAATGTCTTACCCTCCATAAGTCTTTTGATATGAAACCGTTTTTGATCTTTTTTATTTTACTTTAATTTTTTTTATGGTATATGACACTTTGTTAAAAGTTTTCCTTTTTTTAAAGCTAAACCAACCTTGCCATCAAACTTTGAGGAGACTACATGGGCAGTCTTGAAGTCCGCAATTAGTGCTATATTCTTGAAGCAGCCAGATCCTTGTGATTTGGAGAAGCTTTATCAAGTGCGTTACGCTTCATAATTCTTTATTACTGTGATTTACCCTCCACACATTGACTATTTTTTTATTTTTTATTGTTATAGGCTGTCAATGATCTTTGCCTCCACAAGATGGGGGGAAGTCTTTACCAACGGATTGAAAAGGAGTGTGAGGCCCACATATCTTCTACTTTACAATCATTAGTTGGTCAAAGTGAAGATCTAGTGGTGTTTTTATCACTTGTGCAGAAAACCTGGCAAGATTTTTGCGACCAAATGTTAATGATTCGTGGTATTGCATTGTATCTTGACCGTACATATGTGAAACAAACTCCATCTGTACGATCATTATGGGACATGGGCCTTCAACTCTTCTGGAAGCATTTGTCACAAGCTTCAGAAGTTGAACACAAAACAGTATTCGGTCTTCTGAAAATGATAGAGAGCGAGAGGTAGGCTACCATGTCTTTTAACACAATATCCTTGATTGTGGAGTACTAAACAACTGTATAGTAATATGCATAATCTTGTATTTTTATGACTTATATGCTCTCATTTTGCACTTTTCAGATTAGGTGAAGCTGTTGATAGAACACTTCTTAACCATTTGTTAAAGATGTTCACTGCCTTAGGCATTTATCCTGAGAGTTTTGAGAAACCGTTCCTTGAATGCACATCAGAATTCTATGCTGCTGAAGGAGTAAAATACATACAACACTCAGATGTTCCAGATTATTTGAAACATGTGGAGGTGTGTATCATTCTTCATATTTTTCTTCAAATAAAGTGGTCTACTATAGATACACCACCCCATCATCTATACGGGCCGTATAGATGGCGAAAACGGGTTCTACAGCTCGTATAGCCTCTGTCAATGGTGTGTGCCATCACATCAGTCACTTTTGTGTTGGTCAGACGCTCTACACGGCCTATATAGCCTTCTCTAATACGGCCTGTATAACGGGAAAACCCTCATACAGGCGAAAAAACACCTCATACGAGAGGAAAAAGTACCTCATATGGCCCATATAGTCATACGGGCCGTATAACACGTCAGTAGTGTCTGGATAGTAGGGGTTGGTGTTCGTTTAGTTCAAGACCAAAAAAAATTATTCCATGTCTTATGTTTCATTGTTATCTGATGGTGTTCATTATTGCAGGTAAGGTTGCATGAAGAACACGACAGATGTCTACTATATCTTGATGCAAGTACAAGAAAACCGTTGATAGCAACGGCTGAAAGACAACTCCTTGAGCTCCATATATCTGCAATTCTTGATAAGGCACAAATCCCTCTTTTTTTTCTTCTCAAATTATAAACTTTCTTTCATAATTTTCAGTATGATAAGTTTCAGTCAACCTTTGCTATAACTCGGTCTAGGGTTTCACAATGTTGATGGATGGTAACCGTACTGAAGATCTTAGAAGGATGTACGCGCTTTTCTCTAGAGTAAGTGCCCTTGAATCCTTAAGACACGCGCTGAGTTCATACATCAGAAAAACAGGGCAAGGGATTGTAACTGATGAAGAAAAGGACAAAGATATGGTGTCTTCCCTCTTAGAATTCAAAATGTTGCTTGATAAAATATGGGAAGATAGCTTCTCGAAGAATGATGTTTTTAGCAACACAATTAAAGAATCATTTGAGCATCTAATTAATCTCCGTCAGGTACTATTTTGTTACGGTTTATGAACTGAAATCGATAATTAAATTTATTTTGGAACTAATAGAAGATTAATGTGTTATCTGCAGAATCGTCCCGCTGAACTGATTGCAAAGTTTTTGGATGAGAAACTTCGTGCTGGAAATAAGGGTACATCTGAAGAAGAATTGGAGGGCACTCTTGATAAAGTCTTGGTTCTCTTCAGATTCATACAGGTATATAAAAAGTAGCAGTAATTTAATAAAGGGAAAAACTCACCCAATAGTAATTAAGTTTCCCATATGTTCCACTAAAGTCACTCAAAAGTTTTTTTTGTCTCATAAAGTCACCCAACTTTCATAAGGTGTTCCAAACTTCAAATCTTGTGAAACTTTTTTATAAATATTAAACCTTTTTAAAATTAAGTGACCTAACATATATGGATCTTTGTTACTATTTAGTGATTATTTTTTCCAATTTGACTTAAATTGAACAATTATGAAACTTGGTTATTATTTAGTGATTTTTTTTCCCTTCACTATTACTTCTTACTTCAAGTTAAATTTGAAAAAATAATCAATAAATAGTAAAAAAAAATTCATATATGTTCCATTTAGGTTGCTTAATTTTAAAAAAAGGTTTTATTATTTGTAAAAAGATATCACAAGATTGGAACACCTAATGAAAGTTGATTGACTTTAGAGATACAAAAATACCTTTGAGTGACTTTAGTGGAACACTTAGGAAACTTGGTTACTATTGGGTGAATTTTTCCCTTTAATATAACAAACCCTTCCATCAATGCATGATATTATTTCCTTTTATTTTCACCTAAAATTTTCATCCGTTTATATTTAATGTTGTGGTATAGGGTAAAGACGTGTTTGAGGCGTTCTATAAAAAGGATCTTGCTAAAAGGCTTCTTTTGGGAAAGAGTGCTTCTATTGATGCTGAAAAGTCGATGATCTCAAAGGTTTAGAGTCTAAACGTTTTTATGTGCTGGTTAGCAAATATTTTTTTTGATTATTAACTAATTGGTCATTATTATAGTTGAAAACCGAATGTGGTAGCCAGTTCACCAACAAGCTTGAAGGAATGTTTAAGGTGTGTATGATGCTAATTATCCACTCATTTTGCTTTATTTATAGCGAAAGGGGCATTATAAACGTTTGATCAATAGGACTAGTTCTTTTAATTTTTTTCCTATTAAATTTTGTTATTGTAGGATATAGAGTTATCAAAGGAGATAAATGAATCATTCAAGCAATCATCTCAAGCTATGACAAAACTACCTTCAGGAATTGAGATGAGTGTTCATGTTTTAACAACTGGGTATGTTTTATCACTCCGAGCTCAGCTAATTAAAATCTGATTTTTGCTGCTAATTAAATTAACATGGTGTTTGGATACAGTTACTGGCCTACATATCCACCAATGGATGTCCGCCTTCCCCATGAACTGAATGTTTATCAGGTAAGACATGAAGGAAAGATGATTCTATTATGTTTTTTCAACTCTTTTTTATTTTACAATAATCTGAAACTTGTACAATGCTGCAGGACATTTTTAAAGAGTTCTATTTGAGCAAATATAGTGGTAGGCGATTAATGTGGCAAAATTCTTTAGGTCATTGTGTCTTGAAAGCAGAATTTCCAAAAGGAAAGAAAGAACTGGCGGTTTCTTTATTTCAGGTTGGTCTCCATCTCTGATCTTCCATAGTTGGTCAAGGTTAAAGGTAGCGGTGTAAACGAGCCAAGCTGAGCCCAGGCTTGCCTAAGCTCGAGCACGGCTCATTTAACATAAGAGAGCTCAGGCTCGGCTCGTTTTTATTAATTATTTTACTTATGTAGGTATACAATTATTTATATATATATTTGTAATTATAATTTTTATACATAACATAATATATATTATTTAATTTTTTTATCAGAATTTTATATATAATAATAATTATTTTATATATATAATACATTAATTAAAAAGTATATAAATAAAATGCCTGTTTAGGCTCGCGAGCCTGCTCGAGTTCGATATGTGAAGCTCGGGCTCGAGCTCGTTTATTAAATGAGCCTCAATTTAAGTTGTGCTCATCTAAGCTCGCCTCGATTCGAGATTTTAGCAAGCCGATCTCGAGTAGCTCAAGAGCGGCTCAGCTCGTTTACACCCCCAGTTTAGGTGGCAAAAATGGGCGGGTAGCGGGTCTGGCACGTTGAGTAGCAGGTCAAGCCAAAATGCTTTTTACACAATTTTTTATTAATATATGTTTTCAGACCGTTGTTCTGATGCTGTTCAACGATGCACAAAAGCTTAGTTTTCAAGATATTAAAGATGCTACTAGCATCGAGGACAAGGAACTAAGGAGAACACTGCAGTCACTTGCTTGTGGGAAAGTCCGTGTTCTCCAAAAGGTGGTTTTTTAATTTTTAATTTAATTGAATTCAGTTTCTTACAATTGTTTTACTACCCTTAAAAGAATTATTAACTGATCTTGATGTTTTCCTAGATACCGAAAGGTAGAGAAGTGGATGATAATGATTCATTCATGTTCAATGATGGGTTTACTGCTCCTCTTTATCGTATTAAGGTGAGGAAAACAGAAAACTAAATAAGAAATCATATAAAATAACTGTCATTTACACAATTAAGTCTGATATTATAAAATGTGTGTACAGGTTAATGCTATCCAGTTGAAGGAAACTGTGGAAGAAAATGCAAGCACTACAGAGCGCGTATTCCAAGACCGTCAATATCAGGTTTATATCCTCTTACAAAATCATCATAGCATGATAATATTTTCAAATTCTTTATCTTTTTATGCGATCGTCATGCATGCTAGAGTCTTGATTACAATTTTTGGGATATATTGCAGGTTGACGCCGCTATTGTTCGGATAATGAAAACTAGGAAAATTCTGAGTCACACACTTCTGATAACTGAACTCTTCCAGCAGGTAATCATTTTCTTTATCAATTTATCAAGAAAATGCGATCTAGAATATACGAGTATTCTTTCAATGCACAAACATAACCTCATAGTAGAGGTGGCAAAATGGCTGGGCTGGTCAAGAAGAGTAATTTCAAATGCAGGTCAAATGATCTGGGTCGGGTTGGGCTGGGCCGACATGCAAACACTTTGTTTAATTCTTTTTTTCAAAGAAAATTAGATAATTTCTTTGCTAAATGTGTTTACAAAACTATATTATTTGCAAAATAATCTGAATTTTCTTAATAAACCAATTTAGGAGCTTTTAATCACTTGAACCCAGAAGTATGTGAAGTTTATTTAAGATTTTAAACATTTGAGTCTAATTTAGCTTAATTTTACATTTACAAAATGTGACACTTTGTTTTGGAACAGCTCAAGTTTCCTATAAAACCAGTTGACTTGAAAAAGAGGATTGAAAGCCTAATTGACAGGGAGTATTTGGAGAGAGATAAGAACAACCCTCAGATATACAATTACTTAGCATGAACATCAAGTCAACTTGTCAATTTATGTAAAGTCATAGCTTTTGTTTTCATTGTTAAAAAGTTTAACCTGTCGCTCTGATTTCTTTCTTCTGTTGTAGTATCTTAAACACTCTTGATTAACCCTTACATGAGCTTGTTTTTTCAAACATATGCTCTATGACTGGCGCGATTTGACTTGAACCATGGGAACCTGGCCCTTAGCCCACGCGGATGTAGGGCCAAAGGCCAGACCCATAGAATTGAACCATCCTATAAAAGGAGGGTTGACCTGAGAAATGGTCAACCGCGTTTTGAGTTATTAAGTTAAAGTTCTATAATGAAGACCTGTTTAAGAGCCATCTAGAGCTTGTTTGGAGGGCTATTAAAAGTCCAAGTTGATACTTTACAACTACAGTTCATATTTGCGAGTAAACGGATACACTGTCCTAAGAAAGACGAGTAAACGAATACACTCTCCTAAGAAAGACGTGGGTGTGAAGAGAAGTCTATAAGCATAGGTCGATTGAATGAGTCGATAAGTTAACATTTTAAAAGTAGACGTGTTTTTAATGAATAAAACATCTTAATTGTTTTATTTGAAGATTTTAGTAACTAATATGTTTATATCGTTTTTGTATTCACTAATTTTTTAAAATAAAAATATAAATATAAAAGTGTTTTATGCATGTCAACCTAAGCAAACCGGTTTCCATCCATACTAAATATGATTTATGAAAGCGTTATTCTTTTTATCACAACCGTGTCTTGAAGTGCTTCTCATGTACTTTGATCAGTGTTTTCATAACCAAACCGGCCGGTCGGACCAGGAACCAGATACAAAACAGGTTTGGTTGTGTGTAGTTGAACCGCTTTTATTTGAACCGAGCGGTTTGACCGGCGAACCAGGTGAACTGGGCCGGATTTCAAACCTTTTTTTTGTATTCTTTCCTTCAAAATCTCATTTTTTGATTAATTTAGTATTTCAAGTTGCATATTTTATTTATTTAAACCTTTATATGTCATTAAAATTATAAATTTATATAAAAAAACATTTTTATATTTTGTATCTATATAAATAGTTTTATTTATGACGTCATCAGGTTCTTAAATCCGGTCCGACCAATGGACCTCTAAGATGGCCGGTTTTCTTTCTGATTCGGTTCTGAAAACATTTACTTTAGTCCTTTATCTTCGGTTTTCAATCCGATCGACAGTAAACTATAACTGAATCATAATCAAACCCGATGATTATGGTTCTCAATGTTGGTTTTCAAATTTCCAAAATCAAAACATAATCATGATAATATTAATCAATAACATCAATTAACATTCAACACTAAACTCAAGAATCTCTATATCTCTATCCAAATTGACTTCAAATTCAACCAGACTGTAATACAGATCTTGAAGATTGTTTAATCATCAAACAATTGATTTAAATTTCATCATTTCAATCCTCGATATTCAAAACTCAACCAAATTTCGAGGGTTGCTTATAAGTGTACACCACCCCCTCACATCATACGACCCGTATAGCCCTATACGGATCATATAGCCCCATACAGGTCGTATAACCAAAAGTCAAAGCCAACAGTTTCTAGACATGTTACACCAGTCACATTCACACATAATCCGAGTCGTATTATGTCCCGTATAGCCCAATAAGACCCGTATTGGGGTGGTATAACCCATATAGGGCTATACGACTCGTATAGGTATCAGTGGTGTACGGTTAGCTGCAAATGGTGTATGTTCAACGACAATCATGAAATCACATATCGAGTTCTAAATCATCTCAAATTCAGCAACAAATGTCAACAAAATCGCAACAATCATAACAAACAAATAAAAAGACAACGTAACACGATCAAAACGAATCGATTTTACGTAACAAACTAACAATCAGACGATTTTAACGACAGTTGAAGCTGAAACATTGTGATCTGACGGAGTAGGGTTTGGATTGAGAGGTAGGCGAGGGTCGTCGTCGTCGGGATCATAATCAGGATTAAGATTACGATCAATGGCTTCACGGCCGCTCTCGAGACAAGGCTTGCAGGCGATTTCGATGGTGATCCAGGCTAACGCCAGACCTGCAATTGTTATCAGTGATGCTGTCAATGCCCCCATTGATGAATACAAGTCTCGTTCGTCTGGAGTTTGTTAATCTACTGTCAGTGAAACAAGTGCAAAAATAATGATTGATTTTTACGTGAAGAGAGTGATTTTATGTAATCTTGTTGATTGATTTCATCTAGGTTAAGAACCGTCATTTCAGTGAAGATGAAGGGTGTTTGTGATAAATTGCTAAGTATTTATGCATTAAAGTCGTTGATGCTTTTGATAGTTTCTAAAGACGGTTTTTTCGTTGTTTTCGAGTTAAATACGGTTTTAGTTCGTATCGTTTATTCAAAATAACCCTTTTAGTTTAAAAATTATAATTTGGTTTTATCAGTCGATTAGTTTTATTTTGGTTTCAATTAACTCCACGCTTATTTAACTCATTATTTTAGGCAAACCATAGGGACTTAAAAAGTCAAATTAGAATTTTTGGGATAAAATGACTTTTTTCTACTTGTTGGAACTCTCATTATATAAACTCATTGATGCATTTGTCCCAATGGTATCTAGGTGTATTAAATTGGTGTCCCTCCCCAAGATGTCGAGGGTTCAAGTCCCACAGTGAACAATGCTGTAAGAATTATGAGTAGATTAAGTTGTGAAAAAAATAATAAATAAACTCTTAAATTCAATCAAAAAATGACACGAAAATAATCAAGTTTCGAGCTTACATATCTAACATTTTAATAAATAGACCGTGTTGGATTTGATTTGTTCAACACATTTAATTAAATTGCAGTTGACTTGTTTAACTATATTACATTGTGGTGGAAATGGGAACAATGATGTACATGTACTCACAACTGGAGGATATGTAAATCAATTATGATCATGGCATAACTTTCTATGTAATATAATGTAGTACACAAATATTTATATTTATCTGTAAGATATGACGATGCAATGTACTATAACAAATACTAGTATGTCATTAAGACCAAATGATTTGTTGTAACCTAATGTGATTTTGTGTAACCTAAACAGTTCATTAACATATGAAATGGTTGATTAACGTCTATCTATTAATCATCATACACATGGCATTAACATCATAATGACTCGTTATAACCTAATGTGGCTTTGTATAACCTAAAAGAACTTACTAACACATGGCAAGACCTATTGGTTTACTAATAATCATTAACACCGAACTGACTTGTTATGACCTGACCTAATGTGATTTTGCATCGCATAAAAAATTTCACTAACACATGAAAATGAAAAGGATTATTAGTGTGCTAATCACCATATGCATGTCACTAACATTAAAAACGACTTGTTATGACCTAATGTGATTTTGTGTAATATAAAATAAGTCAGTAACACAAAACAAAGCTCATTAGTGTACTAATCATCCTAAACATATCTGTCACACCCTGAAATTCCACAGCGGGTTACCCGCGGGTTGTGACTGTCAAGGATCATCAGTCCCGGTCATTTCGAACGACCTCTAAATAGTTTTCGAAAAGACATTCCGTTTGAACATCATACAAAAATAAACAAGTAATACAGAGATTGAAAATGCGGAATGTAAAGTGCGGAAGCAAAAGTAATGTAGCAAAATACAAAAGCATAGCAAATTAGGTTCCCATAAACCTAGCTTCTAAATGAAAACATGAAATGAGACTCTAGATATGCAATCCTAGTCCATGTGTGAATGCTGAGCGACCTGAGATAAACATGCTTAAAAGTGTCAACACAGGGTTGGTGAGTTCACAGGTTTAAGTAATAGTAACAGGAATGAAAACATTGTAACAATACGTATGTATACTAGTGATTCGATTGTTGATCAGACAATAAACATTAACTATATAAGCAACACCGAAACCGAAGCTCAACGAAGGAATGCAGAAACTAGCATTTTTCCTCTTACGTGCCCAGCACGCAATGGATTAGGTCAATTATGCACCCGTTTGACTCCTAGTCAGAGTTAGCGTGACTAACCCAGATGGGGGTTGTTAAACCCAATAGTACTATTCATGAATAACCTCGCTTTGTGTAATACTTAACGGTTCGAATATGAGAGGACTTTACGTGCGGGAAATGCACCCACTTATATATATTAAAGCGAAATCAAAGTAATCATCATACGACTACGTAAGAAAATGGTTTAGCGTGTACCTCCCCCAAATGGAAAAGTAAGTAAAATGGGGCCGTGAAAACTCACCTGGGAATGAAGCAAATGAAGTATGAAAGCAACACGAGAAATCTAGCAAGTCTGGACAGCCGACCTAACCGAGCCCTAGGAATAGTAAGGCTATAAGGTCTATGAAAGTAAACATGGTTTATGTAACCACATTCATCCAAACGACTCAACGTTGAAAGGTTACATTGACGTTTTGAAAAGGTTTGACCCAAGTTGACCGAGGTTTGACCAACTTTGACCAATGTTGACTAAGTTGACCGAGTTTGACTAATGTTGACCAATGTTGACCAACCTTGACCAATGTTGACCAACCTTGACCAATGTTGACCAACCTTGATCAATGTGACACGACGACCCGTTGGTGACACATGGTGAACACATGTACAAGTAGCACATAGGTAACATATGAGTAACACATAAGTAACATAATAGTAATACCTAAGTAACACATGAGTAATACCTAGGTATCATATAAGTAATACCATATGACATAACATGCATGTTTCAAGTAGTTGCATAAGTGAATAACACGTGACAACTAACATAGCATTTGTACATCCTCATGGTATAGTTCATACATGTTAACCAATCATCCACATAAGTTATGTCATTATACTAATAACCTATTAACATTATTCCAACCCATTTGAACAAATAACATAACATGTCATTTCTATACCATAGTTCTTAACATAGCAAAGTTTCCTTTTTTAGGCAATTAGGGTTTTAGTGTACTTTAGGTGTCATAGCTAAACTAAACAAATTTCACATGAAATTATACTAGTAACATGCTATAAACACGATTCTATACATACATTTTCTATTTCAAGCAAAGGTGAAGTTTCTAAACTAATAAAGTTTCCTTATTTAGCAAGGTCCTCCAAAACATGTCATAATACAACTCCAAATCATATATTCTTGCATAAGTCATCTATTCATATAGTAATAAAGCCATTTAAACTACTTTAAACATTTATAACAAACACATACTAAATATGTTCAATTAAAGTTTCCTTTTTAGGAAAGTGGGCCAAACGACCTTCTACACATGTGTAACTTTCAATAACTCTTTCTAACACTTTAATAGATGTTATTGAACCATGTTAGCATGCTTTCATCCATTAAAACACCATAACTCAAAATATGACAAATTAATGTTTCCTTTTATAGAAAGACGACCATAACCTAATGTAAAACAACATTTCAACAAAAAAAAATCATATTTCTAATATATTCTAACATTACTATAAACATACAAACCATCAAACATATTATATACACATTTTTTGCAAAATCATAACCAACAAAGTTTCTATAAATAGAAACGAGCATACAACCACATAACCAAGCATTTCAAACCATAAAAAGTGCCAATATGTGTCAACAACCTTATATTATGAAAACTTTTGGTTAAAAAATGTATTATAACTCTTGTATCATAAAAATTCGTTTGAATGGATGTGGTATCTCATAGGGCCGAAAATAATGAAGAAAATATGGATGGACACTTACAAACTTCAAGTATGATGTTAGAATGGATGAGTTGTTGCCTTGAATCACCTTGTTTCACCTTGGACTAGCTCCTAGAACACTTGAATGGGTGAAAGAGTTTCAGAGAGATGGTGGCTAGGGGTGGGGGGTTGCGGCCGTGAGAAAGAGAAAGAGAGAGGAGAGGGGAGAGTGGCTTTAGGGTTAGGGTAAACAAATGAGGGATAAATGGGTTTAAGGGAGTTTTAGTGGAAATGTTGTTGGGATTTCTTTCACTTTTAGGCTTTTTAATAAAGGGAATGGGCTCTGATAGACTAATATAATTAAAAAGCTGAATTCTTTAAGCCCAAGTAATAAAATCATTATTTTTATAAAATCTAATTTAGGTTTGTTGACACATATCGCGTATCCGCTTAAGAAGCGTTAAAATAAAAGTTGCTCTAAAAATTCTGAAAAAATTATGCATGAAATATTAAATCACAGTATTACATATAATTTTTGCACACCAATTATGTGTTTAAATATTATTTCTAAAATTCACCAACGTTCGTGTGACAGGACGCGTGTGTGACGTGGTAATCCGCCCGATTACCGATGCATGTAATGAAATGAAACGAATGGACTTGCTATATGAAATATGTACTTAATTACTCTATAATTAAGTATGATGCAAGTGTAAGCATGTGGATTCAAGTAATAGTCCGGTATGAATATTAACCTGAATTTGCCGGGTATCACATACTCCCCTTGTTAAAAGGAATTTCGTCCCGAAATTCAGTTCGCGTCACTAGTAGACGGTGTAGTTTTGAACAAGTGAGGGTATTTACGCTTGAATTGATCCTCGCGCTCCCAAGTGAATTCTTAGAATTCCAACGAACCTTAATTATAGGGATGCGACTTTGTTTCAGCTGTGTGACCTCACGGTCCATGATCTCGATTGGTTCCTCAACGAAGTGAAGCTGATCGTCTATCTGAATCTCCTCCAATGGTATGACCAGTGTCTCATCTGATAAGCCCTTCTTCAGATTCGACACGTGGAAGACGTCATGAACGCCACTGAGGGTTTCCGGTAGGTTAAGTTTGTAAGCAACGGGACCAATCCTTTTTAGAATCTCGAAAGGTCCAATGTAACAAGGGTTAAGTTTCCCACGCTTGCCGAAACTTATCACTAGGGATGAGATCGGTACCGTACTAGTACCGAACCGGTACCGATACCGAAAGTACTGGTCCCGAATTTTGTTGAAAAACGGGTACCGATACCGGTACCGAAAGTATAGAATCGGTACCTGTACCGGTACCGGTAAGGTACCTGTATTTCGGTACCCGGTACCAGTTTGGTACCCGAATACAGATTTTCATAAATTATTGGTTTTCATAATAAGAAGTTGAGAACTAATGCTACCTATTATAATATCATCATCTTTTAAAATATCGTCTATGTCATCCATAATTGGTTTTCTCTACTTTCTCACCCAATCTTGAGGGCAAATCAAATATTCAACAATATTGAGCTTTTTTATAAATGGGCTCACTATTACAAGTTTCTTCACCTGAGGGCCTAGGTGAGTTGAGCTTGAGAAAAAAAAAATTCAAAGAATTTAAAATACATTGAGATACATTGAGAAAATAGAAAAAAAAAGAAAATAGAAAATAGAAAAAATTATTGAGAAAATAACAGTACCTACTTATTAAAATACATTGAGAAAATAGAAAAAAAAATATTCAAAGAATTTAAAAATAAAAAATTATTATTTTTAAATTAAAAAAAATATTCAAAGAGTTTTCGGTATTTTCGGGACTAAAAGGGTATTTTTCGGTAAAGTACAGGTAATGGAACTGATACCGAAATCAGAGAAAATCAAGTCCCGGTACCCGTTTTTGTTTTTCGGTACCGGTATGGTACGGGTACTGGGCACCAAAAGCTCATCCCTACGTATCACTCCTTTCCATGGCGAGACTTTCAGTAGCACTTTGTCTCCCACTTGAAATTCTAATGGTTTGCGTCTCACGTCGACATAACTCTTCTGACCATCACGCGCAGCTTTGATACGTTCGCGTATCTGTACAATATTTTATGTAGTCTCATGAATAATTTATGGACCTGTGAGTTGGCTATCTCCCACTTCTTTCTAGCAAATTGGCGATCTACACTTTCGTCCATAATGTGCTTCGAATGGTGCGGCTTTGATGCTAGTGTGGTAGCTGTTGTTGTATGAAAATTCGACGAACGGTAGGTGGGCATCCCAACCGTTTCCAAAGTCAACCACACAAGCTCTAAGCATGTCCTCGAGAGTCTGAATGGTTCTCTCGCTCTGACCGTCCGTTTGGGGATGGCATGCAGTACTCATATCCAACCGAGTACCCAAGGCTTTCTGTAGGGATTGCTAGAATCGGGATGTGAATCGACTATCCCTATCCGAAATGATGGAAATTGGCACTCCACGCCTCGAGAGTACTTCCTTTAGGTAAATTCGGGTCAGTTTCTCTAACTTGTCGGTCTCCTTTATAGGAAGGAAATGTGCTGATTTTGTTAACCGGTCGATGATTACCCAGATGGTGTCGCACCCATTGGATGTCGTGGGAAATTTCATGATGAAATCCATTGATATTTGTTCCCACTTCCATTGCGGAATCTCTGGTTGTTTGAGTAACCCTGATGGTTTCTGATACTCCACTTTGACCTTAGCGCATGTCAAGCATTTATTGACATACGTAGCAATTTCGGCTTTCATGTTAGGCCACCAATAATGATCCTTGAGGTCATGATACATTTTGTTGGCACCGGGGTGAATCGAGTATCTGGACTTGTGTGCTTCGTCAATCACTAGATCCCTTAAGTTCCCAAAGTTCGGTACCCAAATCCGATCCGTGAAGTAACGAATGTCATTGGATTTGACCTCAAATTGCTTATCCATACCTCGTAACGACTCATGGCATAGGTTCACCTCCTTGATTACCTCGTAAGGACTCATGGCATAGGTTCACCTCCTTGATTACTTCGAGTTGAGCGTCACAAATTTGTATGGGTAAATTCATGTGGATGGTTAACTGTAACGCTCGCACCCGTCGTGGCTTGGGTTGTTCTTTCCTGCTCAAGGCATCCACAACGACGTTTGCCTTTCCAGGATGGTAGCGGATGGCGCAGTCGTAGTTGTTTAGTAACTCGACCCATCGAAGATGTCTCATGTTAAGCTCCTTCTGATCGAAGATATGTTGAATGCTTTTGTGATCAGTGAAAACTGTACATTTCGTGCCATACAAGTAGTGTCTCTAGATCTTGAGTGCGAATACTACCACTCCCAACTCCAAGTTGTGGGTAGTGTAGTTTTTCTCGTGCACCTTCAGTTGTCGTGAAGCATAGGCAATGACATTCTCCCTTTGCATCAACACGCAACCGAGTCCTTGATGGGACGCATCGCAGTACACCACAAAGTCGTCTGTTCCTTCCGGTAATAATAGGATCGTGGCGCTCCAAAGTTTCTGTTTAAGTAATTGAAAAGAGGTTTCTGCCTTCTCGTTCCATTCATATTTCTTATCCTTGTGCGTGAGAGTAATGAAGGTTGGGCTATCTTAGAGATATTTTCGATGAATCGTCGATAATAGCCCGCAAGACCTAAGAACTGTCGCACCTCGGTCGGAGTCTTAGGTGCCTCCCAATTCTTAATCGCCTCGATTTTGGATGGGTCAACATGTATGCCTTTCTCGTTGACCACATGTCCAAGGAATTGCACTTCTCGAATCCAGAAGTCGCACTTTGAGAACTTGGCGTATAGTTTCTCCCCTTTTAGCAATTCCATGATTAACTTCAAATGCTCAGCATGCTCTTCTTTACTTCGTGAGTAGATTAGGATATCATTTATGAACACAATCACGAATTTGTCCAAGTAGGGTTTGCACACTCGGTTAATGAGGTGCATGAATACCGTTGGCACATTGGTTAACCCAAATGGCATGACCATGAACTTGTAGTGGCCGTAACGAGTTCGGAAAGCGGTCTTTGGAATGTCATCTTCCTGAATTCTTAGCTGATGGTATCCCGACTGCAGATCGATCTTTGAGTAATAGCTCGACCCTTGTAATTGATCGAACAGGTCATCGATCCTTGGTAGCGGATATCGGTTCTTGATCGTCACTTTGTTCAGTTCTCGGTAGTCGATGCACATGCGGAACGATCCGTCCTTCTTCTTAACAAATAATACCGATGCTCCCCAGGGTGAGAAGCTTGGTCTGATGAAAAATTTGTCTAACAGTTCCTATAATTGATTAAACAATTCCTGCATTTCCGATGGCGCTAGTCAGTAAGGTGACCTTGCTATCGGAGCAGCTCCTGGTGTGAGATCGATCCGGAACTCGACTTGTCGTTGCGGTGGAAGTCCCGGCAGGTGTTCAGGAAATACTTTCGGATAGTCTTGGACAATCGGAATTTCGTCGGTCTTTTTCTCTTCTGCTTTCTTTTCCGTTACTTGCGCTAAGATCGCATGGTAACCCTTTCGTAAGTACTTCCGGGCCTTTATGCAGGTAATGATCCTCAGTTCCATACCGCTCTTATCTCCTTGAATCGCTAGTGTTTCTTTCGGAAGTGGAATGCGAACGATCTTGATGTAGTGCGAACCACACATCTTTATTCCGTTGTATTTGTGCGTTTTTTGATTAGTTTTATATTCTTTTTGAGTCGTTTTTGTATACTACTGAGTCTATTGTATATTTACAGGAGCTCGTGAAGAATAGGAAGCTATATCATGAAGAAACCGAGCAAGAGAATAAAGCCGGAAGAAATAAAGAAGAAAATGGGAAATTCCAGTCCCTCGCGGTACACGAATGGAGTCATACCAGTTCTCGCGGTACGCGAGGGAAGCCAGATATGCCGTGACTATTTGTTTCCTCGAGGTACGTGAGTAACCCAACCTGATGTCTCGCGGTACGCGAGGAACCAAGCCTGATGTCTCGCGGTACGTGAGAAACCCAAAACCCATGAAAAAAACCCTAAAATCAATTTAAATAGAATTTGAATGCCATAATACAAAGAGTTCGTATCTTTGCCGTCAGAGGAGAGTTCTAGGGCGATTTTGAGGCTAGAGAAGAGGATTGAAGTGAAAAGATCGAGTCTTTGATCCCGGGTGCGTTAGTTTTAGCGTTTTCGGTTCCAAAGATTGAACCTTTATCTTTGTTTCTTATGTTTGAAACCATGGTTGTGTTCGATTATGCTACTCTAGTTGTTTTGAGCATGATTGTAGGCTAAAACCATTGATACTACTTAGGTTACGATGAATATTTGTTAAAGTTGTGATTTTTATCGGTTTTGGTTATTTTGAATGGACTAATGATTTTGTAAGCGTTCTTTGTGTGATAATTATGATGATATAGCATGTTTAATTCTGATTGTGTGATTGATTATAACTATGTATGCTTATTGTGGTTGTCTACCAGTTTGATTTGCGCATTCAAGTCATAGATCTTAGGGTTTGTGATTGTTGAGTGGTTTGCTAGACGTAGTAACCATAGGAGTTGTGTTTGATTGCTGATTAGAAATGAATGTGTGTCCTATTTCAATACCCGAGAGGTGATAATTAGTTTTCTAGTCTTCGTCATTAGGAATCCGAGTGTTAACATTCTGAGAGGGCGTTAGTATTAGGTGTCTAGTGATTGTTGCTAGTTCATGTGATAGTTATTATCTTGAGATTACCCCATGCATTCTTCGAATGTAGTGTTGGACAGTGAGACTGAAAGGTAATCTGTCTATTCGGGTACATTGTCATTATTGGAAATACCCGAGAGGTGATCTAACCATCTGGTGAGTTCAGTACATCTTTAGGTATCTTAGTTGGTGACAACTTGAGAGTGATTAGAGATCCACTAGGTAGTCTTTAGTTGTCATCTTTAGAAACCCAGATCCATCGTAGTTTCCAGAACCGGTATAAGTTGTGCTTTGCAAGTAGGATTCCGACCTAGGTAGTATTCTTCCCATCTTCTGATTTCGCCTTAGTACTTGTCTTGATAGTTGAGTCAACATTAGTTTGCTGCATTCTTAGTTAACCTTTAGTGTAGTCAACCCCCCAAACAATTAAATCTTTAGTCCGAGTCAACGTCTAGTATTATTATCGTAGTGTCTCTAGGGTTCGATAATCTGGTTTACCATTAAGCTGTGATGCACTCGATAGGTACACTTGCCTGTCAGTGCAGTCTAGTTCATAGGTTTTCCATTTATTACTTAGGAGTCTAGGTTAGGTTTTGTTAGTTTTTATATAGACCGTCTGGACCACATCAAGTTTTTGGCGCCGTTGCCGGGGACACTTGGCAATAGCAATATTGACTTTGAGTAGTTCTTTGTTTGATTTTTGGTTTATTTTATTTTCTTTTTGTTTTGAGTCTTATGAGTTTGACTGTCTTTTGTACTTTTCCTACGTGCTATTTGAGTGTCTACTATAGGATCGAGTCTTTCTGTCTTGAGTCTTTAATTGTTTTCTTTTATTCTTGTATCAGTTTATGCACCACACTCGTTCACAGGGATCACCACCATATTCTGCTTCATTAGCGCCTGAACGAGAGGTACACGAGCGCACCCGCGACTTTCAGGAGCGTTTTAAAAGCTTTGCAAATCCCATGTACGTTCTACTAGCCCAATTCCATTTCCTACCATGGGCGACGCTGACCCACCAGCGAAACGTACCGTGCACTAGAGGGCCAGTGACGGGGTCACCGGGGCGAGATCTTCAATCACACGCCCCGCCATTCCTAACACCAATACTTGGCAGATCCCATCGCATGTCATGAGCACGGTCACTAATGCCACCCAATTTCATGGCCTTGAGGATGAGGATTCACCCGGACATTTGTCCCTCTTCGCGCGGATATGTGATACCTTCAATATCATGGGTGAGTCTAAGGACGTTATCTACTTGCGTCTCTTCCATTCTCGCTCCCTGGGCGTGCATCTACTTGGCATGATACCCTTCCCGACAATTCTATCACCATATGGGAGGATCTTCAAGCCAAATTCTGCAAGAAGTACTATCCACCTTCCAGGGCCGCTCGCCTTCGGGACCAAATCCATTCGTTCCGGATGGACCCTGACGAGCCTTATCACATGGCCTGGGAGCGGTTCAACACGCTGTTGAGCCGATATCCCCAGCATGGTCTTTCTGACTGGGCGAAAGTGGAAAAGTTCTACAATGGTCTCACCTTCTAGAAGCAGCAAATGTTCAACACAGCTGCGAGAGGCCATATCATGGATAAGCTCGAGCCAGAAGAGTTTGAGGACATGTTCGAGAGCTTCGCTCAAGCCGAACAGCAACATCCATCTGCTAGGACTTCCATTCCTAGTGCTAGATCACCCGCCTCTTCTCCTAGAGGTGTGAATCAGGTCACTCCTGATTCTAGCGTGGCTGCTACACTCTCCTCAATGGCTAACGAGATCAAGGAGCTGAAGCTCAGTGCTCAGTGGTGTCAAGTGTGCAGGGGAGGCCACGTCACCCGAGATTGCCCCATAAATAATCAGGACCATGTGACCTTTGCGGGCAACCAGAACCGAGGATATAATAACTATAACAATTCATTTGGCTCAGGATGGAGATCTGGTAACAACCTAACCGGGTTTAATGCCCGCCAGAATCAATATGGAGGAGGAGAAGCTGGAGCAAGCTCGAGAAGCAGTGTCAACACAAAGAAGATCAAAGAGATGCTCGAGAATCAGACACAACTGCTTGCCCACTTAGTCCAGAAAGACAAGGACACGAGGCAAAGACTGGAGAGCCACGACACTCTATTGAAGAATCAGCAGTAGGCATTCCAGGATTTGCAACGCACGGAAGGAGACATCGCTCAGAGCCTGAAGGGTAGACAAGGAGGTCCATCTTCGGGCCCAAATGCTTCAGTGACGGCCGTATCAGTTAGGAGTGTGGAGAAGAAAGAGGTTATAGAGGATGACTCCCACTCCATTGAGTATGGCATATCTTCGGTAGAGGAAGTGAAGAAGGTTGACTGGAGAGCTCGATTTTCTTAGATCGATGCTAGGATGCTAGAGGAGTCTGAGTCGAATGGTGTCTCGTCTAGGAGCAGGAGAGCAAAAGAGGATGAGAACCCACCGGTTGTAGAAGAGGAAGAACCGGTGGACGAGAGAGTAGTAGAGAAGAAGCCTACTGAGAAGGCAGAGGAGAAGAAGAAGGGGGTGGAGATGAAATCCCCTGAGATTGACTTGAGTCGTGTTCCCTATCCAGATCGTTTGTTGCCACATAAACACGCTAGGGAATACGGTCACTTCCATGATATGTTTAAATAACTCAAGGTCAATCTCCCATTTATAGAGGTCCTCCAGCACATGCCAAAGTATTGCAAGTTCCGCAAAGATCTTCTTTCCAACAAGAAGAAGCTGGAGTGGATCTCTAAAGTCTCACTTAGTGAGCAATGTTCTGCGGTGGTTCAGAACCAGTTTCCTGAGACTCTGCCGGATTCGAGTCGTTTCACGATACCGTGTCTGCTAGGCAGTTTACCGTTGAACCACGCGTTGGCTGATCTAGGTGCTAGCATCAATCTGATGCCATATTCTATCTATAAGCAGCTAGACCTATGTGAACCGCAACCAACGTGCATGAGCATTTCCTTGGCTGACCGCTCAGTCAAGTATCCACGGGGAATTATGGAGAATCTGTTAGTGAAAGTAGGTAAATTTTTCTTCCCCATGGATTTCTTCATATTGACTTGAGGAGGAATGATAGATGACCAACCACATTGGTTAGCTGAATTTGAAAAGAAATTAGTAGGGTCTTCATTCTTAAGTGCTAGCAATGATGATTACAGTTTGGGTGACATATTAGCGCAAGTGGAGCAAATAGTTTATGAGGCACCAGTAGTGGAGATCCAGGAGATCCGAGGGAAGGTTTAGAGGTCCCATATATAGAAAATCTCATTCCTGAACCGTTAGCCAGCACCATTGTGTTTTCTGAGGGGGGGAACCGTTGATCCGCCCCTAGTTCTAGTGTTCCTAGGTCTAGACCACCCCGTAAGAGAACCCGTGCTTTGATAAAATCATCTAGTTTGAGGATAGAGCAAACCCCAAGTGCGGGGAGGTTTACGGGTGATAAGCTACTTGGTTATTTGAATCGTATTATATTTGGACCGGGTAGGTATAAGCTGTGGTGGAAGGATTTGAGTGATAAACGTAATTTGAGTTTAGTGTTTGATAGAGGTAAGAATGTGTTGAGGTATTGGAGAATCGGTAGGCCGCGTAGAATGAAGGAGGTACCAGTTAGGATTAAGGAGAAGCCTCCTGATAGGCTTGCTTGAATCTCGGGCAAGTGCCCGGGATGTAGAGTTTGTTTGCATTACTTAGTTTGAGTCCATATCAATTTGTGTGTTTTTCGGTATGTGTGTTTTGTTTGTGTCGTGTTTTGCAGGAATTCGCGCTTGATTCGGTGAGGAAAGTCATCGAGAATGAAGTTCCAGGTATTTGTACATATGTTTTTATACTTGGAATAGGTTTTTAAAGAATTTGGGTGAAAAAAGTTTGAGGGGTCAAGAAATTTCTAAGTACAAAAACCCTCAAAACTTTCTGTCACCAGAGGGTCCTCGCGATACGCGAGAGGTTGTGCCCCTGTTCCCAGTGGTACGCAACGGATAGAGATAGGTGCCGGCCTAAATGGCACTTCGTCGCGGTACGCGAGGAGTGACCACCTGGTTTCTTGCGATACGCGGGGCTATGCTGGTCTCACCCTTCTTCCTTGTTTTCCCATGGTATCGTTCACCGTTCATCACCTACCATCGACCACCACTATCATCATCCATTAACCTAATCATCATTCATCATCCATCCACCATCACCATACATTCATGCCACCGAACACCACGATCATGTGAGAATTGGAAACCGTTTGTGAGCGATGATCTGCTTTGCTGTGGCTTTCATGTCTATGTGTTTGCCACCTTTTGAGTATGTTTCTCTGCATCTATCTATCTTGAGTCTTTAATTTTTAGTGAGTGAGTGAGTTTTTCGTTTAATTTGTGTTAGTTTTGATGTTGCGGGTATGTTGTGAGGTTTATTTTGCAGGTTTTATCATTCCGCCCGTACTCAATCTCCATTCAAGCAGGATTGATTATCACTTATATTTACAGTTTGTAAAGGCAACCCGGCAGGATGTGCAACCGCGACCGAAATGCTATACGGTGCACACAAGGAAGAACGAAGTTGGATTCATTTGGTTTCATCACATTACTAGCTAAGTCGCTTCCTGTTTTTATTTTTTATTTTTTATTTTTTATTTTTTTTAGTTGTGTCTTGCTCCACATTGAGGACAATGTGTCTTTCAAGTGTGGGGATGTGAGTGTTTAGTTTTGTGTACATGCAAAATGACAGTACAATTGGATCTTGTTTGGGTTTAAATGATTAAATAATTGAAAACACGTTTAATTAGTGACGTTTTGGTCGACCCAGCTAGCTAGTAAAGCTTAAATAGCATGTTTTTGTTATTTAGGAATTAATTGAATTTTAAAATCGTGATATCTTGTAGGTATTCATCTTAGAGTATCGGTAATACTGAAACTGTCAACACAGGATGATAGGTACCACGTTAAGTTAAAATTTAGATGTTTTTGAAATTTCTTGGCACACCACTCTCTTTTTATGAGAATAAATCCGAGTTTCGGTGGCACCCGCATCCATAGTCCATAATTCTTGAGCTTATTTGATTGAAATCTAAGTTTCGCCTACGTGTCACATGTCGGGTTCCAGCCTGATTGAAACACCACTGGGTTGATTCTTATGTGCTTCATTGTTATGACTTAGTCTATATGTTACCTTCCGGGATAGTGACTTGGTTGAAACGCCTCTAAACGAAAGTTAATTTGCTTAATAATGCTTATATTTCATCCCTTCATTCATGTTTCATCTGATTTCTAAAAACCTGTAAATTTTTGTTTATCGTGGTAGGGTAAATCTATATGGTTTGATCCGTGCCTAAACATGACTGTGAGACGGGATTAGGTAGAATTGTAACTTTGAGTGAGAGTCACATATATTGATTGATTTGTTTGGTAATGTAATATTAGAACACGTAACAGGGGCTTGAAAGTTGGTGCTTGGGTTTAATCGGACAGAAATACTAATTGTTGTTTTTTAACTCGTGAGTATGTTTTGCTAATTGGTAATTGATATCTGTTAAGTGAGATTTGAGTTATGATTCCAATTGCAGCTTTTTCGAGGACGAAAAAAGGTTAAGTGTAGGGATGTTTGATGTAGTGCGAAGCACACATCTTTATTCCGTTGTATTTGTGAGTTTTTTATTAGTTTTATATTCGTTTTGAGTCGTTTTTGTATACTACTGAGTCTATTGTATATTTACAGGAGCTCGTGAAGAATAGGAAGCTATATCGTGAAGAAACTGAGCAAGACAATAAATCCGGAATAAATAAAGAAGAAAATGTGAAATTCCAGTCTCTTGCGGTACACGAAGGGAGTCATACCAGTTCTCACGGTACGCGAGGGAAGCCAGATACGACCACGACTATTTTGTTCCTTGCAGTATGCGAGGAACCCAGCCTGATGTCTCGCGGTACGCGAGAAACCCAAAATCCGTGAAAAAACCCTAAAATCAATATACATAGAATTTGAATGCCATAATACAAAGAGTTCGTATCTTTGCCGTAAGAGGAGAGTTCTAGGGCGATTTTGAGGCTGGAGAAGAGGATTGAAGTGAAAAGATCGAGTCTTTGATCTCGGGTGCGTTAGTTTTAGCGTTTTCGGTTCCAAAGTTTGAACCTTTATCTTTGTTTCTTATGTTTGAAACCATGGATGTGTTTGATTATGCTATTCTAGTTGTTTTGAGCATGATTGTAGGCTAAAACCATTGATACTGCTTAGGTTACGATTAATATTTGTTAAAGTTGTGATTTTTATCGGTTTTGGTTATTTTGAATGGACTAATGATTTTATAAGCGATCTTTGTGTGATAATTATGATGATATAGCATGTTTAATTCTGATTGTGTGATTGATTATAACTCTGTATGCTTATTGTGGTTGTCTGCCAGTTTGATTTGCATATTCAGGTCATAGATCTTAGGGTTTGTAATTGTTGAGTGGTTTGCTAGACGTAGTAACCATAGGAGTTGTGTTTGATTGCTGATTAGAAATGAATGTGTGTCCTATTTCAATACCCAAGAGGTGAAAATTAGTTGTCTAGTCTTCATCATTAGGAATCCAAGTGTTAACAGTCTGTGAGGGCGTTAGTATTAGGTGTCTAGTGATTGTTGCTAGTTCATGTCATAGTTATTGTCTTGAGATTACCCCGTGCATTCTTCGAATGTACTGGTGGACAGTGAGACTGAGAGGTAATCTGTCTATTTGGGTACATTGTCATTGTTGGAAATACCCGAGAGGTGATCCAACCATTTGGTGAGTTCAGTACATCTTTAGGTAGCTTAGTTGGTGACACCCTGAGAGTGATTAGGGATCCACTAGGTAGTCTTTAGTTGTCATCTTTAGAAACCCAGATCCATCATAGTTTCTAGAACCGGTAGAAGTTGTGCTTTGCAAGTAGGATTCTGACCTATGTAGTATTCTTCCCATCTTCTGATTTCACCTTAGTACTTATCTTGATAGTTGAGTCGACATTAGTTTGCTGCATTCTTAGTTAACCTTTAGTGTAGTCAACCCCCCCAAACCAATTAAATCTTTAGTCCGAGTCAGAGTCTAGTATTATTATCGTAGTGTCTCTAGAGTTAGATAATCCGGTTTACCATTAAGCTGTGCTACAGTCGATAGGTACACTTGTCTGTCAGTGCGGTCTAGTTCATAGGTTTTCCATTTATTACTTAGGAGTATTGGTTAGGTTTTGTTAGTTTTTATATACTCGGCTCGGTTCTTAGACAACCAGTCCATTTCGACAACTATATCGAAACTTCTCAGTGTTACCTGCAATAGGTCTATAGTGAATGGGTGGTGAGCTAATGTCAGGACACAACTAGGAATTACTTGTTATGTCTCAATTAACTTACCATCCGCTAGTTCTACCGTGTACAGGTAATCTAGGGCAATTGGTGTAATACCAAGTAATGAACTAAACTCGGTGGAAACAAAGATTTTATCGGCACCCGTATCAAATAAGATAGAAGCATAACAGTTGTTTACAAGAAACGTACCATTAACATTGTTGGGGTCTTGACTAGCTTCTCCTGCTCCAATCACAAACGCCCTGCCCCGAGCATTTGCATTTCCAGACCTCCGGTTCTTTGGGCAGTCCTTGAGGAAATGTCTGGGATCACCGCACCCGAAACATCCGCGGTTTCCCCCGCAAGTAAGGGCTTGTTCAACTAGACGACAGTTCTGGGCCGTGTGGCCAAAACGTTTGCACTTTTGACAACGGGAATCTTCACAAGTGCCGTTATGATGGAATTGGCACTTATTGCATTTCGATAGGGTTCCGGTGTACCCGCTCCTTGCTTTCTGCTCAGGCTGATTAGCAGCAAACACCCTTGCCGGTTCCTGTCTCTTCTGAACATTCTGTACGTACGGTTTAGCAGGGGTGTTATCCCACTTTCGTTTGTTATCAAATACTTTCACCACATTTTCTTTCTTGGAAAACAGTCCCTGACGGACTGCCTGATCAGTGAGATTATGAGCCAGTCTCACAACATTGTGAAGAGCTGCTGGTTTAGCAGAGGTGACCAAACTCTATATCTGAGGCGCCAAACACCAAATTTATCGCTCAATCCGCTTGAATTCAGGCGTAACCATATGCGGTACTAATCGTGCCAGATCGTGAAATCTTGCGGTGTAACCCGCAATGTCAGCACCCTCCATATTTAAATTCCAGAACTCCTGTTCCAGCTTCTGTAGTTCATTCCGGGGATAATATTTTTCCTTAAGCATGTCCTTAAATTCTTCTTAGGGAATGGCATTGGCGTTGGCGTTGTCCAACCCCAGAGTTTGGACATGAGAGTTCCACCAAGAGAGGACCTGACCTTCGAAAGTTCCAACTCCGTACATGACTCGATTTTCCAGAGTGCAATGACTCATGCTGAAAACCGACTCGATTTTCTCGATCCATCTTAGCAGTCCCACTGCTCCTTCCGCCCCAGTGAAAGTGTGAGGCTTGCAATCCAAGAAGGATTGTTCGCATCATTGTCGAGCTCGTCCTTAAGGGACGAAATGTCAGCATCATGTAACTTGCTACACGTCGCAAGTATCGGTAGCACCTCCCTCGTAGGCCGGAGCCAGTAGGGTGGTGGGTATGATGGTCCAGATGACCCTCCCGTAGATGAGGTGTCTGATGGTGCAATCCGGGCCCTTTTGGCCGATAGTCCAGCAATGTCAGATGGTTGGACTGGTCGCTTTCCCTTTCGAATGTTCCTCTTCCTTGCGGTAAACTTGCTCTTCGCTCCCCTAGGTGCAAGCAATGGTGACGGTGGTGCCGGGTCCGCCTGGCGAGGTGGTGTAGGTAGTATAGAGCCGTCATCGGACCACGAATACACATGCAATACTGAGTAAGGCACTGATTCGCCTGAATCGCTCCCCTCGTCGGCATCCCCGTCGCCCCCGTGGGCTGGTATGTCATCTGCCTCCTCCTCGGGCTCCTCCTCAGGATCCTCTTCGGGGTCTGTCTCTTAGACTTCCTCCTCAGGGTCCATCTCGACAAACTCCTCAAGGTCCTCCATCGGCTCCTCGTCACTAGAAGTGTGTGATGACGACGGTGGGGTCAATGGCTCTGCGGGTGATGGTGGTGTGGCTGGATGGTACTCCTCCTTCGAGTCGGAGATCACGATAGGGGTCGATGATGTAGACATCATGTAACAAGTCAGTATCTAGTAATCCAATGTACACACGTATGAAATGCATGTATGATGTGATGTGAACGATGTGAGCCTACAGTTATAGTCTAAGCACACTAAATGCAACTTAATTCTCTATAACCAGGGCTCTGATACCAATCTGTCACACCCAGAAATTCCACAGCGGGTTACCCGCGGGTTGTGACTGTCAAGGATCACCAGTCCCGGTCATTTCGAACGAACTCTAAATGGTTTTCGAAAAGACATTCCGTTTGAACATCATACAAAAATAAACAAGTAATACAGAGTTTGAAAATGAGGAATGTAAAGTGCGGAAGCAAAAGTAATGTAGCAAAATATAGAAGCATAACAAATTAGGTTCCCATAAACCTAGCTTCTAAATGAAAACATGAAATGAGACTCCAGATATGCAATCCTAGTCCATGTGTGAATGCTTAGTGACCTGAGATAAACATGCTTAAAAGTGTCAACACAGGGTTGGTGAGTTCACAGGTTTAAGTAATAGTAACAGGAATGAAAACATTGTAACAATACGTATGTATACTAGTGATTCGATTGTTGATCAGACAATAAACATTAACTATATAAGCAACACCGAAACCGAAGCTCAACGAAGGAATGCAGAAACTAGCATTTTTCCTCTTACGTGCCAGCACGCAATGGATTAGGTCAATTATGCACCCGTTTGACTCCTAGTCAGAGTTAGCGTGACTAACCCAGATGGGGGTTGTTAAACCTAATAGTACTATTCATGAATAACCTCGCTTTGTGTAATACTTAACGGTTCGAATATGAGAGGACTTTACGTGCGGGAAATGCACCCACTTATATATATTAAAGAGAAATCAAAGTAATCATCATACGACTACGTAAGAAAATGGTTTAGCGTGTACCTCCCCCAAATGGAAAAGTAAGTAAAATGGGGCCGTGAAAACTCACCTGGGAATGAAGCAAATGAAGTATGAAAGCAACACGAGAAATCTAGCAAGTCTGGACAGCCGACCTAACCGAGCCCTAGGAATAGTAAGGCTATAAGGTCTATGAAAGTAAACATGGTTTATGTAACCACATTCATCCAAAATTTGAAAGGTTACATTGACGTTTTGAAAAAGGTTTGACCAAAGCTGACCAAGGTTTGACCAAGTTTGACAAATGTTGACCAATGTTGACTAAAGTTGACCAATGTTGACTAAAGTTGACCAATGTTGACCAAGTTTGACTAATGTTTACCAATGTTGACTAATATTGATCAATGTTGACAAAGTGGACCAATGTTGACCAAGTTTGACTAATGTTGACCAAACTTGACCAATGTGACACGACGACATAGGTAACATATGAGTAACACATAAGTAACATAATAGTAATACCTAAGTAACACATGAGTAATACCTAGGTATCATATAAGTAATACCATATGACATAACATGCATGTTTCAAGTAGTTGCATAAGTAAATAACACGTGACAAGTAACATGGCATTTGTACATCCTCATGGTATAGTTCATACATGTTAACCAATCATCCACATAAGTTATGTCATTATACTAATAACCTATTAATATTATTCCAACCCATTTGAACAAATAACATAACATGTCATTTCTATACCATAGTTCTTAACATAGCAAAGTTTCCCTTTTTAGGCAATTAGGGTTTTAGTGTACTTTAGGTGTCATAGCTAAACTAAACAAATTTCACATGAAATTATACTAGTAACATGCTATAAACACGATTCTATACATACACTTTTTATTTCAAGCAAAGGTGAAGTTCCCAAACTAATAAAGTTTTCTTATTTAGAAAGGTCCTCCAAAACATGTCATAATACAACTCCAAATCACATAATCTTGCATAAGTCATCTATTCATATAGTAATAAAGTCATTTAAACTACTTTAAACATTTATAACATACACATACAAAATATGTTCAATTAAAGTTTCCTTTTTAGGAAAGTGGTCCAAACAACCTTCTACACATGTGTAACTTTCAATAACTCTTTCTAACACTTTAATAGATGTTATAGAACCATGTTAGCATGCTTTCATCCATTAAAACACCATAACTCAAAATATGAAAAACTGAAGTTTCCTTTTATAGAAAGACGACCATAACCTAGTGTAAAACAACATTTCAACCAAAAAAATCATATTTCTAATATATTCTAACATTACTAGAAACATACAAACCATCAAACATATCATATACACATTTTTGCAAAATCATAACCAACAAAGTTTCTATAAATAGAAACGAGCATATAACCACATAACCAAGCATCTCAAACCATAAAAAGTGCCAATATGTGTCAGCAACCTTATATTATGAAAACTTTTGGTTTAAAACATGTATTATAACTCTTGTATCATAAAAATTCATTTGAATGGATGTGGTATCTCATAGGGCCGAAAATAATGAAGAAAATATGGATTGTAGATATTAAGACTGGTGGCTAAAAAATTCTCTAAGTATATATGCTGCGGACTCCACAATTTTGCTGTTGGCTTACAATGTTACTGCTGATAAAGCAATTGTTGTGGATAGCTATGTGCTCCTGCTGATAAACATCTATGCTGCGGATTACCTTATCTGCTGAAGTCCATAGTTGCTGCTGATAGGCTTCTCATCAAAATCAAACATTGATGTGTGCTTCCTTAGATTTTTCCCTATAAACTTGTAAACATTGAAGATTAATACACTTTGCATTTATCAGTATTATCTTTGTTTTCTTGTTTACATTGCATAGTTGTGATTGTTTCCGCCAATCTCAAACTGAACAGAACCATGTTGTAAAACACCGATCCATCAAATGGTATCAGAGTTTTGGCTCTCAGATTAAACAAACTAACACTTGTTTAATCACTATCTGGTTCTGTTAGCTCTTTGCTGCTAAACCATCTATCCATAGTATGGCACAGAATACTGGATTTGATGATGTTGGAAGCTTTCACAGAGCACCAAGACTGGTGTCTGGAGAAGATTATGATATGTGTAAGAAAAGAATGGAAAGTTTCTTCTGCTACCAAGAATATGGAATGTGGAGGTCCATAATTGATGGTCCATATGTGCCTATGGTGGCTTTTGCTGACTCTGGAGGTCCATATGTTCCTAAAGAAGCCTCCAAATATTATGAAGAAGACATCAAGAAGATGGATGTATATTTTAAAGCTCTGGGAGCTATACATATGTGCTTGCCAAATGAAGTTTTTCATAACTTCAGAGAATACAAAACTGCCAAAGAGTTATGGGAGGCTCTTAAAAATATGTTCGCTAGTTCTGAAGAAGTGAAAGAAAATAAAAGAGACATTCTAAAGCAACAGTATGAAAACTTTGTCTACAAGGATGGTGAGTCTCTTACCACTCTATTCAACAGGTACACCTATCTTGTGGGAGAGCTACAGTGCTCTAAAGTAAAGCTGGAGAATAAAGACATTCTCAAAAAGTTTATTAGATCACTTCCACGTTGCTGGACACTCTACACATTGTCAATCAGAAGAACTGAAAACCTGAAGACTCTCCAAATGACTGAGCTGGAGAATGAAGACATTCTCAAAAAGTTTATTAGATCCCTCCACCTGCTGATTATGTAACCATCCATGAACCAAACTTCAATCTCATAAACCTTGACCATGCAAACCGAAACCTTGACCCTTCCAAGGAAGAATCATCTGTACAAGACTGCAACACCTCATCTGAATCAGAGTCCACATGCTCAGAATCCACTCAAACAAGTGAAGCTCCATTACTCCCTACCAATGAAGTAATTCTCAAAACCAGCAAATCTGGTAAAGTAATCCAAACCAATGTGTGACACCAACAAAACTTCGGAACCTAAAACCTAATTGTTGGGCTAAGCCAAACTAGGCCCAATAAGGCCCAGTGGAAATCCAAGCCCATTAGAGGCCCAATTACATAACCCGAACATCAAACTAGTCACTCGATTCCGTTTAACAACTTGATACGTAAATCTAAGAACTTACAAAGTGATAGAAGTGCATACGCGATTCAGTATTTTTAAACGTTTAATGCGTCAAATATCGGTTTATTATCGAATATTCAAGTAAAACGATTAACTAAGATAACGAACTATTAATATCAAGTTTATATATTCATTTGAAAAGACTGTTTCATTAAATACACGCGTAGCACGTATATGCAAACTTTAAACTGCGTTAGATGCTCGGGAGATTAACAATAAGCGGTACGGTTATTACCGATACGTATGTTGGTATGACAGATATTATAAATGCTTATTTTAATACTATTATTAAAATGATAATAGTTACGATTAAAAAGAACGAAATTGTTAAAAACGCGGTACCGACGTGTACTGGTTCGTACATCGAGTGAAACGTAAATTTCAAGCTTTAAAATACTTAAATAAAACTATTATTAACGTTTCATAAATAGCAAAGTACTCTAAAATGATTTCTCGGGAACACGGGACGGATTAACACAAGAACATGACGGAGACGGGTTCCTTACGTGATTTAAACTCGTTAAAAACCCCACCTATAAATAGTAGGTCACCTCTCATTATCCTCATTTTTCCAAAAACCCTAACACACACAAAAGGTGAAAAATAGAGAGAGAGATGGGAGCAACTGTCGGAATCCGGCGGCCCTACAGCGGCTCAGCCGCGCCGCACACGGCGGCGTTAAATTCCCGGTGAGTAACGGCGAGTGGAGTGGTGAATCTGACGAGTCTCATGGTCCTAAACACGAATATGGTGGTGGTTATCCTCAAATCAGCGGCGGCAGCGGTAGATCTAGCCGCCAACGACCACCGACTAAACCCCTCTCCTTTAGCTTCATTTTCCCGGTGGCGGCGGTGGCTCTGTGAGTTCTGACGGCGGCGGAGACAGGTGGTAGCCGAACACGTTCTTCCGACGACCTTGAACTGCCGCATCAGGTGGCGTTCAAGCAACACAAAGAGGACGTCGTCGATGGTGGTGGCTGCGGTGAAGTCACGGTGGCGGAGGAAGATGGAGGCAGGGCTAGACGGCGGCTCAGATCGGTGTAGTAGCAGCCGACTAGGGTTTCTAAACTGTCTCTCCGACAACCCACGTTTTTTCGGCAGCCTCTTTAGGGTTCCGACGAACACCGGTGAGTTATTTTTCCGTCTCTGTGTTGTTCCCGTGAGTAGATCTACGTGTTTTTCTAAACATTGGTTCTTTTGTTTCTTGTTTAAACTGATCCGATGACACCCGACCTTCCGGTGAATTCTAAACCACCAGATTTCATTTTTTATGGTACTCGATCATCCTGATCTACAATTTCAAGGTTTGTTTTGAGGTATGAGGTTCATTTTGGATGATTAGACGTTTTTACAAATTAGATTAGTAATTTGGTGGCCGGGTTTCATTCCCGAGTAAAGAAATGTGTGTTTTGGACAGATAACGAAATCCTGAGCCATGGTCAAACCCGGTAAACGCTGGTCAACATGGTCAATGCGTGAACCGTGAGCGTTAGAACGCATCGGCTCGTAAACGAAACTCCCGAAAGGTATAAAATACACGCTTGTGTGATTATATTTGATTACGCGTAAATTAAACGTGTGTGCTGTTGAATTACATTGAGCCTAAACGATTCGTTAACGCTAAAAATAAATATTAACATAACAATTAATAGTAACAGACCGTAAACGCTTATATTAAGCCTAGAGAGTTCGTTATAATTATTATTAAGCAAGTAGGTATATTCGTAAATGGGTAATCGATTAAACGAGAATCTTAAACACGATCAACGAACGACACATACGAATTGTAAATATTTGTACGTGAACGCGAAGGAAAATATATTATGTTTGTGGTATCAAACGGTTTATACAAAATAAATACAAATAGGACGACTTTAACCTCAATTATTTCGTATAAACGTGTGCATATATATAAATATCAATTTGACTTGTCATTAGGTGGTATTTAAGTTCATAAACCGAATGGCTAAACTAGGATTTGTCAATTAACAAACGTTGATACAACTATATTTTCATAAATGAAAACATACCGTATAGATATATTTACTTATATTATATATTATATATATACACCTATAAATACATACATGAAAGTAAATATTATCATGTTTATGAGATCAAATGATTATGTTGAAGCACGACATTTATTCTCAAATATATACATGTATATTCATATACTTATATGTAAAGTAAATATACGTATCATTAAGAAGTTTTGGATAAATGACACAAACAATTGGAAATCTAACGAATACGTTTCGAACGAATATGAAAACTTAGATTTTTATAAACTTGAACAAATATTATGTTATATAAACATGTAATCATATTCATACATAAATGTATATTTTACATAAACCCAAACGTTTATTGCAAAATAGAATACTTGTATAATATATTATTATTAGTTTTTGAAAAGATATATAGGTATATATAATATACATTCGTATGTGTTCTAATACATTTAATACCATTGTGCGGGGTAGGGCGTATTTATGTATAAACTTACTAAACCTAATTTTATACAAGCGTGTTTACACACGCAGCACGTACATTATGTATTCTCCTAAGACTAGTTAAACTATGATATGGTTAGGCATAGATAAATGTGTACACGTATTTTTTTTTATACGTATCCAAATATACAAAGACAAACCGATACTCCCCAAGGTATAACTATAACACAAGAGTGGCTATCAAACAACCACTACAATTTAACAAAAAAAAAAAAAGAAGTCAAGCTCAACCGCACACATGATAGCTCAACACGAGTTTAGACTCGCCTTATAAAATCAGGGTTAGTCCGTAATTCTCATTAAGTACGTACAGGGATTGTATGACTCGAGTAGGACATAGACCCGCTACTATCGTATTACGTGGACTTTGGTTTTCGTTGATACATAAGGGACGTCATCGTTCATAATACGTTACCAGGTGAGTTCACTGCCCCCTTTTAAATTTTAAATGTTTTAGAAACATCGGGGGAGAAGCATACTTACATACACATTTGAAAACATGAGATATTATTGTTTAATACATTTGGGGAACATCATTGTCTGATACATTTGAGAAAACATGAAACCTACTTACAAACATTTTCATATGGTAACAAGAAAACAAAACCCGACCTTTATGTTTGCATGAGTTAACACATATAGAGCGCTGAAAGTCCCTTGACCATCATATTTATAACCATTAGCTATAGATTAGCCTGGGGTTCTATGGATAGTACTATTGGGGTTGACACCCCCGGTCATGGTTAGTCGCGCTAACCATGGGTCCCTCTGGCCAAATGACCGCATAGTGTTCAAACATTTGCTCGTGAGGTACGAGTGAGGGGCAAAACACCTGTGTCATGGTTTGGTTATGGCTCATGCAAGAACATATTATTTGTAAGGCTAGCTAGCTTACGAATAGGTCAAACATTACTTGTTTTGTTTATCATATACACATGAAATCGCTACTTGTTTTGGGTATCATCAAAGAGGGCCTAACACGGGTATAATCTCATTTACACGTTTTCATTGGGTAAACGACTCACTTTATGACGATGAGATCATCAAATGTTTTCGAGGAAAATGGTTCTATATTAAGCCCATGAACACATTTTCAAGATTTTTGGGAAAACGGTTTCATATTATGGCCAGGTACACTTTTTCAATGTTTCCACCTTTTGACGACGAAGTTATCACATGTTTTCGAGGAAAACGATTTTATATTATGGCCATGTACACGATATCAATGTTTTCAAGGGAAACTGCCTTACATCGAGACAAATAAACATGTGAACTCACCAACCTTCGTGTTGACATTTTTAAGTATGTTTTTCAGGTAGCACATAGCTATGGCACGGTTGGAATAGGTTAACCCTTCGGATCAAAACCCTAGAAGCCGAAGAAGCATGATCGTCAAACCTCAAGTCGGTTTTGACCTATATGGTTCTAGGTCAATATACTAGTTTAATTTAGTATTTGTAATGATGTTCATCATATAGAAGTCTTTACTTTAGCTTCCGATGTTGTGTAATGTTACCAATCGTTGCAACCTTAATTTATTTATTTATTTAATAAGTGAATAAATTTGGGGGTGTGACAGATTGGTATCAGAGCTAATGGTTTTAGCGAATTAGGTTTCCATAGTGACACCTAGGCTCTAATCAGACTCATTTAGGGACCAAGATTTCTAAGACTTGCATCACATTAAGAACACCCAAGACCTGAGTATAGAAATTCCGACCGTTGCCAAACAACTTGAGTTGACTATTAGGGTATGTGATTACACTAGCGTATTAATTGCTATATTATAACTAAATACAACAACGTGGCATACGTGACTAACATCGAATACGTGTAACAATGTGGAAACAATAGACACCTATAATATGACCCAACAGAGTATCACTGTTTGGGTTATGAGGCAAAGATGACAGGTACTCGGCACATTATAATCATGGAAGATCGAGCTACGAGCTGAGCTCAGGCGACGCGATAGAAATCACCAGATACCGCTCTTGGTGTTACAACAGACTGAACACCTGTATTTGCACCACTCCTACAGCTACTCACGCCGTGGAGTCAACTTTCTTTCTCCGCATATGTTGTCTTCACTTGGTGTGGTATGTGTACTCCCTTTTATGAACTGCTGGATTGGATTACTAAAGCGTTCGCCATGAGATATGGTAAACGGGACTGCCCAAGAAGAAGGGAACCCGAGGTGGATAGGCAGGACTAAATGGATGGGAACTCCATGGGTCAGGAGGCCCATAGACTCATCTGGATCATGAAGATCCACACGTACACACAAACTTGGAGCATGATTTGGTCGACACTGATTTAAGGATCTCTACCCTGGTATAGTGCCTGACTTCCACCACACACGTTTTGTTAATAGAAGACATCGATTGTGTCACATTACTGTTAACTCCACCCAACAACAGACTTAGTCGGCAGATTTATGAGTATTGGTACACATGACTAAAAGTAATCCGATAGAACATATATACTTGTACGCGAGAGTTCAACATGATGATACGCTCTAATGAACATTTCAGATCCCTTTTAGCTGAGAGCTTGGGATAGGAGAAACACTATAGGGACCATGCAAAGTAAATTATCATCACGGGTGCACACGTAATCATAATTTACAGTGCATGAGAACTCTAGTGAGTCTTACTGTCCGAGTCAATATTCATGATTAACCTGTATTCCTAATCCCGATTCACATTCATTCAAATATTGATCGAACCCCTCGTAAACTTAAGATTGAGCCAAGGACATCAAATGAGGCGATGTGCTACCTCAGCATGAGAATATACATCGTCTCTTTCATCTTTGAATCTGAACGAATCTAAAACTCTTATCGAGACTTCATTGGCAAGACAATTTTGACCGAAACACAAAGATATCTATTCTCAGCCAAATTGACCTCTTCATCTCTAATTCACGAGACAAATTCTGAAAACCCTATGATCCATTTCAACCAACTTTAATGCGAAATCAAGGACCTACGTCGAACTCTGAGAATTCATTTCTATGTTTTATAATTGTTGACCGATCAAAGTTGTACGCCACGAGGAAGACGAACAAATGACGAATCATAGCTGACTATGCTCCCTCAAGGGTTTACTCCCTTGCATCTATTTCGATTCCTCAAACTCCTTTTAATATTATATTCGCCCCTTTTTTTCAAGATCTTTCCGAGATATCTAGACATCTTCTCTAAGGAACCTAAGAACATGACGTTCTCGCGTTCGACAAATTCCTGAAGTTATACTTGATTCTCGTCTATTTTCTAACATCTACTTAAAGAGAGTCAAGCATCAGACTAAATTGAAAATTATATTATATCAATGCCTACCGATTTAATGGTTGGCATACTTGGAATCGATTTCAGGAGACACTACTTCTATGAAACTATTTCCAGGATATGACTATTTACCTTCTCATCTAGACGAACTACAGTCTAAAATTTCCTAAGACTTATCTACCTTGCTGACATGATAATCAAGTCATGAACCCACAAATCATGACGTTACAACCTAAATGTTAGACTACAGTAGAAGTGTAGTGCAAATAATGGTTAAAAGTCCATCCTTACTTTTCTTTGAACCCCACGAAATTCATTTACCCTTAGTATTTCTCAAATACTTTAGCATTTCTTCCTTCTTCATCTAGATTCACCCGCATCTATAGATGAACCACGAAAATATTGATGATTCAATGTTACCACGAGAATGTTTGTTATTTCAAGTTATAATTCAACATCTATTTCATTAAGAGAGTAATCTACACCAAGCCACGAATAACATTCGTGATAGAATTTCCTGTAATGAGAACTGACAAAACCAAGGTCGATATCAGGAGATCATATCTCCATAAAATTTTATTCCATACAATAGTTGTCTGATTCGCTACTTAGACAAATACTAATGGTTCTTTTAAACCATTCCGGCTTGTTTAAGAGAAATAGCATATAAGGACGTTATTTCTTGGAAACTCAATTGAACCAATTTAACCTTCATACTGATTAGTCAGATGAAATGTCAATTAGAATCCTTGTTCTAGAAAGATCAAAATCACCGAGACATTGACACGTTGAAATGAACGATCAATTTCCGGATTACGAACTGACACATGAACATTTCATTAAACTATATGACATGTCTATCGGGACTTCTGATGATTTCTGTTAGATTCTATCATGATTTAGTCTACGTGCGTTAAAACACCTATATGAATAAATAGTGTGCGCTCATACACTTTTGAAAATCCGCGTGCATGAATGTATTTTCGTCATTCATTACTAATGATCAGGATCATACAGTTACACTATGATGAGAAGGATCACGTAAGAAATTCTTTGACATTTAAACCTTGGTGGTTTACTATGGTGTGTGAGTTGTTGACTTGATTCGTGCAAACTCGCTATTTTAATTCACACCGAGTAAACATTCTTTTAATGACTTACTCATTATACGAGAAGGAACTCACTGGTTGTAATCTCTTTTGCTTATAGGACCCTAGTAATGACATTATCACCTCGTGGTATAGCTAACTTCATTCGTATGGCGACATAATCAGAGGATTTGTTCTAAATCTACTTTTTAATATAATATCTGCTAAACAGTAACGTTACACTGTTACCTGATACGTTGACATCTTAAACCTTTACACATCCGACATCGTTAGTTGATGGGATATCCACTTCATCTACATTACCGACTAATCTTTGGAATGAGTCAATATCCACCCTAAGAATCCAAAAATGAACCAAGGATACAAAACCCTAATCCATGTACGTATGAGAAATTTTGAGGACGAAATTTCCTTAAGGAGGAGAGAATGTGACACCAGCAAAACTTCGGAAACTAAAACCTAATTGTTGGGCTAAGCCAAACTAGGCCCAATAAGGCCCAGTAGAAATCCAAGCCCATTAGAGGCCCAATTACATAACCTGAACATCAAACTAGTCACTCGATTCTGTTTAACAACTTGATACGTAAATCTAAAAACTTACAAAGTGATAGAAGTGCATACGCGATTCAGTATTTTTAAACGTTTAACGCGTCAAATATCGGTTTATTATCGAATATTCAAGTAAACCAATTAAGTAAGATAACGAACTATTAATATCAAGTTTATATATTCATTTGAAAAGACTGTTTCATTACATACACGCATAGCACGTATATGCAAACTTTAAACTGCGTTAGATGCTCGGGAGATTAACAATAAGCGGTACGGTTATTACCGATACGTATGTTGGTATTACAGATATTATAAATGCTTATTTTAATACTTTTATTAAAATGATAATAGTTACGATTAAAAAGAACGAAATTGTTAAAAACGCGGTACCGACGTGTACTGGTTCGTACATCGAATGAAACGTAAATTTCAAGCTTTAAAATACTTAAATAAAACTATTATTAACGTTTCATAATTAGCAAAGTACTCTAAAATGATTTCTCGGGAACACGGGACGGATTAACACAAGAACATGACGGGGACGGGTTCGTTACGTGATTTAAACTCGTTAAAAACCCCCCCTATAAATAGTAGGTCACCTCTCATTATCCTCATTTTTCCAAAAACCCTAACACACACAAAAGGTGAAAAATAGAGAGAGATGGGAGCAACTGTCGGAATCCGGCGGCCCTAAGGTGGCTCAGCCGCGCCGCACACGGCGGCGTTAAATTCCCGGGGAGTAACGGCGAGTGGAGTGGTGAATCTGACGAGTCTCATGGTCCTAAATACGAATATGGTGGTGGTTATCCTCAAATCAGCGGCGGCAGCGGTAGATCTAGCCGCCAACGACCACCGACTAAACCCCTCTCTTTTAGCTTCGTTTTCCCGGCGGCGGCGGTGGCTCTGTGAGTTCTGACGGCGGCGGAGACAGGTGGTAGCCAAACACGTTCTTCCGACGACCTTGAACTGCCGCATCAGGCCGCGTTCAAGCAACACAAAGAGGATGTCGTCGATGGTGGTGGCTGCGGTGAAGTCATGGTGGCGGAGGAAGATGGAGGCAGGGCTAGCCGGTGGCTCAGATCGGTGTAGTAGCAGCCAAATGTTTATTGCAATGAAAACAATTGGAAATATAACGAATACGTTTCGAATGAATATGAAAACTTAGTATTTTATAAACTTGAACAAATATTATGTTACATAAACATGTAATCATATTCATACATAAATGTATATTTTACATAAACCCAAATGTTTATTGCAAAATAGAATACTTGTATATTATATTATTATTAGTTTCTGAAAAGATATATAGGTATATATAATATACATTCGTATGTGTGTCCAAATACATTTAATACCATTGTGCGGGGTAGGGCGTATTTATGTATAAACTTACTAAACCTAATTTTATACAAGCGTGTTTACACACGCAACACGTACATTATGTATTCTCCTAAGACTAGTTAAACTATGATATGGTTAGGCATAGATAAATGTGTACAAGTATTTTTTTTATACGTATCCAAATATACAAAGACAAACCGATACTCCCCATGGTATAACTACAACACAAGAGTGGCTATCAAACAACCACTACAATTTAACAAAAAAAACGAAGTCAAGCTCAACCGCACACATGATAGCTCAACACGAGTTTAGACTCGCCTTATAATATCAGTGTTAGTCCGTAATTCTCATTAAGTACGTACAGGGATTGTATGACTCGAGTAGGACATAGACCCGCTACTATCGTATTACGTGGACTTTGGTTTTCGTTGATACATAAGGGACGTCATCGTTCATAATACGTTACCAGGTGAGTTCACTGCCCCCTTTTAAATTTTAAATGTTTTAGAAACATCGGGGGAGAAGCATACTTACATACACATTTGAAAACATGAGATATTATTGTTTAATACATTTGGGGAACATCATTGCCTGATACATTTGAGAAGACATGAAACATACTTACAAACATTTTCATATGGTAACAAGAAAACAAGACCCGACCTTTATGTTTGCATGAGTTAACACATATAGAGCGCTGAAAGTCCCTTGACCATCATATTTATAACCATTAGCTATAGATTAGCCTGGGATTCTATGGATAGTACTATTAGGGTTGACACCCCCGGTCGTGGTTAGTCGCGCTAACCATGGGTCCCTTGACCATCTCACTTACACGTTTTCATTGGGTAAACGACTCACTTTATGACGATGAGATCATCAAATGTTTTCAAGGAAAATGGTTCTATATTAAGCCCGTGAACACATTTTCAAGATTTTTGGGAAAACGGTTTCATATTACGGCCAGGTACACTTTTTCAATGTTTCCACCTTATGACGACGAAGTTATCACATGTTTTCGAGGAAAACGATTTTATATTATGGCCATGTACACGATATCAATGTTTTCAAGGGAAACTGCCTTACATCGAGACAAATAAACTTGTGAACTCACCAACATTCGTGTTGACATTTTTAAGTATGTTTTTCAGGTAGCACATAGCTATGGCACGGTTAGAATAGGTTAACCCTTCGGATCAAAACCCAAGAAGCCGAAGAAGCATGATCGTCAAACCTCAAGTCGGTTTTGACCTATATGGTTCTAGGTCAATATACTAGTTTAATTTAGTATTTGTAATGATGTTCGTCATATAGAAGTCTTTACTTTTGCTTCCGCTGTTGTGTAATGTTACCAATCGTTGCAACCTTAATTTATTTATTTATTTAATAAGTGAATAAATTTGGAGGTGTGACACAATGGTCCAAGTCCTTTTATTCCCTCTATACCAGTACCTCAACTCACCAAACAGATCAAAATTAGCTATCCTCCTGAAGGAAGAAAGTTAAATATTGAAAAGGGGCAATCCTAAATCTCTACAAATCATCAAGCAAACCAACCAAGGAAGGAGTTTGACATCTGTCATGCATCTGGAGAGATAACTCCATATGTTCAGAAAACATTGGAGGAAGCCACCTTTGAGCATAACAAAACTCATCCTTGGAATTTCAAAGACTTATTCAAAAGAAAGGACTATGTGTACTTTTAATGGGATAAAATTGCTAAATCATGCTTTGTCTATGGAAAGTACAATCAGACCGCCAGCACATGCTTCTATTACCTTCAACAACAAGGAAATCTCAAACAACAAGCCTTTGAGAAGACCAACAAGAACAAGAAGGTAAAAAGCTATGAAGCCAAAGCAACTAACTTCATAAAATCTCCCTCTCCACCAAGGAAGCATATCCCAAAAGCTCAACAATCTTGCATCATATGTGGTGAATCAGACCACTTTACTGCATATTGTAAATTCAATCCATTCAACCAGATCTCTCAATCAGCTTCACCTGCAGACAAGATTCTTCCTAACCAAAAGCAATTCTATAGAAGAACTCCAACAGAAAAACTCACTTTCAACAAGACAGTAAAGAAGGAGAAGCTGGTGTTTTCTGAACAGTCAACAACAATCAAAATTGCTGCTAATCACATGAAGCCAAAAAATATGAAAAACAAACTGAAGCCTTCAGCAGCAACCGAATCTGATGCTGATCAGTTAAAGCTTTCAGCAGCAATCAAGTTTGCTGTTGATCAGCCAAAGCCTTCAACAGTCAAGACTGCTGATGATCAGTTTAAACCATCACCTGCCAAAGCCACATCTGGTGCTGACAAAGAAAAAAGATCTGGAAAACCTACTCAACAATGGAAAGAAAAATTAGCTCCCTCTCACAACATTTTCTTTGGATCCCTTGAATGCCAACATATTGATGATCTTGAATTTAAAACACACTCACCCAAGTCTGCAAGCTCTTGGGTCCCTTCCTCTAACTAGATCTCTCTTATGTGTAGGGACAACCAGGTAATAATGATAACACATGGGTTGTAGACAGTGGTTGTTCCAGGCACATGACTGGCAACAGATCCATCCTCTTAGATTTCAGAAATTTTTATGGAGGATATGTTGCATTTGGAAGTGATTCAAAGAGAGGATCTATCACTGGACAAGGAACTGTGTCCAATGAGAGAATGAGTATTGAAAGGGTGAACTATGTAAAAGAACTAGAGTTCAACCTCATGAGTGTGTCTCAAATCTGTGATAAGAAGCATTGGATGCTTTTCACAGATAAAGAATGTTTTGTGCTCTCCCCTGGGCTAAGCAAACCTCCTCGAGAAAAGATCTTGTTGACTGCTCAAAGAAAAGATAACTTATATGTGGTTGACATGAACAAAGTCACTCCATCTGGTAGTGTATCTTGTTTTCTGTCCAAGGCATCAGTTGATGAATCCGCTCTATAGCACAGGAGATTAAGCCATGTGAATGTAAAAACTATCAAAAAATTGGTGAAAGGAAATCTTGTCAGAGGTCTTCCTGACAAGGAATTCTAGCTTGAAGATCATTGCATAGCATGCTTGAAGGGGAAGCAACACAAAAGTTCTCACAAGCCTAAGACATTGAATTCAAATGACACTCCACTACAGCTGCTGCATATGGATCTTTTTGGTCCTACAAATGTCATGTCAATGGGCAAGAAGTCATACTGTATGGTGATAACTGATGACTACACCAGATTCTCATGGGTATACTTCTTGAGAACAAAAGATGAAACTGCTGAAATCCTTAAATCATAAGGTGTGATCAAGGTACAGAATTTAAGAACCAGACCTTAAATTGTCTTTGTGAGAGTAAAGGCATTAAAAGACAATATAGTGCTCCAAGAACTCCTCAACAAAATGGGGTTGCTGAAAGAAGAAACATAACTCTTATTGAGTCTGCCATATCAATGATGGGTGACTCAAAACTTCCTCTCATATTCTGGGCAGAGACAGTTAGCACAACTTTCTATGTGCAAAATAGAGTTCTCATTATCAAGTGTCTCAACAAAACACCTTATGAGTTGTGGCTCAAAAGAGTTCCCTACATTGGATTCTTGAAACCCTTTGGATGTCCATGTACCATTCTTATCACCAATGGAATTCTTCCAAAGTTTGGTGCAAAATCATATGAAGGATACTTTGTGGGCTATTCATCTCAATCCAAGGCTTACAGAGTATTCAATTCCAGAACAAGAATAGTTGAAGAATCAGCAAATGTGGAATGTAGGGAACACATTCCATGTGAAAAGGGGAAAGGCCCAGACTAGTTGTTTGATATAGACTCCTTTTCACAAGTATTTGAGTCTCTCATCTTCTCAAATATGGAGTCTACCTCTTCCATAAAGCAAGCATCTACATCAAATAATGACTACAGATTAGGCTTCAATGGGCCATCTCTAAGAATCAAAAGACCATCCATTGATCCTACATCTGTTGTTAATGCTATTGAAGCCAGTGAAGCCAGAACAAGCAACTCAAATGTCACCAGCAACAATCTTTCTAACAATGAAGATCAAGATGAGGGTATTGCATCTGATGTTGCTGATGCTGCTGATGCTACTAATGCTGCTGATGCTGCTGATAACTCACCTGCAGATGTTGTTGCTGTTGAATACATTTCTGCAAACAACCCTATTGACAATCATCATCTTCCTGATCAAAATCAAAGCAATCTTGACCATGAAATACAATTGGATGTTGTTCCCGCACAAAGAATCAACAAAGAACATCCCTTAGAAAATGTCATTAGTCAAGTTCAACAAGGAGTTAAAACTAGAAGCAAGACTCATGAAGCTAATATCTGTCTATACTCCTGTTTTCTGTCTCAAGTTGAACCAAAGAAGATATATGAATCTTTGCAACACAGCAGTTGGATTGAAGCAATGCAAGAAGAGTTGCTACAATTCAAAAGATAAGAGGTGTGGACCCTAATTGATCTTCCACCTGGCCAGACTGCTATAGGCACAAGGTGGGTCTTCAGGAACAAGCAATATGAAAGAGGGATTGTAATTAAGAACAAAGCCAGATGTGGCTCAGGGATACACTCAGGAAGAAGGAATTGACTATGATGAAGTCTTTGCTCCTGTTGCCAGACTGGAGGCTATTAGAATCTTCCTAGCATATGTTGCATCCAAAAGATTTATTGTTTATCAGATAGATGTCAAGAGTGCCTTTCTATATGGGAATATTGGTGAGGAAGTATATGTCAGACAACCTCCAGGCTTTGTAGATCCCTCACATCTAAACAAAGTTTTCAAACTAGACAAGGCTCTAAATGGACTACACCAAGCCCCAAGAGCCTAGTATGAGACTTTGTCAGGTTATCTGCTCAGCAACAATTTCAGAAGAGGTGCCATTGGTCAGACATTGTTTATCAAAGATGAAGGGTGAGAAATTCTATTGGTACAAATCTAGGTAGACGACTTCATCTTTGGATCAACAAAGAAGAAATTATGCAAAGACTTTGAGATTCTAATGCACTCAAAGTTTGAAATGAGTTCAATGGGTGAACTAAATTTATTTTGGGTCTCCAAGTCAAACAAGTTCCAAATGGAATCTTCATCAGCCAATCCAAATATGTCAAAAATATCTTGGAAAGATTCAAACTGGCTGATTGCTTTGCTGCAAGAACTCCAATTCAAGTGCATCATCAATTGTCTCCTGACAAAAATGGCCAAGACATTGATCAACATCAGTACAGGGCAATGATTGGATCTCTCATGTACCTAACTACTTCAAGACCAGATATTATGTTTGCAGTATGCCTGTGTGCAAGATTTCAAGCAGCTCTAAAAACCTCACATCTCCAAGCCGTCAAAAGAATCTTTAGATACCTGAAGGGAGCCCCAAGACTTGGGCTATGGTATTCCAAGAATGAAAAATTCAATCTATATACATACACTGACAATGACTATGGAGGATGAAACTTGGACAAAAAGTCCACATCAGGAGGATGCCAATTTCTGGGAGGAAGATTGATTTCCTAGCAATGCAAGAAGCAAACGTGTGTGTCAACATCCACAGCAAAAGCAGAATACATTGCAGCTTCCAGTTTCTGTGCACAAGTCACCTGGATATAGAATCAAATGCTAGACTATGGAATGACTTTCATGGCAACTCCCATTCACATTGACAACAAGAGTGCCATATCAATTACAAATAATCATGTGCAACACTCCAAGACAAAACACATTGACATCAAGTATCATTTTATGAGAGATCAAGCTGAGAAAAGAATAATTATTTTAACCAAAGTTCAAACAAATGAGAAGTATGCTGACTTATTCACAAAAGCCTTTGATGAAGCCAGATTCAGATATTTAGTTGAATCCATTGGCATGATAAAATTTGATTAAAATCTTTCTCTAAAAAATCTTTAAAAACAAATGTTTCTATCTTTATCTTGTTGTAAATAAAGTCTTTTGAAAAATAAATGATCAACGGCAAACATTTTTGCTGCTGACAGGTTTAATCCTCAACAGCAAAGATTTTGCCACTGACTGCTTTAAGTTATCAGCAGACACAAGTTTGTTGTAGATAGCTTTAAGGCAATCAGCAGCAACATCTTTGCTGCAGACCATTACATCCTTCAGCAGCAACCAAGTTTTGCTGCTGATAGACTTAACCTTCCGCAGTAACTAAGTTTACTTTGGATGGGTAAAAATGGTTCAATTTAACTTTTACTCGCTGTAAAAAGTCACTATCAGTCTTTACCATGACTGCTACAGTGTGTTATAGCTGTAACACAGTAAAAAGTAAAGCTTCACTATAGATGACTGCTACAGTGTGCTTAGCTTCATCTTTTTGTACGGTACAAGTGACTGTTGCCCAAACTTTTGCCATTATAACAAAATCAAATTCCCTCCTTCACCTCTCCACATTCAATTTTGACCTAACCTTCCATCTTTTCTCCCTCTCTCCCAAGCATTCAAAGCTTCCCCACAATTAACCAACTTTTAAAGCTTCATCCTTCCCTCCAAACCTCACCAAAATGGCAAACGTTGACATCAATAACCCTGATGACAAGTTCTCAACTTACCATAATTTAACGGCATATCATGTTAAGGATAAGAAATCAGAAGGGTTCGATGATATGATCGACTTTCTGTGTCGATCAAAACTACACTTTGCTCTGACTGTTAACCCCAAAATCTATACATCCCATATGGAAGATTTATGGAATTTTGTCGTCTTCTCTACCGAATAGGGGACTCCCCAAATCAAAGCCAAGGTAGACGGCAAAGACATCACCATTACAGAAGCTACACTCAGAAAACATCTCAAGCTTCAGGACGAGGATGCAGCCAACTCATACACCAAAACTGAGTACATGAGGACCTTTGTATCCATAGGGTACACTGGAAATCAGGATAAATACACAATCGAGAAGGCACTGATGGGTCCCCCATGGAAGTTCTTGTGCCACACTCTTTAACAATGTATATCTCAGAAGAGGAGTGGATGGCATCAACTGAACTCTGCTCTTGCCTCTGCTGTTCATGGTATGGTCACTGGCCAAGGTTTCAATTTCTCTCATTTGATTTTTGAAGGTTTAAGATACAATCTTCAGGAAGGAGCAAAACAAGCATTCTATATGTACCCTAGATTCTTGCATGAAGTTTTTAACCAGGAATTAAAAGATCTTTCAAAACCTGCAAGAGTCTACCTGATTGGGGGGGCATAAAATTAACATTTTTAAAAGTATGAGAAATGTTTCAGAAAAGTTCTCAGGGGTCAATGTTCCTTTGTTATCTAAAATGATGAACATACAAAGTACCCAGGGTGATAATTTAGCAGTCCCAGCTGATACTGATTCCACACCCTCCACTTCACAGCCGGAACACACAACTGTTGCCCTTGATCGAACCCCTGTGCAACCTACTGAGGGTGCACATGTACAACAAATACTCACCCTTGTTCTTCAAGCCCAACTGGAACAAAGGGTCCCAGTTAAGGTGAGCTATACCAGGAAAAGGAAGAAGAGCAAGAAAAGTCCTTCTATTCTTGGCTCAGAGGCCCAATCCCAACCCAAAAGCCCTCATCCAGAGTCACAACACTCTGATGAGAACACCATAAGGGATAGCCACATGAATAGGGAAACTTCCTCGGAAGGATAACTATTGGGATCAGGACCACATCCCAGGTCCATAGAAATCCCCACTAAGCCCATACATTTTTCTTCATCTCTGAACTTAAGTGCAGAGGCTCCTAGTCAAGATGATGTACCTTCTCCAAATGACACTATCAAGGAGGTATTGATTGACTTGGCTACTAATGTACCAAGCCCAAGTTCATCACCCCAGAAGGTCCACTCTGAGAGTCATGAAAGAGTGGATATGGAAGGGGTTGTCACTATTTCTGGTCCATCAATTGACCAGGAGGACAGTGACAACATAATTAAGACTCTAACCATGGCAACTCAAGGTGAGAATGTTTCTCGTGAAACATCCTTCACTGAGAGGAATCCCAGGCGCCAAGAAAACCAAGGTGATGGGGATGCATAGGCTAGGCCTAAGGCCCCATCTAGTTCCAAGGATTCCACAACTGTGGATGGGGACAGACTGAAACTTCATAAATTGGAATTGACGGCCAGGGTGGCTATGCTAGAGGCTGAAGTGTCCAAATTAAGACACCAAGTCTCTATGCATAAAGCCCATCAATGCCCAACTATGACTTCTCCTTCCCTTGTATCAGTGGGAACTCAAACAGATCTCTCTCTATGCACTGATGCAACCAAAAGGGGGAGATAGTTACTACTGAAAACGACACTGATAGTCTGGAGGATTAGATACAAGAGCATATTGCCTTTTAAAGAACACTATTTCAACGTGCCTTTGTTCAAGTCCATGATTTGATGCCTCCCATAGATGAAGAGGGAGTGATCTCTGAGGAATGGAAGTTAGTGACCAGGGATGTAGATGAAGTATTCCCTGAGGAGATGGAAATTGAAGATGAAGAAATACCTCTCTTAGTCACTATACTTCCAGCTGTTGATGCTATCTCAAGACAAGCCATATCCCCTCGTTTCCCACTAACTGCACACAATCTGGAGTTTGACTCCATTTTGTCATGGGGATATGATGAACTATCTCAAAGATTCTGGATTGGGTGGGAATTTGCTGGAGTCAAAAAGCTTATCTTGGATAACCTAAATTTGTTTGAAATCCTGACCCTGCACTTGACTGAAAGTGTTAACACTTCCAAGAACCTATCTGCCATGCTTGCCATTGAAAGGTTTCATGATATATGTGAAGACAATACTCCTCGGTTTGAGAAGTTCCTTGAAGAAGCAAAAAGGGTGGCTTATCCAAGACTTGAGGATGTAGAAGCAGAGTCCTCAAGAGCGGCAGAAGAAAGACATGAAAAGAAAAGCCAACAAATGGAGCTGATAAGAAGCAGGGTCTTAACTGAAGAACAAGTCCTATGTTTAAGAAAATTCCTGTATAATGAGGTGGTTAGAGGCCTGGAAATTCATGGGTGGTCAAGCACTGAGCCTTCAGGGTTTCAATTCTTTCTGTGTGATGGATCTACATTCATAATCAACAATATCCATGAGATCCTACTGCTCAATCCAGACTTCCTTTGTAAGGTATTTGAACTCTGATCACACATCTGCAATGTCAACTCCAAGAAAAGTCAAGAAATGATCAGCATTGTCAAATCCTTTCTTGAGAAGGAGGGATGAATTGCAATGGATGAATCTGATTCAGACTTGTCCCTTCCCTCTTCTCCAACTGTCATCCTAAACACTGAAGAAGAATCTGCAAGAAAAGAGAAACAGAAGATTATGACAGAATGGAAGGAAGTAACTGGAGAAGAATGGGAAGAAAGTGGAGATGAAGAAATTGTTCCCCATTTGTCCTCTCCTCAAATTGCCAATGAAGCTGAGGCTGAGGTCTCAATAGCAACTCCCACCTCTACTATTGTAATCTATGAAGCTGAAGCAGAGGCATCCAATAAAGACAAAGGGAAAGGAATCATGACAATGGAAGAAGAAAATAGGATAGAGGAAGAAAAGAAGGAGGTGGAAAGAAGAAGAAGAGAAAGAGAAGAGGAGGAGATGGATGAGCTTAAAAAGGCTCAAGAAAGAAAAGTTGTCATGCTCCTCAGAGAACAACAAATCCAGTTGCATGCTAGGCAACTGGATAAAACAAGAGTTCAAGTTCCTGCGGCTTCACAAATAAAAGAAGATGAAGCCTTAGCTCTTCAGCTGCAGGAACAGTTAAATAAAGAATATGAAGAGAGGGAGAGGGAGAGAAAAGAAGAAGCCAAGTTCAGAATCACTGATTATGAACTTGCTAAAGAAATGAGGGAAGAGTGAACAGAGGCTCTGATTTCTCAAGGTGAGGATGCTGAATACCTTGAGAAATTATCAAATAAATAAATATACAGAGCCTTCATGGGACAACAAGGTAAACTGGCAAATAAGAAAAGGGCTAAAGAAGAAGAAAAGACCAAACAAAAATCCAGAAAAACCATTGCCTTCAATGTCAGATCCCATGAAGAAAGGAAGGTCATGATGGACTTCCTAATGGCTAGAGGAGAAAGTGGAAAGAGGCTGGGTCTCATGAGCTTCATGAACCTACAAGCCCTCTACTTAAAAGTGAAAAAGGAAGAAGGAGAGAGACTAAAGAAGATAGGTTCTAAAAGAAGGGTAGATACTCATCAAGAAGAAAGAAAACCAAAGAATCCCAAACCTACTCCCTCATCCTCTCCTCTATCTGTCCAACAACCTTCCACTTTCCCTCCTAGATCACTCTCCTACCCTCCCAAAGAGTCCAAGTCATCTCACCCGGTTCCCTCTCATCAACAGCCTCCCAAAAAGAAAACTAAACCTCCTACCACATCTGAAGAATCAAGAAAATTGTACAATGGTTCTACAGTGATTCAGATCATTGGTTTGAAGTGTTCAGGGGAAGGGCAGAGACGAAGAGATCAGTTTACAAATCTGTTGATGAGGTGATGCAGCTTCCAAACTCTGATCATCAAAGAATGATGGAACTGGGTGAAGCTCATGAGACTGATAATGAAAGTGGGAGACATCTGTTACTAGTGATCAAACATCACTTCAACCCTAGCAAAGATGTTGTCATTGATGCAAAACCTCTCCAATCCCACTTTCTAATTATCAAATGGCCATGCAATGCTATCAAAGATGAATACACATTGATGGATGTCAGAGTACAAAAGATGAGATATTCAAGCAAGACCATATTCAACATGCCAAGCAAAGACATCCTATCTCTATCTGAAAATCCTCTTGACAATCCAAGCAAGGACCCAAGAGGCTATGAGACTGCAAGAATTGTTGCACACATGCAAAAGCTTCAGCAACAAAGGCAGTAGGAGAATTTTGGTAGCATCATTCTAGGAGGAGTTTGTAGAGATTAAGACCGGTGGCTACAAAATTCTCTAAGTATAGATGCTGTGGACTCCATAATTTTGCTACTGACTTACAATGTTACTGCTGATAAAGCAATTGATGCGGATAGCTATGTCCTCCTGCTTATAAACATCTATGCTGCGGATTGCCTTATCTGCTGAAGTCCAAAGTTGCTGCTGATAAGCTTCTCATCAGCATCAAACATTGATGCTACTGATAGGAAAATCATCAGCGGCTTCTACTTTACTGCTGACACCTTTTGCTGAAACACTGACACACCTATCAGCAGAAGTAATGTTATTGGTGGAGATGACAAAAGATAATGCTCCTATTCTGATCTGTCCTACAATGATTACTGAGAAAACCTTAGTTTTGCTATTGTCTTTTCATTACAGAAGTCTTTTCACTGCAGTTGTCTTTTAGCTACTTGTCTTTATGTTGTAAACCACTAGTAGTATAGCTTTTCATCAGTTCAAGATCAACGGCTTATGTTTGATCTGATCCGTAGAATCATAGGTCTATCTTGATTCTAAGTTCCTTTATATGTATTGTATCTTTTCATTTTACAAGTGTGCTTCCTTAGAGTTTTCTCTATAAACTTGTAAACATTGAAGATTAATACACTTTGCATTTATCAGTATTATCTTTGTTTTCTTGTTTACATTGCATAGTTGTGATTGTTTTCGCCAATCTCAAACTGAACAGAACCATCTTGTAAAACACCGATCCATCATGGATGAACACTTACAAACATCAAGTATGATGCTAGAAAGGATGAGTTGTTGCCTTGAATCACCTTGTTTCACCTTGGATTAGCTCCTAGAACACTTGAATGGGTGAAAGAGTTTGAGAGAGATGGTGGCTAGGGTTAGGAGTTGCGGCCATGAGAAAGAGTGATGAGAGGGGAGAGTGGCTTTAGGGTTAGGGTAAACAAATGAGGGATAAATGGGTTTAAGGGAGTTTTAGTGGAAATGTTGTTGGGATTTCTTGCACTTTTAGGATTTTTAATAAAGGGAATGGGCTCTAATAGACTAATATAATTAAAAGGCTGAATTCTTTAAACCCAAGTAATAAAACCATTATTTTTATAAAATCTAATTTAGTGTTGTTGGCACATATCGCGTATCCGCTTAAGAAAGCGTTAAAATAAAAGTTGCTCTAAAAATTCTGGAAAAATTCACATACGTATGAAATATTAAATCATAGTATTACATATAATTTTTGCACACCAATTATATTTTTAAATATTATTTCTAAAATTCACCAACGTTCGTGTGACAGGACGCGTGTGTGACCCGGTAATCCGCCCGATTACCGATGCATGTAATGAAATTAAACGAATGGACTTGCTATATGAAATATGTACTTAATTACTCTATAATTAAGTATGATGCAAGAGTAAGCATGTGGATTCAAGTAATAGTCGGGTATGGATATTAACCTGAATTTGCCGGGTATCACATACTCCCCCTGCTAAAATGAATTTCGTCCTGAAATTCAGTTCGCGTCACTAGTAGACGGTGTAGTTTTGAACAAGTGAGGGTATTTACGCTTGAATTGATCCTCGCGCTCCCAAGTGAATTCTTGTCCGCGTCTAGAATTCCAACGAACCTTAACTATAGGGATGCAGCTTTGTTTCAGCTATTTGATCTCACGGTCCATGATCTCGACTGGTTCCTCGACGAAGTGAAGCTGATCGTCGATCTGAATCTCCTACAATGGTTTGACCAGTGTCTCATCTGATAAGCACTTCTTCAGATTCGACACGTGGAACACGTCATGAACGCCACTGAGGGTTTCCGGTAGGTTAAGTTTGTAAGCAACGGGACTAATCCTTTTTAGAATCTCGAAAGGTCCAATGTAACGAGGGTTCAGTTTCCCACGCTTGTCGAAACGTATCACTAGGGATGAGATCGGTACCGAACCGGTACCGAAAGTACCGGTCCCGAATTTTGTTGAAAAACGGGTACCGATACCGGTACCGAAAGTATAGAATCAATACATGTACCGGTACTGGTATTGTACCTGTATTTCGATACCCGGTACCAGTTTGGTACCCGAATACAGATTTTCATAAATTATTGGTTTTCATAATAAGAAGTTGAGAACTAATGCTACCTATGGCAATATCATCATCTTTTAAAATATCGTCTATGTCATCCATAATTGGTTTTCTCGACTTTCTCACCCAATCTTGAGTGCAAATCAAAGATTCAACAATATTGAATTTTTTTATAAATAGGCTCACTATTACAAGTTTCTTTACCTGAGGGCCTAGATGAGTTGAGCTTAAGAAAAAAAATATTTAAAGAATTTAAAATACATTGAGAAAATAGAAAAAAAAAAAGAAAATAGAAAATAGAAAAAATTATTGAGAAAATAACCGTACCTAATTATTAAAATACATTGAGAAAATAGAAAAAAAAAATATTCAAAGAATTTAAAAATAAAATAATTATTATTTTTAAATTAAAAAAAAATATTTGAATAGTTTTCGATATTTTCGGGACTAAAAGGATATTTTTCGGTAAAGTACAGGTACCGGTACCTATCAGTACCGATACCGAAATCAGAGAAAATCAAGTCCCGGTACCGGTACCCGTTTTCATTTTTCGGTTCTGGTTCGGTACCGGTACCGTTACGGTACAGGTACTGGGTACCAAAAGCTCATCCTTACGTATCGCTCCTTTCCATGGCGAGACTTTCAGTAGCACTTTGTCTCCCACTTGAAATTCTAATGGTTTGCGTCTCACGTCGGCATAACTCTTCTGACGATCACGCGCGGATTTGATACGTTCGCGTATCTGTACAATCTTTTCTGTAGTCTCATGAATAATTTATGGACCTATGAGTTGGCTATCTCCCACTTCTGTCCAGCAAATTGGCGATCTACACTTTCGTCCATAATGTGCTTCGAATGGTGCGGATTTGATACTAGTGTGGTAGTTGTTATTGTATGAAAATTCGACCAACTTGGGCATCCCAACTGTTTCCAAAGTCAACCACACAAGCTCTAAGCATGTCCTTGAGAGTCTGGGTTCTCTCGCTCTGACCGTCCGTTTGGGGATGGTATGCAGTACTCATATCCAACCGAGTACCCAAGCTTTTTGTAGGGATTGGTAGAATCGGGATGTGAATTGACTATCCCTATCTGAAATGATGGAAATTGGCACTCCATGCCTCGAGACTACTTCCTTTAGGTAAATTCGGGTCAGTTTCTCTAACTTGTCGGTCTCCTTTATAGGAAGGAAATGTGCTGATTTTGTTAACCGGTCGACGATTACCCAGATGGTGTCGCACCCATTGGATGCCCTGGGCAATTTCGTGATGAAATCCATTGATATTTGTTCCCACTTCCATTACGGAGTCTCTGGTTGTTGGAGTAACCCTGATGGCTTCTGATACTCCACTTTGACCTTAGCGCAAGTCAAGCATTTACTGACATACGTAGCAATTTCGGCTTTCATGTTAGGCCACCAATAATGATCCTTGACGTCATGATACATTTTGTCGGCACCGGTGTGAATCGAGTATTTGGACTTGTGTGCTTCGTCCATCACTAGATCCCTTAAGTTCCCAAAGTTCGGTACCCAAATCTGATCCATGAATTAATGAATGTCATTGGATTTGACCTCAAACTGCTTGTCCATACCTCGTAAGTACTCATGGCATAGGTTCACCTCCTTGATTGCTTCGAGTTGAGCGTCATGAATTTGTATGGGTAAATTCGTGTGGATGGTCAACTGTAACACCCATCGTGGCTTGGGTTGTTCTTTCCTGTTCAAGGCATCCGCAACGATGTTTGCCTTTCCAGGATGGTAGTGGATGGCGCAGTCGTAGTCTTTTAGTAACCCGACCCATCGACGTTGTCTCATGTTAAGCTCCTTCTGATCGAAGATATGTTGAAGGCTTTTGTGATCAGTGAAAATTGTACATTTCATGCCATACAAGTAGTGTCTCCAAATCTTGAGTGCGAATACTACCGCTCCCAACTCCAAGTCGTGGGTAGTGTAGTTTTTCTCGTGCACTTTCAGTTGTCGAGAAACATAGGCAATGACCTTCTCCAATTAATTATTTTTTATTTTTTTTCACAAAAGTCACTTAATAAGTTTTTATATGTAAAAAACCAACATAATCTCTCATTTTTTCATAAAAGTCACTCAACAATTTTTTACACGTAAAAAACCAAAATACTCTCTCTTTTTTCTCATAAAAGTCTCTCAACAAATTTTTGCATATAAAAAACCAACATACTTTCTAGTTTTTCTTACATAAATCCCTCGACAACTATTTGCTCTAGCAAATTAATCGGCAGAAGCAAGGCAAAGGAAATCGATCGACAAATTCATTCTATAAAGGGATGATTTGTAATCAAATTAAATCCATTTTGTAAAAATACATATAAAATCTGTGAAAACACATAAACAATCAAATTATTTTGCAATCGAATCGTTTGATTTGTTCTTGCTTCTGTCGGTCGATTTCGTTTGCCTTGCTTATGTCGATTCATTTACTAGGGTAAATAGTTGTCGAAGATGTAATATCCCAAATATATAAAGTCAAATAGAGGAAACGAGAACGGGACTTATAAACGCGAGACCGAAAGGAAGGAATAAAAGGAAGAAGGTGGGCTTGGGACATGCACAAAAATGGGCCAAGGGAGCCCACCTATATAAACAAAATGGGCAGATGCTCTCTCATTCTCCACATTTGGGCAAGTTCCTAGAGAGAGAGAGAGACCAGGTTATAGAGAAAGCGTAGGAAACGACCTCCAAAGCTCGGGAATCATCATCTAGTATCACAGCAACGGAAAGCAACAGAAACCGGACGTTAAGAGGTAATCATCTAAGCTCGAATCTGAGTTTTTATGACTTTTAAGTTTTTGGGTTAAAGTTACATAAAGGTTAAGTTTTTACGTATGGAATTGGAAACAAACCATAGATCTCGGTTCATGGATGAAAATGGAACGTTTGTAACGTGAAAATTCCGAAGCTTGAACGATTAAAAACCTTGGACCAGATCTAGGGTTCTTGATGGGGAAGATGACTGACGCAGGCGAACTTGTCAGGTTCGCCTGGAACCGTTCAAACGAACTTGACATCTTCGCTTGGATATGTTCGCTGAACCTAAGGGGAGAACTTACAGTATGTTCGTCTAAAGCCAGGAAGGCAAATCTACTAAATTCGCCTAACTCTAAAGTAGCGAACTTACCTTATCTTCGCCTAAAGTCTAAGTAGCGAACCCACTATGTTCGCCTAATTTATATAAGTTCGCCAACCCTAAATGTAGGAACGTCTAGTGTTGTTTAGGTTCATTACCTTATCTTGTATAACTTGATTATACAGATTGTGTGTGACCTTAGTGACGCTCACTGACCAACTAGTATACTTCAGGAACCCGCTCATCAGGTGAGTTCTATATGCCCCCTATGTGTTACGTGCAAATGATTTTAAATGTTTTGGGGCTGAAGTGTATACATGAAACAAATGAATGTTATGAATGCTAATATGACCATAAGTGTTATATGAAAGTAAATGATGAACAAATAATGAAACGAATGTCTACAAAGAATGCAATGAATAAATGACATAACATAAATGAATTAAATCTTTATTTATATTTATATATATATATATATATTCCATGTAATGAATGTACAAAAAAATGTTATAGACGGATGACCATACAGCTATTATGCAGACGGTATGTTAAAGTCTAGAAAGGTAGACTAAATACGGACTACTACGGTAGACGGAGGCCCTTAATCAAAGCACGGCTGCATATATAGTTCGTTTGGAAAACGGTTGCCGTAGGGCAAACGGGTGATATGACGGACTACTTCGGTAGGACGGTAAAAGAAAATGATGGACAGATAAGTGACCAAAGTTTCATGTATTAAGAGGTGCAATATGTTATATTTATGCAATTTGATATGTGGAATACAAAGGTTTTGTGTAGCCGTGCATGTGAAGGTGTTGGAAGCTTAAAGTATGATTTTGGAAGATATTAGGCGAGAGATGCAAGAGTCGGAAGAGACACGGAGAAAACGGGGCAAAATGCAGGTCCAGCGTAAGCCTACGCCCTTACAGCGTAGGCCTACGCCTAAGTAATTTCTTCACAGCAAGCATCAGGGGACCGGCGTAGGCCTACGCCCTCCCAGCGTAAGCCTACGCTGGTTACGTTTTCTGGACGCGAATTTTCAGGAAACAGCCGATTTTGAGGTTTAATTGGGGGTTTCTTCCCCAAAATTCAAATCATCTTTTGCTACACACTCCTAGGGCGATTTTGGAGGATTCAAACATCCACTTGAAGATTGAAGATGATCTCCATCACCATGGGCGAGTAATTCACTTGTGGCTTCCTCCAGGCGGACGGTTCATATAGGTTTCATGTTTTGATTCAGTTTATTTATGTTTTTGGATCTATTTAGTTTCTGACAATAACTAAGTAGATTGATGTATTAGTTATGTTAAACAGTTTATTTGAGTGCTTTGAGTTTGCTTGCTTTACGATCTTGTTCGGTTGATGACAAAACCTAGTAGCAGGGTCGGGTGACTAAAGGGGGTAACTTGGCATTCATAAATTGGGTGATTGAATTATACTGGGTTGTGACGGAACTGGTTGTATAGGTTGCTGACAACAGCCTGTCTTCAATTACTATTTTAACTGATTTTCCAACACTATGTCTATGTGGTGTCCAATTAAATAATCGAGTTTTGCATAAACCTAGAATCTGAAGTTTGGAGGAGGTTGCATTTTTATTTGATCTGTGTCTTCATTCTAACTATCAAACTAAGCAATTCCACTAACCACTGATTCCTCGTGGATACGATACTCTTCTTACCCTTACTAGTTAAGTGTTTAAGGATTGTTTTTGACCGACCTAACGACATCGACCAAAAATGGCGCCGTTGCCGGGGAATCGGTGCGCTTAGTTCTATTGCTTTAGTTTATTGTCTTTTGTTGATTTTAATTCTTATCAAAACCCCAAAAAGATTTTCTTTACTTCTGTTTTTATTTTTTATGTATTTTGTTTATTTCTTCGATCAGAACTACTTGGGTGTGCCACTTGTGCAGGTCAGCATGGACAGGAATTATCATGATGACCAGTATTACTATGAGCCATGCAGTAACTGTGGCATCACTGGCCATTGGGCTCAAGATTGCCCAAGATACAACTCACATGGTGGTGGTCCTGAGCATCAAAGCTATCAGGAAAATTATAATCAAGACTACCACCCGAGCGGACCACCTGAACAAGACAACTATCAATCTGAACTGGATGTCATCCGGTCAGATATGAAAGAGATGGCCAAAGTGGTTCAAGCAGTGGTGCAGAAACAGGAGAGCCAGGACAAAGCTCATCAAGCTTTGGTAGATCTAGTTGCCAACCTAACTGGGATTGTCGGGTCACTCATAAAAGAAGTAGGTAAGCCTTGCAGTGCACATCAGTCCTCAAGTTCCCAAACCACAAACAGTGCACACCTAAATGATGTAAGTCTTCAACCCTCATCTGATTTTTCTGATGTTGAACATACTCCACCACTGGTAGTAGAGAGAGTGGTGGAGTATAGTGAGTCTGAATCTGATCATAATCAGGATTTAATTTCACAAAATAATCTGAAAAATAAAAATGTGAATAAATCTCTAAAAATCCCATTCCCTTCGGCTTTGTTACCACTAGTGTTCCCACCAGTGTTAAGTGAACGGGATCCAACACAAGATGAAAGATGGGAGAAATTTGAAAATCATAAAATTAATCTACCATTTTTGAAAGAACTTAAAGAAAACTCTGATAGTGTTGAGTGCTTGAAAGGTTTGAGTACCCGTAAACGACGGCACAAATGTCCCGAACAAGTAAAGCTAAGTGTTAGTGTGAATGCTGTGTTTACGGGTACCTTTCCCCAAAAACTCCAAGATCCAGGGACACCTATTATTTCTATACATATAGGTGAAATTAAACTGGATAGAGCATTGCTGGATCTTGGAGCATCTGTGAGTATAATTCCAGGGAGTCTGTATGATCAGCACGATTTTGGTCCATTACAGAGAGTTAACACCACCATGATGTTGGCTGATCAGACTCCCGCACGTCCTCGGGGGATTGTAAAGGATGTGATTGTGAAGGTAGGAGAGTTTTATTACCCAGTGGATTTCTTGGTGTTGGATTGTGTCAAGAACACAGAGCCAACTATTATTTTGGGTAGACCGTTCTTGGCCACTGCTCAGGCAAATATTAACTGTGCTGAGGGAACGGTAAGGATGAGGTTTGGGGCTCAGAAAATGAGTCTTAAAATATTTTCAAACTTCCCAACCCCGAAAGCTAACAAATGTGGATCACCTGAAAAGGTGAATCACACAGTCGAGAATGCTTGTGTTATGTTTGACAGGTCAGCTGAGATGAAGAATGGTGAGACTCCAGACAATGGGAAGAAAAGGGTCAGAAAGAGAAGGCGGAAAGGGAAGAAACCGCGAGTTCATGATGTAGATCAAGAACTATTTTCTTTGTTTATGAAGGCTTGGAGAAAACTGGATGATGAGAGGAACTTGAGTGCGGGAAAGGAGGACTGCAAGCATCCCACCCGACCACCATGACCGAAGTAAGGTACACTGCGTCGGGCTGAGGACGTTAAACTTCGCACTCTTAGGAGGTAGCCTAAGGTATGTTTTACATTCATGTCTAGTTAAATGAACTTTGCGGGTGTGTTCAATAGAAACCCTCACGAGACTCAACTCGTCCACTCGGGCTACTGAGGGGTTTAAAAGGCTTGATACATATGCTAAATGCATCCGTGATTCCTACAAAAGTGAGTTAGGAAATTATTTCTTTGTTTTCTTTGTTTTGTGTGTGAGCCGGCCAAGTGTGGGGAATCTTCATGGGTTGTCAAGTGAGTGTGCATGTTTTCAAATGAATGCTAGCCCGCTTGTAGAGTTTTAGAGGTGTGTGTTTTTTTGGTTTATATCGAGTCAGTTTTATGTTGTTATACATTGAGTCAGTTTGATGCTTTTGAGTTTGTTTCGAGTTTAATTTTTCCATGTTTGGATTGATCCACCCATACTCAGTCTCCATTCGGATGGTGATGGTTCGAGTTTGATTTTCATGTAAAAGGCAACCCAATAGCAGATTTTGATGGCGATCGCGAAGAAAATGCTATACGATCGTATGAGTTTGGATTGAAGACAGTTACAGCTTGCAACCAGCTAAGTACTTTCCAATTCTTTATATAGTTTTATTTTTGCATATTTAATTTCATCGTCTCTCATCCTACATTAGGGGCAATGTAGAGTTTAAGTGTGGGGATGGGAGACTGAGTTTGTATAGAAAAAATATATATATTATAAAAATTGAAAAAATCCATAAAAATTTAAAAAGTTTCAAAAATGCCCTTGGATCAGAATTTTTGTAACTAAATGGAAAATGATAGATATAATTGGAAACTATGCTTGTGTGATTACATTGAATAATAAATAGAAAACGCGTTTGATTTGTAATGTTTTGGTAGGCCCAACCGATCTAAAGAGCTTAAATATCCTGATATTGTATCTAGGGTTAATTGACAATTAATTCAGGATGTCTTGTGGGTTCTTATATTAGGGGCTTCGGCAAGGTTGAAACCGTCATCATAGGGTGATAGGTACCACTATAAGCAAAAATTTATAAGTTTTTAAAATTACTTGGCACACCACTTTCTTTTTATGAAAATAAATCCGAAAATTGGTGATGCCCGCAATTCATAATCCATCTTGCATGAGCTTAATTAAACAAAATTGAGAGCTTGAGTTCAGCCTATGTGTTTCCCTTCGGGATGGTGACTGGAAGGATACACCCATGGGCGGGACTTAAGTGAATCAATATTGGATGACTAAATTAGGAGTACGTGTTTCCCTTCGGGATGGTGACTTGAAGGATACACCCATGCTCCGAAGCTTACGTACTTCATGGCTTAAGAACTGCAGCCTACGTGTCATATATCGTGTTCCAGTGTGATTGAAACACCACTGGGTTAGGTTCATTCATAAAATAATAATAACAGCTCAAAAACATGCGTCCATCGATCCATAATCCCATAATTTTCAAAAACTCGTAAATTAGTGTTTATAGTGGTGGGAAATCTATAAGGTTTAACCCGTGCCTAAACATAACTTTGAGATGGGATTAGACTAAGTTGCAGCTTCCTGAATGTGAGACCCATAGAGAAACTGTTGCTTGGTAATAAATAGGATAGTAGATCACAGAATCGGGGGATCAATAGATCGGTGGTTGGGTTTAGTCGGATAGAAATACCAATTGTTACAGTCAATGCGTGATTATGTTTTAATTGTATGAGATCATGAGAGCAGGTTTCAATTATGATTCCATTGCATAATTCTTTTTCGGGACGCAAAAGAGTAAGTGTGGGGATATGATAAGTGACCAAAGTTTCATGTATTAAGAGGTGCAATATGTTATATTTATGCAATTTGATATGTGGAATACAAAGGTTTTGGGTAGCCGTGCATGTGCAGGTGTTGGAAGCTTAAAGTATCATTTTGGAAGATATTAGGCGAGAGATGCAAGAGTTGGAAGAGACACGGAGAAAACGGGGCAAAATGCAGGTCCAGCGTAAGCCTACGCCCTTACAGCGTAGGCCTACGCCTAAGTAATTTCTTCACAGCAAGCATCAGGGGACCGGCGTAGGCCTACGCCCTCCCAGCGTAAGCCTACGCTGGTTACGTTTTCTGGACGTGAATTTTCGGGAAACAACCGATTTTGAGGTTTAATTGGGGGTTTCTTCCCCAAAATTCAAATCATCTTTTGCTACACACTCCTAGGGCGATTTTGGAGGATTCAAACATCCACTTGAAGATTGAAGATGATCTTCATCACCATGGGCGAGTAATTCACTTGTGGCTTCCTCCAGGCGGACTGTTCATATAGGTTTCATGTTTTGATTCAGTTTATTTATGTTTTTGGATCTATTTAGTTTCTGACAATAACTGAGTAGATTGATGTATTAGTTATGTTAAACAGTTTATTTGAGTGCTTTGAGTTTGCTTGCTTTACGATCTTGTTCGGTTGATGACAAAACCTAGTAGCAGGGTCGGGTGACTAAAGGGGGTAACTTGGCATTCATAAATTGGGTGATTGAATTATACTAGGTTGTGATGGAACTGGTTGTATAGGTTGCTGACAACAGCCTGTCTTCAATTACTATTTTAACTGATTTTCCAACACTATGTCTATGTGGTGTCCAATTAAATAACTGAGTTTTGCATAAACCTAGAATCTGAAGTTTGGAGGAGGTTGCATTTTTATTTGATCTGTGTCTTCATTCTAACTATCAAACTAAGCAATTCCACTAACCACTGATTCCTCGTGGATACGATACTCTTCTTACCCTTACTAGTTAAGTGTTTAAGGATTGTTTTTTACCGACCTAACGACATCGATCATGGACTACGATGGTAGGACGGTAAAAGAAAATGATGGACAGCTGAAGGTTTGTCGGACGGTAAAAGAAAATGACGGACTACTTCGGTAGGACGGTAAAAGAATGACGGACTAGGACGGTAGGACGAAGCGTCTGTCTTTGTGACTTACATAATCAATGACGGGCTGATCACCCTTATGAGTAAGACCAATGAATGTTCAAAGAATGCAAAGGTATATATATATATATATATATATATATATATATATATATACACACACGTACGTACCCACCAATGAATGCTAAATGAAGATAAGTGAAATGCTAATGTGTATATATATATACTTTTAAAGAAATAATAATGAAACGATGTTTATACCTACTTGCTAGAAACTAGAACTCACTAGCGTTAGCTGACTTTTAGTATGCACTTCTGGTAGCAAAAGGAAAGATCGGGCAAAGGCTACCTAGAACAAGACTGACATCCAGATTAATTGACAATGTGTTAAGTGTAACATCCCAAATTCCCCATAAGTTAAAACACGAGGTTTCGTTGAGGATGAAGGTTGTCGAGATAGAAAGTATGGCACGATGGTTGAGCTACTAGTTAAATTAAAAGCTGGAAATGTAATTACTTTAAAGATGAGGGGAGTAAATTGGAAAATTATTTTAAGCCTAAACCCTATTTCATTTACAACCTCAGCCACCACCTCCCATCTTCATTTTCTTCATCCCTACTCCCCCTATAGTCGAACCTACAACCCCAGCCTCCCCCTCCTTCACGAAACCTTAACCCAACCCCCCTACCTTCTATGTGTGTTACTCGGTGCAACAAGAACCTAGGAAGGGCGACATCAAGCAGTAAATGGGTAATGGAACTCGTGCTCCGTCGGGATTGAAGGAAACAATGGAGTTAGGGATTACGGTCACCCAACAGTGGCGGCAACAAGCGTGTGAGCTACTGCCATAGCTCCGGCAGCAGCAGGGAGGCTCGCACGTTGTAGGACACGCAAGGGTGGTACTGAGCGAGCTTCACAATAGGAGATGGTGGGGTGGTACGGACCTGACGGTACGATGGAGGTTATTAACGGTGATGGTGACAGCGGTGGTTCACGATGGAGGGTGGTGGTGGTGATATTATGGTAATGTTGACGACAGCCCAGGGAGGTGAGCATTACGGTGGTGGTGGTGGTACTATCAAGCTTTACGGTGAAGGTGGTAGTGGTTTCATAAGTTTCACAGTGGAGATGTGGTTAGTATGAGATACGGGATGGGGTGACCCTCACGGTGTAGAGTGGTGACCCCACGGTGGTTAGAGGTGGTCCTAGGTGGAGGAGACGATGGAGGCTAGTGGTGGGGATTGTTAATGGTAGTGTGCGGGTCTCATGGCAGAAGTGGTAGTGGCGGCACGAACTTGATGATGGTGGTGCAATGGAAACCTCATGGTGGTGAGTGGTGGCTCGCAAAAGTGAAGGTATGGTGGTTACATGATGGTGATGAAGATTCTATGATGATGATGGGTACATTTCTTAAACCCTGATTGGTGATCGTTGAGTAAAAGTCCGGAACGCAACTTCCGGCAAGAACCGGGTTGACTTTTGATTGTCCGGGCCGACTGTCGACTGTCCGGGTCGACTTTCCGGCCGACTATCGACTGTCCGGGCCGACTGTCCGAGCTAACTGTCCGGGTCGACTGTCCGGTGATTGTTCGATCGATTCTCTGACGAAACTTAGGATCCTAGCGACACTCAGATGAGTTTGGATGGTTTTCGTATGTTAACTTTCGTGCAGATGGTTTAGCACTAGTTTTAGCTTATGCATCCCGATTCAGGATAGTTGTCGACAGACAGGTGAGTTCAAGATCCTTATTTTACTGTTTTAGAGTGGTGTGCATACTCAAGAATTAGACGTTTATAATAAATGTATTTTTATTACTTAAACGTTTGCGAAGAAAGATAACAGTTGTTAAACTGAACGTTTTGTAGGAAAGAAAGATAACGGTTGTTAAACCGAACGTTTTGTAAGAAAGAAAGATAAGAAAGATAACGGTTGTTAAACTGGACGTTTTGTAAGAAAGATAACGATTTATTTAACTAAATGTTTTATAAACGAAAGATAAGATAAAAGAACGGTTTATTTAATAATATGTTTTACACACGAAAGATAAGATAAAAGAACAGTTTATTTAACGAAATGTTTTATAAACGATGATAAGAAGAAAGAAAACGATTTATTTAACCGAATGTTTTACATGAAAAGAAGATAAGAAAGAATAATGGTTTATTTAACTATATGTTTTAAAAACAAAGAGAAGAAGAATGGTTTATCTAACTATATGTTTTATAAACAAAGAAAAGAGAATGGTTTATTTAACTATATGTTTTATAAATAAAGAAAAGAAGAATAAGTCAAATACATTGTCTAAATCTGTAAGAGTATGCTTATCCGAAAAAAGTCTTGAGGTAGTAGTATAGTCTTGATGGCTAAAGCTATCCGAAGCCTATGGCTGCGTCATGGGCTGAGACCATGACATCACCATACGAAAAATAGGGACAGTGCTCGGCAGGGCACTATAACGAGGATGTTGTACAACTGGTTAAGATGAGTAATGACGGTTAGTCTAGCGGCGACGATCGCTAAGAAGATTTAAAAAGCCCGCTTGGGGGAACAGACATGGTCAGAAGGATGTTCTTTCGGAAACCAAAATGTTCCTTCGGGAACCAAGATTTAGAAGCTAGCTTGGGAGCACAGAACAGATTATAGATGTTAATGTATGACTTAAAGAAAATAGCACAAAGTAAATACGTATGTATTTTAAAAAAAGAAAGAAAGATTTTATTGTATTATAATATGTATGTTTAAAGAATGTTTTAAAGAAAACTTTAGATATGAAGTTATAGAAAATAAAATACTTGAACTCATCAGCGTTAGCTGACTGTATTAGTATGCACATCAGGTAGCCGAGGAAAAAAAAGACATGAAGCCACGAGGGCTTAGGAGCTGGTGGCTGGATGGTTGCTGCTGACACGAAGACTGACATCCCCGTTTTTAGATTTATGAATGTGAACAATGTTATGTTTTAAAGTTTTTTGTTAACTCTGAATTTTGAACAAGACTTTCACTATTAATGTTTAATTCCAAGTTTAAGAACTATGTTTATACTAGGTTTGCCAACTATGAGAGGTACCCGGTTTGGGTCCTTTCATTAAGACAATTTTTTTCTTTTGAATGTTAAGACTTTCGTTGTTATGTAATTGAATGATTGTACGTTTCCGCTATGTATGAATGTTTAAATTAAAGTTCAGTTTTTGATGACTATGTTTATGAGTAAATCCAACAAGTGAGGTATCCCGGGTTTGAGACCTTACAGAAAGACTTTTGTGAAAAAACAAGAAAGTATTTTGTTTTTTATATACAAAAAATTGTTGTGTGACTTTTGTGAGAAAAAAGAGGGAGTATTGGCTTTTTTATGTAAAAAAATTGTCGAGCAACTTTTACGAGAAAAAACCAAAAATATTTTTATTTTTTATGGTATTTGCCCTGTTATGTTTTAAACCTCAAACAAAAGCATAAGAGAGATTTTGAACCCCAAAATTGAGCACCTGGAAGCCACTTAAAGAAATAATCAATCACACAGGGAGTGTATTTCGGTTATATGCAAAGAACTTGGGTTAAAAAAGACTAGTTCGTTTGTGAGGATCTTGATTAAAATACCAAGAGAATATGTTTGATTAGCAACAAGTTTTCTTTTCATAGATAAACCGTTGCTAAATTAGATAACCATTTAGCAACGCCCTTGATACGTTGCTAACACTATATTATGGCCATGTCTTTACTTTGTCAGATGTTAGTGAGATCAGGTAAAAACGTAGTTCGTGCTTTGTAGGTGCTTGAAGGGGGTTAAAACAAAGAATCAATGGAAGTTGGATTCGAATTTGACTACAAGAAGATTACATCTTGATAAGTACTTTTTCTAAGTATTCACCAATATATCTTACGAAAGTTAAAGGTAAATTAATTTTACTATTTTAGAATTAACTAAAATTGTGCCCACACACATTGTGACGTTTTAAACGGTGGAAGAAATCAACGTCCTCGAAAGCTTATAAAAAAAATTCATACAAAAACAACAACAACAACCATACCCAGTAAAATCTCACTAGTAACAAAGTTATCGTTAGAGTCTAGGAAGAGTGGAATATAGGCAAACTATACTCTTATCCAAAAGAATAGAAAGGTTGCTTCCAGGGAGACCCCCTAGCTTCAAAAACCTTATCAGGACCTGAAAAGTATATTAGTACCATAGAGTTCATCACATTGAATATACACAACAAACAAAAGAAGCTTTAATAAAAAGTATTAATAAGCTACCAATAACAGAAAAGATGAAAAAGTGTAAGTAGTGAGAAAGCCATAAAAAACTAAACCGTTAAAAAGTTATCATTTACGAAATAATAAACGTACTCGAAACTTTATATAAAAAAGGAAAATTTTTACGCAAACACACGTGTTGCAGCGACATAGTTAGTAATAATCAATAACTTCGTATAAAAAAAGCGAAATCATAACAAAGCCGTTAAAAAAAGCTAACAGGTAAAAATTTAGAAAAAAAAGCAAAACTGATTAAAAAAAGTAAAGAGTTAAAAAAGTTCATAACGATGTACGCAAGTGCTTAGATAACGTGTACACTATCACGTACAATTCCGTTACAATTGTGCGTATGTCACATCTCGTAACTCGGTTGGTAAAAAAAAGGGAAAAAATATCCAGTCCTTAATGATAACTTTATTAAAGTTCAAGTGTTGTAGTATAAATTTATTAAAATGTTACTTTTTAAAGTTCAATGCCTTATGAGTGAATCTAACATAAATCAATGGCTTAAGTGTAAAACTACATAAAAAAACAAAATAGCTTATGTCAACATCATGTATGGACTACTTATACTCTATGCATGACTGTGAGCTCTTTCTATTTAGCATTTATAAGTAGAGTTGCGAACGACCCGAACGTTCAACGAATTGTTTGTGAACCGTTCGGTGGAAAGTTCGTTTATGTTCGTTCGCTTAATAATTAAATGAACATGAACAAAAAAAAGTGTTCGTTTAGTTAAATAAACGAACATGAACATAGGTCGTGTTCGTTTATTTATGTTCATGAGCGTCTAGTAATGTGTTCATTTATGTTCATTTATGTTCACATCCTATTTGGGCTTATTTTATGAGATCCCAAACCGGTTTGAAAACCGTTCGTTTGGAGGTGCACAAAAACACCGGTTTAGGATCTCAAACGGGTTTTCAAACCGGTCCAAACCAATTGTCAAGCTGGTTTGAGTGAAACCGGTACAAACCGTCGGTTTGAAACCTATACACTGAAACCGGTTTAACCCGAATCGAACCGGTCAAAACCCGCTCAAAAAATGGTTTCAAACTGGTTTTAAACCGGTCAAACCCGGTCAACTCCCCCTCTCAAACCGGTTTCAAACCGAACCGGTTTCGGTTTGGTTTCAAACCGGTTTGACTTTTCTTGACCAAACCGGTTTCGGTTTGGTTTCAATTCGGTTTGACTTTTCTTGACCAAACCAGTTTGGTTTCAAACCGGTTCGGTTTGAAAAACCGCTTTGTACACCTGTTTGAGACTTTGAGTAACGGAATGGATTAAACAATCATTATTTTTATCTTTTATATTTTTATAAATAATAAATATTTAAAATATATAACAGAATAAACTTTATTATCTACTGTTTAAAGTGTTGTTCCGTCTATCATACTTATAATTTACACGTATAAAGTAGAAAGCATTTGAATACCTATGAATGTGTTGAATTGCCACGTATAAAATGTTGTTCTGTTCTGTCTATCATACTTATAATTTACATGTTGATTCTTGTATGAGAGTTACACGTAAAGTATGAGATAATTTTTGAGTCGAGATCAAATATTGCATTAGTAAAATACATATATTAACTCTAATTTATAAAGTTTGGTAGACTAGTCCTAGTTGGTTTACTATTTAGACGTATGTTTTGTTTTGATAAGTCGTTTGGCTAGAAAATAACATTAATAAGTAGTATCAGAGCCGCTCTTTAGCACATTTATGATGTGGAAGGCATCCCCAATTTGATCCCGTTACAACGATTATGATAGCTGCTCTTTAGCACATTTATGATGTGGAAGGCATCCCCAATTTGATCCCGTTACAACGATTATGATAGCTCAGTCAAAGCAAGTGGATCGCATGTGTCTTGTTGATTATGGCATGATGGATCCAAAAGTGTCAAATTGTTTCTTTCAAATTGTTTCTTTCAATCCACCATATAAACACGAATACTTCTATTTGAAGCTTTAATCTCTTAAAAATGTACTTATTTTTGTTTCACATACACGTTTATTTTATGTTTTTAAACTTGATTCATTTTTTTTCAACCATGTGTCCCTACCCGAAACCCGACCCGTTTAAACCGAAAACCGATTAACCCGAACCCGATCTACCCGAATGTTATTCGGATCGGTTATCGGATAAATTTACACACACGGAAAAACCGATTAACCCGAACCGATCTACCCGAAACCCGATTAAATTACCCGAACAACACCCCTCGTACACCCAACCATGATCTTTTGACACCCAAACCCCTATACGACACGTTATATGACTCGTAGAGGGGTTATACGAGGCACAATACGATTCGTATTGTGGGCCGCATGTCTGGTCGAAGTCATTTTGACTTTTGGGTTATACGAGTCGTATATATAACAACACCCGTTATAAAATAAAAGGAAATATGTAATAATAGTTTATATTTAAATGAATTTTTTATAACGATAGTACATATTTTCATAAAAACATGTTTTTAGTATATCTTTCTGTTTAAGATTGAGTGTTGGACACGCAAAGAATATCATTGATTCATTGCTTTCCGCGCGACAAAATGGTCAAAAATATGGATCGATATTCAAAACAAACAAAAAAACGTTTTTTTCTAAGACGTTAAAAAATTATAAATTGGTACTTTAAAAAACTGAAATTTGAATCGTCACTAATACGGTTGAATCAAAACCTACTTAATAAAATAATGTCCATTGGGGTTGGTGGTTCAGTGATAGAGAAAAATACTCTAGAAACATCAAGTTTGAGAAGTTAATGGGTTCAAGTGCTACTCCCACAGTAATAAATAAATTTGCCTTAAAAAAAAAACTAAATAAAATAATGTTTGGTAATCTAAAAAGCGCCACCTAAATAGATCGACTGATTCCCCTTCCATGCTTCCCTTCATCGATTGCATATCTCATTCAGGTTTGCTGTAATTTCATGTTCTTCGTAGGAGACTTCGGCCGCCGCTTCTTAAACCAGATAAACTGGTTAATATGTTTAGATTTTTGTTTATGTTCATTGATTTTGAAGTTTATGTCGTCTATTATCAAATTTGGACTATTAATAGAAAATCTTAGTTCAAGAAAACCTGAAGTTTTATTTATTTATTTACTTATCGTATTCAATACGTGTAAAAAATATAAAATTTTAAAAAAAATCAAGAAATAAACAAGCTGACTAGAGTTTTTTACAAGCCGAACTTGAGCTCAACATTTAAGCTCGTTTAGATAAACGAACCGAGCCGAGCTGGCACATTTAGCTTCGAGCTTGAGCCCAATTTGGCTCGACTTATTTACATCCCTAGTCCATAACTAGATTTAACGTATGGGCTCAAATTTAGATGTATTAGAATGTAAGACTCGGCTACCTGATTATAAAACCCAAAATCCAATCCAAATTTTGTTTTATCAACACATGATTTCAAATCATATGATGAACTGAGTTCATTTGAATTTAATATTAAACAAGATAGTTATATGGTTGGACGGAGCACCCTTCCCGCTCACAATCAGTACCAACATCTAAGTTGGAAAAAACGGGAAGACAAGCGGGAACGAGGCGGGAACACCAGCCCGCATGTGAAGAAATTATGTGAGAGAGCGGGAAGAAAGAGGGAAGCAGACGACATGAACTCACGGGAACACCGTCCTTCTACTTGTGCTACCCGAGAAAATGACGACCGTCTGGTCTAAGAGCATTCCCAGCAGCTTATTTATCCTTATCCTTATAATTACACTAAAAATCACTACATTTTCTCTATCCTTTTCAATTAAATACTACTTTTTTATATCTTTATCATTATATTTTCTCTCTCCTCCACTCACAACCACTTTCAAAATATATTAAAAAATATACGTGAACAGTGTTTTCACAAATATACAAAAAAATTATACATTTTCTCTCTCCTCCAGTTACAACCACTTTAAACCACTTCATAAAATATACAAAAGACACTTACAAAAATATAAAGAACCCGTTATGAATGCTCTAAAAGGTTTAAACTTTTAAAACATGTCGAATGGGTTAAAATAATACATGGCACTATCAACTTTTGTGATCTATAAATTGTTTTATTTTTAAAAATTAAATTATTATTTTAATAATAATTGTTAATTTATATATATAAATTCTAGAAAGGTCCTAAAAATGTTAATTATTTTCTTGTAATAAAAACACTTTAAAATTTTTAATGTAATTAAGTTCTAAAACTATTATACTTTAAATATTCACACCAAATCAAACATATATGGATGATTATATCTTTCTAGTTATAAATCAATATGTTAAAACTTATGTCTTAACTAAAGTTGAAGAGATATTATAATAAATATTAGGCCCGCCTTCCCAACTTTTTGTTTGCTCACATGGACATTATAAAAATATCTCACATGACATTATATTATAAATAAGATTAAAGGGCAAGTGCTTTCAACACTACCCGTTTCATAAATTTTGCGCCACCTCATGCTGTTTTAAATTCCTTTTTTTTATTTTTATTTTCAACCTCATACTATATATAATATACGTTTTTAACCCGTTTAATTTTCTAATAATTTCGTTTTTCTTTAATAATTTTCGTTCGTTAATTTTCTTTTAAAAACAGAGTGTGAGACTGGTTTTAGTTTTTTTCTCGAAGTTCCGATATAATTTTTTTTATAACTGAGTTATTCAAATGCGACTATTTTTTTGTGTAGTGGCGTTTAGCGAGTTCCGTTATCGTTGTTGTATCATGACGAGGCAAACCTATTATAAGCGAACAACATCATCACTAGTATTAGGGTTATCGGAACCTGTCATAGCCTATATCGAATGTCGTTACCGTTGTGGTTCTGTGACGAACCATACCTATTATGAGTGAACTAGGCAACTTGACACCCGCCACAAGGGGAGGGTTTTCAACTAGTTTTTTATTAAAATAATAAGAATAGAAATTAAAAAATTATAAATAAATTTATAATTTTTCTAATTCAGCAGAAAACTAGAAATTATGACCTGCGCGTTGCGGCGGGGTTGTATAGTGATATTAACGTGGTTAACTACATAACTAAGTCCGCGCGTTTGGGAATCTCGATACACGTGTTGCGGCTATGACACTAACGCCGTTAAATACAGTGACTTTAGCACCCCGCACTCTGTGACTGGAAGTGAACCTTAAACAGTTGAGGCAGTGACTAACGTGACTAAGCACAAAAAAAGTGAGTAAGTACATAAAAAATGTATGAAGTTACGGCGGCTTGGTTAGCTCAATAAAAAGAAATGTAAAAAAACCAAAGAAAAAAACCCAAAAAAAATTATGGACCAATATATAGGTGACATGTGGCGTGGCGTGGCGATGGGGAAAAACACATAATTTTGACATTTTACAAACTTAGAGGGGAGTTATAGTAGACACTTGTAAATGACTAAAACAAAATTTATACGGAGACGCAAAGAAAAGTATTAAACATAAAAACAAAATACTTTTTTTGTAGAGGTAAAATTGAGTTTTTAGATAGTTAAGGGTTATTATTTAAAAATGTGAAAATTAAGGGGGTGTATATGAGAAAAGAAAAAAAAGAGAAAGAAAAGATCATCATTTGACGCCGACGTTACAAAATAAATTTATAATTTTGCTAATTCAGCAGAAAATGCACACGCGGCATCGATATACACATCTAACATGTGATGGTATATCATAATGGTATAGAGTTAAAAAAAAGTTATTTTTTTTTTAAGCAAAGGTCCGGACCACCCGGGATTATCCTTCCATCCGAAAAAAACAGAAGTGTGGTGACCCAGTCCCACACCACCCAGGAGGAAACCTACAACTGGGAAAACCCCTGGCTCAACCTAAAACATTTTTTCCCAAGCGAGACTCGAACCCATGACCTTTCATTTGCAAAGTCATGGTGCTACTACTCAACCAGAAGGTTCGGTGGTTAAAAAAAATTATATATTATTATACTATTGCATACAAAACTAAGAAAGTTTATGAAACAAACCGTCAAAATGACGTGAGCCTACCAAAATACTTTAAAATCAACCAACCGACTACTATATAACACACGATCCTAACAAAGCATAGGTTCAAAGGTAGGAATTGTTGAAATTTGTATGTTCGTTTTAATAAAACTCCATCATAACTCTTCCACCATGATTCAATTGCAAGTATCAAGAAACAAAACAAATTATATGGCGTTTTTAAGAAACCCGGCCTTTAGAAATTCGAGACTTGTTGATGTAGTGGATGGCAAGAATCTTGATGATTCGTCTAATGGTATCCGCACGCAATTAACCGGCCACAAAGATGTGCTACCCACAAAATAATCAAATGTCAAAGTTTGAGTTTTTGAAACCGAAAACTCCTCTCTCTAGCTCACGAATTCAAGCTTCTAGGGTCCTCAAAATCTCATTCACCTTAGTCTTTATTTAGAATATTCCCAAGTGAATTATTTAATCTTAAGATAATTACAATTAGTCTTAGGTTTACCCTGAAATCCACAATTATCTTCATCAACATACAGATTTTAGGATTCCTATTACAAACAAATAGAAGTCGTTTTTTGTTAAAAAAAAATGGGTCAAACGAACTCTGATTGAGCTCTTTCCAATGGCGTTGGAACCGTCTAATCAAATCCTAACCCGCCCCCAAAAACCTGAACCCCCCTCCACCCGCACCCCCAAAAACCTAAACCCCCTCCAACCCCACCCCGAAAAGCCTAAAACCACCACCCCACCCCTAAAAACCTAAACCCCACACCCCAAAAAAACCTAAACCCCCACCCCCACCCCCCCCCAAAAAAAACCTAAACCCTAAGGCTAAAACCGTAGTTCGTTTGATATCGTTTTTTAGATGGTTTAGGTTCGACGAGACGGTTCCAACGCCGCTAAATTGAGCTCAATCAGAGTTCGTTTGATATCGTTTTTTAAGGTTTTTGTCATTTCTTAGGTTTCATATCAAAAACCCACTTTTTATTTGAATCTCCGCCTACATATATAATAATAATAATAATAATAATAATATAATAGTCTAGTATTATCAATGTGGTGTTCCTCGTTAAGTGGTTGATGTTTTTAATCTCATAGTGGACAAATGTGTAGATTTAGAGATAAGATTAATGGGTGTGTGAGGTAGTCGTTCTAAAAACATATGATAATATTTATTAGTTGGATTAGGATTATAAAAGATTAAACCAAATATTTTATTTAACTCACAAGGTAAACCATGTATATATATACACATATATATATATAGGGGAAGCATCATAAGAAAACTCATTGTTAATGAGAAAACCAAAAAACTATTTATTAAAGGTAAAAAAAATCACAACTCAAAATATAAATCAAAAACTAAAAACCGCTTTGGAGACCTTGATCCTCACATCATCCTTTTCCAAAAAATAAAAAATTCAGCGCAATACTACATATATGTAGTAAAGTTAGCTTTTGGGTTTAGTTTTTTAGGTTTAGCTTAGCTTTTATATTAGGTTTTTTTTTGGGGGGGTTATGTTTTTGGGGGTGGGTGGAGGGGTTTAGGTTTTTGGGTAGATGAGGGGTTTAGGTTTTTGGGTGAGGGTTCGGTTTTTGGGTGTACTACATATGTAGTACCTTTAATGAGTAGTTTTTTAGTTTTTTTATGAAAATAAGTTTTCTAGTGAACTCATCCCTATATATATAAATATATATATATATATATATATATATATATATATATATATATATTTATTATTTTCGAGATATACAAAATTTGTATATATTATTATCTATAATTTATATTTTCATAAAATATATAATTATAGAACTAATTTATCTAATGATATTAAACCGGTAAATAAAATTAGTTTATTATTAATTTATATTTCTAATTTCAAATATTTATTATTATTTCACTAAATAATAATAACTAGTAATTCTACCCGCCGCGCGTTGCTGCGGTGTCGAAACGTAACCTAATTCGAATTTCCGTTATCCGCGGCATGAAGCGGATCTTACACTGTTGAGACGATTAAAATAGAAACATAGTTAGGTACATAAAAAACATATGAGGTTATGGCTACTCGTTTAATTCTGAACTAAAATGTAAAAAAAACAAAAGAAAAATAATGTTTTGGCGCTGACACTAACGTATTCAACTACATAAAAAGTAACGTACGAATTTGAGGTGGATTGGTTTTGAAGATAGAACCATAGATATACAAATGTATAATGCCTCTCACATTGCGCGTAATAATTAAAAATTAAGAATCACAAGAAATAAAAAGAAAAAAACAAAGAAAAAAAAAACAAAAAAAAGCCATGGGTTTGGAACCCATGACCTCAAGTGTAAGGAACTACAATGAAACCCGTCGCGCGTTGCGGCGGTGTCGAAACGTAGCCTAATTCGAATTCCCGTTATCCGTGACGTGAAGCGGATCTTAAACTGTTGAGACGGTTAAAAAAGAAACGTAGTTAAGTACATAAAAAAAACATATGAGGTTATGGCTACTCGTTTAACTCTTAACTAAAATGTAAAAAACAAAAGAAAAATAATGTTTTGGCATTGACACTAACGTACTCAAGTACATAAAATTAACGTACGAATTTGAGTCGGACCGGTTTTGAAGATAGAACCATAGATATAAAAATGTATTACATCTCTCACATTATGTGTAATAAATAAAAAATAGTAATCAAAAGAAATAAAAAAAACAAAGAAAAGAAAAATGTTTAAAAGCCATGGGTTTCGAACCCATATACTAAGCTATATGGAATCCACATTGAAAGTTTAAAACCACTACACCAACAAAACCACTTTGAATAACTAATGAAAATGGTAACAGGGAACGTATCAAATGAAAACCCTTAAAATCAATATGAGCTACACATTATTTTCTTATTATTTTAATTTGTGTGTGTCATTAAATCTGGTTTTTTTTTCTTTTTAAAATACCCCAAAAGGGTAAATCAGTAAATGTACAAAAGCACTCTTTCTCTCTCTCTCTCCATATCAATAATCAGAATCAAAACATAAGAACAGTTTCAAGAACTTGTTGTTTAAGCATGTGTAAAGTTATAAACTCAAATCAGAAACACAAAAATTACATCCAAATACTCAAATACATATGTGTAATTATCTTTATTAAGATCTATTATACATGTGTAAAAATCAAATACACATGTGTAATAATGAAATAAGCATGCGTAAAACTGAACCTCAAGTTCACAAAACCCAACTTCTTCTTCAGATCCGCAACTAAATATATGAGCACTTTCAGTTCTACAACTCCAATCTTTCAAATATGGCAAAATTTAACTAATTAAATATTAAAAAAAAGCACATCTTGCAACCAAACAAAAAATACTTATGTAAATCCAATGAAATACACGTGTGTAAATTCGGTTTACACCTATGTAAATTCGGTTTACACATCAGTAAATAACCTCAGAACCCAATTCAATGCTCAAGAACTGCTGGAATATTTTAGAACTGAATGATTCCTCAATAGCAGCAAAACATGATACAATAAAAAAGTTAGAACTAATTACCTTTAAACAAATCAATATAAATTAGGATTTCAAGAAATTAAAAGTTTTTCTTTAAAAGTCAAAGACAGACAATGAAATAAACAGATTCAGATTACCCAGTTCATGTAGCGTTTTAGGGTTTGTAAAAAGGGGGCTTTCTGATGAAGAGGAGGAAAAACATGTGCACAGATCTGATGCCTCGAATCGTTTACAAATCTGAAATACATGTGTGTAAATTCGGTTTACACATCAGTAATAACCTCATAACCCAATTCAATGCTCAAGAACTGCTGGAATATTTTAGAACTGAATGATTTCTCAACAGCAGCAAAACATGATAAAAAACATGGTACAATAAACAAAAACATTACTTGGTGGGTAGCCATCGTAGCCAGCGCACTACTCGGCGTGGGAGCCGACTTCCTCTAGTCCGGACAGGTCGCTATCGAAAGACGTAAACCCCATATACCACCACCATCTGCAATTGTCCGATTTTCTTGATTTCTTGGTGGCGACGGCGAACGGGGGAACTAGGGTTCCTGCGGTGATGGGCCGTTCTTCGCGAATCGGCTCCGACGAATCGGCTAGGGTTCCGTTCTTCGCCTTGGGTGTCGTTCTACTGGCCTTAGAACCGATTTTCTGGCGGCCTCACCCCGATTTTCTGGTGGTTTCAAGAGACATCGGTTCTACATCTTCATGGTGGAGATGGTTTTTAGAGAGAGAGAGAGATGATGGTAGATCTAGATCGAGAGTCTGATTTTGAAAGAATGGAGAGATGAATCTGATGTAGGTGAGATGAGAGGGTAGCAAATGACAAAAATGCCCCTTTGTAATAAAAACGAACAAAAAACCAATATAAAAATGTGTGACTCACATTGAGTTTAAGGGTTTACACAATAAGCAAGGGTTTTCATTTGATACGTCCCCAATGGTAATATATATGCACATAGTATGGTGGACGGTGGCTCCACCCCATTGGACACCGACCATGTGAAATAAGGGTTAGTAATATACGTAACGATCATTTCATCAAATAATTTTACGATTAATCTTGACTTGTGATATTGCGTGTAAATGCAAAATTGATTAACGTTGCTTAGTGTGCGGCCTTTTATGATCATATGTCAAAAGTAATGTTGTCATATGTTATATTTTGGGTATACACGTCCAACATGAATGATCACGCGTTCAACCGATATTGAAATTTGAACCGAACGTCACGCAAGGCGAACAATGCATTGTGTTCCTTCCCATGTTGATGTTCTTTTATGTATGCAACGAGTGGCACATTGGTAAGTTACTTGTAGTCGAGAGCTAAGCCAGCAGTTTGGGAGGATAGCAACTACATGAGTTGTATCTTTAACTTATGTGTTTCTAAGTTACATACCTCCCAACCTTTTAAGATTTTACACACCTCCTTGATGCTGAATAATGAAGAAAATAATTCACTTAAAAATTAAAAGTAAGGTTTCACATCGGGTATTGCATTCTCACTATAGTTTTTCATGAGAAATGTCAAGAAAACGAGATGTTATCGGGGGTTGTTCATAGTCCATTCAATCTGAACCATTTTCAGCGGTTTATAAACATTATATATCATACACGGGAAAAGGGTGATGAGAGACCAAATATAATAAAGGAGTTAGTGTGAGAGAGAGAGATGATGCGATAGAGTGATGGTGGCGATTGTCACATGTGATGGTGGCTATGATCAAACGTGATCATGAATTTTAAACTAAGGTCGATGATAAAGGATGGATTTGTTTTTCTATAGTCGTGGAAGCCGATAGATATCCACATTGGACCCGTTAAGAACCCCACATACGAGCTCTATCTGTCTCCCTCTCCCCCTTCCATTTTACATTCTCTTCCTTCTATCATTCGTGGCCACAAGCATTCTATCCACTTTATCCTTGCCACATCTGCACCGTTTGTCGACATCTGTCTCCCTCTTCCCCCCTTCCCTTTCATATTCTCTTCCTTCTATCATTTGTGGCCACAAGCATTCCATCCACTTTCTCCTTGCTAGATCTGCACCGTTTGTCTACATCTCTCTCCCTCTCTTTCTCTCTCTCTCTCTCTCTGACACACACACACATAAGCGTCTGTCAATCAATATGCACCTGCATTGTAAGTACCGTAAGGATTGTATAAATATATTATTTCATATTTATAAAATGCATTAGAAATAATTATTTCTATAAAACCAATTAAAGGTAAAAAAAAACTTAGGAAATAAAATGTTATGCAGTTTAGTTATTTTAATAAGACGATATTGGTAATTTTATTATCATCAATGTCAGTTTAGTATAATTAGATTTACTTAAAAATACAAGTGAAATTATAATCTACATCATAAAAGTTAGGACGTGTGGAGTACATGCTTGTTCAAGACTATTGTAATTTCAGACACCAATGAACTCGGGGATTCAAGGAGGTTGCGGCCCCTTGACGGGGGTTCAGGGACAACGTTCCCTTGGTCTTTAGTGGTAATTGGCGCGAGTGCCAACTTGTTCATCATGGTACCTGATAGCCAGTAATAAGTTACTACTAATCAACAGTAACTACAACCAGTAGCAACTTGGAAGATCAACAGTAACTGGGTTACTTACTGATGACAACCAATCATCAGTAGTAACTCAGTTATTGCCGATGAGATTCCTACTGATGTAACAAAACAACAATCGGTGGTTATAATCGTAAACTGGCATACTATTTCGTGAAAAGTTGTATCGTTTAACTTAAACATTGTGATGATTCTCTACCTATAAAAAAGGAAGTCTTTGGTATGTTTATATACATATGTTTTTCACACATAAAATACATTATTCTTGTTTTTTTTGAATTTTTTGAGTTATTTGATTAAATTTTCGTACCCATAAAATACTTTAATCTAAAAGTAAGTTATACCCGATTTAGAACGTTGGACAATTTATGACCCATAAACTTAATTTATGTAATTACAATATCTTTTAAAAGGCAAGAGATTCAATAGTTGTGATTGGTCATTATTATTATTTTTATTAATTTTTTTTCAGCCGAAATATTTTATGTTAAATAATGATTTATGAATTCAAGCAATTGCTAGGTGGTTGGCTTGGTTCACGACCCTTCTCTAAGTGCTCTTTCCTTCTTTTAACCAGGGTTCGAGTCCCTGGGTTATTTTTTTTCCTCATTTATTTACCCACTTTAATTAATATTTTTTCAATAATTTATGTTTAATTAATATCGATGTGAATTTACTTTATTTTGTACTTTTTGTATTACTTATGTTTCCCCAATCATGCATTTTTATATTTTATGCCTTAAATTTCTTAAACACGCGTTTTGGTATTTTGTATCGTTACCAAAACATATTTTTTTAGTTTTTTTCTTTTGTTTTTTTAACATTTTGTTTCAGTGTTAAACAAGTAGACATAACCTCATAAGTTTTTTTAAGTACCTAAGTATATTTCTTTTTTAACCGTCTCAAGCGTTTAAGATTCCCTTTAAGCCACGTGACACGAAAATTCGAGTTAGGGAATGTTTTGAAGCTGCCGTAACGCGCAGCAGGTGAAACTACTAGTTTATTTTAAATTAGAATTTAAATAATTTATATATTAAATAGTTTGAAAATGTAAGAGTTTTGACAACTTGGTCGACTAGCCTTGGATCTATGCACGTGAAAATGTGACAAATTACATCACAAACCCACCCTACCCACCGTGCCACCTGTCACTTTGAATATGAAGAAGAAGAACTACAATTTGGAGCTCCACCTTGTGCCCCTTTCCCATTTCACCTCCGTCTACGGTAAGATATTAGATTTTTTATTCAGGGCCGGTCCTGATGATTTTAATGTCCTGGTTGAGCCGGAAAAAAAGGTCCATAGGAACAAAATATATAAACTAATTTTTTTATAAACGACGATTAATGCTATAGCAAAAAAAAAATTCGACAGTTCGACTATTCGTTTCCTGTTTCTTCTGTTAAACAGCCGATGGTTTCTAATTTCTTTATAAAAATTAGGGCCCAACCATTACATATTTACATTATAAATATTAAATGGATTACTGGATTAGGGTCTAACCAATCAACCATTACATATTCACATTATAAAGATTAAACGGATTGACCAACTATTACATTATAAATATTAAAGAGGGCTCAACCATTATAAAGATTAAAGAGGGCCCAACCATTATAAAATGGGCCCAATATGTTTTTAAATTTTTATAAAAAGATCCCAATATATAAAACCGGTATATAAAATTTTATAAACACACACACACACATATATATATATATACATATATATATATATAACATATATATAATTTTTGGCCCCCTAAAAAAATGGGCCCTGGCCGGCGGCCCGGCTCGGCCTACCCCAGGACCGGCCCTGTTTTTATTGACCCTTTAATTTAGAGTTAATTGCATAAATGACCCTATAGTTTGATCAATTTACATGTTTGGCCCCAGGTTTTAAAAATTGAAACTTAGCCAAACATTTGAAACATGTTGCATATTTAGTCCGTGGTGTTAACAACGGTTAGTTTTTAACGGAAAGTTATACTATGCGCTACCCATGTGACTTACGATTGCAAACTTAATCTTAAAAATTAGTAAAATCAGTAAAAATTAGTACAAATCAATAAAAAAAAATTTAGTGATTTTTACTGATTTTTTACGAACTTTTACTGATTTTTACAAATTTTTAGCCAAAAAAAATTATTTTTTTAACTCATTTTTAAGATTAAGTTTGCAATCGTAAGTCACGTGGATAGCACATGAGTTAACTTTCCGTTAAAAACTAACTGGTGTTTACACCAGGGCTAAAGACGCAACATGTTTCAAATGTTTGGGCTAAGTTTGTAATTTTTAAAACCCGAGAGTCAAACATGCAATTTGATCAAATCACAGGGGCCATTTATGCAATTAACCGCTTTAATTTATGTTCATTTTAAGATGAGTAGATTACAATTTTCTTAATTTTAAATATATATCAAATTTCAGAGATTACTATTAAAGTAACTAATAGAGATCATCCTTTATTTTTTAAAATCTTTGCACGTTTCATCTTTTCCTCTAACAGATATTTATTTTTAACGTTAAATGCAGTCACGTACCTTACACATGATGACAAATATGTCATTTCACCTACCAAGGGACAATTTGTGCAATTAGCTTAAAGATTTTGGACAAAATGATTAAATCCCCAACCCACGTCACCCCACATCTCACCCTCTCATCTTAGAAATACAAGATCGAATCAGAGGTGCTTTAATGTCTACCCATCCACTCAGAACCCATGATTTCTTACTCTTAGGCCAAGTGTAGTGGACATATAAAGGGGTGGCTTGATCCACCTGGCTGTGAAAGGGCGTGGAACACCGCCCCTGGGTATTATTGGGGGCGTGAATAGGGGGAGATTCAAATCATGGGCGTGGGGCAAGCGTTTGTGTGTGTGTTATGTATATGTATATGTGTATAAGTATATACATGGATAGTGAAACCATTACAAATCTTACTGATTTTGTTTAGTGATTGTTCTCCTACTGACGTGACATGACGTTTTTCAGTTTTTAATGAAACCATTACACACTATATATTTCCAAATTACAACCCCTGGATCTGTCAGTTTAAACACGTAACAAATTCAAATAGCCTTTTGTGAAAATCATGAGTAAAGAAGAGTCGGGTACACATTCTCATTTCAAATCATGGCAATTTCGTAATTTTCAAATCTTATTGATAAAATAAAAAATTAAGTTATAAATCGTCAAATGCCTTGCTCGAATTGAACTCAAAAAATATCAGAACTTGACCTTTTCTTTTTGTTGATTTTATGCTCTTTATCTTTCTCTTTTTTGACCTCAATCTCGTTGCAATAATTTGACTTTGATATTTGTTTGTTTATTTGCGTGTGAAGACTTGGGGTGCTCCAAAATTGAATCAACAGATCGACGGTGGTAAAGACTGTGGGGGAAACGGTAAGAACCTTTGTGGTGGTTTCGCCACAACATCTGAAACTCGTTCGTTTTTTCGGAAAGAGAGATGTAGACGGGTTCAGGGGAAAGAGCCATGGGATTAGTTTTAATTATTTTATAAAAAGGTGGGACCAAATCTTTAAGTTAATTACACAAATGGTCCATAGCAGTGGCAAGAGGCAAGGCAACATGGAGCGGCAAGATGCAAGGCAAACATTAAAACTTGAACAATAAGAAAACTTTGTTTAGCGATGACGAATCTAAGACCATAACAGCGGCAAGAGACAAGGCAACATGGAGCTACGATGACGGAGATAAAAGAAAAATAAATAAAATCTAAATCTATATATGTTTATCAAACGGTTTTCCCTTGTATATGTATGCCCATATAGTTAAAATCATATAATAATATAATTTGGTTTCTTTTTCTAATAAAATATCAATATAATAAAAAAGAGTATAACTATAAATTTAATCTAAATATCAAAGATTGAATCGATACCACAACCAAAACAATAAACAAAGAACGCACGATTTAGAGAACTCACTTTATTATAATCAAGGAAATCTAGCTCAAAAACCTCAACTACAATTGTAAGGCTACAAACCCAGGAGATCTCACTCGTTGGATTTACTCATAAACATAGTCATCGGATACTGAACTTAATTAAAACTTTTAAACATTACGGAAGCGTACATCATTCTATTACATACAACATAAGTCTTACATCATTTGAAACATTGCCTGACACATAATCTTAGACTTAAACATACAAAGGGATGTCAGTCTTGTAGCCGGGCAGCCTTTACGCCTTATCCTTAACCTTCCTTTTTGCTACATGAAGCGCATACTAAAAAGTCAGCTAACGCTGGTGAGTTCTAGTTTAAGGCACTTAGGTATAAACATCATTTTTTATAAGTATATATATATATATATATATATATATAAATACACATTAGCACTTCACTTGTCTTTGTTTAACATTAATTTGTAAGTACATATAAATATATATACATCTTCGATTTCATTGAAACATTCATTGGTCATACACATAAGGGTGATCAGCCGCAACCTTTAGCCGTCCGTCATATAGTGTCTACCGTCGTAGTCCGTCCTTTCGCCCGTTTTCCCTAAGGCATCTGTTTCCCATACGAACTATATATGCAGTCGTGCTTCGATTAAGGACCTCCGTCCTACCGTAGTAGTCCGTATTTAGTCTACCTTTCTAGACTTTAACATACCGACTGCATAATAGTCGCATGGTCGTCCGTCTACCGTAGTAGCTGTCATCATCGTACCGTCCTACCGAAGTAGTCCTTATTTCCGTCTATAAAGTTTACATACATTCATAACATGCAATATATATATATATATATATATATATATATATATATATATATAAAGCAAGATTTCATTCATTTACGTTATGTCATTCATTCATTGCATTCTTTGTAAACATTCGTTTCATTCTTTGTTCATCATTTACTTTCATATAACACATATGGTCATATTAGCATTCATTTCATGTATACACTTCAGCTCCAAAACATTTAAAATCACTTGCACGTAACACATAGGGGGCACATAGAACTCACCTGATAAGTAGGTTCCTGAAGTATAGTAGCTGGTCGGTGAGCGTCTCTAAGGTCACACACAATCTGTATAATCAAGTCATACATGATAAGATAACGGACCTAACCGACTCTAGACGTTTCTATCCTTAGGGTTAGGCAAATTAGGTAAGTTCGCCCCTTATAATCTAAGCGAACTTAGTAGATTCGCCAGGTTTGCATTAACCGAACCTGTTAGTTTCGCTAGAAAAGTTTCAGACGAACTTAGTAGATTCGCCAGTTTTGCATTAAGCGAACCTGTTAGTTTCGCTACGTTGGCTTTAAGCGAACATGATAGTTTCGCTAAGATGGCCTCATGCGAACATGACAGATTCGCCCGAACTGCATCTTCTTTCCCAAATAACCCAAACCGTAAAGAGGACGTCTACATTTATAAATTATACTTCTTTAATCCTAACGGAAATTGGACAGAGTCCCGTTTGTTTTTATCTAAAACCCGACAATATCAATTGTCCATTTACATTACCAAATCATAACCAATAGTCCACAATAATCAAATTTTAACTTCTAGCATCGAGATTCATCTTTCTGTACTTTTATCAATTAACCTTTACAAAAATAATTAATCTCTTATCAGTTATCATTAATTAAATAAAATCATCTCTACACGTCCTCCTTAATACGATATTCGTAACCCGAACTAATAATAGTAATTAATGTTTTACGAGTTTTAAAGGATATACCTTCTTGAGCACAAACCCGTAATATAACTAAGACTCGACCTGAACCGCTCTTTTCAACCATACCCGAAACTCGTCCCGGCTCGTCGGTTACACTTTCAAGTAACACCATCGTCACCTTTACCTTGCATTCACCATCATATCCATTACAGTGAGCCACTACAAACCATTATCGTCGCCATTGTTAACCACAGTGCGTCCACCACCGTTAAGCTCCGACCACCGTCATCTCCTTCATGTAAGCCATTGTGAACCCTCATCATTTCCTCCACCGAGCTGCCACCATCCAAACCATCATCGGGCTCGCGGCTACTCGTGGTGGCATTCGTTTCACCCTCGTCCCATTTTCAGTTTAAGTTAAGGCATTTTATTTGTTTAAAAACACCAGTTTTCTCTTAAACCTCGGCTCCGATACCAACTTGTAAGGCCTCAAACCAGGCACCCTACAGTTGGTTCCCGTAACTGGTTATATTCTTTAAAAACATCTAACTTTCAATTAAATAAACAGCGGAAGTCTTTCTCGAAATAGTATTATCTTTAAACTCGTAAATTTTCATAACGTTACCTAACGAATTCATGCGCACCAACCTGAGTAGCCCGCTCCCAAGCCAAGATACCTCGTCCTGCAGACTCTCCCGCAAAACAATCTAACGTACATATAAAGTCAGCTACGCTGAGTGAGTTCTAATAGTTTAAACTAACAAAAATCAACTCGTCTCATTCAATATTTACGTGTGCAATAAAACACCTACTATAGACGTATCCTTCTAACGTCTAAACACATTACCCAACTCTATCGAATAGGTAATTATTCGACACACAATCTGTAACATCCATGATTTTCTTGCATTATTTTATGATATGTAGATATATTTATATAAGCATATACTTATATATATATATATATATATATATATATATATACTACGTTATAATAACTATGAGCTTTAAATTACGTATTTCCATCTCTTTATATATATATATATATATATAGGTATACATATGTATTTTAAAAATATATGTAAATATACATATAGTTATTAATATTAAATAAACCATTTTACATAATTTATAATTTTGTAAAGATGGAATTTCCCATATAATATAGTTAAAATAAAGTAAATAATATTTTTGGGTTTTATTACAAGTTTTATAAAAAAAAATAATAATAATAAAAAACTATTTTATAACAAAAATTAGTCTTGGACTTTTTCTAAAACAAGTAAACACCCCCCCCTTTCTAAACACTTGAACCCTCATCTCTTCAATTCAAAACCTATTAATCAAAATCCACTTATTTTGACTTCTGTGTGACCAATTTTGACTCTTGCAAGGTCAACAACCCCAAATTCTTTGAAATTCAAGACTATAATCGATCAAAAAAATTGAAATCCGATACTTGCCTAGTATGGGTAATTGATCCTTATAAATTTTCAGTCCGATTATCGAACCAATTTAACAGATTTCACAGCTGGAACCGAGTACACACGTGTTTGACTACTCAGAGTCAAACGAAACCAAATTCGTTTTCAAATCAAGGAAATCAACGCGTTTATTGACCGCAAATCACGCTCAGACATTAATCACATGTATTCAAACCCGAATACTGACTCAATTCATTGGGAATTAAACGAATTGGTAGAGTAAAACAACCCCGTAGCCGTTTTCCATAATCACGAATCAATCGAGCATTTTGAATAAAATTGGAGCCTATAACCTACACACACACCTTTGCGAAACCGTTAGTAATCATCCTAAACTCTAAAATTATTCGACATTTCCCTCTGAAACCCGGTCAAGCTCGAAGAATTCCGAAACCAACTTCCCAGCCGTTCTCACTCCTTGCTCCACCATTACGGGTAATTCTCATACCTTTAGTTTCGTTTTGATCAAAGGAACATAAGCCCCATGATTCCGGGTTCAATCGGGGGCTTAATCGAACCGCTTTAAGGGCTAGGGCTTGCAGTTACGAATTGGGGAAGAAAGGGTTCAAGGATTGTTTGTTAAAGGATTAATCGAATGGATACTTACCAAGGCTTCTGCCCAGTTCCAACGGTTAATACGAAAGACCCGTACCCGCGTGGTCGCAGGTTCTAAACCCATACTCAGCGCCTTTTTGCGCATATGTTAAAACCAGATCCGGCCCCTTTCAATTACTGAGTTAAAACAATTACAAACCAACCCTGTATACGGGTTAGCCCCCTGGTCCAGTGGTAAGGCCGGTTGACTTCATAGAACCCACCCGGGTTCGAGCCGGGTGGCATTCATTCTTTTTAAAATCATCGTTTTAAACAGTAATTATAAAAATTTCTTTTATAAACCCCACACCAAATAGAACTCATTTGAACAATAATTTACAATTTTAAATCATAAGATGATTATCCTACAATTTAAATTGTTTAAACCTCTTTTTTTTTCTAATAAGAAAACCATTTAAAATTTTGTTTTAAATTAAAATCATTAATTTATAAAATAAAAACCTTTGGTTATATAATTGTGTAAGGATTTTAGAGAATACATAAATATTTTTATGGAATATTCATAAAACGATATTTCACTTAACTATCAATTTAAGATGTAAAAGTATTTAAATAAATTTTATAAATCATTTTCCATTAAATAACATATATTAGGGTTTTAAACCCTATTTAAACAAATATAACTTTTCTAAATTTAAATATATACTTATATTCTTCGTTTTTTTAGAGGAGCGTACAAATTATTATGATAAATAAATAAATAAATTTATTTATTTTTACAATCCACTTAGAGTTTAAATAGTATATATTCACTTTGTATTTGACATATCTTCATAAATAAATAGATAAAATAAAATTATTTATTTAAATTATATTTGAATAAATATAACTTTACACCCCTTTTGCTAAATAAATAAATAAAAAGAAATTATTTATTTAATTTATTTAGTTATTCAAATTAAACCCATTATGCAAGACCCCACACTCACTCCCATTGAAAACCTATACTTTGCCCTAGGCATTTGTGCATGTTATTAATTCATATTCATATACATTACACTCTAGGTTAGTGTTGTGAGTTACAAGGATCACTTTGCTACCTATTCTCTTGTGCTATCTACGACTTTGATACAGGTGAGTTTACATAGCCCCTTTTTCGTATTTACATATTTGGGGTGAAACATGATTACATTCAAATACTATTTGCAATTATACACGTACAATTCTACAATATGATCATATGTGTTTATTTGTGCTTTATGCTTGAATGCTAATTGTTAAGGCTACATATACATGATATACACGTGCAAACACAAATACATTACTTCAGGCTAACATGTGTTGTTAGGCCCTACATTATGATAACATGTGTTGTTATGCCCTACATTAGGATAACATGTGTTGTTATGCCCTACATTAGGATAACATGTGTTGTTATGTCCTACATTTACATCAGGATAACATGTGTTGTTTTGCCCTACATTAAGATAACATGTGTTGTTATGCCCTTCAATTACAAAGTTTCATTTATGCATCTAGCTTAACTTAGATTCTCCATAAATGCTTTATAAACCATGCATCATATGAATTGTACACAAAACATTTAAACTTTACTTGTGGTGTCAAAACCTATGTATGCTCACCAACTATTTATAGTTGACCCTCTCATTTTATCATGTTTCAGGTACAAATGTTTGAGTTAAGATTCAAGCTACTTCACTTAGGGTTGAGAACCTAGTCTTAAATTTTAATATGGAGATTTATGTATTCTTTAATTCTTGTAAATGATGTAATTGATTACTTGAGTTATGAAATGAAACTTATTGTTTAATTATTACAACTTTAGCAAACCATGAGCTTATGAACAGTCTACATGTCCCGCCCCGACGTTTTCGCCGTCGGTTGGGGTGTGACAGATTGGTATCAGAGCCTTGGTTATAGGGAATTAGGTTATTAGACACTCTTGACCTAGACTATAACCTTAGGACACCCATCATTGCCATGTTCTATGATTATATGATATGCTACATGCTATGTGCTACATGATTATTTGCTAGACCCCGTTTCTTGCTAGGAGTTATCTAAACAATAAATCCAAAATAATAATACCTTTTCCCTTACCCTAAGCCTCAATCCTTCTCTAAAACCATCATCATCATAGCATGTGGGACGTCATAAAACTTATTTTTACACCTCGTTAGGGTTTTAAACTTTGTTAACTAGTAGAGGACATGTGCAATCTGGAAGAGTGACACTTGTATTCTGGGTTTTCTGTCTAGGAAAGCATTTCATATAAACCCCAATCAACCGAGGGATCCGTATGCTTTCCTGGGAATTCCCGGGATGAGTGTTTACTTAAAGGCTAAAGTATGTCTCCTTGAAAGTTATATGAGCTTAATTAACCTTAATGTGTCATAGTATTCAAGTGATTATGTCACTATTCGAGTACAATCCAAACTATAATTTACTACTTCATCTATTATCTTGTTCCCTTTTAAATTCAATCAACTTTCATAAGTTCTTACATCTTTTCTTGTCTTGTACAAATCTGTAGAATGCCTCCCCGTCGTGCTACCGTGACCAACAACAACACCGACATTGCTGCTATCCTTGCACAACTTGTAACTCAACTCACCCAAGCTAATGGAGCCATTAGTGGTACCCATGGAACTAATGGTGGTGGTGGTGCCAACCCACCCCAATGCACTTTCAAACACTTTAACTCATGCAACCCCGTCAAGTTCTATGGTACCGAAGGGGCTACGGGCCTCCTTCAATGGTTTGAAAGCATTGAAAGCACTTTTCTCAACAGTGATTGCCCTGCCCATCTCCGGGTTCGCTATGCCACCAGCGTCTTTCAGAAACGGGCACTCACTTGGTGGAATGGTGAGAAGAGAAACCGGGGTGTGGATGTGGCCATGGCCTTGCCATGGGACGAAGTTAAGAGACTCATGACCGAAGAATTCTGTCCTCGTAATGAAATGAAGAAGTTGGAGGCTAAGTTTTGGGATCTTACCCAAGACAGTGGTGAAAGTTTAGCTTACACAACTCGTTTCCATGAGTTAAGTCTTCTGGTACCCCACATGGTCACTCCACTGACTCGGGGTATTGAGAAGTACATCTGTGGTCTACCTATGAAAATCCAAGATACAGTCCTAGGAAGAAATCCAGCCACTCTTGAAGACGCTATCCGCTTAGCTACCACATTAACCGATAACCATGTGAAGGCGGGTACACTAACAAAGAAAGGCACAAAGAAAGTCACTGACCCAACAGCCTCTTCTGAACCCTCTCAGGAAGACAAACCCAAACCTCCTCACTCCAATAAGAAACGTAACTTTGCTGTCATTACCCCTGCTGTACCAATCAACCAAGTAGCTCCCCTAGCCCAAAACCATAATAAGAAACCATATGCAGGTAACAACCCTCTGTGCAACACGTGTAACTATCACCACTTCCCAAACATGCCATGCCGTCTATGTGCCAACTGTGGAAGGTATGGTCATGTAGCGAACACTTGTCAATCCAGATCACATGTTAGTCAAACCCACCAAGGGAACCGAGCCAATAACCAAGTTGCCAATCAAGTTGTACCAACCATTACTAATGGGCGTGCTTGTTATGAATGTGGTAATCCAAACCACTTCAAAAACCAATGCCCAAGGATAGCCAATGCAAACCAATGTGGTGCTCGTGGGCGTGCCTTCAACATAAACACTAACGAAACTCAAGTCAATGCTGAGGCAGTAGATGAAACCAATTGAAGCTAGTGCAAGATAGAGCCGAATAGGGATCTAGTCTGGAATAAATTATGCATTGTAATCCTTTATGTTATTTTTGTCATTGTCGAAACTATTTACACCTACTATGGTTTGTCACTATAAACTTGAGCTTGCTAGCCAACTTCAGAAAGTGAATCATTTCGCCATTAACCGTCCATATAAGCACTAACGAATTTAAAAGTTAAAACTCATCTACCTACATTGTGCATGAATGCCAGGTCGCCTACAAAATCCGATAGTTCCGATACGCATGAGACTCAATACACATTCATAAAATACATAATACTAGAGTGATCACATTATACATATTTTGCTTATACATGATACCAAATTGTTCATACTACATGAAACCTATTTGCTTACAACATGCCTAACACTAGATCATATATGGAACATGAGTGTTTACATTATACACGGAATTAGATTGTTTACATTGTTGCAATTGACTAAGTACATCATACACAAAGCATGACTGTTCACCCTATCCATGAAAGCTACTCGGGGTTTGACGTATTCTTGTTCAAACACGAGGAAGCTATAGAACCCTAAATTATGCCACATTATTACTCTTTAGTACCTGATTGGCTCTACTATCTATGGACATAGTTATTGTTAACAACACATACGTGAAAGCAATAGTTACGAATTAAGTGTTTTTGTGTTACCCCCTGGACCCCACACACAATGGGATGAACTATGTGGACCATGCAACGATTTGGATAATTACGGGTGCACACGTAATTATAAAAATCAGCGCATGGAAGACATAGTGAAATCTGTCGTGTGTTATGACATGAAACCTATCGTGGGATATAGTAACAAAACTAATGTGATATCATAAGGACATGGTGGATACGCCGCTGATACTTCCTATATATAAGTGTTCCTGTCATAAGAATCAGAAGTAGCGTTATTCTTGCCACGTAAAGTTTTATGTTGTTTGACGGGCCAATGTTTGTGAAAATATCTTATCCCCTGACAACTTCTGAGCATATTAGAAACCCTGATCATCAAATTTCCATCAAATCCATTCCAAGTAATGCATTTCACCTTTAGAATCCAAATGATTATTCGACAGTTCTACTCCTTAAATCCACTTCAAAACTAAATTCGTTATCATCAGTTATATCCGACCTTGAATATCAAAATATATGTCTTGTCACCAGTTATACTCCTTAAAACAACTGCCATAACACACTGAGAACCCAAAACCCTCACTTCTTTCCTGATTCGGTATACTCCACTAATTAAATTTCGGGACGAAATTCCCTCAACTTGGGATACTGTAACATCTATGATTTTCTTGCATAATTTTATGATATGTAGATATATTTATATAAGCATATACTTATATATATATATATATATATATATATATATATATATACACACTACATTATAATAACTATGAGCTTTAAATTACGTATTTCCATCTCTTTATATATATATATAGGTATACACATGTAATTTAAAAATATATGTAAATATACATATAGTTATTAATATTAAATAAACCATTTTACATAATTTATAATTTTATAAAGATGGAATTTCCCATATAATATAGTTAAAATAAAGTAAATAATATTTTTGGGTTTTATTACAAGTTTTATAAAAAAAAATAATAAAAAAACTATTTTATAACAAAAATTAGTCTTGGACTTTTTCTAAAACAAGTAAACACCCCCCCCCCCTTCTAAACACTTGTACCCTTATCTCTTCAATTCGAAACCTATTAATCAAAATCCACTTATTTTGACTTCTGTGTGACCAATTTTGACTCTTGCAAGGTCAACAACCCCAAATTCTTTGAAATTCAAGACTATAATCGATCAAAAAATTGAAATCCAATACTTGCCTAGTATGGGTAATTGATCCTTATAAATTTTCAGTCCGATTATCGAACCAATTTAACAGATTTCACAGCTGGAACCGAGTACACACGTGTTTGACTACTCAGAGTCAAACGAAACCAAATTCGTTTTCAAATCAAGGAAATCAACGCGTTTATTGACCGCAAATCACGCTCAGACATTAATCACATGTATTCAAACCCGAATACTGACTCAATTCATTGGGAATTAAACGAATTGGTAGAGTAAAACAACCTCGTAGCCGTTTTCCATAATCACGAATCAATCGAGCATTTTGAATAAAATTGGAGCCTATAACCTACACACACACCTTTGCGACACCGTTAGTAATCATCCCAAACTCTAAAATCATTCGACATTTCCCTCTGAAACCCGGTCAAGCTCGAAGAATTCCGAAACCAACTTCCCAGCCGTTCTCACTCCTTGCTCCACCATTACGGGTAATTCTCATACCTTTAGTTTCGTTTTGATTAAAGGAACATAAGCCCCATGATTCCGGGTTCAATCGGGGGCTTAATCGAACCGCTTTAAGGGCTAGGGCTTGCAGTTACGAATTAGGGAAGAAAGGGTTCAGGGATTGTTTGTTAAAGGATTAATCGAATGGATACTTACCAAGGCTTCTGCCCAGTTCCAACGGTTAATACGAAAGACCCGTACCCGCGTGGTCGCAGGTTCTAAACCCATACTCAGCGCCTTTTTGCGCAAATGTTTGAGTTAAGATTCAAGCTACTTCACTTAGGGTTGAGGACCTAGTCTTAAATTTTAATATGGAGATTTATGTATTCTTTAATTCTTGTAAATGATGTAATTGATTACTTGAGTTATGAAATGAAACTTATTGTTTAATTATTACAACTTTAGCAAACCATGAGCTTATGAACAGTTTACATGTCCCGCCCCGACGTTTCCGCCGTCGGTTGGGGTGTGACACAATCACCATACTGACTTCTAGTCCGTATATACTAGGGACACCACATAGACCCATCCACACACAATACCCGCCGTGTCACGAGGACAACGACACAATACACCCAACATCAAACACATGACGCACAACGGCATACTAGCGCCTACATGACTCGTTAATGAACCCCGTACAGGTTCTCATCCTAACTCTCCTTATATAACTATCATAGGTTTTAAATAAATTCCCGACTAACTCAAAAGATGATACACACAGATCATCACTACTCTTGTTCACCCATCCTAGGGATCCTATAATGACTCTTAGCTCATTATTACATAATGGTCTCATAAAACCCTTCAAGTTTAAATCATAACTGGTTTGTTTAATAAAATATGTGAGTATGTACGATAGCCCCAAAACAGTAAAACGTTTAAAAGAGGGGACTAGAAACTCACCGGTTATACCGCGTCCAAATCCTATCTCTGCACCAAGCGTACTTGGTCAAATCCCGAACCTATCAAATGTATGATGACACGATCAGGATACGTTTTTAAACATACGTTGGATAACGGGTAACAATATAATAAAACCTGGAGTCCCATCTGTTTGTCAATCCAACTTCCTGAAGCCCTAATCTCGTGTCATCTTCGTACCGGATCGTTCGTGACCCGTTTAGAACTCGTACATCTGAACTGGCTCTTATGCATACACGTTCATGCGTCATGCAACCTTAACCTCACGTAGTGCACGTACTCAAGTCGGGTTTCTTTTACATGCATACAAACCTTAACCGAGGTAAGCCATATTGGCACCCTCCCGCCATGCACCACCACGCGCCGAGTACCACCACTATACTCCACCTCCCCACCGTGCACTTTGATGGCTGTCATTTGTCCCCGTCGGCTCCTCCGTCAGGCACGTTACCTTCATCCTCTTCACCGTGATCACCCTAAACGGTTAACACTCCCTAGCCGAACCATTGGCCTTCTCTTGAGCCGTCACCTATGTTGGACCAACACCATTGCTGCTGCCTGCTGCTCGTCGTCTTAGCACGCTACCACTTCCGGTCCCGGCAGCCATCGAACACCGCTACCGCTTCCCCGTCGGACACCCGTAACTCCGTAACCCTCCTCCTCTCTTTCTCCGCTGATGAACACATCCTTAACGGGTCGTGACAGTCCCGTTGAGCGTCCAGACCAACCCGTTGTCATCCACAGCCGTCTCTCGCCACCGCCAGCCTCCGCCCTAACCTTCTTCCACGATCACCGTGTGCAAACTAAAACCCTAATTGGGTTTCTATCAAGACACAAGCATAATGGATGTATAAAAATAGAAACGGGGGTTACCTTGACGTAGCATGAAGTTCCCCGCTCTAGAACCACCGTCGAACCACCGCCGGGAACCACCGTCGGCCTCCTCTTTCTCGCGTCTCCTTCTTGCTGCCGTCACAACACACCTAGGCCGAATGGCCTACGGTTTGTGTTAACACTGCTATTTAAATCTTCCCGGTTTACATTCGGGTCCCTCCAATTCCGTTTGGCACGTTTCGATCCCGGGTTATGATTACAACGACTAACCATGTCAATTAATGTCGTTAAAACGCCCTACGCCCGATCAAACTTGCTCCTTATTACTTTAAAGATGTTTTCGGGTCTTCCACTAACCCGAACTGCCAGCGTACGAGTTTTCAGGGTGTTACAAGTCTACCCCCCCTTAAAAGAGGATTCGTCCTCGAATCCTGCGTCGGCACAAACCAACCCAACATATCCTTTTTGGTACGATTGGTGCATCCAAAGTCCTTTGGTGTCATTCGTTCTCTTTCGTACATGTATCATTCTAGTCATTACCTTTAAACGCAGCCACCGACCTTGGTGTTCAAAGAAGTCTTCTCCGTTGCTTGCCTCCATCCTAGGAACTTGTAGGTTTCATTGTAATTTCCCTTGGTAATACCTTTTCGCTCTTACTGTTCTTCGCATTGTTGTACGTATTATCCCTAGTACTACGTAGCACAATACTGCCAATTGTCCGCTCACTTGGCACAATTGCATTTCCGCTTACGACACAACTGTCTTTATCTCTTTTATAGTCCTGATGACCTCTAAAAGCTTGCTCATGCTACACTGGTTTCTATAAGATTTCTCTATCAACAGATCTCTTTACTTCACTATCACCCGTGCAATACGTCCCTTAAGTATGCACACACACCCAACACTAGGGTCATCTTCATCAGCTCTCGATGTTTCTCAAGAGCTCACTTACCTCCGTCCTGTCTGTCCTGATGGCCAAACACTTGCTTCACTTGAATGATCCACAGGAGCTCGCTTTAAGCTAGTCTTACATTTGCCAGCGTAGGCATCTCCTTCCCCGTCACTTAAATGCAATCCTGCACGTACCTCTCATGAGTTTTACTTTTCTCATTAATGCTCTACTATTACCCTACGATCACCGATCGCGTCTCATTTATAATGTATGAACATGAAGTTCGTATGCTCACAAGCCTCAGCTATCCGTTGTCTCGCTTAAGGAAAACATCCATATTCCTCTGGTGTCTCACCTCGACTGAGTTCATCATATGGAACGTGTTCCATGAAGACTCTTCTTTACCTTGTTAAAGCGTCCACGTAAACGATTTCATCATCTCTCTCACCGCTCCGCCCATTGGCTTCGTGCTCTGAATTCTCGAGATATAAGCATAGGCATCTCATAAGAGCACTTCACCGGTCGCCTAGAAAGACGTCAAAACTTCTCGCATCACCTCGATGTATCAACGTCGAGAAAATCGTCAAGATAGAAATACTATACTTGAGCACACAAACCTCCCGTCCTATGCACGACTAAGCGTGTATTACAAGGACACACACCGACACACATAACTACAGAACACACACTGTTCTACATATGTACTAGTAACCCTAAACTCTAAACACACATCCCATGCACACACACTACTGTTAGATCTAAGTAAATCTACGTGCATACAATATGACCTCGTCATTTATAGACACACAAACTCCTGAACCTTATCTCTTACTCACTACAACGGTAGCCCCTGCCACACATCATCATATACTCACACAGATTTTACTCGGTCGTACCCATACTTCAAGACAACACACTACTCAGTCTAGACACAAAACGTCACCCTAAACATTCATACACACAAGATATAAAAATATCTCATTTCCCCACAGGACCTGATCCTGAACAAGCATACCTAGATATAAGGTATGTAACTACAATTTTCCCACTGGACCTCGTCCTGAACATTTATACATACCAAAGATGTATATTTAAGATTTCCCACAGGACCTCGTCCTGAACAGTTACACAGGGTGCAACACACCCCCTTGCACATTAAACATCACCTAAACATAGCACATAGGTGACGCTATCTTAAGACCGTAGACACACACAAATAATCAAAATTCAGGTCTACTCATACAGTCTAATCAACCAAGCTTTAGCATCACATCAAAGGTTACATTTAATGCTAACTCACATCATTTAAAATACAATGACACAATCACACCTTACCGAACATATTCCACCACTGAATACACACTCATATGCAGTCACGAACACAATTATCATCAATTAGGTTCTAATCACCATGCGGTAAGACTCACAATAAATGTCAAAATCAAATAATAAATATTTGAATTAAGCGTCACCCCATGTAAACGACTAATCAGTCATAACCTCAAATTACCCCGAAATCTCTAGTGATAACTGCCACACTAATTAATCATCAAGCAATCGAGCATCTCGAGCACTGCCCGCCAAATCACTGCTAGACCACGCCAGGTGCATCAAGAGTGTTCTCCTCTGGTTCCTCCTAAAACTGAGCTATCTTAACTGCCGCAAGTGGTCGATCTCTTAGCCATGCAAGTCCACATCCTGGAGAAAAATCACGTATGGCTGACACAACCCTTCTTTTTCATCCGATCATCCTGATCCATAGCACCATGCAGCATGTCGCCCGTCGAAGCTCTAGTCACACTTGGCACGAGAAGCGCCAGCACTACTCCCATCTCACTAGCACTTTCATCCGCAATAGTTGTCGTCTTGACTGGTCGTTCTACATTCCCCTTAGCAAGAGCTCCACGCCCGACCGATCTTGCATGATTCGTCTTAACCATCTAATCCTACTCGAGATATAACGTTAGAGTGATTACTATGGACACAAATTCAGAATATGAAAGTAATCATAGGCAGCCAAATCACGGTGATCAAATGCGATTTGGTGGTCCACATTACTGCTCGGATTCTAAACCTTTCCCCATCATATCCACACTAGCTTTCTACCTTTCACACACACCGGATGCACATGCATCCCACACAACTCACATAACATTTAGCAAGTCATCATCTTTATCACAATTTCACACCATCCAAGTTACACACAAAATTACTAAATCATATCGACACACCAAACTATCTCACATAGTTGCAATTAACGCTACTCCACATCACTCAACTCACATCATAGTCTCATTTAATCAAACCACACAACTTCACGTAGTTCTACGTACTACTATGGCACGTAGCACACATCATGATCCCACACGGAACCATAAATCACTTACGCACACCAATTACTTCACCTAGTGTAAGACTACACAAATGGTAAATAATAATTACTACTCAACTCGAAAGACGTATCTCTTGGCTCGCGGCTACTCGTGGTGGCATTCGTTTCACCCTCGTCCCATTTTCAGTTTAAGTTAAGGCATTTTATTTGTTTAAAAACACCAGTTTTCTCTTAAACCTCGGCTCTGATACCAACTTGTAAGGCCCCAAACCAGGCACCCTACAGTTGGTTCCCATAACTGGTTATATTCTTTAAAAACATCTAACTTTCATTTAAATAAACAGTGGAAGTCTTTCTCGAAATAGTATTATCTTTAAACCCGTAAATTTTCATAACGTTACCTGACGAATGCATGCGCACCAACCCGAGTAGCCCGCTCCCAAGCCAAGATACCTCGTCCTGCAGATTCTCCTGCAAAACAATCTAACGTACATACAAAGTCAGCTACGCTGAGTGAGTTCTAATAGTTTAAACTAACAAAAATCAACTCGTCTCATTTAATATTTATTTCCACTCAAGACCCTCTGGTCCTTATAAAATAGTTTTATAAATTGTCCTCATACATATAACCCTGTTATCTTACAATATCCCGGAGGATTCACCACCCCAGACTCAACCCACCATTTTAACTTAGTAAGTATCTCCGACATAGATCAAGCTTACTACTCTGATAACACATCATTTACCATATAATTAACCATACGTTGGTTAACTCAACCAATCCTCTAGACACTGGCTTAACCAGCCCTTACCAAGACTCTTACAAATCAACTGACACAACAGTTGTACACGATGTACTTGTCCCGACACAATGGTCAATCTAACTCGACACACCTCATTGATTTCATCTATTTATCACATCAATATCATGTCGTACACAATTAATATAACTCATCACTTGCATGCAATTTAACACACACACACACACACATATATATGCACACAAACACATACCTTATCACTGCACTGTCGTCAGGGTTATCCCCGTCGGGATACTCGTCATAAGCTCCGCTACACCCTTGTTACAGGGCCCTGCCACTAAACATAGTGACACACTCGTCATCTACAATGACTACCCAGCCACTCGCACAGTAGCTATATCATCTACCATACGGTGACCGACACCTCACCACATGATGACTGCCAGATCACACGTACAATGATGACCCCGAAGGACTCCGTCCTCCACACCACTGTTGGTCGTACATACAAACAACAATGCAAGCACATAAAGCAGCACATATATATACCCATGACACTACCTGGACATGTACTAGACTCACCACCCTTTCACGAATCACTTACGTGTGCAATAAAGCACCTACTTTAGACGTATCCTTCTAACGTCTAAACGCATTACCCAACTCTATCGAATAGGTAATTATACGACACACAATCACCATACTGACTTCTAGCCCGTATATACTAGGGACACCACATAGACCCATGCACACACAATACCCGCCGTGTCACGAGGACAACGACACAATACACCCAACATCAAACACATGACGCACAACGGCATACTAGCACCTCATGACTCGTTAATGAACCCCGTACAGGTTCTCATGCTAACTCTCCTTATATACCATCATAGGTTTTAACTAAATTCCCGACTCACCCCGACTAACTCATAAGATGATACACACAGATCATCACTACTCTTGTTCACCCATCCTAGGGATCCCATAATGACTCTTAGCTCATTATTACATAATGGTCTCATAAAACCCTTCAAGTTTAAATCATAACTCGTTTGTTTAATAAAACATGTGAGTATGTACGATAGCCCCAAAACAATAAAACGTTTAAAAGAGGGGGCTAGAAACTCACCGGTTATACCGCGTCCAAATCCTAGCTCTGCACCAAGCGTACTTGCTCAAACCCCGAACCTGTCAAACGTATGATCACACGATCAGGATACGTTTTTAAACATACGTTGGATAACGGGTAACAATATAATAAAACCCCGAGTCCCATCTGTTTGTCAATCCAACTTCATGAAACCCTAATATCATGTCATCTTCGTACTCGTTCGTTCGTGACCCGTTTAGAACTCGTACATCCGAACTGGCTCTCATGCATACACGTTCATGCGTCATGCAACCCTAACCTCACGTAGTGCACGTACTCAAGTCGGGTTTCCTTTACATGCATATAAACCCTAACCGAGGTAAGCCACACCGGCCACCCTCTCGCCATGCACCAACATGCGTCGCCGAGTACCACCACCGTACTCCACCTCCCCACCGTGCACTTTGATGGCTGTCACCTGTCCCCGCCGTCTCCTCCGTCAGGCACGTTACCTTCATCTTCTTCACCGAGATCACCCTAAACGGTTAACACCTCCCTAGACGAACGATTAGCCTTCTCTTGAGCCGTCACCCATGCTGGACCAACACCATTGCTGCTGCCCGATGCTCGCCGTCTTAGCATCTCACCACTGCCGGTCCCGGAAGCCATCGAACACCGCTGCTGCTTCCCTGTCGGACACCCGCAACTCCGTAACCCTCCTCCTCTCTTTCTCCGCTGATGAACACAGCCTTAACGGGTCGTGACAACCCCGTTGAGCGTCCAGACCAACCCGTTGTGATCCACAGCCGTCTCTCGCCACCGCCAGCCTCTGCCCTAGCCTTCTTCCACGATCACCGTGTGCAAACTAAAACCCTAATCGGGTTTCTATCAAGACACAAGCATGATGGACGTACAAAAATAGAAACGGGGGTTACCTTGACGTAGCATGAAGTTCCCCGCTCTAGAACCACCGTCGAACCACCGTCGGCCTCCTCTTTCTCGCGTCTCCTTCTTGCTGCCGTCACAACACACCTAGGCCGAATGGCCTAGGGTTTGTGTTAACATTGCTATTTAAATCTTCCCGGTTTACATTCGGGTCCCTCCAATTCCGTTTGGCACGTTTCGATCCCTGGTTATGATTACAACGACTAATTGTGTCAATTAATGTCGTTAAAACGCCCTACGCAAGATCAAACTTGCTCCTTATTACTTTAAAGATGTTTTCGGGTCTTCCACTAACCTGAACTGCCAGCTTACGGGTTTTCGGGATGTTACATATATTTTTAAAGAAAATACTAATCTTGATATTAATAAATCTCCTAACATATTTTGATTAATGTATGTGTTAACAAATTATATTGTATTTCACGGGTTTATTCAACCCGTGTAAAACACGAGTTTTTAAAAAATAAATTTTTTATTACTTAATATATATATAATATTTATATTTATTCAACCCGTATAATACACGAGATTTTAACCTAGTATATAATATAAATATAAGGTCGTCGGGTATACCCTTGTAGCAAGGTTGAGGGGTCTGGGGTGGGCAAACGTCGACGTGGAAAAACGGCGCTGCAACCCACCCTGTCAAACGATTTGCTTGGTCTCTTTTACGCATTTTGATGAAGAAAAAAAAAGGGGATGGAGCGAGCCACGAGGGTGGAGCACCGCGAGCTGATCTGGCACCATCGGGGTGGCGGGAATGTAGAATGATTAATTCTACATATGAAATCAATTACACAATTCTCAAATGAATCAGAAACGTACTTGATCATGAAAATGTTCCAATCTTCTATGTTTATGTAGATGAAGATGAAGTCATGATGATCTTGATTAAGAGTCTTAGTTGGGTTCAATTATGATGGATCAATTTATTTCAGTGTTAATCTCCCTCCGGTTCTTGCAATCTTACGTAGGGAAGAGAAATGAAAGAGGGAAAAGTTAATCAAGCAACAACCAACCGGTTCATGAATCATTTAACCACCATTAGTTACATATTAGTCCATTAGGGTATCAACTTCCATCAAATTAAATACCTTAAGTTTAGGGACCTAACACACATAATTCATATAAATGTCAAAATGGTCAAAGGCCACAGAAAATATTTCTAACAGGGAACACGAGGCCTCGACAGCATTGGCAGACCTACTTAGGAGGCATGGGGGCAGCCGCCCTCCATAAATTTTTTTTAACGTTATATACGCATTAAAATCACGATCATCCTCCATAAAATTTTGAACGTTAGTGACGGCACATATATGGTAGGTGGAGACTTGAAGTAGAGGCAAAACAAAACAATTAAAGATCTTTATGACGGGAATGTCCGTGTTTGTGACGTTATACACAGCTTCAGGTAATTTTCATGCATTTGCTTGTCAATTTCAATTTCAATTTCAATTTTATTTTGTAATAAATATATATTCTACATGGCATCCTAACATATACTTAATTTCTAACTAGTTGGTTCTCTCGCATTTTGTAGCAGGGTGTATCCACGTACAACAAAAAAAGACTTGAATAAGCTTGTATAAATGAATACACGCGATTCGTCGCGGGAGTCTGGTCATTTTTCGCCAACGTCACGCGCTAGGAGTTTGGTCGTTATCGGTTGGGGCCGTCGAAAACTATAAAAGCGAATACAGGTACCGGTTCTAATAATACCAATACCGGCAATGATGTTTGCTCATAATAGGTTTGGCTCGTCACGGTACGACAACGGTAACGACAGTCGCTATAGGATACGATACCAAAAAAAATACTCGGTTTTGAATATAACTACGTTTTAAAAAAAAATTATATCGGAACGTTTGACAAATAAAAACTAAAAATAGCCGCTCATTCCGTTTCAAAAAAAATTAACGAACGAAAGTTTTTAAAGATAAACGAAATTATTAGAAAATTAAACGAGTTAAAATCATAAATTATATATAGTATGAGCTGTGAAAATAAAAATTAAAAAAAATAGCATGGCCTGTCACACATTCGTTAGAAAATGTACTATTCAACCACACTCTACTTAAATTTATTTTATAAGGCTGCCTCCAACGCAGAAGGATTGAAGCCGCCCATGAGCCACCTGGCATGGCTTTCCCTGCTTGGAAACATTGAGGGTGTGCCATCCATGAGCAACCATCCGCCCCTGTGGGCTTTATTTGTTTGAATTTAGTGGGTCCCACATAAACTTTAATATTTTGTTTTCTTCTCAACGGTAATATTTAAGTTTTTTTTTTTTATTTAATTAGTATATGTTATTTAAATTATGGTTTAAACATATTTAAAATTAATTTAAAACATAAACCTAATTTAAATCTTACAAAATTACATTATTAAACATGAAAAAACCTAATTTAAACAAGAGTAAAACATAATTAAACCTAATTTTAAATAAGATTAAAACATAACTAAGATGCGCGATTGAATCAAACGAGCAATCCGAATCCTTTGAACGATCGTCTTCCCATGGGTCATGGTACCTCAAGCGCTCGTCATCTGTTTTCTCATCTTCAAAATTAGGTTCGTATTCTGCTCCGGGGTCAGTGATGTGTCCATTTAGGGACATGCTTATTTATGTTTTTTATTTATTAACTTTGGTATTGTTGTTTGATTTTATTGTTTTAGGTTGTTGTTTTTATTTATTTTATTGTAATTTTAATTTTTTTTATTAATTAATTTAAGTTATTTAATAGTAATTTAAATAAATAAATGAAAATAAAAAAAAGATGATGTGTAAATAATGAGGTTTTTAAAAACCCAGTTATTTTTTAAAACAAAGACTTTTTAACTTTTAAAAAACTGTATTACCTTAGGATTTATAATTGATTTTATTTTCGGTTGAACTTTAGATTTATCATTTTGAAACGAGTCAAAATAAACTATTCTTTATAATAATTCTAAACAACTAAATATGTTTGTCAAATTTCTTGTCAACATATTTCTAGAAAGTGAAAAAAGGTTATTTGTATTTTTTCGTAAAAGGTCAAATTAAATATATAAAAAACTAAGGGCGTGGTTGTTTTATAAATGAGATTATTTTTAAATTGAAAAAGGTGAAATAAAATGATAGTTAAATATTATTATTATTATATAATAATAATAAATGAGAAAAAAGGAAGATAGTGTGTGAAATAAAAGATAACTAGTGGGCACACCCGCCCTCCGCGGTGGGGGCGGGCCTATTTTGAAAAATACTTAAACGAAAACGTAAATGAAACTTTAAAAAACGTTAACAAAAAACAAACGTAAAACTAAAATATAAAAAAAGAGAAAAAAAATTAAGTATTAAGACCCGTACGTTGCGGCGCGAAAAACGGCGAAAAAATAAAGTATCGGAAACTAAATTTAAATAGAAAGGCAGACGCTTGCGGTGTGTTAAACCGCGCAAAAAATTAACATAATTGAAAGCTTATAAAATAGTTATCTTTAAATGAAATAAATAAACTTACTCAAAACTTCATATACAAAAAGAAACTGTAACAAAGACGTTAAAAAAAGTTAACAGGAAAAGTTAGTAAAAGAAAGCAAAACCGTTCAAAAAAAGTAAAAACTTAAAAAAAATTCATAACGACGTTGTGCAAGTGCGTAGATAACTTATACACTATCAAGCGTAACTCCGTTATAATTGTGCGTATTCCACTTCTTGTAAATCGGTTGGTAAAAAAAAGAGGAAAAAACGTTTAATGTGCGCACGATAACTTTATTAAATTCAGAGGTTGTAATATAAATTTGTTAAAGAAAAAAAAACATTTTCAAATTCAGGGGTTTAGAAGTAAATCTGTAATAAATTAAGGGTGTAAAATATAAAATTATATAAAAAACAAAATTGCTACCATATTGATGATGTCAGCTTACGCATCAATGGTTTGTACTATATGCATTATAAACTTCTCAATTTACTTTTTGTTAGTATTTGAATGATGAAGAGGTGTGTCCAAATTTTTATTTATTTTTCATGAACTCGTCATTATCAAATTGGCTTCTATCAAATCATTAGTTATTGGATTTTTCCATCACAATTAACTAAAATTAGTTTTTACCCCGCGCTTCACGACGGGTTGTTTTGACTCGTTTGCGTGAATAAAACTTAAATCGAATCCCAAACTCGTTATAGCGTACGATACCAAAAAGACACTCAAATTTAAATTGAACTTAGTCTTCAATAAAATTTTAACCAGAACATTGATCAAAAAAATTTAAGTCCATTATTTAAAAAAACTTAACGAACGGTAGTTATCATAAAAAACGGTGTCGGGCCCATCATTAATAAAATTTAAACGAAAACGTATGCTCAACGGTAAAAATAATGTTAATAGAAAGAAAACATAAAGCTAAATAATAAAAAAAGGGAAAACGAATTAAAAAAATACCTCTTTACCGATACGGATTCTGATAATACCAATATCGACAATGATGTTGTTCGCCCATAATAGGTTCGGCTCGTAACGGTACCACAACGGTAACGACACTCGCTATAAGCAACGAAAAAAAACTTGATTTTGAATACAACTCCGTTTTAAAAAAAAATTATATCGAAACGTTGACAAAAAAAAAACTACAAATAGCTGCGCACTGCGTATTTTGAAAAAAAAGTTAACGAACGAAATTTATTAAAGAAAATCGAAATTAATAGAAAATGAAACGGGCTAAAAGCGTATATATATACTATAAGGGTTAAAAATAAAAATTAAAAAAAAAATTATTTTATTACTGACGTGGCACACCTCATTGGGGGAGTTACTCTTCACATGCGTTCTTTAATCTTAGTTTCTAATAGTAAGTAAAAATAAATAAATAAATAAAAATAAAAAACTTTAAGTAATTTTCTAAGAAAAGTAATTTAAAACCAAAAGATTATAGAAAGTTACTAACACAACCAAAAACAAATACCGATATTTGTTATGATTATTTTTCAAAATTTTTTATTTTTTAGGAAATCCCAACGACAACCTAAATATCATTTATTTAATAGGTTATTTTTTGTTTTGTAAATAAACCAATTTTTTATTCTTTTTATTTAATTTTTATTGTCTTTCATTTTTGTCATTTATTATTATTACTAGCTTAGAATCCCGTGTATTAAATGAGTTAAATAAATATAATGTTTTATAATTAGTAAATGAAAAATTACGTTTTTAAAAATCCGTGTTTTACACGGGTTAAATAAAATATAATGTAAACTTTTAACACATACACTAATCAAAATATGTCTACTTTAACGGGCAGTTATAAATTATATTAAGTTAACTTTTAAAACATTTTTTTTAACTTGGTATTTATTTTATTTAATTGATAAATGATAATTCATATTAAATTCATTTATTTAATGATATAATAACAATTCATAATTAAATAAAAAATATCTATAATTAGATTGATATTAAATATTAAAAATATATATTCTTTTAGTATAGTATTAAATAGGAAATAGAGACGGGAAAACAAAGCTGAGATTTAACCACAAGCTGACAAGTGTCCCTTTTTTTACTTGTTTATTAGTATATATTAGTATTATCAAAATTATATTTTTATCATAATATATATATATATAGGGGCCGGTTCCCCTAAGAAGCCATATTAGGCTAAGAAGGCTAAGAAACAATCTAAGCCTTCTATTTCTTTGATTAATGGATGAGATTTTTCTTGATAATTTTAATGATAAAAACTTAAATTTAGGGGTAATATTGTCAAAATTAGAAATCAAACATTGTTACTTCCCCGTCTTTCTTCAACTTCATTCTAGGGTTTCAACATCGAACGCAACTCAGTGCCCCTTCCTCGTAGGAATTCAATCGCGAAGCCGAATACAGTCCCCTTCCTCCTAGGGTTTCAATCGCGAAGTCGAATACAGTCCCCCTTCCTTATAAGGTTTCAATCGGGAAAACAGTGAAGAAAACAAAGCGAATCGATGAAAGGAATCCAAAAAACAAAGGCGAAAAATCCAAAAACAATAACAAAAGCCTCTAATCGTGAGTTCTTAATCTACATTGTGCTGCTATTTTTACAAGATGGTTCTAAATCGTCTGTTTTACATGTTTTTTTACAGGTAAAGAAGTAATTAGCCGGAAAAAAAACTTAAAAGTGTCACCAAAGGCAAATGCGTTGGAATCCAAGAAACAACAGAACGGTATGTAGATAATATTGTTTGTGAATGCAAAATAGATATTAAACTATAACATCATACTTTTAAGTTTCTTGTCTATGCTTCTATGTGTGATCAGAAATTGTGTGCTGGATATGATGTGCTGTTTTTTTTGTAGGATTTTAATGTATAGATCTCATCTTGTACTAGATATGATATGATGTGTTTTTTATGTGCTGATATTTAATAGATATGTATAGATCTCATCTTGTATGTGGTTATAAGATTGATATGGTATGTGCGGTAATTTTTAATGCAGATTCATCAGAAATTGTGTACTGGATATGATGTGTTTTTTATGTGCTGATATTTAATAGATATGATGTGATCTTCATCATATCTAGTGCTGTTCTGACATGTGCTAGATTGTGTGATGAAATGAGTTTTAATATGTGGTTATGAGCTTGATATGGTATGTGCTGTAATTTTTAATGCAAATTCATCAGAAATTGTGTGCCGGATATGATGTGTTTTTTATGTGCTGATATTTAATAGATATGATATGATCTTCATCATATCTTGTTATAGTTTTATGCTTCATAATTTTTATGGTATGTGTTTAAGTGCTTTTATAACTCATAATATGATGTTATTGTTTTTTGTTTTAGAATTGGTTATGTGCTGGTATGGTATGTTTTGATGATGTGCTAGATTGTGTGATGACTTGTTTATGTTTATATGTGATGACTTGTTTATGTTTATATGTGTTGTTTTTTGTTTTAGAATTGGTTATGTTTATATGTGCTGTTTTTTTGTACATGTTCTAACTACAGAAATGGTTGTTTAGTTTTTAATGGAATGAGTTTTAATATGTGGTTATAAGCTTGATATGGTATGTGCTGTAACTTTTAATGCAGATTCATCAGAAGATGATTTCCAGAAACCTTTAAACCAACTTAAAAAATCATCAGACCAGAAGAGAACATCTACAACAATAGTAACAAATGCTTCTACAAGCAAAGAAACAACACACAAAAAGTTAACATCAACATCAGTAGTGGGTATTTCTTCTAAAGGGTTAGTACTATACGACAGAGAAAAGATACTTTGAATAAGAAACAACCCAATAACCCTTTGGAAACTAGTTAAACTATTGACTGATGAACAAAAAAAGGTTGTCAAGGAAATGGGGTTTGGAAGTATAATCAAGTTTAATATAAGTTCTCTTCCAACAAGCATATGATACTGGTTGGTCTCGAATTATGATCCTAGCTGCAATCAATTGAATCTGGGAACACATGTGATTACTATAACACCACAAACAGTACATGAAGTACTTGGCATTCCTATGGGAAAGGTGCAGTTTGGAAATTTGAAAAATCCTACAATAAAGGATGCAGTTATTGCAGAGTTTAGAAAGCAATTTGATATTACTTATAAACCGCCAACACCAATAGAACTTTTTAATCATTTGAAAGTATGTAAAGATGCAGGAAGACAGTTCCAACTGAACTTCCTTGTTTTATTCATTACAATAATGGGGGAGATTACACAAGGTTCAACAGTTAATATGAAGTTCCTTCCAAGATTAACAACGGGGGTAGATATAAAGTATTTTGATTGGTGTACCTTTATAATTAGTTGTTTAAACAAAACAAGAAGTAGATGGAATGGAGTACAACACTTCAATGGCCCTGTAACATTTCTGACGGTATGTTACTTTCTACTGCTTTAAGTGTATACATGAACTGTTTAAGTTATTATGACACTAAAATTGTAAAATACTAACCTTATTATATTTGTGAAAACAGTTGTTATATGCTCAGGAAAGATACAAGAGAACAAATCCAGGAAAGAACCAGATCCTAGCAATATCATTTTTAAAAAATGATGCCATCAACAAACTTAGTGCTAATGACGAAGAAAAAGAAAAAGAAAAGGGGGTGAAAACTGAAACAGTAAAGGGAGATAGAAAAAGAAAAAGAGATGATAAAGAAGGAAAAGAAATAGATGTGGAAACTGAAACAGTAAAGGGACATGGAAAAAGAAAAAGAGGTGATAAAGAAGCAAAAGAACATGATCCATCAGCTATCATTAGTAAAAAACCATCAAAAAAGCTGAAACTGAAGTAAAAAAGAGTGGAAACTGAAACAAAATATGATGCTGATGAACATCAAGTAAACCTTGGAGATGATGATATTGGTCAAAAAATGTTGAGCACTAGTACATCAACTATTAAAAACCAGAGCCTGAAAGTAAAACTGCGTGCATCAAAACCAGGGCCTGAAAGTAAAACAACACAAGTTTTACCAGAAACACAAGGTTAAGACAAACTAGAAGAGTTCAATCAAACAGACGATTATTGGCAGAGAAGATCTTATTATGAGTCGACTGCTGCATCAAAGCCAGCACATCCAACGACCGAAAGCGTATGCACATCAACTTATCTTTATTTTATTGTTATATAATGTTAGGTCACTTCTTATAGTTTTTGCTGGATTATGATATAATATATTCTCATTTCAGGAATGGAAACATATGATAAAACCAAAAACAAAGGCGTTGGACACTTATATGAGTGAAACACATGAATTAATTGTAGAAGGGTACGGGAAGTACAAAAGTGAAGAAATATTTGATGCTATTGATGAGTGGCGATTTAGATTAAAGCACTATGGTGACAAATACAACAACAAATTAAATGAAGATAAAGCAGCACAGCCAGAAAAAGGGGAGAATGAAGAGAAAAGAACACAGTCACAAAAAATGATGGTATCGCTCTTCGATACAACTCAATTTCACTTCAGTGATTCTATACTAGAAGATGTTGTAACAGAAATGAAGAAAGTTGAAGGACAAAATAACAATGAGGGTGCTGAAATTGTTGATGATGTCATAAAAAATGTGTGTAAAGATATAAGTAAACAACACACTAATGAAACAACACAAGGGGGAGATGGAGAAAAGAAAGAGAAGGATGGAAATGAGAAGAAACCAGCACAAGAAGAGAAAACAAAAAAAAACACAAAGGGTTATCCAGAAAGTTGCTAAACCCAAAGGGTCTATGTTTGATTTTGCACGGGCTGTTCAGGGGGAAAAATCCGGTAAAACTTCCAGCTCTAAACCTTCTGTTCAGGGGGCAAAAGCCGGTACAGGTTCTGTTGGGTTAAAAACAGCACAAAGTGAAGATGAGAAACCAACACAAGTGAAGAAAGTAAATGAAGATGATACTAGTAAAACAGCACAAGATGTAGAAGTTAAAAAGGAAAAACAACACAAAGTGAAAGAAGTTGATGTTGGAGAAGGGAAAGTGGATGAGCAGAAAGTAGTGGGAGAAGATGCTGGTAAAACAGCACAAGTAGGAGGATTTGAAACACCAGCACCTAAAAGCAAAGACCATGTAGAAGCACCAGTGAATGTGGAGAAAGTAAATGAAGATGATACTGGTAAAACAGCACAAGATGGAGAAGTTAAAGCTGGAGAAGGGAAAGTGGATGAGCAGAAAGTAGTGGGAGAAGATGCTGGTAAAACAGCACAAATAGGAGGATTTGAAACACCAACACCTAAAAGCAAAAAGGACTCAGAAGTACCGGTGTTCATAGGTGTTAATCTAAACAAAAAGAATAAAGAGCAAACGAAAAACGCTGCACGTGCAACTCGCCCGGCTGAAGCTTTATGTTCCCCGTATGTGCAACGAGTTGTACAGTTAAACACCAAAAGAGAGAACATTGAAGAAAAAAATTGCAGAATGGATTTTTGCTTCTATTGAGGATCCCTGGTACATATAAAAACAAGTAAAATTTGATTAGATAAAAGTAATTGTTCTTACTAATTTGTGTATGTTGCAGGATATTTGTATTTCAAAATGCAACGGGTATAAATATTCCAAGAATTTGTATGGAATCTTTTCATCCAAATGAGTATCTACATGTTAATGCCATGACTTGCTGGTCTTTAGTCCTCAACAGCGAGGAAATATACAGAAGCAGAGGTGCACCAGCAAGGTTTTTCTGTCCATGTAATATGTTGGTATGTTTTCAAATATAATTTCTGGGTTGAATAAACCTTTAATTTAATTGTGTTCAACACATGTAACAAAAACACATGATGTTTTACATGCTTGTCATCCAAAAATATGTGTTGGGTTGAATAAACCTTTGATCTACTGTTTCTTTGTGTACAGGGAGAAAATAATTTCAAAAGATGAACAAAAAAAGAAACTCGTTTGCAGAATTTTGAAATGAACCTCAAACAAAATCTGATTAATTCAGAATTTGATAGCATAAAAAGGTAGACATGTTGTTTATACCGATGCTGCAAGATACACACTTTTATGTGATCTGTTTTGATTTTAAAAGAAGTACCATTGAGGTTATGGACAACATGAGTGGAAAATTGAAGTCAACAAAGATGACCAGGGTCAAAATAGTGGTAATATATCTATATTTAACAACAACACATTTATGTTTAATGTTTTTAGGTGCTTTTATACTTCATATACTGATCTACTATATTGATTTCACATAGTATGTGCTGTTTACTGATTTTGAAATGTTTTGATTTCAGAAAGACATACTATGTGAATTCCTTGAAACAGAAGAACCATCCATGTATACAAAGATTATAAAAAAGCACCAGTTGTGCTAAACATGTCATGGAGGACTTCAGATAATTTTGAGGATTGTGGTATATTTGCTATGAGGCACATGGAAACTTACATTGGTCAGCCTCTAAATCAATGGGTCAGTGGATTGTCAAAAGAAACAGAAGGACAAAAACAAGAACTGAATGAGCTTAGATACAAGTATTTGACAAAAAATACTTTTATCCGACATCAACATTCGTAAAGATGAAGTGCTGGAAATGTTGAAAAAGTATGAAGATTTAGAGAAATCTAAAAGAGAAGAGTTGAAAGATGTTGAAGCCAGAATTAGGGAAAGATTGAAAAGCTGTGTAGGGTTTGAAGATGAAAATCTGTGAAAGGTTGAAAACCAGAATTTGGTATGAAACAGTAAATTTTGATGTTATTATGGTATGGAAATTTGGTGTTTTGGTTTAAATTATGTTAAAATTATGCGGGTTTATGATACAAATTGTGCTTGAATAATTAGTGTTAAAACTGTGCTGGGAACTACACATATTAATAGTACTCAATGTAAATCGCCAACATAATGCAATAAAAAGTACCAAAATGTAAATCTTATAAACATCCAAGTATATGTAAATCTTATAAACATCCAAGTATATGTAAATCTTATAAACATCTTTAATCGTATGCAATAAAAAGTACCACAACCCACCAAGTATATGTAAATCTTATAAACATCCAAGTAAATGTAACATAAAAATCGAATAAGGAAATGTTATAAATTCTTGGAACCAGCACCAATTGATCTCTTAGAACCAGCACCAACTGCTCTACTAGAACCACCAACAGCAGAGTCAGCAGCAAGTGAACAAGAACCAGCACCGCATGCATTCTTGGAACCAGCACCGCATGCATTCTTGGAACCAGCACCAACTGCTCTACTAGAACCACCAACAGCAGAGTCGGTAGCAAGTGAACAAGAACCATTACCGCCTGCATTCTTGGAACTAGCACTAGTTGATCTTTTAGAACCAGCACCAACTGCTCTACTAGAACCACCAACAGTAGAGTCAGCAGCAAGTGAACAAGAACCAGCACCGCCTGCATTCTTGTAGACAACAACATTTGTTCTCTTGGAAACAGCACCAGGTGAACCAGCAGCAAGTGAACCAGAATCAGCACCAGAAGCAACCTTCTTCAAACAACTTCGACTATTATGTCCATGAACCCCACATGTCAAACATTTTTTAGATGTTTTTGAAACTCGTGCAGATGCTACCTCACGAAAAGACTTGAAACGTTTATGTGAACCAGACCCCTTGTTTCTAATTCCACTAGGTGGAAGAATACTAGCAGAAGAAGATGAACACGGCTGTTCAACATCAAGAATATTTGATAATCTTTCATTCTTGTCTATTGGTTCATTCGAAACCATAGAAGCATCCACCTTCAACTTCGAATCGTTTACTTGGTCTCTATATAACGATAACTCGTCCATGTTTGTAACAAGTCTATTTACAATATATTCAGTTGAAGTCATAATCTTACGCACAATGCTGGAAGCACGATCAACATTATTACCAAGGATATTTTGATCAATAGTGGAACCCGTTGTCTTCTTTGGAACAACATCTCTTGTCCATCGCTTCATAACAATAACAATGTAAAACACAACACTTTGAACTCTAATTTCATTAAAACAACACAAACGTAATTGTATCACTTTCAAACAGAACATTGAAACATCACATTCAAAACAGACACACACACAAAAAATCCAGCAAGAGCCCCCTTTTCGTAAAACCAGCACAAACGTAATTGTATCACATTCAACACTATCAACAATTTAAACCAGCACTAAACCAGAACAATAACAATGTAAAATACAACACTTTGAGATTGAATCGTGTGTCTACCATCGCCGCTGCTAGACATATCAACGCCGCTAGACATATCGCCGCTGCAGGACATTGTAACACAGAATCGAATGTCGTCGAAGAAACAAAACCTAGCCTTAGGAACAAACACTAGCCTAAGATTAATAGAATGAAGAAGAAGATTTTCTGAGGCTTCGTTTCTTCAATGATGTTTGAAGAAGAATCTTCTGAGGCTTCGATTCATCGATGATGTTTGAAGAAGAAGATTGTAAATTTGGTGTGACGAATTGAACCAGGCCCTATGGTGGATTTGGGTCTGAAGATGGCAACCGGCGAACGTGAACAGAATTATCATGGATTTGGGTTTGAAGATTGCTCTTTCCTACCAAAAATATCCTTCCTTATAAAATAAGGATATTGCCACATGTCAAGCTCATATGGCTTCTTAGCCTTCTTAGCCTAATAAGGTTTCTTAGTTGATCCTTTGCCTATATATATATATATATATATATATATATATATATATAGAGAGAGAGAGAGAGAGAGAGAGAGAGAGGATGGTTCATGATAAAACTAGATAGTTTTACGAAAACCGCGAAAACCAAATCTAGCCAATCACTTAATTAATAATTATTTTTATTTAATTTTTTTTCAAAGGAATTTTTGGTAATTGTATATACAAACTATTTTTGTTATTTATTTATTTATTTATAATCAAATCCCACTTTTATCTCCTAAATAACTGTATTTTTATTTGAATTATTTGAACTCCATTAATTGAAAAACTCTAAGGATCCTACCGAGAGTCTAAAACCAAAACCTTACCATCTATATAAACTGCCCTAGATATCGAATCACTTCACAAACCATTAAACCATAATTCTCAAGATATTGATAGGAAAATATGTTGCAAGTTGAGGACGCAGAAGAGTTTCCGGTGGTTTTATACAATAGAGAGCGTTAAATCAGTAGGCAACATAGAGATCCATCCTACCATTGATTTTCCCTACTTTCGAATAATGTTGAAGCACATGATCGGTATATCGTACAATAATCTGACTAGCTACTTAGTCGAGAGCAGGAGGTCGGAAGATTCTGATCACCAGTAAGGTTGATTTCTTGGTTTTACATCCACGATCTTTAGCCGAAAAATCATGCGGTGAGGAGCATCTTTCAAAATTACACCACCATGCACAGTTTCTTTCTTGAGTTCTACTTGCTTTAGGTTTTGAATTCTCTATTTGAGACGGTGGATGATGGAGGGAGATCTGGCGATTTGTGGTTGATTACGGTGGTAATGAGAATTTTGCTTATGTTTTTCTTTTTTATGTTGATGGTTGTATTGTAGATTGTTGTTTGGTAATGAGAATTTTGCATTGTTCTTCTAAGTGTTACATATTGTTACATGTATGTATCTTTCAGTTACATATATGTATATTGACATACATATATGTAACTCACAGTGTTACATATATGTAAATTATAGTTTTACGTATATGTAACAAAATGCTATGATTTTTTTTTCATCTTTTCTTAGTCGGTTCTTTCAAGATACATATATGTAGCCTAGCAAGACACATATATGTATCCCAACAATATACATTTTTATCTTACTCGACTTCAAAACTTATTCGTCTCTGAAGGATGTGTCTTCGTTTTTGAGAGATTTAATCGAACAATATCCAATAAAGTTCTTCTTCTAAGTGTTACATTTGTAATTTGTTGGAAGTCCCATGTTTGACATAAGCTTCGCAACCCTAGACCTTTAGGTACGACAAGATGAGATTTCTCTCATGCCATATCTCATATGGTGTTTTGTTCAATTCGAACGGCAGTTTCAAGAGCATAACCCCAAAAGGAATGTGGCAAGTTAGTTTACTCATCATAGATCGAACCATATCCAATAAAGTTTGATTTCTCCTTTCAAAAACACCATTGTGTTGTCAACTTTGAAACTATTCCACATAGTTTCAAATGTTCGTCGAATTCATAACTCAAGTACTCACCACCTCGATCCGACCGAATGTCTTTTTTTTTGTTTTACGAAGTTGATTTTGCACTTCATTTTGAAAAAGGTTTGAACACTTCAAAAGCCTCATGTTTATGTTTCATCAGATAAACATATTCATATCTACAGTAATCATCAGTAAATGAAGTGTCTTTCACCAGTTCTAGTCATTGTCATGAAAGGTCCGCATACATCAGTATGTATCAGTCCTAACAGATCTATGGCTCTCTCACCAATACTAGTGAAAGGTGCCTTTGTCATCTTGCCACTCAAGCATGATAGGCATACCTCGAAGGATTCTGTCCCGGTGGATTCTAGGATTCCATCCGTCTAGAGCTTCGATAAGCGTTTCTTGGTTATGTGCCCAACTCGACAATGCCACAGATATGACTGATTGAAGTCTGCCTTCGATCTTTTGGTGTTCATTGCCATCGATCCGATTACACGCGTATAAACAATAAAATAAAAAACCATAGCGGGTAAACAATTATACCTTCGACGATTAACCGAAAGATCAAAAATTTGGTTTAACGAGCGTCTCTCTAGTGACACGAAACATCTCACGTTTGCGCAAGGGGGAAACCGGCGACGGTGACGGCGGTTTCCGACGGCTGTGGTAGAGCGCAGTGGTAGCTGGTCGGTAGCGGTGGACGGCGACGCAGGAGGGGGCGGCTCTCTCTCTCTCTTACGCAGGTAAGGGTGGAGGCAACAAAAGTTGTGTTTAGGGTTTGTAGTTAAGATTATATTTATAACCTCCCTAATTACAGATCACACCCCATGTTTTAACACTTAATTCCTTGTAATTAACTATTATTTATATTTAACCATCGCAGTTAACTAATTACAAATAATTAGTAAAACTTTAATTATTTAATGTTTAACACTTAAACATTTAATGTTTAACACTTAAACATTTAATTCCTCCGTATTTAATTATTTCACTAAATAAGTAATCACCAAACATACCGATAAATATTTCACTAAATATTTACTCGCCAAATAATAAAACCATGTTTCGTGAACTATAATATTTACGACTAAATATTATTAATTGATCGTTGCCCAGAGTGTAACTCTTTGGATCGTACCTCGATAGTAATGTTGATTTAATCGACGATCGGACATCTTATATCCAACACTTGGTTTTAGGTTTTCTAACTCTTCCTTCCTTGACTAGCAGTATTGGAGCACTCTTGGCAGGTATGTTCATCTTAGCAGTTTTAAGCATCTTATGCAACTCTACGATAGACGTTTCCTAGCCATTCATATTGTAGTTCATAATGAACTGATCATATGCTTTGTCAAAGAGTTATCGTATCTGCAGCTAACTCGTTGCTTAAGGGAAAACCTAGCCTCTCTAGTTGATCGATATAGCTCTTCATTTTCAGCACATGAGTATTGACAGAAGATTCTTCTTGCATGCGACATCCTAGGAGAGATCTCATCACGAGCCTTTTGTTGGAACATTTCCTTTAGTTGCTCAATCATGTCATAGGCTGTGAGATCCTCTAGATCTTTCTGAAGTTCTGGGGTCATGGTTGCCAACATGATGCATGACACTTCAGAAGAGTCATCAGTATGTTTTTCCCATGTCTTTCTAACAACCCGTGTTGCGGTCGTAACGGGTTGGTCAGTGATTGGACTTTCAAGAACATAAAGTTTCTTGACCGCTTTGAGACCAATTCTCAATTTGCGGTGCCAATCAATGAAGTTGGAGCCATTGAGTTTCTCTTTATCTAGAATGGATCTTAGAGAGTAGTTGAAGTGAGAGGTATTGATTGTAGTTGAAGACATCTACAAAACAAGTGATTTGATTTTAGTATTTTCAATTTTTGAAAACTTAATAAAAAATGACCCTTTAATAAAACATTTTTAACTTAAGGATTGAGATCCATGTTTCGCTATATTTAATAAATGGTAGTCATTTTCCAAAAAAAAAACATAGTTATATAGGTAGGTAACGTTTATCAATTGTATCCAATACAATTCTCAGACTTTATGAGGTCGGTTAAGACAACTGCTGTCTAGGTTGGTATGTTTCGCCCCATCCATGTCAACTCTTCCCTAGTAATTGGCTGAAGCACTTCTTATAGGGTTGAGCGATAGTCGTCCTAAATCAGCGACATGTGGCAAACAGCCCAAGACTCCCGGGAATCGCGATTCCAGCTTGTTTCAACATCCGTAGGCCCAAGTATAAGGCTGAGGGGGTTCATATATATAAGTTCAAGTGTCCCAAAGTAGGGTGGCATAGACTTATCGATTTCGCAAGGTATTTATTTAGTTTTTTTTACCAGTTATGGGTCAAAACACACTGCGTAGCATATTGCATGCTAGAAAGATACACGGGTTTTTAAAATTCTCAATTTTATATATATGGTTCGTGATGACGATAAACACTTTATCTCACGTACGCTTTATTTTAATATCCTACATTAAATAAGTGTGTCGATTAATCGCGAGCCATTTAAACTATTAATAAACTCTTTTATTAATGATTTTCGAGTTTTGAATAATTAATCTGTATTAATTACATTTCACAAAAATCCGGTTTTACATTTAAAATAACTTTTTAATTTAAAAACCTTTAACGAGATTACTAAAATCTTTATTTTAAAATCTCATCGTTTCTATTGTGTTGTCATGTTTTAAACATTTCAAAACTGTTTGGTTGACTTGTAGTTTTAGATAAAACACTTTTATCATAAATGTCAAAAACAACCACAAGCATATAAATTGTAAATTAAGCCTTTTATTGTTAGGTTTTGCTAGAGGCATTTAGCAAGACCAAACATGTCAAATGGGCGACATAAACAAGATACAACTCTTGAATCTTGTAGGGCTCCCACTTGTTTCAAGATCTCCATCTTGGAGTCCGGGTCTTCTAAGTTTCTTGATCTTCAATTCCAATCTTGTCTTGTCTTGATCCGGTTACAATTGCAATTTTACAACAAATTGAAATAAACCTAATCTATTACAAGACGATTTCCAAAACAGCCCAAAATACAAGGTAATTGAAATAACCATAAACAATAAAATCAACCACGGGTCAAAGACTTGATTCACATGACAACACCATATGCAATGAAACGCAAAGGATGCAATCTTTTGTCAAATAAAAGTTTTGACAAAATAAAACCTTATTACAATTAAAAACAATTGTTCTGATAGTTTGCGAAAGTGACTCTAATACCACTATTGGGATGCGTACAAGGGTTTCAAAACAATTTTGATATAAACGCGACGGAAAAAGTATGTACGAACCAGTCTAGGCCAAAACCCTAGACTGCCCATCGGGAGTCTAGATGCAAACATAACAGAACAAAATCAACCATAGTTAGGTTTAGAGTTATACCTTCCGAGAAGTAAACAGCTAATCGAACAGTAACAACATAAAACAACGAGCCTAGTCACTAGATCTGGTAGCACGAAAAAACCCCGGGACAACCGAACTCCTTCGATTTCCTCAAAGATCGACCGACACACGAACCCGGTTCACAAAACCTTGACGATGGTAACAACCCACACGCAAAGACGACGGCAGTTGACGGCGGAGCACAATGGACGGCGGCTCGGTGGAGTCGGCCGCGACGGAGGTGCGCAAGGGGGGGGTCGACGGCAAAGAGAGGGAGGGAGAGAGTATTAGGGTTTTTTCTTTTTGTGTCTTTTGTATTCCATCCCTAATCCCCTTATTTATAATTACAAAACTTGGGGAACAAGTTTATGAAATTTTAATAATTAACCCTTAATTATTAAATAAATACCTTAACCTACTATACAATTATTAATCACACTAATAATTAATCTAGTAAAATAATTAATTTAGTAAAACCCAATCAGTAATTATCAAATGTTTTGACAATACTGTGTTAAATTAATTCTTAATCATCAACTCTTTGACAATTAGTTAATTTAATTAATCCTTTTAATTATTTGTAATCTCATTACAAACAATTAACTGGGTCCGTCTCTGCCTTGTTAGTTATCGTGTTTAGATTATTTAACTTTTTAAACTATATTTATGTTTGTTGCTTATGATGTAACCCTTTGAACCTGCCTTAATAGCACACTGTCAGATGTTGTTACTTAGACATACTGTTCCTAACAGTAAGTAGACTTTAACAACTTTAATTTTGATATATCTATTAGTATGTAGTGTTTGTGTTGGTTGCTTTCCCATTGTGGGGGCTTTGTGAATATATTTTGCCTTTCAAACAAAAAAAAAACAAACTAGCCTTGGCTCCGTGCACGTTAAAGTACAACAAGGTGGCGGTGGTGTTAATGGTTTAGTACCAAAATCGTTTTCCACGTGTTCTATTTTTTTTCTCACATTTTGATTTTTATCACACCGCCGCTTCTCTTTTTGTGTGCATTTCGTGTTAATTATTTAATTAATTAATATATATATATACATCATCTTTTCCTTCTGATTTCATATACTAGCGACCTGTCTCATTGAATATGAGGAGGAACTGTAATCTGGAGCTCCGCCTTGTGCCGCCGTCCCCATTCAACCTCCGTCAAGAAAATCCGAGGTAAGAAAAAAAAACCCAGTTTTTTTTAGTTTCAAATGGTGAAATTTCAAATCTGAAAATTACCCTAATCATGTAAATCCTTCTCTTCTGCTTACTTTTTCGGCAAGTTAAATTTTGTTTTCATAGCTATTGTTTGTTTAAGAGTTTCAAGAACCTGTTTTATAGGTTGAGTTAGAGGTGCACAAATCGGTTTTTAAACCGAAACCGGCTTGGTTAACAAAAGTTAAAACCGGTTCAGTTTGAAACCGGTTTAAGAGGGAAGTTTGACCGTGTTTGACCGGTTTGAAACCCGTTTTTGAGGAGGTTTTGACCGGTCCGGTTCGGTTTAAACCGGTTTCAGTTTATAGGTTTTAAACCGGTTTAACAGTCGTTTCGAGTCTGTTTAAAAACCGGTTTGAGATTCTAAACCGTTTTTTTGTGCACTTCTAGGTTAAGTTACAAACATACGGTGGTAATCACGTAAATAATTTTCCAAATTAATTTAATTTAAAAGCTTAAAATAACTTTAAAATCTCAAACTTTTATATTTTTGTTTTTTAAGCTTTTAAAACACGGTGTTACAGATCTATCGAATATCTATACCTAATAAATAAAGTAACTGGTTACGTCACATGTTATAATTCTCTGAGCCAAATTTCCTTTTTTCATTTATTTTTTCAGTACCAACTATTTATTATTTTCTTTATTAATTCTTGAATCTTAATTACTATTTAATATTTTCTTTCTAAATTATAAATCTTAATTACTAACTATTTAATATTTTCTTTATTCAACCTGATACTCTCCTCTCAATCTAAATCCCACCGAGTCCAACTTAAAATGTCACATTTTTTTCCAATGAAATGTTATGGTTTGAGGAAAATGTTAAATTACTAATTACTAATTAATTTCCTTTTTCTTTTTGGCTTGAACGATAGTGACGACATAAATATGGTGGGTGGAGACTTGAAGGAGAAGCAAAACCAGCAACTAACGATCTTTTATGACGGAAAGGTCAGCGTTTGTGATGTTACAGAATTTCAGGTAACTTCCATTTATTTACATTTATACTATATAATAAATAAAGTTTTTGGTGCGACACTTGTTATTTTTTTATGCATCCTCATACTTTTTTTTTCCGTCTCTCTCTCCTATTAATTATACAAATTAGCTTAGACCCCGTGTACTACACACGGGGTGAAAAATATTAATACATAAAATTCTTAAATACTTATCTATATATTTTACATGTGTAAAAATGTATTACATATACTAAGGATATAAAACAAAATTCAAAATATATAAAAACTAATATATAATTGGGTTTTAAAAATACGTTAATTACTATTTAATGTAAATTGACTTTCATTTATTAATTGATTGAAAATAAAAGTTATATAATTAGATTTTATAGTTTCTTATAACAAGTGATAATTTAAAATAAATGTGTTTTATTAGTATAATAATTATTATATTATTTAAAAATATATTATTATTAAAAGATAGAGGCGTATTTAATAAGAGAGAGACAAGAAAAAAATGATGAGAATAAATATGGAGGCGACACGTGGCATGAAAAAACCTTTATTTGTTATATAGTATAGATTTTCTTTAATTGTTTTTTTATAATTTTTTGTTTCACGCCTCTCTCCTATTAAATAATAATGATTTATATAATTCTTTTTATAAAACGTTTTTTATTTAAAAAAAATAGGTTTGTTCATAAAACATTTTTAGAAATTGAACATTTCTTTCATTTTTTTATAAAACATTTTAAAAAAATAACTATATAACGTTTCTAAAATGTGAATTAAAAAACTATGTAACATGTCATAAATATGTAATATGTAAATCTTTATTACTAAGTATATAACATTGCATTTATTCAACCCGTGTAATACACGAGGTTTTAACCTAGTACGAAAATATACTAAACCTATTAGGGTATCCGGTATACCTCATGTGAGAGGGCGTGAAACACAGTTGACACGTGTGATTATTGATAATAGTTTTCTCTACACATCTATAACAATATCTTTAAATTTTCAATTAGAAACGGGTGTATATTATTAGTGAAGACATGTGTATGTTTTTTCATTTAATTACAAATGAATATTTTTAATAACTTCGTAGTTATATAATATTAGACATTTGATACTCTTTTTTTAAATCTCTGGTTACCATGTACATGTATGATTGTAATAGATATAAAAATTATATTATGATGGGTAGAGGTGTATCTTTATAAAATGAAATAAAAGTAAAAAATCGTGTATGATCACTAATAAATTACCAATTGATCTAACAAATTTCCAAAAAGAATAAAGAAAAACCTTTTTTTAAAGATCGGTGATCTGTTGGTAAAACTTTTGCGTGTAATTTCTTCACGGAACTTACTAACGATTGGTATCTTCACTGGCGGATTAATTAGTTACATCATGTTTTAACGAAAGTCCTCTTATTTGTAGTGTTAATTCTAGATTTCAAAATATGTTCCATTGCAGGCAAGGACAATAATAAAGTTAGCCAGTGAAGAGATGGATGATAAATGGAGAAGAACACCAGGTTCAACTACTTCTTCATCACCATTAATGTCAGCTGGTAACCAAGGTGGGCTCTCCATGAAAAGATCTCTGCAAAGGTTTCTTCAAAAGAGAAAACATAGAATTCAAGCAACTTGTCCCTACCATCCTTAGCAGCTTAATTTTACTGTCATCTTCAACAACAATCTCAACAACTATGTGTTGATTGTAAGTCATCTGCATTATCTATTAGTGGAGGTTAAAAATGGTGGAAACCTGAATGTAATGGTATTAAATTTGTTTGTTTGATTCTAAATCTTGTTCCGGGTGGATTTAAAGAGTATATGTATAACTTTTCTATTGTTTCTTCTTTATTTTCTTGTAAAAAGTTTCATATATATATATATATATATATATAGATGACTGAATTATAGTGAATTTACACATGTACGTATGTAGATATTTATATGCGAAAACATATAAATTTAAAAGGTGTTAATATCATAAAAATCAACATATTTTCTTATTTTTCAAAAAAAAAGACTCCCCTAAACATAACTTTAACATATAATCCCTGTAATTATAAAAAAATCATGAAAAAGTCTCTCGGCTCTATTTTGCTATATTAAAGTCCATATACGGCTATACTTGTCTATAATGCATGTACTCGTGAAAAAAATATTTAAAATAATAACTCACTACCCCTTAAATTCGTCAAAATAAGTTTATATATATATATATATATATTCAAAAAAGTTAGAACGTTACTTTATCAAATTTCGATAAATTCAAGAGGTAACAGTTCATTATTTTAAATAATTTTCATAAGTTCATACATTCTATACAAGTGTAGAGCTTTAATATGGTAAATTTAAGTTGACGGATTTTTTTCACGGTTTTTATACACGTGGAGACTTTTATACGCCAAAAACATGTTAAGGGATTTTTTCATGAAAAAGGAGAAAATGTGTTGGTTATTTATAATATTAACCCTTAAAAGTATGCATCTAACTATTTAAGTATGCTCACATAACAATGATATATTTTACTAAAAAAAGATAAATTATATTAATTGGTTTCCATAAATCTTGTAATATTTGTGGCTATTTATAAAAACATCTCATATATATGTATACTAGGTTATAACTCCGTGTATTACACGGGTTGAATAAATGAAATATTTAATAGTTAGTAATAAAGATTTAGAAATTATAAGTAGGAAAAAAGAATCTTAATAAGATTAAATAGTTGGTACGTAATGAAGATTTAGAAAATATTAGTTGGAAAATAGTCTTGAGCTCACCGAATTGTGACATGTAACGTAACCAGTCACTTATTTATTAAGCATAAAAGATTGTATAAGAATTGAAGGATGGAATTGTAGAAGTGTCAAAATATATTAAACACGTTGTCTTCTGATAATCCATTTATTAAACATGTCGTGCTCGGATCTTCAACACTACATGTTTCCTCAATCTAACGCGCGGATAGAGAATTGTTACATGGTCTAAAGAGGTTCGGTCCATAAATGGAGTTGAGATCCGTTGTATCAAAATCCTTGATGCAAGGTATTATACAGAAACGGGTTTTGAGTCGACTTGCATACGAGCCCTATAAGTTGTCATCTAATTCATCAGGTATATGCAACTTCTCAATGGCAGCCTGTGGGAAATAAAGATACAATAATGTTCAACTCACTAATTATTTATAAATAAAAGTTTTAAAAAAAAGTTAGAAGAAAAGGTGTTTCGGGTCAACCCAACCCGTCAGACCAGTCCATTTTGCCACCTCAGCTATTAAATGAGAAAGAGAAAAGAGAATTTGACCTTGATGGTAGCCACATCAGTTGCAGAAGGCTTTAAATCCAAAGCTAGACCAAAATGAAGCATGGCCATGTCATACATAAGGCGACGTTTATATATGTTTCCCATTAATACATAAATACTGCTTTCATGAGGCGCGTATTCTTTAAGTTCTTCTAGAACTTTTAACGCGCCGTCAAATTCCTCCATACTTGCAAGAATATTTGCTTTTTGATACATGGGTAGAGGGTTCTTCTTATCTGCAACTATAGCCTTCTCCATCACTGCTAAAGCTTCTTCATTTCTCTGAAAATTTTGTTTCAGAAAAAACCAATAAATATTTTAATTTTTCTGTTTAATAACCGTGTGAACCTGTCACTTGAAAACTCACGACCCCCACCAATACCCTACTAACTAATGGGATAGTATTGGCAGGCGGCCTTCAAGGGGTTAAATGCAGAAACCAGGGGAAGCTGTCAGAGGGCTTAACCACTGTGCCACCCATAGTTGTCAATAGCGCCCGTAGCGGGCGCTATAGCGCGCTACGTAGCGTTTCGTTTAGGCTCCGCTATTTCCAAATAGCGACCAGATAGCGATTTTTTTTTTTTTTTTTTTTTTTTTAACCAGTTTTTTACTTGATTAATATAAATAGGGTTGCTAATAACCCTAATATATGAAGATTTAGATGATTATTGATTATAATTGTTACATATCCTACAATAGTTGAATATAAAATATTTCTAAAAATTTCTAGCAGTGTATCGCTAAACGTGAAATAGCGCCCGCTATTTACCGCTATTCGCTACGTAGCGTATAGGTGGCTTGTCGCTATTTACCGCTATTCGCTATCGACAACTATGGTGCCACCCCCTTGAAGGTTAAATATTTTAATACTAGTAACATGATAAATTTTATTGTCCGTGTGGAAGTACATAGAATCAAACCTTTAATGCATGCAAGGAAGTCCCTAGATAAGACATTATAACAGAAGAACGAGGGTTTATATTTAAAGCCCTTTGAAAATGATGCTTTGAGAAGTCGTATTTCTCCTGGCGAAGATATATCATTGCAAGACCATGCCACGCATTATAATGTCTTGCATCTATCTGAAGGGCATTTTGGTAACTTCTAATTCCATTCTCAAAATCCTCCAAAGCCACATATCTATAAATAAAGATAAAATGCATATGCAGATCATCAAAGGGTATATAATATATTATATAAATATAAGTATAAGGAATTATAATGAAATTCGTACTCATGACCACAAAGGGTGTGAGCATAGACGAATCTTGAGTTTAGCTGCACTGCTCGTTGAAAGTTGTTTAGAGCGGTTTCATGATCTTTCTGCATGCTATAGCAATTTCCCATCGCACACCTGATACATTTGTATTAAAAGGTAAATTGTAGAATAAAAATTAATACTTGGAGAGCGTCATTCATGTTTTTAGAGCTTAAAAAGGCTTTAAAAAAACTTACCACGACTGAGGGGCTAACCGATCTGTTGATATTAGCTCCTGTGCTAAATAACTCAACCTCATATCTTCCTTCAGGTGCTACAATATATAAGACAAAAGATTGTAGTTAGGAGTGTGAATTTCTGACACAACAGGAACCTAACATGAAATTTTCGGGTTTTTGTTACGTCTAAACGTATTTCGGTCAGTTTCATGCCAAATCCGCGAGCACGCGTCGTGTTCAGGTCGGCCTAACGGATTTGCGGGTTGATCACTTTATTTTTATAAATTTTTAGAAAAAATGTATTTTATGTCATAACTTAAACTGATTGGATACTTTATATCCATTAAAAGACAGAGGAGAAATGAGCATTAAGTTTATAGTTTAAATGTGATTATTTTATATACCTTTGTAATTTTGGTTGTAAATTTTTAATTTTAGAGTATTAATATGCAAAAAAAAAAATTCAGGTTAAAGTATTCGTGTCAACCCGCGGAAACTCATGTGGTGGGTTCATGTGTCAGACACGATTTTCGGGTTTGTATCAAATTTTCGAGTTTGTGACACATTCGATCCGCCAACCCACGAACACAACCCATTTAACACCCCTGGTTGTAGTCTCACTTGTTAATTGAAATAATGATGTAAAGTTCACTTAATATAGTGGCAGCAACTGATATGGCGCCAATAATATTGTAAAAATTAGACAAGTACAAAAAAACTTACATATAGAACAGTAGAATAGATATCCATTCCTTCTAAGCTATAAGGAGTAGCCAAACGAGCATTGCTAAAAGCACGCTCAGCTTCTAGATAATCAACCAGTTCAAAATGAGCTTTTCCAACCTGCACTCAAAATTACCAGTGCCGCATGGTCAGACATCCTTTACGAATCAATAAGTTGAAAATATGATATAAACATCATCTTACCTGAGAGAGCACCCAGCCAGTGTTATAATGCTTGTAAGGAAGTTGCAGAAATACATCAAGTGCATCCTGTTTTTTTTTTTAAATATAGAAGTAAAAATCAGAAAAGTATACAACACCATTAAAAGTAGTAAAGTTTAATAATATTTCACGAGGGCGGTTTCCAAATACCTGACACCTGTACAGACAAGAAAGTCTGTAACCTTCACCAATGATTCTTAAAAGGGACAACACTTCTAAAGCACCACTAGCAACTTTTGATACACTCATGGAAGCCCGGCCCATTGAACAATCATGTTCACAAGATCTAGTATCAGGGGGCGGGGATGAACCAGAAGTGGTAGTAGTAGTAGTAGTAGTAGTATTTGAACGAGTGTCATCGAGCTCAGACTGAACCCCTGAAAAGGCAAGATTGTGGTTTAGATAAGTGAAGAAAGGAATAATATTTCTTTTAAACAAAGATTTTGACCTTCATTAAAAGTTTCAGTAGACCAAGATTGTCCTTTTCTAATAGTAACAGAACGAAATGCTGCAGAGCCTAACTTAGAAGTTGTAGGATGTTTAGAAGAATGATGTGTTCCATTTCCAGCTACTGTGATCCCACTTATATTTGCCATTGACCCGCCTTCTCCAGCAAGTTTTGTGCTTCTTCTAGGACCAGAATCAAAGAACAACCTTCCTGATATCTGGGAGAGAATACAAAACATGTTAAAGGGATAGCATAAAATAAATATCCAAAAAGAAGACAAAGGATACAACATGATTAAAGCTAAAAGTAGACTATGTAACAAATTAACAACCTTTTTTAGCTTCCCCTCATCCACAAATTTCCTTCTAGGAGCTTGAATGGTAGATTTAACAGTTGATTTTGGTGATGCATCAGCACATACAGAACTTGAGGTTGGACCATTTGGGATCATGTTTCTACCTATTGGTGGTGGGGAGTGGGACACACCTGACAACTAAAAAAATACCACACAGCATTGAATAGTGATGTGTAACTTCACCAAATTTGTGATCCAAAAATAAATAAAAAGAAATTATATTGCGCATGATAAGGGAAGTCGAGAAATAATTCAGCGTAAAAACGTAAACCGTTATGATGGTAAAAGAAAAAGTAGTAAATAAATAACTTAGTAAAATGAAGACGAGTTCAGCTATACCTGAGTGACCATTGGGGAAGGAGTATTATAAAATGGAGTGTTAGCATGGACACCATTATTGGGTTGGCTAGCAGCAGGACGGCTAGAAAAAACTGCAGCGTTATGATTTGAGGAATTATCCTTGATGTTATTGCCATGCAAATGTCTCAATTTCCTTGGACTAATATTTTCAGTCACTTGTCTACCAGAAACGACACTATGATCATCACTGGATGCCTGTAACTGGGGACCCACATCATGACTCAAGTACTGTTTTTCTATGCATTCAGCAGCAGATTCCCCAAATACTGATGTTGCTTCACCAGCAGCTCCTGAAAACAACAAAAGATGACGTTAAATACTAATACAAATTGAATTATAGAACACTGTATTGCTCCATACAATGTGATTATAAAAAAAATCAAATGATTATTGCACAAAAAAGATGAAGTAAATAAAGAGGATCTATTAAAGGCATATGATGTAGAAAACTTTGGCTTACCTAATTTACACAACTCCTCATATGCAGACCACAACAGAGGATCTATTGATAAAGCCTGGTTAAATTGATTGGCAGCATTTTTCAATCTATCTGTGTATCTGAAATACATTACAAGCCCATTCCTTCAGAAATCTTAACTAGTGACGCCAAATGCAAAACGCATAACACACATTTTAGGTGAATGCCAACCCATTTGACCTGTTGGGCCGTTCAACATGTTTCCTTTATAGCTAAGTTTGTCTAGTTTAACCATTTGACCCGTTACAAACAGCATACAATCTGAATAAACTGTGTCCGTAATTAAAATTGCAACCCTTATGTATCACTTTTAACAGGTGGACTATCTTCAAGCTCAGTAATAAATATACCAAGAACTTCAATAGACAACCTTCTAGATAGGGGTCACAAACCGTTGAAACCGACCGAACCGCCCAAACAAAAGAAAATCAGCCGGTACAGCCGATTTGAGATTTATATGGTTGGTTCAAGGTTTGAAAAGGCGGGTTTGACGGTTTGACCGATGGTTTGGAACTTGGAATCGTCCATGTAAACCAAACCGGTCTTTTAACCTTTATTATTTCTTTTTCTCATTTTGGAATATGTAGTTATGTATATGTATAATATTCATGAACCATCTTTATCATTTTAAAGTTTTAATACAAACTAACGATTTTGAAAAAAAAAAATAAACGGTTCAAACCACCAAAACAAAACTATTTTGCCTGGTGTGGCCGGTCCGGTTGACCCAACCAACCCAGCCTGTTTGGTTTGCCTTTTTTTTCTGAAACAAACAGTCAGCGGTTCGGCCCTGAATTTTCGTCAAAACCGGCCGAACCGGACCGTGAATACCCCTACTACTTCTAGATATCCTTAAACAACTATGCTTCTCAAGGGGAAAATAAAAGGACAACTTAAAGAAATTTATGGTCATTTACCTGTATATGAGCCCAAGAAGATAATGACCAGCTGAACCATTTGGGACCTGGAAAGTAAAAAAGGAAATGCAATGAGCAAGTGCTTTTTTAATCTGTAACTACTGTGTCATCAATTCATCATCTAACACCATTTTTATATAACAATAACTAGAAAACTACAAAAGAAAACACAAGCATGTAGACATGTATATGCTTCCAACAAAGGTTCATAAAAAAAACTTGAATGTAAAAATCACCGGCTCACCGCATTACCTCTGCACTAGGTTCATTAGAAGGGCATAATGCTGCTTCGGCTTCATTGAGGAGATTCATCTGAAAGCATGATATTGCAAACAAGTATCTGGACTGTGGCATTTGTGTTCCTTCAGATTAAGTGATTGAGAAAAACAGGTTAAACACAATAAGTCCCTTCATTGGATAGCTGTTCATAGTTTAATGAAGAATATCTAAGGAAAATAACATATATTGGGTTCATAACATGTAAAATTGTGGTTGAACCTTCAGGTACCAGCCAAAATAAATTTTAATATTTGGACTGTTTTACTATTAAAGTTCTTTTTCATGGTAGTACCATTGGATGGTATTTTTCTATATATGTACGATTAGAACTATGATCTATTTATAAATTAGAAAAACAGTGACTCATGGTGTAATAAGAGAACATGAAGGAATATAACTGATTGTTTATATATTTTACATCATATGACAAGTATACACTTCCCTGACACAAACAAAACTAATATCAGAAAGCTTTATTAATTCCAAGTTCCAACTGGCAAGTGGCAATTCACTTTTTTGTCTTTGTTGGTTTTTATTTGATGTTAGATGAAGCAGGCGAAAGGGGGTTAGACGGAGTTAAAAAAAAATAGAATTTGTGGTTTTTAAAGTAAAGGAACACCTTAGCAATCACGTGGTGAATCGATATAATCCAAGAACGAATTAAACAAACAAAATTGGATAACTCCCAAACTATATTTATCAAGAAAATATAACTCAAAAAACTTGATTACAATAACCATAACTCGGTTTATATAGCCAATCAATACTTGTTGGACTATAACTAGTATCTAATAAATTAAATACTAAATAATACTTTCCTAATCCTACTCAACTAGGAATATTTAATTAATAACCAATATGATAATATGGTAAACTGAATGATCGATGTTTATTCACAAATACGATCGCAATATATAGAGTACAATGGGCCTAAACTATATATGGTATATATATCACAATTGACTATCCAATCTCTATCTAAATATACAAGATATCGCTAATACAATCTTTGACCGACTTGTCAATATTGTGTTAAGGATAAAATCATCCCACCGTAGCCTTACATATAGCATATCTTGTTGTATTTGAATTTTGTATATTCTCCTAGTTGTTAGGACTTTTAGTTTATTTGTATTCCTATAAATATTGTATCTCAATTATGGAATGAATCAATCAATTGAATACCATTCTTTATATGGTATCAGATTCCTCATCAACCCTAAATCACGCCAATCTCCTTCTTCTTGCTTAATCATGCCTGACAGCGAAACCAATACCACCAACAATCACATCATCATAGTCAATAACACCAGCCTCATTCTCGTAACATTTCCCACAAACCTCAAACTGACTTCCACTAATTATCTAGGGTGGAAGATACAAGTTGAAGCTCTCTTGCATGGTCTGGATCTCTTTAAATTCATTGATGGAAGCCACTCCTCTCCGCCTCCTTTAGTTGCAGCCGATGGCTCTACCACACCTCACAAAGAGTTTGCTACATGGTTTCGACAGGACCATCTATTATTTGGAGCAATCGTGGGCAGCCTCTCTCCACCGATAATACCTCTTGTTACCAATGCCTCATCGTCCCTGGAGGCTTGGAAAATTCTCTCTAATACCTATGCTTCCCCTTAACACAGACTTAAGCAGTGCTCTAAGAAACAGAATCAAAGCATCACAGATTATATGCAGGAAATCAAGACTCTTGTTGATGAACTGGCGATCCTTGGCAAGAAACTTGATGCTGAAGACATTACCAATACTATTTTGGCTGGCCTTGATCAAACGATGTACAAACCCATCCTTGATGCCGTGTGTGCTCGTGACACTCCCATTACATTCAATGAACTGCATGAAAAATTGATTAACCATGAACTCTCCATGGCTCAACTTGTGACTGCAAATAGTATCCATCAACCAGTCACTGCCTTTGTTGCACAACATCGTCCTATGACAAGGACTTGAAATGGCCGGCAGCAGCCTCGACAGATGCATCATGACACTGGTCTTTTACCTTCCCTTGTGTCCACAGGAAATACCCAAACCGGTGGACGCCCCTTTCTTGGCAAATGTCAATGGTGTCACACTCGGGGACATTCACTGGCCAACTGCACTACATTTAAGAAGGTAAATCCCAACATTTATATTCCTTCTAATACTCGAAACACACCTGTGCAGAATTCACAGGTCCATACTATGGAGACACAAGAAGCAGTTTCAGTGAACTGGATGTTCGACAGTGGAGCTTCCCACCATGGCATATTTAAACCTATCTCTTCATGCTCCTTACGATGGAAACGACGAGCTTGTTATTAGCGATGGTACTTGTCTAACACCTCACACTCCTTTAATTTTAAAGGATGTCCTTTGTGTTCCATCTTTATCACGTAACATTATTTCCATTTCTCGTTTATGTCATGATAACAAATTTCTAATCCAATTCTTTTCATGTGTCTTTCTCATCAAGGACCTAAAAACGAACCGACTACTTCTCAAGGGAACATCAAGCAAGGGACTATATTGTAGAATGGTAAAGATTGATTTACAATACTATATATACACAACGTACATAGCTTAATTCTAGGTAACTGACTATCTATAACTAAGGAAAGACTATCAACAATAATTACAGATTTGACTAATTGATTTGACCAGTTAATCTGCTGACGTGTAGCGCTGATTTATAGCGCCTAATACACCCCCTCAGTTTGGAGCCGGAGAAGATCGGAGGCACAAGCTGGATCGAAAACGAGTGAACAGTTGACGTGGTAGTCCTTTTGTAAATATATCCTTTGGCTGCCCCGACACGAACTTTCTCTCTTACGAAACGGATATCAAGTTCCACATGCTTGGTTCTTTGATGTTGCACTGGATTTTCGGTTAAGTACACAACGGATATATTATCGCAGTAAACAATTGTGGCTTTGCGAGTTGGAACGAATAGTTTTAACAGAAGATTGCGTAGCCAACTCGTTTCAGCGACTGCATTGGCAACACCCCTATATTCGGCTTCGGCGCTTGAGCGGGAGATTGTGGGCTGCCTTTTGGATGACCATGAAACGATGTTGTCGCCTAAGAATACACAATAGCCTGAAGTAGACCTGCGTGTATCGGGACACCATCCCCAGTCGGCATCGGAATAAGCAATGAGCTGTTGAGATCGAGACGGGAGATGCATAGACCGTGATCAATGGTACCTTTAAGGTATCTCAGGACACGTTTAAGGAACTGGAGGTGGGGATCACGAGGGGCGTGCATAAAGAGGCATATTTGTTGTACGGCATACGTCAAGTCGGGACGGGTAAAGGTAATATATTGTAATGCCACTGCCAACTGTCTATAAAGTGTGCCATCATGTAGGAGGTTTCCACTAGTAGAGCTGAGTTTGGTGTCGGTGTCGGTGTCAACGGGAGTGGCCGACGGTTTGCAATCTGACATGTTTGCTCTTGCTAGAATTTCAGTGGCATACTTGCTTTGGGAGAGGAATAAGCCGCTATTTCTGTTTGTAACATGTATGCCAAGAAATTGGTGCAGTTTACCGAGGTCCGACATGCGAAATTCTGTGGACAGTGAGTTGATAACATGTCGTAGTAGCGAGTCATCGGATGCGGTCAAGATGATGTCATCTACATAAAGTAAGAGATATGCTATTTGGTTGCCCTTTTGTAGACAAATAATGATGTGTCGCTAATGGTGCTGTGAAAACCGCATTTTGTTAAGTAGGTGGCAAACCGGTCATACCATACGCGGGGTGCTTGTTTCAATTCAACCCGTATAAAGACTTGGTTAACCTACAAACATAGTTCGGATGACTTTTGTTTGTGAAACCAGGGGGTTGAAAGATGTAAACGGTCTCATTAAGGTCACCGTGGAGAAATGCATTTTTGACGTCTAGTTGGTGAATAGGCCAACCTCGGGAAACACAAGGCTGAGTACAGTGCGGATGGTCGTGGGTTTAACCACGGGGATGAACATCTCGTCACAGTCAACACTAACTTGTTGACTTTTACCGTTGACCACAAGTAGAGCTTTGTACCGTTGGCATTAAATTTGTGGCGAAAGAGCCACATGCACCGGATTATATTTGTGTCCGGAGGCCTTGGAACAAGAACCCAAGTGTTATTATCCATCAAGGCTTGATATTCGTCATTCATGGCGGCTTGCCAGTTTGGATCGGTGAGAGCTTTGAGGTGGGAGGTGGGGATGGGAGATACATCTGGGTCAGTTTGGGTGTGGAAAGAAGGGTTTGGTTTTTGGCTGCTTTGGAGCGGGTGGTCATTGGGTGAGAGGGTGGTGGCGGTAGAGGCTGAGTTGTGGAGGAGGTGGTATGGGAAGGTGGTGGTGGAGCGGAAGCAGTGGAGGGTTGTGATGTTGGATGAGAGGTATGAGAGGTTTTGTTGGTTCTGGTGTACTGGAGCCCAAAACGCAGATAGGGGTTCTGTTGGGGCTGTTGTGGAGGATGGGTTTGGAGTGGGGCTGTTTTGTGGGGCCAGTGGAGTTGGGCTGTTTTGTTGGGCCGGTGGAGTTGGGCTGTTTTGTTGGGTTGGTGGTGAGGATGGGTGGTCGCTTGGGTTAGGATGAAAGAGGAGTGGGGAGGGTTCTGATTGGAGAAAGGAATAGTCGTGGGGACTGGTGGTAGTTGGTTTAACAAACGGGAATGATGATTCATCAAATGTCACGTGTCGTGACAGGATGACTTTGCCCGAAGATAGTTCAAGGCACCTATAGCCGCGGTAGTCGGCTGGATAGCCAAGAAATACACATAAGGTGGATCGAAGAGCAAGTTTGTGTGAACGGGTGGAGGAGTTGTTAGGATAACAAGCACAACCAAAAACCCGTAGGTGGTCATAGAATGGTTGTTTTAGATATAAGGCGGAGGTGGGGGTTTGAAAGTTTAGAAGTTTGGTGGGCAAGATGTTGTGGAGATAACGCGGTGTGGAGTGCCTCTACCCAAAATATTGGTGAGAGAGAGGCATGAGTGAGAAGGGTGAGCATGATTTCGTTTATTCGTCGAATCATGCCTTCCGATTTACCGTTTTGTTGGGATGTTTGGGGACATGAAAAACGGAATTGGAGCCCGTTTGTGTTTGCAAAAGATTTGAAATTTTGATTATCAAATTCACCCCCTAAATCACATTGAAAGGATTTTATAACTGTTTGAAATTGAGTGCGAATATATGTATGGAAATTAGTAAATTTGGTGAAGGTTTCGGATTTATATTTTAAGGGAAATAACCAAGTATATTGGGTGAAGTCGTCCACAAGAACCATGTAGTATTTATACCCTGTTTAGCTCATAATTGGTGATGTCCACAAATCACAATGTATAATATCAAAGGGTAAAATAGTACTAGATTGCGAAATTGCAAAAGGCAAACGTTTGTGCTTAGACAATTGACATGAGTTGCAAACTAAAGTCTTAGCACGTTTATTGCACGAAATGAAATTATTCGAAACTAAATAATCAAAAACAGGAAAGTCGGGATGACCCAAGCGATCATGCCACGGATCTTGAGAAGTAGATGCAAGAGCAACGGATTCAGCAGGTGCGGTGACCGAATAAGTGAGTGGGTAGAGACGGCTTGAGCTATTTTGGCGGGAAAGTATCTTCCCACTCGGATATTCCTTCACAGAGAAACCATATGGGTCAAAATCAACAGAAACATAGTTATCAATAGAAAATTTACGAACAGATATAAGATTTTTTATGATGTCAGGGGTATATAAGATGTTGAGGTGGAGGTCTGGTGTAGATATTGGTATGGTGGAATGTCCCGATCCAAGGACTGGTATACGAGCGCCATTACCTACAAAAATCGAGCCAATAGGACAAGGTAACATAGGGTTATTGATTTTACCTTGGTCTCTGGTGAGGTGGTCCGATGCACCCGTGTCCATATGCCACTGTGAATCATCAGAATTACCGGTCATAACATGAAGTGCCTGACCGAGTTGAGTGGGCTGCAGAGGGTCCACTTCGGTGAGATGTGCCTGGCTAGAAGACTGATCATGCGGCTGAGTCTGACTTTTCTGTTTTGAGCAGAGCTGAAGTTGGGCTGAGACTGGTTTTGCCAAGGTTGGGTCCAGCCAGGATGTGTGGGAAATGGGCAGGGAGGAAGAGCCCAGTATGCCCAGTATGGTGGGGGTCAATTACCTGAAGTGGGCCAGTATGTGGACTGTGATTGGGCCTGGGGCTGAGAGGGGGGCCTTATGCGATTAGGCCCATTAGATGGCTGATGAGGGCGTCGCGACTGGTTGAGTCGACTCCCACTGCCTCGTCTGCGATTGAAGGTTTCAAGTCGTGGTTGTTCATCAGAGACAACAGCCAAGGCTGTTGGTGTAGAAAGGCTTTCACGAACTGTTTGTCTTTGGTGTTCCAGTTGAAGCATGCTACATGCTGTCTCCCACGTAGGGAGACTTTGATTGATGTAAGCCCCAGCGACATCAAATTCGGTTGGTAGGCCACGAACAAGCTGTAACACAAGTCTTTGTTTGTTGACAGGACAATCCACGTCATTGAGTTGGTCTCCGAGGTCTTTAAGTTTTTGACAATAGGCTTCAAGAGAGGGCATACTTTTGAGCGTGAGATTTGTGAACTCATGCTCAAGAGCAGCGGCTCTTGCACCCTGAGAAAGATGGATTTTATTTTAGACCAAGCGTCAAAGGCAGTGTAGTCACTATCAAGGACACGTACCAGGAGGTCGTCCGACAATGTTCCGTACATCCATTGTAGGACGATTGCGTCAATCTCTGACCAGAAAGCATATTCAGGATCTGTTGTAGCCGGAGCCTTCGTACCGTCGATGTGATGCATAACCTTGTAGCCTCGAGCATGCAATTTGAACAGCTTCACCCATGAGGAGTAGGAAACTTTCATTCCGTCTAGTATTCTGATCTTGCGTTGGATGTTTGTTACGGTATAGGCTGGATGAAGAGGTTTGCTTTGGGTGGTGGCTGCATCGTTTTTGTCTCCCATCGTGACAGTAAGACAGAAAAAAAAATTTGCTACTGTGGTGAGGTTACAGGTGATCGAGGGTGGAGAAGGGGATAGCGGTTAGGTATAGACCCGTAAGTCTGATACCATGTAGAATGGTAAAGATTGATTTACAACACTATATATACACAATGTACATAGCTTAATTCTAGGTAACTGGCTATCTATAACTAAGGAAAGACTATCAACAATAATTACAGATTTGACTAGTTAATATGCTGATGTGTAGCGCTGATTTACAGCGCCTAATATATATGAGCTGCGTTCCAAGCTTTTTCATCCACCAAACCATCCGTCTTTCATTCCCAGAAGAATAACTCGATGATCTGGCACCACCGCCCTGGTCATCCGCACAATAAAATTTCCCATCTTTTATCATGTTTTTAATTCTAGTTCAAGTTTGTCTTTTGATAACTATTGTAATTCTTGCAAAGTGAATAAAGCTCACAAACTTTCATTTCATTTGTCTACAGTCTACAGTCTACACTTACTTCAAAAGCTCCCTTAGAATTACTCTTCTCTGATGTGTGGTCTTCTCCAATTTATTCTATAGACGGATACAAATATTATATCTTTGTGGACCATTTCACTAAGTATACATGGTTATATACAATCAAACGAAAATCGGATTCACTAGATACTTTCATTCGTTTCCAAAAACTTGTTGAAATTTACTTTAAAGCAACTATAAAACAACTCTTTTTTGACAATGGTGGGGAATACATCAAACTTATCCCACACCTTAACTCATGTGGCATTTCCCATTTAACATCCCCACCCCACACACCCGAACATAATGGATATGCTGAACGCCGGCATCGATATATAGTCGAGACCGGATTAACCCTTCTTTCTCATGCAAACATTCCAATCACTTATTGGCCCTTTGCTTTATCAACAGCAACTTACCTCATAAATAGACTACCTACCCCAACCTTGGACAATAAATCTCCTTTTTATTGTCTATTTCATAAATCACCAAACTATGCCAAGTTACGTAGTTTTGGATGCCTTTGCTACCCTTTGCTAAGGCCATACTCATGTCATAAACTTGACCCACGATCACAACCATGCATCTTCGTAGGGTATTCTTCATCTCAAAGTGCCTACTACGCTCTCAACCCTACAACAAACCGACTTTATACTACTCGTCACATAACATTTGTTGAATCTGTTTTTCCATATCAAACTCTCACAGCTATCCGTTCTTCCAATTCACATGCTGATTGGTTTTCTTTTAACACCACCACCATTCAACAAATTCCTGTCACTACCTCCTCTGTTCCCACACCTGATCCGTATTCTATTACACCATCTTCCTCACTGCACTCTCCTCCTATTCATTCTGCTGACTCCAACCATTTATCTACTCCTTCCTCATCTGATCCCACACCTACTAGTACATCCTTTTCCCATCCTATCACTACAATTCAGTCCCCAGCTACCCCACCTCCCACGCCACCATCCCTGTAGTCCACTTGACCTCCTATTCTCAAAACTTACAACCGTCGCTCTAAACCTCCTGCCACACGCACTAGAACTAATCCCAAACCCAACCCCAAATATCACAACAAAGACTTCATTGTATATACAGCTTCTGCCACACCTCTTATTGAACCCCACACTAAGTTACAAGCCCTCAAACATCCTCTACGGCGCCAAGCTATGAGTGATGAATTTGAAGCCCTTCAACGAAATAACACATGGACTCTTGTCCCACCTACTTTAGCTCAAAATGTAGTGGGCTGTAAATGGGACTATCGTATCAAATACAATCCAAATGGTACCGGTGAACGCCTAAAGGCTCGTCTTGTAGCCAAAGGTTTTACTCAACGCCCGGGTATTGATTATGGTGATACTTTTAGCCCTGTTGTCAAACCAGCTACTCTTCGTTTGATCCTTTCTCTCGCTGTGTCTCACAACTGGTCCTTACGCCAATTGGACATTAACAATGCTTTTTTACAAGGCACTCTTCACGAAGACGTTTACATGGCTCAACCTCCCGGATTTTTTGATCCACAACAACCTACAACCCAAACCAATCCTTCTACCCGCACAATTCACACCCGTAGTATGTCGGGTATTTCAAAACTGAAACAACCCTTCTTTAATCTCCACACTTCCCCTGCTTTTATCCCCTTCCTCGCAACCCCACCGAAGCCTTAGCCAACCCGGATTGGAAGAACGCCATGCTCGATGAGTTCCGTGCTCTTATCGATAATGAGACGTGGGAATTGGTACCTAAACATCCTAATATGAACATTGTGAGAAGCATGTGGATATTTCGCCATAAAACACATTCAGATGGCTCCTTAGAACGGTATAAGGCCCGTTTGGTTTGTGACGGACGATCACAACAGATAGGGGTGGATTGTGGTGAGACATTCAGCCCCGTGGTTAAACCGGCCACAATCAGAACCGTTCTCAGCATCGCGGTTTCAAAATCTTGGCCTATTCATCAATTGGACGTGAAAAATGCCTTTCTACATGGAAAATTGGACGAAACTGTGTATATGTGTCAGGCCATTGGATTTCGTGACACTTGTTTTCCTGATTATGTTTGCCTATTAAAGAAATCACTCTACGGTCTCAAGCAAGCACCACGTGCGTGGTATCAACGCTTTGCCGAGTATGCATCTTGTATGGGATTTCAACATAGTCAATGTGACAATTCTCTGTTTGTTTATCGGCATGGTAATGAAACAGCCTACATTCTTCTCTATGTCGATGACATTTTGTTGGTCACATCTTCTGATGTTCTTCGACACCGCTTCATGAAACTATTGGATAATGAATTCGCCATGAAGGACCTTGGCCCTATCAGTTATTTTTTAGGGGTCGCAGTCACTCGCCAGAAGAATCACACCCTGTTCTTGAGTCAACAGAAGTATGCACATGACATTCTAAATCGAGCCGGTATGACTACTTGTAATTCTGTGATCACTCCTGTTGACACCAACCATAAACTAAGCTCCACAGACGGCATGTTGCTGGATAACCCCACGGAATATCGTCAATTTTGTGGTGCTCTACAATACCTCACTTTCACAAGGCCCGATATAAGTTATGCCGTCCAATAGGTGTGTATGCACATGCACGCTCCTCGCTCGACCCATATGCATGCTCTTAAACGCATTCTGCGTTACATTCATGGCACCATCAGCTCCGCCTTACTATTTCTGGTTCGGAGTTCGCTCGTTTCCTACAATGACGCCGATTGGGCCGGTTGCCAGGACATCCGGAGATCTACCTCCGATCAAGTGCTGAGGCGAAATATAGGGGTGTTGCAAACGTCGTGTGTGAAACTTGTTGGGTGCGTAATTTATTATGTGAGCTTCATCAGTCTCCATCCAAGGCCACCCTTGTCTACTGTGACAATGTAAGTGCCGTGTACTTATCATCAAATCCGGTCCAGCACCAAAGAACAAAGCACATTGAGATAGACATTCATTTCGTCCGTGAAAATGTGTCTAAAAGCCAGGTCAGGGTTCTTCACATTCCCTCACGCTTCCAGATTTCTGACTGTAACTGGTATTAAACCGATTGTATGTATTTCATAAGTGATTTAGAATACAAATAAGCCTCTCTATATATAGGGAGAGGCAGGGACTAAAATGAAATAACTATTTACATGAGTAGGTTCCTATACACTCATCATTATACATAACAGGTCCCTATACACTTATCATTATACATAACAGGTCCCTATACTCTTAACACTCCTCCTCAAGTTGGAGCATAGATATTAATCATGCCCAACTTGCTAGATATAAAATCCATATGTGCCTTTCGGAGTGGTTTCGTGAAGATGTCTGCAAATTGAAATTCTATCTTGACATGAACCGGCTGAATGGATGGAGGATCAGTGATAGTGCCCATCACACGATCCCTGATAAGGTGACAATCGACTTCTATATGTTTCGTCCTCTCATGAAATACTTGATTCTTGGCTATGTGTATAGCCGATTGACTGTCACAATATAACCTCATCAAGTTATCAGAAACAACCCCGAGTTCTCTGAGAAGACGACGAGTCTATATCATTTCTGATGTAACCTCTGCCATTGCTCTATATTCTGATTCGGCACTTGATCTAGATACTGTGTGTTGCTTCTTGTTGTTCCAAGACACCAAATTTCCTCCAACAAACACACAATACTCGGTGGTAGATCTTCGTGAAATAGGACAACCTGCCCAATCAGCATCTGAGAACCCTGATATGCACCCGTCTCCTTTTTCTGTAAAGGCACCCACACGACAATGACCCTGATCAGAATATAACTAGACCTGGTGTAGTCTTGAGATATCGTAACACACGCAGAGCAGCATCACAGTGTCCAGTGTATGGAGTGGCCATGAACTGACTCAGAATACTAACGGCAAAGGAGATATATGGTCGTGTAACTGTTAGATAGTTAAGTTTTCCAACTAATCGTCTATATCGTTCAGGATCCTTCATTAGGCTTCCATCCTCTGGACATAGGAAGCATCGGAGAATCAACAGGTTTACAACCCAGTAAGCCACACTCGGTCAACATATCAAGGACATACTTCCGTTGAGAGAGAAGTATTCCTTGTGGGGAGCGAAATACCTCTATGCCAAGAAAATACCGAAGTCAACCCAAGTCGCTAATTTGAAACTGAGACTGAAGAAACTGTTTAAGCTCGGTAATCCCGACCTCATCATCTCCTGTAATAATGATGTCATCAACATAGACCACAAAAATAATCCTTTGGCCTTGCAGATGTCTAAAGAATACAGAGTGATCATATGCACTGCGGACCATTCCAAATTCTCCCATAACACCAGAGAACCGACCGAACCACGCTCTTGGGGACTGCTTAAGGACATATAAAGAACGACGTAATTTGCATACTTTCGAGGTCTCCTCCTTGGCGATGAATCCAGGTGGTTGCTCCATATATACCTCCTCCTCAAGAACACCATTAAGGAAAGCGTTCTTGACATCAAGCTGATGGAGCGGCCAATGATGAATGGCAGCAAGGGAAATACAAATACGTACAGATGGCATTTTTGCAACAGGAGAAAAGGTCTCATCATAATCAATGCCATATGCCTGAGAGTAACCTTTAGCAACTAGCCGGGCCTTCAGGCGATGCAAGGAACCATCCGAGTGTAGTTTAACTGTGAACACCCATCGACATCCAACAATACGCTTTCCATGAGGTAGTGGTTCAAGATCCCATGTATGATTAGCCCTGAGGGCCCTGATCTCCTCTTCCATAGCCTGTCTCCACCCTGGGTGAGCAAGGGCTGTCATCACATTCTTAGGAATTGGGTAGGAGTCAATAGCAGTAGTATAGGCATGGGATTCAGGTGAGAGGTGGGAATAAGCAACATAATCCTGAATTGGATATCGAGTGGCTTGTCGAGGTTCTTTGTGAAAGGCAATTGGGATGTCAGGAAAGGGTGCACCCGGAGGGTCATAAGTAGGTGTGTCTGGTGTAACAGGAGTAGAATCAGGTGTATTAGGCTCAGGTGGTGGAACTCATGACGTACCAGGTTGGTCTGGTTGTGAAACAGGTGCCTCTGTTGACTTATCCTTATGTCTCCGGGCATACGTGAAAATCAACGGCGGGAGTTCTGTCAGTAGGTCAGATGTAGCAGGAATCGGATCGGTGACGACTGAGACCGAAGGTGCAGGTGGGGGATATAGGAATGGTAGGAACAGTGATGTACTCGGGTATAACAGGATCAGGATCAGGAAACAGGTCAGGCAATGAGACAAAAGACCCGGGAAAATAAGGACAGGACTCATGAAAAGTTACATCAGCACTGGTAAAATATCGACGAAGGGAGGGGCTGTAACACCGATACCCCTTTTGAACATGGGAGTAACCAAGAAAGACACAACGGATGGACCGCGGGTCTAGCTTAGTGACTCCTGGACGATGGTCATGAACATAAGCCACACATCCAAAAATTCGGGGTGTGAGGGGAAAAGGATTTCCCGTAGGGTACAGGACAGAAAACGGGGTTTTACCAGCAAGGACAGAAGAGGGCATGCGATTAATTAGGTGGGCTGCAGTAAGGACAGCATCACCCTAGAATCGATGAGGAACGTGAGAATGAATCATGAGTGTGCGAGTAATATCCAGCAAATGGCGATTCTTGCGTTCAGCAACACCATTCTGTTGAGATGTATATGCGCAAGATGTCTCGTGAATTATACCATGTGTTTTGAGATATGTAGAGAAATCACTGGATAAATATTCTTTTGCATTATCAGTACGGAGAGTTTTGATTGAAGTGTTAAAGATATTTTGAACATACGAATGGAAGTTACGAAAAGTCAAATTAATTTCGTTGCGAGACTTCAATAAATAAACCCAAGTAACACGAGAATAATCATCAATGAAAGTGACAAAGTACTCAAAACCTAAAGGGGTTTTAACGGGGGAAGGACCCCAAACATCAGAATGCAGAAGTTCAAACAAGTGACAGACTCTACTAGACACTTTTGGAGGATAGGAAAGCCTGGTGTGTTTGCCAAGCTGACATGACTCGCAATGAAAATCAAAAGAAGCTGGGAAATCCGGTCTCATTTGCCTCAGAACCGCTGTCGAGGGATGACCTAGCCGACAGTGAGCCTCCCTAATGCTGGAATCACATATGTTTGTTGTTGGTTGTGACGATAAGGACAGACGGTAGAGGCCTCCTGATTCAACACCCGTGCCAATCAGTCGGTTCATTCCTAGTTCCTGAAAGAAACAGTGAGTAGGATAAAAGGTTGCAGAACAATTATTTTGTTTAGTGAGCTGACTTACTGAACAAAGGTTATCAGGGAACTTGGGGACTAGCAATACAGAGGAGAGTCTCAGGTTTTTCGAATTACTAATGGATCCAATACCACGAACTGGGCACGAGGATCCATCAGCAAGTCGAACCGGCGGGTGAGATGTATTATGTAGGTTAGACAATATACCTTGATTCCCAGTCATGTGATGAGTAGCTCCCGAATCAACCACCCAGGATAAGTCACAGTTAGAGGATGTACCTGAATTGGCCGAGTTGGCTTGGGCACTAGGAGCGTTTGGTTGAGAAGTAAGCAGCTGCTGGAAGCGATGATAATCTTCTTTGCCGATTGTGTAGGCAGAAGCAGTATCAGTAAGTTAGGTAGCAGGCTCATCATGGGTGACCATTCGTGCTTTAGGATGGGGAGGTGGTTGAGAGCCAGCAGAACGGTTCGGGCAATTGTACTTTGTGTGACCAGGCTCATGGCAATAGTGACAAATGATACCACCACCACGTCCAATACCCTTCCTCTATGTCATATGAGATCCTCTGCCGTAACTTTTACTAGTGGATGTCTGCATTGGAGATACGTCAGAAGGGGGTGCATCCGAACCATACATTTCTCGTAAGAGATGTTATGTGGATGCCACAGATGAAATAGCGACAGAGTTGCTCAGTAACAATGGTCGAGCACTAGCATATTTTGGTGCTAGACCAGCAATGAACATCATGACATCCATTTTGGTGTTACGCTCCTCCTGAACCTTTAAGTCAGTGGTCGGTGGAAGTAGAACACGTAGTTCATCTTGAAGCTTCGAAAAGCTGGTGAAATAATCGGTGAATGTAGAATCACCCTGTTCAACTCGGGTGTAGGCCTGAATCACCGAATACGCATGAGATAAAGATTCCTTCGCGGAGAAGGACGAAGACGGGTGATCCCACATTCCTTTCACAGTAGTGAAATTTTGAACAATATTGAGGATCTGTAGCTCCATAGCATTCCACAGAGCCATCTGGATCCCACTATCATCAATACGCCATTCACGTGTAACTGGATCTGGAGGTGGCAGAGTCAGATGATCTTCTTTGTGCAGACTTGCAAGGCCTTTTTGAACAAATAGACTCCATGAACTCCAATTATTGGAGTCGAGTTTCACAGGGATACGCAAAACAAGGGAAAAATTGATGATACCAGGGGCAATCTGGTTCTCTGAAACAGTTGTAGACTTCTCTTCCCCCATATTTGAAAAATAATGATATCAAAACACAAACAAAAAAAAAGGTACAAATGGAACGGGATTGCAAAGTTGTTAACTTTTCAGGTGATAAATGACAATAAACAGAAAAAAGATGTGGTAAAATGGTTCCTCAGGTGTTTCGGGACAGAAAACAGAAAATCCGGGGACTCCGATCAAATTCCGGCGGCGGCGGACGGCGGCGGAGGATGGTGGCGGAAATGGTTGGGTTTTGTTCGGAATTTCAAGGGGAGTACAGTGGTATAGGAGGTGAGATCTCACTTGCTGGAAAATGGCCGGGATCTGACAAGTACGCAGCGGCGTGGGCAGCGCGTGGCAGCGCGTGAGGCGGTGGTCCGACGGGGGATTTTCAGGGGTAGCTAAATCGCTACCTTCTGAGAACAGTGGTGGCGGCGGTGACTAGAAACAGTGGCTCGAAAAAAGATTTCGAGATAACAGCAGGTACGAGCAGGAACTGGTAGTGACCGGGAATGAACTGGTAGTGACCGAGACAGATTTGGACTGAGGCAGAGGCTGTGATTAGTAACTAGAATCGTGACGGGACGGAAACAGGATATCGGAATTAGAGTCGTAGCTCTGACACCATGTAACTGGTATTAAACCGATTGTATGTATTTCAAAAGTGATTTAGAATACAAATAAGCCTCTCTATATATAGGGAGAGACAGGGACTAAAATGAAATAACTATTTACATGAGTAGGTTCTATACACTTATCATTATACATAACAGGTCCCTATACACTTAACATTATACATAACAGGTCCCTATACTCTTAACACTGACATATTCACAAAGGGCCTTCCTCGCCTCCTATTTGAAGATTTTCGTTCCAGTCTCAACGTTCGGCCTCCTCCCGTTTCAACTGCGGGGGTGTATTAGCCTTTATGTATTCCTGTGTCATAATTAGTCTTAAAGTATCATAATTAGCCTTAAAGTATCATAATTAGCTTTCAAGTATCATAATTAGAGTTAGCTATTGGTATTCCATTTGTAATCTATATATTGTTGATTGTAAATGAGAATTGAGGCAAGGGCATAGTTGTTAATAGCGAATAGCGATAAATAGAGACAAGTGACCTATATGCTATGTAGCGAATAGCGATAAATAGCGACCGCTATTTCATTTTGTAGTGATAAAGTAACATAGCTAAAATACTTAGCATAAATCATCTAAATCTTCATATTCCGGCTCATCATCATCATCGCGTTCTTTTTTCAATCGGGATACAAAAAAAACCCTAATAGGCTCCCCTTTATATTTATCAAGATAAATAAAAAAACAAAATGTCGCTATTTCCACTATTTATCGCTACACCCCTTGTAGCGACACTACATCGCTTCGCTATTCGCTATCGCGACCGCTACGGTCGCTATCGACAGTTGTGGGCAAGGGAAATTATTATCATTCATACCAAACTGTCAATGTATCTACGCCAATTACAACATCGGAAGTGCTCACATCGTCTGGGGGCACACCATTATCATCTCCCACCGAATATAGAGCTCTTGTTGAAGCCTTGCAGTACTTATCGATCACTCGACCAGATGTTGCTTTTACAGTGAATAAACTGTCACAGTTCATGCATGCTCCATCTACCCCTCATTGGGCAGCCCTTAGACGGGTCCTTCGTTACTTACATGGCTCACTTCATCATGGTCTTCTACTTCGACGTTCCTCACCCTTGCATCTCCATGCTTTTACAGACGCCGATTGGGGGGTGACAAAGATCGTGGCGTAATACCACGGGTTATATTGTGTATCTCGGTTGTAACCCTATTTCATGAAGCTCCAAACGTCAATCCACATCAGCTCGCTCTTCTACTGAAGCAGAATTTCGAGCCGTTGCTTCTGCTACAACTGAAATACAATGGCTCATCTCTTTACTCACCGCATTGGGTTTCAAATTAAAAGCAACACCTACCATTTACTGTGACAATTTGAGTGCCACACACTATTCAGCAAACCCAGTCTTTCATTCCCGTATGAAACATTTAGCTTTGGATTTTCACTTTGTCTGGGACAAGGTTCAGGAAGGGTCATTAAAGGTCACACATATTGCTGGAGAAGACCAGTTAGCAGATGCTCTCACTAAACCGTTACTTAGACCCCGCTTTCATCTTCTGATTTCCAAGATTGGACTTACTCATCGACCGTCCATCTTGCGGGGGAATGTTAAGGATAAAATCATCCCATCGTAGCCTTACATATAGCATATCTTGTTGTATTTGAATTTTGTATAATCTCCTAGTTGTTAGGACTTTTAGTTTATTTGTATTCCTATAAATATTGTATCTCAATTATGGAATGAATCAATCAATTGAACACCATTCTTTCCCTCAAGTTCACCGAATTGTGACTTGAAGTCCGAAATTACCAACATTCACGCCCGTAGTTTCGGACTCGGATTACCGAAATCTTTCACTCCAAGCATCTCTTTCATCTCTTTGAACTTGATCCTTCCTAGAGCCTTAGTTAGAATGTCGGCCCTTTGTTTGGTTCCACTTACATGCTCGACCGCCACTTCTTCTTGCTCTACACATTCCCGAATGTAATGATACCATGTTTAGTCCTTCCATGGAAGACCGGGTTCTTCACGAGTGCTATTGCCGATGTGTTATCCACTCATAACACAACCTTTTGGGGTGTTTCTCCGGTTAACTCACTTAGAAGATTTCTAAGCCAAATTGCTTGACATGCAGCCGAGCTTGCTGGCATGTATTCCACTTCACAAGATGAAAGTGCTACCGTGTTCTGTTTTTGTGAACACCAAGTAATCGGGGAAGACCCGAAATATAACACATGTCCTGTAGTATTTCTACCATCATCTTGATCAATATTATGACTCCTATCACTATTACCAACTAAGTCACCTTTTCCTTTCTCGTATGATATACCATACCCAACCGTACCTTGTAAATACCGAAGTATTTGTTTTATAGCCGCCGCGTGAGATTCTTTAGGACTTTGCATATAACGACTTATCACCCCAACCGAATATGCAAGATCGGGCCAGGTTTGAAGTAAATACTGGAGACTCCCAACTAGCTTACGATAATCGGTTGCATCCACATCAATCTCGTCTTCGGCTTTTGAGAACTTGGAATTTTGATCCAAAGGAACATAAGTCGGATTTGAATTTTGCATTCCGACTTCCTTTAATATTTTTCGAGCATATGCCTCTTGCTTGATCATAATTCCGTCTCTAACTTGAGGCACTTCAATCCCGAGGTAATAAGTGAGTTTACCCAAATCGGACATCTCGAAATTCTTTGCCATCCCTTGCTTGAATTCCCTAACCCGAATGAGATTCGAACCCATAATGATTAGATCGCCCACGTATACACCAACTAGAAGCAAGTCATTACTGATCAACTTCCAGTATACCGCTTGTTCTTGTGAACATCTTTGGAACTTCATGTCTTTCAAAATACCGCCAAGCTTGGTATTCCACGCCCTCGGGGCTTGTCTCAAGCCATACAAGGCTTTGAATAATTTATAAACTTTGTGTTCCTCACCGGTCTTCACAAACCCATCCGGTTGAGACACGAACAATTCTTCTTTAAGATCTCCGTGAAGGAAAGCCGATTTCACGTCTAAATGATGAAGTTCCCAACCCTTGTTAGCGGTTAATGCCACTAATAAACGAACCGTCTCAAGTCGAGCGACCGGGGCAAAGACCTCGTCAAAGTCGACTCCGAGTTGTTGCACATAACCCTTTGCCACGAGTCTCGCCTTATGTTTACTTATAGTCCTGTCCGCATTTCTTTTAACTATAAAAACCCATTTCAACCCGATTGATTTTGCACCTCGAGGTAGCTCGGTTAATTGCCACGTATTATTTTTCTTTATCGATTCGGGTTCCTCTCGCATAGCTTTCATCCACTCCGGTTTAATTTTAGCATCTTCAAAACGACTCGGTTCATCTTCATTTAGCAATAAAAATTCCACGACTTCGGAATTTAATACATAGTCATCGAACCGGACCGGAGTGATCGAAACCCGGTTGATCTTCGCACATTTGTTTGGGTTTCCTGGACAGTACTTGGACTGCTCACAGAACCATTTTCTGACCCGCTGCTGGACTGCAGATTCTAACCCGAAACGCTGTTGTTTGCAGCTGAAACCGGGCTGAAATGCCCACTGTTCGGGTCTCCGGTTGAGCCGGCGCTGGGCTGCGCAGCTGGGCTCGGCTGCCAGATCTGTCTGAAGGCGTTGTTTTGGATCTGCTGCTATGGTCATCATCTTCGCTAACAGAACCACTGGAGTCGGTGAAAACAGGTCCGACTACGGTGTCTATTACACCCTTCCAATAGACCAAAAACATACCCGGTGTTAAACCCGTCTCACCTTCGGTGCTAACTGTTTTGGCCCAACTCCAAGACTTTTTTTCATCGAAAATAACATCCCAACTTACGACCACCTTTCGTGCTTGTGGGTCATAAAGCCGATATGCCTTGGAGCCGTGTTCGGTTCCAAAATAAACCAACCGACTTGACCGGTCATCGAGCTTCTTAAGATGTGTTCCAACTTGTTTTGCATAAGCTATACACCCGAATAGTTTTAAATTATCAATGTTTGGTTTTCTTTTCGTAAACGCCTCGTAAGGTGTTATGTCTTCTAATGCTCGAGTGGGTGTCCGGTTAAGAATATTTGTGGCGTGTCTAACCACCTCCCCCCACATCTCGTTTGGAACGGACCGAGCCTTCAACATGCTTCTCGTCATCTCCATAAGCGTTCGATTTCGTCGTTCCACCACACCGTTTTGTTGTGGTGTGTATGGAGCGGTTAAGTGCCGGTTCAAGCCTTCCACCTCCCAGAACTGATTGAAATCCTGGGAGGTGAATTCTCCCCCCTATCGGTTCATAGAGCCTTTATTAGTAACCTGGTGTCTTTCTCGGCCCTCGCTTTGAACCTTTTGAACGTCTCAAAGGCTTCATCTTTTGCCTTCAAAAAGTAAGTCCACATAAATCTTGAATAATCTATACATACTAATAAATAAAGGTTTTAGGGTGCCACATGTCACTCTCTCATTCATTCTCAAGTTTTTTTCCCGCCTCTCTCTCCTATTAATTATACAAATCTATTTAATTATTTTTTCTCTCTCCTATTAAATAATAATGAGATCTATAACTTTTTTTATAAAACGTTTTTCATTAATATGTAATACGTAAATCTTTATTACTAAGTATATATAACGTTGAATTTATTTAACACGTGTAATACACCGGGTTTCTAAAGTTTAATATGAATTAACATTTATCAGTTACAGAAAAAAAAGTTAATACTTAGCTAAAAAAATGTTTTAAAAATTAAATTAACATAATTTATAACTGTCACGTAAAATTTTATTAAACTCGTGTAATACACGGATTTTTAAAAACATAAAATTTTTTATTACTACGTATATAACATTACATTTATTCAGACCGTGTAATACACGGGATTCTAACCTAGTCATTGATTAAAACGAACACATACATGTTTCCCGCTATGGTTGGTGGGGAAATTGGTCCGCATAGGTCACCATGTATGAGTTCTAAGACCCGGGTTTCCCTAGAGGAGGCAACTTTTGGAAATGGTTTTCTTGTTTGCTTCCCGACTATGCATGACTCGCATAGTTGGTTTTCTTTCATCACGTGAGGCAAACCCGTAACTATCCCCTTCCTTGCCATTAACTTCATTGACTCAAAGTTTATGTGGCCTAGCTGAGCATGCCAAAGCCAACTTTCATCCTCCATGCTCGCTTGCAAACAAACCGGTTTGCGTATTTTGAGTTTAACAGTATAGAGTCGGTTTTTGGATCTCGTCACCCGCATTAATAATTTACCTTTTTCATCATGCATAAGCAATGTTGTAAAAATCGCTAGGCGCTAGTCGGGCGGTAGGGTACCGACTAGGGATTAGTCGGGATTAATCGGATTGGAATTTATAAGTAATTTTTCAAACTTATATATATATATATATATATACAAATACAAACATTAACATATTATTATATTAGTTCAAAATCTCAAATACTTCAAAGATCAAATAGTTTAAATATTCAAAGATAAAATAGTTCAAATACTTCAAAAATCAAATACTTCTAATATTAAATACTTCAGAATTCATCATCGTCTTGTCCATATTAGCACAGGTGGTCGTCGATTTGAAGCAGCAGGTAGCGATTAGGTTAAAGCAGCATCGAGAACGGGTCGGAGGTGGAGAACGGCCTTCAGTTTTGCGATTAGGTTAAATAAAAACCCATGGATCCATGGATCGGGTCGTTATTTGGGCTTAATTCTGTTTAAAACCCACATTTCAATTTGGGCCGATTAATCCCGACTAAGTCCGATTAGCGCCGATTAATCCCGATTACCGATTAACTGTCCGACTAGCCCAAATTTACAAGGTAACGATTAATCCCGATTTTTACAACATTGTGCATAAGTAAATAATCGTCTTTCATGTGGATGTCACACCCACATTCCGTAGCTTGCCCAAGACTAATTATATTACTTCGAAGGCTCAGAATATAAAAAATATCCGATAAAAGACGTTGCTCACCGGTCTTACCTTCGAGTAGAATAGATCCCTTGCCACAAATGTCGACACACGACCCGTCTCCGAACTTTACCTTTCCACCGATTCTTTTATCGAGTTCCGAGAAGTAAGACAAATTCCTGATAATATGGTTGCTAGCTCCATTGTCTAGATACCACACGTCTTCTTGGTTTGCCACACTTTCATAGTTCTTCGGGATTACCTTTTCTTCATTTAAGAACACCTTTTCTTGAATGCACATCTTACCATGTATAGGGATGGATCTACTTGCTTTGTCTCGGCTACATTTACTTGCTCGACTTTTTATTTACGATCGTGACATACCGAAGCAAAGTGACCCATCTTGTCACATCGGTAACATATAATTTTTTAATAATCCCGATTCTTTTCCTTTTTCTCCCCCCCCCCCCGTTTGATCTTTCTTGTGAATTACGGGTTTGTCCCGGGTGTTCTCGGAACGACCACCCCCACAACCCCGGTACGAACCACGTCCCCGACCCCATGTCGGTTCATGGTTCGTATGCCTACCAGAAGACTCACGCTTATGAAACATTAACTTACCTTGATTGGAAGTCTTCATCCTTTACTCGTTCTTCATACGCTTTTAGACGTCCCACCACATCACCGGTCTTCAAGTCAACCGTTTGCTCGAGTGAAGCAACCATGTGGATGAAGCATCTTGGTAAACCGTTAAGGAATTTCGTGACTAACCGTGTCTCTTCAATGATTGCCCCTAATGAGGCTGGTTTGGAGGAGAGACCGGATAACTTGCTCGCGAAGTCATCCACCGTACTTGGTTCCTTCATCTTCAAGTTTTCAAATTGCGACATCAAGGTTTGGAGGCTAGCTTCACGAACTCGGTCGGCACCTAAGTGACGGGTTTTTAATGCTTCGCACATCTCTTTGGCTGAACTCATGTTTCCTACTTGCAAGATTTGTTCTTCGGGTATTGATTGGAACAAAAGAGCAATAGCCATATTGTTCTTCTTCACGTCATCACCCGTTCCCGATTCAATAGCTTCCTATACATAGTGTACGTTAAAAATAGCCTGGATCCTAATTGCCCATATCGTGTAGTTAACCGGGGTTAGCATGGGACGCTGGAGCGAGGTGGGGTTGTTGCTGGAACTTCCCTTCGCGGGATTAGTTTTATCTCCCATAGGTCTGGTTTTTCTTCGACTGTACGTAACCTGGTGACGTAGGTGGAGTACTCGGCGAGCCTGGGTCCTCTTGATCCAACCTCTCGCAGGGTCAGTTCAACCCAAGTTCTAGGTTCAAGGGTAGTACTCGGGAAGACATAACACAAGTAGTTCACGGGAATCACGGAGTTCTCGTGATACAGAGGTAGTTCTCGGGAAACAGTAGTTCTTGGGAAACAGCAGTTCTCGGAATCACAAATAGTTCTCGGGAGGCAGAAAGAAAGTCTTCTGCCCACTGAAGGTACTCGGCCCAGGAGATAGTTCACGGCCCAAGGAAAGTTTTCGGCCCAGTAAGCAAGTTCTCGGCCCACCTCTTTGATCAATTACTTAGATTGGATTCTGATGCAGGACAAAATGCTTTGATCGGAGCTTTGACCAGACCTTTGATCGGACCACTCTTTGATCGAACCAGTGCTTTGATCGGGGATCCTTGGCAGAATTCACGAGAGGAACAGACCACTCCTTTGGTCGGGTTCCTTGACTTGGCTTGATCCGACTTGATGATGATTTTGAGCTTTTAAACCGCTCTGATACCAATTCACGTGGTGAATCGATATAATCCAAGAACGAATTAAACAAACAAAATTGGATAACTCCCAAACTATATTTATCAAGAAAATATAACTCAAAAAACTTGATTACAATAACCATAACTCAGTTTATATAGCCAACCAATACTTGTTGGACTATAACTAGTATCTAATAAATTAAATACTAAATAATACTTTCCTAATCCTACTCAACTAGGAATATTTAATTAATAACCAATCTTTGACCGACTTGTCAATATTGGTCCCTCAAGTTCACCGACTTGTGACTTGAAGTCCAAAATTACCAACAAGCAACAATTAGAGGTTGTTCTCAAGTTGGAGCAATGTATCAATGATTTCAGGATTTGCAGCTTGCATTAGAAATTTATAGAAGAGAGTAATGAATATAAACCTTTCTAAATTTTGACGACTTTACTTTCGTTTTTGTATATACAAGTTTTCACTGAATTGTTTTCTAAAATTACAATGAAGGTCTTCATTGTAAGATAAAATAGTTTCATCCAATTATCAGGTCATAAAATATCAAAGGTCAACACTCCAAAGGGTCTAAATCATACTGATGCAATAGTTACAATTATAATTTTCATAGGCTCAAGCTAAAATCTCATGAAAACCTTCAGAAGAGTCATCTACAAGAATCTGGAATGAGGCGTTTGTGTTCATCTATATTAAATCATAGTACAAAACTACAAAAGGGGAGAACAATGAGCTTCCATTCATCCAATATATGCTAAATTGCAAATAATCTAATAAGTAGAGTACAAGTTATGAGAAAAAGGGAAAGGGAGAGAAGGTATTCAAGTCTGATTCAGATGATACGGCAACAGCATGAAACTACTCTTAACATGAAAAGAAACCAGATTGAACATACCTTTCAAAACATGGTAAGCCGAGTAAGCTTGATTGCTTTGTAAGTAACATGCTGCTAATAATTGCAAGTTTGTCTGCATTTGACAAAATTAGCAAGAAAGTAATAACTTGTAAGTAACACGCGGCTAATAATTGCAAGTTTGTCTGCATTTGACAAAACTAGCAAGAAAGTAATAATCGGAGAGAAAACGAGATGCTATGATTGGTGCATTGCGATAATGAAGCTATGAAAGAATATAGTTGAGCGTTGACTATTTTGGGACGGTATAAAGACATTACAATAATATTGGAACATAAGAAAATACCTCAGAGGGAAACTCAGAGCAAAGCCGTTCACACATGAAAATCGCGTTGTGGTATAACAGATGTTGCAGACTGTTCTGTACACAGTCAATTAACAAACATTCCATAGCAAACATACAAAGACAGATTCCGAATTTCTGCAAGAATCATACATGAGTCTAGCACAAATATATCTATTATAAAGACTCAAAACTGCTCAAATATAACAAATAAACATAACCTCAACATACATCACACAAATTAGCACTTAAATACACAGCTATGAATCTGTCAAACATACAATACAACTATAAGATTTCTAGATGATCAAACTAAGACCAAAACTACTATTTGAACAAAAATGGCAATAAAAACCCTAGAAATTATTCCTTAAACCAGCTACTGAATTCACCACCAACAGATACACTAAATTCACATTATTAATCAATAGTCTGTATATAAAATCCCTACATTAAATTAGAAAGAAAAGCAGAACCGAATACCTGTATATGCGATTACAAATTGACCTCTAGAACTCCGATTTTCAAAATAATTTCAGATCAAACAAGTTAATTTCTCATCATCCGGAAACAATTACATTCAAAGAATGCAATAAAGAAAAGATTGAATGAGGGAAGTATGAAACTGTTCTCAGATGCGAGCTCTGGAGTGTGTGTGTGTGTGTGAGAGAGAGAGAGAGAGAGAGAGAGAGATTCAAATTTGTGAATGTATCAACGAGACGAGGAGTGGTTTTTTTGGGGGATTTTGAATTTCCAGTAAATATTTAATCTAACGGTAAATACCGTTAATGTTATAAACTGTAATTTTTTTTTAATTTACCTCCTGATTTTTTTTTCTACAAACTTTTCTTTATGCCGGAGTGATATTGAAAAGGAATACAAGCGTTTATAAAATAACTAGGTTAGATTCTTGTGTAATACACACGGAGTGAAAAATATCAATACATAAAATTTTTAAATCTTTATAAATATTTTACAAGTGTAAAAATGTATTACATATACTAAGAATAGAAAACAAAATTCAAAATATGTAAAAATTAATATATATATATAATTGGGTTTCGAAAATACGCTAATTACTATTTAATGTAATTTGACTTTCATTTACTATTTGAATGAAAATAAAAATACATAATTAAAGTTTCTTATAATAAGAGATAATTTAAAATAAATGTGCTTTATTAGTATAATTAGTATTTTCTTTAAAAACATATTATTATTAAAAAATATAGGTGTATTTAATAAGATAGAGAGGCGGGAAAAAATGATGAGAATGAATATGGAGACGACACGTGGCATGAAAAAAACCTTTATTTATTATATAGTATAGATTTAAAAAATTAACCATGTAACAAATATTACAAATAAAGTTTAAATTAGATAAAGAAGATAGTTCCTGAGAAAACATTCGTTAAAATAAGATAAGTATTAAACAAAATTAAATAAAGCGGGTGCTAATGAAAGTGAATATATTCAAGTGGGTGCCAATTTATTACATACTTCGCTCGCTTTGGGTGAAGAATATGATGTGAACTGGAGAGCTGAAATGGATCGGATTCCCTCTCTCTAAGCTCTCTCGGTTAGGAATGTTCCTATAGAGTCTACAACATGTTTATGTAGTGAATTGGGGGAATGTACGGAGCATCTCTTCATTTCTTGTCCATTTGCTGATTTGTGTGGTCTTAAGTAAGCGCATGGTGTAAGATACCACCGTATTATGCAATGTTTTAAATACCGGTTTAAACCGGCCGGTAATACCGGTTGAACCGGGATTCGGTCACTGGTCCGGTAAATTTGAGCCCGGTAAATTAGAAAAAAGGTTTGTAAGTTGTATCGCCGCTATTACCGGTAATAATGGGTTATACCGTTGTACCGGTTTTAAGTTTGAACTTTAAAACAAAAAAAAATGTTCAGTTCCTTAAAAAAAGTTAGCAACCCCGTTTAGAAAAAAAAATTTGTATAACCATCATCCTTCTGCTTGCGGTTAAATAATTGCTCGGTTACCTAAGACCCATTTTAGGGAAAAAAATTGCACACTTTTTTTAAAAAAAAACTTTGTTGGAAATTGAGTGCTTTTAGATTATTTTCTGATTATGGATTAACTTTAGATTATTTTTTATTATGGAATCATGTATTTTTAAATTATTTTTTGAGTTGAAGTTGTATTTTTATAGAGTTATAGGGTTAACTAGTCAACCCGGTTGAACCGTCTGGTACAACCGGTTGAACCATTTTTTAGCCCAACCCGGTAAGGTTTAAAAACCGGTTTTTAAAACATTGGTATTATGCCTTCTCTTTCAAAGACTTGATGGAGTTGCATAAAACTCTCCTTGTTGACTCTAGTAAATGGGAAAATGCTACACGCTATTATTCTTGTTTCATGTTGGTGTATCTGGAAGCACAGGAATGATGTATTGTTCAACGGCAAGGCGATTTTCCCATCAAAGGTGGTCATGGACATCAAAATACTTAGCTCGCTTTGGGTGAAGAATAGGATGCGAAAGAGATATCGGGAGTGGTCATTGTGGTGTCCTTTTGATTCGTGCTAAACAAACATGTGGTGTTTTTTCATTAGGCTAGTGTTATTTTATGAATGTTATCTTGGTTAGGGGTTTTAGTCTTTTGCTAGCCCTAGTTAATAAATTTGCTTTGCTTTTAAACAAATAAATAAACAAATTTAAATTTATTGAGGTGTAGATCATAAAAACAAGACTATTAAATTATACATAAATTCTTAAAATTATTTCAATTTAAAACAGAAACAAACTTAACTTGATTTTTAACTTGGTGTGACTAGTAACAAAAATATACCCTATGTTTCTCACCTTCAATATTATTAAATTTATGGGTAGGGGTGTGAACTTGTGTACAGGATTATACAGTTCGATTTTGAACCCCAACCGAACTCAAACGAAAATGTTCAGTTAAGAGTTTTCGAAAACCGATCTTTTTTGGTTAATCGATTATTGGCTATTGTTCGCTTTGGTCGGTTAACCGATGGGTCATTGTTTCTTAATTATACATACATATTCCAACAAATTTGATGGTGTTGTCTTTGAGATTAGCATATGCTTATGTGTAGAGAATACTAAGTAACAACAACATTGTTTTGAACGAGCACACACCCACACTCACTAAACTGTTAAACTACATACATGGACATGGGAAATAATGAATGAGACTACTAAAACTACACATCGGTTCCATTATAGGTTAATTGGTTATGTTACACACCAAAACCTAAATTTTATCATAATTTTTGGATAATTAGTTATGATTTAACTGGACATTCAGTTAACTATTCAATTTGTTTTATTCGATTTGATTAAGTCAGTTATTCAGTTACAGATTGATTAATTTAGTTATTTGCTCACCACTAAAGGAAATTTATATAAATGACCAAACAAGATGCTCCATCTTTCCTCTCCCTTTTTCCTATCATTTTATATGTTTATCAAAATAAAGAAATCGTTTTCAGACATTATGTTTTCATTAATGACCAAACAACTCGTACATTTGCATAAAGTATGCATTATTATTTTCTGTTATTATTAATATGATTTATTGTTACTAGTATTACTATCATTAGTAGCATTATCATTATTATTACTACTTTTTTTTTTTTGAAAGGCAAACTTTTGTTGAAACCACCTCTAGCAAGAAACTAGCAGGCACACAAGCAACAAACAAAACAACAAAAAGAGATTACATCATACTAAAAGAAACCCAGTCCTTCCAACTCCACGCATGTTTCCTAGCCCTGTTCTTAATCCATAGATAAGCCATTGATCTAATGGCATTCACCATATCCTCTATCTTGACCGTTTTGCCTTGGAAGATTGCCTCATTTCTCCATTTCCAAATGCACCAGCAAGCGACTATTAAGATACCTTGGATGATCTTCTTTCGGGAATTCCCAGCCAAAGCTTTTGAATGTGCTTCTAATATATCATTGAAAGAAAAAAAGAACAGAGGTGGAAGTTTACACCAGTAGGCAACCCTTTGCCATATAACCGTAGCCACGTAGCAACCCGTGAACAGATGATCCACCGTCTCCGAACCTTCTCCACATAACACACATCCTGTAGATGTGACTTGAGCGTTCCTTTCTGAAAGCGCGATTAATGTGGGCAACATATTTTGCACAGCCCTCCATGCGAAAATGTTACACTTTCCAGGAATCCAATAATTCCAAGTCATTACATAGTTGATGCCATTGTTACCACTCTTGTCCAGTAACCTTTTGACAGATCTGACTGAGAAATTACCATCACCTTGGCCTAACCAACTCCATCGATCCATTGTTGTTGTACGCTGAACCCGAGCCAATATTTCCACCAAGTGCTGATACTCAGAAATTTCGGCAACGGTTGAGATAGACCGTCTCCACCTCCAAGAGCAGCCCACATTTGTTTCTTGTGACGGGAGACAATCAGCAACATAACATTTCTTATTTCTTTCCAACAAAAATAGAGAAGGGAACGCATCCTTAAGCGGTACATCAAGGATCCAAGGTTCTAACCAAAATTTAATCGTATAACCGTCACCCAAACTTCCTTTAATGAGATTAGATAGTGGAAGCCCAGATGGCTTCATACGTGAGATAGTTTTAACAATAGAACTCCACACACCGGAAGATCCGGCTTTACAAGGAATAGTAGTCCAAGATCCTCTATTAACATGAAGGGCTGTTATTAGAGAATTCCACAGACTACCAGACTCATTTCTCAACCTCCACAACCACTTTGAGATTAGGCTTAAATTTATATTTTCCAGAGTACAGAGTCCTAACCCACCTTTTTTCTTCGGCTTGGTAATTTTTCCCCAAGCTACCCGGTGAATATTGTTCCTGTCTTGCTTACCACCCCAAAAGAACTTTCTGCGCATTGCTTCTAATTTATCAATGACTGCCTTAGGCGCTTTGTAAAGCGAGAAATAATACGATGGTAAACACTCCATCACTGATTTTAGTAGAATTAACCTTCCCCCGAAGGACAAAGTGGACGCTTTCCACAAGGACAGCCGGGCCTCAAATAAATTTAATACATGTGACCAATTTGAGATTCGATTCATATTCGCACCCACCTTCAATCCAAGAAATTCGAAAGGCATAGTATCCATGTTGCATCCAAGAAGACCAGCCATAAAAGGAACCTCATCTTCAGACACACCCACTCCATAAAGTTTGGACTTTTGCATATTGATTTTAAGGTCAGAGCACAAGTAAAAACATCTTAGTATCCTCGCCATATTCCTAGCATTAGAGATGGACCATTCTCCCAAGATGATGGCATCATCCGCATACAAGAGATGCGAAATAATTGGGCCATTGTTGGGAGAATTAAAACCATGGAAAATACCACTGTGGCAAGCCTGCTTAAACATACAAGAAAAAACCTCCATAACAATGATAAAAATGAATGGAGATAGTGGATCACCTTGACGTACCCCACGAGAATATTGAAACTCAAACGTAGGAGATCCATTAACAAGCACAGAGGATCTGGCCGAAGAGAGGATCGAAAGCATCCATTTACGCCATACACTTGGAAAGCCCATTTGATCCATAGTGTTATCCAGGAATGTCCAATTGATAGTATCAAAAGCTTTCTCAATATCAATCTTGAAGATGAGCAGCTGGGATTTCATTCGCTTAACCCATGAGACAATTTCATTTACCATAAGCGGACCATCCAAAATGTTACGACCCATAAGGAACGCCGATTGCGTTTCAGAGATTATAGTTCCCAGCACCTTTTTTAAACGATTAGCCAGAATCTTGGAAATTACTTTATTTATAACCCCATTTAGGCTGATTGGACGGAAATCATTAAAAGAGGACGGGTCCGTTATCTTGGGAATTAGAGCTATAAAGGACGAAGTACAGCCCCGACTGATTTCCGCCGTATCATAAAAATGTAACATCAGATGTTGGAAATCGGCTTCAAACAAATCCCAGAATTTTTTAATAAAACGAAAGTTAAAACCGTCCGGACCTGGTGCTCTGTCATCATGACAGTCCCAGACGGCTAACTTGATCTCCTCCGACAAGAAAGGCTGTATCAAAAAATTAGCATCTTCGGGCGAAAGCTTCTTGATATTAAGACCACAAAACTTAGGCCTAGTGGGACATGGATCTCTAAATCGATTCTGAAAGAAATGAAAAGCTTCCTTTTTGATTTTATTCGGGTTCGAGCACCAAACACCATTAACCATCATACCATGGATAGAATTTTTGGAAATCTTAGTATTAATCATACCATGAAAAAACTTCGAGTTCTCATCTCCTTTAGAAGCCCATCGAATCCTCGACCTTATTCGATCTTTGTCTAAGATCCATCGCTTTCTGCTCTTGCAACTCAAGAATACCTGCTCTACATTCAGCTCTTGTCCATTCTTCCTCCTCTGTTAACATTCTATATTCCATAGCCTCATCAAGCATTGTAAGATCCTCCTCCATATTTTTAAGAACTTCATTATCTTTCCTGCTAACTTCCCCAAGCCATTTTTTGATATTTTCTTTAAGACATTTCATCTTTGCAGCAAGCCTCAGATCAGGGGGCCCGTTAAATAAGAACTCTTCATTTGTCTTTCGAATAATAGCACAAAAATCTTCACGAAGCATCCAAGAATTAAAGCACCGAAACGGCCGAGGACCAAAGTTAAGACAACCAGTGGTTAAGATAATAGGGCAGTGATCAGATAATAGTCTCGGAAGAGCCCGTGAACAAGCATCCGACCACACAGAAAATAAATCATGACAGACAAGAAAACGATCAATCTTACTAAATTTCAACCCATTTCCATACATGAAAGTGAACCTCCTGCCATTCATATTGTATTCATGCAAATTTTGGTTAAAAATAAATTCATTAAAATCACTTGCACATCTTGGATAAAATATTGAATTCAATCTATCCTCAGGCACTCGGACGACATTAAAATCCCCCATCATTATCCAAATACCAGGCAACGTACTTTTTAAGATTCCAATTTCCACCCACAGGTCCCTTTTGTCCACAACCTTTTGCGGAGCGTAAATATTAACGATATTCATTTGCACACCCGAGCCAAGAAGTATACCTGAGATAAGCAAAAAATGGCGTTGTTTGATCGAGGACTGAAGACAGAAGACCCTAGAATCCCAGATGGTAATTAGACCGCCAGAGCTACCAATCGGATTGACCCACTCGAAATCCCTTTTTGAATTTCCCCACATTTTGGATATAACAGAATTAGATGGATCCCCAAGTTTCGACTCCTGTATTGCAATAAAAGACACCCTGTTAGAACCTTTAAGCTTTCGAATCCAATCGAGTTTAGCAAACTCCCCCAGGCCTCTAATGTTAATTGAGAGGTAATTCATTGTTTAACCACTTTAATCCCTTCCAATTCAACTGAATCTTGTACCATGTTTACCGAATCCAAAAGCTCCACCCCAATCAATCGGCCGACCTCAACAGTAGCTTTGACTTCCTTAGCCACCAACTCCTTTGTCATGTTAACCAAAACCACCGGGGGAGATGTCGTATTCGTGTGTGTTCTTGCCGGTAGCACCACATCCATGTCATCTCTAGCTTCATCTTGCCAAGAACTAATCCTCTCAGTACCAACATCAGCAGATGGAGCATTCAGATCGGGGAACGGGATAGGGCATACCGCCCTTGTGCGAGTACCTGTGGGTCTGGCTTGTACATTCTTATTCAAGCCCAAAAGCTTATCCAGTCCAAATGTATCATCTACCTTTAATCTTTTATTGGATAAGGCCTGAATAAAATTAGGTCTACCACCATCTGTTTGGCCCACCAAAGGGTTATTTTGGGTCTGATCCACAACAAAATAATTAACCTGTAAAGTTGCAGGGGAATTCATAACACCGGGTGACCCCACCACCTCGTTATAACCCCCCGCCGCCAAGTCAGATAAGCGTGTATCCGAAGCGATTTTGTCATTGGAACCATCACTACCTGTTAGGGCCCCACAATCCGAAGCAATGCCCTTCGTATTCGTCGCTTCAGATTCCATCACCGGAGACTCACATTCCTTCTCAAGCATAAGCACCGCTTCTGTGATGTTTGGTATCTCTTTTTCTTCCAGGTCACCAGGATCATCTACTGCCATGTTATCGACGACATCTCGCTTGTTTTCGTCAGATTTATTCTCCATTGGGGTGTGACCACCATTTTTAGGCGTTGAGCTTGCTGACGTCGAGGCTTCACTCCTAACGGACTCACCGGAGACCACTTCTTCCAGGCAGTCTGGCACCCATTCACCCAACTCTTCCGACACCCATACCCGATATGACTTATCTTTCCACCGGATCATAATCTCCTCAGAGATCTTCTTACCATCACCAACCAGAACCCCCACGATATCATAAGTCAAGTTTCCATCATTCCAGGCAATCTGGGCAGGTTGTACAATCTTTCCATAACGTGCACCGATGAGATTGAACACCGAACGGTCCACTAGATGGAGAGGTACCCCGTGGATTCTAATCCATGCGATTCTCTCGTAGGCAAGGGATTGTCCCTGCAACGGGTCCAAAGATACAAACCACTTCTTCCACACCTCCGTTTCCGCTAAGAAATCTAGATTTGTAAGTTTATGCTTATGTTTCCAATGAGATCGAGAAAAAGTTTAAAAATATCAAATAAATATAAAAAGGTAATACAACTTTTTTAACTTTATCACGATAATTACTTCAATATTTGTAAGTTTATGCTTATGTATTAAAAATATAAAAATTATTTTTTAAAGTAGAGTTATTAACTTTTTAAAATAAAATAAAAGTTAACAGGAAGCTATGATATGGTCACACATATGAGACTAATTTTCTTTCAATTTAAATGTTTTAACATATTATGATATTATAAAAGAGAGAAGCCATAAATATTCTGTGTAAAAGCAAAATAACTGTCTTTTAACTTTATATTTCTTAAGAAATATTCAACATTTTGAAAGTTTTTTAAGTATCTTTTTTTTAAATTAAAATAAAATCCGTTTGGAAATTTGTATGTTATTTATACCATCAAAATTCAATACATCGACACATATAAATAATTGGCGAAGAATAAATCAAAGTTAACACATAGTGAATGAATGAGTGGTTAATATTGTTTAATCTTAATTAAAAGGGTTTAAACCTCACTTGGAGCATTTTTATTTTCTTTTCAACACAAACCTCTGGTAAAAATTCGGGCCGAAAAATTATGAATCCACTAAAAAAGATTCTTGAGTCCACTACTGACAAGAGTTACATTGTCTTATGATTTGACAACTCGTTCTTTCCTTGGTAACAAGAATGTCGTTGTGGGAGACAAAGACAAAAGTATATTACACAACACGGAAAAGCAAAAGAAACCTGAAAGCTTAGTAGCTATAGAAATAGAGAGGAGTCGTGACTACCTTTGTCCGTCCCTAAAATCGTGTATAATGGGACTTTTGTATATTAGTGTTCAAATGAATATTGGTCAAAGAAAGTTAAGAGGAAAAGTCAACAATGCAAAAGTCAATTAGTCATGAAGTTTAGTTGCTGTTACAAGTTACTGTGAAACTTCAGGGACTATTCTTGTTATTCTTTAAAGTACAAGGGGTGTAATTGCTGAGATCAGTACTTGTTTGTTAATTCTGTTAACAAAAGGGTTATTAGGTTAGTTAAGCCGTAGTTGTTCATTCGTTTCTTAGTTCTTGTTCTCAATTACATTTTCTGATTCGTGTAAGTATTGAAGGTTTGATTTCAATAACAATCGTTTGGTTGATAATCTTTGGTCTTGATTCTATTTCAATTGGATTGATTCCGCTATTTCGTTCACAGGGACCATAAGGCCAAGAAGCACAATACAAAAGTTGTGTTAAAATTTCGTTAACAGATTCTCATGATTAAATTAATTTTATGTTAAAAAAGTGTTTAAAGCATTTCAAGGGTAAGTGTGTTACTAATATGTTCTTTGTGTCGCGTGGTATTATAAATAACTTGCAAAGTAAAATAAGATAAAAAAGTTTTATTAATATGAACAATCAATTACGACCAAGTTGACTAAGATATCACATTGTTTTCCAATTGGTCTTTTATGTCGATTACCAATTTCCCACAATTACTCATTACTTTAACAAAAAGATCCCAATCATTTTCAGTTTTTCAGCCCTATTTTATTATGCTTTTGGGCTGAAGGATCTTATGGTCCAAGACAACTAACTGGGCTTATAACTTAAAGACTTCAACGGGCCTCTTTTCATTCTCTTTGATTTTGTTTTAAAAAACAAAGGTCTTTTTTGAGCCCCTATAAACGGAAGATCTGGCATTTGTTTGCCGTTGCCAGCCCAACTATAACTGTCTCCGGCACTATCGGTTGCCACCGATGCACCGCCCCGCACCTTCTCGTCTCTCAGTTCTCCTACAAAATAAAAAAGACAAAATTTGAATTGTTCGGTCATAGGGTTTGTAGCCTAATGGTATCAATGTGTAGTAAATTTGTTCATATATTTTTGTAGATTTATTAGTATATTTAGAGGGGGTGTGAAATCGTCTCGTTTTTAAAACGAGCTCGAGCCGAGCTAAGCTCGCTCATTGTCTCGCACATTTGGATCGTTTAAAATAAGACCAAATTTTAATGTTTATAAGTTATAACCTAAATAGGAGTCCAATTTTAATTCTTTTAAGCTCAAGTTTACATCAATCTAAGCTCGTTGGCTCACTCATTTGGCTTTTTTGAATATGTTTATAAAAAGTATGTAAAAAAAACTGTTTTTCATTAAAATGTATAAAAATAAACTAGTTGATTTGAGCTTTTTATGAGCCACGCTCGAGCTTAAATTTCAGTTCAATAAGATAAACGAGTCCAACCAAATTGACTCATTTAACTTCGAGCCCTAGTCCGAGCTAAAGTTGATTCGACTCGACTCGAGTCGTCCATTAAACAAGCCTGACTTTAGTGTTGGCATTTGAATTTTGGAATATATATCATTTGGTTTTAGGTATGAATATTATATTCGTTAACATATGTGTCAATTCGACTCTCTTAACTTACTTTTTCGATTTTGATAAATTCAACAAGATTTAAAAACCGATGAGAAGTGTTTTAGAGTATTACAAATTACAATACTTAAACTATCATAAATTATTTTTAAGAATAACATATTACTTTATACAATTATTATTGTAATAAATTTTAATACAATTAGCACTTATAAAATTCATAAATATTGAAAAAAAGTTAACCAGATTAATCAAATCCATTTTAATATGTTACACATTTGACCTATCAAATTGCTCAATTTGCTACGTGAAAGTTTTATCAATATTAGAATTCGACGGAGAATTTTTGACACGACACAAACTTAACATAAAATTTATGGCTTAATTAGTATTGGGTTAAACGTACGAACATGTTTAACTAAACGGGACGTATTTTCGTGTTTGAGTTCATGTGTGTAAGGCCCCAAACCGGGCACCCTACAGTTGGGTCTCATCACTGGGCATTATCTTATTAACACACTTACTCTCAGCAGAAGTCTTAATCAAAAATAGTTTTATCTCTTTTAGCTCGTTATAGTTCTTAACCTTACCTTACGAATACATGCACACCGTACCGAGTAGCACCGCTCCCAAGTCAAGATACGTCGTCCACGAGACCCACCTGCAAAACAATCTAACGTACATACGAAGTCAGTTATGCTGAGTGAGTTCTAACTGTTTGTTTTAAATAGAACATCCACGTCACCATTAATAGTTAATTCAGCTCAGGACATTTATGTCCTTAATAAAGTAGTTTTATCGTTTATTGACATAATGATAACCCTCGTTATCTATAATATCCCATATGGGTTTAGCAACCCAAGGCTCAACCCAATCCCATAACCCTGTAAGTTCCCCGACATGGACCGAGCTTACCGTCCTACTAACCTATACTTTACCACACATATCAGCACGAAATCTGGTTAAAACAACCAGCTCCTAAACATAGACCCGACTAGCCCTAACCATGACTCTTACAAGGGCTACCACACATTAGTCGTAAACACGACCTCGATCCCATATCATAGTCAATCTATTGCTTAACATCAAAGCAATAATACCACAACTCATAGATTATCGACAAACACTTGCATGCATTATACATCAAAATAAATACACACAAAAATTACCTCATTTCAATCGCCCTCGTCAGGGTTACCTTCGTCAGGGCTTTCATCATACTCTGAGCTCATCACTGTCCCTCTGTACATTGTCACTCTTGGTGACTTCCCGAAGGACCTCGTCCTCCACAATCCCGTTTGCCGTGTCACAAAGACAACGATGCAAACACACAACAACAAACACATAACACATAACACATAACAGCATACTAGTATTTACATGACTCGTTAACTAAGCATAAAAACCCCGCACATATTCTCATGATAACCCACCCTAAATATACTCATAAAGCGTCCAAACTAATTTCCCTGACTCATCCCAAATAACTCATAACACGACACACACCAATCATCCCTTTACCCCTAGCTCACACAACCTAAGGACGCCACATAAGCCTTTAGTTTATTCATTACATTTTATCTCGTAAAACACTTCAAGTTTAATTACAACTCATGAAACGTCTGATTATTAAACAATAACGCGAGTATGTACGATAGCCCCAAAACAATAAAATCATTAAAGAGGGGATTAGAAACTCATCGGTTATACTGAGTCTCAGTCCCTGCTTTGCAACTCGTCCGTTCACGCTCGAAACCGAACATGTCAATGCATGATCACATGATCAGACACGTTCTAATCTTACATCAAATGACTTATAATTATAAATAAATCCTCAACAATCGCCTCATCTTCCCACCAACACATCCCCATGAAACCCTAGTTTCACATGTTCACCCGAATAGATCGTCCTCAACTCGTTTAGAAACCGTATACCCAAACTAGGTTTCATCCCATGCATGCATGTACATGTTCATGCAACCCCTAGTCCCACGAGACGTGTATGCTTGAACCGGTTTCAATATGCGCATGCGAACCATGCAAGGAAACCCTAACCATGCGGAACGTATAACTTGTTGTCTACGTACGAGTTCCACCCGTACCTCACCGTCGTGCACCATCGTGTGTCACCATCGTCTTCTTCGTCTTGCAAAACCCTAATCGGTTAGTATCATCACCACCTACACATATAATACAACTATAAGATTTCTGGATGATCAAACTAAGACCAAAACTACTATTTGAACAAAAATGGCAATAAAAACCCTAGAAATTATTCCTTAAACCATCTACTGAATTCACCACCAACAGATACACTAAATTCACATTATTAATCAATAGTCTGTATATAAAATCCCTACATTAAATTAGAAAGAAAAGCAGAACCGAATACTTGTATATGCGATTACAAATTGACCTCTAGAACTTCGATTTTCAAAATAATTTCAGATCAAACAAGTTAATTTCTCATCATTCAGAAACAATTACATTCAAAGAATGCAGTAAAGAAGAGATTGAATGATGGAAGTATGAAACGGTTCTCAGATGCGAGCTCTGGAGTGTGTGTGTGTGTGAGAGAGAGAGAGAGATTCAAATTTGTGAATGTATCAACGAGACCAATTAAGTCGGGACACATTATTAGGTGGTCTCTGACCCAATTATACATACTCGTTTATCCAAACAACACACGTAACTATTTTGATAATAGATTAATCTACTGATATTTTTTGGTTTTTATATTTTAATTCTTTGGGTGATAAAATTATATTAAAATAAAATATTAAAAATGTACTTTGGTATCCCTACAGGTACTTTATTAAGAAACTAACGGGTATATGCTATACTAGACTGGTATTGGATAATCGGATACCCGACGAGCATTGGACACATTTTAGAATTGGGTATAGGACTTAAATTACCAATAGACATCTCACTGTCTTCCCTGTTTGTGAGTACTTTTTAAAACTCGAACTCGGCTCATTTTATTATTTATATAATTATTTTATTTGTATATACTTATAACTATTTTTACATCTATTAATAGTTATAACTTTTATATGTAATACCACATAAATCATTTACTTACTTTTATCATAATTTACATATAATAATAATTATTATGTATATATCTATACCTAATAAATAAGTAACATATTATGTCACGTGTTACAATTCTGTGAGTTCAAAATTCTTTTTTCTGCTTATTTTTTATTTATTACTAATTATTTAATATTTCTTTTATTAATTCCTAAATCTTCATTACTATTTAATATTTCCTTTATAATGTCTAAATCTTTATTTCTAACTACTTAATATTTTATTTATAATTTCTAAATCTTTATTTCTAACTATTTAATATTTTCTTTCTTTAACCGTGTTTTAACCAAGTATATTTAATATGTTAAATAAAAGTTATATAATAGTAGGCCTTTTTAAAATTCGTGAGACTAGTCAAGCTTGATAGGTGAAATTCGGGTTCGAGCATGTTTATTAAATGAGCTCCAATAGTCCTAAGCTAAACTTGATTTGATTCGAGCTTTTAGCAAGTCGATCTCGAGTATCTTATAAATAACTCGACTCGTTTATACACGTATTAGCTAAAATCATTTATAGAATTATAATATGTGTCTACTAATCAGATTTGCTGATAAACTCATAGAAAGAAAATCAAACAAATAGAATATTTGGGATTTACTTTATAGTTTTTGCAACTATAGGGTCTGAATTTGATCTTTTTGATAGTTGAGGGGGCCTAAGTAACAAAGAGGATGAAGGTGATTCACGAAGACCGCGACACGTGCAGAGGTCGTGCATCGATAAATCATCCACGTGCCTGACTTTTCACTCTTTCTCACACAAGGACACGTGCCCCTGCTTTTCACTTTCTTTTTTTTGAACGGAAACTAACCTACTCCGAAATACTTGCACATGTTTTTCACTTTCTTATTTCTCTTTTTTATTTAACTCATTTTTTTAATTGAGCATTTTGTAAAAGGTGTACAATATCGACCAACAAGTTGATGAGATTATGAGTGCCAAAAATATTACGATTTTGATAATAATTTTTTTTAACTTCTCTTAAAAATCTACATACTACTTGTTTGTGTGACTTGAATCAGTACCACTTTTATAAGAATAAACACCAGAAGCCGATGCCACTAGATCAAGATGCCATCGGCTGATAATAAGTTTTAATGGGTTTGAATTGAAAAAGATATTACAAAACGATCATGTGACTGATCGTACAATCATATGTCTAAACGATTCATTCAATACTGTTATCGAGATTCAAGTTCAATCATACGAGTTTAGTAGCAACACAGATTACGTAGATATTTCATGACTAATCCTACAATCTTATGACCGGTTCATATGTCTTAAACAATCTTAATTATCAAGCTAGTTTTTGAGATTATGATTGGTTAGATCATATTATGCGGGTTATGATTTTGATAACCATGATTAAGAGTCCAACTTCCATTATTTTTTAAAGTAAAATTGGTTTTTAATAACTCAAACTATAACTTATTGACTAATAATAATCTAAACTAACAGTTTGGCTGGTGATAATCCCAACTTTCACTTTTGTTGTCAATGGCAGTCTCAGTAACATAATGATCATATATTTACACTCGATTCTCACTCGATTTCGCTTGTACATTTCTCTATTTCATTTAAAATCGTTATTTTGAGCGAAATAAGTGTAAATCAAGTGTAAATATATGATGATTATACTACTGAGACTGCCATTGATAAAAAAAGTGAAAGTTGAGATTATCACTAGCTAAACTATTAGTTTAAATTATTATTAGCCAATAAGTTATACTATGAATTATTAAAAACAAATTTGCCTTTTTTAAAATAAAGTAAAAGTAAAAGTTAAAATGATCAGACACAAACCACCTCATGGTGGTGGACAGATGACGTTGCATTATTATACTTCAACAAATATATAGTATGTGGATGAAAAACAGATTCTCCGTAGGTATAATAGATTGGGGTAATTAGTGTGCTTTTCATATTTAACTGTTTTCATTTCCCTTGGTGTAAGTGTTGTATTTTACTAATGTTTTTGTTTTGGTCCCTCTACCTTCTTGCTAGTTGGGTTTGTTTAATAAAATTCTTTTACTTTTCAAAAAAAAGTTCTTTTAACTGTAATTATAAAACTATCTATTATAGTATAGGTGTACATGAGTTGTTTCGGTTATAGGCTACAACCAAATATATAACCGGTGTTTATTTTTATTTTTTTAGCTTTTGATGATGAATTGATCGGTTTTTGTTATAAATTGAACGCGATTATTAGAAAAGATGGTTCAGTTAATTCGGTTGACTATCAGTTTTAGCCTGCTTTGAACGTGCGTAAATTCAATCTAGTTTCAATTAATAAATCCAATTATATATCGGGTCAAATAAAATATTAATCGTATTAATTTATAACGGAGAATATATGGCAACTGATATATTATTTAAAAAAAATTAAACAAAACTTTTTCGCCATGTAACATATTTTTTATAAAAATAAAAGTATGAAGGTTGGTTTCAGTGTGGGCTCGTTTCAATTAATTTGATTACTCATACGGTTATATATATAACTAGGGGAAAGTGAATATGAGACTGTTAAGCATCTAACTTAGATGCGAAACCCATCAAAACAACATAGTTTTGATTAAAACAAATTAAAATTAATTTTAATTCCTTGTTTCCTCTTCCAATGAGTTCATCAATTTCACTATAAGCAAGGATCAACAAGCAATTGCATAAGACCAAAAGAAGTGTACATATAAGAAAATTTCAGCGTATCATATAAACTGTAGGAATAGTAATCAAGTGACATGCATGAAGACAATTTCAATCATCTTTGCAGGAATAGTAACTCCACTTCTCAATTCGGAGAAGAAAAATTAGTAATACTGGGAAATTACAAATAAATACTCAAAGGAAAATTAATGGAATATAACTCAAAGCTTCAAAAGAATTAGTAATACTGGAAAATTAATGGAAAAAAAGTGTTGAAATGGGTGAAATCAATCGAATGGAAGAACAAAAGAAATGAGAGAAGTCAATTTTTATGAAACCAATTCTACCGAAAGCAAGAAGGACGCACATAGGTTCGAAGAGCAATAATTATTTTTTGACAAAATCTTTGCAGGAAGTGAAATTGATGAACAGATTGAGAGAGGAAACGGGGAACTAAATTAATTTTATTTTATTTTAATCAAAACTACGTGGTTTTGCTGAGTTTCGCATCTAAGTTAGATGCTTAACAGCCCCATATTCACTTTCCCCATATAACTATAACATAAAGGTATTGGAGGCACTATCATAACATAAGAATATATACAATGCGGGAGTCCACATCATTTTTATTCAAATTCAACCCCAGATATCCTAAGTGTTAGAGGCATAACCCTAAGTACCCTAAAGAATTTCTTTTATTTCATTTTTTAAATTAAAACTAATATATATTTAAAACTAATTTCATTTATTCAAAAAAATAAAAACAACAATAAATATAAAAAAATTTACATACAATATATAAAAAAACACATAAGTATTTAATCAAACTACTCTTCGTCCAAATGCATCGTGCTAGCAATATGTTCCACAAGATCAAATCGAAGTCTGAAATGTGAACTAGCATCGTGCAACTCTGAAAGGACATTATCGTCAATAACTAGATCGGTCGGATGATCCCTTATGTAGACCAGTAATATTACTTTTCCGTCATCTTTTATGATCATATTGTGCAGTAACATGCACGCATACACCACATTCCAACAATTTTTAAAAATAACTTTTTTGACATCCGAAAACTTTTACGAAACGTACCTTCATCGTATTTTGGATTTACCTCGACGAAATAATCTTTTATTAGAGCTCCTAGAGCTTGTTCATGATCACGTGGCACATATCTTTTTTTAGCTTGTCGTGTCTTCTTGTTCGGCTTGCGCGACAATATCCGTGAGAAATTGGAGACTACTGGAGCTGCTATCGTACAAGTCGAACTCATCGGATGAAGCGGGATGAATAAACAATTCATGATCCATTGTAGATAGAATTAACTGGTCTTGTTTGCCCGTCAAGTCCAACCAGAGACAACGGTGGTGTTTAATGATACCAGTTAAACACCACCAGAGCCAATTTCAAAACCTACCACGAGACCACTGCTAGCTTGGCTAGACTTTCCGGCAGTTTGCAGATGTCCACGTCATATAAAATATAACGGCGTTAAGTTTTTTTAACGGGAGGTCCAATGTAAGAAAATAGTTTGAAAGTAGGGACTGGTGGTAAGAATATTCTCAGTTGGAATTATTATCGACCAATTGATAAAATGTGAGATTATTAAAATCCAATAATCCTTAAAATAATCATAAATCAACTATGGGCTTCTAAACTGGTTCGGCTAATTCAATTCATTCTTTTTCATTTTAGATCATTCGCACTTTTTCTCTCCCTAAACTATTAATTAAAATATCTCTAGTGAAAACATTAAATTTAATATTGTTGAAGTTGGGGTTAGTTTAGCACAATGTCAAAAGTTCAGGGGTGTAATAAGTGAAGTTCAGGGATGTAATAAGTGACGGGGCTAATCTGTCAATGTTAATAGTTGAGGGTTAAAAGTGTACTTTTCTTGTTAATAGCTGATTAGAGAGTTGCTACAGGATTTTGCTTAAGTCCTTCATCCGGTTGTTTAGTTCATAGTTCTGATTTCTGATTCATTGTAATTTCTTTGTAATCATTCTTCATTTTCGTTCAATAAGAGAATCAATCGTTTGATGTGTGAATTCTAGTTTCTATGTATTCAATTGATTAGCCTTTGGTGTTAAAGATATCATTAATTCCGCATTCATCTTTATCTATTGGTATCAGAGCCTTGTGCTCGAATCCAAAGAGGTTTCAATCGTCAATTGAATCAAGAAGGTGCGCGATGGTGTCGACGAAGTTTGACCTAGAGAAATTTGATGGAAAGAACAACTTTGGGTTATGGCGACTTAAAATGAGGGTGTTGCTTGTCCATCAGGGGGTGGTGGATGCCCTCGACGGAGAAGCCAATCTTCCGGCTACCCTAAATGACAAGGAAAAGAAGGACATTATGGAGAAGGCACACAGTGCCCTGATTCTTTGTCTGGGTGATCGGGTACTAAGAGAAGTCTCCAAAGAGACTACGGCTGCCGGGATATGGTCAAGACTAGAGAGCCTCTATATGAAAAAATCCTTAGCCAATAGGCTATATCTCAAGAAGAGATTATATATTTTCCACATGGCAGCAAGTAAAACAATTGATGATCATACTGATGATTTTAATAAATTAGTATTAGATCTTGAAAACATAGATGTTACCCTAGATGATGAGCACCAGGAAATAATATTCCTCACTTCATTGCCTCGTGGCCCATACATATGAACATTTTGTTGACACCTTAATGTATGGGAGGGAAATACTTTCAATGGAAGAGGTGTTGACTGCAATTAACTCTAAAGAATTGAAGAAAAAGGGGAATGTATCTGATGAGGTTGGGGATGGGTTATTTGTTAGAGGCAGAACATATCAAAGAACTTTCAAGAACAAAGAAAGGTTACCATCTAGGTCTAAGTGAAAGTTTAAAAGGAAGTGCTACATTTGTAACTCTGAAAAACATCTTAAGAGGGATTGTCCAGAGAATAAGAAGAAGAGATTTGAGTCTAATTCCTTTAAGAATCAAGGTAGGTTTATGACAGAAGGGTCTAATGATGGGTATGAATCAGCAAATGTATTGGTTGTCTTAAAAGGTGGCCAAATTGATGACTGAATAATGGACTCAGGGTGCTCATACCACATTACACTCCATAAGGAATTCTTCAAAGAGCTAACCATGCAATATTTGGGTTCTGTAAAGTTGGGTGATGATAGGCCTTGCAGAATTCAGGGGTACGAGAAAGTGGCATTCAAGTTGGAAAGTGGAACATATGTTATTCTGGACAATGTAAGGCTGATTCCTGAGTTAACAAGGAATCTTATTTCATTGGATACTTTTTAGAAGAATGGCTTCACTATTAGTTTGAGGAATGGGAGGGCCAAAGTTGTCAAGGGTTCTATGGTAGTGATATCAGGCACAAAAAGAGAGAACAACATATATGTGCTTGATGGTAAAGTAAAGCAAGGGGCTGCTATGATAGTTCAAAGCAAGAATGAAGATCAAGCAAGGCTTTGGCATAAAAGGCTTGGTCACATTAGTGATCAAGGGTTGTGTGAGTTAAATAAGCAAGGGCTGCTTGGTGATTTGAAAGACTACAACATTGATTTGTGTGACCATTGTATGCTGGGAAAGGCTCATAGAGTGAGGTTCAAGAAAGGTGAAAGTAAAACATAGGGTATTTTGGACTACATACACTCAGATTTATGGGGCCCTGCAAGAACTCAATCACTTGGTGGAGCATTGTATTATCTGTCTATAGTGGATGATTACTCAAGAAGAGTTTGGCTCTATGTGATCAAACACAAGAATGAAGCTTTTGACAAGTTCAAATAGTGGAAGGTGTTGGTGGAAAACCAAACAGGGAAGACAGTAAAGAAACTTAGAACAGATAATGGACTTGAGTTTTGTAATAAGCAGTTCAATGATTATTGCAAGGAGTTTGGGGTAGCAAGACATCTGACAGTTCTAGGAAACCCTCATCAGAATGGGTTTGTGGAAAGAATGAATAGAACTATCCATGATAAGGTGAGATGCATGCTATCAGAGTCTGGATTGCCAAAGCAGTTTTAGGCAGAAATTGCCACTACTGCAGTGTACCTGATAAAGAGGTCTCCTTCTTCTGCAATTAACATGGTAACTCCTATAGAGAAGTGGTCAGGACATAGGACTGGTTATAGTAATCTCAGAGTGTTTGGATCTTTAGCTTATGCTCATATCAGTCAAGGCAAATTAGAACCAAGAGCACAGAAATGTGTCTTCTTAGGTTATCCTGAAGGTGTAAAGGGATACAAGCTTTGAAAACTAGATAATGTGAGTCCCAAAGTAATTCTAAGTAGGGATGTTGCCTTTAAAGAAGACTACTTGTATAAGGATGTGGTAGGGAGCAGTAATGAACAAATTGAAGCTTATCATGACATTGTTCAGGGAGTTCAAGTTGAGGTGGAGCCTGATGATAGTGAACAGGTGGTTGTACCTTAAACCACTAGAACTGAAGCTAGCACTAGTGCATATAGTCTAGCAAGGGAGAGGCCTAGGAGGAATGTCATTTAACCAGTCAGATTTAGAGATACAGAAGACATCTCAACGTTTATATTTGTAGCTATAGAAAAAGAGTGTATACTAGAGCCAATTACATTTAATGAAGCTATGGTGTCTATTGACAAAGATAAATGGATGAGGGCTATGGAGGATGAAATGGACTCCTTATACAAGAATCAGACCTGGGTACTTGTTGACAAACCCAAAGATCAGAAATTGGTTGGGTGTAAATGGATATACAAAGTAAAGGAAGGTGTGCAAGGGGAAGCTCTTATGCTTAAAGCCAGATTGGTTGCAAAAGGATTTACCCAAAGAGCTGGTATAGACTACAATGAAATATTCTCCCCAGTGGTAAAGCACACATCAGTCAGAGTTATTTTGTCTCTAACTACAGTCAATGATATGGAATTGGAGTAGTTAGATGTCAAGACTGCTTTCCTACATGGCAGTCTTGATGAGAGTATTTACATGAACCAACCTTTGGGCTTTGAAGAGAAAGGATAAGAGAATAAGGTCTGTTTGTTAAAAAGGTCTTTGTATGGATTAAAGCAGTCTCCTAGGCAATGGTATAGGAGGTTTGATGACTACATGTTAAGTCAAGGGTTTAGTAGGAGTAGTTATGACAGCTGTGTGTATTTCCAAGAGTACAAGAGTGGGAATATGTGTATCTACTGCTTTATGTAGATGACATGTTAGTAGCATGTAAGGATGCAGTGCAAATTACAGCTACTAAGAAACTTTTGATGAGGGAATTTGATATGAATGAGTTAGGAAGTGCCAAGAAAATTCTGGGTATGGAAATTTCCAGAGACAGGCAAAGTAAGTTGTTGAAACTGTCCCAAGGTTCATATATAAAGAAGGTTTAGAATAACTTCTTTATGAATGAAATTAAAGCTGTCATTACTCCTATGGGTCAGCAGTTTAGTTTGTCCAACAGAGATTCACCCAAGACTAGTGAAGATATGGACAAAATGGCTGGCATTCCCTATGCAAATGCAGTGGGAAGTTTGATGTATTTAATGGTCTGCACAAGACCTGATCTTGGTTATCCGGTAAGTGTTGTAAGCAGGTTCTTGAGTAACCCAGGGAAGCTGCACTGGGATGCAGTCAAATGGATCCTGAGATACCTAAATGGTACAAGGGATGCTGGGTTGTGGTTTGGTAAATCTACAGAGGCTGTTCATGTTATTACTGGATATGTGGTTGCAGACTTTGCCAAAGACTTAGACAGAGGAAGATCAGAGACTGGTTATGTGTTCCAGGTATGTGGAAGTGTAGTAAGCTGGAAGTCTTCTTTGCAGCATGTTGTTGCCCTGTCCACAACAGAGTCGGAATACATTGCTCTCACTGAGGCTGTTAAGGAGGCAATGTGGCTCAGGGGTTTTATTTCTGAGCTGGGAATACAAGTTGAATGTGCAGTGGTTAAGTGTGATGATAGTGGTGCTATTCATTTGTCTAAGAACCAAGTGTTTCATGAAAGGACCAAGCACATTAATGTGAGATTGCACTTTGTTAGAGATGTTTTGAATTCTAAGGAAGTGAGAATTGAAGCAGTGGATAGTGAAGACAGTGCAACCGAGATGTTGAATAAGGCATTGCCGGGTACTAAGTTCAATCACTGTTTGGGTATTTTAGATGCTTCATAATTTTGATTTTGTCATTGCACTAAAAGGTGGAGATTGTTGAAGTTTGGGGTTAGTTTAGCGCAATGTCAAAAGTTCAGGGGTGTAATAAATGAAGTTTAGGGGTGTAATAAGTGAAGGGGCTAATCTGTCAATGTTGATCGTTGAGGGTTAAAAGTGTACTTTTCTTGTTAATAGTTTATTAGAGGGTTGTTAGAGGATTTTGCTGAAGTCCTTCATCCGAATGTTTAGTTCATAGTTTTGATTTCTGATTTATTGTAGTTTCTTTGTAATCATTCTTTATTTTCGTTCAATAAGAGAATCAATCGTTTGATGTGTGAATTCTAGTTTCTATGTATTCAGTTGATTAGCCTTTGGTGTTAAAGCTATCATCAATTCCGCATTCATCTTTATCAAATATAAAAATATAAAAATTATGTTTTCAACCCAAACACCAAATTTCACATATACGTTTATGCAAACACTATTTGCTTGTCCATTTAGGCTATTCCGTGTGCTAATCTTTGTATCCATTGTGACGTTAAGGTGTGTTGGTGATTTTTGTGCCATATAACTATTTTGTGCAGTTGAATTTACTTAATGACCAAATGAGAAATCATAATAAAACATCAAATAACTTGGTAAGTGTGGAGTGCACACTCGTTTGATGATCTTATGATTTCTGGTGTTGAAGACACGTTCTTTCAAGGGGACGAAGCCCACTAAACAATAGGGGTCCAGGAGTCGCGCCCCTGGTTAGCAAGGTCCTAGGTGTGGCAATTTCCAGTGGGTTCCAAGGGGCAACGCCCCTGACTAGGGTTAAGCTGTCAGGTAGGGTTGGAGAATTCTTATTTTTCATGTTTTATTATGAATAGAAAATTCATTTGGAAGTGGAAACTGCTAAAAGTAGCAACTTTGCTCATCCGGAGTAGTTACTCCTCCGTAGTAGAATACTTATACGGGGTAGTTTACTCATCCAGAATAAGATGGTTATACGGAGTAAGTTAGTCCACTTCCAAACGGTTGATGATTTTGGCCATTTTCAGTGAGCTGTCATACCATTTCTTTGCATCGGTTCACCCCTATATAGAGTTCAATTTTGGTTAGTATAACACACAAGAAATTCCTAACAAATTTCACATTTTCGTTTCTTGAATCTCTGTTCTTAACCGACTGCATATTCGTATATACCATCGAAATAATTCAATCTGAAAACGAACTCTCGTGATTATTAGAGAATCTGGGTCATCACAAATCCACATTCTTCAAAGATTGAATTATTGTGTTCAAATGTTGACCGGTGAATCTGTGAAAGATATGACCAACAAATTCAGGAAACTTGAGAAGTTTAAAGGTCAGGACTTTAGGTGATGGCACTCACTGCTTTGAAAGTTGTCTACGTTCTCAGTACACTCATGCCCGAATTGTTGGAGGATGAAATGATAGAACAAACCAGGAGAAGGATGAAATGGAAGAATAATGATTACATCTTCAGAGACCACATCCTAAACAGTATATCTGACTCCGTGTTTGACGTTTACCATAATGTTGAATCCCCGAAAGAAGTATGGGATCCCCTTGAATCAAAGTATATGGCAGAAGATACTTCAAGCAATAAATTTCTGGTCAGTAATTTTAATAATTACAAAATGATTAATTCAAGGTCAGTTATGGAACAGTACAATGAACTGTTACGTATCTTGGGGAAATTTACTCAACATAAGATGCAAATAGACGGATCCATTTCTCTATCAAGTATAATTGATAAATTACCCCCATCTTGGAAGAACTTTAAATACATGCTGAAACACCAAAAGGAAGAATTGACCTTGGTACAATTAGGAAGCCAACTTCGGATAGAAGGTTTCCTAAGGGCTCAAGAAGGTGATAAGGTCAATTCTTGAGCCGTTAAGGACTCTTCTATCTGAAGGTGACTTCCTAATTGTACCAAGTTTAATTCTTTCTTTTGGTGTTTTAGCGTGTGTTTAAAGTCCTTCCAAGATGGGAGGTAATTTATCAAGGTGGAAAAACAAAGCCACGTATGAATACCACACGACTGTATGCGGTCCCACTGTGGTGTCCCCTCTCGAGGTTGTGGTGCCTCTCAATGACAAAGACAAAAAAGAAACGAATGAGATGTGAAAAGGAAGCATGACGTGGCATGGCGGTACCTGCGAGAACACCACCTCACCTTCGGGACGAATGGGCTACGGCATGACCATAGCACATGATCTTACATCAAATTTGAGGCAATACCATTCACCGCAAACAAATTCCAAAACTTTCATTTCTAGTCATTTAAAAGTTTTTCCTAAATTATACCATCATGATATATTGATAATCTATAAATATGGTTGTCAACCATTCAACTAGAAGAATAAAATTAAATTATATGAAATATATCATTAAAATAATAACACTATATCTTTAAGTGAGTCTAGTTAAATATGGTCTAATTTTACTAGTTATAGTTTATAACATTTTAGGAGCATCTTCCACATGTGATGTTAATAACATTTAAAAACGTGTTTAGTCATTTGTCACATTAGCAGTACATCCATCCTTTAAGAACACTAATTTCTCTCATATCTATCACTCTTCACAAACATCTTTCATTTTTACATTATCATCATCTTTTATATTTATTTTTCATAATCGAATTATTATAATAAACAAATTTTTTAATTTCAAATTATTTAATATCATAAAATTAGAGGAAAATTTTAAAATTCAAACACTAATACCAAAACTAAACATTACATAGATTAAATATTATGGAAATTAAACTATTTCTACTTGTCATATTTTTCTAGAATCATGTCACAACCTTTTTTATAGAATACAAGTTTTTGAAGGTCCATTTGGCTTATATCCTAATAAAAGATATTAATTTCATTTAGTGCAAGCCCTTCAACTCAAGCATTTCTATCATTTTGGCATTATATTGCTCCAATATATCCTTTTTCTAGGAATATATTATCAAGTTTAGCAGCAAAATCTTATACGAATTTGTCTTTTGATGATCTAGCCTTAGCCTTCTTCGTGCCATAGGATGGGGCATTTCAGCAACATCAAATTCGTATCATCCTCATTGAGGTCATGAACATGTGTTAGCATTTTAATAAATAGTGTAATCACCTTATGGAGATGTTTTGGTTCTCTTTGGATTTTGGGTTTAATGGATAATTGTTTGTTGTTTTCATTTGGGCTCGCCTTTAACTATATTCCATGCATGCTCATACAAGAAATATGCACCATGATCTGCAACAAACTCTGTATAAGCGTTTGTTTTCAATTAGCTATAAGACTAAAAACTTCTCTGTTGTCCTATTAGTCATATCATGATGCCCCTAAACTGGTTCACATGGTTTTTTTTTATCATGTACCAATATGTTCCCTAAAAATTGACAATTACATGATATAGACTTCCTATTCAAATTGCAACCCCCATAGTCACTATCAGTGTATGCAATGAATTCAAAGCTTGGACCCTTTGGATACCATAAACCAAGAAGTGGTTTTGCTTTGAGATATCTGAAGATCCCCTTGACAATACTGAGATGAGAGACCTTGGGATTTGCTTGAAATCTTGCACAAATACATACTGCAAACATAATATCTGGTCTACTTGCAGTCACGTACATTAATGATCTAATCATGGCTCTATAAAGATGTTGGTATACACTCTCCCCCTCAACATTTGGAGAGAGACCATGATGAGTTGCAATGAGAGTGTTAGCTTTCTTACAATCCAAAAAATTGAACCTTGTCAAAATGTCATTGACGTGATGATGACGATGATGATGAAATTCAAGATGATGATGAACAACATTTTGATGCTGATTATCATTTTACTCCAGACCATCAGCTGGAAGAACAAAATGAATAAAAAGTTGAACCTGCTAATATTGAAGCAATTTCTGAAGCTAATAAGCTAGTTGAGCCTGGAATTCCTATAAGTGTTCATAATAAAAATGCTGAACTTACTGATGTATATGTTAATGTTACAACAAAGGATATGGTCAAGACTATTTCTACAAAATAAGAAATTCCATTTGAAACTGTTCCAAGGCCATTAATCTTTCCTCTTTGTGGGTTTCCTCTAATGGCAATAAATCGTCCATCAATATGTTGAAAATCAAGCAGAATGGAATTATTGCCTGTCATGTGCCTTGAGCAACCACTATCAATATGCCATATATTAGTAGTTCTTCCTTGTTGCTTCTACACATTTGAAATAATTAGTTAGACATAGGGACCCAAGCCATTGTGGTCTTGGGCCTTCCAAATGAATTAATATATTTTACTTCCTGGTATACTAGACCTTTGATACTATCAAAAGTACTACAGAAACATTGGCCTCAGAATCCTGTTATTTTACCCATATTGACTTTGATTTAAGTAAAAATAGGTTTCTTTATTTTTCCAATCACTTTTGTTTGATTTTGAACTTTTGGTGACAAATTATGTTTATTTGGATTGTTAGACTTCTTTACCACTCATAGTTTACTATCAACAGACTTCTTTGGCATAACATTCAAAGGATTATAAGCACAATAAATAACAATGTGTGACTCATCATGACAAATAAAGCAAGCATTAACTTTCTTAGAAGAAGTTTCAACAGCTTTACAAACACTCCTAAGAATAGACCCTTGGCTAGTCTCGTTGGTGGAATCTTTCAAAATAGTTTTCTTTGTTTGCTGTTTATTATTCAAAACATATGACTTTGGTTTATCTTTTGAAATCCTCACTAATCCTCTGTCCTTTCTCACTATCTCTTGTCTCCTCATTCTTCCTAGTAATCACACCAGGATCTGCACTTAAGGAAACAATAGGCATGTGAGATGTATCAATTTTAGGAGTAGGCATGCATGTGTAATTACCATTAAAAGGAGGAGCTACCTTGTGGTAACCTAGACCACTCTTCACTTTCACATGTATATGTTTTTAAGCATGTTATATAAGGCCTTTGATGAAAATTCATCTTTTTGCCCTTCTCTTTATATCGTTCTTTGAAATTTCATAGAACGATGACATTTACTCTTTTTGGCGCCACTTTTTTCTTGCCTCGTTGGATAAGAGAAAAACTTTTTCTTGGAGTTCTGGTGGAAGCCCAGGCTTAGCAAAATGAAGACACGAAAGCAAATTGAAATCAAAAGAATGCATCCAGCTCTTCTAGGTCTCATCGGTAAAAGACCATTCAACATAAACACATCATTACAGACTTTAAATAGATCAATACTCTTAAGTCAATGCCAATTTGGTCAAACCGGGTTTTAACAAAAAAGGTTTCAAAGATATCTTTAGCTAAGTGGGTGTAAAATGTGGGTGGTGAATGAAAATTGGAGAAGGCTCAATGGGGCTAATTACCGGATAATATGTAGGTAATGAGATTAAAGAAAAAGGCTAATGTGACACCCGGCATTTCCAGAACATTGTCCGTACACGACTTAAACATGTTTACGTTAACATGTTTCCTAAATCACTCGAAATCATGCTCTTGAACGATAAAAGTCTAGCGAATATATGCATCGTCGTTCATACCGTAATAATTATAAGAATTGTCGGTTCATACGGACGTAAAATCCATATAACACAAACGATAACAATTAATTATTACAACGGAAAAATATTTAGAATTATTTTCTAAATAAACGGTCATGTTCCGAATACTAAATCTTTAATATATAAAGATTCTCGTAAAAACATTTCTAGAGTTGTCGTTGTAAATAATTCTTTTAGGATGCGATTAAATGTGAGCGAACACACTTACGGGTAAAAATATACGTAAACTTGAACGCTCTCATTCAAGTTCGTTAACGCGTCTAAACTAAGAGAATATATATATATATATATATATTATATTGACAACTTCAAGATTTATTTATTAAAGCAGGTTTAATTGCGGGTAGTGTACCGCGTTTGAACCACCACCAAGCTCCAACCACTCTCCATCATTTGGTTAAATCGAACACTCTACTCCTCACATCTTGTCATCATGATGAAGATTTTGCTTAGATGAACACTCTACCTCCATATATATATATATATGCATTTAGTCACTTGTAAATAAAATATACATTATTAAACAAGTTACTAACTAGTTATGTACTAACGTGTACGTCTCTAATGCATCAACACCGGGCTAAATTATCGTATATTACCCTAAGTGAGATTCAAATCATCTAATACCCTAAATGTATCCTACCAAAACCTACCTAGATATCTACCAACCCAAACCACCCACCCCTTTGGCCTTTCACGACCGTAAGTCCCTAAGGGGACCACCCCACACCAACTCTCATTCCTTCTTCTTTGATTTATGTCTAGATTCCATCTTCATTAAACCATTATACACTCAATCTCTATTTCACTCAATACATCATGTCATGAAATGATTATGTCCAACCAAACACACAAACTCAACTCTTTATCTCTTTCCTTCCTTCTTATTTATGGCAACATCAACATCCACATCACCAACATCTTTCTTGACCCAACACTTCACTCCACCATCTTGTCCTCATGATTAGTGTACTTGTTCAATCATCCCTGTAGGTCCCGGGAGCCTCGTCGTGCAGCGAAAAATACACAGATCTGTTCAGTGATTTGTGTGGGAACCAAGAAACGAGACAGAGAAGAACACGAACATAAAGAAGAGAATCAACACAACAACGATACGTAATCCATAACAAAGAAGTCATCTCACATTACATACCGAAGAAGTACATATCTCTCATCTACGCTCACGGTCCAAGGGCGGGAGAGCTCATCCCGCCCGGACACCTCTCAACCTTGTTCCAGAAGTTCCACCTACAAATGAGGCCATCATCTCAATTTATAGGGGAAGGAACAATACATGCGTACTTGACTAAGTACGCAGGGCATTGGTCATGCGTACTTGTTAAGTACGCAAGGCAAAAGCCTTGCGTACTTACTAAGTACGTAGGACCAACTGGTGAACAAGCTAAGTACGCAGAAACACCCTCCTGCGTACTAACTAAGTACACCGATACATAGAATTTAATCTATAGCTACTAAAACATGCTTCTACAGACTCCCTCTTAACTATACCATCAAATTCTTTCTATCACTAACACTGACAATCATTAGTTTATAAAGAATGTCCTAACAGACTCCCTCTAAACTAATGACATCACATGTCTTCTGGCGAGACTTGATCTTCTGGCATTCCACTTGAGATCTTCAAATCGTCAAACTTCAGTCTTCAGTTGCCGAGTGATCTAACAAACCGGACTCCCTCTTAACTGTAGCTTTCATTATAGACCAAACCAAGTGCTTCAATAAGAACCAAATAACCTAACACAATTCATTGTAGTTCATCCTCTCAGTAGTAGCAACCTCCACCCTAACTTAGAATTCCTCCAAATCAGTTGGCATATGATAGAGAGTTTGAATTTTCAATAACCTGCATCAAACTAATCAGCTCCTATAGGAATTCCAGTAAGATAAATTTAAGTCTTCAAACCAGATGTGTTCAACTCTATCCTGTATCTTCACGAGTCAACCAAATTCCTGAAGATGTTCATTTCCAATTTCCCCTTTCAGTTTAAGCTCCTCCTGACTAGACCAGAAACAAGGGAACGTTTCATATCCCGTCGAAAAATGATAAAGGTTCCATCTTCAACTAATAATCCAGCGGAGATCCAACTTCATCTCGAAAACACACGATAGAATCTAACACAAAATCATGCTCAGCAGTGATCATCCTGAATCCAAAGTCTAACATTCTTCAATTAGATCATCATTGCTGGTTAACACCTCCTAATCTGTATACATTCACCACGGTGAAGTTCCATAACTAGGTTGTCTATCTGGAATTCCGCCCAGATCCCATATGAGAAATCCAATCATAACTAAATCATATCAAATCTTGAACACAGGCTTGACCAAAGAGCACGAAAAATATAGTTTACACGAGAAATCATAGTTGAGATCCATGTTACGTCAAAGAGGTATATATATAGGAAGTACCAACGGCTTTTCCACCACCTCTTTAATGTCTCATGAATACTAGATTTTTATCCCCCTCATTTCTCTATAAACTATGACCAGCTTCATCACTGCTTCACTCAAATCTTCAAAATCACAACTAGTCAAATCTAGGATTTTATTCTTTTTTTTATTTCTTTGTAAAGATCCAAAACAGCAAATCCTTGGGTTCAAGTTGTTACAGTATTCATCCCCTATTAAAGAAGTATCATAGATACTCGTAGCCTACATATTCCGGTTTGAATACCTAAACAATATGATTCTTTTTGCAAAGACCCAAAGCAGTAATATCTTCACAAATAAAACGAGACCTTTAGCCGATGACGACCCAGTTGCTTAACATGATTCAGCATTCATTCCCTATTAAAGAAGTATCCCGGATACTCGTAGCCCACATTTTCAGGTTTGAACACCTCACCAGTATATGACAATTGGTATCATCCAACAAAAATCTCGTACTTGTTTTGCCAAGCCATGTCAAATACAAATTTCGGTCCCGAAAAACCAAAACTGCTATCTACTAAAAAATGGCCCGAAACAAGCGTACAAACGATCCCTAAAAAATTTGGCCAAGAAAAGTTTTTTTTAATCCCAGATGATAGATCATGCGTACTTAGCAAATACGCAGATATAGGGTGTTCTTGCGTACTTAGTAAGTTCGCAAAGCCAAGTCTACATGCGTACTTGATAAGTTCGCAAAGCCAAATCCCCATGCGTACATGCTGAGTTCGCAGAGCCAAATACTGATGTGTACTTAGCAAGTACGCAAGACAACTACTCTTGTGTAATTAGTAAATACGCAGGGCAAAATCCATGCGTACTTAGTAAGTACGTAGAAAAGCTGAATTTACGTACTTATAAAAAAGTAATAGCGTTCTTGACGGATCTTGAGGAGAATGCTCGAAAAGTGTTGGATCTAAGAAATATATGCTTTCAAAAGCTTAGAAATCATCTTCTAACAAACCCTGAGCCTTCCAAACACCAAATGAAGTGATAACGAACTCGAATTTAAGGATTTTTTGTCTTAAAAAGTACGAACTCGTATGAACTCAGATCTACGAAAAACCCTAAAAACTCGAATCTGGAACATAAATCAACGAACACCGAGGCTCGGATACCAATTGTAGGTCCCGGGAGCCTCGCCGCGCAACGGAAAATACACAGATCTGTTTAGTGATTTGTGTGGGAACCAAGAAACGAGACAGAGAAGAACACGAACATAAAGAAGAGAATCAACAAAACAACGATACGTAATCCATAACAAAGAAGTCATCTCACATTACATACCGAAGAAGTACACATCTCTCATCTACGCTCACGGTCCAGGGGCGGGAGAGCTCATCCCGCCCGGACACCTCTCAAACTTGTTCCAGAAGTTCCACCTATAAATGAGGTCATCATCTCAATTTATAGAGGAAGGAACAATACCTGCGTACTTGGCTAAGTACGCATGGCATTGGTCATGCGTACTTGTTAAGTACGCAAGGCAAAACCTTGCGTACTTACTAAGTACGCAGGACCAACTGTTGAACAAGCTAAGTACGCAGAAACACCCTCCTGCGTACTAGCTAAGTATATCGATACCTATAATTTAATCTATAGTTACTAAAACATGCTTCTACAATCCCATATGTCACTCAAGCTTCAAATTCACATGTATCACTAAACCATCACAAGAAGCTCACTTCACAATCTCACTCTTTCTCTCTTTTTTCTTACGGCCTAACAACAACATATACTTTACTTTCTCTTGAAGATTCATCCAAGATCCAAGGCTAAAAACATTCATCTTTTGGTGTCCTAAGAAGATATACAAGTGTTTTTCCTCATGGATCAAGCTAGGAACTCAAGAATCTTGCTTTTCTCTCCATAAATCATCATCTAAGTGGTTATCTTCCCTAGCTTGTCTAGTGGTAAAGGCTCCATCTACTTAATCTTTACATTCATGTTAGTTTCTTTAAATCATGGTTTAAAAGGTATAAGGTTCACCTAAAGTAAGAACATTTTCATGAAGCTTTTAAACAAGAGCTAAAACTTTGAACATACACGTTTTGATAAGCAAAAGTTGGTCAAAAGAAAAAGTTGTTGGTGGTTCCTTGTCTATATGAAAAGATATTAAATTTTAAGTTATATAAACATGTATTTAGATAATATAACTCTCATGAATAAGTATTTTATGTATAACTTATGGTTACACGTATAAATAAACTTAAAGTGAAGAGATCTAACTCATAAACTTGTGTAAAAATCGAGATCTACAAGTACAAAACCTCAATTTTTGGATCTTGAAAATAAATGAAAATATAGACATAACACATATGGAACTAAGTAATTGTTTTTTACAAATATGGGCATTTGACTTCAAAAAGTGTTAGAAATGACATAATCATCAACTAGTAACTTGAACAAGTGGTAAAACTTGCACACATCAAAAGAATCATGATTAAAAGGGTACTTTAGGAGTTGGTAGAATTCTAGCAGAAAACAAGGCCTGACTTGGGAGGACCATAACTCAGTCCATACTCATCCAAACTTGTCGAATCTTAAGTCTAAAACTAAGTACAAAAAGTCTAGAGTCCAACTCAAGTGCTCTCATGAAATTTCGTTAAGTTTTGATACCCCAAAGTGGACATACAAGAAGAGGTTTCAAATTTGTCTTTTTCAGCAGAATTTTAGTGTCACTTGTAGGAGTTATAACTTGGTCATAAAAATTCCAAACAACCTGATTACAATTCCTAGAGTTAGTATTTTGTGTCTAAACTAAAATTTGTATGAGTTCGTGTCATGGAAGTAAGCTTTGTTCAGCCAACTCAAAGAAATCCCCAAGTCACTTCAGAAGAACAATTGCGGTACCTTCTGTCCAAAATGAATTTATTTAAAATACGTATACACATCATAAAATGTTTGTTAATGCATACTTGTAGCCCTAAAATATGTAGGTAACTTGGTATAAAGTTTCATGGCTAAACGAGTTCATTTGGTTAATCAAAAGGAGGACACACGGACAATGTAAAATTATGGAAAATCACTATAAACTAAGGTTACCGTAATAATATAGTTTGGAGTGAATAACTATCAAAACCCTAACATGATCTATATTCGACAACATATGGATAAGTATCTATTTGTATAACATAAATAATGTATATACGTTTGAATAAATACGAACTCGCATCACGAAATTCAATGACAAGTCACCAACGGTTCGTCGGGTCACACTTTCAAAACGTAACACATGTAACACCAAGTCTAAAATTTTGGGTGGAACTTATACACGCTCAACTTGTATGTTGACATCAAATTTTAAGGTCTTAAGACAACCGTAACTGTTAGGTCATGGTTAGTGCAGTCTTGCGTACACATCGGCCTTGCAAGCACTTACACATTGAAAGCTCATAAGGTGAGTTTCACGTCCCCTATTTACTTTTAAATGTTTTAGAAACATCAGGGGAGAAACTTACTTATACAAAATATTTGCTTATATATTTTAAAGCATGAAGAATAAATGTTTGATACATTTTAGAAAACATGAAACACATTTACAAACATTTTCATATGGTAACAAGAGAATAAGACCTGACCTTTATGTTTGCATGAGTACGAACAATTATAGAGCTCGTAAAGTCCCCTGGAACAACTTAGTAACCATTAACTGTAGCCTAGGGTCCTATGAATAGTACTATGGGGAGTGACGTCCTCCGGTCATGGTTAGTCGCGCTAACCGCAATCTGGAGGATTTATGGCCGCATAGCATCTGATAACAAATGAGATGGGCGAAATAACGATTGTCATGGTTTGGTTACGCTTCATGTATGAACATATTATTTGTAAGCCTAGCTAGCCTATGAATGGATCAATAATACTTGTTTTGTTTATCATATGCAATTGAAATTATTTGTTTACAAGGAATTCATTATCATGTTTTCGAGGGAAAACTACTTACCTTATGATGGTAAAGTCATGTACATGTTTTCGGGGGAAAATACTTATTTTTGACGGTAAAGTCATGTACATATTTTCGGGGAAAACAACTTATTTTATGACGGTAAGGTCATGTACATGTTTTCGAGGAAAACTACTTGCACCGAAATAACTAACTCTGTGAACTCACCTACCTTTGTGTTGACACTTTCAAGTATGTTTCTCAGGTAACCCCTAGCCATGATGCGGTTGGAATAGGCTAGCTATGTTGGATCAAATCCTAGTAGCTGGAAGGGCATAGAGTATCAAGTCTCAAGTCTATTGTTGATCTAGAAGAACTTAGATCATTGTATTACTTAGTCTTAGTAACTGTATATGTACTCAAGTCTTAGAAATCACTATTACAGCTTCCGCTATTATGTAATGAACCAATCATTACAACTTTTATTTATTTATTAAGTAAATAAATTTAGGGTGTGAAAGTTAACATAAGGGGTTAATCCTAATTATCTCAATCATTTTCATACAAACATTTAGATTATGGTCTTGAAATGTATAAGTCACACAAGTTCGAATTTGCAAGTAACAATTGACAATCACACAAAATGTCCAAACGAATGAGCATGCGAAAGTATATTAAATGAAATGCTCAAAAAGGCCTAAAATACTCGCCGAAAATAGATGGAATAGGTAAAGTGTGAAAATTGTGCGTAATTTCTATTTTTTTCTACTTGCTACTACTTAATATCCCATTTTTATTCTTTTTAAAACAGACTCAAAGGTTTTTCAAATCATGTGACCTGAGAATGCACCCATGACAAGAGGTACTACAATCATATGCTTAAGAATTTTATTAGTAAAATATTTTTTTTGATTTTTTAGTTTTTTTAGTTTGAAATTTGAGGATTAAACACAATGCCTAAAACGGATTGAATTATGATTATGATTAGTGATAAAGCATGAGATAAGAAAAGTGTAATGATAAGTTTCCTTCCCACACTTGAATTGTATATTGCCCTCAATGTACCAATGTATGTAATGCAATGGAAGGGATGTGTGTAAAGGGATAAGAAACTGATACTCCCCTGGTAGAGGCTATAGGTGAAATGCATGGTTAAAGCTCATAGCCGCTGAATCTTCCAAAAGAAGGTGTCTAGAAGACAGGAGAGAAACACTTGGTAATACTAGATACATAGTTAGTAGAACAAAATAAAAACATAATATCCTAGGATGAGGAAACATACATGTGGTATAAGCAATGATCGGGTATGTGAAACAAACCTATAGGAGATTCCAAATTGTTCTTCTGTCATATGTATTAACTCCTCAATTATTTACTCATCGGGTTACCTCCCGAAAGTGCCATTGTTTATGTACGGGTCCCTGATCAGACCCGCTCTTACTTTCTCAAGATTTTTCTAGGGGGAGGAACGAAGTACCCCTCAGAGTCACTAGTTCCTTCCTCTAAAGTCCTTTTTCATTTAGTAAGATTTGGTTGATAACTCCAATATGCGCTAATTAGGTCGGCATCTTCAAGGGCACATTCAGACAATATTTCTTCATTCATTATTTCCATTAGGCTTTTCTCTTTGGTTTTCTTGGGCGGGTAATGTAAGGCCCCAACCCTGGAGACCTCACGTGTTGGATTTACTCATAAACAATTAGTTCTTAAACTTGAATATCAAATAACGCAGCGGAAAACTTCATTCAACGTGACGTAAAGATGTCCATAAATTTAAAACATAAACATTGTCTCATAATAGTCATAAAAAAACATAACGGGATGCCAGACTTCTTGATCAACCGGGTAACTCTTCTCGCTTGCCAAGCATCCATGCCAAACATCCATACATATGGTTAACCAGAATGTGCATACTAAAAGTCAGCTACACTGGTGAGCTCTAGCTTTTACATAAAACCTTAACTTCAGATATTTGCCAAAACATAACATATAAACTTCATTTATTAAAAGCGTACGTAAACATGCAATAACATAATGGGAAAACATAGGTTAACATACACATCGAATCTGCGCCTTCTCGTAACCGTCAATTCCATTCATTACATACTGGTGGTGTAACCTAAGGCTCGTTACCTCTAGGCCACAACTACATACTTGGTCTCCTAAGGCTCGTTACCTCTAGGAAGACCAAACATTGTATATGCCAAAATTTATACATGTTTTTCATACATAATTATCCCATATTTATCATACTTTTAGGCATTTCAATAGAAATTGATATTTAATTAATTCCTTTTTGAAATAACAGGATAATTAACGCTTGATTACAAAAATATGAAGAAATCACTCAAAATCAAGGGGAAACCAACACCTGGAAGCCAATTAAACATTAATGCACCCAAGGAATCAACACAGGGAGTCAAAAGTCAAAAGTCAAAAATAGTCAAAAATGGGAAAGTGCATCCCAATGTACGGTCGTGCATATATCTGCCACGTGCCATGTCCTCTCCAAAGCTGCCAAATTCCCTCACGTGCAAGAAAAGGGTATTTTGCATGACCATGCATCCCAATGCACGACCGTGCATTGGCTAAACTTTGCCTATAAATATCAAGCTCATTCCAAGCATTTAGGTGTTCAAGATCAGGTTAGTGGAAGCCCTAGTGCTTTGCTAGGGCCGAAACTCTCTTGATTTTGTTCCATTTTTAGCCTTTTCTTCTTTTATTTTCCTTTTCTAGTTTTGTAATTTAGAACGATTATTCTCATTCGAGTAAACAAGAGGCAACCTATACCCACTCTCCCTTGGTGTTGGATCACTTCTACACATTGTCTAACAGTTAATGGAGTCACTTGTATGGTCATTCGTGGCTAGTCCTCTTGCGTTACTTGGGTTGGTTGAACTTTGTCTAATTAATGAAGTATTTTAGTATGCTATGTTCTTAAAGTCTTTCTTTTTCATTTATCTTAAAAAGACAAGAATAAGTAATCTTTAAACCAACTTAATAATTTTAAATCTTGTGAGTTGCTTAAGCAAGACTTCTTGTTCGGGAAGCTTATTCAAGTTTGTATGGTCTATATACAAATCTTGGTGCTACCAAGGGCCCGGTTAGTATAGGTTTAACATTATGGGTTGATGAGAGGTTTGGGTATTCAACGAATCATTTGAGTCTTAGCTAGACCTTATGGCTCGTGTCGGTGTAACTTTACTTCACTTGTGTCGGTACTCAAGGGCGAACCGACCGCGGGAGTCGGGTATCCAACCTTGAGAAGTATATTTATTTAAAATATATTTACAAGTAAATAAAACTATTTTAAAAATATAAATTGTTAGGTCCGAGCATTCATAAAGTAGCTTTGGAGGAAGTTGCGCATTCTAACTTCCCAAAAGAAGTTACACGACATGGCGTGCACCAGTTGATATGATAATCTTAATCCGAATAATAAATCACGAGACAGCCGACGGACTTGAGACCCCGTTAGGATCCCGAGAATTATTAGGAAAAGTTGGCCGACCATATCCACTATTCCGTTACGAAAAACTAACTCCCTTATCGAAAGGGTTAGTACTAGTAACTTTGACCAACCTTACTAAAATATAACATTAATTAACAAATGACAACGCCTAATTAACACCTCGAATAAGAACGATTATCCAATTCCATTTCCATTTTTATTTCGTTTTTACTTTTGACTTTTCAAACAAAACCTTTTTTTCAACTTTTTATCTCAGTCAGACAATAGCGAGGGTTGAGTAAGGAATCCGTGTCAATGGTTCGATACTTGGTTCTTACCTAAGTTATACTACACTGCGATAGGTTCACTTGCCTAGTGTGTGTATTTAGTTGAAGTAATTGTCATTTTAATTTATAAATTTGAAACCTGATAAACCAAACATTAAAAATATATATTATATCACTCGCATTTGACATCAAGTTTTTGGTGTCGTTACCAGGGATATATTTATATATATATATATTTTTTTTATATACATAAAACACTACATCACATACCGAGGGTCACGTTCACCCTATGAATGACTGTTGTCATTCCCTGTCACGAAGAACCAGTTGTACAACAGTTAGCCAGCCACAAATGCCCCTATAAAGGTATTACCCATACATAACATACATAACATACATAACTTCGATTCCCGGAGGAACCATGTCAGATTCATTCATTTTGTGACTTTCATAAAACCTTTACTTCTTTTACATCAATTTTAGTTAAAGCATTCGTACGTTTTATTAAATAACACTTCATTCGTAAACATTTCGTAAACTTCTTTGGCAAAACATTTCGTAAACACATTTCAAAACTTCACTTTCTAAAACATATTTCGAAAACATCATTTCATAAAACACCATTTCTTCATGTATACACGTAAGCCCAAAGCATCATTAAACATTGAAAAGAGGGCTCTAGAACTCAACTGTGACTTGTAAGAGATATTTAGCCTAGGCAAGGTCGGTTGTCTCTACGGATCGATTAACCTGTATGGATTCATTCTAAACTGATTCACTCCTACATTTAAGGTATTCGCTGCTTCCCATATGAGAACTTGGAAGGTACTCACACATAATATCCCGAGAACTTGAAGTTCTCGTTCTTGGAAGTTCTCGTCAGCCATACCCAAGAACTAGAAGTTCTCGTCCACGGAAGTTCTCGAGAGAAAGTCATGGGTTTTGCTTAGACTTTTGGTGCAAGCCGTAAACTTTGCCCGAGAACACAGCTATAAACTTTGCCCGAGAACATGGTCGAGAACTAGCTAGAAAGAACTTGGTCACGAGAACTAGCTAATGAGAACTTGGTTCATAACCAAAACCCTAGTTTGCATGGATCTAGATCTTGTTCGATTTAGTTATCAAGATCAAAACTTTATTTGTTCAAAACTTTCGGGTAACATTCATAATGTTAAATCTATAACCTTTATCCCACTTCATGCATAAAAGCATCCTCTTTTTGGATTAAAACCTATTTCAAGTTCAATACTCTATTTTCCATGTAGCTTCTTCCTCTTAACAATCCTCGGTAACTACAGGGTGAATTTTAGCTCAAAAAACCGGATCTTTCCCCTCTTCTCTTTCTGGTAAAAAACTTGAACACAAACCCCCTCAAAATGCTGAAAACTTCCAGCTAGGAATTGTTTAGGGTTTGCGCATGGGGGGGGGGGGGTGTTTATATGGGGTGTTTTCACTTTTGAGTTAATTACCATACTAGTCCTTCCGCTCCTTCCAATAACTTCATGATGTCCATATATCATTTATTTATTTAAAATTTTTTAGGGTGTTACAAGTAATTCCAAAGGTCAAAAGATGAACCATCGTTACTTTCAACAGGGAAGTCCTTTGGTCTTTTTCTTTTTGCTTTCTTGATCTGGTAATTGATATGTCCTAAATTATACATGTTTTTCATACATAATAATCCCCAAATTATGGTAATAATTAAATAAAAACCTTACAATTGATACTTAAATCGCTTATATTTTATAATTGCAGGTTAAACAGCATTCCGAGAGAAAAAGAGCAAAAACGAGCCAAAATCATTAAGAAATCAAGCTTTCTCTTGAGATAGGAAGGAACACCCGAGCTTTGACTCTCCAAGAAGTCAACACTGGTCAACATAAGTCAACTATCAGCAAAAGACAAAAGGAGGAAGCAAGACAGGGATGCACGGTCGTGCATCCCATTGCACGGCCGTGCATGGCCCTTCCGTGTGTCCCAAGATGCTCCGTACCCTGCCATCTGTAACTGTGTACTTCTGGGTGTTTGCACGACCGTGCCTTGCCCATTTTGGGGCCTATAAATAGGAGGCATGGGCTAATCATTCCACACACTCAATCTAGAGAGAAACAACACCCTAATAGTCCATTTTCTGTAGTAGAGAGTAGAGAGTCTCTTCCACTTTGTTCACAATAGGGGAGCCTACGAAACTTAGCTTTATGCTTGTTCGTACGACCATTCGTGGCAACACCCTTTGTATTGCTTGGGTAAATATGAAGTTTGGTGTATGTTAATGTTTAACTTATTAGTCTAATGATATGTTTATGTTCTTTAATCATTCTCTCTTAAAACCACCTTCATGGTGGACTTTTTATCTTTATTTAAATTAGTTTTTAAACCTGTGAGTGTTCTTGATTTTAATTTGTAAGACCGTAATACCCTTCTAATCAAACTTCTCTTGAAACTTGTACGTCTTTATACAAGCGGATTTTGATAAGCCAACACTTGGTTGACATTGATAAAACTCGTACGTCTTTATACGAACTTTGTTATGAAACCAAGAGTTGGTGAACTCATGTTGGGAACGATACGTCTTTTTACATGGTCCCATTTTTGCACCGCATCTCGGTGAACAAAGTCTAATCACTCTTTTAATAAAAATAAAGGTATTTAAGTTTGATGTCTTCAACCAACTCAGAGGTAGATCTTAAGCATATGAATGTATGGATCTATTAAAGAGTTGAGGGTAATGATGTCCCTGAATTGGAGTCTTACTATTTTATTTCTAAAGATCATAATTTGTGACCCAAATGTTGTGAGAATGAGGCTCTAGAGGTGTACCGTTCACACATTTGTATTAGTCATACCATCGGATTAGTTAACATAAAATTATCATATACCAAGCGGTTTCAAAGCCCAAAGCAATACTCGTTGTGATCTGATTATTCTCGAGCTATTTACTTTCCTGCTATTTTCTATTATGTTATTTACATTTCTTTTACATACTTCACGCACATTTTACATTTTATGTTATTTAATTTACCGTCATTTACTTTTCTGCTTCATAAGCACACAACACCCGCTCACTAATAAAACCGGCTAAACGATAACAAACATTGAGTATTGGAACTCGACCATGTCCATTGGTTCGATACTTGGTTCTTACCTAAACTATATTACGCTGCAATAAGTACACTTGCCTATTGTGTGTGTTTTTAAGTTTGAGTATTTATTATTTTATAAATTTAAAACTTGATCTCGTGAAACCTTTCTCTAAATATATTATTATATATTTATATATAAACAAACACAATCATCAAGTTTTTGGCACCGTTGCCGGGGACACGGTGATTTCAAGAAAGATTCGAGTTAACGGATTAACCTTTTTAACTTTAACAATTTCCATCTGTTTTTCTTTTTGCGTTTATTTCAGGTAGTGTATGATCAATAGCTCCACTACTGGTCTATATCAACCCTTAGCAGAGCCCGAAAAATTCTTTCACCGCCGATTACTTGAAAAACGTACCAAGAAAATGGCCGTAGAAAACCACACTATTTCCGACTTTGCAAGACCGTCACTTGAAGCCTTAGGGTCTAGTATCACAAGGGCGACAGTTGACGCGAACAAATTTGAGATCAAATCTCATGTCATTCATATGATCCAATCATCATGCACTTTCCATGGATTACCCGATGAAGACCCACATGCCCACATTGCAAATTTCCTCAAAATTTGTGACACTTTTAATCTGAACAGGGTTTTGAATGACGCTATTCGACTCCGAATGTTTCCTTTCTCTTTAATGGAATGAGCTAATGTAAGACCCCCAAACCGGGCATCCTACAGTTGGTTCTCATCACTAGGTATTCTCTTTAAAAGTACTCATTTTCTTATAGAAAAATAAAGCGGAAGTCTTTCTAAAAATAATAATCATCTCGTATACATATTATCATTAATAACTTTATCTCACGAATGTCTGCTCACCAATCCGAGTAGCACCGCTCCCAAGCCAAGATACGTCGACCGCGAAGCTCACCTACAAAACAATCTAACGTACACACAATGTCAGCAACGCCGAGTCAGTTCTAATAGTTTATTTAATAAGAAACCGTCTTGCCACAATGTCATTTATGTCAACCCTGGACATTTATGTCCTATATAAAATGGTTTGTCATTTAAGACATATGGATTTCCCTTGTTATCTTACAACATCCTATAAGAGTTCACCACCCCAGACTCAACCCACAATTATAACCCAGTAAGTCTCTCCGACATGGATCGAGCTTACTACCCTGATAACTCAAAATCTACCACATGTACTAACCATACTCTGGTTATCTCCACCAACCTCTAGACACCGACTTAACCAACCCTAACCAAGACTCTCCCCAGCCAACTAACACAACAGTTGTAAACACAATGTCCTTATCCTCACACAATGGTCACTCTAACTATACACACCACGTTAATATCATCTACACACCACATCAATGTTATCTCATACGCAAAATATAACTCAACACTTGTATGCAATTTAACACATATATAAGCACACAAACACATATCTCATCACTGCACCCTCGTCAGGGCGTTCATCACACCCCGAGCTCATCATTAACCTGCTCAGAATTGCCACTTTTGGTGACCTCCCGAAGGACTTCGTCTTTCACAATCTCGTTTGCCATTTCATAACGACAACGATGCAAACACAATACCCGCTGTGCCACAAGGACAATGACATAAAACACACAACATCAAGCACATAAGCCACAACAGTCTACTAGCATTTACATGACTCATTAACTACACCTGCACCCCGCACATAGCACTAGGATAATGTATCCTACACGTAATCATAAACGTTTAGCTTATATCCTGACTCACCCCGGCTAACTCATAACACAATACGCCACTATTATGGCAGCATACATACAAATACTATGTCTCGTTACCAAAGCACATACCATGTACGTGCACACCCTGCAACACCTCCTAGTTGTACCTGCACTACATGTAAACTTGTTCCCCGACTCACCCCTACTAGGTCATTATAAGATTTCCGACCACCATACCCACATTCAACCCACACATCCTATGGACAACACACAGTCCCTTAGCCCCATATTTGAATACTTAAATTCATAGAATCATCGGGTTAAACCCCGAAAGCTCGTTACACATTTAGTGTAATAAAACACATCTTGTAGGTATGTACAAGAGCCCTAAAACATCAAAGCATTTAAAAAGGGGATTAGAAACTCACTGATATAAAGATCTAACTCCTGCACAACAACAGTCTCCCCGCACGAAACCCGAACCTGTCACGTATGATCACATGGTCAGAGCACGTCGTAAACACATGTCAATTACGTAGCACAAAATATAAATGGTTCTAACATTCCTCTCATCCATACACCCCTTCATCTATGCAAAACCCTAGCTCCACATTCACAAGGATCAGGTCGTCCTTGATCCGTTTAGAACCCGCATGCATGCACATTCACGTGCTATGCAAAAACCTTAGTATCATAGGTCACACGTACACGAGCCACAACTCCCATGTGCGTCTACACCTTGCCATGCAAAGCCCTAGGCTCACAAAACCCTATCGGGTGTGTCTCGATTCTCTTCTCTCCCCGTCTACCACCGAGCTCCGCCATCATCTTCTTCATCTAGCCGCAACCCTAATCGGCATGCACCACCATGGCTCCACATTACCACCGTGTACCATTGTCGTCGCACCACCACAGCCACCGTCAAAATCCTCGTCGGCTCCCCGTCGTCCTCTCACCACTACACCACCTACGGCCACCACCAGCTGTTGCCATGAACCCCAATGTAGTCGTCACCACCTCTACCGAACACCATCACAGCTTCCCTCCGATCTCGTGGACGTTGCCGAGTCCAAATCCTAGCCGGCCACCATCTCGCGCCGCTACCTTGCACCTCCATGCTCGCCTTCTCCATCTCTCTCTTTACGGCAGTAAACCACAATCCTCCGTACTTCCTCCTCGCCGCCTCCTCCTACACCTGTAGCCACCACCATAGCCGGCCACCCCTCTCCCATCTCCTTCGATGTCAACCGTGACCATAGTCACAAAAACCTAATTAGGTTCTTGTGCCAACCGGAAACATGAAACAAAGAGAATAAGATTCGAAGTTACCTTAACGTGTGGTGAAGTCTCCTCCGCTTGACGCCGCCGTCCTCCTCCATCCAATTATTCCTCGCTGTCGGCTTTGGATTCTCCTTCGCTCTCCTTCCCTGCCGTATGCGCACCTAGGCCGATTCTGGCCTATGTTTTCTTGTTAAGTGTATTTAAACCTTTAAGGGTTTACACTCTAGTCCCCGTGTTTCGGTTTCGCGCGTATTGGTCTCAAACTGCTCCCTTTCGACGACTATCCGACTCTTTTTAGTAATTTAAACGTGTTGAGAACGACTACCCTAATGATTATCCTTATTTAAAAGATTTAGGTCCCTCACTAACCCCAAACCATCATCGTTTACAATTTCTGGGATGTTACAGCTAAGGCATGGCTGAATTTATCTTCCTACCAAGCTAATCACCACATAGGATGATCTAGCTCAAAATTTCCTTTCGAATACTTCCCGCCAGCAAAAACATCAAAATTGAGAAACAATGTTACCACTTTCGCCCAGGATGATGGTGAATCACTACATGAGGCATGGGAACGTTTCAATGACATGTTGAGGAAATGCCATCACCATGGGCCAGAAGTTTGGCTACAAGTATCATCATTCTACAATGGGTTGAGCAATCAAGCTCGTCAGACACACAACGCTACTGAAGGTGGCATTTTTGGAAATAAGAGACCACATGAAGCTTACAACCTAATTGAGGAAATAGCTATGAACAACTATCAATGGTATAATCTAAGAAGTAGTAGGGAGCCAGGCAAGGTGTTCACTCTATTGATACTATCACTTCACTTTCTGCTCAAGTAGACGCCCTCACCACTCGACTCGATCAAATAAGCAAAGGAAAGGTAAATGCTGAAACTACTGGAGAAAAAAAAGCACCACTGTTGATGTTGAGTAAGTTGAATTTATCGGAATCAATAGCCTGTAAAATAACCCCTACAGCAACCCTTACAATCCTGGATGGAGGAACCATCCGAATTTCAGCCGAAAGGATAACAACAATCAAGGACCATCTAGTTTGGGGAAACTACAATATTAGTGAAGACAACCTCAGAATTTTCAGCCTCGTCAACAATTTCATGGAACCAACAAGCCAAGTAATGGGTTAAGTCTAGAGGACGTGGTAACTAAGTTAATAACTATAACTGAAAGTCAAGCCCTCTTTGCGGATGCTCGTCACAAACAATACGACGAAAAGTTTAGTCTCCATGAAGCTGAATTTAGAACACATAAAGCAACTCTCCAATCCATTGAAATACAACTAGGGCAGATTGCAAAGCTCTTATCCGAAAGATAGCCAGGGTGTCTTCCAAGCAACACTGAACCTAATCCAAAAGCAAATGTTAGTGATATTACTCTCAGAAACAGTAAGGTTTATCCAGAATCGCAAATGCCAGAGGAAGAAGTTCAAATGCCACTACCAAAGGAGATATTCACTGGAATTCCACTTTGTCCACTTACCATAGAATCAACCACACAAGATTTGCTACCAAAAGAAACTTCTCAAACCACTCCAGTGAGCACTCCTGCTAAAACTTCAACAAAAACTACGGTGCGCGCTCTAGGGAATATGCCACCAACTGAAGGAACAAAGAGAACTTTCAAGCCACACATACCTTACCCAGGAATACTGGTGAAGCAAAGGACTGACGAACAATATGAGAAATTCAATAAGCTCCTAAGCCAAATTTATGTTAACTTACCTTTTCTGGATATAATACAACAAATGCCTAAGTATGGACGATACTTGAAGGATTTCCTCACTAACAAGAGAAACATGGAAGAAGCAATTAAAAGAACTAACGAATGTGTTGCTCTTGTTGAACGATGCCTTCCGAAAAAACTCTCTGATCCTAGAAAATTTTCTCTACCATGTTCTATCGGACCACTACCATTAACTTTTGCTCTCGCTGATTTGGGAGCAAGTGTGAATGTAATGCCTTACAATATGTTCAGGAAATTAAAAATTAGAAATCCGCAACATATCAAAGCAACCATCGAACTTGCTGATGGCACTATCAAATCTCCTATGAGGGTTGTCGAGACTTTACTGGTAAAAGTTGGCAAGTTTGTCTTCCTTGCCGACTTCATGGTTTTAGAAATGGGACTCAACTATTCTGTACCTTTAATTCTGGGTCGCCATTCTTAGCCACTACTAGAGCAGTCATCGACATGAATGAAGGTATCCTAAAACTTCGTGTTGGAAAAAATTCGGTAACCTATAACATAGGGGGTAACGAATGTTTATCTAATGATCCCTTTGAAATTTCACACTTCATCGACACTAATCTGGATTACCAACTGAAGAAAGCTAAAGAAATCAATCAAGGAAAGAAACCCGACCTTGGTAAGGACCTCAAAAACACTAACTGGATTGATAACTACTAGGACCCGCAACCGAAAGTAACAAGGAAAAGGACTTTCAAGGAAGGAATGGGAGATACGGGGGAGATCCGAAACCTCCACCTGAAAAAAGACTAATGAAGCACGTACGGGTTCGGCCAATGACCTTTAAATAAATGTGGCGCTTCCGGGAGGCAACTCGATGATCATGAATAAATTGAGAAGTTGGTGCATATGGTAGAATACATGGACCTCGGGTTTGGTTTTCCAAGCTTAAGTTTCTCGTACTTCCGCCTCCAGGTATGCCTTCTCGATACTAGGACCCTAGTAGCTTAACTACTATCTTTTATTTAGCGTTTTATGTTATTTGTGTGTCAAGTAGCATATCATCACCAAGTAGTCTCTCTATTTCTTTGAGGAGTTTTGCTCCACCTCTACAAGCTTGGGCGCCGACAAATTATCGTAAATCTTGGCGTAACATTAACGACAGCCACAAGCATTGGCCATAGGTTACATACCGAATTAACCGGGGGAGTACTAGTTTTTTTCCCTTAAAATTTCATGCATTTAATTTCATGCATTTAACTTCATGCATAACACTCCATTACATGCATTTGTACATTGAGGACAATGTACAACTTTAAGTGTGGGGGTGAGAAATTGAGATTCAGGACTGACTTGTTTCCTCAAAGCAGTAAAACTAAACTTGTGATTATTTACCCATTTGACTAAAACTTTATTTTCACCTAAACTTTGTTTTCTTTTAAAACCCTAAAAATTTTTGAAATTTTTTTGAAAAACCTTAAAAAGAATATTAACCTCTTTGAGTTCGCGCTTAAATAAAATAAAAGAAATAAATGGAAACATGGCAAGTAGAAATAAATGGATATTATGCATAACAAATCACGAAACTCTATCCCATTTGTTTTTTATGTGAGAATAATCTGAGCCTTTCACGAGCATTACTATCATATCTTGGCATGCTCTTTCGTTTGACATATTGAGTGTTTTCGATCGACTTTTATGCATAATTAGAACTTGTATGACTTATGCATATCAAGACCATGAACTAGTAATTGTGTGGAAATGATTGAGGCACCTAGGACTTTATTACCCTTTTACTATCCCTTAATTTGTCGTTCAATCAAATCCAAATACTAAAAATATCCTCCTAGATAGCCCTCTGAGCCTTAGCATTTTCTTTTCTACTACCCATTACCTACTTATCCCAAACCAACTTCCGTAAAACCGGTTATTGGCTAACTGTCTTTAAGATGGAGAATCATTAGTTTATCTTGTTTCGATATTTCAACTATGCAACCGTTAAGACAATTCGAAAAGAATCTGACTCACTCAAGAAATTGGAATATACAAAAGGAAGTGGATATATTAGGAAGAAACAACGGAACTATCTATGATCGATGTCGTTAGGTCGGTCAAAAACAATCCTTAAACACTTAACTAGTAAGGGTAAGAAGAGTATCGTATCCACGAGGAATCAGTGGTTAGTGAAATTGCTTAGTTTGATAATTAGAATGAAAACACAGATCAAATAAAAATGCAACCTCCTCCAAACTTCAGATTCTAGGTTTATGCAAAACTCAGTTATTTAATTGGACATCACATAGACATAGTGTTAGAAAATTAGTTAAAATAGTAATTGAAGACAGACTGTTGTCAGCAACCTATACAACCAGTTCCGTCACAAACCAGTATAATTCAATCACCCAATTTATGAATGCCAAGTTGCCCCCTTTAGTCACCCAACCCTGCTACTAGGTTTTGTCATCAACCGAACAAGATCGTAAAGCAAGCAAACTCAAAGCACTCAAATAAATTGTTTTAAATAACTAATACATCAATCTACTCAGTTATTGTCAGAAACTAAATAGATCCAAAAACATAAATAAACTGAATAAAAACATGAAACCTATATGAACCATCCGCCTAGAGGAACCACAAGTGAATTACTCGCTCATGGTGATGGAGATCATCTTCAATCTTCAAGTGGATGTTAGAATCATCCAAAATCGCCCTAGGAGTGTGTAGCAAAAGATGGATCCAATTTTTGGGGAAGAAACCCCCAATTAAACACCAAAATCGGCTGTTTCCCGAAAATTCGCGTCCAGAAAACGTAACCAGCGTAAGCTTACGCTGGTATGGCGTAAGCTTACGCCGCAACGCTGAAGCATGCTGTGAATAAACTGGTTAGGCGTAGGCCTACGCTGGTCGGCATAAGCTTACGCTGCATGGCGTAGGCTTATGCTGGATCCTGGGTTTCTGCCCCGTTTCTTCCGTCTTCCATCCAACTCTTGCATATCTCGCATAATATCTTCTAAAATCATACATTAAGCTTCCAACACCTGCACATGCACATCTACACAAAACTTTTGTATTCCACATGTTAATTTACATAAATATAACATGTTACACCCTTTAATGCATAAAACTTTGGTCGCTTATCACATCCCCGCACTTACTCTTTTGCGTCCCGAAAAAGAATTATGCAATGGAATCATAATTGAAACATGCTCTCATAGTCTTAAACAATTAAAACATAATCACGCATTGACTGTAACAATTGGTATTTCTATCCGACTAAACCCAACCACCGATCTATTGAGCCCCCAATTCTGTGATCTACTATCCTATTTATTACCAAGCAACAGTTTCTCTATGGGTCTCACATTCAGGAAGCTACAACTTAGTCTAATCCCATCTCAAAGTCATGTTTAGGCACGGGTTAAACCTTATAGATTTCCCACCACTATAAACACTAATTTACGAGTTTTTGAAAATTATGGGATTATGGATCGATGGATGCATGTTTTTGAGCTTTTATTATTATTTTATGAATGAACCTAACCCAGTGGTGTTTCAATCACGCTGGAACACGATATATGACACGTTGGCTGCAGTTCTTAAGCCATGAAGTACATAAGCTTCGGAGCATGGGTGTATCCTTCAAGTCACCATACCGAAGGGAAACACGTACTCCTAACTTAGTCATCCAATATTGATCACTTAAGTCCCGCCCATGGGTGTATCCTTCAAGTCACCATCCCGAAGGGAAACACGTAGGCTGAACTCAGGCTCTCAATTTTGTTTAATTAAGCTCATGCAAGATGGATTATGGATTGCGGGCGTCACCAATTTTTGGATTTATTTTCATAAAAAGAAAGTGGTGTGCCAAGTAATTTTAAAAACTTATAAATTTTTTGCTTATAGTGGTACCTATCACCCTATGATGACAGTTTCAACCTTGCCGAAGCCCCTAAGATAAGAACCCACAAGACATCCTGAATTAATTGTCAATTAACCCTAGATACAATATCAGGATATTTAAGCTCTTTAGATCGGTTGGGCCTACCAAAACATTACAAATCAAACGCGTTTTCTATTTATTATTCAATTTAATCACACAAGCATAGTTTCCAATTATATCTATCATTTTCCATTTAGTTACAAAAATTCTGATCCAAGGACATTTTTGAAAATTTTTAAGTTTTTATGGATTTTTCAATTTTTATATATATATATTTTTTTTCTATACAAACTTAGTCTCCCATCCCCACACTTAAACTCTACATTGCCCCCAATGTTGGATGAGAGACGATGAAAATAAATATGCAAAAATAGAACTATATACAGAATTGGAAAGTACTTAGCTGGTTTCAAGCTGTTACTGTCTTCAATCCAAACTCATACGATCGTATAGCATTTTCTTCGTGATCGCCATCAAAATCTGCTATTGGGTTGCCTTTTACATGAAAATCAAACTCGAACCATCACCACCCGAATGGAGACTGAGTACGGGTGGATCAATCCAAACCTGGAAAAATTAAACTCGAGACAAACCCAAAAGCATCAAACTGACTCAATGTATAACAACATATAACTGACTCGATAAAAACCAAAAAACACACACCTCTAAAACTCTACAAACGGGCTAGCATTCATTTGAAAACACGCACACTCACTTGAAAACCCATGAAAATTCCCCACACTTGGCCGGCTCACACACAAAACAAAGAAATAATTTCCTAACTCACTTTCGTAGGAATCACGGATACATTTAGCACATACATCAAGCCATTTAAACCACTCGGTAGCCCGAGTGGACGAGTTTAGTCTCGTAAGGGTTTCTATTGAACACACCCGCAAAGTTCATTTAACTAGACAAGAAATTAAAGCATACCTTAGGCTACCTCCTAAGAGTGCTAAGTTTAACGTCTTCAGCCAGACGCAGTGTACCTTAGTTAGGTCATGGTGGTCGGGTGAGATGCTTGCAGTCCTCCTTCCCCACACTTAAATTCCTCTCATCATCCAATTTTCTCCAAGCCTTCATAAACAGAGAAAAGAGTTCTTGATCTACATCATGAACTCGCGGTTTCTTCCCTTTCCGCCTTCTCTTTCTGACCCTCTTCTTCCCATTGTCTGGAGTCTCACCATTCTTCATCTCAGCTGACCTGTCAAACACAACACAAGCATTCTCGACTGTGTGATTCACCTTTTCAGGTGATCCACACCTGTTAGCTTTCGGGTTTGGCAAGTTTGGAAATATTTTAAGACTCATTTTCTGATCCCCAAACCTCATCCTTATCATTCCCTCAGCACAGTTAATATTTGCCTGAGCAGTGACCAAGAACGGTCTACCCAAAATGATAGTTGGTTCTGTGTTCTTCACACAATCCAACACCAAGAAATCCGCTGGGTAATAAAACTCTCCTACTTTCACAATCACATCCTTTACAATCCCCCGAGAATGTGCGGGAGTCTGATCAGCCAACACCACGGTGGTGTTAACTCTCTGTAATGAACCAAATTCATGCTGATCATACAGACTCCTTGGAATTATGCTCACAGATGCTCCAAGATCCAGTAATGCTCTATTCAATGTAATTTCACCTATTTGAATTGAAATAATAGGTGCCCCTGGATCTTGGAGTTTCGGGGGAAGGGTACCCTTAAACACGGCATTCACGCTGACACTCAATTTTACTTGCTCGGGACATTTGTGCCATCATTTTCGGGTACTCAAACCGTTTAGACATTCAACATTATTAGGATCTTGTTTAAGCGTATTTAAAAATAATGAGTTAATTTTACGCTTCTCAAACTTTTCCCATCGTTTATCCTGTGTTGGATCTTTTTCTTTTAAAAACGGTTTGATTAGAGTATCTGGAAAGGGATTTTTACAGGTTTATTCACATTTTCAGTTTTCAAATTATTCTGTGAAATAAAATCCTGATTAGGGTCGGCCTCAGATTCACTATGCTCCACCACTCTTTCTACAAACGGTGGTGGAGTCTGTTCACGAGCAGGATATTCAAATGAAGAATGGAAACTTACATCATTGAGGTGTGCACTGGTTGTGGTTTCAGAACAGGAGGACTGATGTGAACAGCGAGGCTTACCTACTTCCTTGATGAGTGACCCGACAATCCCAGTTAGGTTGGCAACTAGATCTACCAAAGCTTGATGAGCTTTGTCCTGGTTCTCCTTTTGCTACACACTCCTAGGGCGATTTTGGATGATTCTAACATCCATTTGAGGATTGAAGATGATCTCCATCACCATGAGCGAGTAATTCACTTGTGGCTTCCTCTAGGCGGATGGTTCATATAGGTTTCATGTTTTTATTCAGTTTATTTATGTTTTTGGATCTATTTAGTTTCTGACAATAACTGAGTAGATTGATGTATTAGTTATTTTAAATAATTTATTTGAGTGCCTTGAGTTTGCTTGCTTTACGATCTTGTTCGGTTGATGACAAAACCTAGTAGCAGGGTTGGGTGACTAAAGGGGGCAACTTGGCATTCATAAATTGGGTGATTGAATTATACTGGTTTGTGACGGAACTGGTTGTATAGGTTGCTGACAACAGTCTGTCTTCAATTACTATTTTAACTAATTTTCCAACACTATGTCTATGTGGTGTCCAATTAAATAACTGAGTTTTGCATAAACCTAGAATCTGAAGTTTGGAGGAGGTTGCATTTTTATTTGATCTGTGTTTTCATTCTAATTATCAAACTAAGCAATTTCAATAACCACTGATTCCTCGTGGATACGATACTCTTCTTACCCTTACTAGTTAAGTGTTTAATGATTGTTTTTGACCGACCTAACGACATCGATCAAAATGAATTTTTATATATATATATATTTTTTTCAATACAAACTTAGTCTCCCATCCCCACACTTAAACTCTACATTGCCCCCAATGTAGGATGAGAGACGATGAAAATAAATATGCAAAAATAAAACTATATACAGAATTGGAAAGTACTTAGCTGGTTTCAAGCTGTAACTGTCTTCAATCCAAACTCATATGATCGTATAGCATTTTCTTCACGATCGCCATCAAAATCTGCTATTGGATTGCCTTTTAAATGAAAATCAAACTCGAACCATCACCACCCGAATGGAGACTGAGTACGGGTGGATCAATCCAAACCTGGAAAAATTAAACTCGAGACAAACCCAAAAGCATCAAACTAACTCAATGTATAACAACATAAAATTGACTCGATAAAAACCAAAAAACACACACCTCTAAAACTCTACAAACGGGCTAGCATTCATTTGAAAACACGCACACTCACTTGAAAACCCATGAAAATTCCCCACACTTAAACTCGAGACAAACCCAAAAGCATCAAACTAACTCAATGTATAACAACATAAAATTGACTCGATAAAAACCAAAAAACACACACCTCTAAAACTCTACAAACGGGCTAGCATTCATTTGAAAACACGCACACTCACTTGAAAACCCATGAAAATTCCCCACACTTGGCCGGCTCACACACAAAACAAAGAAATAATTTCCTAACTCACTTTCGTAGGAATCACGGATGCATTTAGCACATACATCAAGCCATTTAAACCACTCGGTAGCCCGAGTGGACGAGTTTAGTCTCGTAAGGGTTTCTATTGAACACACCCGCAAAGTTCATTTAACTAAACAAGAAATTAAAACATACCTTAGGCTACCTCCTAAGAGTGCTAAGTTTAACGTCTTCAGCCAGACGCAGTGTACCTTAGTTAGGTCATGGTGGTCGGGTGGGATGCTTGCAGTCCTCCTTCCCCATACTTAAATTCCTCTCATTATCCAATTTTCTCCAAGCCTTCATAAACAGAGAAAAGAGTTCTTGATCTACATCATGAACTAGCGGTTTCTTCCCTTTCCGCCTTCTCTTTCTGACCCTCTTGTTCCCATTGTCTGGAGTCTCACCATTCTTCATCTCAGCTGACCTGTCAAACACAACACAAGCATTCTCGACTGTGTGATTCACCTTTTCAGGTGATCCACACCTGTTAGCTTTCGGGTTTGGCAAGTTTGGAAATATTTTAAGACTCATTTTCTGATCCCCAAACCTCATCCTTATCATTCCCTCAGCACAGTTAATATTTGCCTGAGCAGTGGCCAAGAACGGTCTACCCAAAATGATAGTTGGTTCTGTGTTCTTCACACAATCCAACACCAAGAAATCCACTGGGTAATAAAACTCTCCTACTTTCACAATCACATCCTTTACAATCCCCCGAGAATGTGCGGGAGTCTGATCAGCCAACACCACGGTGGTGTTAACTCTCTGTAATGAACCAAATTCATGCTGATCATACAGACTCCTTGGAATTATGCTCACAGATGCTCCAAGATCCAGTAATGCTCTATTCAATGTAATTTCACCTATTTGAATTGAAATAATAGGTGCCCCTGGATCTTGGAGTTTCGGGGGAAGGGTACCCTTAAACACGGCATTCACACTGACACTCAATTTTACTTGCTCGGGACATTTGTGCCATCATTTTCGGGTACTCAAACCGTTTAGACATTCAACATTATTAGGATCTTGTTTAAGCGTATTTAAAAATAATGAGTTAATTTTACGCTTCTCAAACTTTTCCCATCGTTCATCCTGTGTTGGATCTTTTTCTTTTAAAAACGGTTTGATTAGAGCATCTGGAAATGGGATTTTTACAGGTTTATTCACATTTTCAGTTTTCAAATTATTCTGTGAAATAAAATCCTGATTAGGGTCGGCCTCAGATTCACTATGCTCCACCACTCTTTCTACAAACGGTGGTGGAGTCTGTTCACGAGCAGGATATTCAAATGAAGAATGGAAACTTACATCATTGAGGTGTGCACTGGTTGTGGTTTCAGAACAGGAGGACTGATGTGAACAGCGAGGCTTACCTACTTCCTTGATGAGTGACCCGACAATCCCAGTTAGGTTGGCAACTAGATCTACCAAAGCTTGATGAGCTTTGTCCTGGTTCTCCTTTTGCTACACACTCCTAGGGCGATTTTGGATGATTCTAACATCTATTTGAAGATTGAAGATGATCTCCATCACCATGAGCGAGTAATTCACTTGTGGCTTCCTCTAGGCGGATGGTTCATATAGGTTTCATGTTTTTATTCAGTTTATTTATGTTTTTGGATCTATTTAGTTTCTGACAATAACTGAGTAGATTGATGTATTAGTTATTTTAAACAATTTATTTGAGTGCTTTGAGTTTGCTTGCTTTACGATCTTGTTCGGTTGATGACAAAACCTAGTAGCAGGGTTGGGTGACTAAAGGGGGCAACTTGGCATTCATAAATTGGGTGATTGAATTATACTGGTTTGTGACGGAACTGGTTGTATAGGTTGCTGACAACAGTCTGTCTTCAATTACTATTTTAACTAATTTTCCAACACTATGTCTATGTGGTGTCCAATTAAATAACTGAGTTTTGCATAAACCTAGAATCTGAAGTTTGGAGGAGGTTGCATTTTTATTTGATCTGTGTTTTCATTCTAATTATCAAACTAAGCAATTTCAATAACCACTGATTCCTCGTGGATACGATACTCTTCTTACCCTTACTAGTTAAGTGTTTAAGGATTGTTTTTGACCGACCTAACGACATCGATCAAAATGAATTTTTATATATATATATTTGTTTTCAATACAAACTTAGTCTCCCATCCCCACACTTAAACTCTACATTGCCCCCAATGTAGGATGAGAGACGATGAAAATAAATATGCAAAAATAAAACTATATACAGAATTGGAAAGTACTTAGCTGGTTGCAAGCTTTAACTGTCTTCAATCCAAACTCATACGATCGTATAGCATTTTCTTCGCGATCGCCATCAAAATCTGCTATTGGGTTGCCTTTTACATGAAAATCAAACTCGAACCATCACCACCCGAATGGAGACTGAGTACGGGTGGATCAATCTAAACCTGGAAAAATTAAACTCGAGACAAACCCAAAAGTATCAAACTAACTCAATGTATAACAACATAAAATTGACTCGATAAAAACCAAAAAACACACACCTCTAAAACTTTACAAACGGGCTAGCATTCATTTGAAAACACGCACACTCACTTGAAAACCCATGAAAATTCCCCACACTTGGCCGGCTCACACACAAAACAAAGAAATAATTTCCTAACTCACTTTCGTAGGAATCACGGATACATTTAGCACATACATCAAGCCATTTAAACCACTCGGTAGCCCGAGTGGACGAGTTTAGTCTCGTAAGGGTTTCTATTGAACACACCCGCAAAGTTCATTTAACTAGACAAGAAATTAAAACATTCCTTAGGCTACCTCCTAAGAGTGCTAAGTTTAACGTCTTCAGCCAGACGCAGTGTACCTTAGTTAGGTCATGGTGGTCGGGTGGGATGCTTGTAGTCCTCCTTCCCCATACTTAAATTCCTCTCATTATCCAATTTTCTCCAAGCCTTCATAAACAGAGAAAAGAGTTCTTGATCTACATCATGAACTAGCGATTTCTTCCCTTTCCGCCTTCTCTTTCTGACCCTCTTCTTCCCATTGTCTGGAGTCTCACCATTCTTCATCTCAGCTGACCTGTCAAACACAACACAAGCATTCTCGACTGTGTGATTCACCTTTTCAGGTGATCCACACCTGTTAGCTTTCGGGTTTGGCAAGTTTGGAAATATTTTAAGACTCATTTTCTGATCCCCAAACCTCATCCTTATCATTCCCTCAGCACAGTTAATATTTGCCTGAGCAGTGGCCAAGAACGGTCTACCCAAAATGATAGTTGGTTCTGTGTTCTTCACACAATCCAACACCAAGAAATCCGCTGGGTAATAAAACTCTCCTACTTTCACAATCACATCCTTTACAATCCCCCGAGAATGTACGGGAGTCTGATCAGCCAACACCACGGTGGTGTTAACTCTCTGTAATGGACCAAATTCATGCTGATCATACAGACTCCTTGGAATTATGCTCACAGATGCTCCAAGATCCAGTAATGCTTTATTCAATGTAATTTCACCTATTTGAATTGAAATAATAGGTGCCCCTGGATCTTGGAGTTTCGGGGGAAGGGTACACTTAAACACGGCATTCACACTGACACTCAATTTTACTTGCTCGGGACATTTGTGCCATCGTTTTCGGGTACTCAAACCGTTTAGACATTCAACATTATTAGGATCTTGTTTAAGCGTATTTAAAAATAATGAGTTAATTTTACGCTTCTCAAACTTTTCCCATCGTTCATCATGTGTTGAATCTTTTTCTTTTAAAAACGGTTTGATTAGAGCATCTGGAAATGGGATTTTTACAGGTTTATTCACATTTTCAGTTTTCAAATTATTCTGTTAAATAAAATCCTGATTAGGGTCGGCCTCAGATTCACTATGCTCCACCACTCTTTCTACAAATGGTGGTGGAGTCTGTTCACGAGCAGGATATTCAAATGAAGAATGGAAACTTACATCATTGAGGTGTGCACTGGTTGTGGTTTCAGAACAGGAGGACTGATGTGAACAGCAAGGCTTACCTACTTCCTTGATGAGTGACCCGACAATCCCAGTTAGGTTGGCAACTAGATCTACCAAAGCTTGATGAGCTTTGTCCTGGTTCTCCTGTTGCTGCACCACTGGTTGTATCATCTTGGCCATCTCCTTCATGTTTGACTGGATGGCATCCAGTTCAGAATGATAGTTGTTTTGATCAGGTGGCCTGCTTGGGTGGTAGTCTTTGTTGTAATCGTCCTGATAGTTTGGGTACTCAGGACCACCACCATATTGATTGTATCTTGGGCAATCTTGTGCCCAGTGGCCAGTGATGCCACAGTTGTTGCATGGTTCATAGTAGTCTTGGTCACCATAATAATTATTGTCCATGTCAACTTGCACACGTAGCACAACCGAGTAGCTCTGAACAAAGAAATAAACAAAATAAACAAAAAATAAAAATAGAAGTAAAGAAAATCTTTTTGGGTGTTTGATAAGAATTAAAATCAACTAAAGACAAAAACTAAAGCAATAGAACTAAGCGCAACGATTCCCCGACAACGGCGCCATTTTGATCGATGTCGTTAGGTCGGTCAAAAACAATTCTTAAACACTTAACTAGTAAGGGTATGAAGAGTATCGCATCCACGAGGAATCAATGGTTAGTGAAATTGCTTAGTTTGATAATTAGAATGAAAACACAGATCAAATAAAAATGCAACCTCCTCCAAACTTCAGATTCTAGGTTTATGCAAAACTCAGTTATTTAATTGGACACCACATAGATATAGTGTTGGAAAATTAGTTAAAATAGTAATTGAAGACAGACTGTTGTCAGCAACCTATACAACCAGTTCCGTCACAAACCAGTATAATTCAATCACCCAATTTATGAATGCCAAGTTGCCCCCTTTAGTCACCCAACCCTGCTACTAGGTTTTGTCATCAACCGAACAAGATCGTAAAGCAAGCAAACTCAAAGCACTCAAATAAATTGTTTAAAATAACTAATACATCAATCTACTCAGTTATTGTCAGAAACTAAATAGATCCAAAAACATAAATAAACTGAATAAAAACATGAAACCTATATGAACCATCCGCCTAGAGGAAGCCACAAGTGAATTACTCGCTCATGATGATGGAGATCATCTTCAATCTTCAAGTGGATGTTAGAATCATCCAAAATCGCCCTAGGAGTGTGTAGCAAAAGATGGATCCAATTTTTGGGGAAGAAACCCCCAATTAAACACCAAAATCGGCTGTTTCCCGAAAATTCGCGTCCAGAAAACGTAACCAGCGTAAGCTTACGCTGGTATGGCGTAAGCTTACGCCGCAACGCTGAAGCATGCTGTGAATAAACTGGTTAGGCGTAGGCCTACGCTGGTCGGCGTAAGCTTACGCTGCATGGCGTAGGCTTACGCTATTTGGCGTAGGCTTACGCTGGATCCTGGGTTTCTGCCCCGTTTCTTCCGTCTTCCATCCAACTCTTGCATATCTCACATAATATCTTCTAAAATCATACATTAAGCTTCCAACACCTGCACATGCACATCTACACAAAACTTTTGTATTCCACATGTTAATTTACATAAATATAACATGTTACACCCTTTAATGCATAAAACTTTGGTCGCTTATCAATCTACAAGGAAGATATTAAAAAATATTTCAAGGAAATTGAGGAAGTGGAATTATTGAAGAATCAGTCGTGATGTTCTTTAAAAAAAAGAGAGAGAGAAGTTGGTCTTTTACGGTGAGACGTTAAAGAGCTGGAATGCATTCTTTTGATTTTCATTTGCTTTCTTGTATTCATTACGCAAAGCCGGGATTATCGCCCGAACTCATAGAAAAAGTGTTTGAAGCAACATTCGATGTAAGAAAATGGTGGCACAAGAAAAAACAATGACCACCATTCTGCGGCTTGTCAAAAAGCGCCGCCGAAAGAAGAGCCAAGCGATATGGAAAATCTGTAAAATGTGGCGACTGGAGCCATGAAGGAAAGTGCAACAAGAATCAAACTTATTCCCAACATGAGTATACACATATGATCAAAGCGGGTACTATTAGGTTAAAAGCCGAAAGATCCATACGGAAAGGCAGTAATGTATTACGCAGTGGAGGGAGAGTTGAATATGATAAGATGTATCGGTCTTGACAATCTGACCATAAACGAGCCCTCAGATTAATCATACTCTCATTATATGAGTACTGTAGAGGGAGCCGCTAGTATTTTCCAATTATCTTAAGCCAAGAAGCCTTAGCCGTGTGTCCTACGTTAGCTACAACCCCTTTAAAACTTTTAAAAAACCCAAAAAGATTTTCATCTTCACCCTTTATCTTCTCTTTTTCTTTTTAGCCACATTACAACCCCTTTTAAGCCCTCTTGATTCATGCATATTACTTAGTTAGTTGGTGGAGACTTGATTTGCATACAAGCTTATGACCATTGCATAACTCGAATCGAACTTGAGTGTTCTGCTTAACTTACATTATCCATCTAAGTGTGGGGTATTATGATATGTCCTAAATTATACATGTTTTGCATGCATAATAATCCCTATATTATGGTACTAATTGAATAAAAATATTGCAATTGATACTTAAATCGCTCATGTTTTATAATTGCAGGTTAAACAACATCCCGAGAGAAAAAGAGCGAAAACGAGCTAAAATCATCAAGAAATCAAGCTCTCTCTTGAGATAGGAAGGAACACCCAAGCTTTGACCCCCCAAGAAGTCAACACTGGTCAACATAAGTCAACTATTAGCAAAATACAAAAGGAGGAAGCAAAAACAGGGATGCACAGTCGCGCATCCCATTGCACGGCCGTGCATGGCCCTTCCGTGTGTCCCAAGATGCTCTCATACCCTGCCATCTGCACATGTGTACTTCTGGGTGTTTGCACGATCGTGCATTGCCCATTTTGGGGCCTATATGTGACAATCCGATTTTTCAAGTTAACTCCGTTAGCAATTCCGTTAAGTTTTCTGTTAAAAACTTAACCTCGTTAACTAAATCCAGTTAAATCTTAACTTATTTAACAAAATCTAAACTTCAGGGACTATTTCTGCCTTTATTCAATTCTAAGTGCATGAAACTTGAGGGACTGATCTTGTAAATAACCCAATTTCAATTCTGTTGACTTTGGAAAGTCAAAATTTAAGGTTTTTGTTCTTGTTGACTTTTGAAAGTCAAATTCGCAACTTTGGTTTCAAATTCAATCTCTTTAATCGATTTTTGTTTGATTCTGTAACGGATGTCGAACGTTCACGACACTAACAGTCGTAACCACTAAATTAATCCCAAATTATTGTCGAATTAAACCGAATGATGGCCATTAAAGCCGTAACCGTCGACGTTCACCAATTATTCATCAAATCGAACGAGTTCTTGTGTTACTTTCATAATTTGGGTATACGCACACCTTATTCGCTACTGTTAGAAGTAATCCCACGCCTCAATTCCATCGGAGTAACAGCAGGAGTCGCCGGAGACCCAAACGTGCACCGTCGGATTTCGTTTTAGTCAGGAACCTTCAATCCATCACGTATTTTGGTAAATTCTTGCACCCTCAGTGTCGTTTTTATCCTTAGATCGAAAGCCCTATGATTATGGGGGCTTATATCACCGATTCGATCATGAACTCGATTCTAGGGTTCCTCTTAAACCGATTTGATCGAACTCTATCTTAGACCAGATTCCAATTCAATTAAACTACATCATTAGACTCGTAATAACCTATCTAATAAAAGCCCCATGGTAATTGAATCAAACAGCACCCAATTTTACAAGATCCGGAATCTAGGGTTCTTCATAAAATCGATTTGGGGGTTTTGACCCTAAACCCAACTTTAATCAAATTAAATCCTATGATCAGTTTCGCCATCTTACATTCATTGAAAGCCCTATGCTTAATGTATCAATTATCATCGAATTAAACTCTATCCGAATCCTAGGGTTTGTTCAAAATCGATTTGGGGGTTTTGATTTTTGACACAGTCTCAGTACAATTAAACTACATGGGTAGTTTCGCAACACTTAAACCAGTAAAAGCCCTATGATTCCAGGAAGATTTAATATACAAATCGATCAAATTGATCTTGAGTTCTTGTTCTAGGGTTCGACCCTCAAAAATGTAATTAAACGATTTAAAACCTTTTGATTTTGCAATTAATCATCACCACAAGTTCGTAGGAATCTACTAAACAAAACCCCCATACCAGTTTGGGCAATCGCGATCGAATCTAGCGGATTTGGGATAGAGTCAATCGCGACTAGATATGGGGCAAGGACTCTCGGGAATTCTTGATTAAAACCAGTGGGATCCGGATACATGTTACGATTCCCTAGCGGGCTTAGTGGTTAAGTCATTCGACTGTGGGGAGGAGAGACCCGGGTTTGAGTCTCTCCACCCGTTTTTCTGTTAAAAGATTTTTAAACAATTGTTTTTAAAATAAAAATCATTCCCTACATTATTATAATATCATATTAAAGTGTTTTAGCCTGGGAAACCACCCGTGGGCTCGGGTTAGATTTTATAACTCATTTTAGTATAAATTCTCACTTTTAAAATAATATGTTTATATTATTTTCAAACCGCGACTTCGAACAAAATAATATATTTATATTATTTTTAACCCGTGACTTCTAGTATAAAATAATATATATTTTATATTATTTTGCCTCGTTTATTTACCTCGTGTAACGTTTTAAACTATTTAATAATATAAAATGTTATATTATTTACACATGCCTATTTACTAGAGTAAAAATAATATATTATTATTTTTGCCACATAAATAGTTATCGTACTAACTATGCAAGTCTAAAAATAATATAATAATATTATTTTCCTAGACTTCTAATTAATGACGAAAAACGCTCGATTGTAATTACTATATATTATTTGTCATTCATCGTGAAATGTATTTATCCTAATTAAGAATTCTTATTTCCGTGGACACGTTCGTCTACTCTTGATCATTAGAACGTTTCTTTAGGACGTTCAATCTTCTGCGTTGTCGTCGCATATTCCCATTAAGTCCCTAACTGTTATGTTGTAATGCTAGGACATTTGTGAGCCGTGTCAGGCTACCGCTTGAATTTTAATCTCGTACTTGTGTGATTACTACCTTCGCAATCAGGTGAGTTTCACGGCCCTTTTTACTTGTTTCACTATTGGGGGAGAAACATGCTTACACACAAACATATTTTACTTGTTTTCTTGTTGAGGAGAAACAAACATGAACACCAACTATCATACTTTTACTTGTTTTCCCCGTGGGGGAGAAACAGGTACGCAGACAAACATTATTTTACATGTTTTTCCCGTTGGGGGAGAAAACATGACACAACTATTTTAGATTATTGTAATTCATATGTTATTACTGTTGAGGCTAAGCGTGACACACTATCACAGAAAGTCCTCATCATACATCGAACCGTTAATATGGATCTTAGCGAGGTAATATTTAGTAGTACTACTAGGTTTGACAAGCCCCACCCGCGTTAGTCGCGCTAACTCGATTGGAGGTCGAACGGATGAAATGTTAGCCTACTCACATTTGCCAGAGTTGATAGACCTGGCAGGAGGCAAATACACAAACAGTCAGCTTCGGTTGCGAGTGCTTTAGTAAGACATGAACATAGGCTAGCTACCTATAGATATGCATATTGAATGTACATAATCTGACAAACACTCTCTTATTGCAAACTTGAAACCTGTGAACTCACCAACCTTGTGTTGACACTTTTTCTTACATGTTTCTCAGGTCGCTAAGGCACAGGTTGCACACTTAGGATATGCATGGAGTCCTATTGTCATATCATCCCTTTCAAACAGTTGAAACAGTTTACTTATTTACAATGATTAACGCCTATTGCATGTAATTACTTTTGATTTTATATTAACGTTTACGCTTCCGCATTAACTCTGAACTTTTATGTTTTGACATTTCAAGTCCCATATAGTGTCGTTTGATGTAACTAATGACTGAGATCCTGGTGTGTCACCTTCCAAACGGTAAAACTCTATAAGTTGAAATTGGGGGTGTGACAGATTGGTATCAGAGCCATTGGTTATAGAGAACTAGGACTGCATACTAGACTATAACCTCACACATTAGTTACACGGCACAGACACTCATACCTGATAGATATAGCACCTATACATAACTTGTAGTGCAGGCATGTAACACCATCCGTATCACCCTCAATTGGCGAGGGGCACATCATTTGCATTGCATCATCATTCCCAGTGGCGACACTCAGGGAATCACCAGGACATCATCCACTCCCGTCCGAGGGCAGCAAGACGGAGCCTTCGGAGGAGTCACTTACATCACCATCACCTGTTGAGTATGGTGGGCTTTCTCATGTCCATGTTATGGACGACACTCAGCACTAGCACATATCTCTTTGGGAGTTGGGATCGTCGGAGGGGAGTCCCTACTGTACCCACTAGCAACAATACGCCAAGTGAAGGCAGACCGTTGCACGCATTATTGTAGAATCCATTGACATGTAGATGTCATCACTTTCCCGAGCCATGGGCTCGCGTCTTTGGTCGATACTCTGTTGAGAATAGATTGACCACAAATTTTAGAACGCATTGCTCAATGCATACTCAAACCCTATTCTGACTCAGTGGGAAGAACAACTACTTTCCTTCTTCCAGTAACACATTCATGAACTAGTTTCGCTCATCGAAGCAGTATTTCATGTACATGTTTGTTTCGTGTACATGTTCCCATCTACAATCCACTGGATTAGACTCTTGTATTATGTTCCAACTCGAGTGAATACTTGGATCAAACAATTTCTGACTACTCATCCTGATATGAGTCCTAGTTGATCAACTTATGATTGATGACTAAGCTTCTCAATGACTTATCATATCTGACAACACTCTATACTCATCAATACATGCTAAAGGACATTATGACACAGGACAAGGAGAACTAGGGTGAGAATGCAAAGCAAATTATCATTACGGGTGCACACGTAATAGTAATTTGAGGTGCATGTAAGTCCTGGTGGAACCTAGTGTGTGGATGAATGGTCCTAATCAGTGATTTACAGACTTAAGTTTCCACTGTCTGTAGAGACTCTCATAACCCACTCAACGACTAGTTGGTATCGTGAAACCTGTTCAACAATTGATAGACGCGACTATCAGGTTGAAAATATTTACAGACACACTGAGCTATTATCAAGGGAAACCATCAACGTTATTTTCACTCATGTAAGAGTCTTAGTGATCTTACGACTCCCATTCAAACTTAATCAATGGAATCACCTAGAGTGAAACTCTAGTAGAACCTCAGAGTAAAACCACCGACTCCAACTAGGTACACAGAAATTGAGGAATTTTTTTTCTATGCTAACACGTTATTCCTTACACTCCAACAATAGATCCCATTTGAACTAGTTACCTCATCATGTGACTAATCCCTAGTCTAACTTCGAATTTTACTCCAGCATATTCAATCCTGTAAACGGATTTCTTCCTTCATGAAATGATCCCGTTGATCCAATGACATTAGGAAACGAAAATTTAACCTAACCAACCATCAGTTGAACGCAACTACTTAAACATACACCCTACCTCTTATGCTACTGGAATCTATATCTCATTAGACTTTTCTTCCTTACATGTGAACCTCTTCCCTTAGCCTATGCATTGGCTGACACTTGTCTTATAAGCGTGGGTCTCACTAGAAGTCTCAGCACGATTTCACAAATTCCATATTAATGTGTCGTGCTCTAACTCTATTAAAAGCCATGTATACTATTGAGATAGCAGACTGTAATATCCCGCATCGGTTGAGGGGAGAACGATACGTTCCTTATTAGGATGTGGATACCTTCTCTATTAAGACGCGTTTTGCCTGGGCGAGCAACTCGTCGGGTAAAAACAAAACCGTGAGTTCCTGGATTAGCAACCCATCAGGGGGGGGGAAGCGGACAATATCTTGGTACGGTTTGCTTGGGATGTTACACAGACGCTCAGAAAATTGAAACAACTCGCATTCTTGCAGATGTAAACTAGCATTGGTTAGTAATCAACTTGACATTGACCGTCTGCCAGTTACACATAGCAGTTTCGACCTTATTGTCAGTATGAATTGGTTATTCAAGAACCAACCTGAGGCCATATGTTGTGATAAAAATGTTTGCCTTCCTCTCCTTAGGGGGGGAAATTCTTTCTGTCCAAGGCAAGAGGAGTGGTGCAGTCGTTGGCATCATATCCTTCATGAAAGCACAGAAATGTCTTCGAAAAGGTCATACTGCTATTTTGGCTCTCTTTGCCGAGCAGTCATCTGAGGAGAAGAAAATTGATGATATACCAATCGTACGTAACTATCCGGAAGTATTTCCCAAGGACTTGCCTAGTTCTGCCACCGTACCATCAAGTTGAATTCCAAATCGATCTAGCACCCGGAGCGGCACCGATCGCTCGGGCACCTTATAGATTAGCACCTAGTGAATTACAAGAGCTGTCCACTCAACTGCAAGATTTGTTGGATAAAGGCTTCATCCGACCTAGTTCATCGCCTTGGGGAGCTCCAGTACTATTTGTTAAGAAAAAGGACGGAACTTTCCGTATATGTATTGACTATCGGGAGCTGAATAAAGTCACAATCAAGAACCGCTACCCTTTACCTCGCATAGATGACCTCTTTGATCAACTCCAAGGATCGAGTTTCTATTCCAAAATAGATCTTAGGTCCGGCTACCATCAGTTGAGAGTCCGAGAAGAGGATATCTCTAAGACTGCATTCAGAACAAGGTACGGCCATTACGAGTTTATGGTCATGTCTTTCGGGTTAACCAACACACCCGCGGTGTTCATGGACCTCATGAACCGTGTGTGTAAACCCTACCTCGATTAGTTCATCATCGTTTTCATTGTTGACATCCTCATGTATTCTAAGAACAAGGAAGGACATGAGTAACACCTACACTTAATCCTTGGATTGCTGAAACAAGAGCAATTGTATGCCAAATTCTCTAAGTGCGAATTCTGGATTCGCGAAGATTCAACTTCTAGGACATGTAGTCAACGAGAAAGGAATACATGTCGACCCATCTAAAGTAGAAGCCATCAAGGATCAGACAGCACCAATAACTTCAACAGAGGTGCGACAACTTCTAGGATTGGCTGGCTGCTACCGTCAATTCATTGAGGAAATCTCAAAATATTGCTCAACCTCTCACTACTCTAACTCAAAAAGGGTAAACCCTATAACCGGAGCGAAACTCAGGAATCCGTATTTCAACTGTTGAAACAGAAACTCCGTAGTGCACCTATCCTAGTCTTTCCTGAAGGAACGGATGACTTCGTTGTGTATTACAATACCTCTATTCGAGGTCTTGGTTGTGTGTTGATGCAACGTGACAAGGTTATCGCATACGCTTCCCGTCAACTGAAAGCTTATGAGAAAAACTACACTACCCATGACCTAGAATTGGGAGATATAGTGTTTTCTTTGAAAATCTGTAGACATTACTTGGACGATACCAAATGCACGATTTACACCGATCACAAGAGTCGTCAACGCATATTCGAACAGAAGGAGTTGAACATCCGACAACGCCGTTGGATCAAACTTTTGAATGACCATGACTGTGCTATCAAGTATCATCCGGGCAAGGCTAACGTAGTAGCCGGTGCCCTAAGCCATAAGGACACCAAACCTAAACGAGTTCGAGTATTACAACTTACTATTCACCCCGGATTACCTGACCAAAATCCGAAATGCTCAACTCGAAGCTCTTAAAGAGGAAAACCTACCGTTAGAAGCTACACGCGGTATGAAAGGACAATTGGTAGTCAAATCAGATGGCATTCGCTACCTTGCAGAGCGAATATGGGTTCCAGTGTATAGGAACTTAAGAGGAATGGTTATGGATGAAGCTCACAAATCTTAATACTCTATTCATCCAGGTTCCGACAAGGTGTACCATGACCTAAAGGTGCTATATTGGTGGCCAAAGATGAAGGCTGATATAGCCACCTATGTGAGCAAGTACCTGACTTGCGCAAAGGTCAAAGTGGAAAACCAAAAGCCTTCTGGTCTACTTCAACAACCAGAGATCCCAATGTGGAAATGGGAACAAATTCCTATGGACTTCATAACCAAACTACCCCGAACTCCTAGCAGATGCGACACCATCTGAGTGATCGTCGATCGTATGACTAAATCCGTTCACTTCTTAGCCATCAAAACAACTGACAAGATGGAAAAACTTACTCGTACTTACTTGAAAGAAGTGGTCTCTCGGCACGGGGTCCCAATCTCTATCATTTCGGGTTGTGATGCACGATTCACCTCTCGTTTCTGGCAATCGTTACATAAAGCTTTAGGCACGCGTCTAGATATGAGCACAGCATACCATCCTCAAACTGATGGCCAGACAGAACGTACTATTCAAACCCTGGAGGATATGCTACGAGCTTGTGTGATTGATTTCGGTAACACTTGGGAGTCTCATCTACCGTTGGTGGAGTTCTCCTACAACAACAGTTATCACACTAGTATCAGGGCAGCTCCATTCGAAGCACTATATGGACGGAAATGCCGTTCTCCTATTTGCTGGGCCGAGGTTGGGATAGTCAACTTACAGGTCCTGAACTCGTACTTGAAACTTACGAGAAAATCGTTTAAATTAGAAACCGTATGACAGCAGCTCGTGATCGTCAAAAGAGCTATGCCGATAAGTGTCGTAAACCGTTAGAATTTCAAGTAAGGGATATGGTCTTGTTAAAAGTCTCACCTTAGAAGGGTGTCATTCGTTTTGGGAAACGGGGCAAGCTGAATCCTCGTTATGTTGGACCATTCAAGATAGTGAAGAGAATTGGGCCAGTAGCGTACCAGCTGGACCAACCTGAAGGACTTAGTGGTGTACACGATGTCTTTCATGTCTCGAACTTGAAGAAATGTCTAGCAGACGAATCGCTCGCAGTTCCTCTTGAGGAACTACACATTGATGAACAATTGCGTTTCATCGAAGAACATGTCGAAATTATGGATAGGGAAGTCAAAACGTTAAAGCGTAGCAAAATTCCTATTGTTAGAGTCCGTTGGAACTCTAAACGCGGACCGGAATTCACGTGGGAGCGCGAGGATCAGATGATACGTAAATATCCTAATCTGTTCAAACACTCCACGTCAAACTCTTAAGGTACTATTCTAAATTTTCGGGACGAAAATTCTTTTAACTAGGGGATGATGTGACATCCAGAAATTTTATTTTATTTTATTTTAATTTTCAGGACGAAAATTCTTTCAACTAGGGGATGATGTGACAATCCGACTTTTCAAGTTAACTCCGTTAGTAATTCCGTTAAGTTTTCTGTTAAAAACTTAACCTCGTTAACTAAATCCAGTTAAATCTTAACTTATTTAACAAAATCTAAACTTCAGGGACTATTTCTACCTTTATTCAATCCTAAGTGCATGAAACTTGAGGGACTGATCTTGTAAATAACCCAATTTCAATTTTGTTGACTTTGGAAAGTCAAAATTGAAGGTTTTTGTTCTTGTTGACTTTTGAAAGTCAAATTCGCAACTTTGGTTTCAAATTCAATCTCTTTAATCGATTTTTGTTTGATTCTGTAACGGATGTCGAACGTTCACGACACTAACAGTCGTAACCACTAAATTAATCCCAAATTATTGTCGAATTAAACCGAATGATGGCCATTAAAGCCGTAACCGTCGACGTTCACCAATTATTCATCAAATCGAACGAGTTCTTGTGTTACTTTCATAATTCGGGTATACGCACACCTTATTCGCTACTGTTAGAAGTAATCCCACGCCTCAATTCCATCGGAGTAACAGCAGGAGTCGCCGGAGACCCAAACGTGCACCGTCGGATTTCGTTTTAGTCATGAACCTTCAATCCATCACGTATTTTGGTAAATTCTTGCACCCTCAGTGTCGTTTTTATCCTTAGATCGAAAGCCCTATGATTATGGGGGCTTATATCACCGATTCGATCATGAACTCGATTCTAGGGTTCCTCTTAAACCGATTTGATCGAACTCTATCTTAGACCAGATTCCAATTCAATTAAACTACATCATTAGACTCGTAATAACCTATCTAATAAAAGCCCCATGGTAATTGAATCAAACAGCACCCAATTTTACAAGATCCGGAATCTAGGGTTCTTCATAAAATCGATTTGGGGGTTTTGACCCTAAACCCAACTTTAATCAAATTAAATCCTATGATCAGTTTCGCCATCTTACATTCATTGAAAGCCCTATGCTTAATGTATCAATTATCATCGAATTGAACTCTATCCGAATCCTAGGGTTTGTTCAAAATCGATTTGGGGGTTTTGATTTTTGACACAGTCTCAGTACAATTAAACTACATGGGTAGTTTCGCAACACTTAAACCAGTAAAAGCCCCATGATTCCAGGAAGATTTAATATACAAATCGATCAAATTGATCTTGAGTTCTTGTTCTAGGGTTCGACCCTCAAAAATGTAATTAAACGATTTAAAACCTTTTGATTTTGCAATTAATCATCACCACAAGTTCGTAGGAATCTACTAAACAAAACCCCCATACCAGTTTGGGCAATCGCGATCGAATCTAGCGGATTTGGGATAGAGTCAATCGCGACTAGATATGGGGCAAGGACTCTCGGGAATTCTTGATTAAAACCAGTGGGATCCGGATACATGTTGCGATTCCCTAGCGGGCTTAGTGGTTAAGTCATTCGACTGTGGGGAGGAGAGACCCGGGTTTGAGTCTCTCCACCCGTTTTTCTGTTAAAAGATTTTTATACAATTGTTTTTAAAATAAAAATCATTCCCTACATTATTATAATATCATATTAAAGTGTTTTAGCCCGGGAAACCACCCGTGGGCTCGGGTTAGATTTTATAACTCATTTTTAGTATAAATTCTCACTTTTAAAATAATATGTTTATATTATTTTCAAACCGCGACTTCGAACAAAATAATATATTTATATTATTTTTAACCCGTGACTTCTAGTATAAAATAATATATATTTTATATTATTTTGCCTCGTTTATTTAACTCGTGTAACGTTTTAAACTATTTAATAATATAAAATGTTATATTATTTACACATGCCTATTTACTAGAGTAACTTTTTTTCTAACCCTTACTCGTGGAGATGGGAGTTATTATTATTTAGCTCTTTTTCTAATTCTTCTCTAAAACGAGATTTGATTCTTCTCTACAGATCGGAAGCTTATTAACTTCGGAAGCTTACTATCTTCGATTAAAACGAGATTTGATTCTTCTCTACAGATCGGAAGCTTATTAACTTCGGGGATCTAAGATCGGGAAAGATCTGTGTTTGATTTCGTGAGTCACCATTGTTGAAGATCGGGGACCTAAGATCGGACGCCGATTTGAATCGCCGGATTTTTGTTTCATAATAATTGCCAGCCGTGGAGATTGTTCCAACCAATCGTACCATCAATCCGCCACCAAAGAATTTGAGTTTGTGTGTGGCGTGTTAACCAAGAAAAAGTCCAACAGCAAAACCAAAGTGAAGAGTAATATTAAATACCGCCTACCCCCATCTCCGGCGGTCGGACTAGCTACAGGCTCCAGCTAAGTTCTTCCAATTTTATTATATACCTTATTTTATCAATTCTACTTGTTATTTGCCTTCTTGTTAACTTGGGTTATAATCTTGTTTATAGTTCTGTTAATTTGTTTTTTTAGTGTTTGGTTTGCTCTTTGTTGTTTTTTACTTTACTCTTGATTTTTGGTAAGGGTTAGTATAGAGCCGTTAGGCAGTCATGGTCACCTGAGATCATGTTCTTCTACTAGGGTGGGTAGGTCCAGGAGTGGTAGGAGGCCTTGTAGACAAGAGTCTGCCCTCAGACTTAGAGTGGGTAGTTGGAATGTAGGTTCTTTATCGGGTAAGTTTTTAGAACTATTTGATGCCCTTTTTAGTAGAAAGGTGGATATAGCGTGTTTCCAAGAGACCAGGTGGAAGGGGTCTCGCACTAGGGAGGGTAATGGGTACAAGTTGTGGTACTCGGGTTCCGGGGTGGCTTGCAATGGCGTAGGAGTGGTCTTGTCAAGCCGACTCAAGGACAATGTAGTCCAAGTGAACAGGTGTAGCGATAGAATCATGGCGGTCAAGATGGTAATTGGTGATGACACTTTTACGGTCGTAAGCGCATATGCCCCACATGTGGGGTCGGGGGAAGCAGAAAAGAAAAGCTTTTGGGAGTCACTGGATGAGCTTGTGAGAGGGTACCCTGAAGACCAACACCTTTTTATAGGAGGCGACCTAAACGGGCACGTAGGGATAGAACCTGACGGATATGGTGGTGTCCATGGGGGTTTCGGATATGGAGCTAGGAATGAAGAAGGCAAGGCTATTCTGGAGTTTGCTACTGCACACCAATTGGTTGTTGCAAACTCTTTTTTCAAAAAGAGGGATGACCACCTAATCACTTTCCATAGCGGGAGACATAGTACCCAGATTGACTATATCCTACTACGCAAAGCTGATTTTAGGTCTTGTAGAGACTGCAAGGTTCTACCAAGCGTTGCGTGTTCATCCCAACACAGATTGTTGGTCATGGATATGATTTTTTGGAGAAGAACTCGTAAGAGTGAAAGAACAACCACATCAAGAATATTGTGGAAAAACCTTTACGGGGAAGCAGCTGAGACTTTCAGGACGAGAGTTTCCGAGAGAGTTGCTGCAGAGGTAGAAAACATTATCCAGTATGATGCGGATAAGTGGTGGAAATGCCTCGCACACGCCATAAGAGAAGTGGGCAAGGAGGCCCTAGGTGTTACGGCTGGTACTATGAGAACACACAAAACGTACAGAGAATCATGGTGGATTAGTGAGGAAGTACAAACCAAACTAAAAGAGAAATACAACCTTTTTAGGGAGCTCAACTCAGTTAGGGATGAAGATACAGAGGGCAGGGCTATGGTAAGGGATAGATATAAGGAAGCCAAGAGAGAAGCAAAAAAGGTTGTTGCAAAAGCGAAAGAAAAAGCCTATTCCGACCTATACAAGAAGTTGGACTCCAAAGAAGGGGAAAACGATGTGTACAAGATAGCTAAGGCTAGAGAGAAAAGAGGGAGAGATCTAGGAGCTATCAAGTGTATCAAAGACGAAAGTGGACACAACATAGGGAATGAAGCCGACATTAGGAAAATATGGGGAGAGTATTTCTCCTCCCTTTTCAATGAGAGAAGTTTGAGACGAATTGAGGAAACAGAGAACTCCCATACGACCCAAAATGTAGAAAACATTCGCTTATGCATAACGATTAATCAAGAAGAAGTTGGTGTGGCACTTAGAAAGATGGGGAGAAACAAAGCTGTAGGACCGGATCAAATTCCCATAGAGGTATGGCGATGTCTAGGGGATGAAGGGTTGAGGTGGCTGACAATACTCTTTAACATGACCTTTAGAGGCGATAAAATGCCTAAAGACTGGAGACTCAGCGAGGTCATCCCCATTTATAAAAACAAAGGTGACGCACAGTGTTGTAGCAACTACAGAGGTATCAAATTACTAAGTCATACCATGAAACTGTGTGAGAGAGTTATTGAGGTAAGGCTTCGAAGGGAGACAAATGTGACAGAGAACCAATTCGGGTTCATGCCAGGACGGTCTTCAACCGAGGCAATACACCTAATCAGAGGGCTCATGGAGAAGTATAGGGAAAGACAAAAATTTTTACACATGGCTTTCCTGGATCTAGAGAAGGCTTATGACAGCGTACCACGAGAGTTGATTTGGAGTACACTGAACGATAAGAGAGTTCCGGGGAAATACATTAGAGTCTTACAAGATATGTATGAAGGAGCGATGACTTGTGTTCGGACCCCTGTGGGAAACACAGAATTTTTCCCGGTTAGAATAGGTCTACATCAGGGTTCAGCCCTGAGCCCATATCTTTTTGCATTGATCCTCGATGAGTTGTCTCGTAATATTCAAGAGAGCATACCATGGTGCTTGATATTTGCTGACGATATTGTGCTAGTTTCGGAAACGCCAGAAGGGTTAAACACTAGATTAGAACATTGGAGGGAGGCCTTAGAAGATAAGGGACTTCAGGTCAGCCGGGATAAGACTGAATACCTACGATGCGATTTCGACAAGAATCAGACCGAGAGGAGAGAAGAAGTTAGTATTCGTATCGGGGATAAGATTTTATGCCCGAAAGAGTCTTTTAGGTATCTAGGATCGATGATTCACTGTACGGGAAGAATAGACGAGGATGTGACACATCGTATTAAAAGGGGATGGCAGAAGTGGACGGCGGCCACAGGAGTCTTGTGCGATAAGAAAATCCCCCTGAGACTGAAGGGAAAATTTTATCGCATGGCAGTTAGACCTGCAATGATGTACGGGTCAGAGCGTTGGCCGATGACGAAGGAGCAAACAAACAAGATGGAAGTAGCGGAAATGAGGATGCTTAGATGGACATGTGGTAAAACCTTGTTAGATAGGATCCCGATAGGAGTTTTTAGGACAAAACTTGAAGTAGCGTCTATCACCAGCAAGTTGAGGGAAGGAAGACTAAGATGGTTTGGCCATGTAAAGAGGAGACCTCTTTCAGCCCCTGTGAGGAGAGTGGAAGACCTTTCGATAGCCGGCAATAGGAGAAGGGGTAGACCTAAACTTAGGTGGGAGGATAAACTCAAGCTCGATATGAAGGAGCTTAGTCTAGCCGAGGACATGATCTCAGATAGGAATGCTTGGAGGTCTAGGATTAGGGTGGAGGGGTAAGTGTGGGTGTGGTTTTTTTTTTTTTTTTTTCCTCTTAGATAGATTGGTGCTCTTGGTATATAGGTTTCCTTAACGTTTCTCTTGCCATACTTTGAGGTTTGTGTTCCTTTTGCTTCTAGGGGTTGCCTTTTCGGCTATGGGGTTCCGACTTCTTTCTTAGGCTTTTGTGCGTTGGTAGCTGCAGTTTTTTTTTTTTTTTTTTCTGTCATGTTTATCTTTCTTTCTCGCAGGTTTCTACTTCTCCCCCCTTGTTCATGCTCGGACTTTGGATCTTGTGCCGGAGGTCACTCTGGAAACAGTCTCTCTACCCTAAGGTAAAGGCATGACTGCGTACATCTTACCTCCCCCAGACCCCGTCCTAGGCGGGATTGGGTATTGTTGTTGTTGTTGTTGTTGTATTTACTAGAGTAAAAATAATATATTATTATTTTTGCCACATAAATAGTTATCGTACTAACTATGCAAGTCTAAAAATAATATTATTTTCCTAGACTTCTAATTAATGTCAAAAAAACGCTCGATTGTAATTACTATATATTATTTGTCATTCATCGTGAAATGTATTTATCCTAATTAAGAATTCTTATTTCCGTGGACACGTTCGTCTACTCTTGATCATTAGAACGTTTCTTTAGGACGTTCAATCTTCCGCGTTGTCGTCGCATATTCCCATTAAGTCCCTAACTGTTATGTTGTAATGCTAGGACATTTGTGAGCCGTGTCAGGCTACCGCTTGAATTTTAATCTCGTACTTGTGTGATTACTACCTTCGCAATCAGGTGAGTTTCACGGCCCCTTTTTACTTGTTTTACTATTGGGGGAGAAACATGCTTACACACAAACATATTTTACTTGTTTTCCTGTTGAGGAGAAACAAACATGAACAACAACTATCATACTTTTACATGTTTTCCCCGTGGGGGAGAAACGGGTACGCAGAAAAACATTATTTTACATGTTTTTCCCGTTGGGGGAGAAAACATGACACAACTATTTTAGATTATTGTAATTCATATGTTATTACTGTTGAGGCTAAGCGTGACACACTATCAAAGAAAGTCCTCATCATACATCGAACCGTTAATATGGATCTTAGCGAGGTAATATTTAGTAGTACTACTAGGTTTGACAAGCCCCACCCGCGTTAGTCGCGCTAACTCGATTGGAGGTCGAACGGATGAAATGTTAGCCTACTCACATTTGCCAGAGTTGATAAACCTGGCAGGAGGCAAATACACAAACAGTCAGCTTCGGTTGCGAGTGCTTTAGTAAGACATGAACATAGGCTAGCTACCTATAGATATGCATATTGAATGTACATAATTTGGTAAACACTCTCTTATTGCAAACTTGAAACCTGTGAACTCACCAACCTTGTGTTGACACTTTTTCTTACATGTTTCTCAGGTCGCTAAGGCACAGGTTGCACACTTAAGACATGCATGGAGTCCTACTGTCATATCATCCCTTTCAAACAGTTGAAACAGTTTACTTATTTACATTGATTGACGCCTATTGCGTGTAATTACTTTTGATTTTATATTAACGTTTACGCTTCCGCATTAACTCTGAACTTTTATGTTTTGACATTTCAAGTCCCATATAGTGTCGTTTGATGTAACTAATGACTGAGATCCTGGTGTGTCACCTTCCAAACGGTAAAACTCTGTTAGTTGAAATTGGGGGTGTGACACTATAAATAGGAGGCATGGGCTACTCATTCCACACACCCAATCCAGAGAGAAACGATACTCCGATAATCCGTTTTCTGTAGTTTAGAGTAGAGAGTAGAGAGGCTCTTCCGCTTTGTTCGCAATAGGGGAGCCTACGAAACTTAGCTTTATGCTTGTTCGTCTGGCCAATCGTGTTTAAACCCTTTGTATTGCTTGGGTAAATATGAAGTTTGGTGTATGTTAATGTTTAACTTATTAGTCTAATGGTATGTTTATGTTCTTTAACCATTCTCTCTTAAAACCACCTTCATGGTGGACTTTTTATCTTTATTTAAATTAGTCTTTAAACCTGTGAGTGTTCTTGATTTTAAAGTGTAAGACCGTAAAACCTTTTTAATCAAACTTCTCTTGAAACGTGTACGTCTTTATACAAGCGGATTTTGATAAGCCAACACTTGGTTGATATTGATAAAACTCGTACGTCTTTATACGAACTTTGTTATGAAACCAAGAGTTGGTGAACTCATGTTGGGAACAATACGTCTTTATACATGGTCGCATTGTTGCACCGCATCCGGGTGAACAAAGTCTAATCACTCTTTTAATAAAAATAAAGGTATTTAAGTTTGATGTCTTAAACCAACTCGGAAGTAGATCTTAAGCATACGAATGTACAGATCTATTAAATAGTTGAGAGTAATGATGTCAATGACTAGGAGTCTTACTATTTTATTTCTAAAGAACATAATTCGTGAACCAAATGTTTTGAGAATGATGCTCTAGCGGTATACCTTTCACACATTTGTATTAGTCATACCATCGGATTAGTTAACATAAAATTATCATATATCAAGCGGATTCAAAGTCCAAAGCAATACTCATGGTGATCTAACTATTCTCGAGCTATTTACTTTACTGCTATTTACTATTCTGTTATTTACATTTCTGTTAGACACTTAACACACATTTTATATTTTCTGTTATTTACTTTACCGTCATTTACTTTTCTATAATTTACTTTTCTGCTTCATAAGTACACAACACCCGCTGACTAATTAAACCGGCTAAACGATAACAAACGTGGAATATTGGAACTCGACTGTGTCCATTGGTTCGATACTTGATTCTTATCTAAACTATATTACGTTGCGATAGGTACACTTGCCTATTGTGTGTTTTTTTAAGTTTAAGTATTTATCATTTTATAAATTTAAAACCTGATCTCATGAAACCTTTCTCTAAATATATTATTATATATTTATATATATACAAACACGACATCAGTATTCTAGTTTTTCATCGATGAAGTCAGAAATCTCAAAAGGGTTCTTAAGTGGATAATCATAGTTTGCAACAGTGAAACATATAGATTCATCTCCTATAGTTATCTTTAAAAATCCTTCTCCCATATCGAGAAGTGGCCAAGAATGATTAGCCCAGGATTAAAGGTATTTGGCAATAGTCTCCCATTTCCATGATGACTAAGTTTGTTGGATATACAAATCTACATATTTTGATTAATAGGTATCTAATGATGTCTTCAGGTGTTTTACTGATCCATCGGCGAGCCCTATGCCCAAAAGAAGTGGTTGAGGCTCTCCGTGGTTGAGCTTCTTGTACATTAAATTTGGCATGAAGTTGACGCTGGCCCCTAAGTTAGCTAGAACGTATGTTATTGGAAGTTGGCCAATCATTACTGGTGGAGAAAATCGTCCAAGGTCGGTCATCTTATGTGGTAGCTTTCTGATATGCATCAAATTATACATGTTTTACACGCATAATCTACCTCATATCCAGTTGATTTAGAAGCAATCACATCAGAAACATACTTAATTGCTTCCCTTTTGATTTCTGCAGATTACTTGGCCTCCCGTGCAAGAAGGAACAAAAAGTCAAGGAAAACTCGACAATTTGTGGAAATCAGAGGAAGGGCACGCACGTGCTCCACCAGGCACGACCGTTCCTCCCTTGGAATCAACTCGGAACATTCATGAATCTTCTAGAAGCTAGTTAACGGTCAAAAGGCACAAGCGCGCCTGTGCCTAATGTCAGAAGCGCACCTGTGCCTAATGTCAGAAGCGTGCCAGAAAAGCTGAACCAAGGACAACAGAGATTCGCACGGAATGTACGGAGCACGGGCGTGCTATGAGATCAGCCTATAAATAGGACCTTTGAGCTCTTTATTTGGGGAGACAAGAAGAACAAGACCACAACCAGAAAATCACACTTGAGGGAGAGTTCCTTTCAGGTTCTTCCTCCCATAGAGTAGTAGCAGTAGTAGCAGATAGGGAGAAAGATAGATAGATCACTTCAACTAAGATCAAGAATCACATCATAATCACAACACTTTGGCTTTGGTTTGATCCTTGGATCATTCTGTGATACTATCACCAAGTGTTTGTGTATTCATTATCATGGTCAGTATAGGCTAGTCTTCTTGTATCATTTGGGTGAAGATGAAGCTTGGTATAATTTGATGTTATAAACTAATTAATGAAGTGTTTATATTTCTTAGATTATTTTGTTCTTAATTTGTTTTAAAAAGACATGAGTATTCTGATTTTTTTTCATTTGAAGTCTTAAATCTTGTGGGTGTTTTAAGCAAGACATCTTGTTTAACCTCTATTCGAGTTTGTATGCCTTTATACAAATCTTGATGCTACCAAGGGCCCGTTTACTATAGATCTAAAACTTTGGATTGATTGGAGGTTTGGGTATTCAACAAGATATTTTGAGTCATAGCTGGACCTTGTGTTTTGTGTCGGTATATCTCCTTTTCTTTTTCGGGTTCATATTAGACTTAACCACAACCACGGTGTTTGAAACCTAAGAGGGGAAGTATTTATTTAAAGTATTTTTATAAACATGGTTACATTAACTCCGGAAATACGGTGGTCATAACGAAAGTAACCTCATGAAATTGTGTGGTAGAGGTTTGTAGCCCTTCCATTTTTTTTACTAAGAACATAAATTAGTTGATTTTAAATCTTTACTGAGTGGCTTGGAGGTGGCTACACATTCCAACTTTCCAAAGAGTCATACGGCTTGTTAACCCTGACGGGAGCCAAGTCAACCGTATAATCTTAGTCCGAATAATAACCAGAAGGGGAGACCAACGTTTGCGGGAGCCCGTTAGCACTCCAACAGTTATTACGATAGTATCTTGACCAAGGAGATGTCCACCCTTCAAATTAACCACATCATTGATTTCTTAAAAACATCAATTAATTACCAAGCGGATTCCAACCCAAATGATATGCACCTGATCTAATCACCTCTCAAAACCTCTCTACCTCGTCTTGTTGTCTCACTTGTTTTTATTTATGAAAAACATTTACACCCACTTTTATTAGACTAAACAATAACAACGACTGAGTATTAAAGCTACTGTGTCCATTGGGTTCAATACTTGGTTCTTAGGTAAACTATATTACGTTACGATATGTCTGCTTGCCTATTGTGTGTAGTTAGTAAACTTAACAATCATTTTATAAATTGATGTGCTTGGTATGGTCTATAAAATATACCTAATTTAACCTAACTTAGACACTCTAGTTAAACTCTAGACTATCCTAAATACTAGACCACAATGACAGCCAAGTGTACATATCAAGTGCAGTAAAGCATTATGGAAGTTCGGATATTAAACCCACGAGATACTAGTGACAACTAACTAGACTCTGACTCAACTAACTAACTGATTTATATGGGGGGTTTTGTACTGTGATTCTAAATCTAACAGACTAAAATAAACTAAGAACAACCAACTATCACTCAAAGTATTTAGACGAACTCAAGAATGAGGAAGGCACTATCCAGGTAAAAATCCTATTTGTGAATCTCAAGATTTCTCTCGGTTATGGAAACTATGATGGAACTAGAATCTTAAAGTACGACACCCTTAGACAACCTAGTGGATCCCTGATCAATCTTCGGGTGTGACCAGAAGGAAACCGTAAGGAGTGTAAACGCTCACCAGTTAGTTGGATTACCTTTCAGTCTCTCCAACGACACTAAAGTACCCTAAAGACATATTACCTCTCAGTCTCACTATCTCAATACATTCGAAGAATGCAAGGGGTAATCTAAGAACAACCAAATTGACACGGACTAGCACGAACTACCAAAAAACTAGGAAAACCTCCTTTCAGAGCCCTTATACCTAGATACTTAATACTCGAGACTAACCGACTATCTATCACCTTTCAGCTATCTAGATAGACAGAACACTAGGATCAAACAGATAAACGATTCCTATTCCTATGGATTGCGAATTCAACCAACCATAAACTAATCATAACACGAAGTCAATAATTTAATATGAAACCTAGCTGAAAGACATTCAACAGGTAACGTATGGAATTCAAAACCAAATACAAATCTGATCCAAGCATTTACAAACATCAATCGATTATCAAAAGATTCTTTAATAAAGCATTAATCCATCAATAATAATCCATAAAACCGATAAAAATCCAAAACTCAACGAATATTCATCAAACCCAGGTAGTATAAACAAGTTTAGCCAATCATGAGAAAAATAGAACTTACAAAGTCAATATAACCGTTTATCATAAAACAGAAATAATTAAAATACCTGTTAGCTTAAAATAATTCACCTGTCTACTTACTTTAATAAACTTTGACCTATGTACCTGCTACTTTATTTTCCGCCGTAATAGAATTAAAGGTGTGTGGTTGCTTCCATAAAAGTTGACCTCCTTGTGTGCTTTTACTTTTCCCTTCATCTTTTGTTCTTGTTCGTAACCCACATAAAGCCACCAACAATATTGGCCTCCAAGCTTCTGCCGTGAGTTTCTCCACAAACCCAAAGCCGCAAAATTCAATATATTATTTTCTGTGCAAGCCTCCAATTCCAATTGCCGTTCAATTCTTGCGTCCCCCTTTCTCTTCACGGCAATAACAAATATATATATTTCTATATTTTCTCTTTTTTTTCTTTTCTTTTATTATTTTCTAACATAGCCCACTCAACTCAATTAAATTCTAATAAAGCCCATGTAATTTAAATTTCGCCCATTAATTATTTATTTGTCCCAAAGTTGTTGTAATCGCTCCAACTCTCCAATGCCCAACTTTAGTCTATCCAAATTATTTATTTAACACCTACAAAATTCAAATATAAATTAATTAAGCAACGGTTCACCTGAATTTACTAATAAAATTAATACGCATGAAATATATATATATATATATATATAATAGCACGTATCATAAATATTAAGACCTGATAACAATGTTACAAATTTTAATAAAAAATATACTACTAACACACGACATCACTTTCTTTGCAAAACGGTTGAACCTTCCTCTCCTATTGTTCTGATAACTACTACTTCTAGTTTTCTCTTGTTGTTTAGGATTTCCTTTAGGAAATTTGCATACTTAGACATTTGTTTCATGACATCGATGAATGGTAAGTTAACGTGTAACTACTTGAGAAGTTTAATGAATTTCTTGAATTGCTCATCTGTCTTTTGCTTGACTAATCTGCTTGGGTAAGGTATTTATGGTTGGTAAGTTTTTTATGTTACTTTTTTAGGTGTGGCAATTATAGGGACTCATCTCAGGTCTTCGGTAGGTCGATCGGGATGAGTCTCTACGATTGGTGGGCACAATGGCTTAGGATAAACCTTGTTGTTGTGCAGAGTGATCGCGCACACGTTCGCCTTCGGGTTAGATTTTGTGTTGCTTGGGAGGCTACCCGGCTGTCTATCGGATAGAAGCTTCACAATCTACCCCACCCGAGTCTCTATTGCTTGGAGTGATGCTTATTTCTAAATTTTGCTTCATGAAGCTGAAATTGTTCTTTATACTATTTGTGGCGAGCCTTAGACAGGAGGACTTGACCTTCAAAAACAGCTAGTAATCTAATTATCGTATCCTCCAGAGTAGGACTGCCATTAGGTTTGCCGTTAGTTCCCTGAATTTGTCATTGCGGACGAGGTCGAAGGCTCTACTGGGATAGTCTTGACTGCTACTGTGGATACTGATTCTGCTCCTGCCAAAATTCGAGAGGGGATTGGTTTGTGTTGCTTCCCTCCTTCCAACTGAAATTCGGATGGTTCCTCCAACGAGGGTTGTATGTGTTGCCGTATGGATTATTTTGCTGACGATTTTGTCCTCCGACATAACCAACCCGGTCATACTCTATGGTTAGTTCTTTTTGACACTCTGAGCTAGGAGGCATCTGTAAGGCCCCGAACCCGGGAACCCTACTTGTTGGCTCAAACACAAGCTAAGTAGTCATAGAAATCAAACTAAACTCAATTCATTGCAACGGAAATCAAATAGTCAACAAAGGTCAATTATCCGACCAAAACATAATTCAAACCAAGTACTAATATCAAAATGTCTCAACGAAACAACTAATAAGTAATGCCATCACAAACGTCCACGATTACCAAATGCCATCCAGAAGCCGCCAGTTCGCACCTTCTCTTTACCTGAAATACATGCTTAAAGGCTAACTACACTGAGTGAGTTCTATAGTAGTTTATTAGGGAATATAGAATCCCAAAACCATTATGAAAAGGGTTTTCATCTCAAAAGTTTACTCATAATAATTTCTCAAGAATCCAAACATTTATGTTTATTGACATACAAGTATACCATGTTGTCTGGTCCGAGGACACAAGCAAACACGATCTCCCGCCCGACTACCGTCAGACACAATAACCCGTTGACAATCGTTAACACAATATCAAGCTTACGCTTGATCTCCCGCCTGACTAAAGCCAGACCCAATATCCCATTGACTAACAATATCAAGCTTACGCTTGATCTCTCGCCACGACGTTTAAGTACGTGACACAAAACTCATACACACGTGCAAGCATAACGATTATTTAAAAATATATATTTCGTCACCAAAAGCATCGTCTATGCATGCAACTCACTAAAATCACGTTTCACATGTATTCATGCCCAAAGCAATAAAACATTTAAAATTGGGCGATAGAAACTCACCTTTGCTCAACACGCTTCGATTTCTAGGATTCGCTAAAGCCTCGTGCTCGCCTTTCGACCTCACACCTAAAACACACACAATACACGAGTCAATAACGTGACCCGACTTACTCTCACACCTACACGACTAACCCTACGTCACACAAAGCCAGATGCACGTGCATGGCACCATGCATTTCTTTCATGCACCACGTGAAGCCCCCGTCCACGTTCCTGACGTCTAAACTTTATATCCGGTTGCACTACGGGTCCCCGAACTCGTCAAACACCACCTTAGCTTATGCCATGCACCATCGTGGTGCTTTCCCACGCGTTCCCTCCCTAAGCTGCTCCCACGTCCTTGTCTCGGGCGTCCACGATCGCGTCGCGACCTCCCGTAACCACCACAGCCCGTCGCCGCCACCCTGGGGTCACCACAGCCCCGTCACAGCCTCCGTCGGCTTCATCCGACCCTTGCCGGCCCTTACCCGTGCTCGCGACACACGTCAAACACCCCTTATGGGTTCGGTCGGACACCCATATACCCGCAAACATTCACAAAATGAAAATAGTAACTACCGGGTTGGATTTACAAGTTTATACCTGTATTCCGAGTGACTCGTGTGGATCGAATCACCAACGAACCCCTCCTTCTTGATCTCGGTCCTTGCGTGAAAACCCTAACACCACAAACGCGTAAATAACGATTCGATAATCTCATATGTGAATCGAGAGAGTAAGGAATGCGAGTTTTTTTACCTTGAATCACCTTGAACGAAAACCCTCGCCGCCCTCCCTCGTCTCTCTCGATCTCGGCAGCCGCAAAACACCCTAATGGGGTTTCCTCCTCTTGCGTAACACCCTAATAGGATGTCTCCCCAACCGGGCACGCCCCTTGTGCGTAACCGGTTAGCCCCCAGGCTCGGCCTGTCTCATGTTTTTTAAATAAAACCCCTCTAAAGCCCTGTTAATTACTTGTCACCCCTTCTAGATTCATATATATAAAAAAAAGAAACCCTATACAACACATTTGTTGGGTCTCGTTACGTTCCCGTAACAGTTCGTCCATTGTGTTACAGCATATACACACATATACATTAATGCCGTTAGTTCCATAAAAACTGGGATGTTACAAGTCTCCTCCCCTAAAAGAGGTTTCGTCCTTGAAACCCGCGTCATCTGGAAACAAATGTGGATAACATTCACGCATTTCTGGTTCTTGCTCCCAAGTAGCCTCAGATCCCTTACGATGCTTCCACTGCACCTTGACAATGGGGATCACCTTTCTCCTCAATCTCCTTTCTTTTCTATCCAGTATAGCCACCGGTTCCTCTACATAGTTTAGCTTATCGTCCACTACAATGTCGTTTAACGACACGTGTTCTGTAGCGTCCCATGAAAAGTCGGGTGTATCCCTGCCAGTTTGTCAGGCAACAATAGTAAAGGCACGTGTTCTGTAGCGTCCGCCAAACACTTCCGAAAATGGGACACATGAAAAGTCGGGTGTATCCCTGCCAGTTTATCAGGCAACAACAGTCGGTTGGCGACACTACCAACACGCTCCTCAATCATAAACGGTCCGATATACCTTAGACTAAGCTTTCCCCGTTTTTGGAAACAGATGATGCTCTTCTAGGGCGACACCTTAAGCATCACATAATCCCCTGCATTAAACTCTATAAGCCGTCGCCTCTTATCAACATAAGACTTTTGTCGATCTTGTGCGGCCTTCATTCTCAGTTTCCCCGTTACGAACTTCTCAGATGTTGCTTTCACAACGTCTAAAGTTTCTAACTCTTTCTGTCCGATCTCTCCCCGGCACACTGGGGTTCTACACCTTCTCCCATAAAGCATCTTGTATGGTGGCATTCCATTAGTCGTATGATAACTATTGTTATAAGAGAATTCCGCCAACGGTAGGTGACTATCCCATGCACCACCAAAATCTATCACACACGCACGAAGCATGTCTTCTAATGTTTGTATCGTCCGCTCAGACTGTCCATTAGTCTGCGGATGATACGCTATGCTAATATGTAATCTCGTTCCCATAGCCTCATTAAACCTCTTCCAAAACTTTGACGTAAACCTCGTATCTCGGTCAGATACAATAGAAATCGGCACTCCATGTCGTGCAACAATCTCATTCACGAACACCTCAGATACCCTCTCATAAGAGAAGGTCTCTCTAATCGGTAGAAAATAAGCACTTTTTGTTAACCGATCTACTACTACCCAAATAGTATCGTGCCCCTTTACCGTCTTAGGCAACATTGTAATAAAATCCATTGTAATGTGCTCCCATTTCCATTTTGGAATCTCTAACGGTTGGATTTTGTCGTAAGGCTTCTGATACTCGGCCTTGACATGCAAACATGTCAAGCACTTACTCACAAACTGAGTTACATTGTACTTCATTCCCGGCCACCAATAATTCCCTTTCATATCTTGGTACATCTTTGTCGTCCCTGGGTGGATCGAATACCTTGACTTATGAGCCTTATAGAGTACTTCCTCCATGAACCCGCCGAATTTTGGTATTCAAATGCGGTCACCCTTGACCCACACCCCTTGGCTGTTCTTAGTCAGTAACTCGCACTGACAAAATATCCTTTCTTCCTTTAACCTCTCGTCCCGCAATGCTTCGGTTTGCACATCCTTCAATAACCCCAGAAAATATGGTGTGACGATCAATTGACACGCTTTAACCTTAATCGGTGTGTCCCTCCTTGCGATACAACGCATCGGCAACTACATTCGCTTTACCAGGGTGATAAAGGATTTCGCAGTCATAGTCTTTTATCAGCTCCAGCCACCTCCTTTGCCTCATGTTTAATTCTTTCTGCTTAAAGAAGTACTTCAAACTCTTGTGATCCGTGTAGATCGTGCACTTGATTCCATATAAATAATGCCTCCATAACTTAAGTGCAAACACCACTGATGCTAACTCTAAATCACGGGTAGGGTAATTCACCTCATGAGTCTTTAATTGTCCTGACGCATAAGCAATTATTTTACCTCGTTGCATTAACACGCATCCTAGACCCAAATATGATGCATCCCAATACACCACTAAATCGTCCGTCCCTTCTTGTAATGTTAACACTAGCACTTCAGTCAATCGCTTCTTTAGCTCTTGAAACGCACCCTATTGATCTGCTCCCCAAGTAAATTTTACTCCATTTCGAGTCAACTTAGTTAATGGCCTTTCTAGCTTAGAGAAGTCCTTAATGAACTTCCTATAATATGCTACCAATCCCAAGAAACTACACACCTCGGTTGGAGTCTTAGGAGCGTTCCACTTCACTACCGCTTCAATCTTCGTAGGATCCACCATTATCCCTTCTGGGTTAACAACATGACCCAGAAACTGTACCTCCCGTAGCCAAAACGCACACTTCGAGAATTTAGCGTTGAGATTTTCTCGCCTCAGCGTCTCTAACACTTCTCGTAGATGTTCTCCATGCTCCTCCTCGCTCTTAGAGTAGATTAAAATATCATCGATAAACACAATTACCGATCTGTCCAACGTCGGCCGACACACACGATTCATTAAATCCATGAATGCTGCCAGAGCATTCGTTAACCCAAAGGACATAACCAAGAATTCATAATGTCTGTACCGTGTCTGAAACGCAGTCTTTGGAATATCCTCCTCCTTAACCTTCAATTGGTGATATCCTGACCTCAGATCTATATGCGAAAACCACTTCGCCCCTTGCAGTTGATCGAACAAGTCATCGATACGTGGTAGATGATACTTGTTCTTGATCATCAACTTATTAACCTCTCGGTAGTCGATGCACATATGCATGCTACCATCCTTCTTTTTCACAAACAAAACCGGTGCACACCACTGTGAGATGCTTGGTCTTATGAACCCCTTATCCAACAAATCTTGAAGCTGCTCCATGAGCTCCTTCATCTCTGTCGGTGCTAAACGATACGACGCTTTAGCGACCGGCTGTGCTCCTTGCTGTAAATCAATCTGGAATTCAATTTCTCACTCTGGTGGTACTCCCGTCAAGTCATCAGGGAAGACATCAAGAAAGTCTCGCAGCACCGGAACTTCTGAAAATTCTACAGTCTTTGCTTCAGTATTAGTGATATAGGCTAGCTATGCCTCGCATCCCCACCTCAAGGATTTTACTGCTTTCATCATTGACATCACTCTCGGTAGAGAGCCCTCTCTATCTCCATACACCGTTACTACCGTACCTTCCAAGGATCTCAACTTTATCATCTTCTTTCTACATACCATATCCGCATCAAACACGGCTAACCAGTCCATACCCAGTACCACGTCAAAACCTCCCAAAGCGATTAAAAATAATCTAGCGGGAAACCTATGACCGTCAAGGTTGATATAGCAATCGTCTAACGCTTCGATCACCCTGGTGGGCGATCCCACCGCAGTCTCAACATTGAACGACTTCTTTATCATTCTAGCAGTTCTACATAAATTCTTACAAAAAGATGGGGCCATAAAACTCTTATTTGCCCTAGAATCAAACAAAACAGAAGCTGGTACATTGTTAATAAGAAAAGTACCTGAGACCACGTCCGGGTCATTCTTTGCCTCAGCTGTAGTCATAGTGAAGGCTCTCGCCTTCGCCTTAGACTTCTCATCCTCTTTCTTCACTGGAACCGTTTCCTTCCTTGGTCCCACACCCTGACCTGTCTTACAATCCTTCGCCCTATGGCTGACGCCTCCACACTGATAACACCTAGGATCATGCGGGCAATCTCTAGAGAAGTGTCTCGCTTTGCCACATCTGTAGCATAGAACAAAATCAGCCTTACACTCGCCCGAGTGCAACCTTCCACACTTGCGACATGGATCTGGACCCTCGGTCCTCGCCTTCTTGCCAAATGGAACCTTCTGGTCTCTAAAAAATCTCTTGCTCGGTATGGTCCATTTCTTTTCTTCTGGCTTCTTTTCTTGCACCTCGGTACTCATGACATCATCATATAATGTCCCGCTTAATTCAACAGCTTCGTTGAAGCTCGGCGGTTGCTGAGCCTTGACTAAATGCCTCACCTTATTAGGCAAACCCTCTACATACAGTTTCTTCCAACGCTCATCATTACTAGCTAAGTGTGGCACCAGACGTGCCATCTCAGTGAACTTTGAAGTGTACTCGCGGTGTGTTAGTTTACCCACCTTGAGAGTTAAAAACTCTCGCTCAACCCTCTCTAGCTCCCCTGGAGCACATAACTTCTTTCTTACTAACCCTTTCAGATCATCCCAAGTCATATCAACCAATTCCTGAGCAGTCTTTCTCTCTTTGACCGAGTTTCACCACTATATAGTGATGTCGCCCAGACGGTCTATTAAAATAATAACAAAACCTAACCTAGACTCCTAAGTAATAAAAGGAGTACCTTCAACTAAACCGCACTGACAGGCAAGTGTACCTATCGAGTGTAGCACAGCTTAACGGTAAACCGGAATATCAAACCCTAGAGACACTGAATACTAATACTAGACTCTGACTGGGACTAAAGATTGATTTGGTTTGGGGGGTTTACTACACTACTCTTAAACTAATGAATGCAGAAAACTAAGAACAACTCAACTATCAAGTCAAAGACTAAAGGTGAAATCAAGAATGGGAAGAATACCACCTAGGTCAGAATCCTAATTACAAAGCACAACATGTATCGGTTAGGGAAACTATAATGGATCTGGGTTTCTAATGAAACAACTCTAGACAGCCTAGTGGATCCCTAATCACTCTCAGGGTGTCACCAACTAAGGAACCTAAAGATGTACTAACTCACCAAATTTTTGGATCACTTCTCAGATATTTCCAAATATGATAAAGTACCCTAATAGACAGATTACCTCTCAGTCTCACTGTCCACCAATACACTCGAACAATGCACGGGGTAATCTCAAGATAACAACTATGACACGAATATCAACAATCACTAGACACCTAATACCGGCTTCCTCTCAGACAGCTGACACTCGGGTTCCTAATGACGAAGACTAAACGACTAATTCTCACCTCTCGGGTATTGAACTATGATACACATTTAATTCTAATCAGCAATCAATGACAACTCCTATGGATACTACGTCTAGCAAACCAACCTAATCACAAACTCTAAGATCTATGACCAAGATACGCTAATCAAACTGGCAGACAACCACAATCAACGCAAGGAATTGAAATCAAACACAAGATCAGATCTAAACATGCAAAAACATCACAATAATCAACTCAAAGATTGCTTACAAAATCATTAGTCCATACAAAATAACCAAAACCGATATAAGATGAAACTTTAACAAGTATTCATCATATGACCTAGGTAATATATAAGTTTTAGCCTAGAATCATGCTTAAAACATCCAAATAGAAGTAATAAACAATATTCATGGTATCAAACATTCAAATCAAAGGTAAAGATTCAAACTTTCAAACCCTAAACGCTTAACAAACGAGCCCGGATCTCAAAGCCTTCACCTTTTCACTCCAATCAGCCTCCTATCACCCAAAATCGCCCTAATGCTCTCTCTGGGCGGCTAAGAATCGAACTCCTTTCAATAATGGCATAAGAATTCTATTTAATTTCAAATTCTAAGGTTTCACGGAAATCAGGTCTCTCGCGTACCGCGAAAGAAACAATCTGGGCCTTCGCGGTCGCGGTTGATTTATGAGTTCCTCATGTACAGCGAGAACTCCTATCTTCTTCTCTCGCGTACCGCGGAAGGCATTATTTCAACATTTTCTTTCTTTATATCTTCCGGCTTCGTTCTTTTTCTCGATTTCTTCACGTATTCACTTGTATTATTCCCGAGCTCCTGTAAACATATGATAGACTCAAATGTACATCAAAACGACTCAAAACAAAGAAAAAACTAACTAAAGACGCACTAAAACAATTGAATAAAGATGTGTGCTTTGCACTATATCAAACATCCTCACACTTAACCTTTTTTCATCCTCGAAAAAGCTGCAAATGGAATCATAACTCAGATCTACTTAACAACCATCAATTACCAATTAGCAAAATATACTCACGCGTTAAAAAGCAATAATCAGTATTTCTGTCCGATTAAACCCAAACACCAACTTTCAAGCCCCCGTAATGTGTTCTAATATTACATTACCAGGCATATCAATCAATCTATGTGACTCACACTTAACAGTTACAGCTCTACCTAATCCTGTCTCACGGTCATGTTTCGGCACGGATCAAACCATATAGATTTACCATACCAAGTTAAACTAAAATTTACAGGTTTTAGAAATAATGAGGAAATATGGAATGAATGGGTGGAAATAAGCATAATTAAGAAAAAGAACTTTCGTCTAGAGGCGTTTCAACCAAGTCACTATACCAGAAGGTAACACATAGACTAAGTCATATCAATGAAGCACATAAGAATCAACCCAGTGGTGTTTCAATCAGGTTGGAACCCGACATGTGACACGTAGGAGAAACTTAGATTTCAATTAAATAAGCTCAAGAATTATGGAATATGGATGGGGGCGCCACCGAAACTCGGATTTATTCTCATAAAAAGAGAGTGGTGTGCCATGAAATTTCAAAAACCTCTAAATTTTAACTTAACGTGGTACCTATCACCCTATGTTGACAGTTTCAGTATTACCGTTACTCTAAGATGAATACCCACATGATATCATGAATTAATTCAATTATTAATCTTATTTAACACAAACAGGATATTTAAGCTTTACTAGCTAGCTGGGTCTACCAAAACATCACTAATTAAACACATTTTCAATTATTTAATCATTTAAACCCAAACAAGCAGATTTAGTTGTACTATCATTTTCCAGGTATATGCAATTATTTCCAAGGACATTTTTCAAAAAAAATTAATTTTTTTGTATTTTTATAAACAAGACAAACTAGCTAACTAGACACTCACATCCCCACACTTGAAAGACACATTGTCCTCAATATGAAGCAAAACACAACTAAAAATAAAAATGCAAAAATAAAATAAAACAGGAAGCGACTTAGCTGGTAATGTAGATGCAAACAATTGTGCAGCTTCGTTCTTCCATGTGTGCACCGTATAGCATTTCGGTCGCGGTTGCACACTCTGCTGGGTTGCCTTTACAAATTGTGTGTAAGTGATAATCGATCCCGCCCGAATGGAGATTGAGTACGGGCGGAATGAAAAAACCGGCAAAATAAACCTCACAACAAACGCGCAACATTAAACTGACTTAAATAAATAAAAAGACTCGACTGGATCAAACTGACTCACTAAGAATTAAAGACTCAAGATAGATAGATGCAGAAAAACATACTCAGTGGGTGGCAAACACATAGACATGAAAGCCACAGCAAAGTAGAACATCGGATCGAAACGGTTTCAAATTCTCCCATGATCGTGGTGGCCGGTGAATGATATGATGATGATAACACAATGGATGAAAGTGATGATTATTGATGAATGATGGAATGATGGATGATGATAATAGAGGTGGTGAACGGTGAACGAAACCATGGGAAAACAAGGAAGTAGGGTGACACAAGCAAGGCCCCGCGTACCGCGAGACACCAGGCAGCACTCCTCGCGTACCGCGAGGAGGCAGAAATTAAGCCGACCCCTATTTCTATCCTTCGCATACCACGAGGAACAGGGGACAACACTATCGCGTACCGCGTGGACCATCTGGTGACAGAAAGTTTTGAGAGTTTTTATACTTAGCCAAATTTTCACACCTCAAAATTTTCTTCACCCAAATTCCATAAAAACCTATCCCAAGCATAAAAACATATGTAAATATACCTGGAACTTCATTCCCGATGATTTTCCTCGCCGAATCAAGTGCGAATTCCTGCAAAACATGACACAAACAAAACACACACCGAAAAATATAGAAAAAGACACGGACTCAAACCAAGTAATGCACACAAACTCTACATCCCGGGCACTTGCCCAGGACTCAAGCAAGCCTATCAGGAGGCTTCTCCTTGATCCTAACCAGTACCGCCTTCACCCTTTGCGATCTATCGGTCCTCCACATCAGCAACAAGCAACTACTTCTCTCAAACATCAAACCCATATTACATGTAGCACTCGAATCCTTCCACCACATCTTAAACCTACCCGGTCCGAAGCTAATATGACTCAAATAACCAAGTAGCTTATCACTCGTAAACCTCCCCACACTTGGGGGTTGCAGCAACTTAAAATCAGATAACTCTATGACGGTACGGGTTCTTTTACGAGGCGGCCTAGACCTGGGGTAGTCAGAACTAGGGGTCGGCTTAGCAGCTCTCCCCTCAGAAAGGACAATGGTGCTAAGTAACGGTTCCGGAATAAGATTTTCTGTAAATGGGGCCTCTAAACCTTCACCAGCTTCTTTGGGGTCCTCAACAATCTCCATCACTTGTGCCTCACAAACTATCTACTCCACTTGTGCTATTATTTCACTAAGACTGTAATCATCAACGTCAGCACTTAGGAACGGGGACCCTAGAAACTTCCTCTTAAACTCCTCTAACCAATCCGGAGGCTCCTTTATCATTCCTGTATCCAAATCATCCTCTCCTGGATTAGAGTCCCGATGTGCGTCCATGAAGTTATCAAGCATGCACACGGAGTTGATATGCTCGCCAACATCCTTCACGGACTGTGTAGCATCGAAAATGATCGACTCACCCTCCACACGAAGTGTGAGTATCCCGTCAAAGACATCAATCAATGTCTTGGCGGTGCACAAGAATGGGCGCCCTAGGATGAGTGGGACTCTTGCATCCACCACCATGTCTAAGATTACAAAGTCCACAGGGAAAACAAATTTGCCTACTTTAACCAGAAGATTTTCCACAATTCCCCGTGGATACTTGACTGAACGGTCAGCCAAGGATATGCTCATGCGCGTAGGCAGCAGTTCACCTAGGTCTAGCTGCTTGTAGACAGAATATGGCATCAGGTTGATGCTAGCACCCAAGTCGGCCAACGCGTGGTGCCAGGGCAAACTGCCTAGGAGACATGGGATCGTTAAATGACCCGAATCTCCCAATTTCTCGGCAGAGTGTTCTGCACCACTGCAGAGCATTGCTCACTAAGTGAGACTTTAGAGCCTCCCTCTAGTTTCTTCTTGTTGGAAAGAAAATTTTTAAGGAACTTGCCATATTTTGGCATGCGCTGAAGGGTCTCTATGAAAGGAAGATTGACCTTGAGTTGTCTGAACATATCAAGGTAAGTACCGTATTCCCTAGCCTGATTATATGGAAGCAAGCGCGCTGGATAGGGAACACGACTCAAGTCAATCTTGGGGGACTTTATCTCCACGCCCTTCTTCTTCTCCTCTACCCTCTCGGCAGGCTTCTCCACTACAATCTCTTCATCTACAGGCTCTTCTTCGTCTACCACCGGTGGGCTCTCCCTTTCTTCAGCCATCTTAGCATCGATTGCAGCAAATCGAGCTCTCCAATCTACCTTCTTCACTTCCTCTATTGAAGGTGTGCCATACTCAATGGAGTGGGAGTCATCCTCTACAACCTCTTTCTTCTCCACACTCCTAACAGACACGGCCATCACTGAAGCGTTAGAATTCTTATAGGCCGCAGATACTTCACTTTGCCTCTCCTTCAAGCTCCTCACGATGTCTCCTACTGTGTGCTGCAAATCCTGGAATGCCGACTGCTGATTCTTCAATAAGGTGTCATGGCTATCCAATCTCTGCCTAGCATCCCTGTCATTCTGGACCAGGTGGGCAAGCATTTGTGTCTGATTCTCAATCATTTCCTCTATATTATTGGTGTCTACACTGCTTCCCGAGCTAGCTCCTCCTTCTCCTCCTTGCTGATGCTGGCGGCCATTAAACCCAGGCGAGTTATTTCCAGATCTCCATCCCGAGCCAAATGAATTATTGTAGTTGTATCCTTGGTTCTGGTATTGGTTGCCAGCATAACTCACGTGCTCCTGATTATTTACGGGGTAATCTCGGGTGTCGTGGCCTCCTCTGCACACTTGACACCGCTGAGCACTGAGCTTCAGCTCCTTAATCTCGTTAGCCATTAAGGTGAGTGCAGCAACCATGCTAGAATCAGGAGTGACCTGATGCACACCTCTAGGAGAAGAAGCAGTTGCCCTAGCACTAGGAATGGAAGTCCTAGTAGATGGATACTGCTGTTCGGCTTGAGCGAAGCTCTCGAACATTTCCTCGCACTCATCAGGCTCGAGTCTCTCCATGATATGGCCTCCCGTAGCTGTATTGAACATTTGCTGCTTCTCAAAGGTGAGACCATTGTAGAAATTCTCCACTAGCGCTCAGTCGGAAAGACCGTGCTGGGGACATCGGCTCAACAACGTGTTGAACCGCTCCCAGGCCATGTGATAGGGCTTGTCGGGATCCATCCATAACGGATGGATTTTGTCCCTAAGGCGAGCGGCCCTGGAAGGTGGATAGTACTTCTTGAAGAACTTGGCTTCGAGATCCTTCCATGTGGTGATATAATTGTCTGGGAGAGTGTCGAGCCAAGTAGATGCACGACCAGACATGGAGAATGGGAAGAGACGCAAGTAGATTGCGTCCTTAGATACACCTATGAGATTGAAAGTATCACATATGCGTGCAAAGCGGGACACATGCCCCGGTGCATCCTCATCCTCGAGGCCATGGAGTTGGGTGGCATTAGTGATCGTACTCATGACATGTGTGAGATCTGCCAAGAATTGGTGTTAGGTATAGTGGGGCGTGTGATCGAAGATCTCGCTCCGTGACCCCATCACTGGCCTTCTGGTGTACTGTACGCCTCGCTGGTGGGTCAGCGTTGCCCATTTGTGGAAAGGGGATTGGGCTAGTAGGACGTACCTTGGTGCTGCACAATGCTTTCAAACGCTTCCGGAAGTCGCAGGTGCGCTCGTGTAGCTCTCGCTCGGGCTCTAGGAAAGTTGAATAAGGTGGTGATCTCTGCGAGCGAGTATGGTGCATAAACAGAAAGACTCTAGAAGGAAACAGAACAAAGACTCAAAGACACACAGAAAGACTCGATTCTAAATTAGACACTCAGATAAGACTCACTAGCAGCACAGAAGACAAGTAGCACACAAGACTCAAAAGAAAACAAAACAAACCAAAAATCACTAAAAGAACTAGTCAGAGTTAATATTGCTATTGCCAAGTGTCCCCGGCAACGGCGCCAAAAACTTGATGTCGCCCAGACGATCTATTAAAATAATAACAAAACCTAACCTATACTCCTAAGTAATAAAAGGAGTACCTTCAACTAAACCACATTGACAGGCAAGTGTACCTATCGAGTGTAGCACAGCTTAACGGTAAACCGGAATATCGAACCCTAGAGACATTGAATACTAATACTAGACTTTGACTCGGGCTAAAGATTGATTTGGTTTGGGGGGTTTACTACAGTACCCTTAAACTAATGAATGCAGAAAACTAAGAACGACTCAACTATCAAGAAAAAGACTAAAGGTGAAATCAAGAATGGGAAGAATACCACCTAGGTAGGAATCCAACATACAAAGCACAACTTCTGTCGGTTAGGGAAACTATAATGGATCTGGGTTTCTAATGAAACAACTCTAGACAGCCTAGTGGATCCCTAATCACTCTCAGGGTGTCACCAACTAAGGAACCTAAAGATGTACTAACTCACCAGATTGTTGGATCACTTCTCAGGTATTTCCAACTATGATAAAGTACCCTAATAGACAGATTACCTCTCAGTCTCACTGTCCACCCTACACTCGAAGAATGCACGGGGTAATCTCAAGATAACAACTATGACACGAATATCAACAATCACTAGACACCTAATACCGGCTTCCTCTCAGACAGCTGACACTCAGATTCCTAATGACGAAGACTAAACGACTAATTCTCACCTCTCGGGTATTGAACTAGGATACACATTTAATTCTAATCAGCAATCAATGACAACTCCTATGGCTACTACGTCTAGCAAACCACCCTAATCATAAACCCTAAGATCTATGACCAAGATACGCTAATCAAACTGGCAGACAACCACAATCAACACAAGGAATTGAAATCAAACACAATATCAGATCTAAACATGCAAAAAAATCACAATAATCAACTCAAAGATTGCTTACAAAATCATTAGTCCATACAAAATAACCAAAACCGATAAAAGATGAAACTTTAACAAGTATTCATCATATGACTTGGGTAATATATAAGTTTTAGCCTAGAATAATGCTTAAAACATTCAAACAGAAGTAATAAACAAGATTCATGATATCAAACATTCAAATCAAAGGTAAAGATTCAAACTTGCAAACCCTAAACGCTTAACAAATGAGCCCAGATCTCAAAGCCTTCACCTTTTCACTCCAATCAGCCTCCTATCACCCAAAATCGCCCTAATGCTCTCTCTGGGCGTATAAGAATCGAACTCATTTCAATAATGGCATAAGAATTCTATTTAATTTCAAATTCTAAGGTTTCACGGAAATCAGGTCTCTCGCGTACCGCGAAAGAAACAATCCGGGCCTTCGCGTACCGCGAAGGCCAAAATAGTCGCGGCTGATTTATGAGTTCCTCACGTACCGCGAGAACTCCTATCTTCTTCTCTCGCGTACCGCGAAAGGCATTATTTCAAAATTTTCTTTCTTTATTTCTTCCGGCTTCGGTCTCTTTCTCGGTTTCTTCACGTACTTACTTGTATTATTCCCGAGCTCCTGTAAACATATAATAGACTCAAATGTACATCAAAACGACTCAAAAGAAAGGTAAAACTAACTAAAGACATACTAAAACAATTGAATAAATATGTGTGCTTTACACTACATCATATAGCCTCCCCAGTAAACGAGTGTGAAACAAACTTCATAATTTGGTTCGGCCTACACTCACTGATTGAGATGGTAGACTCCATCTCGGTAAGCCAGTGGTACGTAGCCACCGCATCTTTGCGCCCGTCAAACTTAGGCTGATCGCACTTCTCGAAATGCCCATAGTCACAGTTACCGTCGCCCCCAGATGGCTTCTTCTTCTCCCTCACTTCATCTAGAACTCTCTTCTCTAATTCTTCGAATGCCGCTTTCACAATGTCCGGCAAGTACTAGTGGATCATCTCCACCACTTCTTTCTTCATCGCATCACGAACTGATGGTTCGAACTGGAACTCTTCATTGTGCTCAGAGTGCACTGACGGTTCAGTATGCACAGATGGTTCAGTGTGAACCGACACCTCATCTCCATTAACATCCTCGTTCTGAACATTCCTACGACGCCTTCCGGCGTTAGCATTAGCAACAAATTGTCTTTTCGGTGCCATCTACTTACTGAAATTATAACAAACAGAACAATATTCAGGTACAGTTTAAAACATTACGAGCAGTGCAATTAGTTAATGACAGTGGCAATCGCCAATACCCTCTTGCCTTGCTTTTAAGATTTTAAACCCTCCATGTACTGCATCATGGCATAACGCCCCTGTCTTAGCCTACTAACACAACACATTAACATGGCACACTAACATGACACAATAACAAACTCATACCTGGCGCTTCTGGCTTTTGGTTACGCGTGATGACATTCCCATTCATTGGTCCCATTCTTAGTCTAAGTCCAGGCATCGAGAATGCCCAGATTATTTAAACCACCGCTCTGATACCAACTTGTAAGGCCCTAAACCCGGGAACCCTACTTGTTGGCTCAAACACAAGCTAAGTAGTCATAGACATCAAACTAAACTCAATTCATTGCAGCGGAAATCAAATAGTCAACAAAGGTCAATGATCCGACCCAAACATAATTCAAACCAAGTACTAATATCAAAATGTCTCAACGAAACAACTAATAAGTAATGTCATCACAAACGTCCACGGTTACCAAATGCCATCCAGAAGCCGCCAGCTCGCACCTTCTCTTTACCTGAAATACATGCTTAAAAGCTAACTACACTGAGTGAGTTCTATAGTAGTTCATTAGGGAATATAGAATCCCAAAACCATTATGAAAAGGGTTTTCATCTCAAAAGTTTACTCATAATAATTTCTCAAGAATCCAAACATTTATGTTTATTGACATACAAGTATACCATGTTGTCTGGTCCGAGGACACAAGCAAACACGATCTCCCGCCCGACTATCGTCAGACACAATAACCCGTTGACAATCGTCAACACAATATCAAGCTTACGCTTGATCTCCCGCCTGACTAAAGCCAGACCCAATATCCTGTTGACTAACACCAACACAATATCAAGCTTACGCTTGATCACCCGCCACGACGTTTAAGTACGTGACACAAAACTCATACACACGTGCAAGCATAACGATTATTTAAAAATATATATTTCATCACCAAAAGCATCGTCTATGCATGCAACTCACTAAAATCACGTTTCACATATATTCATGCCCAAAGCAATAAAACATTTAAAAGTGGGCGATAGAAACTCACCTTTGCTCAACACGCTTCGATCTCTAGGATTCGCTAAAGCCTCGTGCTCGCCTTTCGACCTCACACCTAAAACACACACAATACACGAGTCAATAATGTGACCCGACTTACTCTCACACCTACACGACTAACCCTACGTCACACCAAGCCACATGCACGTGCATGGCACCATGCATTGCTTTCATGCACCACGTGAAGCCCCGGTCCACGTTCCTGACGTCTAAACTTTATATCCGGTTGCACTCCGGGTCCCCGAACTCGTCAAACACCACCTTAGCTTATGCCATGCACCATCGTGGTGCTTTCCCACGCGTTCCCACCCTAAGCTACCTCCCACGTCCTTGTCTCGGGCGTCCATGATCGCGTCGCGACCTCCCGTAACCACCACAGCCCGTCGCCGCCACCCTAGGGTCACCACAGCCCCGTCACAGCCTCCGTCGGCTTCATCCGACCCTAGCCGGCCCTTACCCGTGCTCGGACGGACACCCCTAGACCCGCAAACATTCACAAAACAAAAATAGTAACTACTGGGTTGGATTTACAAGTTTATACCTCTATTTCGGGTGACTCGTGTGGATCGAATCACCAATGAACCCTTCCTTCTTGATCTCAGTCCTTGCGTGAAAACCCTAACACCACAAATGCATAAATAACGATCCGATAATCTCATATGTGAATCGAGAGAGTAAGGAATGCGAGTTTTTTTTTTACCTTGAATCACCTTGAACGGAAACCCTCGTCACCCCCTCATCTCTCTCGATCTCGGCAGCCACAAAAAACCCCAATGGGGTTTCCTCCTCTTGCGTAACACTCTAATATGGTGTCTCCCCAACTGGGCTCGGCCCTTGTGCGCAACCGGTTAGCCACTGGGCTCGGCCCGTCTTGTGTTTTTTAAATAAAACCCCTCCAAAGCCTCGTTAATTACTTGTCACCCTTCTAGATTCGTATATATATATAAAAAAAAAAGAAACCCTATACAACACCTTTGTTGGGTCTCGTTACGTTCCCGTAACAGTTCGTCCATTATGTTACAACATATACACATATACATTAATCCCGTTAGTTCCATAAAAACTGGGATGTTACAGCATCCCTCTTTCTGCTTCGTGACTTGCTGGAACCTTGCTCATGTAGTTCACTTTGGTTGATAGGGCCTTGATTTGTGCGGTCAGAGTAGTGACTATATCAACGTGGTGCACACCGTGCTTAACCACCATATTGCTTCTAGAATTGTACCATTGATAGCTATTCATTACTATCTCCTCAATGAGATTGTAGGCTTCATTAAGCCTTTTGTTTCCAAAGATGTCCCCAATGGTGGCTTCAAGATTCTAACAAGCTTGGGGGGTTAGACCATTATAGAAAGTCGACACTTGTAGCCATACTTCAAGTTCGTGATGAGGGCATTTCCTCAGGATATCCTTGAAACGTTCCCAAGCCTCATATAACGACTCACCATCTTCTTATGTGAAAGAAGTATTGTCATTTCTCATCTTGGCATTCTTGGTTGGTGGGAAGTACTTGAAAAGAGATTTTTGGGCAAGTGTCACACCCCGGTTTTTGGACACCCCTGTCGTGCGACCGATCAGTTGGTACCCTGTTTTGATTTGTTTTTGAGTGATTACGCAACGAAAAAACTTTTATCTTTCTTTTCTTGTAAAACAACTCGAAGGTTGAATAAAACATTCTTTTTTAGATAAGGATTTAAATATTCATTTTCATACAAAAGATTGTTTATACAAAAACAATATTTATATTATCTCCCGTCTCCTGACAGATTTACAAATTTTTTGCCACAAGTTAGTTCCTGTGCCTAGGGAGTCGTTATTCTTTCAACACCTAGCTTTGCTAATATCAAGGTTATTCCTGTGCCTAAGGAGTCAAAATCCTTTTAGCATCTAACCTTGCTAAATAAATATTTAATCATGATTACCTGAATCTAGAATCTTCCTAAATAAATATTAATCATTTGACTGGATTCTAGAATCTTCCTGAATGTTTATGTCTGGTTTCAAGGAAGGCACAGTCGTGCCTTGCCATGCACGGCTGTGCCTGGCCTTTGAATTTAACATATCTTTGACTTTTATTTTGTTCCTTTTAGCTCAGGAAGTCACCTGCAATTATCTCAAAAAAAACAAATTTAGTCTGATTACTAAAAAATTAATTAAATATGAGGATGATTATGTATTTAAAATATATATAAATAATGACACATTAAATTTGTTTTTTAAGTATGTTAACAATTTTTTTCTCGGGTGGAATTTCGTGTTTACATAAGATGTGATGTATTTCTGTTAAGTTCCTATTATATTTATTTTCGTGGCAAATTTGACTTGCAACCCATTTAGAGCGTAAGTGTTGGTTGGCTAAAAAAGCACTAAGAATATCAATATAATAAAAGAAAAATAAAAGAAAAATAAAAATAAAAGAAAAAGAAAAAGGTAAAATAAAAGAGAAGAAAGGTAAGGGTTAGTGTAGTAAAGTGAGATCCAAAGGGTTTGTACTTGTAATTTGTGTTTTGGGAAGGAGACATTAGAGATTAGACAAAAGCCTCCATCTCCACGACTCCAACTCCACCCAATATAGATCAAGTGGAGTATTACTTTGTTTTTATATATATGATTATTGTACTTTCTTCCTTTTTATAAACTTATTAAGACCTTAACTCTAAATCTTTTTAATTTTAATTTCAAAATCCACAATTGTTGCATTTTGTTAAATGTATTATATATATCAGAAAATCAATTAATTTTAGCATTATCAAAATTATATTTAAGTAGAAACTGATGTTAAATCATAATTCACAATGATATTTAAGTAGAAACTGATGTTAAATCAGAATCCACTTTTGTTAAATTCTAAGACTAAGGGGACTACCGCCGTATAGCTTGGCGTGGAGGTGACATGGCCGGCGTGGAACCGTGGAACACCGTGCCCCCTGCGCGTGGTCCACGGCCATGGAGGAGTGGTGTGGAGATTTCCACGACGTGGAGGGGGAGAAAAATGACCGTTGGAGGCACAGGAGCCGTTCCACAACAGTAAGTTATGTTTTTAAATACTTTATTTTAATTTAATTTTCACATATATAAATAACCATCAATTTAAATCAACCTCAATCGAGCGGGTAAAAAAGAAAGTCGTCCGATCGGGAAGGGACACCGACTAGAGAATCAGAAGCACGGTGTTTCTTCAATCATAATAGATTTTCTGAAGAAAATGTGGAGGATGAACTACAACGTCCAATCAGGAGGGACAAAGCAAAACAAAAAGTAAAGGAGAAAGCTACGTCATCCTCGGCTACGGACGAAAAATTGGATAAAGTGTTGGCGAAGATAGAGAGTTTTACTGGCATATACGTCGAAGTTGAAAATAAAAAAATCAAACTTCGGGAGGAAGCGAACTAACGTGAGGATCTAAAGGTGTTGACATTGAATACCGAACACCTTTCGGGTGAACATATCGAAGACGTCCTAGCTTTAAAAGGAAAGATCCGGGAACGGCTTAGGAGGCAATGATTTATTTTTAATGTAATGTTTTTAATTATTTTAAATGTAATGTTTTTTAATTTTTTTAAATGTAATGTTTTTTAGTTTTTATGTTATGTTTTTTTATTTTTATTTAAGTTGTTATATAAAATTACACATTAGAAAAAGAAAATGACGTGGCGATGTGGAGATGTGGAATCATTTCCCTCAAATGTGGAGGGGTGTGGAAAAGCTGTGAAATCTGATGTGGAGCTGACGTGGAAGGTTATAGAGATGTGAAAAATGTGAGTACTCCTGTTAGCCTAATTTTGAGGTTTCTTTTTAATTAGCAACCTGTTTACGGTATCTTTACTTTCCATAACTAGCTAGTTACCAAAGTAGTTAGGGAAATACTTCATTCCTTCTTTTTAAATGTAAACTTATCTATTTTAGTTTGTTTTAAAAAGAATATACAGTTTATAAAATAACTTTTCAAGCTTCTTATTTTATCAATAACTACTAGGGTCTGTATGGGGTAATGAAATGAACGAGAAAATAGAATGAACGAGGGAATCGAATGGAAAAGGAAATGAAATGGACCATTCATTTCATTGTCTTGTTTGGTTATCATAAAGAAATGGAATAAATCATTACATTATGTTGTTTGCTAGGCTAGAAAAGACGAATGAATAAAATCGCTGTTGAGTGGCAGTGGTGGGTGGTGGTATTGGGTGGTGGTGGGTGACGGTGGGTGATGGCGGCGGTGGTGGGTAGTTGTGGGTGGGGGGTGGCGGTGGTAGAAGAAGGTGGTGGTGGGTGGCGGAGGAGGCGACAATGGTGGTGGGAGGTGGCAGTGGGTGGTGGTGACGGTGGCAATGGTGGGAGGTGGCAGTGGATGGTGGTGACGGTGGCGGTGGTGGGAGGTGGCGGTGGGTGGTGGCGATAGGAGGTGGGGGTGCGTGGGGGCAGTGGGTGGCGGTGGTGTGGTTATGGGTGGCGGCGACGAGAGATGGCGGTGGGTGGTGGGGGGTGGCGGTGGGAGGTGGAAGCGGTGGTGGTGGGTGGTGGTAGGAGGGTGTGGTGGTAATTAAGGGTGAAAGAGGGGATGGAATGAAAAAAAACAAGGAGGGTCAATGGAATGAATTTGATGGATTTAGAGGGAATGACATTTCTTGTGAAATGAGTGATTCCATTCCATTGTCCAACCAAACACCATTTTTTTTATTCCCTCGTAATCGTCCATTCCATTCGACCTCTCATTCATGCATACCAAACACTACCATAGACTTAATGAATTATAAATATTTAGAACCATGTGCATTTTACCGGATAAAAACCACCCAAGTTTCATTTACTTTTCCATTGTTATGAAGTCTTTATATAAATGTTCAATTTTTTAAAAAAATTAAGGGACCTAAATGAAATATATATTAAACTTGATTACTATTTACTAATCATTAACTCGTAAACATAATATTGCTTAAAATTTTTCAAAATTTAGGTTATGTTCTTTTTCTGCAACATTGCTTCTATGATCTTAGGAGCGTTGGCCGCCATAGCCCAAACGAAAGTCAAAAGACTTCTAGCTCATAGTTCAATATTTCTAGTGGAAGAGGTTGGGCAAGCACATCAAAGGGCCAGGTTTTTAGTAGTTTGTTTTTAAACAGCAACGGTTCGGACACCCGTGATCACCGTGGAAACGGATATAATCACCCTTTTGCTTGAAGAACAGTAGCATGGTGACCCGGCCCCCCACCCCCAGGAGGAAACCCACAACTGGGAAAACCCACTGGCTCAACCTAGAACATTTTGTCTCAAACGAGGCTCAAACCCATGACCTTCCATTTAGAAAATCATGGGGCTACCACTCAACCACAAGGCTCGGTGATATTTAGGTTATATTATGTCACACCCTCAAAATCCACCAGCAGGGTTTTACCGTGAGGCGCGTGACACACCAGGATCTCAGTCATTGGTAACACGGAACGACTCTATATGAATTTAAATAAAATACCATTGCCGCTCATAGTCACGAGACAACAATCTTTATGTTTGAAAATGTTGCGGAAGCGTAAATAAAATCCAATGCAAGTAAAATCAAATGCGTAAAACAAGGCACCCAAACCATGCAATTTAAATAAATAAAATAAGTTCAGTGTTTGAAAATGATGGGACTCCATGCATGTCCTATGCTCGTGCTCAATACCTTAGCGCCCTAAGAAAAACATGCTAAGAAGTGTCAACACAAAGGTTGGTGAGTTCACTAAGTTGCAAGTAAATAACATTTTGATGTTTGCCAGATAGTGTAAATGTATACCGATAGATAGCTAGTCTATGTCATGCTACTACAAGTGTTTCAAAACTGAAGCTAACTGTTTGTGTTTGTTTGCCTTCCACCATGTCTACCGAACAATGGCAAATGTTTAGGTCAATATTACACCTGTTCGACCTCCAGTCGTGTTAGCACAACTAACGCGGGTGGGGCTTGTCAAAACTCAGTAGTACTACTCAAGATTACCTCGCTATGTTCCAATACTAACGGTTCGAGAATGTAAGGACTTATGTGGTATGTTGCACTTTAGTAAGCAAACGATAATACAATAATACAAGATCCAAAATGTTTGCCAGCATGCTTTCTCCCCCCAAAAGGAAAGTAAGTATAAGAGTGGGGTAGTGAAACTCACCTTAGTATGCATGCAGATGAAAGCTAAGAAAAACAGTTGGACCTCTAACTTCCACCTAAAACCATAGGTCTATAAGTGTGTGTTCGTGTAGGTTGACATGAACCTTTAGTATCCAAACAATACCATTTGTTTAAGTGTTTAGAAAAGATTTACAAGTTTGACCCGACGACCCGTTGGTGACCCCTTAGTGATTTAATGTTTGATTTGAATACTAACACATAGTACACAAGTAATTCAAGTTTCATGTTACACAACTCAAAATTATCTTAGCATAACAAGTTATGTCTACACATGCACGTTTATCAAAGTTCCTACTTTTATTAATGCATGAACACGAAGTTTGGTTTCCATATGCTAATCATTTATAACATGTTTGCATGATCAATATGTTCATAACATAAATCTTACTTGCCCTAGATAGTCATAGCACATAACAAAAGCCTTGAACTTAACATGCAAATCATTCTTCAATTAAAGTTCCCAAGTATAGTAAGTTATGAATATCATGCGTGTTTTGAACTATCTAACACATTACAACATGTTATTATATCATAATTATCATGTAGCTATCATTAAACCATATCATACATGTCTAATTAGCAAGCTATGAACACTTTAGACAATTAAAGTTTCCTCTTTTAGAAAGTTTGTAAAACCGAGCTAGGTATTAGAAATCTAATTTCACAAATCACTTATACATGAATCAAGTAACACATAAACATCATCATATCATCCTAATCATGTCTAGTATGCAAGATAAAATTCACAAAAAGTTTCCTTTATAGACAAGTTATGATTTCTAGCTTGTTTAACGAGATTCAAAGCACCAAATCAATTGCATACACCCTAACTAGCATGATTATAATCATAATAAACATCAAACACATCTATCATGCAATCCTACATCATCACATAATCAAAAAGTCCATTCTTTTAATAAGTTATCAATCATATGCAACTAGGGTTTTCCAAATAACAACAAAATCATCAAATACATGTAAAACAATGTTAAAGTTAACAACTTTATTATAAAAACTCATGTTTAGATGAACTAGGGTTTCAATCAAAAATCTTGGAATAAAAAAGTAACGAAATTGAACGAAACAACTTACGTAATAGTGTTAGGAATGCTTAGGGGAGTCCGATTACGCGTTTAATTGCAAGATTGAAGCTCGATTCGGTGGTGTTTGGGTGTCTCCTTGGTCTCGACACAAAAGAGAGGGCAAAAGGGGTTGGGGCGACGATTTGGAGAGGAAAAGAGGAGAACTGAGTTTTTATTTTTTATAAAATCTTTAAATATACATGCATGGGTTTAAAATTGGGTTTAGATAGCCCATGGACTAATTTAAATGGGTTTTACAACTCATTTAATTAATCCACTAAATAAAATTGTTTTAAATAAATGTTTTTATAAATTCTCTTTATAAAAATTACTAAAGTAGTAACAGTCACAATGTTCCGTGTAAACGTACGCGATTTCACGAAAGTTCACATAATTCACAGAAAAATCACTACACATATAAATTCACATAACTTATATTAAAATAATTGTTCGCAATTATTTTTATTGGTTCACCAACGTTCCGGGTTAGACTCGTGTGCGATCCGGTAATTCTACGTGTTTGTGCGAACTGACACATCTAACTAATCCTAATTAAATGTAATGCATGTGTGAATGTTCGAGATAACTGAGTTTGAATAAATAAATGTTTGAGATAACAATGTTTATGTTAACGGAGTTAACCTGAAAATACCGGATGTCACATATTATATCAGCATGTTTCTACATGTACAAATTTATTTTAATCTCTACATTATTATTTCTATAAATTTATTCGTATACAAATTTTTTTATTTTTTATGTATCACTACGAGTGTGGTTATTTTAATAACTTAAAATAACAAAAGTTACATTTTTTAGAAAAAAAAATCAAAAGATTAACCAAGTTGTATACATATATTACGTAAAATGGCCATTGATTTTTCTTTAATTTATCAAATTAACCTTTATAAAGCCTTTAATAAAAGAAACCAATCAATAGTAAACACCATATTTTCACAAACGATTAGACATTGTACTTTATATTTTCCGTGTGTAAAATTTTTCTCAATGAAACTCTTGATAGTTAAGTGATATACCACAACTAAAAAGTTAAGGTTTAAATCCTAATTAAAGACATATATTATGATTTATTTATCATAAAAAAAATTATAAATTGTTGTTAAAAAAAGAAATAGATGAAAAATCATTATCACTCTATCTTGATTGATTTTCCTTATAACTAAATATCTACAAAGGGTTTCCCTTTTGTAGAGGTCATGAATTCGAATCTTGTAAGGTGCACTTTATAAAAACTAGGAACACCCTCTGCAGATTTCGAATTCCTTGGGATTGTTTGGGTAGACTGATGTACGAGTCTCCCCTGATGGGACGTGTCAGTTGAGCCCACGCCGTTAAAAAAAACTAAATATCTACAATGCTCAACTTGAAAGTGGTTTAACCCTTTTCATAAGTTGCTTTAAAAGCAAAAACAGATGATCAAAGAAACTTAAATTAACTTTTGATTTACTTTTCATAAATAAAAATACTAAAAAAGATTAAAATTCCACAACTATGGATTTTAAAAGAAGTTTATTTTATTATAAATTCTTGATTTTTAACCAATTCTCGGTCTTTCCCTGATGAAATTTACAGCCTTTGCTTTTTTTTTGTATGACACAGTAAAAAGATAAGCTTTAAACGGAACTTCCCTTCTGACAATATTTCCGGCCTGCAAACCCTCATGAATGACATACATCGATCCCACAAAATCTATACATACACACATCTGTATGTATAGATTTACACGCACTAGTGCGTGTTCTCCCTGGAATGTCATATTTCATATGTCATCAATGCAAAGCACACCAACTTATAAAGTATAGTTAGTAGATTCATATCGAATCTCCCAATCACTTTCTCTCTCTAGCTATATTTACACTGTTTTATCTCTCTAGAAAGGGTTTGTTAGAGAGAGAGAGAGATATATAGAGAGAGAGGGTGGAAGCAAGGTATGAAACTAGGGTATGGAGGTGGATGAAATTCAAAAACAGGTGAGTAAGTTTCAAAACCCTAATAAAATAGAAAACCAGAATCATCTATTTCCTGTCGGAGATGGCGGCGGCGGTGGTGTTGGGAGGCTTTGCGGGTGGCCGTCGTCTCGAATCGTTAGGGTTTCGAGAGCTTCCGGTGGGAAAGATAGGCATAGTAAGGTTTTGACATCGAAAGGGTTGAGAGACCGCCGTATTCGGCTGTCGGTAACCACCGCAATCGAGTTTTATGACCTCCAAGATCGGTTAGGGTACGACCAGCCGAGCAAGGCGGTAGAGTGGTTGATTAAAGCGGCTGCGAGTTCCATCGCTGAGCTTCCTTCTCTCGATCCGTCGTTTACAGGTGCCGACAGCCACATGACACACATCCACCACCAGCTAAAGCAGCTCAGCGATGAGAAAAATAACAACAATAACAATAACAATGTTTCGTTATCAAAGTCATCTGCGTGCAGCAGCACGTCGGAGACAAGTAAGGGATCGGGACTCTCACTGTCCCGATCCGAAAACCGGATGAGAGCTCGAGAACGAGCTCGAGACATGGCGGCGAAGAAGGAGAAGGAGATTTCATCGTTCACTGATCTTCTCACCGGCGGGATCAACAACAACTCAAATCCGACGGCCAGTACGGAATCCAGGACCCACTGGACAACAACAACTCCTATGGATTACTTTCAAATGCCACAATTCCATCAGAATCATCATTTCTCTTTCCTTCAAGAGAACTTTGCGCCGGTTGTGACCACCGGCGGTGGCGGTTTAGCTTCGGGTTTGAATAGGGGGACCCTTCAGTCCAATTTACTGTCTTCTCAACCTCATCATCATCACCACCAGCTTCAAAGGTTTCAGCCGGCATCAATGGTGGATGGATCCACATCTACAAACTTTGCCTTCTTCACAGCTCCTGACAATTTTCCGGCAACTGGGTACGGCGGAGGAGACGGTGGAGGGCGCCACTCCGGTCATTACAAGGAAAAATCAAGAAACTAAAAGTCTCCATCTTTGGTAAGTTCTTTATCAATTTTCTTGATTTCTTGAATTCTTGCATTATTTTAGTTAGTTACATACCCTCTATTTATATTATTTCTGCACGTCAAATTAACCACTTAACTAATTACTAATCATAACGTCAAAAAATCAAGATCATCATCATCCGACTACTAGAAAACTGAAGTATCACCCATGAATCATGAGTCATGAGTAATTAGTGACAAACGGTGTGTACCCAAATCCAAAAAATAACCAAAAATCTGGAATTTGGTGAATTTCGTCAGTGATCCGTCAGTAATTTTCGAACGGAGAGTTCTGTGAATAAATATCCGTCGATGAAATTACAGTTTTATAGTAGTGTGCTAAAGTAAAATGAATTATAAACAATGGGTAAAAAACCTAAAATATATAAATTCTCCTGAATATTCAAATAATCATTAAATTCAAATATATAAATATGTATATATACACATACATATAATATAATGGTGGATCAAGTATTGGATAAATGAAAAAGAAATGGATATAAAGATTATTATAATGTGTTAAAAATTTGATTTTTTGTTGTTGGATTGATAGTTTGGTTTCCTTAATTTCAAGCATGTCTAGAGGGAAAGACAGGTGTTAACCACTGAGATTAAAGGAACCCACTTTCACTAAATAATCCGACAAGTTTCCTTATATTAAATCTTTTTAAGTTTGTTTATTAGCCAATGGCAATGGTGTTTCACTGAAACCGAGTTTAATATATTTTGCTGGGCTCAGCGCACCTACTGGATTCTCGAGCCTTGGGAAAATGGTAAACACGCACCCCAGGCTAGGGTTTCATACTCATCTCTAACCATGGTTGGTTTTAGGTTAAACCACCATGCACGTACGAATCAGCTATATATTATTTATTATAATCACTAGAAAAGATGATATAAATTAAAACTTAAATATTACCTTGACTGTTATATATATAGTAAAAGGCTTAAGGCACACACCAACAGTGGCGGACCCATAAATTTTTTTTATTGGGTCGGTTGACTAGCGATATATAATACGTATATAACACTAAAAAATTTCATGGGGGGCGATCGGGGGCCGATTGCAAAGTTTTATGGGGGCGATCGAGATATTAACGTGTATATAACACTAAAAAAAATTTCATGGAGGGAGGCTGCCCCCATTCCTATAACATAGGTCCGCCTATTAACACCAGATGACGTGAGTGTAGCAACGACTCAATATATTTGAGGGTTTAAAACAAACTTTAAAATTGATGTCTTTTTTATGAAAGTTTCTAAATATATATAGTAAAAGGCTTAAGGCATACCCCAGGTGAAAAAGCCACAAGTGGGTGTAGCAAGGGCGACTCAACGTATTAGAGAGCTTAAAACGAACTTTTAAAATTGATGTCTTTTTATGAAAGTTAACATAAGTTGTATATGAACATAATTAATGTTTTTGTTATCTCCTATTTTTTTAATAAAAGCACAAAAACCAGTGGATTATCACGTATATTTTTACTATTATAGATTAAAGTAGTTTTTTTTTTCAATTTTTGAAGCCCTTAAAATTTGAGAGCCTAAAACGATTGCTTACTGTAGAGCAGTCCCTCCGCCTAGATGCAAGATACAAAAGCAGCCCACGGCAAGACCAAAAAAGCACATAAGTGAACATTTTGAAAAATAATATAAGCATAGAAAATTAATACTAACCCAAAAATATGGTTAGCAATTAACATCATCCAGTTATAACAAAAATCATTTAGGTAAGGTCGCAAGGTTCAGAAAGAGGCACTTAAAATCATTTTTAAAAATCAGATGACGTTATAATTAAGTTTGATATTTAGAAGGTATAAAAAAAAGCTAACAAGATAAAAACTTCAAACATTAATAATCTAATAATAAACAACAGTAGGCAGCAATGTGTTCAACATGGCATGCAGTGTGTGCAGGTAACACAATAATAGGCAACTGGGCCTCCTTTTCAATTACAGTCCACCTCTAATTTAGTCTTCTGATATCATTTGTATTTTAAAATTTTCACTTTATAGATAAAAAGGGTGAAAAGTAGAAGAGGTTGAAATGCTTTATTTGGGCTCTAGGATAGAGCATAATTTATTCTATATAATAAATGAAAGTTTTGGTGGAGCACTTGTTACTCACACATGCATTTTTAACATTTTCTTTTCCGCCTCTCTCGTATATTATTTATACAAATTTCTTTAATTTTTTCTAACTTTTGTTTCTCGCCTCTCTTTCCTATTAACTATACAAATTTCCTTAATTTTTTTATAATTTTTGTTTCCCACCTCTCTCTCCTATTAATAATAATGATTTCTATAATTACTTTTATAAAACGTTTTTTATTTTAAAAATAATAGGTTTGTTCATAAAACATTTTTATAATTTGAACATTTCTTCATTCTTTTTGTAAAACATTTTTTAAAAATAACTATATATATATATATATAACAATTTTAGAATTTACAAATCTTCATAGAAACTGATGTTTTATAACAAGTTGTATTTATTTAACCCATTTAATACATGGGTTTTACCCTAGTGTGTAATATATCTTTCCATAGTATATTACTTTATTAGGGATCCATGTACTGATGTACATATGTTGCATGTTTTTTAGTTCACCTATGATCTGAAGCATTCAATATATTAACACTTTTATGAATGAAATCAACCTAGGAGAATGCTAACTATATCATATTTGAAAAAAAGATGATAGTAGGCTTAAAGAAGTAGATAAACTTATGTACCCAATGATATTAAAAACATAGACGATGCGTAGTGAGCTTTCAGCTCCATCCACATCAGAATGAAGGGCGTTAAATACCAAAACACTTTTGCTAAAGTGGGGCGCCAAAGGGCACATCCGCCAAGCCCATAACAGACGTGAGAGAGATGAGAGACATGGCCCACTCTTTGATTAACCAATCAATACATTTTCTTTATTTTTTTTCTTTTCTTTAATTTTTAGTTAAACCACTACACCCTTGTGAAGGTGTAGTTTAGTTAAAGCTCCACTGCTTACGTGACAGTGATGTTGCAGGAACTTTTGCATTTTTTAGTTAAACCACTACACTTCGTCTTAGAAAACAACATTTAATCGCAAATGCTTAGTTATGTTTAATTGTAGTATAAGAACAAATAAATTTAGAAAAAATGGATTTTAATAAATCAAACTATCACCCTTTCGCCGATAATAATCCATAATGACAATTCAACCAATGACACTACTAACTTTACTTTCGTTATCAAGAGCAATCTTATTCGCATAATTATCATAGATTTACACTTGATTTTTACTTATTTTCGCTCGTAATGATGATTATGAACAAATTGGGGAAACGTACAAGCGAAATCGAGTGAAAATCAAGCGTAAATCTATGTTAATTATGCTATTGGGATTGCTCTTGATAACAAACGTGAAATGTAGAAGTGTCACTGATCAAATTGCCGGTATGAATTAGTATTAACCAATGGGTTAAAGCTTGGATTATTAAAAATCCAATTTTCCATAAAATTTATGGTTTCGACCAATATATAGTGTTCTTGTAAATTTGACAATGAGGATCATTGAGAGCAGGATATGATTATAACACTTTTTTAAACACAATTTGAAGACAAATTTAGAACCACAAAGCTAGTATTTGTTAAAAGGATAGGAATATTTTAGGGACAATTAAGTGCCTATGAAAATATGATCTCTAATAAGAGCCTTCACTTAATTCTTGAAGTAAACTGGATGATGGAAACATTCCAAATAGTTGTTAAACCATCATGCTTGTGTTCATGATCAATAGTACATTAATGATGATTAACACCAAAAGATAAAATAAATCTAATTGTTTTTAGATAGTTATGAATGCATATATGCTTTTGAATAAGCAATGATCTCCATCACTACGGGTAAATCTCTTTATAGAGAGATATAACTTACAAGGTGCCATATAATACCGTTGGTCATTTGGTGCAATGGTAGCCTCAAAACTACCTGTAGTGGAGGTCTTGGGTTTGAATCTGTGCCACAACAAAAAAAAGGTATGTGGTCAGTTGAGGGGTTCCTTCTGAGGTGGGCTACCCTGCACATTTTAGGTCTTGCCCCGGAGAAACCCAGTTATCCTAGAATATCTAGGTATTGTTGTTCAAAAAAAAGTTGCCATATAATGACGAGGATAAATTTAAGTAGATTAGGTTAAACATCATTTCAAAAGTAATTCTTGGTAGATTAGGTTAAACGACATTTTGGTGTAAAAATGTGTGAGGTGCTCCAAGACGTTTAGGTCCTAAAAACTTAGATGTGAGGCAATTGCTTCATGTACGAGAGGCGTTTTGTATAAAAAATATTAGTAACCTATATTTAGATAACATTTTAACTTGCTAACTTTTAGATATTAAAACGTAAGATATTAAAATACATAAGCATAAAAAAGCTCTAGGTACAACTAAAGTAGCTTTCTCTACAACCAAAATAAGCGTAACTCAGTAGTTTATGCCTAGTGTACAAGTAGCCTATACATGAACTCAGTTAACATGCTACTCAACCCATTGTACAATTTTATAAATCATGTTCTAAAAAAGCCAGCACATATAAATAGAAGTCATGTAGGCTTTTTTATAAAAGCAGTCTGCATTCATCACAAAGCTTCTCTTCCAACTATCGATCGGTTATAGAGCTTCTCCATAGCCTTTTTGCCCCACCACCACATAAGGGGATTGTTGTGCATCACCCTATCTTATGCATTTTCACTACAGTCTCGGTCGCCTTGCGCATAAGGCTCACGTGAGGCAACATCTTTAAAACTAAGAACACATTAACAAAAAGCTAAACATAAACACAAGTTACATTCCTTAAGTTGAGCATAAATCTCAGTCATACCTATATTTTTTTTATACTGAGGTATATATTGTTAGTAGTAGTTATATTAATTAACATCATATTAAGAGATGGATACAAATCTAATTAGAGATTAGAAAACCTATAATAGTAAAGAAAGTTGTGTTGTGGAGAAACCACTTTATTGAAAGTGAATTTAGCATGATTGTGGTGCAATTCAAGGATGTTGAGCGCTCCTCAAGATTAACACAACTGGTCGATTTGCATTCATGGTAGGTGTAGGTTTTGGATTTCGTATGACTTGGATGGCTTTCAAAATTGTGTAGATCATTTTAGATTAAATTATTTCGTGGGTATACGAAATCAATAATAGGATAAGACATGAAGTTTCTACAATAACGAGTATGAAAGTCCATGAGTAATTTTTTTTTTATGAAAACGCATGTTTAATCAGACTAAACGAACTCCTTTATATAGTGGTTGAACCATTACAACGAATCCATCAGTTGACGGTTGTTGGCAGTTATACAACTACAACAGTGGGAAAAACCCTAACAAGAACTCCTTTAGTTGCTGCTCATCCATTGTCGATGCTGACCAAGTTACTACTGCTGGTCACTTGTTGTTGATGTTCAGTTACCCATTGTCACTGCTGACCAAGTTGCTTGTGTTGGTCACTTGTTGCAATTGATGCCTAGTAGCAATTTACTACTGATTAGTTCTTTCTAAATATCAAAATTCATGCAACTTTTATTAATTAAGCAAATCCAAAACAACTTTCACTATATAACTAAACATAAAAAATAAAATTTCCCCCGCCAAAGAGACGTGCCCCCTTTGAACCCTGATGGTCTAGGGCTTCACCTCTAAGCTAGAAATTAGAATATTCTTGATTAAGTGTGCACTCCACATCTCTTAACTCAAATCAATATATATTTTAATTTTTCATTTGGTCTAAAGTAAATTCAGTTTCACAAATTGACAATGATGATACAAAAATCACCAATAGTAGGCAGCTCGAAACTTTTGACTCAAAACAGTTGCCCTAACCTTTGACTCAAAACCCAATCATAAATTGAACTACAAATATCAAGAGTATATTTCTTTATGGTTCATTCTCATGTACTATGTATCCCTAAAAAGGGAATGTAGTAATGGGTTTATATATGTTAGGTGCATGTACTTGGTTAAGAGAAACCGCTACAAAATTCAAAAATCTTGGGCTATAAAATTATTAATAGCTTAAGGCTCAACCTTATCAAAATGCGGTAAAACACGTCTAGGGATGAGGATATAGTTCATAATGAGAATAACGTCATCCTACATATTATCTCAATCCATGGGCGTAAGCCTTGCCCCTTTGACGATTGGAAAAACCATTTTCTTAGTCAACACAATGATCTTAAAGGTTTTTCTCATATTCCATAAAATTTAACCACATCACTCCATTCTTCACTAGGTCACTTGAAAATGCCATGTTTTCTTCACATGGGGGCTCTTCTTACCATTGTATACATTATTCTCACTCTATTCTTCACTAGGTCACTTGAAAACGCCATGTTTTCTCCAAACGGGGGCTCTTCTTAACATTGTATACATTATTCTCACTCCATTCTTCACTAGATCATTTGAAAACACCATGTTTTCTTCACACGGGGGCTCTTTTTACCATTATATACCATTATTTCTGGTAATCTAAATATCTACTTGTGAATCACAAAGCAATGAAACCATCTAATTATTTCACAGAAAATCACCCTTGGTTTTAAAAAGTGCGGTGTTGGTGCTAGCGCTCACCATGGGACTCACCATGGGAGGCGGTGGTGAAGTGGCACTTTGCTGGAGGCGACACATCATGAATAAGAACTACAAATTTGTTTCTTTCTTTCTGGTTGATTGTTGGTGATGGTGAGTGTTGTTTTCGCTTATCCGACGAAGTTTAGAAGTCCAGTGAAGTTTAGAAGTAGCAAAATAAAGAGAGAGAGACTCTTGAGTGAAGTGAAAAGTGAAAACCTAACTTAGTGAAGTGAAAAGTGACATTGTTCAATCTGAGCTAGTTTTAACTTTTGAGTAGTGGTGCTTTTGTGATATGTAGTTTCTAATACCATGTTATGCTATTAAAAATGAGATAGTTTTGAGTATTTTTTTTCTTTCTCTTATATGTTATTTGGTCTCGTGGGTTCTTTTAGTTGCATATAGAGTTCGAAGCTTGTTTAGGTTGCACATAAACTTCTTAGATTGTACACATAGAAGGGTTGCTTTCGACAGATTTTGTGTTTAGGCTTGAAACTTTTTTAGGAGCATATATCTTCTTAAGTTGTATATAGAACTTCTTAGGTTGTACATATAGAAGGGTTGCTTTTGATAAATTTTGTGTTTAGGCTTGGAGCTTTTTTAGGTACATATAGCTTCTTAAGTTGTAAAGGTTATTTACATATTAAATTGTAGGGTTAGCAACGCAGTAAGTATTATCTATAATTAGTTTATAAATATTATATGAATATCTGGTATCTTACGTGCGTGAAGCTCTCACCTCGTTCCTTGGCTTATGAGACCTAAACTCCTTGGAGCGCATCATGCTACAAGGTTTCCTCAACCATTCTAGAAGACTTAAGAGTAATAAATTCATATTACATAGTGAAACATGTTATACAAGTCTGTTTTACATACTTCAATAATATAGCACATTCCTTAGAAACACCATCTTTTACCTGGTTTGTGTTAACAAATTCTTCCAAAATCGTAGAAAATTTATTAAAACACATCAACTCATAGCTCCTTCTATACGCCTAAATAAAAGGTGAAGATCATTCCAATGATCATTGCTTGGGTTATTAGAATATTTTCTCAATCAACTAACATAAGCTATGTCACTTCTAGTATAATTCATGGGTACCATGGTAGATCCTATGATTTTAGCATATTTAGTTTGAGAAACACTGGAATCTTTGTCTTTTAAGACAAATGCTAGAGTCAAAGGGAGGTTTCACAGGATGAACATAGGAGTTAATTTTTTTTTCACATTCTCTTTAGTAAATAGGTTCACATAAATTATATCCATTTTGATATTCTCACTTTTATTTAAGTATCACATCAACTTTTCCCAAATCAATGATATCAATTTGAGAAGATAAAAATGGTGTAATGCGATAACACTATTCACTAGTGCCAAAGATACTTGTGTATTTTGCATGCTTAAAATAGTGATTGTTAATGTGCTAGATGCATGCTTAAAATAATATTGAATATGTTGAATAATATCTGAATTATAAAATTGAAACTACCCATATTTTTATGTGGTGATCAAGTGAAACAAAATTAGCAACCATTTATTAATATAAATATTAAGTATATATAATATTAAATATAGAATATTATTCCTAACACATAGTTATTGCAAATACATTAACGATTAGTGGGGATCAACAATCTAACTTAAGAACCAAAATGGTTAAGCATGCTTCAAAAGAAAGACTAATAAATTTCTAAATAAAGACTTCAATAATTTTAAAAATAATTGTTTAGTACTAACTATAAATAACAGTATGCAATATTAAAATATAAAATGAAAGTAAATACAACTATTAATATTTTCTGAACAAGTCAATGTTGAATATGAAAACTATATACATTATCATATAATTTATATTACATACATTCTATAATAATTTTTAGTGATTAAAAAATCAAATTTAGAGAAGACTTTAATATGATGAAGTATTTATTTGATTGTTTCTTACACATATTATTAGATGATTGTGCAATATTTTATATGCTACTTACAAAGTAATATTTTTTAATTTAAAATAGTTAAATTAAATGACATTTTTTTATTATGTTTCAATTTGATCCCATTTAGAAGTTAACCATCCTACTGACAAAATTTTCAATATTTATAACTTGTTTTTTGAAAGATGATTCAAAAACTTGTTAGTAGTCACATGACTTGAAAGCTTTCTTTGTTAGTAGTTGACAAGTTGTTATAAAGTACGCAAACAACTGCAACACAAACGTCTTATGATTCATATTTATTAAATCGAACATAAGGCCTTTAGTTTCTTTCTGTTAAAGTTTTTTTTGTTACATGCGTAAAATCGATGAAAACTTCTAAAACTTTAAAGTTTTATCGTGTTTATGTTGGTTTTATATAATATAATGGATTGAGAAACGTATTATGGTGTGATGCAGAAGATGGAGGAGATTGTCGGGTTTTAACACGACTACTACATCGATCGAATTTACGATGCTTCGTATGGCGAATCGCATCTGTTGTGTGTACAAGCAATAGTTTTCTTGAGGAATTAATCAAAGGCAGATCGAACGACAGTTCTTTTTTGTTATGTGTTTTATCTCTGATCAAGACCTTAATTGTATGATGTTGAATTTTTGCTTGTAAATGTGATTATTTTTTGCAACAATTAGTACTTGAAATCTTGTAGTGAATTGGAGTAGGGTTTGAATCTGTCACAGGTAAAGACTGAATTGGAATAGAGTGTGAATTTGTCACATGCAGGTAAAGACGACATAAATTTAACATCAAATTCATGAGTTTGAGTTTAGGTTAGTTTGAGGTTGAACTCGTGAATCAGCTAAACTGTTAGGTTTGCGTCAATCTTCTGGGTTCACGGGTTGACTTGTTTGATCCGTTCATTTTTATAATTGTTCATTTTGTACCAAAATTTAAAAGTTAAAGAGAAATAGATTTCGGCTTCTATAGTTTAAATGTAATTATTTTATACGTATTTTTTTGGTTGTAAATTTATAAGTTTGGAATATCAATATGTATAAAAATAAAATAAAAAAAAGTTAAATAAGGTATATTTGTGTCAATCCATAAATACATGATTTTTAGGTTCACATCGTGCAAGCTACAACAAATACGCCTTGCCACCCAAAATCAAATCCTATCAAATATATCAAGATAATGATAAAATGCATCTTTTCAAAAGCATTTATTTATACTAATACAATTTAATAAAAAAATTAAAACTACCAAAAAAGATAACTTAAAATATTAAATTTATTAATTTGCTAGATTAGAATCTCATGTTTTACACGAGTTGAATAAATGTAATGTTATATATATTTAGTAATAAAAAAAATATGTCTTTAAAAATCCGTGTATTAATCGGGTCGAATAAAATATAATGTAATCTATTAACACATACATTCGTCAAAATATGTCTTTTAAAAAATATACTTTGACGTGACAGTTATAATTTCTATTAAGTTAACTTTTAAAACATTTTTTTTCAACTAAGTATTACTTTTTTTTATGTGATTGATAAATGTTAATTCATATTAAATTCATTTGTTTAATGATATAATAATTATACATAACTAAATAATAAGTATCCATAATTAAATTTATATTAAATATTTAAAAATATATTCTTTTAATATTATTATTTAATATGAGGGATGCCAGAAAAGTTTGCGGATGATGCACCAGAAAATGACACGTATACCCTTAGGTTATTTATTTATTTTTGAACGGCTAATACCTAAACATGTGGATGGTACTGACAAAATTCTCCTTATCCTTGTCAGGATTCGAATACATGACCTTCACAGGAGAAAACCCTTTACCGGAAAAACCCTTTAACCACCAGACCAGAAGCCTGATGACATGTTTTTTATTTATTATTATAAAGATTAGTTTTTTCTCTCTTTCCAAAGAGGTTAAGTGTTTAGTTTTATAATTCTTTAAACATTTTTAACAAAGCTGCATTATATATTGTTCTCAAACTTTTACTTTTGAATTTGTTAAATATTAAAATTTCGGTTATAAAATTATTTAAAACACACACTTGATAAATTTGATATTTGATATTAATAGTATTTAATTTAACTTTTTTGAGTTTAAAACACACTCTTGGTAAATTCAACTTGATAAATTCAACTTTTTTGAGTTAAAAAGCAACTACTTGTGGTTCTTGAACATCTTCCAGATACACAATGTTTTCAGCTGGCCTTCTCGTAAGGAATTCTTTCTCTAAGAAGACACATGTATTAGTTATGAAAACCCTGTATTTATTTGGCTGATAGAAATAGTAACCCCTTGTCTCTTTTGGGTAATCGACGAAAACAATATTTTCGCTTCTGGATTCTAATTTGTTGGAAGTCTCATATTTGACATAAGCTTCACTACCCCAGTCCTTTAGGTTAAATAAGTTTGGATTTCTTCCATATCATATCTCATATGTGTTTCGTTCACCTTCTTGGTTGGAACCATGTTGACAATTCAAGCAACAGTTTCAAGAGCATAACAGCAAAAACTCTAATTTCATAAATCAAGCAACAATCCTAACCAAAATTTAAGTCACCATCACCCTTAATTTCAGACAATTAAGGTTCATCACCCCAAACTCAACGAGAACAAGAATAAATGGAGGATTTAGAATGAAGAAGATGACATTTACTTGATGATATGAAGGAATTATACAAATCAACCCTTCAATCCAAGCATGCAACTTCAGATTTAGAGTTCTTGATCAAAGTCTTCTTCTCCCCTCTTTTTTCTCTCTAAATCATGAGTGTGTGTCGCCAACCCCTTACACACCTCAACGAGATTTGGTTTAATTACCAGTTTGGACCCTCCACTTGTAATTTTAACTCCTTGCACCAAAAACTAGATAATTCCACTAATTACAAAATATCTCCAACTTTCATTTATTTATTTTGGACCCTTACAATAAAATTAATATATTATAAGACAAACCCGAAAGTTGGTTCATTACACCATTAGATCTAACTTAAAGATTATATACATGAGTTATTTGGATCATTTGGTGTGGTACTATGAGATAACAAAGAATAAAGTGAAGGAAAATGAAGAGGAAGCAAAAGAAACCGGTGCATGCTTACGAGAAGAGCCCAAGTTGAAAAGAAGAAAAATGAGTGCCAAAAGAGACTTCCCACCAGGATGTGGTCCAAGTGGTACAAATGATGTTACTCAAGAACCGGATGGTGAGAGCATGGCTAGCGATACCGAGGAAGAGCCGGAGGAGTCTATGATGAAAGGTGAAGTTTATGGTGACAATGAAGACTTCGTTTTAACGAAGGTGATAAAGAAAGCATTTGAAGGTTGGAGGCTCAAGTCTTAAACAATTAAAGGGGAGTATTAATTGTTTAATACTTGTTCGATCTTGTTAATGGGTTGGACACTTTATTATTATTATATCATGTTTGTTGGGTCAAGAACAAAGTCTTGTAATTTATTTATGTAATGGGCTTGTATCTACAGCCCAAAACTATGTCAAGGAGGAGCCCAAGTCAATGCAATTAATCCAGCCGTAGGGTTGTTTACTGTGAAGGAAGTAAACGTCGTTTAGACGTTTGTTAAACACCGCTTAGCGGTTGAAGTCCATCTGAAACGTTGAGTCGGTTCTGAAAGTTTCCTTAGTGTATTTAAACGATTGTTAAATACTACCTATTGACCACCATTATTTGATCACTACCTTCCCACTCAGTGACCACCATACTTTGTTGTCACTAACCTAGCACATCCCAAATCATTTTCTAATACTAGTCACTACAAAAATTTGGGTCAATAGTGGCAACAGATGTCGCCGCTAATACCTCAAAATGTCGCCGCTAATACTAATAGCGGCGACAGTCGCCGCTAATACGTCGCCGCTAATACTACACATGTCGCCGCTAATGCATTTTGTCGCCGCTAATATACAAACCATTAGCGGCGACATATGTCGCCGCTAATACCGTCGCCACTAATACTACTGTTGTTTTTGAATTTTTTCTGCATTTTCTGCATTTCCAGTTTTGTCGAATATAACAGAAACATGAATTACAAAACCTGCATTTTTTTGCCGAATATAACAGAAACATAACCATAAAATTACTAATATATAAAGTTAAAACATAATGTAAAGGTTTTTGACCCATTTAAGTTATTCCGAATATTAATACAACATAAAAACTAAACAATTAATCTTCATCCATATCGTCGTTGCCCTCGTCGTCGCCCTCGTCTTCGCCCTCGTCGTTGCCCAAGCTACTTTGTCCCATTTGTGAAAAATTAAATTTGTTAAGTTTATCTCTAAAAGTCGGGTCGTCGAACAACATGTTACTTAGTTCCTATAATTAAAAGTTTCAAGTGAAAAACAATTCATTTTACACATATATATATACATGCATACAAGTTTTCCGGTCAAAAACGAGTCAAATGATTCATTTTACATATATGTCTATATACATAAAAACTTTCAAGTCTAAACGGGTCAAATGATTCATTTTACATATATATGTCTACATGTATAGAACTTTCTAGGTCAAACGGGTCAAATGATTCATTTTACATATATATGTCTACATACATACAAGTTTCAAGTCTAAACGGGTCAAATTATTCATTTTACATATATATGTTTACATACATAGAACTTTCAAGGCCAAACGGGTCAAATGATTCATTTTACATATATATGTCTACATACATAGGACTTTAAAGGCTAAACGGGTCAAATTATTCATTTTACGTATATATGTCTACATACATACAAGTTTCTAGTCAAATGGTTCATTTTACATATATATGTCTACATACATACAAGTTTCTAGTCTAAACGGGTCAAATGATTCATTTTACACATATATGTCTACATACATAGAACTTTCAAGTCTAAACGGGTCAAATGATTCATTTTACATATATATGTCTACATACATAGAACTTTAAAGGCTAAACGGGTCAAATGATTCATTTTACACATATATGTCTACATACATACAAGTTTCGAGTCTAAACGGGTCAAATGGTTCATTTTACATATATATGTCTACATACATAGAACTTTCAAGGCTAAACGGGTCAAATGATTCATTTTACATATATATATCTACATACATACAAGTTTCTAGTCTAAACGGGTCAAATGATTCATTTTACACATATATGTCTACATACATACAAGTTTCGAGTCTAAACGGGTCAAATGATTCATTTTACCTGTGTGTAGGGGAGTGTAGGCTGCACCTGCGACTGCTCAGAAGAATCCGGCGCTTGAGATGATGAAGGTTTAAATCCAATCCCTTTAATCCATCCGCGCCGAGTACCTAGGACCTTTTCAAATGCATCGACTTCGTTCAGTATAGATGAAGAAGTCCCTTGATTTGTTTGAGTTTGGGACTCTATCTCCATCTCTAATTGGGACTGTTTTTAATTTCACAAAGATGATTTAATACACATACAAATACATATTGAAAATTATACTTTAAATAAATACTTACAATTAGTTGCTCTGCTTCGCTGTCAACCGTCCCATCTTTACGTGTATGAGCAGCGCGGTACGATTCTAGTCGACTCTGAGCCTGTTTAACATTAAATAATAATTATTTTATAACAATAACTACTATATATAATACAAATAATACATGTATATATATATATAATATATAGCATTACTTTTTTATAACAAGAACTACTATATGTCGACGTTCCTCCACGGTTTACGCATACTTGCTGTTTACGATTGACTTGGTTAACTTTTGAACGTTTTTTATGTTTATCCGAACAAAAATGTTCAATAGCTCTCTGCCAATTATCCGGGTGCATCCCCTTTGGGACGTTGACCAACGCTCTCGGTACATCATCAAACCCTCCAACCTTTTTAAATTGATTTGATGCATTGGATTTGCGATCTCTGTATCGCTTTTGATAGATTGAATGAATGCCCAACTTTAACTTTATACGGTCGGTGCTCTTGTCTCGGGTTCCCCGTTAAAGTCCAAACTTGTTCTCCACGGATGGTTAGCATCTAAGAACCGGCGATGACCAACATATACGACTTTATTTGTTACACGTATTGAAGGAATGTCTTCATTGCAAGTCGGGCATGCTTTGTAGCCTTGTCCGCTCCAACCCGATAGACTACTGCGAGCTGGAAAGTCGTTTATGGTCCATAACAACGCCGCCTTCATTGTAAAGAATGTGTTTGTCGTTGCGTCTTTAGTACGTACACCCAAATGCCACAAGTTTTTAAGCTCATCCACTAACAGTCTAAGGAAAACGTCCATGTCCTTCCCAGGTGATTTAGGGCCTGGAATCAACAAAGACAACATGAATGAGGACTCTTTCATACATAGCCATGGAGGCAGGTTGTATGTGGTGAGTACAACCAGCCACGTGCTATGAGCCGAACTCATGTTACCAAATGGATTAAAACTGTCAGCTGCAACCCCTAGGCGAACATTTCGAGGTTCCCTCGAGAAGTAAGGGTACTTTATGTCAAACTCTTTCCATGAAGATCCATCAACAGGATGACGTATCGTACCCTCTTCTGATCGCCCAGTACTGTGCCATATCATATCTTTTGCCGTGTGCCTTGAACAATACAAACGCCGTAGTCTAGGGGTCAAAGGAAAGTATCGTAAAACCTTGTGAGCTACCTTCTTGCCCTTTGTGTTTGTATCGACCCACCGACTCTCATTACAAACAGGACAATTCTGCAATGAGTGGTGTTCTTTCCAGAAGAGAGCACAATCATTTTTGCACACGTGTATCGACTCATATCCCAAACTAATCTTCTTTAGTGTGTTTTTGGCTACGTAATGCGAAGCGGGAATCTTATTGCCTTCTGGATGTGAAGATCGCAACAACTCGAGTAGCTCATCGAATGAACTATTAGTCCATTTATTCTTCACCTTGATATGCATAAGCTTTGCTAAAAAGTCAAGGGAAGAAAAATTAGTACAACCGGGATATAATTCTGATTGGACTTCCTTTAACAGGTCTTCAAAATCATCACAGACACCGCTACTCTCTGTACCCGAGTTCCCTTCGTCGAGGTTGGTATCCTCCTCCATAATATCTTCAATAACGCCGGCCATATCATTTCCTGGCACAACGTCATCTACAACTACAACTTGAGGAATTAAACTTTCACCGTGATATATCTAATATGTGTACGTCCGACAGAAACCCCATGCATACAAATGAAACTTCACTTTTACCCAAGATAACATGACCGAATTCTGACATTTGTTACACGGACAAAACACAAAGCCTCTTTTGTCGACATGATCTTTGCACATCTCGATAAAAGAATTGAGTCCTTTTTCATACTCATCTGAGCTACGGTTTAGATTTTTAAGCCAACTTTTATCGACAACCATGATGAAGCTGAAACATAATTTAAGGTAATCAAAATGGTAGGATAATGGTAGGCTGCTAAACCCACTTTTTGAATACCTTATCTCATATATGAATGTGTATTAAAACTTAAACAACTAATATATATTACTCAACGTTTCTAACTTAAATAAATAAATACATATATTAACTTAAATACATACTTACATATATACATATATTAACATACATACACACATTCATACATATAGACGTGCGTACAAGTAAATCTTATGAATAAATAACTAATAAGACAATATGCAAGTAAATTAGTAAGTTATCATGTTTGGGACAAATGAGAAAGTACATCGGTATTCTATGTAAATAAAACCGATCATGCATTTATTTCCATAAATTCTTTAGAAATAAGTTACAATTTTGACTCTTGTTTAACCTTAGATTATGTTTAGATGTGTTTATTTTCATAAATTTTTTGTTAACAGATGTAAACTGTCTACATAAAACATTATGATCACTTCATTTATTGTGATTGGTGTAAGATTATTAAAAAATCTTTGGTCAAGATAATCACTTTGCTATGCAGTTTTGAACATTTTCATTGGCTAATTTTGAAAGTCACTTATATGGTTGCTAATTAAAAACCATTTATATTAATGGTGTCAATTTTACAATACAATTGGTTCTAATTTTGACATTAAAAAGCTTAAATTCTCTAGAAAATAATTTTGACTTTTGTGTTGACCTCATATCATGTATAGATGTTTTATTTCCGTAGGTTTTAAAAAAGTAGAAAATTTGTGGGTTTTAGCAGAAATCTTGTAAAATTCAATCAGGGTTTTTGATATTAAAAGGGTTCATACATTACCCATTGGAAAGGACTAAAGTTTGGTAGTGACATGGGACAAAAAAAAATACGGTTCTACCAAAAAGGAAATTGTGCAAGTAAATTTTTGTTTTGTTCCTAGGTTACTTATTAACTCAACGTTGTAATAATTTAATCGGGACATCGTACAATGATTTCAAACACATAATTGTTACATGTATACACCCTAAATTACAAAATTAAACAATAAAAAAGAGTAAACATACCGTCTTCGGGAGGTAAAGTGAGTTGGCTCTATCCAAGCAAACCGAAGATTATTTGGGTTGATTGAAGCCTATTTGTTGTTCCATTCGTTGCAGGGAGTCGGAGCAGGGAGTCGGAGCAGGGCGTCGGAGCAGGGCGTCGGAGCAGGGGGTCGGAGCAGGCATGGGGTCGGGCCAGCGGGTCGGAGCAGGGGGGCGGAGCAGGCTGGTTGGAAACCGGAGAAACGACGGTCTTCGTCTTCGAGAGGCAAAGTGAGAGAGAGGGTGAGAATGGAGGGAAATCAGGGAGGGATGCAAGTTATTCCCGCTGAAGGGTATTAGCGGCGACAATCGCCGCTAATGATGTCGCCGCTAATGCTACAAAAAATTAGTCCGTCCGATTAACTTCATTGTAACCGTTAGATGGTGGAGACACGGATCACGAACAATAGCGGCAACATTTTCTGGGTGTCGCCGCTAATGGTGTCGCCGCTATTGCCTAGTTTTCTTGTAGTGTAGTGCTCGACATCATTTATCTTTAACATATGACTAATGTTTTGGTCAGAAGTCTGAACTTAGTGACCATAAGTTGTGGCCATTGGCTCATATTTTGGTCACTAAATATCTTTTTACTATTGCTCAGTTTGATGAACACCATTTAGTATTGGGTACTAGTTTTGCGGCAATTATAAAAATTCATTGGTGATTTGATTTAAGGACTAAATGATTGTTCGTCTCGGGTTAGGGTGACGATTAATGATCAACAAATGATTTTGTGCGGAAGGAGAGATCAAATATCAAACAGACAAGAATGATATAATTTAGAGTTTGTATTCAATAACGATGAATAGATTGTTTACAATGTATATCTATTCAATATCAAACACTCCATCGTATATCTAGCTAACTCACGAATATGAATTGAAGTACTTGGATGAGTGATCAACACTCATTGTTTGTTTCCTTCGAGCTTTGGCTTAAATAGGCGAATCGACTTGTCTAGTTGATGAAAGCAACAATATTTGATTGACTACTTTTTCTATATGATTCAGCCAAGTTGTCCAATAGCGTCTGCCATCTTGTCAGTTGCAAGATGCTTGTCAGATACTCCTTCTTGAAAGGTTGGACGTCAATAGGCCACGTCAGCTTTAAAACAGCAAATGAACAGTTAAGAGCGGTGTCTACGTACATTCTTTTGACTAAGTAATGCTTCTAAATATACCTGACTTTAGAGCGGACGTCAAATGGGTTAGGATTAACATGAGCTCCAAATACTACCACCTAGGGCGAGGTACACATCCTTTAGTTAAGTTAAAATGTGCTAAAGCTCAAATGAGTAACAACCATCACCTCAACTAAAATTTGTCATTAATGTTATCATATGTAGCTTTGCAGTTGTTACTATTTTCAGCTAATAATGAAAAACACTAAATATTTTGCTATATATGTTTGAGAATATTGCTTATTCAGCTAATAATCTGTTACTTTCCACATTGCCATTCATGTGCCCAAGGTGCCGGCGTCACATTTCTGTCACTACTAGAAAATATTCAGTTGAGACCGTTCCAAGGCATATTTCATGAGATTCATGTGACGCAGAACATGGAAAAACACTCTAGATACATATGAACGCACAACGTTTGGGCATTACTGATTGATCACCATCCATGTGATACACTCACATTTTATTTCATCCTGCGGTCACATTACATATGTCGGATTACCGTTAAGGATATTTATATACTCATCATCAACCTCTAAACTCGATGACCGAAGCCCATCACAACTATTGGTAAACTCTTGAAGTCTATCAAATGGAAAACTCTAAGGGTTTCCATTTAAACACTACCCAACCTTCCTTACAAGTTCAAAGAGAAGATGGCGAAAAACCTTATCCATATACACATGCTTCTTTGCTTCCACAGTCCCTGCAAACAAGTCCATACTATGGCGAATCATGTGGAATGAGGAATTTTAGCTCCATAGTATGCCAAAGCCCCTTTCCGCCTGAGGTTCCTTCTTGCGATCCCACTGGAGTAAGTGCACATTATGTTCAAACATTACAAACAGCTGAGTATGATGAAAATAAAGAACTACAATTTAAGATGGCCAAAGCAAACAGAAAGCAAAAGCTTGCTAACAAGAAAATAAATCCATCAACAAGTTCTGCATCTCAATGTGGATATTCAAAAAAATCAAGCAAGAAAATATATTCTGGATACAACAATGGTAGTGATCAAGATGGCCGTGTCGTTTATACCCGAGATAATGTGGTAAGTCTACTTTAGGATAAATATGGAAGATTACTATTTAGAATTTTGTTATGCTACTTTTTCTAACACGTTTCTCTTATATGGTAAAAGAAGCTTAGTCTCTTGCTAAGGAAATTGTTAACATGTAGTGACGTTGGGGATCTAGGAAGAATTTTGCTTCCAAAGATGAGTTTGAATACATCGTTTGATCTTATTTTTAATATCAAAAAGTGTGAAAAACTTGTGATTTCAATTAAAAGTAGAAGGTTCATATTTTTACGGTATCATTCCAAAGAAGTCAAATTACATTCCGAAAACTGAATCATGAAAGATGATTTTAATCTTTCTATAAAGTATTCGACCGTATGTTTATTCCTTGAACATTAACAAAATATATATACAAGATAGGAGGCCTAAAGACTAGGAACTAAATACAGCAAATAAGGAAACTAAATAACTAATTGATTCTATCTATCAAATACAAAATTACAAATATCAATTCAAATGTTTTTGAATTGGCGGGAATCGGGTGTATCTCCAATATGCCCCGCAAGATGTCCGACTGTGGAATGCAGAGGACATGACGATGGCATTGTTTGAGCAACGGTTTAGTAAAAGCATTTGCAAGTAGATCATCACTTGCAATATGAGTGACCCGTAAACCCTCTTGATCTTTTTCACATACAGAGTGGAAATCTAACGCAAGATGCTTCATTCTGGAATGAAAAACAAGGTTAGCCGAATAGTGTGTGGCACTTAAGTTGTCATAATAAATAATCGGGGTGACAATGGACCGGTAGCCAAGTTCAGACTTTAATATGAGCCATTGCAGTTCGGTTGTGGTAGATGCAACCGCTCGGAACTCAGCTACGGTGGAGGAACAAGCTAAGGTGGGCTGACGTTTGCAACTCCAAGAGATCGGGTTAGAGCCAAGATATACAATTATGTTGCGATAGGTTTCCTTGTCACATGCCCAATCGGTACCAGTGAACGAGTGGAGATGTAACGGGGAGTGGCGTCTGATGAGTAACTCGTGATGAATGGTACCATATAGGTATCTTAGTAATCGTTTAAGGGTAGCCCAATGATGATCGGTCGGTGAGTGCATGAACCGTGAAAGTTTTTTGACTGTGAAGGCAACATCAAGTCAGGATAAAGAAACATATTATAGAACTCCTAAAAATATGCGGTATTCAGTGGGAGATGACAATGGTGTACCATCAAGTTTGGTGAGCGGAACCGAGCATGTCATTGGGGTGGTTGCCGGTTTGGCTCTTGTAAAAAAGATGAAGGATATATTTAGCTTGGGAAGAGAAAAGACCGTTGGAATGAGGTAAGACCTCAACACCAAGAAAATGGGAGAGATCACCAAGATCTTTATAACGGAAGTGTTCGGGTCGGTGATGATAATGTCACTAACGTAGACAAGAATGTAAATGGGTGATTTTGTGAAAAGATTGACAAATAAAGATGGGTTAGAGATAGTTTGTTTAAAGTTAACCGAGAGGAGGTAGTATTTAAGTTCTTCGTACCAAGCTCGTGAAGCTTGACGAAGACCATAGATTGCTTTGTTAAGTTTGCAAACATGGTTGGGAAAAGAGGAACCGGGGAAGCCGGGTAGTTGAGACATGTAAACAGTCTCGGTAAGTGTGCCTTAAAGAAAGGCGTTATTGTTGTCGAGTTGGCAAAGACACCAATTGTGGGAAGCGGCTAGTGCAAGAATGAGACGTAGGGTAGCCAGTTTAACCACAAGACTAAAGGTTTCAATGTAGTACAAACCAGGGCGCTGGTGAAAAGCTTTTGCAACTAGTCGTTCTTTAAGGCGATCAACCGACCCGTCATGTTTAAATTTGGTTCGATAAACCCATTTGCACCCGACAAGATTGGGTACGGAATTGGGTGGAACTAGAGTCCAAGTTTGGTTACAGATGAGTGCGTCATACTCGTCTTGCATGGCTTTGCGCCATGGGGGCTTTTTTAAGGCTTGAGTAATGGTTGAGGGTTCTGGAAATGCTTGAGTGACAGTGTGATAGCAAATGAAGTCCGGATCATGATATTTCGGATTCGGTTTCCGTAAGCTACGGGTGAGGGGAGAATTGGTTGTGGGTGGAGTTTTGATGGAGAAGGTTCGGTTGGTGAAGGGTCGGGTGTGGCAGATGGAGGACCAATGGGAGTGGGTGGTTGGATTGGGTTGGAAGTGGAGGGAGGGTGGTGGCGGTGTGGGTGGTGTGGGTAAGTGATCGTAGGAGGAGGAGGTGTGGTAGTTTGTGAACTAACATAAGGTATAGGTGGGTCGATGAGGGTGACAGTGAAGGGAAGCCAATTTTCCGGATTGGGCGATGGTAGAGTTGGTGTTTTGTTTAATATTTCATATGGGGATTCATGTTCAACAAAGTGCACATGACGAGATGTGTACACTTTGTTGGTAAGGGGATCAAGGAGATGATAAGCACTTTGAGAGGAAGAGTAACACACAAAGATGCATGGTTTGGATCGAGATTGAAGTTTATGGGACTTGTAGGGACGTAATCATGGAAAGGATAGATAACCAAAGCTATGAAGCTTAGCATAGTTAGGGATTTTGTGGAAGAGACGATAGAAGGGAGAGTCATTTTGAAGAGTGGTTGTAGGTAAGCAGTTGATTAGGTAGGTGGCTGTAGTGAAAGCAAGAGGCCAAAAGTTTAGTGGCATTTTAGCATGGGATAGAAGAGTGAGACTCGTTTCGACTATGTGACGATGACATCGTTCTGTATAGCTATTATGTTCAGATGTATGTGGAGGGGAGGTGAGATGGGTTATACCACACGAAGCAAGATGGGAAACTAGTTTGATATATTCACCCCGTTGTCCAAAAATAATTGTTTTAATTTTGGTTTGAAACTATTCAACCGTATGTTTATTTCTAGAACATTAACCAAATATATATACAAGATATATAGAAAACCTAAAGACTAGGAACTAAATACAACAAATAAGGAAACTAAATAACTAATTGATTCTATCTATCAAATACAAAATTGCAAATATCAATTCAAATGTTTTTGAATTGGTTGGCGGGAATCGGGTGTATCTAATACTTTCTACCTAAACTCTATCAAAATCACCTGATCATATCATATTTTGTGTTGCAATTTTTATAAATAAAATATAGCATCTGTGGGTAAAAATTCTTATCAGATGTTATTCCTGTGCCCATATATACATTATACAATCACAGAGGGAGGTAGAGGAAAATCTACCAGGCCTTGCCACTAAAGAAGGGGTTGACATAGTAATGAGAGATGTTTTTTCAGATACACAGTGGAGAATGAAATACAGGTGATGTATACTTTCACATTTTTATATAAATATCAAGTGGTTCTGTTTGAGCAACAATTTAGTGAGATTTTTTGTTCTTTGTAGAAATATGATATGAAATTTTTATTGTTAATAAAGGTTCTGGGCAAATCAGAAGGGTAACATATATCTTTTTGATCAATGTGGTAAGTATGATACAGATTCATTTGTGGTTACTCATTCACAATGATTTGTAACATCTATGCATCTCTACTTATTATTTTGCAGCCAACTTTGTGAAGAAAAATTCGTTAGAAGCCGGAGATCATCTGGAACTTTACCATGATGAACAAAAAAATCTTGTAAAATTTATTGTTTTACTACAAATCTTTTTGTAAGGGTAACTCACAATGGGTTTTGTAAATAATGTATTATCCTTATATTTTAAGGTAAATTTAAAAAACTTTCCAAATTACCCACTCTATCTCATTCTTTAAAATTTTCCTTATACTTCAATTATAAGAATAATATATATAGATTGAATTGTAATTTTTATATTTACTAACCCAATATTCATCACTTATAAAAGAAAAAGAAAAAAGTAATAAAAAAATGATTAAAAAAGTACTATTTAATAAAATAAAGATAAATATAAGGAATCCGTTGTAGGGTTTTTTTTTTACACCTTTAAATTGATAAGGTAAATGTGTTTTTCAGTTAAAATTATATAAATGATGATAAAGAACGCACTGTGAGTGATCTAACTCATATTTATTTTTGTTATTAAGTTTTATTCAGTATTATACTATTCAGACGAAAGAAAAAGGTGCAGCGCAGGCTTCCAATTTGCAAGAGAATGTACGTGAAAGTTATCTGTCTATGATGTTAGAAGCAAGTGGAGAGGAAGAATTGTCTTGGAGGGTGCTCATGAAAGAACTCAAGGATAAAGAACAAGGAAATGGTAACCTCTTGTAAAAAGTGGTAGATCTTTGGCAGAGAAATTAAGTACTTGCATAATGATGTTATTAAGGTGTTAATAATTACTTTTCAAGAGCATATTTATTTTTCATTTATTCTCTTAAACTTGTTAGCCGATAATAATCTTTTAGTTAAGCGGTTTTACGTCGTGGGTTCGTTTGAAATATTTTCAGACTTCTAAGAAGTGAAGATAAATGGTAGATATGAAGTGACACAACGTGGACTCCATTCTCCGTATAAAAATACACTTCTAGGATTCATACAAGTCCAAACGTGTACCTAAAACCTTCGGAAATAACAATCTTAGTCCTATGTAAAACGCGAAATATTCGGTTACTAGCAAGATTTAATCTGTTGAGCATACTAGAATTTGGGCTTATAAATTCACCAAATAAACAATATTAATAAGCCTAATGATGAAATTTCTTTCTAACATGAACATATTTGTTACAGGTAATAATATGTTAAGGCCAAAATATTTATCATCCACAGTTTTAGGGTGTCACATATTTTTATTGTAGGTTTACCATTAACTGAGTGTTTACATGAAGTTTACACCTCAATCATACCACGAACATATGACTGTCGTCGAACACATTTTTTTCCAAATATATTTAATAGGTACTACAAAAAATGACTATGGCGACGACGGAAGTCGTCGCTATACTCTTGTCGCTAAGGTGGAAAAAGTCATTGTCATTGATGCCGTTGCTATAGGCGAACCTATAGCGACGACATGAGGGTTATAGTAAATAAATAAATAAATAAATTCATCACCTATAGCGACGACAAAGTCAAACTAATTTAAAATTTTATACCTATAGTGACGACATGTCGTTGCCATAGACATGTAATATAAATTTTATTTATTTAATTAATTTAGCCATATATCGACGACATGCCGTCGCCATAGGTTCACTGGGTTTATTTAATTAATCCTAACTTTTAGTTTTGTTATCAATGACAGTCACAGTAGCATAATCATCATATATTTACATTCGATTCCCACTCGATTTCGTTTGTACGTTTCTTCATTTCATTTAAAATTGTAATTTTGAGCGAAAATAAATGTAAATCGAGTGTAAATCTATGATAATTATGATACTGGGACTGCCATTGACAACACAAGTGAAAGTTGGGATTATGACCCGCCAAATTGCTAGTTTGAATTATTATCAGCCAATGAATTATAGTTTTGATTATTAAAAACCAATTTGCCCTAGAATTATTAGTATAAACTTTTTTTTTCTAGGTTTTTTCGGACGATTATATAACCACAAATCTAACATAATTTTAATATATCATACAAACTTACTTCAATTCTAGTATAAATTAACATAACATATCAAAATATTTAAATTTTTTATAAACGAAAGTACAAATTAACATAACAAATTAAATGGAAATAGCTAATTATCTTCGGTATCACTACTAACAATAGTACTACAAATAAATACAAGCTTTTCTTGTCTGTGTTTTGGATTTCTAGGATATCTTTCAACCAAGAGCACCTTCGTATTTATAGGCGAAACAAAGTCGAAACATTTAAAAATAATTAAAACAAAAATAATTTGAATCAAATGTCTTCAACGCATTTTATTCTGTTTTAATTCTCCAAATTGTAACTGACTTCTGTTTTAAGATTATGTGTAACAGTAGTTGTGGAATAGTGCGCTATCAATACGCCCAAAGCCGACGCGTGTGGGTGCGAAACCCTACAGGGTCCCACTAGTCTTTATCTTAAAGGGAACAAACTACTTAGGAGGCTCCTACTAATATACCACTCCAATATTGGTCCCTCCACCTATGTGAGACAAGTTTTCACACTTTTTCCTTCCAATTTTCGCAGGTTTACACAACCCTAAATAACCAACTTCGAGCTTCGATATCTCATTCATATTAGCTCTGTTTTGGACGCGGTTTTGTTCGTTGCAAAACCCTCACAACATAGAACACAAACCTAGAAGAAATACGCAAAAAGACGTAGTTTGTATTTATTTATTTCTATCCAAAGTTAACAAAATATCATTTTTGTAACTTGATGTTTTTTCCCAAAATTTCAAACACAAATTACCATATGTTGCTAGAGAACGGTTAATGTAGATTATATGTTAACTAAAATACTCGATGTTATTAGATTTTGTTTCTTTCCTCTTAGTTGTCCTTTAGATAAGTACTTCACGTGATCTTGTTTTCAAGTTATATGAAGCGCCCTAGAGTCGAGCTGAGCCTGAGCTTGAACTCGGCTCGTATAAAGCTCTATTTTAAAAGTTTAAGTTTGGCTTGCTAGTAATTTTTCAAACTTGAGCTTCGCTAGTTAATTATTTTTATACATATTTATAATTAAATTCTATATATATAACAATATATATGTTTTAGTTATATATTTATCATAATTACACACACACATATATATATTATAATAATAAGGGGATGTATTAAATACAAAAGCCTTAAATCGTACGAAGGGTACAAAAGAATATGGACGTGTCGCGTGTTCCTTTTTAATTTTAGTAGGAATGTTATTTTTGTCATTTTACAATTCATGATCGTGCGACGCAATTTTAGAACTACGTGATTCTATTTTGGGTTAAAGCATGATCGTGCGACGCAATTTTAGAATTTCTTTGTTTTCTGTTTTTGGGTTAAAGCATCATCATCCGCATTGCTCTTTTTCATATCTTCATCTGTTGTAAACTAACAATGCATTAGATAACCACGCTTCTAATGCTTCATAATAAAGAGAGTCACGCATAAACTTGATTAATAAAAGATAAGAATGAATAGTCATGCAATTTCATCTTTAACCTACACACGCATAAGATAGTCACGCATAATGATTCCAAAAGTAACGTTTTGTAATAGTCACGCAAAATCATAGTCACGTTTTGTAATATTCACGCAAAATGATTAAATTTCAATCAAAGTCACGCAAAATCATAGTCACACTAAAAATGATTTTCAATGCGTGACTGTATATTACAACCATAAAATTTTACGTTATTTGTATATTTTTTAAGAAATCATCAAACTAGGGTTTATATTAGTACATGTTTTCTGTTTCTTAGTCGGTTTATCGTTGTTGCTTTTGCTTCGTATTTCTCTTTTATGTGTCGCCATTTCATCCTTTTTACGAGTATCTGTTGAATAATCACGTGTTGAAATCAATCTAAACGAAGTATAGCAAAACGAAGTTTACGCAAACGAAATAGCCTAAATCGAAGTTCACGCAACAAAACATACCTTTCTTCTGCATTTGTGTTGATTTCTCCATGATTTACTTCCTTCCTTTCGTCACTATGAGGGTTTTTTTCTTGTCGTTTTTACGTTTGACATATATTTGGTTTGGACGCTTGTGGGTACAAATTGACATGTATGCCCTTTTAACCTGGATGACGCGTTGTTTTGTTCAAATTAATTACGTTTATGCCACCGCGTTATCCCCAACCCTAGATCACATTAATCGTACACTTTAGGCCCTTTGTACGATAACCGTCCCCATAATAATAATTATTATGTAAATATATATACATATACATAAATAGGATTAGATTCAGGAAAAAAAGATTTTAATTGTAAGAAGGGTGAGAAGGATTTAGGGTCATTAGATCAAATTATATAAAATATTTAATAGTTGAGATTAAATTGTAGAAGAAAAAGTTGTTGGAAGGGTATTTTAGTCTTGGCCACTTTTGTTGACTTTTTATCAAGTCCCCCCTCATTTTTAAACGTTCATAACTTTTACATATGAGATTATTTTTTCAAAAAAAATTACACCATAAAACGAGCATTTTTTTATCTTTAAAACGAGTATAGTGTCGTTATAAACAAAAACGAATTTTTTTTACGTTTTCAGTTCATTGTGTAATTAGTCATGTCATTGTGTAATACAATTTCATTGTTTAATACAAGTTCAATGTGTAATACAAGTTAATTGTGTAATACCACGTCTGGTCATTGTGTATTACAAGTTCATTGTGTTATATGTATTTATCATTGTGTTTTACATTTTCCAGCTCATTGTGTAGTTAGTCAGGTCATTGTGTAATACAAGTTTATTGTGTAATACCACGTCTGGTCATTGTGTAATACCACGTCTGGTCATTGTGTAATACAAGTTCATTATGTAATACCACTCTGGTCATTGTGTAATACAAGTTCATTGTGTAATACAAGTTCATTGTGTAATGCAAGTTCATTGTGTAATACAAGTTCATTGTGTAATGCAAGTTCATTGTGTTATACAAGTTTAATGTGTAATACAAGTTCATTGTGTTATATGTATTTATCATTGTGTTTTACGTTTTTTAGCTCATTGTGTATTACAAGTTCATCGTGTAATACAAGTTCATTATGTAATACAAGTTCATTGTGTAATACCACGTCTGGTCATTGTGTAATACAAGTTCATTGTGTAATTAGTCAAGTCGTTATGTAATTAGTCAGGCCATTGTGTAATACAAGTTCATTGTATCAAATATTTTTCATCATTGTATTATATGTTTTCATCACTGTGTTTTACGTTTCCTGCTCATTGTGTAATTCACTCATTATTGTTTATTTCACTCAAATATGTCAGGTCATTGTGTAATATCAGTTCATTGTGTAATATCAGTTCATTGTGTAATATCAAGTTTGATAATTGTGTAATATTAGACCTTGTATTACACATTGACCTGGTGTATTACACATTGACCTGGTATATTATACATTGACCTGGTATATTACACATTGACCATTATGCCCTCCATTTAAAAACAATAAAATGACACATGTCAAGCTTAGAATCCTTCTTACCCTTCTTATTTTTAAAACATTTTTTACTATAACCTAACCCTACATATATCTATATATATATATATTAAATAATATTTAAATAACAGGTTTATTTAGACTTGCGAGCTCGTCAAGCTCGATATATGAAGCTCGAGCTCTTTTTGTTAAATGAGCTTATATCGAGTTAAAGCTCATCTAAGCTCGACTCGATCCAAGCTTTTAGCGAACTGAGAGCGAGTATTTCACGATCGGCTCGGCTCGGCTCGGCTCCTTTACCCCGCAAGTTATATGTCTCAATCGTAAAATATTTATAAAGGGTCCATCTGGATCTTTTAGTTATTGGCGTTCCCCACTCATCGGCTTTATGGATTAGATTAACGTAATAATGTCGACATACATTGGGTTCTTTTTTCTTTCAGGTAGACACCCTCTTTTATGTGGCAGTTTTATTCACAATGTGAGGGTCATTTGATCAAATGTCAATGTTATCAGAGTTTATTTTCATTTCTTATAGTCTGTATTCGCAATATAAGTTAACATGACCTCGTTTTAATCAAAATGCTTGTCTTTCAATGAGATATATGGAAAGGGTTCATCTCGATTTTATAGTTATCATCGACGGAGCTCCGACTGAATTCATTTGAAAAAAACGATTTAGTGTAAATTAATAACATCGGTCGGGTAATTACTGACATAACTTCTGCCCGTGTTTAAACTGGCCCATGTTTAAACCGATAGTTACCGATGGAACTGTGTGGATGAAACTGTACAGCGTCGTTTTTGGAGGGAACAGTTTGCTGACGGAATCCATCGGCAATAAGCTGCTACTTTTGAGGATAATATTTTGAATTTAATTCTCGCCCGAACTTTTCAGTCGTTTGTTGGTGTGGACCCGTCATCGATGGAACTTCGGTCGGTAAAACTTTGTATTAGCAAAACAACCTTGGTGGTTATTGTCATGTATTTCAAACCTAAAAATGGCAACTTCCCTATGGTAGACCGTTGTGTGGTTGTGATTTGTGCAAAGAGTTAATATAGCAAATCGTTGTTAGCGGGTTTGTAGGAATTGGTAGTCTCAAAATTTAAAGACCCCGTCATGAGTACGCATTCTACCATGGACACGGCGGAGTGAAAATGTAATTTAGAAACAGGCATGAAGCCGGAGTTAGTTTCTTATATATATGCATATCCTGCCATGTGCATACATGTAAAGATTTCTTATTTGTATGTATTGCTCATGCCAAACCATTGGGACATTTGGGTTCACATATAAACGTACTTTATTATTTTATGTGTTACATGTGTCTAGTCATTGGGCTTTTTAGGCACATATATAAAGATGAGTGAATTTGTTCCCCGTGGTGCTTGCGTCTAGCCTTCGACACGCGTGGGCGCACATATAGAGATGAGATAACATAATGTAATTTATTTGTAAGATCTAGAAATATAATATAATTTGTTTATAAAATTTGGAAAAAAAATATAATTTGTTTAAAAGATCTAGAAATAAAAATTATAATTAACTTACTATGACCTGGTGTGGGTCTGTGTAGTCAAAACAGCCCACCAATATATGGCACTACCCATTATGTGCCAACAATATACATTATTCAAACACAATGATCAATAGGCCCAAATTGACTTTTTATGACTAGGTGTGTTTGTTTGTGTATCCAAAACAATCCACCAACATATGACATGACCTATTAAGGCCCAACAATGTACAACATTCACACACATGGATGAGTATGTCCGAACTGACTTGTTTTATCCGGTGTGAGTCCGTGTAGCCAAAACAATCCACTAACAAATCACATGGCCCATCAAGGCCCAACAATGTACAATATTCACAGAGAAAGATTAGTAGGTCAAATTGACTTGTTACTATTTTTATTTAAAAGGTTACCGACTTTATCCGTCGGTATTTCTAGGTCATTCTCACATTCCATTTTCGACTGCTTCTCTCACTCAACGGAGATATGCCACCACTCGACCACCATTCTATGCATGCCATCGTTGATTGAACCACTGTACCACTACCACATTCGATTGGCCCAACACCACTGATCAGTGTCGAAGCGAATAGTCAAAGATATAGAGTTAGTGTGTCCTAATCACCTTAAACTAGTTAGGGTAAGAAGGGTGTCAAACCACGAAGAGTTTGTGGGCGGTGTCTAACTTCAATCGACAAAGTGATTTATGAAGTTGTAGTGAGTCTTTTTGACCAAACAAACAGATTGAGTTAGTTTTAAAGTAGTAACTTTAACAAACAATGATTATCAAGTAACAAATAGTGCATAAACGATCACTAGCAATCAAGTAACAAGTAAATGGTTTGGATTGTAAACAAGGGTTAAAAAAGAATCACACCCGGGTTTCAAGTTCATAAGCAATTAGGGATTATCACATCAAAGATATGAGTTCAAGTAATCAAACGGTTATCTAAGTTTATTTGACCAATTCTAACCAAAAACATCAATATTCATACATCACCGGCAAATAGTGCAAAAACACATTCACAAATGAAATCAAGACAAATGTATGTAATATAGAGTAAGATTAATCAATAAACTCAACACAAACCAAAGTCTATAGCAATTATCATCTAACGAGGTCAGTGGCGCAAGCAAATATTGACTCCCGTGATGTTATAACAATACCAAACACGATGATTCAAGTAGTTCAAACCGAACAATTACAAGAATTGTTATCTCAAATCTAAAATATGGTAAAACTCTAAAAACTTACAAAACCCTACACCCGGAAATGATTACGAATGAATTAAGGGCTACCCTCCAAAAATCTGCCAAAGCACCTCCAATTGCCATCTAGCCAACCCAGCCGGCACAAGCAGCTTCGTTTTGCGTGCCTTCAAAATTCTTACAATTGTCGTCCGTCTGATTCCTCCTGCCGTATGCGATGATACCCTCTTTTATTCCTTTCCTTTCCTTTCTTTTTCGTGGGATGGAGTGTGAGCCCAATCTTCTTCAGTTGCAATCTCATGGCCCACCTTAATTAACATCTAATTAAATCTTGATTGTAGCCCATGATTTTGTGTTAAATGCTTTGAGTTGATATTCTCACGTAGTAATTTCCTGCCATTCAAAACACGTAATTCTTTAGTAATAATATCTTTTAACATTTTTCATTTTCATAACTACACTAAATTAATTTAAATTGCCAATAATACAATAACATGGTTTCAGATTTGGAGTTTGTTGACAATTAGCATTTCTTATTCTATCTTTAGCTTAACTGAATCGTTTTAACTCGTTTTCTTCAATATAACATGAATACATAATTACACTTAATGTAAATTGTTTTATACATAATTAGGATTAAAAACATTTAATTAGATACAATTAGAACGTGTAAAACAACCACTCATCAACCACCACCGGCGATTGAACCACAACCACTCTCGGTTGCTACACCGCCACCACTACGCCAATATATTTTTTAACTAACACTTTTCAAGTAAAATATAATGTATTGTGCGAAAACTACATTGTTTTAAGATTAATTATAACTTTTTTGTTTAACATTGCAAGTGTACAATAATACCATTATAACAACACAGTTATATGGTATAATTGAACAGTTATAAATGGCAAACAAGTATAGTTATATCATATAACAGGGTTTTATTTATAGACATAAATGGAATATCCCTCGTCCATAGAACCAACAACGTACATGTGATACGTTTTCATAGATTTTTACCATTGTTAGGCAAAACCCACGTTGTACCAGAACCGGCCCAATATGTGTGTGTGTGTGTGTGTATATATATATATTAGTAATTTCTATGGTTCCTAGATTCTTCCAAAGCTTGAACCAGTAGAATGTTTCGAGCATCAATTTCGGCCTTCTCTTGTTCTAGTTCCATTATACGGTTTAGCAACATTCTCACCCTTTCATCTCCGGATTCTTCTTCATTCATAAGTGGACTAGGGATGTTAACCGTCGCATAATATGGAAATATAGGGCCTATTAGAATCGACTCGTTCTTCTCCTAATATCTTCATATCATTCCCATACTCGTAGACTTGTACTCCATAGAGCTTTATTCTCTCCTTATCAGTAATCCATCCCTTTATGACCTCGTCCGTTTCTCTAACGAACGGTCAAGGCATTCGATTGGTGAGGAGGGCATTTTATGGGCATACCCAAATTGTGGTGGTGGTTCTCTAATTCCAACCATAATGTCATTATACATGTAACATCCTGAGTTTTAGACCCGGTATAGTTAGCAAAGAAAAATTAATTAAAACTTAGCAAGAATTTGAGGAGCGGGCTTGGGCTTGCGAGTATAGACCGATAAACGGCAAGGGTTGGGCCCTTTATAAGCCTCAAGATCAGCTCTCAACCCCCCATAGCTGCCATTTTCGTTTTCCTAGAGAGAGAAAGTGAGAGAGAGAGAGCCTAGAGAGAGAAAGTCCCGGTTTTCAAATCCGGGCTTTAAGGATCATTGGTGCAAGTCTTTAGAGCGTTTAGCAACGAACGAGAAGCGGTTTCAGGTAACGGTCCCTCCTAGATCTGAGTTTTTCATACCGTGTTGGGTTTTGAAATAAAATTGGGTAAATGCTAGATTTTTACGTTTGAAAATGAAAATAAAGTATAGATCTAGACTCTTGGTTAGAAAACGCAAGTTTTGAACGTAAAAAGTTCGGATCTTGACGAGGTCGGATCTGCATGCAAAAGTTAGGGTTTTATGGGGAAGAAGACAGCCCGCAAGCACGTCCTGCGTACTTGATAAATACGCAAGAACAAAAGTCTGCGTACTTGATAAATACGCAAGAACAAAAGTCTGCGTACTTGATAAATACGCAAGAACAAAGTCTGCATACTTGATAAATACGCAAGAACAAAGTCTGCGTACTTGACATGTACGCAAGAACAAGGCCCTGCGCACTTGCTAAGTGCGTAGGCATCAGGTCTATGGGTATATATTGCTGGATAGTGAAGTCAGTATGTTCACCAGGATAGAAAGAGGCAAACTTAGCCTTAAGTTCGCCTAGCCCGAAATGGTGAAACCGTTTAGCGTCGAGTTAAGTCTGATATGTGTCAAATTGTTATGATTGTTCAGATTGTGTGAGATCCAGTAGACCATTGGAGCTAAGATACCAGGTGAGTTCTAATCCCCATTTTGCCTGCTTTAGAGGTGGTGTGCATACTTAGTGTAAAGTGTTTATTATATTTTATATATTATAAACAAAAGTGAAAAGCTATGTTCTAGTGTAAAGTCTAAAAGTGGTAAATGTACGTTTTGAGTAAAGTATATCTATATTATTAGCAAGCTTTACTATATTTGTATATACATAAACAAAGGCATAATATATGTGTTAGTATTTTCAAGTAAAGCAAGATATATATTTTGGCAAGCGTTTACTATATTTTCATATACATAAACAAAGGCATGATATATGTGTTAAGATATATTTCAGTAAAAGCAAAGGTATTTATGGCAAGCGTTTACTATATTTTCATATACATAAACAAAGCCATAATACATGTTAAGTTATGAACAAGGCAGATAAAGTTTTATGAACAGAAATTGAATAGATTTCCTACAGGAATGTGTACCAGCTATAAAGGTCCTTTGGACAGATGTTACTTGTACATGATGTCAGATATGGGTTCTACCCATTAGTAAGAATCTTTGGGTTCGCTAATGGTTGTACAACTGGGATGAGTGATGGCGGTTGCTCGGGAGGTCCACGCAACCTCCCCGTAGTGTTAAGCGGTATTGTCGGTTCATGGTCATTGATTATGGGGGCATTGACCAGGGTATTGTCGGTTCATGGTCGTTGATCATGGAGGCATTGACCAGGTACTCGTCGGTTCATGGTCGTTGACCATGGGGGCGGTACAGTAGTGACAATGGAATTGATGGATAAGCGGTAGTGTCGGTTGTAAGGCCCCAACCCCGGGAGGCCTCATTTGTTGGATTTACTCATTCACACACAGTTCTTAAACTTGAATATCAAATAACGCAGCGGAAAATACTTCATTAAACATAACCATTACATTGTTCAACATGCGAAAGCGTAACATAGTCTATTACATAAACATAACATAAGCTAATCATAACGGGATGCCAGTCGTCATCTCATCCGGGTAACTCATCAAGCCGCCCAACATCACCTTCCATCATCATAACCTGCCTTAACCTGAATGTGCATACTAAAAAGTCAGCTACGCTGGTGAGTTCTAGCTTTACATAAAACTTTAACATAATCATTTTGCCAAAAACATAACATACATTTATTTAACAAAAGCGTACGTAAAACATGCAATAACTTAACATCATCTTAACATCGTAACATAACATCATAACATAAGTCAACAGAACCGAATCTGCACCTTCTCGTAACCGTCAATTCCATACATCGCATACCAGCTGATGAACTTAAGGCTCGTTACCTCTAAGTCATCCGTCACCCAGGTCTCCTAAGGCTCGTTACCTCTAGGTGGACCAAACATATGTCTCCTAAGGCTCGTTACCTCTAGGTAGACCAACATATTTCTCCTAAGGCTCGTTACCTCTAGGTAGACCAACATATGTCTCCTAAGGCTCGTTACCTCTAGGTAGACAGAACATAACATAGGCACTATTTCCCCGCAAGGAATAGTACCTTCCATCGGGATCCCGGTAATCCCATGGGTGACCGTCGTCACCCCATCATCAACCAGTTGTACAACCGTTAGCCAGCCACAAAGGCCCCCCGTAAGGGTGAGGCCAATACATACATACATACCTTAGCTCCCGTAGTGTCACACCCAAAATTTCAACTAACGGAGTTTTATCGTTTGGGAAGTGACGAACCAGGATCTTAGACATTAGTTACTTTGAACGACTCTACATGGGACTCAAAATGAAAATATCATAATAATCAGAGTTTCAATGCGGAAACGTAAAGAAAGTAAATGCGCAAAACACACGCGCCCAAAACAAAAGTCCAGAAGTCCAAAACGTCCAACCAAACCAAGTACAATACAAAATAATCCAAACAAGTATAAATAAGTCATAATAAAAATAGTTGAATCCCATGCATGCCCTAATGTGCTCCTGTGTCTTATCTTAGCGACCTGAGAAAACATGTAAGAAAATATGTCAACACGAGGTTGGTGAGTTCACAGGTTTCAATATATGTAAATAAGCGTTTACCAGATTTATGTTCATTCAGTATGTATCTATAGGTAGCTAACCTATGTTCATGTTCAGCTCAAGCGCTCGTAACCGAAGCTGACTGTTTGTTTACTTGCCTCCTGTCAGGTCTATCAACACTGACGGTGTGAATAGGCTAACATTTCACCCGTTCGATCTCTAATCGAGTTAGCGCGACTAACGCGGGTGGGATTTGTCAAACCCAGTAGTACTACTAAATATTACCTCGCTAAGATCCATATTAACGGTCCGATATAAGTTGAGGACTTTCTGTGGTAGCGTGTTACGCTTAGCTTTAACATTGATAACATATGAATTTGCAAAATCTCAAAATAATTTAATCATGTTTTCTCCCCCAGATTAAAACAGTAAAAAGGGGCCGTGAAAACTCACCTGCGTTGCGTTGAAGGTGGTTTCACACAAGAGACAAGCTGGAACCACGAGTGTAAGTCTCAAACGACTTACGTACGCCCTAAAATTATAAACGCATAAATTAGGGGCAAGATGGGATTTGTGACGACGACAAGTAATAAGGAACTTCCTAAACATAACGCTCTAATGACCATGAGTAGATGTGTCCACGATAATACAAGATTCTTGAATTATACCATTAAGGAAAACTACGGTTCATGACGAGTGACAAATAATAAAATATATATGTTGTTTTTAATTGAGTTCCAGGATTGAAAATAATAGATTATTTTATAAACGAGTTTTAAATAACGGTTACGAGTAACAAGACTAAAACCGAGTCTATGGGTGGTTTTCCGACTCTAAAACATATTAATATAATATAATAATTATTGTTTTGAAAATATAAATATTAATCAAACATTCTGACAAAAGGCTTTCCTACACACAAATGTGTCCTTGTTATTATTGTTTTTGAAAATAATTATTGTTTTTGAAAATATAAATATTAAAACCAACAAGTGAGGCCTCCCGGGTTTGGGGTCTTACAATACACATTTTAATAAGAATGAAGAACGTTAAAATATTCCTCGAGCAGATCGTAGTTCCACGGATTGGGAGCAAAATAAGGGTCCTGAGTTATCGGGGATTCCTGATTGAAGAAGATCTAATATTCCGGGTTCTCGAAAGCAGGAACTAAGTTTGGATCGGAAGGATAGTATTGAGGTTCTTCCTCCGAACTATCTCCCATCTGGGGTAGGTTGTTGTATATCTGTTCCATTCCTTCAGCAGAGGGAATAGACACAGTCTCCGTGTACACACCGGCTATCATTCTCGGCTTGGTTCTCCTGCTGGGACTAGCTTGATCCGGCGGTGGTGGAGTGTCACAACGCCAGTTGCTGAAGTCCGATCCTCCAGCCAAGTACGAGCTTTCAGATTCATAGTCCCTTATATTAAAAAGGACTATCTTTAGGAATTACAATTGGCATCATCTGAGATCTGGAGGATACTCAGGGGGTTCTTGCTTAATTTGATGGTTCGGGTCATAATACAGATAGCTATTGTCTCCGGACATCCTGTAATTCGTGATATTAGTAATTACCTACATAGAGGTAATTTCCTTTCCTTTTCTTTTCCTTTCGTAAAGATTAGATACTAATCAAGTATCTAACTAAATCTAAGGTATCATCAAGGTTAGAACTTAGATATTATCTCAAGTATCTAATTCGCTAAAACCCGTAGCTCTGATACCAACCTGTCACACCCCGCCTCAGGCACCCCTTGGGCGTATGTTACTCGATTGGCACCTGCTCTTTGATCTCATAGTTTTATTAATAGCGGAAGACTTTCATGGATCGTTTCTTTATAAGCCTCAACCCCCATGGTTGTATTTGTTATCAAGACCTCGTTTAAATAAACAAAGATCTTTATTTATAAACTCGTGATTTAAATATCCATTTAGTTTGATTAAAAACATAGTTGAAATCAAATTATAACTTTTGTTTCTTGACAAGTATTTAAGAAACAAGGCAATAGTATGCCTAGTGTCACGAAGTTATTTCTCAACTCTTGTGCGACACTTAGTCTCCTCGCTAAGTTAAGCCTTTGATCCTTCCTTGTTAACGACTCCTAGCAACTCGAGCGGAAACGCAAGCTTGAAATACAAATGAACACTTTTATTGTCGGAAGAGAGAATTATAAAGTAGGCTTTTACATCTGTTTGCTAAGACTTGTACAATTGTTGGTTGCTTACAAACGATGCCTAACCATCCTATTTATACATATTGCTTGGCTACTAGAATCTTCTATCTCAAAGTTTCTATATACAATATCTAATGGCTGAATTTCTAGAGATTTCCTAGAAATATATTAAGGTCTTCATGCTTGATCTTGAAGCTTCCATGTAGCCCTTTGAAATCAGAATTATGTAGCCCATTCTAGAGAGTTTCGGGACTGATTTGGCACTTCTAGAGCTGCACCTTTAGTGCAGAATTATGCAGGTCATTCTAGCAATTTCTAGGGTGTTTCAAGGCTGTTCTAGGACCTTTTATTGTTGCTTTGCTGATCCAGAAAGTTATAGAGTGATCCGAGCCCTTCCGGGCAGCCCTCGTTTCTTCCAAAATGGCCTGAACCTTCCGGAACTCGAGTGTTGCGACCTGAATTTAGGCGGGTCATGACACTAGGGAAACTTAGTACTTTGGCAATATCCCTGTCTTATATCTTCACGATCTCTTATGCTTCGGGCATCTCAGTCCATACCGCACTTAATTTTGTTCATCTTTACAAACACTTGACTTCGGGTTATATCCGTAGCCAACCCGACAATCAATATTTTATTCACATATGTTCCCGGGTTATATCCGTAGCCAACCTGGCAAACATAAACCTTTCATAAATGTTTCAGGTTATATCTGTAGCCAACCCGACAACATTATCATTTCATTTGTTACCTGAAAAAATTTTAAAAATAAAACTTCAGCGCGAACGCTGGTGAATATATTTATCATGACATTAAAATCATTTAGCACAAACAGTTATTAAACTTACAATCATAATCTTTATATATTCAATCTACGCATTGAGCAGTCCCATTCCCCTAGTCGTATGCACCACTGTATGCAATGCTATCATGCCATGTAAGACAACTGCCAGAACTCCAGTCCTGGTCTTACTTACTGCGGCTCTCAGCGAGCTTCGTCTTACATTTCTTACACACGCAAGTACCAGCTGCAGTCCGGGACTCTCACCCGCAACCCGTGTATCATTTGATCAAACTTTACGTATACTTATGGTTTGAATGCTTTTATAGTAGACGAACCTTTATGCATTAATTATTTAACACTTGTTAAGCCATTTTCATAAATGTAAATATTTAACTCAAAGTTTTGAAAGCAGATAAAGTATTCATCTTGATTTGAAGAGAGTAACAACTTAGAAAAGATTCCTTAAGCTTGGAACTAAGGCTCTAGCTTCTTATCCTAGCCTTCCTGAGTGTTTCCTAGCTTCCTCGAGCGTTTCTTCGAAAGTGCGGGACTTAAGCAAGTATCAGTCGAACCGGGACAAGTGGGATTGGTCTAAGGGGTCTCTGGAACGAGTTTGAGTAATTGGTTTCGAGTTGGGATGGTAAAAACAGGTTGAGACCGTTCAACTATTTATAGGGTGTAACTAAGGTCCGTAGCGGACCGTTACACAAGAGTGTGGCGGTCCGTGGTGTGCACAAAGTAGTTTGAATTAAATGACTCAAAACAAGCTAAATAAAACACTAAGTAATACTCTAGACTCTCTAAACAACTAAACTACCGACAGGCAAGTGAACCTATCGAATGTAGTAAAGCCTAAGTGAGTCCGGATATCGAACCCAAAGGACCTCTACAGAAAACACTAACTAGAAACTGAAAGACTTATCCATACAAAATTGCTTAAATAAAATAATAATAAAGAAGGGGGGTTTGCTAATAAAAACTAAGAATAACTTAAAAGAAGGACTAAAGAGAAGACTACGAATGCAAACGAAAGTTGAAACGACCTAGGCTCGAATCCTACACATGCTTGACAAAGGTTCTATCGATAAGGGAACTGACGTGATACCGGGATCTTAAAATACTAAACTCAAAGGAAACCTAGAGCACCCTCGACCCTTCTCAAGGATTGTCAACCAAGAAACCTAAAAGCCGTTAAACCACCGGTTGGATGGATTTCCCTCACAGGTCCTCCAATTTACTCAAAAAGTATCCGCTAGACAATCTAACTCACAACGCGAAAGTCTCAATACACCTAAGTGCAAGGGATAACTAGGATTTTCCTATTGGATTCGGTAAACACAGATATGAGACAAACTAGCAAGATCTTCTCACAAAGCCTCTAAACTAGTAATCTAACACCCTAGACAAACCGACAATCTCTCACCTCACAGCTATCGAGATTGGTTGCACATCTAAACTATCTATATCAAGAAGATTACCCTATGGTGAACTCGTACGCAATTAACCACCCACTAATCAAAGACACACAGTAATTGATCTAGCATGCACCTATTACATGAAAGACATTCACCAAGGCACACGAGGAGTAAATCATCAATCCATAAACAATCATAGACACACATAAAACATCCAATAATCCAAACCAAGTTTGTTACATCATGAGTTCATCACATGCAAATCATCCAAAACCGAATAAAACCTAATGTCAATCATATGTATTCATCAAAACCTAGGTAGTCCAAGAATTCTAGCCAAAAATACTCATAAACATAGCATTTATCATCAAACTAATCATCCAAGAACACATGACAAATTGAAATAAAGCAAAGAACGCAAAACCGAATGATTAACACCCGAGGAAATCGATCCCAGTGATCCCTAGCTTCAATCCTTGCCTTGTATCCTTTGAAATCGCCAACCGAAAGCTTGTAAAATCGCCCTTATCGCCCTTAGCCGTCGTCTGTGGTTCTCTCTCTGGTTAGGGTTTTCTAATTTTTGGTTTTAAAAACAATTTCTGCGAAAAACCACCCGTCGCGTAGCGCGACGGGATCCTGCACACTCCTCGCGTAGCGCGAGGGACCCAGAAAAGACAAAACAGTCGGGCAATCATTAAAAGGGCAATTTTGACATTTTGCATTCCTCGCGTAGCGCGACGAAATTCCAATACCTGTCGCGCTACGCGACAGGGGTAAAAATCCAGAAAGTTTCTTTTTCTAATCCACAACCCTCTCGCACGAACTGGAAACTCGTTCTTCTTCGTTTTCAATCATATCCGCTTCCTTTGTGACCTAATAACCAAAATATATAGAAATATTAAGTACAAACAGTTATAGAAGAAAACCGACGCAAAACAAACACAAAGTGGGAATAAAATAGACAGTAAAACGGATGTATTTTGCAATACATCACATCCTCACACTTATCTTTTTTTTTTTCGTCCCTGAAAAATTCATGCAAAACAGGATCATAATCAAGCACAAGGTCTTCAACATTTTATGGGTTATCTTATTAGACACGAAAACACAAAAAACCGCGATTGTCGGTATGTTTGTCCTTCTAAACCCAACCACCAACGGATTTTCCCCAATCATATTTCGTTATCTTCAAGTGAACACTAGGTCTAGGGTCTCACACTAAGGTATCCACAGTTCTACCTAATCCCATCTCAAGTTTTCGAAGCACAGATTAAATCATTTGTTTCATGATTTTTCTTCCACTGTAACCCAATACCCAGATATATTTAAATTAACTAATGATGGATGGATGCATAAATATATATTTATTTATTTATTTTTTATTATTTTTTTTTAATCATGTTGAGCTTTATATAACATAATTGTAACCTTAACTCAGAGGTATTGCCAACCAAGTCGTCATCCCAGCGGGCAACACATAAGCTTTAGGTTATAATATTTAAAGCACTTAGCCCATGGGTGTATCCACCAAGTCACCATCCCAGTGGGAAACACATAGGCTTCGTTCTTAAGTTATTTTTAAGCTCACGCAATGATACGATGGAATTTCCTAAAGCGCCACCAGTCCCGGATTTATTCTCATAAAAAGGTAAGGTGTGCTAACTAACCTGCTAATCTTAAATACATACGGGTTTTAACCTACAGTGGTACCTCTTATACTATTCGACAGTTTCGGCTTCACTGCTTCTCCTAAGATGAGAACCCACGGACGTTGTGATTTAAGGTGCAGTGTATTACAAATACTCCTAGGGCTTTTTACCGTCAGTTGGGCCTACCAGACATATCCCGAGTCAAGTGTGTAATCTGATTTTTAATGTCTTATAAATATTAAATGAAAACCAGGGCCCAATTTCCTATCATCTCCTGCTTTTAAATGCAATCATCAAGTTTCTTAGACATTTTTTTTTTCACACATAAACAAATAGATAAAATTTAAACTAACTAAATGCACTCAAAGTTAACTAGACTCAGAAAAAAAAACAAAACTATACGACAGTGTCCCATCCCCACACTTAAACTTTGCATTGTCCTCAATGCAGGAATGGAAACACGACTCAAAAACAAAAACAGGGAAAAGAAAAAGAAAATGGAAAAGACTTAGCTGGTATTTTGGCGGGTCAATATGCTCCAAACATGCAGCAGCTCCTAAAGCCTTGTTGAGGATTCAGCATCCCCACACTTCGCTCTCGTTGTGTTCTCGCTGCTAATTTTTTTTTTCTCACGTAGCGCGACGGGGGACGAGCAAATCGTCGCGTGGCGCGAGGGGTGTAATTTGACAGAAAGTTTCGAAATTTTCCAACATTTAGTCAAATTTCTCACCCCTTATTTCCCAAACCTTCCAACCACCATTTACAAAAACAAACATACCTGGGGACCCACATTCTACTGCTAAAAGCTCTTCCAAAAATCAATTATAATCCCTGCATGCAAACATCAAAACACAAAACACAAAACACACAACCGAAAAATAAACAACTAACGCAACCTAAACCACTCTACAAACTCTACACTTGGGGATTCCACCCAAGACACTCACAAACCACACTATGTGGGAGGATCAATGGAGAATTCCTCCCATTCGCTCGAAGACGAGCCACTTTCACCTTCTTCCCACATCTCACCACCTACAGCCTTCATCATCACCTCTGGCTTTTTCTTAACATCCCCACACTTGGGGTTATCAACACTATCACCACTCCCTCCTAGGTTAATAGATTTGGCAACCACAAAAGTGACCGTCTCGTCACCGACCCTAAGTGTGAGCTTTCCGTCAAAAACATCGATGACGGCCTTGGCGGTGCGAAGGAACGGACGTCCTAAGATGATGGGAACAGTGGTATCCGCCTCCATATCCATAACCACAAAGTCCACAGGGAAAACAAATTTATCAACTTTCACAAGCACGTTTTCCAAAATTCCCCGTGGACATTTTATCGACCGGTCCGCTAGGGAGAGTGTCATGCGCGTTGGAGCTAGTTCACCGAGTGCTAGCTTCTCATAGAGAGAATAAGGCATCAGATTGATGCTAGCACCGGAATCCGCTAACGCGTGACTACGAACATCGCCACCAAACAAACACGGGATTGTGAAAATACCCGGGTCTGTCAGTTTCTCCAGTAGCGTGTTTGTTATCACTGCAGAACACTCCCTACTTAAAGGAACCTCATTCAACTTACCCAACCGGTCCTTCCCCTTCAAAAGATCTTTCAAAAACTTAGCGTATTTAGGTATACGCTGAAGGGCGTCAATGAATGGGAGATTGATCTTCAGTTGTTTAAACATATCAAGAAAATGCCCGTATTCCTTAGCATGCTTTTGATTAGCAACACGCTCAGGATAAGGAATACGGGCTAGATCAATCTCGGGGGTGGGCCTAACATCAACCGGCTTCTTGTTAACAGACTTACCAACTAGAGACTCACTGTTTGGTGCGGTACTTGCTGGGACTAGTCTTGAATGCACCCTCCCAGGAGTCTCTCTCTCTACCTCATCATCAACCGGTTCTTTCTCAACCTCCATCGGTGAACTCAAAAGTTCTCCACCTCTACCACTACGGGTGGTGACCGCATTCACGTGGGCGTTTGGGTTGGGTTGGGTACCACTCGGAAACTGGCCTTCCGGCCTTTTATCCAAACGCTTAGCAATGTCACCAACCGTACGCTGCAAATCTAGGAAAGCGGACTGCTGGTTCTTAAGAAGGATGTCATGCTCATGAAGGATTTTCTGAGTCAATGCATCCTTTGCCACTAACTGAGTCAGCAGTTCCTCAATCCTACCTAGGTTACTACCACTGCCTCCAACCGAGGTACTCCCAGAATTACTACACGAAGACTGACCACCCTGCCCCTGGTTCTGAGGAAAATTGGAATGGAAACCAGGGGAATTACCGGAAGACCTGAAGCTGGGATTTTGATGATTTCCCCAATTGGGGTTATAAGAATTCCCGTATCGGTTTTGACCTCCCACATAACCGACTTGCTCTTGATTCAGCACAGGGCACTCAACAGTAGCATGATCGCCACGACACACCTCACATCGCGCCACCCTCATCTTCAGCTCCTTCACATCTTTTGCCAGAGCCTCAAGCGTAGCAGCTACACTAGTGTCCACATTGACGTGGTGAACACCCCTCGAAGATGAGGAGGTACTAGTGCTAGGACTTGAATTCCTAGTAACAGACCGCTGCTCGTATTCCGCCTGGGCGAAACTCTCAAACATATCATTGCATTCGGCCACATTCCTTTTACCCATAAGATGGCCTCCTGCAGAAGTATCAAAGCGCACGAGTCTCATAAGTGAGCCCGTTGTAGAATTTCTCTACAAGGGCCCAGTCAGACAGACCATGTTTGGAGCAACGACTGAGCAGATTTTGGAACCGCTCCCAGGCCATATAATAGGGCTCATCGGGCGGCATTCTAAAAGAATGAATCTCATCGCGCAACCGGGCAGCCTTCGCGGGTGGAAAATATTTATTTAGAAAAGCATCGCGTAGGCCGGCCCAAGTGGTGAATGTGCCCGGAGGGTGCGAGTCGAGCCAAGTGGCGGCTCTTCCCGCAAGGGAGAATGGAAAAAAGATGGAGAAAAATCGCATTATCTGTGGCACCTTGAAGATTAAAAGTACCACAGATGCGGGTCAAGCGGGCGATGTGAACGGGAGCATCCTCATCATCACGACCATTGAATTGGCAATTATTAATTGCGGTCATGATGTATGAGGGTATTTGCCAAGAATTTTCATTGGTTATGTTTGGCACAGTAATGGGGTTATTAATCCCCGTGAATCCCGCAGTAGACTGCTGATGAACAGTGCGACGGTTCGCCATGTCGGGATGAAAAGGTGGTGGGCTAGATGGAGTGGATGAATTAGATAAGGGGGAAGAAACATAACTGGGAGAACTGATGGAAGAAGAAGGAGAAGATAAAGAAACACTTACCTCGCTGTGGGATGCTTCTGAGTATTCCCTGGAGTCGCTTTGCGAATCCAAAGAAATAGCAGGTGGCGGTCAATTTTCGTCTCGCACAGATAAAGAAACACTTACCTCCACGACAGAACAGATCAGGTGGACAATTTTCGTCTCACACATCCACTTCTGCTGGTTCATCTAGTCCATCTTCATGGACATTTAAACCACCTCAGTTTACTGCTGCTGCTACACCACCATCTGTAGAAATAAACAAACCACCTTCTGCTCTGGATCCGCAAGTATTTGAACAGTTCAGACAGTTTCTTGCCGCCAATCCTACCGCTATGTCTGCTGCGAGACTGTCTTCATCTGGTACCTCAGGTATTTCGTCATCATTATGGATTTTGGATTCTGGTGCATCACATCATATGTTTCTCTATCTGTCTTCTTTTCTTTCTTTGTCTCATGTCTCTCCTGTTTCTGTCATGTCTGCTAGTGCTACATCCATGTTGGTAGAGGATGTTGGATCTGTGTCTACCCCTCATGTGTCTCTTAATGATGTCTATTATATTTCGAAGTTTGCCTTAAATCTTACTTCAGTCAGTCAGTTGTGTAAATCTGGAATTTGGGTTTTCTTTTGTGACACTGTTTGTGTTATGTAGGATCAACACACTCAGAGGGTGATTGGGATCGGCCGTAGGGTGGGAGATTTATATGTCTTAGAAGAAATCAAAGTGCATGCTCCTGGTGTTGCTGCTTCCAGCGTTGATTTATCCTCTTTTTGTTTAAGTCCTTTGTCGTCTGAATTTTATATTTGGCATTCTCATTTGGGACATGTGTCCGCATATCGTTTAAAATTTTTGGTTTCAACAGGTGTTTTGGGTCAGTTACAAACCTATGATATTTCTGATTGTTGTGGTTGTAAACTTGCCAAATTTTCTGCTTTACCTTTCGCTAAAAGTATTTCTTATTTTGTTGCACCATTTGATATTGTTCATTCTGATGTGTGGGGACCATCACCAGTATCCACTAAGGGTGGTTCACGTTATTATGTTTCCTTTATTGATGATTACACTCGTTATACCTGGGTGTACCTTATGAAACGTAGATCTGAGTTCTTTAACATTTATAAAACTTTAAAGGCTTATGTTCAAACGCAGCATTTGGCTGTGATAAAGTGCTTCAAGTATGACTTAGGGGGTGAATACACCTCTAATGATTTTACTCAGTTGCTTGCATCAGATGGTACCATACACCAATCGTCTTGTACTGACACCCCTCAACATAATGGTGTTGCTGAAAGGAAACATCGCCATCTTATGGAAACCGCTCGTTCATTTCTTTTATCTGCTAAAGTGCCTAGTGTCTTTTGGGGAGAAGCACTTCTGACCGCCCAACATGTGATTAATAGGATCCCTACTTCTCACAATGATGGGATGTCTCCATTTGAAAGTCTTTTCGGTGAACGCCCAGATTATGGTGAAATACGGGTTTTTGGATGTACTTGCTTTACTCTCCGTCCTCATGTTGAATGAGATAAATTGATAAATAAGTCAGCCTTATGTGTTTTCTTAGGCTATGTCAGTGGTCCCAAAGGATATGGCACGGGACAAAAAGGATACCGTTATTTTGATCCTATAAGTCAAAAGTTATATGTATCAAGACATATTACTTTTCTTGAACATATTCCATTCTATTCGATTCCAGCTAAGTCCCATGATGTAACAAAGTCAGACCTTCAGAATATTGATCCTTTTGCTAGCAACATTGATGATGTTCCCGTTTCGTCTGTTGATCCTAATATGCCTGCTCCAGATACTTCTGTTACTCATAATGTGCCAATTCATGAACCTTCCACGTCATCTGGCACCAATGTTGATTCTCCTCCACCTCCGAGAAAGTCTACCCGTGCATACAAGTCCACTTAATTACTAGACTTTGCATACTCTGTATATTCTGCTTCGTTTAGTTCATTTATTGCAGGCATTCATCATCTGTCTGAACCAGAATCATATAGAGAGGATGTCTCTGACCCTCTATGGCAAAATGCTATAGCTGAAGAGCTCACTTCTCTTCATCAGAGTCACACCTGGGATTTGGTTCCTCTACCACCAGGTAAACATAATGTTGGTCGTCGTTGGGTGTATAAGATTAAGACAAAGTCTGATGGCTCTGTTGAACGGTACAAGGCCAGACTTGTGGCAAAAGGATATTCGCAAACTTATGGTATGGATTATGAGGAGACCTTTGTCCCTGTGGCAAAAATGACAACATTTCGTACTTTAATGGTTGTTGCGTCCGTTCGAAAATTGAAGATCTGTCAAATGGATGTCAAAAATGCTTTTCTGAATGGTGATTTTCATGAGGAGGTTTACATGACTTCACCCCCGGGAATAGCTCATCATCCCGGTGAAGTCTGTCGGCTTCGAAAAGCTCTATATGGACTCAAACAGGCCCCTCGTGCCTGGTTTGAAAAATTCTCTACAGTCATCACTTCCCTTGGCTTTCTCCCTAGCAATCATGATTCGACATTATTTGTTCGATGTACGAATGATGGACGCATTCTCTTATCTTTATATGTGGATGACATGATTATTACAGGCGATGATTATGATGGCATTGAATCCTTGAAACGTGACTTGGCCCATCGTTTTGCTATGAAAGATTTGGGATTATTACGGTATTTTTTGGGGATTGAGGTAGCTCAATCTAAAAAGGGATATCTTCTCTCTCAGACGAAGTATATTTCTGATCTGTTTCAACGTGCAAGACTTTCTAATAACAGAATTGCAGACACTCCTCTTGAAATCAATGCACGTTACTCTCCCACCGATGGTGTTCCTCTATCTGATCCGAGCCTATATCGTACCATTGTAGGCAGTTTGGTTTATCTTACAGTTACTCGCCCTGATATCGCTCATGTTGTTCATGTGGTTAGCCAGTTTGTTACTGCTCCTACTTCTGTTCACTGGGGAGCTGTTCTTCGTATTTTGAGATATCTTCGTGGCACTCAGTTTCAAAGTCTTTTATTCCCTTCTACGTCTTCTCTGGAATTGCGCGCCTATAGTGATGTTGATTGGGATAGTGATCCCAATGATCGAAAATCCACTATTGGTTTCTGTATTTTCCTCGGTGATTCCCTAATCTCATGGAAAAGCAAGAAACAATACGTTGTCTCTAGGTCCTCCACTTAGGCTGAATATCGTGCTATGGCTGTGACTATATGTGAAATTGTTTGGTTACGATGGCTTCTGGCAGATATGGGGGTTGTTGTTTCCTCGCCTACCCCGTTACATTGTGATAATCAAAGTGCTATGCAGATCGCCAAGAACTCTGTCTTTCATGAATGAACAAAACACATTGAGATAGATTGTCATTTTACTCGTCATCATCTTCAGCTCGGGACCATCTCACTTCCCTTTGTTCCATCAGCCTTGCAGATTGCAGATATTTTTACCAAGGCTCAATCGGCATATCGGTTTTGTTTTTTGTGTGACAAACTGTTAATGTTTATTTCTATTGCAGTGTGAGTTTGAGGGGGGATGTTAGCTTAATAAGTTGTTATGGGCCCTGTTATGGGCCTTAGCCCAGGCCCAGTTATCTTTCTGCTTAATGTTGCTTTCTTCTTCATTTGTAAGTTAATCTTTATTTGAGTAATAGTGAGCCTCCATCTTTTCTCTATCATGTTCATTTGTTAACATCTATATAAGTTTATTATGTTCAGAGACCCGTGTATTATGTTGGAAATCAATTGGTATAAACGACTCAAACATAATTGATGTTGTGGGAACTCCATGGCTCTTTTCTTGTTTATTAACTTGAATGAAAAATACAATAAACCCTACCAATATTTATACTAAACATTACTTGGAAAATAAGCAAGCTAACAAACTTTTGACTCTAACTCAAATTCCTATAATTTAGAAAAATAAAGACTCTAAATAAAGAAGATAGGATCTCCTTCTTTTCCTCCCCATGAGATCAACCTTGCCAACCCGGTATTCTTAATTGAATAGGATTAGGTCTTTCATTCACCCCCTAATCCTGTTCCGTTCCACCTAAATCTACCACTCCTAGTACATCTCTTATTTCTTCAAATTTGATCCTTGGTAAAGCTTTTATGAGTATGTCAGTCCTTTGCTTGTCACCACTAATGTGTTCCACTTGCATCTCCTCTCGCTCAATGCATTCCTAATGAAGTGAAATCTTGTGTTTATGTGCTTGCTTCTTTTGTGAAACACAGGATTCTTCATTAATGCAATTGTTGAAGTGTTGTCAACCTTTAAAGTCACAATCTTTTCTTTAATTCTGGTTAATTCACTTAACAACGCTTTTAACCATATTGCTTGACACGACGTTGCTGCTGCTACCATGTATTCTGATTCACACGGGGATAAAGCTACCATTTGCTGCTTTTTGTGAACTCCATGAAATAAGAGAATTTCCATAATAAAACGCCATTCATGTTGTACTTCTACCATCTGACTGATCGGGCCCATGGCTACTATCAGAGAACCCTACCAACTCATTGCTGCCTTCACGACCATAGCTTAAGCCGTAGCTTATTGTCCCTTTACGTACCTCAAAATATGTTTCAAAACTTGCATATGAGATTGTTTAGGTTCTTGCATGAAACGACTTGTAGCTCCCACCGAGAAGCTTAAATTAGGTCTCGAATGAGTGAGATACCTTAGGCTCCCAATGATTTTATGATACTCGGTTGCATTCACAAGTTGTCCTTCTTCATCTTTAGTCATTTGTAATCGAGACTCCATGGGATATCTTGCTGAATTGCAATCAAACATACCGGCATTTTTCAAAGTTTTCTTGGCATATGCTTCTTGCTTCAATATTGTTCGATCCTTTTGCAGTGTAACTTCTAGTCCCAAATAATAAGTAAGCATACCAAGATCGTGCATGTCAAACTCCCCCTTCATTTGTTCCTTGAACTTGTTGATTTCACTTTGTCTTGAACCGGTAATGATCAAGTCATCAACGTAGATTCCTACAATGATCAATTCTCCTTTTACAACTCTTTTGTAAACAGCCGACTCAATCGGACATCGTATAAAGTTTAACGACTTCATGGTTTTGTCAAGCCTTTCATTCCATGCACGTGGGGCTTGACGAAGTCCATATAAGGCTTTACTTAACTTATAAACCATGCTTTCTTTTCCAGGAACAATATAGTGTTTGGGTTGCTTTACGTATACGTCTTCTTTCAATTCTACAATTAGAAAGGCCAATTTCACATCTAAAAGATTTACCAACCATCTGTTTCTAGCTGCAAGTGAGAGGATCAGCCTAATGTTTTCGAGCCTCATAATCGGGGCAAACACTTCATCAAAGTCCACCCTTGGTTCTTGTACATAACCTTTCGCGACTAATCGTGCTTTATACTTGATTATAGATCAATTCGTATCCCGTTTAATTTTAAACACCCACTTCAAGCCTATTGTTTTATTACCGGTAGGTAAATTGCATAGCTTCCACGTATTATTATGCTCAATGGATGTCAGTTCTGATCTCATCTCCTTCTCCCATTCTTTCACCTTTGGTTTCTTCATAATTACAAAGTTCATCATATAAGAACAAACATTCTTCCTGGAGCATTACATAATATTCAAACCTTTGAGGCAAGCTACTATGTCGTGTTGATCTTCTCGGGCCTGTTTCACTAATGTTAACTGACAAATTTTCCTCTCGTTGAATAGGATCATCATTCTACGGTGCTTCTGAGTCAGGAGACTGCCTAGTTTAGGCCTGCTGTTGGGGATCGGGCTCACCCGACTATGAGATTTGTTCATAAAGTGTCTATTTCCTCCTAGTGTGGGAGGTGAAATCGGACCACACAAGTCGGTGTGAATTAGTTCCAAAGGTTTCGAAGCCCGGTACGTGGTTTGCTTGGAAAAAGGGTGTCACACCCGTAACACAGGACAGTTTTCTAACCAGAGTAGTACCTCCAACAGATATATTCCTAAGAAAGAACAACAGGTCTAGGAGAGATTTATACACCGCTCTTTCCTTAGATAGAACATTCCGTTTATCAAATAACTACATACCGGTCAGAAGGTCGCCTTCTAGTCACTGTGACGTTAATACCAAAAATACACAGTAGAAGCTAAATCATAAACCTCATTTATTAATAACTAAACTGTTTTACATTATAAAACAAACTTTTATTACAAACTAACCTAACCAACAAACGTCAGTCCCTGTCACAGAACTCAAAATATCCACAAGACAGCTCTACCAAGCATGCCTCTAACCATTACAATACTCGGACCAGCCAAATGACTATCCTCATCTATTAGCTACCTGGAATGCGACTAACAGATCCACGTGCAAAAAATCTTTAAAAGTAACTGAGTCAACATAAGTTGGTGAGTTCATGAACCTTTATCACAAATGGTTGTTATTTAATCATCAGCATTCCCACATGCAACACTACTGTGAGCTTTTTGTTATATATATAATTGGCAACCTTTCCACTATTGGTCCTCCCACACCGGTATAAACTGAATAAACTATCCCACCCTATTGGTCCTCCCACACCAGTAAAATGAGATAATCCACCCATAGGTTCCATCCCACAAACAGAACGTATAAAGTACTTATTACGCATTATATATACATGGAATAGGGTGACTATTTCAAATAACAATTGTGTAACAATACACATTAAGTTAAGAGGAACTCACTTGGGCAGTATTTCTGCTTATTGTATTGATAATATGTCAAATACCTCGGACAGCACCTCAATGTATATTTAACTGCTAATATTTCTTAATTAAGATCTATAATAAACTTAACATTATATAATCAAAGCTTAATGGTAAGTAACCAAGTTGTCGGAACCTTACCTCGGAACTATCTACCGCTATTTGAAGGCGTAAGGCTAGAAACTAGACTCTTGCAAGCGAACTGGGACTCGGGATTGGATCTTTAGAGTTTGTGTGTGTGTGTGTTATGGTGTAAAAACTGTGAGAAACCAACTGAGCTCGACCATCAATTTATAGTGCAAGTTTTGAGGTCGTGACGGACCATTACCAGGCGTGACGGTCCAACATGGCTTTACTTGGTGACTATGCACTTCTGGACCACGTAACGGACTGTTATGGTCACGTGACGATCCGTCACGAATGCTGAGTCAGAGGACGCATGTCAGAAACCCTAAACCGCCTCTGGTATTGCGGCACAGACAGTTACCATATCATGACGGTCCGTCATGAGCGTAACGGATCGTTTTCCTGGGTGACGGTCCGTTACGGGCTGTTTTCTCCAAATTTTCATTTTTAGTCCTTGAAGTTTGATTTGTTTACACCTTATGTCCTTATACTTGGTATTTCTTCCGATGAATTTTCGAGGTGTTTCAAAGGGTCCCGGGCTTGTTTACCAATCATGCATGCATCACAGACGTGACTGCCTTGCAAAGAGTGGATGTTCCCATAGACCATGTACTTTGACTTCATGTGGTTTATGGTTTTGAAATTTAGATGTGCAAGCCTAGCACATCAAAACCATGCTAACAGAAAAAATAAGCAAGCCATTGTTTTCGTATTTTAACATCTTAGAATCAAGTCTTACACAAGTTATTCAAGATTAAAAAATATTAATGTAATCAAATGTGTATAATATTTGACGGATGAGAATAAAGCTCTAGCTGTGTTTCTTTTCTAAATCAACAAAGGTGGGGTTTAAGAATTCAAAACAAATATATTACTTTTTAGTAATGTTTAAATTTGATCATTAACGCATTAATTTAATCATACGGATTAACAAATATTAAAATAATCAAATGTGTATAATATTGTGTTTTTGTATCCTCCGAGCATACCTTTGTCATTTGCTTATTTTTATCTGCGTTTCGGTGTAAATTTTATTCAGGGTCGAGGGGTTTATGTTTCAACATAAATTTTATTCAAAACAGAGTTGAGTCAAATATAATATAAATTTACTTCTTTGTTTTAAACATGCTTTCTTGTTTTTTAACGTTATTTTTTACAACTTCGTGACTTTTTATTTATCTAAACCATTTCTTTTTTATAATACGATTTCGTATTTTTTAATGCTTATTTTTATTCATTTACTTCTTTGTTTTAATACGATTTTTCTTCATTTCCGCATGTACTAATGTCAGCAAGGCATATAATGATGTGATTTTATGATTTAGACATATGATGATATAATTATATGGCTAAATCAAAAATCACATTAAAAAATATTTGCAGGGGGTGACCTTGATCGGTATTAATTAGTTTCTAGCTTTTCAAATTAAATGTTAGTGACTCATTTTGGTAAGACAAAAATGGGGCGGCACCGCATACAAATATATCCAAAATTGGGCTTTTGTGGGGCGGATGAACGTCAACATACACCTGCTTTTTCCTTTAATTACACACCCTCTTTTATACGGCAATTGTTGTTTCTGATTTTGATAGGCAGTGAGCAGGATTGATATATGACTTAGTCGTGGTGGTTTCATGTGTTGTAATAAAGGACTCACATTCTATAGTGATAGGGCAGGTGATGACGTGGGTAGGAAGTCCAAAAGCCTAATGGACTTGTTGGGCCAGTATTATAACCAAGTTCACTAGGATTGAGTTTCCCTCTTCTATAAATAGAGTGGTCACCGCCTCATTTGAAAAGACCACCACACTTGCCTCCTCTCCCTCTTAAGAGTCAAAGTATCTTCCATCATCAGCTAAGGAAGCAGCCAACGAGCTACTGAGGCGGTCTCATGCCCACCAAGCAGCTTCAAGCTACTGAGACAACACAACTGCTACTTGCAGCCACGTTGGTTCTCACAACCAGCTCCCACTCACTGAGGAAAGCAGCTACATGTTGTTCAGACACCATATCAGTTGCTTGCAGCTAAGCCGTCGGGTCTCAACCACCATCTACCGCCACTCTCTGCATCTCATATATATATATATATATATATATACACACACACACACACGGTTGGGTTAGATTGGAAACCCTTATGAGTTGTGAAAACTCCCAAAACATATTTTAGACCACATGTTTTTTGCATCATTTTGAATTTTATGGTTGAGATTAAAAGTGAATAAAAAACTAATATTTATTTCAATAACCATTTAATTAAATTGCAAGAAGGGCAATATAGACAATTTACTCCTCAACCATCTTTTCTACTTTTTAAAAAGTCAAACAATCATTTCAACATTCTCTTTCCTCCTTTTTTTTAAATTCTATTATTATTATTATTATTTTAATTTGAACTAAAAATATTAAGTGATAATTCTTCTTATCTTTTTTTTATATAAAAAAATGAAATTTAAAATTTTATAAAAACAAGTTTTAAAATGTTACATATGTATCTAATAAAAATATTTATTTTTTTCAATTTCCGTGTTTTTTTTTAGTTTTTTTAAGACGAGATCTTTTTTTATATTCAAAATTTAACCGAGGTCGTTTTACATATATGCAATTAGGAACTAGCAAAATGTTACATATATAGATAACAAATGTTACATATGTAGCTAACAAAGAAAAACTTCATATATATGATCAGTAACTGTTTATTGATTGAATATTAGAATATTTACACTATGTAACTGACAAATGTTACATATGTAGCTAACAAAAAATGTTACTTATGAAACATTTGGTAGTTACCTTTGTAAATTTTACAAGAAGTACTAAAACTCATGCATACAATCAATTACAAATGTGATTTCGTTTCTTATATAACCAATCATCAATCTATCTTTATCTCTGTACTACAATCTTTTCTTTCTCATCTCATGGGTTCTGATTTTGGGCGATTAGTTCAACTCCGCGAGAAGAAAATACATTAATCTATAAACATTATGTAACTAGAAAAATGTTACAACACGTGTTACATACGTAACAACACAAAAAACGAGAATTTTTTACAATTGTTACATATTTTTTTACACGAGAATTTTTACAATTGTTACATATGTAACAACACAAAAAAATGAGATTTTTTACACGTTTTACATACGTAACAACACAAAAAAACTAGAAAAATGTTACCCGTTTTTATATGTAACAGCACGTGTTACATACGTAACAACACAAAAAACGATAATTTTTTACAACTGTCACATATTTTTTTTTTTAATTCTTCGGCGTTTTTTTATTTTTTTTATAAAAAGTGACAAAAATATGTAACAAAACTACCCTATTTAAAAAAAAATTAAACTTCACATAAATAAAAAAAAATTAATTTCTATAAATAAACATTCTTTTTGGTTAACCTCCAAAATATATTCAATAAAAAAAATTAATGATGCTTGTAGGTGCATTATTTAAACCGGTTATTAACTTATCGATAAATAAATAAAAACTCCATGTCAAACGTTTACCAAATCTACTGCACAATTGTTATAATTACTATCATTCAAAATCAAACCAAACTCATGGTATTCAAAATCAAATAGCTAGAATGAAAACCCAAATGATTTGTGTAAACCCATGAAAACTCTGCGTAACAACTTTATTTTTTTATTTTTTTTTTATATATGTAACAATTATAAAAAATTCTCATTTTTTGTGTTGTTACGTATGTAACACATGTTGTTACGTATGTAACACGTGCTGTTACATATAAAAACGAGTTTTTTTTTCTAATTGTTACATATTTAAAAAAAATTCGGTGTTTTTTTTATTTTTTATTTATAAAAAGTGACGAAAATATGTAACAAAACTACCCTATTTAAAAAAAATTGTTACATAGAATTTTCATGGTTTTCAATATTTTAAAAACAAAATATTAAAAAGCTTGAAATTCTTGAAAGATTGTACCATAAAGCAAAACAAACTAAATAAAAATTAAATTAAATTATTAAAGTTTCAAAATAATACCATTGAACCAAGACACTAATCTGTTTATATGTTATGTGGCTTTTCAAATTTATACAAATGAGGAAATAAAATATATAAAAATGATAAATGATTTTTTGACTTCAAAATATGACACCTGGCAATACCTAGAAACTCCCATATGATCCATAGACTAAACTTCCATCTTCGTGTTCATATGATGCCACTTACCTTAAATCCGAGCCCGTTTCCTCAATATTCGATGAGCCCGGACTCTTGGTCAAAAACTACTCCCTAAATACATCATTAACCCGAGCCTGAACACTTGTAGGTGCTGCATTATTACTTGGGTCACCTAAAGATGGAAGCTTGTGGCAGATCTAAAGATGGAGAAGTTGAGAAAAATGATGGTGGTAGATCTAGAGAGAGTTAGAGATAAATAGTCATGGTTGTTGGAAATGAGGGAAAGAATGTATAATAATGGAGAAAATTGAAATATTGAGGAAAATGTTGAAATCGTGGGTTTTGAGGATGAAAATGATGGTTGTTGGAAAAGAGAGGAAAATGGTATTAAATGAGAAGAAAGATGATGGTAAGTTTAGGAATAATAAAGTAATAGATAATGTCTTGTTAGTGTGAAATTACATATATACCCTTTAGGGTTTATAAAAGTTAAGACATAGATTGATGATGTGGATGAATGAGAACCACATAATGGGTTTTGGGAGTTTTCATAAATCATATGGGATTTCACCCAATATATACCCTATATATATATACACACACTAGGTTAGTACCTTTGTACTACACGGTTGATAAAAATGAACATATATCATTCAAAATTGACTAAGACAAACTCAAAAATAAAATGAAAATTTAATTTACATAGGGAAAAAATTTTAATTACAATAACATTCACAAAACTAAATATTATTTCATAAATCTCTAAACATTTCCTTATACACCACATTTGTTGTTTTATTAGTAACTTTACTTTTTCTATCCAATAGTGACATGCACATCTAAAAGACCTACATTTTAGCTATCATAAACACCACAAATAATACATCATTAATGAACAAAAAGGCTAGAAACCAAGGTTCTTATTGAACATATACAGATTGTTTTAAGTTGGTTTTATACACTGATGCAGTTAAGTTTGTTCCTGTACCCCCATACCTGTAATACGCTAGTGTTAGAACCTGTGTATTACACGGGGAGGGCCGGATAAAATAAGCAATGTGAAAAAAAAAACAATTTGAAATTAAAAAAATTATGAATATAAGTCATAAATCAATAAATATTACTTTGTATACAACGTTGGAAAAGTTTTAACCTGTGAAAGTTAAAACAAGTTTTATAAATCCTAAAATAGCTATGTTGTATCATCCTTTCATCTGTGTAAATTAAATACCAAAAGCTACACATTTGACTACTTCTATCATTGGGTGGACAACCATACTCTTTGGTGACAGCAATTTCTTCCTTCGTGCAAAATGGCTAATGATAGAAAGCAAAAACAAACAAAAATATATTACAATTAATGATGGATACCTGCCCATTAAGAAGAGGAATATCAGCAGCGAGAAGTATGATAATGGGAAGACAAAGCATGCTCTTCCAACTATAACCAAACACAATAAAATGGAGCTCACTCCAACTAATTTTCCAGGGCTGAAAATCAAAATGAAGAAGACATTGATGATGGATTTTTACAAAAAAAAATTAATTGGTAATTATTTTCTTATTAAAAAAAACATACAAAGCTCCATTTTTCAATATCCAAAGCATCCATACCAACATAAAGGAAGATGAACAACTCTGAAATAAATGACAATGTTGTAAAAGCATGCATGAAAAAATGGGTGAGTAGACACATATAAGCTTATCAAGTTCTGCAACATAGTAGTTAAGATAGAGCATTTATGGGGTATTTGGATGTGTGTTTGGAAAGTGATTATATGATTCTGAGTAAACATAATGTAGTAAACGACTTTATATATAGTGTTTGAATGTGCTTTTCAATGTGTGAAGTTATAACAATAATTAGTTTTAGTATAAAAGAAAATTAAGAGCTAAACTAAGAAAGTATATAAATGCAAATCCCTATAACCAAGCCTATGTTGTAAACAGGTACCAAAATCAAGAACAAGAAATTGAGAATTAATCACCACACCAGAAGGAATTCTATTAAGAACTTGATTACGAATTACAAGGAAGAAAAACTGACTAACTGAAGCTTATAACAACCTAACCTCTTGATTAACAAACCAAAAATACAAAATTATACTTTTAACCCCTGAACAAACTTGGAATTACAATATAATCCTCCAACATTACTCCCCTCTAATTCCAAGTCTTTCCTTGCAATTCTTCAACACCAAGCAGATGCCTCATTTCAGCAAATTTTATTCTATGCAAAGCCTTTGTCAATACATCTGCTTTCTGTAGATCACCACTCACAAAATCAATAAATATTTGATTCCTTTCAATACACTCCCTTATAAAGTGAAATTTGGTATTAATGTGTTTTGATCTTCCATGAAAAACTAGGTTTTTCATTAAAGCAATAGCTGGCTTATTATCCACCAATAATACCACTGCACCTTGTTTAATTCCTGTTAATTCTTCTAAAACACCCTGCAACCATAAAGCTTGACAAGCTGCAGATGCAGCTGCCATGAATTCTGCCTCACAACTTGAGAGGGCAACAGTAGATTGCTTTTGTGAGTGCCATGAAACAATTGAACCATTATAGAAAAAGACATTCCCTGATGTAGACTTGTCATCATCATTATCAGTTAAGTGATTACTATCACTATACCCAATTAACTTTCCTCCTTCATTTATACCATACTTCAGACCATAATGTAAATTCCTTTTAACATATCTGATTAAGTGCTTCACTGCCTTTAAATGATCTTCTCTAGGCTCTTGCATAAACCTACTAATATAGCCTACAGCATAGCATAAATCTGGTCTGGTTTGAGTTAGATATCTCAAAGATCCAACCAACCTCATGTATTCTGTTGGATTTACTTCAGGACCTCCTTCTGTTTTGAACAATTTCAGAACAGGTTCCATAGGTACTTTGGCTTCATTGCAATTTTCTAGCCTATCCATTTGTACAACTTTAGTTGCATATGCAGATTGTTTGATCAAGATTCCATCTTATTTCTGTGCTACTTCAATTCCTAGGTAGTAACCTAACAAAACAAGGTCAGTCATCTCAAATTTTAACTTCATTTGATGCTTGACATGTTCAACTTCATCTTGATTACTACCAGTCACTAGTAGATCATCCACATACACACCAATAATCAGAATTGATTCACCTTTTGACTTACACATACACAACCTGCTCATGCTTACACCTGTTGAAACCTATCTCTTTTAAGACTCCATCCAACCTTAAATTCCATGCTCTAGGTGCTTGTCTCAGGCCATACAAAGCCTTTGACAGTTTATACACCTTGGCTTCTGACCCCTTTACTTCATAACCCTCAGGTTGTTTGCAGGAAAGCTGCTTTAACATCCATATGAAACACCTTCCAATTCATTTTAGCAGAATAAGCAAGTATCAATCTTATAGTCTTAATTCTAGCCATAGGAGCAAATGCTTCTTCAAAGTCTATTCCCAATTGTTGTACATATCCCTTAGCAACCAATCTGGCTTTGTGCTTTGTTACATTTCCCTCAGCATCTCTTTTCAATTTATACACCCACTTCAACCCTATAGGATTACACTTTGTAGGTGGATCAATTAAAAACCAGGTCTTGTTTCTTGTAATAGCTTGGATTTCTTCATTCATTGCATTTCTCCAAGCTTTTTCTTTCACTACTTCTTGAAATGTAACTGGCTCTCCTTCTTGTGCAAGTAACAGCTCAATGACATTATTATCTTCATGTCTCTCAGCCCCATACCTCACACTGCCACTAAGTACATAATCACCCGGTTTAGTTGGCAACATAGAGGGTCTAGTTTACCATCTCAATACTGACTGCTCCTCCTCCTGATTTAGGCTATTTTCATTAGAATTTTGACCCTGATCATGCTGCTGATTTGAATCTGCTTCATTTTCATTTGAGTTGTTTTCACTTCCTTGGTCAATGACACTATCACTACTTCTAGTATGAACATAAAAATTTGTCCAACTTGTATCATTACTGCCCACTTCTTGTAAATATTCTGACCAATCCCACTTTCTATCCTCTGCAAACTGAACATCCCTACTCAAAACAATCTTGTTCTTTGTCACATCATACATTCTATGTGCTTTAGATCTAGGCTCAACTCCCAAATATACCATGGGAGTACTTCTGTCATCCATCTTCTTTAACCCTGGTTTGGTCACTTTTACATGACCTATACACCCAAATACTTTCAGATGTAGTAAGTTAGGTTTCCTCCCTTTAATTGCCTCATAAGGAGTAGAATCCTTCAAAGCCTTAGTTTGAATCCTATTCAGTATGTACACAGACTGCCTTACACCTTCTGCCCAAAAATCTTGAGGCAATCCCATTGCTTTGAGCAAGCTTCTAGTCATATTCAGAATTGACCTATTCCTTCTTTCCACTGCACCATTTTGCTAAGGAGAATAGGGTGCAGTAAGCATTCTTGAGATCCCTTCTTTTTCACAAAACTCATTGAATTCTTGTGATGTAAACTCCCCTCCATGATCTGACCTTAAGGACTTTATCTTTTGACCAAATTCATTTTCAACTTTTGCCTTAAACTGTTTAAATGATTCAAAGGCTAGGTCCTTGGTTTTGAGAAAATACACTGTCACACCCCGCCAAGGCGGAAACGCGAGGCGCGACGTTCATGGTTTTCAAAGCATATGATTACCGCAAACACATACATGATAAATGGATACATAAACAAGTTTAATGTTTTACATTCCAAAATGTAATTGGGTTTACAAAAAGTGAAGATTTCGCAAATATGACTCTATTACAATGAGTTATACAAGAGAAATCCCCCCCCCCCAAAAAAAGTTGTATCCATCGTGCATGCATGTAATCTACATTGCTAACCTTGCGATCACGTTCAATTTCCTGAAAAACATACTTAAAATTGTCAACACGAGGTTGGTGAGTTCACAGGTTTAAATCAAATAGATCTTTGTAAAATTCAATTGTTCAGAAATAGTTCCAGTTGCATGTGATAATCAGAATAAGAATTGTTGACCCATTTGTAAACTAGCTAGGAATACAAATAATATGTCCATACATGAGGCGTAACCAAACCATGACAATTGTACACGCCCCTAATTTCGTTATCCGGTTCTATGCGGCCATAAATCCTCCAGATTGTGGTTAGCGCGACTAACCATGACCGGGAGACGTCACTCTCCATAGTACTATTCATAGAACCCTAGGCTACAGTTAATGGTTACTACGTTGTTCCAGGGGACTTTAGCGGCCTCAACTTGTTGTTCTCATCTCATGTAAACATAAAAGTCGTGCCTTATTCTCTTGTTATCCCATAAAATAGTTGTAAGTATGTTTTTCCTCCAAATATAGAAAACAGTAAAAAGGGGCCGTGAAACTCACCTTAAGTTTGTGTATGCTTGTAACGATATTTGTTCTAGTCAACTTGACTATTTGTACCCTAGATACCAAAGGGTAAATTGTGTTAAGACCGAACGTCTCATATTGCAAATTGTTCACCGACTTTGTAAATCTGGTTGCTTTTGTTTAAAATATCCTCTTAGTTGTTCAACACTTGTTTCGTTATAAAACAGATCTTAGTTACTGCCCAAAAGGGGACTGACACCGGTATCGAAACTACCTAGTTTCGATTGAACATGACAGTTGTCGAAACTTCCTAGTTTCGATTGTGCAGATTAGATATCGAAACTTCCTAGTTTCGATTGAGCAAAAACTGGTATCGAAACTACCTAGTTTCGATTGGCAAAAAGGGTATCGAAACTACCTAGTTTCGATTGAGCAATATGTGTCGAAACTACCTAGTTTCGATTGAGTAAACAGGTATCGAAACTCCCAGTTTCGATTGAGTAAATTGGTATCGAAACTATAGTTTCGATTACTGGACTTCTGTTTGACAGAATCAGTCCTGCATATTTTTAGGTTTTAATCTTGAATTCGACACACTTTTCTTGTTATCTTTCTTGCGTTCAAATAAGTTGTATGTTTAGCTACGGTTTAAAGAAAATAATGTAGATAGTATTGAGTTTTTACCTCCAAACAGTGATGACGATTTTGAGAGAAACAGAGAAGTGGTCTTGAATCTTTTGCTAAACTCTCTTTAGAAACACTTGAAATTCTTCTTAAAACACCGAATTATGGTGGATTTTGCCTTAAAACTTGACTTCGAATTTAAGAGAATTGGGAAAATTGCCGTATGAAAATGAGAGATAAAAAGGAATTGTGAGATTTTTGATTGAGGGGGTAAGGTTTTATCTGAATTCTCGCAAGTAGGCTGTATGGGTTTTAGTATAAAGAATTTGGATGTGAGTGAAGAAAAATGTGGGAATGGCCTTCTCTGAGTTTCGGTCGAGAAAGTCAAGGGTGGGTTGGTTTGGGTTAATTAATCAAACAATTAGTTTTAAGTGTATCTTAATATCATTTAGAGTTTTTAAAGGGGGTAATTTAATTCGATTTAGGTTCTCCACGGTATTATAAATTTATTCTAAAAATAATTTATTGTTCCACGTAAAGTTTGTGTAATATATATATATGTATATATATATTTTTCTGGTTATTTATTTTAATCACTAACTTTCGTATTTAGTCGGGTTATACGAGTATGTGAACCGGTAACTCCCAGAATTACCAAAAATATAAAATGAGACAATGTGCGGTCTTTGTTAGACCTTAATGTCCTTGTTTGTGAAATTAAGTAAATCACAAAAATAATTATAATGTAAACTTGTTTAATACATGTACGGATATTGACCTGAAATGTCGGGTGTCACATACACCCACATGAAACTTGTGTAATCATCAAGTATTAGCATGAAATACCTATTTCCACCCCTGGTAGCAGGTAAAATTGGGCCACACAGATCCATAGACACCAATTCTAATGGCACCTTGGACCTATATTCTGACTTAGAGGGGAAAGGCTGTATGTGCTGTTTGCCTGCTAAGCATGCCTCACACACTTGGGTTGGATGTGAGATGGAGGTACCCCTATGACCAACTGTTTGCTTGTCATTTCCCTAAAAGACTCAAAGTTCACATGGCCTAGCCTGCCATGCCATAACCATGGTGAGCTATCAAGTTTGGCATGAAAACATTTGACTGCCGATTTTCAAACTGATCTTGTATAATCTGTTTGTGGACCTGGGGACTTTCATAATCAACCTCCCACTTCTTTCATACAACCACATAAATTCATTTTTCATTCTTCCCTCACACCCTGCTTCTGTAGCCTACCCAAGACTCAAAATATTACTTTTCAGATGTGGTATATAATACACATCTGTAAGTAACCTTTGTTCACTGTTCTTCCCTTCTAGAACTACTGAACCTCTGCCTTCTATTTCCACACAAGAACCATCCCCAAACCTTACTTTACCACCCACATTTTTATCAATACTAGAGAACAATGAAGCATTACCTGTCATGTGGTTTGAGGCTCCATTGTCAAGGTACCACACCAATGCCTCAGTTTCCCTTGCCTCATACTTGGCTGGTAACACTTTGAATTCATTCAGGAACACCATTTCCTTTTAGGCAACTGTTTGAACCATCAACAGGGCTGGTTCTTCTTCTTCAGATTGTGTAAGATTGACTTTTGGGCTTTTGGTCTTAATTCCAGGACATTCACTGGCATAATGACCAAACACTACACACTTGAAACACTTGATCTTGGATTTATCTTTCTTTGGTCGATCTCCATGCCTTGGTTTCTTCTGTTCACGTTCATTCTCACTTCCCTTCTGATTGAACCGCCTGAACCCATTGTCATTTCCTTTACCCCATTTCTTGTTCTTAGAGTCTGCGTCTTTCTTTTTAGACTGCCATTCTGAATAAGTCATCAACAGCCGATCATCCTTGGCAGTTGTTTGTTTAGACTTCATGCCAGTTCTTTCTTCAAATGCTTTCAGTCTGCCTATTGCCTCTTGAAGTAACATAGTCTCAATGTCAACAAACTGTTCAATTGAAGCTATTATGTGCAAGAACCTTTCAGGCACTGAGTCAAAGAGTTTTCGAACAAGGGTTGCTTCTGAGAATGGTTCACCAAGATCCACCGCCCTTGATGCAATTGCACTCAACTTTCATGCAAATTCATCTAAATTTTCTCCTTCCTACATTCTTAATAACTCGAATTCGTTCTTTAGTGTCGCCATTCTTGCTTTCTTTACCCTGTCAATTCCAACAAACCTAGATTTGAGAGAATCCCAAATCTCTTTTGCTAAAGTAAAATTGGCGACCTGCAGCACCAGGTCCTCTGGCATAGCCTGATACAGATACGCAATTGCTGCGTTATTCTTCTTCGCATCAGGTTGAACACCAGCTCCGGTCTCAATCACGTCCCACAAGCCGTGAACGTTGAAGATTGCTTTCAATTTCACAGCCCATATCGAGTAATTGGTAGACGTTAACATCGGACATTGAAGGGGAATGGTGGTGAAATTGTCACGAACAACAATTTGTTGGTTCGCCGGATTGGACATCGTTCTTCTTGTTCGTCGTTGGTATTTGAGCCCAAATCGCGACTCCAGATCCTTTCCTTCGAATCGGTACGAGCTTTCCCTGAAGCTCTGATACCAAATGTAAACAGGTACCAAAATCAAGAACAAGAAATTGAGAATTAATCACCACACCAGAAGGAATTCTATTAAGAACTTGATTACGAATTACAAGGAAGAAAAACTGACTAACTGAGGCTTATAACAACCTAACCTCTTGATTAACAAACAGAAAATACAAAATTACACTTTTAACCCCTGAACAAACTTGGAATTACAATATAATCCTCCAACATATGTATCCCTATATACAATCAGTAAGTCCCATATAATAGCTCTATTCTGTAACCGTTATATAAATACTATGATTAAGTAATCATTTTTTACTTTTAAAAGAATGACTAAAAAGTGTGTACATAATTTTGTGAATGACCGGTATGAATGTGAAGGATTGATATCCCCTTTTTTGATATTCATATATATAGGTTTGTACATAACCTTTGGCCTATTCAATATGATAAAAACATGTAAAAGTGTAAAAAAATGAAAAGGAAGACTCCTATTGAATAGGAGGACAAATGGTGGTGGAGGAGGAGGAAAACGGTGGTGAAACCAAGAAATCGGCCAGAAATGGGGTGGAAGACGAGAGGAAAAGTTGGGAGAAAAAGATAGGGTTGTATGAGGTTGTTTACTGATTAACGAGTGGATACCATAAGGTATACCATATCGTCGAGGCTGCCTCGTGGAAACTGCTTAAACTTCTTGTAGTGTCCAAGCAGTGCACAAATGATTTAAACAAATCTCCAAGTAATGATGTTGCACTCAATTCACTGTGGTATTTTGTTGGTATTAGTCCTTAACTAACAACTAAGCTATTTTTATTTTCTACATTCATAGGAGACTATTTCGTTTTTTTTATCTTTTCCCTTTGCTTTTTTTAATTTTGTTAAAATAATACATATCAATTTGTTATGTCCTAGTTTTGCCAAACTATTCTTGGAGCAAACAGATATACTTTATGGCCCAAAATGTCAGACACAGAAACATATCCAATAATGACTAAAATATGTTTGTCAAGAAACCATTAGTATTTAGTAGATTACTATTTATCTGAACTTAAAATATCGCAAAATTTGGATAAGCAACCGGTAGCTGGGTTTAAATAGCTCCCAGGTAGCACAATCTAAAGAAGATACAACCAAGATTCTTACTAACCTTTGTCCAAGGGCCTGTTTTTGTTGAGGAAGGAATTTGGTGTATTACTTGAACAACAAAAGAGTAAACAAAAAACATAAAAAGAATTTAACTCAACAGTTAAAACTACAGTAGGGCACCAAATAAAGAATGCACATCTTCAAACTTCTCAAGACTTTGGGTATCCGGCTCGCCATTAACTTCTGGAATAAATGCAGCTTCAATTTGATACAATTTTCCCATTCTATACCCTTGAGCCATGGGTGTGCCTGTAAATAGCAAAACAATGCATTAATCTCTTTATTTGTAGCTATTAAAAATAAAATTACCACACATCACCTTTATTTCATGACCGTCTTTGGTTCCAAGCCTTTTTTCAACATTGTAAAGAAGTTTGTAGATTAAATCTTTTGCCTCTTCATGAAATTTTAAATGAGTTCTCCAGTTCACTATTTGTATTAGCAAGATGGAATTTATAAACATCAATAAAGATAATGATAAAGAATAATGCACTATGATACAAAAACAATTTTGACATGCTAAAGTGAACGATTTGACCTTTCTACAAGTAGATATGGGCTCATCTGAATAAAAGAGTGGGTAACCCACAAGCATTTCATACATGATAGTCCCAAGAGACCACCTACAGGTAGGAAAATAAAATCCAGTTAATGTTTATTATAATTATATAAAAAGTGTTTTTTATGCCAAAGATACAAACCAATCACACTCCATTCCATATCCTTTTTTTAGTAAAACTTTTGGAGCAATATAATCAGGTGTACCAACAGTAGAATAAGCCTACATAATTAGGTATTCCTCCAATAGCTTGTATGGTGTTAGGCAGGAATTTTGGATCTGTATGTGCACGTGTGAAGACACATATAATAATTTTTAATTCTAGAGATGGCAAGATGGGGCGGGTCAGCTAAAGGGTTTGGGTTAAAATGGGTCAGTAAATGATTGTTTACCCAAATGAAAAAAAAAAAAAAAAATCAAGAAGGATTTGCAGTACCTCCATACTCACGCAAGTCAGAGGTCTAAAGAGTGAGGTTATCTCTCAAGAACTGCATGATTAGGGCTTTGTCCTTATAAGATTCTTCGCTTAAGGAGTCCAGGTTAACAATTGCCTCATTAAATGATTGTTTACCCAAATGACAGCCCTGTAATGATTACTCAAATCAATTCAAATTCTACTTAAGATGAATATGGTGGATTGTAACAAATGGGTTAAACGGGATAACACTTGCAAAGTGGCATGTATTACCAAGAGATACTCATAAAAACAGTAATTTAAATATTGTTTTAAACCTTTAGATAGTTGCAGAGCTTCTTCAGGGCAGTTATATAAGCCAGAACTTTTGTTTGTTTTACATCTTCAGCAATTGCTTGTTTCACCTACACTCAGTGTACCAAAACCGAAAAAATATATGTTCATATATTTAGTTTCTAGGCCACTGTCAATGACATATCGTTAGAGTAATGCTCAAAAAAACTTAAATTTTTTTAATGAATAAAGTAAGCATACATTCTTTTAGGAGAGGAGTCAGCTTGCAACAAACAACATCAACTATCTGCAAAATATTAAAGATCAGAGACTAAACATGTAGTTTGATTTTGCTGCAGAGCTGATAGCAGTGGTCTATCGCCTGAAAAAGATTACTAACAATAAAAAAGATAAGAACATTTTACATAAATATGCAATAAAGTATGAAGATTTCAAATTGGTATTCTCCAACCTGCTCATCATAAAATGATGAGAATCAGATAAATGAGAAGTAAAATATTAGCCTTTCTAAAAAATAGTTTTACCTCTTCACACGTAACAAAAACATTAGGATCAGCATCCATTTCCTCATCAAGATCAGAGTTCAAAGCAGTTCGCACTGTCATCTATATCAACTTTTAATGTAAATATAAAAACCTAATTTCTAAATGTTATTATGAAGAATCCAAGAAATATAAAAGGAACAGATGAAGTGAAACACAATGTTTAATATTTGTGCAAATCAATCCTTATACATTATTCCTGATTAACACTCTTCAACTAAAAAATAACAACTGCATATAGTTGGGCTAAATATTTATACATTATGCCTGAAAGTCACCAAATTCAATTATGTTCAAGCATCAGTTGTCAATCCTTATAGATCGACAAAGGGGATTCAACGAAATCGTGTTGCAAATTGAAAAAGGGGCAAGGAATTACATACCTTTGATGGAACCCTAAATACTTGCACAAATAAGTGAAGGAGATTATGGAGGAGCTTAGATGAAACCCTGCAGCGAATACGTTCGTGGAAGAGAGGAAAACCTGAAATCAGATCGTGGAGGAGAGGACGCTCGTGGAGAAGACGCTCATGGAGAAACCCTAAATCGGTGGAGAGGACGGTCCTTTACTTTGCTAAACGGCGAGCTGTATTATGGAGAAACCTAAATTGGAGATAAAGCAGTTAATAGATCCGGGTTTAGATACATGGGCCAAATCGGGTATTACGATCCGCGTGTAGCAGTTGCATGAAAAAAAAATTAGACGGGAAAAAGCTAGGTAGGTGGTCTAAAAATTGGACATGTGACACCCTAAAACCTTGATTTATTAGTATACTAGGTTAAAATCTCGTGTATTACACGTATTGAATAAATATAATGTCATATGTTTATTAATAAAAAAATTTAATTTCTTTAAAAACCCGTGTATTTGACGGGACGGTTATAAATTCTATTAAGTTAAAATTTTAAAACATTTTTTTCAACTTGATATTAATATTTTTTATGTAATTGATAAATGTTAATTTATATTAAATTCATTTAGTTAATGATATAATAACTATCTATAACTAAATAAAAAGTATCCATAATTTGATTTATAATAGATATTTAAAAGTATATATTATTTTAATATAATTATTTAATAGAAGAGAGAGGCGGAAAAAATATACTAAGGATGCACCACAAAGTGACATGTGTCCCAAAAAACCTTTATTTATTATTATAGACTAGGTTAAAGCCCATGTTTTACATGAGTTGTTAAATAAATACAACTTGTTATAAAATAGTATTTTCTATGAATATTTGTATGTTTAATGTTAAATAAATACAACTTGAAATTTTCTTATAATTTAGTAATTTTTAATAAAATATTAGAATATATGTTAGATATTTAATTATTTAACAACATAATTTTTTAAAAGGAGAGAAACGCGAAAAATAAAAATCTAGATTTCATCATAAGTGGACACGTAGCAAATATAGTTATTCATTTATTATAATAGGTTAGTATCACTGTATATTATACATAGTGAATAAATACGGTGTTATATATACTTAGTAATAAAGATCTAATATTACATATTTTTGACATATTACATAATTTTTTAATATAAATTTTAGAAACATTATATAGTTATTTTTTAAAAATATTTTATAAAAAGAATAAAAGAAATGTTCAAACTATAAAAATGTTTTATGAACAAAGCTATTTTTTAATTAAAAAATGTTTTATAAAAATAATTATTATTTAATAGGAGAGAGAGACGAGAAACAAAAATTACAAATTTTTTTATAGAAACTTGTATCATTAAATAGGAGAGAGAAGCGGGAAAAAAATGTTAATATTGAACACGGAAATGACATGTGGCACCACAAAACCCTTATTTATTAGTATGTATAGATATGTATATATATATATATATTCATATATTGTCCATTTACTTACATAAACACTTGTGTTGGATAAATCACTAATGTTAAGCGTCGGAGGGTGGTTCCGGGCCCAGTCCCGGACCCCTTCTAACGAGTTCTTTCATCTTTACAGGAACGAGGTAGAAAGGTGATGAGGCTGGCAGCTCGGAACGTTGAACCTCTCTTCTAACCTCATTCTTGTTGTAGCAACAAGTTGGCGCCCACCGTGGGGCTACGCTACTTAGAACGTAAAACTCTTTGTAGTTCAGCTCCATGTATGCCTAAGCCTCTTTCTACGTTAGGAGAAAACATTCCCGAGGAGGTCACTTCTACACCTCCTACACGCATCCGCGTTTTTCGTACATAATGCATGGTTGAGCGTGTCATCATTTTCAAAATGCAAAAGGTACAAAGATATGATACACACCTTTTTACGAAGATAATTGAAAAGAAAAGATGGTAGATTCTTAATGCACAAGTATGGTAAGTAGTACAAACACAAAGTCTTAATTGACAAAAAAGTAAGTTCATTCTCATTTCTATCATTTTCTTACATACACTTCTTAATTACTCACATGTTTAGCTTAGCATAACTTGTACCGTACAAGCTTGAGAAACTTTGACATATATAAAAAATATGTAATAATGACCTCTTCGTTGGAAAGATTAGACAAAAAGTTGAACAGATAATTTAAATCTCACTTTATCTTTTAGTCATTTTTTTTTAAATTCAAATGAGACATCACTTTTATGGTATCTTTACACCATACTTTCATATGCATAAATTGTGTTCTTTCACAAAAGAGGCATTATGTTAGCTTTATAATCAAACTTTGCAATAATTTTAGGTGATTACTTATCAATTGCTTGATGTTTTATCAATCCTCGAACAATCTTATTAAAAACCTTTGTTAATATTTATATGTCTCACATATATTCGATTGTTTCACTAGACGATTCAATATGTAATTCATAATTACATAAGGTTTAAAACCATCATCCTTAGTGCATCAATATGACTCCTCATATTGTGATATGATTCTTCATATCTTGCACTTATTGTATGACTATTTATACTATAATGATCTAAAAAGAACCCTTTTGTCTTTGCATAAGCAACCACTTTGGTAACTTTCGTATGAACTAAGCTTGTGTTCATATGAAACATCCGATGTTTCTTTTGTGCAAAAAGGTCCTTTTAAGTTTGTTTGTGGTTCTTCCATCTATACAATAGAAGTGTGTTCCTTTTTAGTCATATCCGATTTGATTTTAGAACTAATCTATATTCCAAGATCCATATTTTGAATTAAATTAAACTGAGTATGTCAACTACATATTTAATCTTGAGGATTTCAGCTCCCACTTACCTCCACACGTCTCATTTTGATAAATACTTTATCAAATGTATACCTCACTCATATTGTGTTAAAATACGGGTGTTATTTATACCTTTAGCGGGTAACATCATCCAACAGACAATCTGCGAATGGATATGATGTCCCTTAAGCATGTATTTACAATGCATGCTCATCATCTCATGATCTATTAACTAAAACTACTTGGTCTTATCAGAAAGTCTCTTAGCTAAGGGATATATGTAATTTAAGTTTCTAAAATCATAAGTATGTTTGTTTGTAAGCAATTGGGGAAAAGGAGTGTAATGGTGTGACACATGAGTCTTGAACCTCTAGGGTGGAGGAATATGGGATCATGACATCCTAATTGGTATGACTATGTTATGAATGTATGATCATCTGTATTGATGTATTATTGCTTAATTGTATATGTTTGTATGCACGTAATTAGGGAAGAGGGTGTAATAGTGTTCCATGGTGGAGAAATTTGGGATCATAGAATCCTAATGAATGAGATGAATTGAGGACATGAGCCTCACAAGGGAACGTTGGTGATTGAAGTCCTTGAACTTCAGGTGTTGGTCGTTAATGAGGTTTATGAACTTCAAAGGGCGAATGGTGATTTGAGATCACTGGGCTCTCAGGAAATTGTGTGATTTGGATGAATAGTGACAAGCTAACCAATGGGGGTATATATGGGTGTTATATGAATGATATTAGAGTCAATTTGTAGCTTAAAACTCAAAAGGGATTAAGCTTAATGGGTTGGAATGGCTGAAAATCCGTCAATATGTTTCCTAATGCCCTACTCCCTCCCCTACGCCCCCAAACATAAAGTTGGGTTTTAAGGTTATGGCTTGGGGTTCTTCTACTGATTGTATATCATTACTAATACTATGTTGTGGGGTGTTTTGAGTGTAGATAAAGCTTTGGTCTAGCTTCGAGACTCAAGTCATTCGGGTTTTGGGATCTCAAGTGGATTATTAGCATGTTTTGCTTGTGATTTGACTTAGCCTCCTTGTGAGGACTGTACATCATGGTTTTGATGTAATGAATAAATTGTGATACAATGGTTAGGTTTTTATGTCAAATCTTAGATTTCTAAAATGTAAGGTGGAGTGTTATGTCGTTGTGGACTTGAAATTGTAAATGGGACTGTCTTCCACATGATTTGAAAGTTTAAATTGGTTTGAAAGTTTTGGTTTTTACAAGGATATATGTAATTTTCTCTTTAAAATAAAGGGATATATGTAATTTAAGTTTTAGGTTGTGTGTATGTGCAAAGAATAGCCCCCTACCACCTAACTTACCTTTAATCAGATTTATAAGTTTTTTATCCCCTATTCGGAAATGTGCTTCGAACCTTGCGATATTTAGCCATACCCCAGTCAGAGCTTTCTTCATCGGGATACCCGACCAAGACCTGTTATTTTGATGAAGAGCCGCCACCGTACGCCCCCATAAACTTCTAGGTTCATTTTTAAAACGCCAAACCCACTTTGAGAGCATTGCACTGTTAATGTCTTTGAGAGGAGATAAACCTAAACCACCCTCCTCTTTTGGCATAGTAACTCTCTCCCATGCCACCCAATGAATCTTTTTTTTATCCTCACCTCCACCCCAAAGAAACTTTCTTCTAATTGCTTCCAAACCCTCAATAACCTTCCCCAGGACTTTTTTCAAGGCAAAGTAGTAAGTAGGTAAGCTCTCCATAACCGACTTGAGGATAGTTAGTCTACCACCAATAAAGAGAGATTTCGCTTTCCAAAGAGAAAGGCAAGTCTGAAATGTGTCAAACACCAGACGCCAATTCGAAGCACGGTTCATATTGGATCCAACCAGAAGGCCCAAATAGGTAAAAGGAAGACAGCCCGCCTTGCACCCCAGAATTTGAGCCATGAGTTGCACCTCCTCCGAGTTTAAGCCAACACCAAACAAATTAGATTTATGCAAATTGATTTTTAAACCTGAACACAAGCAGCAGGGCATGATCCGAGCAATATTCTTTGAGTTGGAAACCGACCAATCCCCAATAATTATAGTGTCGTCTGCATACAATAGATGGAAAATAATAAGACCCCCATTAGGAGTACGAATACCCTAGAAAACCCCAAGCAATGAAGTCTTATTCATCATCGCCGAGAAAGCTTCAATCACAATAAAAAACAAAAGGGGGGATAGCGGATCGCCTCGCCGAGAAAGACATATATATATACATACATATATAAATCCATCGAATATATAAAAATGCATTAACCATTCACTTAATTATCAATTAATACATTTTCACATATATACACATCCATCGATTTTATAAGTACACCATAACTATTCATTTAATTACTAATTAATGCATCTTCACATTATATGTAATTCCATCGATTTTTTTATAAAACTAATGTAACTTATATAAAATCCTACAACTAAACTGATTAGTCACCCTAGAAGACGACACCTACACAAAAGATGGCTTAATCATCTTGGAAATGGACACCAATACTCAACACCTCATCTATCATCATTACACTCCTCTCTTATTCCAGCCGAGAAACACCCCCAAGAGACACCCAAACCCACTCTAACACTCCAAGTACATGCAAATACACTCTCTCTCAACCATCCAAGCCATTATCTCATCTCCTTCAAAGTAAGTGATACAAGCTTCATCTCCTTCATCACCACCTTCTAAACCCGAAAATACACCCCCCACAAACCCTAAAATCGGGTTTTGTGTGTGTATAACCATTCTCACGGGTCTAAACCTTCATCCATAATATAAAACTCTTTTTAACATCCTAATAATCAATTTGAAACAAAATCCATGTAACAAAAGAGTTAAAATCGGGTTTTATACCAAAAACACACACTTATGGTGTATCTATCTCTTGACATTGTATTGTACATGCATGTGATTTGATAATGATATAGGAAGCTATTTGGTGAACTAAACTCAGAAACCAAGCTACTCCATTCAAAAATCAAGTGTTAAACACCCAAGGTATGAATTATATTTGTTAAAAAGCTTTAGTTATGCATTTTAAGACTTGAATATGTGTTTTCTACTTAATACAACATGTATGATTCTTGAATTTATTTAAAACAGTAGGTAATATATTATAAATAATAAACATGGAATTGGCTTCACTAAAATCGAATTTATGAATTAAATATTAATTTTAATGGAGAAATTCAAAAAGGATAGTTTTGTAACTCATAAATTGACAGAAATAATTCTGAAAGTCTATTACATTTATAAAAACTTATAAACAAAAATTGACTACTTTTAAGAAGATATTAGATTTTATAAAAATAAGACAAGTTTAACGAACCCGTTTTCCCACACCAGACATTTTGACAAAATCTGGACTTGAAACTTTTAATCTAGACTCATATGGACTTTATAAGACTTCTGACCAAATTTCATAAATGTTGGACTTATAGATTAATTATTATGAATATTTTGCTTAAATAGAATAATTAATGTATAAAATATTATTTAGATATTCAAAAATCTAGGAAAAATAATATTTAAGATCCTTACAGTAGTATAATGTGAGAAAATTATTAATAAGTTTAATAAGTACAACTTTTATGATTAAATAGAAACGATAATGGAGATGGATGGAAAAAGAATGAAAACTGGATTAAAACTTATAATCCTTTATTAAAACTTTGTATACATATATACTTGAAATCTGATTTGATAATATATATTGATGATATAATTAATTAAACATCTTAAAAGATAATTTATGAAACTATAGGGACTAAAAGTGACAACTTTGAAACTAGAAGGACTAAATATGTCATTTAGCCAAACTTGCTAGAATTTACTTGTTAGATCAGAATACATGGAATATATTTGTTAACTTGTGAGCATCATTTCATGAATTACACGATTTGTTTGTTAACATACATATATGCATTCAATCTAGGAATTTAAGTCAAACGTGCAATATACTTGTAATCATCATCAGGTGAGTTCACGACCCTTACTTTTACAGCTTTACAAATACTTTTGGGGGGAGTATACACAAACATGTTTTGTTTTACAATCAATAAATGTTTTACATGATTCAACAAACGTTTTGACAAATACACAAAACATTTATATAAGGAATACAAAAAATCATTTTTATGATACAACTTTCTTTTGATGGAAAGACACTAAACAACAAGTCTCATTTTTTAAACATGACTCATATATCATAAGTAATACATGTTTGATACACTATACCCACTTTGTTACAGCATAGTCATTAACTCTAGTTGAGCCAACAGGTAATTGGGTAGTACTACTTGGGTGATTCCCGCGCAACAGTTGGGAAGCCCCACTGAATTTATGAGTTCTCGAGTGACTTATAGATTACGCGTCAGATTACGTCCGCATGTACATAATATTCTATTTTAACAAGTGTAGTTTATTTCATCATTGCCTAGTTCTCAATCCATGGACATTAGAGGTTGAGTTTAGACACAAGGTTTGGTTATAGAAATATTTATGATATGATGCACTTATGGATACACTTATGATACCCTCGGGGTGATACATGAACAACAACTTGGTAACCAAGACAACATGAGCATAGTTGGTTCATTAATTATATTCTTTACAAAACAATGATTTCTTTCAAACTATTTAAATTGTGAACTCACCAACATTATTTGTTGACCCGTTTTCCATATATACTTTCAGGTTTATAATGATGATAAACTTTAGCTTCTCCTACTATGTATTTGATGGCTATATATTCCATGAAGTGAATGTTTATGTCTTTATTAGTCGTGACATTATGGAAGTTACTACACTTATTATCTAGCATATGTAATAGCAATATGTAATAACTTCCATAATGTAACGAGTAATAAAGACACTTATTATGGAAGTTACTACACTTACTATCTAGCATATGTAATAGCCAATATTGGCTATTACGTATGCTAGATAATAAGTGCATCAACTTCCATAGTGTCACGAGTAATAAAGACATAAACATGCACTTCATGGGAATTATAGCCATCAAACACACAGTAGGAGAAGCTAAAGTTTATCATCATTGTAGACCTGAAACTATACACATAAAACAAGTCGACAAATAATGTTGGCAAGTTCACAATTTAAATAGTTTGAAAGAAATCATTGTTTTGTAAAGAATACAATTAATGAACCAATTATGCTCATGTTGTTTTAGTTTACCAAGTTGTTGTTCATATATCACCCCGAGGATATAAATGTTTCACGTATACACCGTGTCAAGTACTCATATAATAAGATTTTCCATAACCAACCCTTGTGTCTAAACTCAACCCCTCAGTATAAGAACTAGGCATGATGAAATAAACCACAATTGTCAATATGTAAACAATACGGAAGTAATCTGACGCGTAATCTATAAGTCACTCGAGAACTCATAAATTCAGTGGGGCTTCCCAACTGTGCACGGGAATCACCCAAGTAGTACTACCCAATTACCCAATGGCTCAACTAGGGTTAATGGTTATGCAATAACAAAGTGGGTATGATGTAACAAAGATGTAGTACTTATGATATATGAGTCAGGTTCATGAAGGAAGTTGTTCCATGTATTCCAAGTCTGTATCATTCCCCAAAGGAATTTGTTTTATGTCTTTCATAAACATGATGTTCGTGTTCCTTATCACAAGGATGCAAAACAATGATTTTGTAGTTTGTTCAAAACGTTAAATAAATAATGCTAAACATTTTATTGGTTGTAAAAACATGTTTGTGTATACCTCCCCCAAAAGTATTTGCAAAAATGTAAAAGTAGGGATCGTGAACTCACCTGGTGACGATTAAGTTTGCACGTTTTAGAGTCCTAAATTAAACGTGGACACGTATGTTAACAAGTAATTCACATAATTCATAAAATGGTGTTCTCAAGTTAATAAATAATTTTCATGTATTCTGGTATTAAAAGGAAATTCTAAAAAGTTTGGCTAAATGACACATTTAGTCCTTCTAGTTTCAAATTTTCACTTTTAGTCCCTATAGTTTCATAATTTGCCTTTTTGAATCGTTATTAAAGTGTGATACTAAAACATGTTATTTAATTCTGATTTTTATGTTTAAAGTACATGTACATAGTTTCTACGAATGAAAATCTATAAAACATAATCCAATTTTCTGTCTTTTTTCATCGAATTTAATTATTTAATCTATTTAATTATGAAAGTTGTACTTGTTATACTTACTAATAATGTTTAATATTTTTTTCTAACTTTATACTACTGTTAATATGTTAAATATTATTTTTTCCGGATTTTTTAATATATAACTAGTGTTTTATACATTAATTATTCTATTTAAGCAAAATATTCATAATAAATAATCTGTAAGTCCAAAAATTATTAAGTTTTATCAGAAGTCTTATAAAGTCCATATGAGTCTATATTAAAAGTTTCAAGTCCAGATTTTGTCAAAATGTCGGGTATGGGAAAACGGGTTCATTAAACTTGTCTTTTTTTATAAAATCCAAGATCTTCTTAAAAGTAGTCATTTTTTGTTTTATAAGCTTTTATATATGAAATAGACTTCTAGAATTAATTTTGTCAATTTATGAGTAACGAAACTATCCTTTTTGGATTTCTACATTTAAATCAATTTTAAATTAATATTTAATTCATAAATTTGATTTTAGTGAATACAACTCTAAGTTTATTATTTTTGACATATTACCTACTGATTTACATGAACTTAAAATTTAAAAAAATTATATTAAGGGGGTGTTTGGGATTACTTTTCAAAACTAATTTTGGATATTTTAAAATGAGTTTTCAAAAGAACTTTTAAAAAAAGATTAAGAAGTTTTTGAGAAGTAAGAATTCTTACTTTTTGTTTTTCCTTATAACTTTTAGGGGTGAAAATTAGTAAGTAATCCCAAACATTTTTTTTTAAAACTACTTTTCAAAAAGTAATAAGTTAATAAGTTATTTTGACAAAAAGAACTTTTTTTTGAGTTAATAAGTAATCCCAAACACCCCCTAAGTAAAAATCAAGTATTCAAGTCTTATAATGCATAAATGAAGCTTTTAATGAGTTTAATCTGTACCTTGGGTGTTTAGCACTAAAATTTCGAATAGAGTGGCTTGGTTATTTTTCACCTCGTGTGTAGACAAGGGTTCTAAGCTAGTTTCATATATACATAAACAAAAGCATAATAATTACTCAAGCTATTTTTAAGTGAGGTAAAGATATATTTTTGACAAACGTCTACTATATTTTCATATACTTAGACAAAGTCATAATATATGTGCTAGTATGTTTTTAGTAAAGCAAGATATATCTTTATGGCAAGCGTTTACTATATTTTTAATATACATAGACAAAGTCATAATATATGTGCTAGTATGTTTTCAGTAAAGCAAAATATATCTTTATGGTAAGCGTTTACTATATTTTTAATATACATAGACAAATGCATAATATATGTGCTAGCAGTGTTGTAAAAGTAGGCCAACTCGGCCTTGGAATCGACGAGGAATCGGTACTTGGGGGTGTTCCATAGCGATTTTATACAACTTGGTGGGTAAGACTCTGATTCGGTCAACATCGAACTGAATCGGTCAAAATCGGGCTGGAATCGGTCAATTCGGTCAGAATCGGCCAACTCGGTCAGAATCAGCCAACTCGGTCGAATCGGTCAAAATCGGGCAAATTGAACAATCTTATTTTTGTTTAATCCAATGCAAATTTGATGGAAAAGAATAAAAAATGAAGACTAAGGGTATGGAAGTATTATTAGCCAATGACGCAAGTGAGACTCAAGATTGGATTGTCGAATATGATGTAGATGAATTTGAGTCTGGAGTACCTTCGGAGGCGGCTAGTGAAGCCATCGGTGATGATAAATCTTTAGAAAACTGAAGAAATTCTAGATTAAGAGAATTTGACGAGGAAGAATTTATGTCCAAGGATGAAGAGGAATTGAATGATGAGGTTGAATATTAATAGGATGGGGTTAACATCAATGAACAATACGGAGATACCTTGGAAGACGATAATTAAATGTTTCATATGTCTAAAATATTTTAGAATGAATATCAATTTTTGAAATACTTTAGTATTTGAAGTTTGAACATGTGTCATTTTGATTTATTTTGATATTCACGTATTTTGTTATAAATATTATTAAACTTATGCTATTTGACATATATATAATCTCTCAATAATTAATTTCTTTATAATTTACCATGTCCAAGTACTCCCCGAATACTCATAACTCCCCAGTCGACCGTCCTGGGAGCGCCTAACGACTTCTACAACATTGTGTGCTAGTATGTTTTCAGTAAAACAAGATATATCTTTATGGCAAGCGTTTACTATATTTTTTAATATATATATAAACAAAGGCATGATATATGTGTCAAACTATATTTCAGTAAAGTAAAGATATTTTATGGCAAACGTTTATTATATTTTCATATACATAAACAAAGGCATATTACATGTTAAGTTTTCAATCAAGTAAAGGAAAGCTATGTAAAGAAAGTAAAGATATTCCTCATGGGATGTGTACCAGATTGTAAGGGTTCTTGGGACAGGTGTTACTTGTACAAGATGTCAGATATGAGTTAAGCCCATTAGTAAGAAACTTTGGCTTCGCTAACGGTTGTACAACTGGGATGAGTGGCGGCGGTTGCTCGGGAGGTCCACGCAACCTCCCCTTAGCGTTTAGCGGTATTGTCGGTTCATGGTCGTTGACCATGGGGCATTGACCAGGTACTCGTCGGTTCATGGGCGTGAGCCATGAGGGTGGTACAGTAGTGACAAGTGAATTTACGGTTAAGCGGTAGTGTCGGTTCTTGGCCGTTGGCCATGGGGGCATTGACCAGATACTTGTCTGTTCATGGCCGAGAGCCATGAGAGCAGTACAGTGTAAAGGAATTGATGATTTATTATATGTTTTAAACTGATTTGAAAAGTAAAGTATGTAAAGTTTTTCCTTAAGGGCAGTATATATGTATTAGTAAATCTTTTATATAATTGATTTAAAGTAAACGTCAGAACTCCCTCAGCGTTGCTAATTTTTAGTATGCATATCAGTTAAGTGTAGGTGGCTCTGGATGTATAAGGATGCTTGGCTTGACGAGATGAGTTACCCGAAGATCAGCACCTGGCATCCCGTTTATGTTTATGTTTTAGTTGATTCAGACAAGTTTCAGTTTGTATTTAACAAGTTATGTTTAGACATGTTAGGTATTTCCACTGCGTATGTTAAAGTTTAAATCGTTACGCTGCAAGTGTTGAATGTCTTATATTTATGAGCTATGTGTTGATGAGTAAATCCAATAAGTGAGGCCTCCCGGGTTTGGGGTCTTACAGTTAACTCCCACGTACACCTCATCCTAATGAGGCGCTAAACACCATTACGCCGTCGCCAATGAGGGACGCCATTTGAGGGGGCGTTGCCTTGTTAACAGGTGAGAGAGAGAAAGAGTTAAACTTTGTTTTTTTTAGCCAATCACATGTTGACACATCACCCATCTTTGTTTAATTTTCTTTTAGTTAAATCATTACACGATTTTGAGTGTTTAGTTAGTGAGAGCCCCACTGTCTATGTGACAGTCACTTTTTCATTTTTTTAGTTAAACCACTACACATAATCTAATAGTAAAGTCCACGTAATGAACAATATTTAAACAAAAATGCAGATCACGACTACAAGTTAGCTTTGGAAGGTCAAAGTTTATGAAATCTAACAAGCCCATCAAAATTTGATTTCCATAAGAAGGTTATGTAGATAATCACAAGAAGAATTATTTGGATAAGCAAATCATGAGGATAAACAAGAAGGAAAGATTTGTACCGAGATGTAAAAAAATCTTATCCGTATCTTAATCATAGATAAAGATTTCAGATTTATAACAAATTTCAAGATAACTACAAGATTGTTGAAAATCAAATATTTGAAGAAATCAAAACTTCAAAGACTATCCCTATGATTATCGATCTTTTTTAATGAAGAATGTACGAACTTAAACAAAATATCATTATATTAGAGTACCGATAAGTTTATAAAAAGATAAAACAAAAGACTCCTGCATTAAATTAATAAAGAAATTTGCCTTTCAAAAAGTCTAATTAATACATGTAATCAGTCTAAATTACTAGGTTAAGTTAGTTATGTGTTTATCATCATAGTGTCTTACTTGACTAGGCTAATTAAATTGTATGTTTAACCCACAAAATGTACATGTAATTCTTAAATTATTAATATAATAATAAAAATAGTGAAGAACTTTGTCTGTGTAGTATTTAATTAACCTCCCCATATTGTTCTTATCGGGGACCTACCTAACCGAAGTGGCAGTCATACAACAATTTGGCTGGAATGGTTGGTAGACTTTAGATGAACAATAGTTAAAACTGGGGTAGCCTATGGGGGCACTAAAGATCCATTTGATCTCACCTTAAGGGGGCATGAAACATCCCATGCAACTCTACACCTCTTAACTCATGTTAGAGTTTTATAAAAAATTCCATTTGATCTAGTGTCGGTTACATAAAACTAGGTTTTTTTCCCACGCGTTGCGCCGGGGACTCCGCTACGATTTCAAATATCAAAACACATATACAAAAACACGTCTCAACGGCTATCACTCCCACGTAAAACCCTAAAGCGTTCCCCGTCGTAAAAGCGACTATCACTCCTTAAACATTTACTTTTCTAAATTTCCTATATTATTTGTTTTACATGATTATGTGATTTAAGCTTACATAATCATGTGTTTGAGCTAAAAAAAACCACAAAATGCAAAATACAAAAGTTATGTGGCCAAACTCTAATAAACTCAAGATTTAATCTTAATTTTGTAGCCCAAATAAGAATACTTAAATTTTTGTGACAAAAATGAGAAAACCAAAAACTATACTATTGGGTCGCCGAGAATACTTAAAGTTTGTGCCTAAAATAAGAAAACCAAAAACTATACAATTTCCCAAATTGTCTTTTATATATATATATATATATATATATATATGGGGATTTTCAAATAATAAGTAGTTTTTCGTTAAAAAATATAAGAAATGACAAAAACCTTATGAAACGATATCAAACGAACTTCGTTTGAGCTAATTTCAGCGGCGTTGGAATTGTCTCATCGAATTCTACCGTCTTAGCTTTTAGGGTTTAGCTTTTAAGGTTTAGATTTTACGTTTGAATTTTATGGTTTAGCCTTAGGGTTTATGTTTTTTTTTTGGTGGAGGTGTGGGGTTTACGTTTTTGGGTGTGGTTGGGGGTGTGTATAGGTTTTTTTTTGGGGGGGGGGGGGGGGTGGGGTGGGGGGTTTTAGGTTTTTAGGGGGTGGGGATGGTGGTTTTAGGCTTTTCGGGGTGGGGTTGGAGTGGGGTTTAGGTTTTTGGGGGTGCGGGTGGAGGGGTTTAGGTTTTTGGATCCGGGTTAGGGTTCTGGATCCGGGTTAGGGTTCGATGAGACGGTTCCAACGCCGCTAGAATGAGCTCAATCGGAGTTCGTTTGACCCACTTCTTAGGAATTTTTAGCGAAAAACCACTTCTTAGTGAAACCGTCCCCAATATATATATATATATATACCTTTTAGCTTTTGTTTGTTAGCTTAATCATCTGCCTATTTAAAGGCTTTTTTAATATCTAAAATACTAAGACAGGTCCATGTCAGGCAGCTGGTATGCTTAAGTCCTATTTATATGGAAACCCGCTTAGGTGAAGATTAGGGAAGGAATTTGCTTTGAATTACTAAATTAGTTAAAGATATCAAAGATTTATGTATCTTGTATGCTTCTTGTGACAACCGCGAATTTTCAGGTCAACACCGCGTTCGACGAGTTCATATAATAATAATAGTATTATTATGTTAAAATATACTTTCAAACGAAAGGAACTCGTTTGTGAACGAAAAATAATAGCCAGATTTATTTGGTGTTATAATGTCAAAAATTTGATCAAGTTCTAGTTTATACGCGTTAACACCCGAGTCGAACGGTTTCGTAAATTTTAATTTAAATCCGAAAGGATATATATTTACGAGACGCAAGGACTCGAGGGAAAATAATAAATTATAATAAGTTATTTTTGGATAAAATAACACCTCTATTTTTATCGGCTTCGTTTAAGTGAGAAACCGGCACGCGATCGGAGACCACGAGGGATATAAATACCCCACTACACTCTCTTTTTTCTCATTTGATCAATTCATTGAAAGAAATTAGAGAGAGAGGGCTGGAGCTGGTGGTGGTCTGGCGGTGGTCCGGTGGCGGCCGACGGCGGTCCGCGGTGGTCCGGCTCGGTGGCTCGTTTTTTTCCCTAGAACCATTTCTCGTCGCTACGAACGCAATGGTAAGCTCAGATTTGTTTAAATCCTTGCTGAAATTTGTTAAAAAGAGTTTTTAAATTCTGTCTAGAAAGTTTTATGCATACGCAGTCTTAAAGATCGGACGATCCCCGGAAATCCGACCGTTAGAAATGCATTCATTTTGGATATGATCTTGTCAACACCTAGATGCAAAACCCTACCGGAGGAATGTTTTATCAGATTTCTCTAGATATGCTTTTCATACCCTCGAATGTGACTGATCGGATTTGAAAAACTGGGTCTCAAAGAATCGTCGATCCCCAGAGATCCGACCGTTGGATCGTGACGATTTTTGGAAAGTAGTTTCTTAGCAAAAATATGAATGTTTTCATCGTAGAAAATTCTGATAAGATGTTGGGAACTATATTTTTGAATATGAACAGGTTGTAACAGTTTATAGGACCAAAACAGGAAATTGATCGGGTTGCATGGCCATCCAAAAGGCATTGCATGTCAATTTTGAGCATATGGAAATGCTCGGGAGATAAAAACGATCCTAATGGTGTTTTTGGTTCGTATTGCATGTGAAATACGGGATGTTCCGCGTACGCGAACCATTTATACGAAAGGTATAAACTTTACCCGTTAAGATTTAATTTTATGTTAGAATAGTTCTATGAGTCATTGATTGGGAATTGAACCCGAAAATATTTACTATTGAGATATTTGATATTTTGAGTGGTTATTAAGTTATAAACTCAATCCCGGTTCACGTGGAACTAATATATTTATTTTTATACAATAATTGTTTTTGATGGATTTTTATAAACTTTTGATTTAGCTTCCAAATTTGATTTTAAAAAGTGTTATTTATATAAAAAAATGAGATCTGAAAATTTTGGTAACAAAACTATTTATAGATTATTTATTAAAATTTATACAAGTTTAATACATGAAAATGGAGAAAAATACCTCTGAGTATTGGAAAAATCTGGAATTTGGTTCGTAATTAGTATATGATAAAACATGACTCCTGTCCAAAATTCATAAAAATTGGAGTTGTCTAAGTAGGTGTTTGGTATTTGTGAAGTTTTAACGATTGAATTTGGGATCATATACTTCTGGACAACATTAGGAGTTGAAACTTATAATAGAATCTCATATGGAGTTAAAACTTATTTGGTAATACTTTGGTAAAGTGTGGACAATTATAACTATTTTTACCAAATTTGTTAAATTTTAACAATATTATATTCATAATAAATAATCTGGATATTAAAAAATTATGAAAATTGGTCATAAATTTTTATATATGTATATAAACAATTAGTGAAATTTTTAAGCATTAATTTTATGTCTAAGTATGATTTTAGAATTATTGTCCATTAAAACTTTATAAAAAGTTATTATTTTTGGAAATTTTTGTATAAAAATATTTTTATAAAAGTCTTAATGGGAGTTTGGACAGAAGTATTATCATATTAAAAATATAAAATTTTGACTTTTAAATTGGGTGCTAAAATCACACTAAAACCCTAATTTCGGATGAATCAGATTTTTAAACCGTAAACCTTACTTTACGAGCATAATCACGTTTTTGGTCAAACGAAGCTGTGACTTTAGATTTTATCTTATATGATATTATAACTACTGATATTCATTAATAAAATCTAAAACTTAAGGTTTCAAAGTCACGAATTTATATAAAAGCCGGTTTTACAACTTTTGAGCGGTTCGTACGTGTGTGCACGGGTTTTGGGTATGAAACCGACTGCATAGCCACTTTTTGAGTAGTAGACTCAGTTTTATACTTTAGGGATCCTAAATGCTATTTTTTCGTGTCTACTTGGTTAGTAGGACTCGGTTAGGACACCTGTTTTTGCGGTTCTTGCGGATTTAGCCGTACCTTGGTAGCACTGAGTTGCTAGCCACATTTTGCTTGCATTTGACTGCTGGCCTTTGATAGAATTTGTATGTTAACCGTACTTTGCGGTTTTTGTTGACTATGTCACACTTTTCACCGACGTTGTTCAGGTGAGTTTCGCGGCCCCATTTTTCAATTTTTACTGTTTTACGGGGGAAAAGCTGTTTCACTCTACACGTTGTTACTTGGGATTAGGGTTACCTGGGTTTACTTATGGATGTATTAAGTCCCCACTTTAACGCAATCAATTAGCTTAGATAGCCGGTGGGAATTATGAATAGTACTATTTGGGTTGACACCCCCGCCCAGGGTTGGTCGCGCCAACCAGACTTGTAGGGTCATTTGGGCGCATAATTAGCCATAGTAGGTGTTCACATTCGATACCTGGGTACAGGGGCAACAACTAGTCTGACGGTTTTGATTGTGACTCAGGGTAATTATATCTTAACACGTGTACTTGATCATCTGCATATGGTTACTATTACATTTTGAAATTTATTTACTTACTTTTTATAGAGTCGAAAAACCTGCGTGCTCACCAACTATTTTTATAGTTGATCCGTTTTTGAAACATGCTTTTCAGGTAAACAGTTATGGGGATAACGGGCTTTAAACGGCTTGCTTTTGGGAAGAGTTATTATTATGTACTTTTGATTGTAGTTGGGCATTTTAGACCCTTTGTATTGATTCAGAATTTTTCGTATATTTGTACTTTCGATAGAGGAATGTAGTATGGTTCAATGTAATGCACAATTTTCCTTTTAGTTTCTCTTGTACTTGTGTTCAATGCGATATACCGGTCCCACTCCGTGTTTTCGCCTTCGGTGGGGTGTGACTGACTTGGTATCAGAGCACTGGTTATAGAGAATTAGGTTTACCCGAGACTAGACCTAGACTATAACTCTAAGTTTATTGCATTGAACCGTAGGAATTATATGTGCATTGCATACTACCTCTTGCTTATCTACGACACATTGCTTCGTCATAATCATGTCGTTGTCATGGCACTACGTGTACTCTTTGATGATTCCGGTTACGTTTGCGGTATTCTATATCCGTCTCTATCTGTCTTGGTGTTACCTCGAGCTGTACCTGTACCTACACCGCACCTGCATCTACTCCAGTTCTGGAGTCGACTTTCTTATTTAACATCTATTGTTTTCACTTTGTGCGGTATGTACTTGCTTTGGTGATCTGCTAGATTGGATGGCTAGAACTTTCGCCATGAGATATGGCAGCCGTAATTGCTCGATCTAAAGAGAACCCGAGGTGGAGAAGCAGGACTAAACGGGACAGAACTCTACGGGTCAGGAGACCCATTGACTTTTTGTTATGTTGGATCATCGTATCCACGTATATGTACAAATTTGTAGCATGACTTGCTCGACTATGATTTAGGGATCTCTACCCTATTATTACTTCCTGACTTCCACCGCACACTTTTTTTTCTTTTATTAGAGTACGCCGGTTGTTCCCCTCTATCATTACCTCCATCCAACAATAGCCTTAGTCTGCAGATCCATGAGTATTGGTACAAATAATTAAAAGTGATCAGATAGAACATCCACACTTTTACGCGAAAGTGCAACACGAAGACGTGATCCAATGAACATTTCAGTTCCTTTTTTTAGCTGAGAGCTCGGGATAGAGGAAACACTGTAGGGACCATACAAAGTAAATTATCATTACGGGTGCACACGTAATCATAATCTGCAGTGCATGAGAACTCTAGTGAGTCTTACTGTCCGAGTTATTGTTCATGATTAATTTGTATTTCCAGTCCCGATTCCCAGTCATCCGAATATTGATCGAAACTATCTTAACCTTAGGGTTGAGCCGAATACATCGAATGATGCGATAGGCTACCCCAGGTGACATGGGAATTTATATTGTCTCTTTTATCTTTGAATCGTAATGGATCTAAAACTCTTATCAAGATTTCTTTTGCATAAAAATTTAGACCGAGACACCGAAGAGATCTGTTCTCAATTGATTTAACCTCGGTATTTGGACCGAATTTGGCAATTATTTGTTAAGTATTGCTTCACATTTGAGATCCAGTTAAAGATTCTCTCATTTCAAATTTTGTTATATGTTTATCAACGCATGTGACGACTCTCGGTCTAGCGTGAATCAGACCTCGACATTTCTGACTCCCCTAATGGATCTTCATGTAACGTTCTCGCAGTTCTGAAGGAACAAGAAAAATTCGAATTCGATCTAATCAACTCCTTACTGAATCTTGAGCAGCGGAGATTTTCTCTCATCTATTTTACTTGATAAATCAGATCCCTTGAGAGTTTACTGGCCACGTAAATTCAGTATGGGCTTTACAACGCTCGACACTTGCAGTAAGTGTACGACTATCATCGGTGGTCCCGACATAATCTTGGATTTTATCTTATAATCCAAATGCACTCTAACATCGATGGAGTAACAATATGATGGAGAAATTCCTTAAAGCAAATTAAGATTCTTTTCTTGGGCCATATAACCTTTCTATACGATCGTTCGTATAAATCCTTATTACGATGTTTGTCATTTTCACTATACTCCTGATAAATATTCTTAATAATTCAGTTTTACATCTATTTGAAATTTCCATTGCAAGTGCTCTGCACTCACTATGGTAATTTGGTACACTCAATCCCGATTCTCTTAACCACGACGCTCATATTCTGGAAACCTAACTTGAGAAACTTATTTACTTAGGAGGAGCCATCTTTATGACGTTCATTGTCATGTTTATTTCTATCATTTGTATTTCTACTATGGTCACTGAGCGGCTTGTGCTCAGGATTCTTTTGGTTGGATTTACAAAAACTTTTTATTTTTGGGATAACTATGGCTTAGTATGAAACTAATGCCCTTTTTTGTGAACATTGCTACATATGTTTTGCAAATCTTGATTTCTCCTGGTGCTTCAATGCCTTATTAAAAACCATTTTAATGGAGAAAATGAAACTTCATGTTGAAATGATTCTTTGTGTACCGAAAATTTTATTAGTAACCATTCAAAGTTTATTTATGGTGATTATCGCTATTTGTTACTCTTCGTATACAGTCCTTAAAGATCCGAATAGGATAGTCTCATATCCTTTCTGTACCTGCTCTCCCTCAAATGTCATTTTGTTGATTGACTTTCTGATTTCCAACTAGGTAGAGACGTATACACATCCCTTACTCTCCGTCACCTGTAATTAGAAAGCCTTAGAGCAACTATTGTTTAGAAACGACTTCTTAACACGTGCCCTGAAGGAATACGAATCTATGACATTCAAACACTCATTCCATCAAATTTATGGCTTAAACCCTTATGCATAGGATTTTAGGCTATAACTAGTATGTGTGAAATACGAAATGGTAAGTCATAGTGGTACCGTTCGAAAGCTAAGAAAGTTGTAGGCATACTGTACTACCAATTATTGGCTGATAATCTATTCGAACCCCTTCAACGTGAGATCTAAGGACAAACTCTGAAACCTTATGGTCCATTTCCACAATTTAATGGAAAAGCGAGGACCTAAGTTGAAATTTGAAAACATTTTCATTTGAAAGATGTGTCCTAAAATCATAGAAGGGAAATTTTGAATTTATTTATGTGTTTTACGATTCTTAACCAATTAAATTTGTACACTACCAGGAAGAGGAACAAGGGACGAATCATAGTTGACTCTGCTCTCTTGAAGATCCGCTTGGGAATTCATTATCCTTAAGGGACCTATGAGCATGACGTCCTCACATCTGACAAATTCCTGAAGTTTTACTTGATCCTATCGTATTTTCTGATGTCTACTTTATGAGAATCAAACCCCAGGATAAATTGACAATGATATTATATCAAAGTCTAACCATTTTGTGGGTTAGCAAGCTCATAATCATTTTCGGGGGACACTATTTTTATGAGATTATTTCCACAGCGTGACTGTTTATTTCCTCATCTAGATGAATAACGGATTACTTCCGAATCATTTCAATACATATCAAGAAAGATGTAGACGTCTAATGTTATCCTATCAAATTTGGACGACTCAATGTGAGGAGTAGACCATCTTTTTAATATGGACTTCTTGTTAAAATATCATACTTCCATTTCTGACCGTTAACCAAATTCAACTGCTGGTGGTTGTCAATTCAATATCCAACTATTGAACTGGCACCTAGTCTTTTAACTAATCTACTTGATTAGATCGTCCTAGATCTTTAGACACTTTCTTTATCTAGATCTTGTGGTGACTCGATTATCATATAGCCCATTGCTAACTTTCGACAATAGGTATATGAACCTTTAATTGAAAATCACCAAACATGGTTATATTATATCGAGACTAATATGCGAGTTAGTACCGAATCCTAATGCTTTGTGGTGAGGTTACATAGCACGGGTCATCGCTGACATCTATTTTATGATTATGACTCATTTCCTATAACACTTGATAGGATTGAGTAAATTTGACTCTTAGCAAATTTATCTCGACAGAATCCTAGAATAATATCCTTTGTTTGTTAATCTTCGGTTTCACGACTCGAGTTTGGTATAATCATACTGGTACTCATTATATACTTGATTTGTAAAGCTTTAAGCTTGGATTTCTCGTTATTAATTCATTCTCTAATGACTAATCATCACTCTTCAATTCTAGTACAAGAAGTGTGAATCTCATCCTTTTGTTATGTTGATTTTCAAAATTCCCTTGAATCTACTTTTACGGCTATGTCGTATACACACCAACCATGTTGTATCTCCCTATGATGCAACAATGTACCAACTATTGGATAGTAACTACTATTACTGACAATCACATGGTACAACAACCCGAGATTTCACTATGGATGTGAGAACAAGTTTTAATAGATTTCATTACTAGGCCTGCCTAGAACATTAGGCGGCTATGATTCATTTTGGAACATTGTTAACTAATTAATGACAGACTCTGCACATTTCCTACTTATCCGAGAGGACTTCTAGATAGAAAAGCTAGCTCGACTGTATAGTAGTGAAATTGTAGCAAGGCATGGAGTGCCTGATTCCTTTATCTTCGATACGGATAATCGTTTTACATCCCATTTCTGGCAGACACTACAGAAAGCTTTGAGAACGCGCTTAGATATGAGCACCGCTTACTATCCTCAAACTGACGGTCTAAGTGAACGAACTATTCATACCTTGGAGGATATGCTCAGGGCTTGTGTAATAGAATTTGATGGTAATTTGGATACTCTTTTACCTTTGGTCAAATTTTCTTACACTAACAGTTATCACACTAGCATTAAATGAGCGCCATTAGAAGCTTTGTTTTGACACAAATGTTGATCACCAATTTGTTGTGTTGAGGTTGGTAATAATCATTTGATTGGTCTTGTTGTGTACAAACTGAAACTACCTCAGGAGCTTAATGGTATATACGATGCTTATCGTATATCGAGTCTCAAAAAGTGTTTAGCCGACGAATCCGTAATTATACCACCTAAGGAAGTTCGTATTGACGACAAGTTTCATTTTAACGAGGTGTTATCTCTCTGTATTCTAAGTACATGATATGATCATCCTTCATAATCTATGGTATTTGTTATCGCTGTTATACATTTTTATTCCAATGAGTCGTGGTCATTCTACTGACTCTTTGGATCTTAATAGCACATCTCATAGTATAATTTTATGGTTACTATTTATAATAGTATTCCTTAATGGCACCAAGCCAAATAATGCTCATAAAAGGATACTGAATCACCGGGATTTTGTATCATAATATCATTTTGGATTTGTACCAACTTTGTATACATGTGTATATCAATTTTATGACGGATTTCTTAATCTTCTGAATAACACCAGCAGTGTACCTTTTTTACTGATCCGGTGAAACAATGATCTATAGATTCTTTGGAATTCGAAATATTTTTCTCTCATGATTATTCAATTTGCTTTTGAGCCTTTCTAGGTGTAACCCACTCTCTATGATTCTTAGATCTCGATTTGTCAAATCTCCCTGCTGGTTTACAAGTTTACAAGTTATCAACAGGAATCAAGTTATAAAGGAACAGGAAATAGGTTACATATAGGACAGATTTATAGCGGTAGTATGCTACTACTAGAACAACAGAAACCTCAATTATGGGTAGATGAAGTTCTTGCATGAGAACAAACAGTAGTAAGAATATGGGAAACTAATAAAAAAGACAGTATGGATATGTTTGCCTATTTAGAAACAACCCTAGGCCCAACAGCCCTAGGAATATGGCAAAGCAAAAAAGCCCACAGCCCAAATCAAATAAACAGATTAAAAGCCATAGGAGATAATCCTTACAATTTCACTTCTCAAATAAGAGTCCTTATTTTAGGAGTTGACCCAGCAAAAAATAACAGTTTATTACAAGATACAGCTATTAGAAACTTAGAACAACTAAGTATAGCAGATATGAAATATATAAACGAATTTACACTATATTTCACAAGATTATTAGCATAAACCGGACAAGCTATGGAGGATAACTTATGTGATAAATATTTTATAAAACTACCAGGAGATTTAGGAAAAAGTACACATGAAGCCTGGAAATTACAATATGAAAATATAGAAAACATAGGAATTGGACCTAGAATAACCTTTACATTCGGTATTCTAGAAGAAAAGTGCAAAGAGGTTGCTTTACAAGAGCAACTAAAAAGAAATGCATTTGCATTTTGTAAAACAGCAATTTATACTCCACAAGCCTACGGTTATTATGACAGAAAAAAGAAAATTAGAAAAAGTACTACATATAACAAAGAGTATAAACCATACAAAAAATACCAAAATAAATATGTTAGAAAACCTCATACTAGAACATGCAAGTGTTTTATATGTGGAGATACAAAACATTTAGCTAATAAATGTCCAAATAGAAACAAAAACATAGAAAGAAGCAATCTAGTTGAACAAATTAAAGACTATGAAATTGAAGCATTAGATACAGACCACACAAATAATAAGTCAATATACAGTATATATAGTGAAGAAAATGAACCAGTAACAAAAATCTCATATACATACACAAATCCAGAAGAATGTAAGCATGAATGGAAACACAGAAAAGGAAACAATTATATTAAATGTTACATTTGTGAATACTACCCAAGTATAAACAAAAGATCTCAATGCAATATTTGTTTTAAAGAAATCTGCCATATTTGCATAAGAGATATTCATAACATAGAACCACCAAACACTAGGCAAAACACAAGCAAAAGTACAAACGAATATGAAGAAAAGTTTGAAAAATTAGAGCTGGCTATAAAAGTAAATAAATTAAAAATAGAAATTATGAATAGTAAAATCACTAGACTTGAAGACTTCATAGAGAAGAAAAAACAAGCAGTAGAATTTTCAGAAATAAATAACATGGCCACAGAACCAGAACAAAACCGTATACAAACTGATGAACAAACCCTCACACAAACCAGTGGGTCAATAAACATGATAAATATACAGTGTAGACTATGGCTTGACGCCAATACACCTATAGATCTAACAGCCTTAGTAGACACAGGAGCGACTAAAAGTGTAATATCACATAGTTTAACTCACAAAAAATTTCACAAACCTCTTACATACAGATTAATGACAAGGACCGTAGAAAACAAGTTAATAGACATAACACATTACCTAGAACCTGTAGGAATACAATTCCTAGACTTTGTAGGAAATTACAGTATAAAATATGATATTCCACAAGTAAACATTAACCCACAACATATTAAATCTAGAGATTTTGTCTTAGGATTAAATTTCATACTAGGATTAAATGGTGCGATTACCATAACAAGAAACTTCATAACATGTAGTAAACAGATTTACAGTTTCCCTACTTTAAGATATAAAAGCACAGAAGAAATTGCTCAAAAAGAGGAGAAAAGGGAAATCTAGAATTCCTAAATAAAAATAGAAGAAAAAAGTTGCTGAAAATGAATCTCTGCAACTCCTTACAAATTTTATAAATCACGAACTTGAAAAAGGACAAGATATAACAAAAAGTATAAATCATCCTGTGATTTTACACCTAGAACGACTAGGACTCATAGGAGAAAATATTACAAATTATAAAGTCAAGTATGTCTGTAAATTTAAAATAAAAAATCCAGACATTACCATAAGAAACATAAATATAGATTACAGTCCCCTAGACAAAGAAGAATTTAGAACACATATACTCGAAATGACTAAACAAGGACTAATCAGAAAATCTGAAAGTCCCCACAGATCAACAGCTTTCATAGTAAAAAACCATAGTGAAATAAAAAGAGGGAAAGCTAGGATCGTCTATAATTACAAAAGATTAAATGACAATACAGAGGACAATGGGTACAATATACCTAATAAAGATAGCTTAATCTAGTTAATACAAAATAACAAAATCTTTTCTAAATTTGACCTAAAATCAGGTTTTAATCAATTACATTTGGAAGAAGATTTTAAAAAATGGACAGCCTTCACATGTTCTGAAGGGTTATATGAATGGAATGTTCTTAGCTTTGGGCTAAAGAACGCTCCAATATTTCAAAGATTCATGAACAACATATTTCTTAAATACAAATTTTGCCTAGTTTATATCGATGATATACTAGTAGCAAGTAAGACAGTCCAAGAACACGAAACACATCTACAACAGGTATTTGAAGAAATAAAAAAGAATGGGATAGTAGTATCTAAGAAAAAGATGAAACTATTCAAAAGAAAAATCTCTTTCTTAGGACTAGAAATTGGTAATGGAAAGATCGAACTACAACAACATATTTCTACAAAAATTCTAGACTTTCTAGAAAAAACTTACTAGTTTAAAACAGATACAAGCTTCTTTAGGACTAGTAAATTATGCTCGAAAGTTTATCCCAAATCTTTCGAAATTAGTAGGTCCATTATACAGTAAAACCACCAAAAATGGATAGAGAAATTTTAATCAAGAAGATATTATCTTGATAAAAAAGATAAAAGAAAGGGTTAGAGAAATCAAACCCTTAGAGCTACCACTAGTAACAGATTACATAAAGTAGACAGATGCAAAGAAGGATGGGGAGCAGTTCTCCTTTGCAGACCTAACATTCATAGCTATAAAAAAGAAGAAAAAATATGTTCATATCACAGTGGAAGATTTAAAACTGGATCCACTTGGACCAGCTTAGATTTTGAAATACAAGCATTGATCAATGCTTTAGAAAAATTTAAATTATGTAGTGGATATACTATACAGTTTGAACATATTAGAGGAAAAGATAATGAGATAGCTGATTTGTTATCTCGAAATATTAACAAATTGCTTTGTTCAGATGGATAAGAAACTCAAATGAAAAGAGAAGATGGTCGTAAGACCCAAACAGTTTAAACAACATCCATCCCCTATGAGCATCTCGTCTAATGACGATGAAGAAACATAAAAGCTTATGAGCCAAGCTTTTCAAGCTGAAAAAATACACAGCTCTAGACAATCGGCTTTACTTCAAACCACCCAAGTATTACAAAGTACTAGACAGCTTCCTCCCTATTTCCTTAAAGTTACACAACCCTCTCAAAACCCACATACTTCCCAAAGCCCAGATTCTTTTATAAAAAACATGGCTTACAAAAAACAAATCCACAAACAAATCCAGAAACATACTTCCCCCAAAATCCTACTATTTATTTCGGCTCTTATGCCCTACAAACTTGCCTTGACGCACACACAAAGTTTCGTCCCAACAATGGGATAAAACTTACAGATAAACAACAATGTCTACCGGACAATTTATGGCATATTCAAACTATGCCTCATGCATCCTCTTTTAAAGTCCAAGTTTTAAACGCGCTAAGTATATACTTTAGCGAACAGGGAGTCAAATGCCCTGAAAAACAAAATCAGCCTCCACCAAAGTTTACACATTACATAATTTTTTGAGGCACAAAAATTGGAATTTTTAACAAATGGGAAACAGTTGCAAAGCATATACAGTGTCATGGCCCAATTTACAAAGGTTATCACAACTTCTCTGAAGCTCTAGAAACAGCCAGAAATCATTTCGGCATAGACAGCTTTTTTATTGAACCAGAAGAGGTTCAAACCTTTTCACAGGTTATAAAAATGAGTCATGAACAAATTATAAAGACTCAAGAAAAACTATTGCAAATTTGCAAAGACAGCTTGTACAACAGGGAAAGAATACACAATCTATACAAAGTCACGTTGAGAACAGTATGCTATAACAAAAGGTTGAAATTCTAGAAGAAAAAAACATGCTGCTATTACAAAGGCTAAAGAAAAAAGAAAACACTTACAAAAGCTATGACGCTTTCAGAGCCAGAATGCTAGACAAACCTTGGAAAAACTGTCTTCAAACGGTGTTTGATCAATTTCCAGAATTTGAACAGATAGTATCTCAAAAGATCAACACAGAATTCCCAATGGTGTTGTACGAGTTACAACTTAGGCTCATGACTATTGCCCTAAATGAATAAAAATACAAAGGGGTAAGAGTTATTGAGAGAACAGATGAAGATGGAAAGGGAACCTGCCTACTCCTCCTCCAAATAAATCTAAAGGAAACAGACATGTCGAACGATCTAATTCTACAATTTTACCACAATGGTATGATTGACTACATAGAATTAGAACTAAACCCTAAAACAGAAGGAGTCACAAATCTCTTTGGAGAAAACTTTGTTATGACCACGTGAAACATCTCTACACATGTCTCCCCTCCTTACATTGGTTGCAAAATCTTTTCTTCCCTTCCTTTTGCAAACGATCATACATACAGACCTGCCAGAAAAAAGGATGTTTATGAGCCATAAACTCTCTAGCAAAGACTACTTAAAAAACCTTGCCATACAGACTGAAATACAGTTCTCAAAACTTCACTGGGTCGACAACCTTGCTAGCCTTGCCACAGAAAACCCAGAAAAGCCCAAAAAAGACACCATACATTTTATTACTTAAAACCAAAAAACTCCCATTCTACCATCAAGCTTCCATTGGGAATGCTATCATCTGCTTGCTGAAGGGTATTACATACAAATTTGGTGCTACAAGAATTGGAACATGCTCCTACCTTTCATAGGAGAAGGAGAATCCCTCCAATTACAACATATACAGGATTTAGAAGATTACTATCTAAACCCAGACGACTTCAGCGATACAGACTCGCCACCTTCTATCCCAGACACTCACAGGGAATTCTAGAAGCTGCAGAAAGACGCAAGCAATGATGTCAAAACCCACAGACTACAAAGACTCCAATTATTCTGCCGACAGTCTACAAAGTCTCAATTATTTCGACAAACCACTGTAGATAAAAGAAAGTATTTTGTCATTTTCTTCTTTAATTCTTAGCCGTTTCTTTTATTGTAATGCGCTTAGTGTGCTCTTTTTAGCTTTTGTTTGTTAACTTAGTCCTCTGCCTATTTAAAGGCATGATGAATTCATTTGTAAAGACACGGAGAAAATATCAATAATCTCTTTCTTTCTCTCTGCTATGAACACTTAAATTCTCTTTCTGATTTCTTCTTGCAAACCCTTACTCTCTTATAATTTTCTCTAAGTTCTTCATACTATATCCCAGATAAAAAAAAAACTCTGCAAATATCTGCTTCAACATCCGCTGCAAATATCATCTCCCCCGCTGCTTGCTTTTTACTGCAAATACACTGTAAGTTTTATGTTTCCTTACAAGTGTCAAAAAACTCTGATGCCTATATATATATATATGGGAAGGTTCCACTAAAAAGTGGTTTTTTGATTAGAAACGCTAAGAAATGGGTCAAACGAACTCCGATTGATCTCATTCCAGCGGCGTTGGAACCGTCTCATCAAACCCTAACCCGCCCCTCGCACCCCAAAAAAGCTAAACCCCTCCCCCTCCAACCCCACCCCGAAAAGCCTAAAACCACCACCCTCACCCCCCAAAAACATAAACCTCCCCCCCAACCCCACCCCCTAAAACCTAAACCCACCCCACCCACCCCTAAAAACCTAAACCCCCCACCCTCCAAAAAACACCTAAACCCTAAAATCTAAACCCTAAAAGCTAAACCCTAAGACTAAAACCCTAAAATTCAACCCTAAAATCTAAACCTTAAAAGCTAAGATGGTAAAATTCGACGAGACGGTTCCAACGCCGCTGAAATGAGCTCAATCGGAGTTCGTTTGATATCGTTTCTTAAGGTTTTAGTCATTTCTTAGGTTTCTTAGCGAAAAACCACTTCTTATTTGAACCTCCCACTAGATATATATATATATATATATATATATATAATAAGAATTTGTGTTTTGTATTATGTGTTTGAAATTCGTTCACATTAAAAAAACTGAATAAATAAAGGAGCGTTGACTTTTCAAAATTCAAAATTGAAGCGTTCTTGTTCATCTTCATCTACTGTTACAACCCTACACCATCAGTACTATCAGTTTCGGTTACCATTCATCATCATCATCATCATCATCATCATCATCATCGCTGACCTTAGAGGGTGTTTAGGATTGAGATGGTTTATAACTTATTGACTTATTGGCTTTTTCAAAAAGCCATAAGTTAAAAAAGTGTTTGACAAACACAAAATCACTTTTTATTTTGGCTTTTTGAAAAGGGTAAAAAGCTGTTTCCAAAAGCCACAAAAACTTACTTTTTAAACTCCTTTTGGCTTTTTCAGAATCAAATTACCAATCTACCCCACCTTTTTACCCTAAATATCAAATAATTATAACCTAATAATAACCACTCCTCAATCGTTGACTTATTGGCTTTTTCCACCACAAAAGCTAATCCAAACATTTTTTAAAAAAAATCATTTTGAAAAAGTAATAAGTCAATAAACACTTTTGAAAAAAAAAACACTTTTGGAGTTAAATAATCAATCCCAAACACCCTCTTAAACTAATTTGCGGTTACATCCAATAATCTTTGAAACCTAAACCGTTAAACAATCATAGCATCAATGATTAAAACATACTAACAACAATTTTGGATTTTGGATTCTTCCCTCTATTTTAACGAACGACTGGATCGATACACACACCTTTACCCTACTAGGAATCGAAGACTAGTTATTTGTCAGGGAGCTGGCCATCCACCGCCTTTAAACTCCCTGTTGTCTCCGTTGGTATACTCCTTTGTCACAACCTCAAAACCTTCGGGTGTTTCATTGATCCTTCAGTCACAATTTCAGGTACAAAGATGTTAGCTATTTTTGTATAACCAGAAATCGAATCCAGAAAACCAAAGCAATTAAACTGGTTCTAACCAGGTCCGATTAGGGTAGGTCAATGAAGAAGATGATGGGTAAAAAAAAGAAACAAAAAATTTAAACAGGTAGAGATGAGTTTCGAACCCAGCCCAACCCTCTAAAAGCAGAGTTGGTTACCAACACACCATTAGTAACATATGTTAAATATTGAGAAACAATAAGGTACTAAGCACTCCTGTTGAGTGGTTTCACATAAAAAACAAAATTAACACTATTCACTCTAATGTGTGTAACATCCCAAACTCCAAACAATAGGTTAGGACACGTGTCGGCTAAGAAATGCGACACTAGAACGTAACCGGACGTGAAAACAGAAAGATGGTTCGCCCGGAAATAGCACAAAACTTCATATAGGCATATCCCGAGCTAGAAAATGAGTTACGGGAGCCATAATATATGAAACTTGTGTGCCTTGGCGAGTAGAATCTGAAAATGGAGTCATAACGGACCGTCACCGGGTGTAACGTTCCGTCACGAGCCCCCAAAATCCATAACGGATCGTCACGGTCCTTGACGGTCCGTCACGCGTAAATTCACGAAAACGCCCCGTTTTATGCCACGTATCACTGAGTTATCGCACCCCTAAGGCCATGACGGACCGTCATGAGCCGTGACGATCCGTTACGTGGTAAGGAAGTGCTTGGAGGCCAAGAAAACGGTAACGCACCGTCACCAGCGGTAACGGTCCATTACGGGATCAAATTTTTGCCTATAAATTGATTCCATGATCCATTCAAAAAGGAAACATCACACACAAACACCACAATACACACACACAATTCTGAGAAGGATTAAGAGACCCGATGCGGCGGGTTTAAGTGCGAGTACGGTACGTTGCGAGTGTGGTTTGGATCAGGAGAGACGTTTAAGCGATGAACGAGCATAGAAAACGACCCGAGACTATCGTAAGTACACTGGACCCGAACCTTAGATAAATTTTTAATTTGAATTATGTGATATGTGTGGAACTAAGGTACGGCAAATCCAAAAGAATCTATTGTCTGTTCAACAATTTTGCCTTGATAATAATGTTTACTTTGAATTTCACTCCTCTTTCTTTGTTGTGAAGGACGAGTCTACACACAATACCCTTCTCATGGGTCCAAGTGACAAAGTTCTCTACTCCATCCATCTACCTCAACTCAAGTCCATCCCAAAGCTTGCCTTCACTGCCATAAAAGCATCATCCACCATCTGGCATCACCGTCACGGTCATCCACATCAACGTGTTTTTAATTCAATAGTTTCTAGTTGTTCTTTACCGGTTTCCACAAAACTATGTTCTTCATTATGTAGTTCTTGCCAGTTGGGGAAATCTTCTAAGCTTTCTTTGCATAATTCCATTTTTCAAAGCAATAAAATCCTAGATTTGATATACTGTGATGTTTGGGGGGCCTCACCCACTGTGTCTATTGATGGCTATCGGTTCTTTATGTTATGTGTTGACCACCACACTCGATATATGTGGCTTTATCCGTTAGCAAATAAATCTGATGTCTACTCCACATTTATAAACTTTATGACAATGGTAGAACGACAATTTAGCACAAAATTGAAATGTGTTCAAACGGATTGGGGAGGGGAGTTCCGTAATTTATCCCCGTTTTTTACAAACATTGGAGTTATTCACCGACGCTCTTGTCCTCACACTAGTGAACAAAATGGTATCGTTGAGCGTCGTCATCGTCATGTCGTGAAAACCGGGCTTACTCTTCTTGCCCACGCCCAACTTCCACAAAGGTTTTGGCACTTTGCCTTTGAAACAGCCGTATACCTTATTAATCGTCTACCATCTCGTATCTCCTCCAATAAATCCCCTTTCCAACATATTTTTCACCATAAACCCGATTACTCGTTTCTTCGCGTTTTCGGTTGTCAATGTTTTCCATATCTTCGTCCCTATAACCGCCACAAAATGGATTTCCGGTCAACACCATGTGTCTTTCTTGGTTATACTCTAGTTCACCAAGGGTGTCGTTGTTTCAACCTCGCTACCGAACACATATACGTTGCCAGGCATGTTCGTTTCAGTGAAACTGAATTTCCATTTCATACACCCACGTCACAGGAACCTTCCACTCCTACCCCTATATTTCTTCCTTCCCTATCCCCGTACCTACCTCTCCTGAATCCACCCAACCTGCAGACCCATTCCTAACTCCCCCTACATCCCCAACTGCTACTACTACACCTTTTACCACCTCCTCCTCTCAAACTGACCCCATCTCCCCCGAATTAGCCCCTATCCCGACACCTCCACCCCCACCCCCTCGGTCTCGGCCTCCTCACCTAAGACCTAATCCCAAAAAGACCACTCCTTACAACCCTTCAGCCTACACCACTACTGCTTCCCCATGCCCCCTAAAACTGAACCTACCTCGTTTTCTGTTGCCAACAAATCCCCGGAGTGGCGCCTTGCCATGACTGAGGAGTTAAATGCACTTAATAAGAACGGAACATGGTCCTTAGTCCCTTATGTCCAAACTACTAATGTTATTGATTGTAAGTGGGTCTACAGGCTAAAGAAGGACCCACAAGGCAAATTTACTCGTTACAAAGTGCGTTTGGTTGCAAAAGGTTTTAAACAACAGCTAGGCATCAGTTATCATGAGACATTCAGCCCGGTTGTTAAAGCCACAACTATTCGGGTGGTATTATCTCTAGTTGTGACCAACAAATGGACTCTTCGCCAATTGGATGTTCAGAACGCTTTCTTACATGGCGATTTATAGGAAACAGTCTACATGAAACAGCCTCACGGCTTTGTTCACCCAATTAAGACAAATCACGTGTGTCTCCTTAAAAAGTCTCTATATGGGCTAAAGCAAGCACCTCGTGCCTGGTTCCATTGCCTATCCACAGTGCTTCACTAACTCGGGTTTTACGGGTCCAAAACAGACCCGTCTCTGTTTATTCTCAAATCTGGTGCAGATCTTATTTACATCCTTGTTTACATGGATGATATTATCATCACAGGGAATAACAACTCAGTTATTGATACTCTTATTCATCGATTGAGCTCCACATTTTCTATTAAGGATCTTGGACAACTTCATTATTTATTGGGAATTGAAGTCCTTCACCATAACCATAATATAATTTTGTCTCAAAGGAAATATATATTGGATATCCTCCATCGCTCTGGTCTCTCAGATTGAAAGCAAATCAGTTCTCCTATGAGCACCTCTCAAATATTGACGATTGATGACAGTCCCTTACTTCCGGACCCGACCCAATATCATCAAACAGTTGGAGCTCTTCAATACGCCACTCTCTCGCGTCCGGACATTGCCTATGCCGTGAACAAAGTCTGTCAGTTCATGTCTGCTCCAATAGAAAATCACTGGACTGTTGTGAAACGCATTCTGTGGTATTTAAAAGGCACTGCTCACCTCGGCCTTTTTATTCGCCAAAACTCAGGTTCCTCTCTTCAGGCCTTCACCGATGCCCACTGGCAGACCAATGCAGCCTCACCTCTTCAGGCTTATTCTGATTCGGACTGGGCAGGCTGCCCTGTCGATCGCCGATCCATGGGAGGATTTGCTGTTTACTTGAGATCGAACCTCATCTCTTGTTCTGCCTGTAAGCAAAGAAAAGTTTCAAGAACCTCGACTGAGTCTGAATACAAGGCTCTTGCCAATACAGTGGCTGAATTGATCTGGTTGAAAACTCTTCTCCTTGAGCTTGGCATTATGACATCATCTCCCACACTTTGGTGTGACAACCTAGGAGCCACCTACCTCTCAGTAAACCCTGTGTTTCATGCTCGCACTAAACATGTTAAAGTGGACTTTCATTTTGTTCGTGAACAGGTGGCTAAGGGACAACTAAATGTTCAATTCATATCTACTAGTGACCAAATTCCTGATGTCTTTACAAAGCCCTTACAATCACAAAGATTTCTATTTTTAAGGTCCAAGTTGCAGGTCGTTCCCCGCCCTCAACCTGCGAGGGAACGTTAAACTATATAAGTTAGGCTTTATATTATCATTTTGCTATATTAGAGGGTATTATTCTGTAATATTTTCTTCTTTATATTCAGCCTCTTGTAATCCCATTTACTCAAGCAATAATACAGAAACCTATCGGTTCCACTGAATTGTTAAATACACATAAGATGGTATGAAAAAATAATATACTTGGAAAAATTTATGAATAAATTATAAAGTGAGAGAATGTTTAATAAGTTTTATAAAATAGCTAGTTACATTATTAGTTAAAATATAGTCGGTAATTAATTCATTAAATAAAATGGTAGGAATGGGTAGTAAGTCAAATAATGAATTTTTAAAGACTAAGAAATCTTTAAATAAAATTTATTTGTACTTTGCATAAAGTAATTATTGAAATAATTATTTAGATGATCATAAATTTAAAGATATTTAAATAATCATTTTTACCAATAATACTTATAATTTAAAGGAATTTAAAAATATTTTGAATATATAAATAGAATAAGTATAAACAAATAACGTAATTAGATTTTGTCTAGAGAAATGATTTTGTTATTTTATTTAGAATTTACATGAGGTTTAAATAAAATAACATAGTTAAAATATTATTTATATTTTTATGATTTTCATAAATTTTGTATAAAGTATTTGTATAATTTATAAAATTTAAATTTGAAATTTTTAAGGTTTAAGAATGGCTTAAAAAATGGTTTTAATAGAAAAAGGAGAAAACCGGACCCCTTGGACTCGAATCCGTGACCTTAGCCGGGTCGCAAACACACGAACAAACTAACCACTGGATCAGGGCATGATGCCTTGTCCAGTATGTGTTTGCTTAGGTTTTTAACAAACAAACTCAGGAACCATCGTCCCCAATACATCCCGAAGAACCCTAGCCCTCCAATGCCCACGATCGGCCAACGATTCATACTCAATTCCATAGGGCTTTCGATCGCTGGGCTAAAATAAACTTATTGGTACTAGAATTACCTGAACGGTTGGGCGACGGATGAGAATGGCCGAGCAAAACTGGTCGTAGTTCGTCCGATTCGAACGAGCTTCAGTGGTGTGTTTAGGCGGATTTTCGAGTTCAGGGAGTTTAGGATGAATGTCGCGGAGGTGTGGGTCTCATTTTATAGATCCAATTCTACAATAAACGCTCGATTCGAATGTGGGTCGGAGGGAACGGTTACGGGGTTGAAATCATAATCAAATCATTGATTTTCGAACTAATTGTATCGTTAAAATCATTAGGAAAACGGTCGCACACGTTGATGTAACATCAATTGTAGTTAAAAACACTTTAATTCGATCGATTGGGGAATTGATTTGAAAATGTTGACTCCGAAAGTCAAAATCGACGGATTGGGGAAGAACACATGATAATTTGCAATTAGGTCCTCAGGGTTTCAAGGTATTATTGTTTTAAGAACAACTTAGGTTTTAATTAGAATTAGAGTTTCAAAAATTACAAACTTAACCCTGAACTTTTTATAAAGTGAGAAATTATTAAATCTTATAACTTTATAAATGTAAAGGTTACATAATCATATCTATATAATTTTTTTGTAAGTTGAAATGGTTTTATTTCAATTAAAATTATTTACTTTGGAAATTAAATATTATAATCTTATAAACCCTAATTTATTTAAAGAATTTATAACTTAACTTTTTTTGTAAAATGTTTATATATATATATATATATATAGGTTTAGAAGTAACTTAGCATATGAATATAATAACAAACATTTACATAGTTTCCTTATATAAATATTTATTATTACTTTAATGTATGCATATATGAACACATATGAAAAGTAATGGATAAATGAGGTAATTTATTGAAATGGATAGATGCACCCACATAATAATGAAATTACAAGTGTCGGAAAAGTTCAAATAGAAGCCGGAATTTCCTGGGGATTACAGTATCCCCTACTTTAGGAGATTTCGTCCCGAAATTGATTAAGAAGAGGGTCCTGGAAATAGGTGTGGGTATTTGGCTTTCATTTGATCCTTACGTTCCCAAGTGAACTCAGGACCACATTTGGATTCCCACCGAACCTTAACAATTGGAATGCGACTTAGTTTGAGTTGTTTAACTTCTCGGTCCATGATTTTCACGGGTTTCTCCACGAAGTGCATTGATTCGTCAATGTGAACCTCGTCAAGCGGTATTTGGAGGTTTTCGTCGGCTAAGCATTTCTTTAGATTCGAGACATGAAATGTTGGATGAACGTTGTTGAGTTCTTCAGGTAAATCCAATTTGTAGGCTACCTTCCCAATCCGCTCAAGGATTTTAAAAGGACCTACGAATCTTGGTGCAAGTTTCCCTTTCTTTCCAAAACGAACCACTCCTTTCCAAGGGGATACCTTGAGAAGAACCAGATCGCCGACTTAAAATTCTAGGGGTTTTCGACGTTGTCAGCATAGCTCTTTTGTCGACTCCTTGCTACTTGAAGGTTGTCTCGGATTATCATGATCTTGTTGGAAGTATCCTGAATGAGTTCGGGACCAGTGATTTGTGACTCACCAATTTCAGTCCAATAGATAGGGGAGCGGCACTTCCGACCATAAAGTGCTTCGAAAGGAGCCATGTCAATGCTCGTGTGATAGCTGTTATTATACGGGAACTCGACTAAGGGTAGGTGCAAATCCCAATTCCCCTTGAAGCCAATGACACAGGCTCTTAGCATATCTTCAAGGGTTTGAATCGTTCGTTCGGATTGACCATCAGTTTGTGGATAGTAAGCCGTACTAAGATTCAACTGGGTACCCAAAGCTGATTGCAAAGATTGCCAGAAACGAGAGATGAATCGTCCATCACGATCAGAAATAATATTGAGAGGTACACCATGACGACTAACAATCTCATCAATATAGATTCGAGCCAACTTCTCGACTCGATAGTCTTCACAAATGGGTAGGAAAGGAGCAGATTTTGTCAGGCAGTCAATGATTACCCAAATACTATCATGACCACGAGATGTGTGCGGGAGTTTGGTTATGAAGTCAATGGCAATACACTCCCACTTCCACACGGGAATCTCGGGTTGTTCAAGTAACCCAGATGTACGCTGATGTTCGGCCTTAACCTTCGAACACGTAAGGCATTTGGACACGTATAGGGCAATGTCCTTTTTCATACAAGGCCACCAATATTGGGTACAGAGGTCCTTGTACATTTTTTCTGCACCAGGATGCACAAAATAACGAGTCTTGTGAGCCTCATTCATGATGAAGGTACGAAGATTGTCACGGTCCGGAATCCAGATATGATTCAAAAAGTAGAGTAACCCATTGGGTTTGGTTTCAAGTTTGAGTTCAGCACCACATGACATTTCATCGTACATGTTTCCCTCAATGACTGAAACATGTTGTGCCTCAAAGATGCGAGTCTAAATGTCATTTTGGATCTGGATGCTATGGATCTTGATAGGTTCTTTGCGACTAAGAGCATCGGCTATGACATTCGCCTTACCAGGATGGTAACGAATATTGCAGTCGTAGTCGTTTAAGAGTTCAACCCAACGTCTTTGCCTCATGTTGAGTTCTTTCTGGTTGAAAATGTGCTGGAGACTTTTATGAACGGTGTATACCTCACATTTAGTACCGTATAGGTAGTGCCTCCAAATTTTGAGAGCGAATACGACCGCACCCAACTCAAGATCGTGTGTCGTATAATTTTTCTCGTGGATTTTGAGTTGTCGAGACGCATAAGCGATCACTTTGCCTCGTTGCATAAGAACACAGCCGAAGCGTAAGTGGGAAGCGTCGCAATAAACGACAAAGTCTTCGTTCCCATCGGGAAGAGTCAAGATAGGAGCTTCACATAATTTTTGCTTTAAAGTCTGAAAGGCTTCCTCTTTCTTTGGTCCCCACTCGTAGGGCTTGCCTTTATGTATTAAGGCTGTGAGTGGTACCACGATCTTTGAAAAGTTCGCTATGAAACGACGATAGTAGCCCGCTAAACCAAGAAACGAGCGGACTTCCGTAGGGGTCTTTGGAGCTTGCCAGTTCTTCACCGCCTCAATCTTAGTGGGATCCACGTGAATACCCTTCTCGTTGACTATGTGTCCCAAGAATTGGACTTCCTTTAGCCAAAATTCACACTTGGAGAACTTTGCATACAACTGCTCCTTCTTCAAGACATCCAAAACCAAACGTAAGTGTTTTTCATGCTCCGCTTTTGATTTTGAATAGATGAGGATATCGTCAATGAAGACGATCACAAACTTTTCCGAGTAGGGTTTACACACGCGGTTCATAAGATCCATGAATACCGCAGGTGCATTGGTTAGTTCAAAGGGCATAACCATGAACTCATAATGATCATATCTTGTATGAAATGTTGTCTTGGGGATGTTAGATTCAAGGACTCGTAACTGGTGATAACGAGAACGAAGATCAATCTTAGAGAAATAAGTCGAGCCTTGAAGTTGATCAAATAAATCGTAAATCCTCGGAAGTGGATAACGGTTCTTCACAGTAAGCTTGTTGAGTTCCCAGTAGTCGTTGCACATCCGGAAAGAACCATCCTTCTTTTTGACAAATAAGACAGGTGCTCCCCAAGGAGAGACTCTAGGACGAATAAATCCTTTGTCAGAAAGTTCTCGGAGTTGGCTTGAAAGCTCTTGCATTTCCGATGGTGCAAGACAATAAGGATACTTAGCCACGGGATTTGCTCCTGGCACTAGGTCAATACGGAATTCAACTTGTCGTGCGGGAGGAAGACCGGGTAAATCTTCGAGAAAAACTTCAGGAAAGTCTTTGATCACAGGAATGTCTTGGAGACTCTTGCCTTTTCCTTTCCACTCCAAAATATGGGCCAAGAATGCCCCACATTTCTTTCATAAGTACTTTTGTGCGGTAGTGCAAGACATCAGTTTGAGTCCCTTTGACGGCTTCTCACCATAAACTTTCAGAATGTCGCCCGAGCTAAGAGGGATACGAATGTACTTGTCAAAGCAGACGACTTCAGCATGATGTTTGGTCAGCCAATCCATGCCTACTATGATGTTGAAACCCCCGAGAGCCATAGGAATAAGATTAATCGGGAAGTCATGGCCGTTCAAGTTTAAGGTACAATCTCTAATAATGGTGTCACATGAAACAGAATAACCGTCCGCTACTAAAATATCAAAGGGTTTGTCTAACTTAGCTCGATCATAGCAAGTTGTGGTTAAAATTCAAAGGACACAAAACTTCTATCGGAACCAGTGTCAAACAAGATAGAAACATATTGTTGATTAATTGGATACGTACCGTTCACCACATCGTTGTTGGCTTGAGCCTCATTGGCGTTGATGTTGAAGGCACGTCCATGAGCTACGGGGTTTACATTCCCCTGATTCACATTTCCCCGGTTCATGTTACCTTGGTTCATATTCCCCTGAATCATGTTGCCCTGGTTTATGTTGGCTTGGTTAACAATGACCAACCTGGGGCAACGGTTCCTAAAATGGTTTGGGTCGCCGCCCTCGTAACAAGCACGACCCTGGGAAATAGCAGCGGGAGCAGGAATGACAGGTTGGAAGGCTTGGTTAACTCGGGGAGCAGCGCGACAGATGTTAGCCGTATGTCCAGAACGTCGATAATTGGTACATAAGCGACACGACATGTAGGTGGTATGATGGAGCTAGCAAGTGTTGCACAAGGGTAGAGTCCCCACATATGGTTTCTTGATAGGGTTGAAGGCAGTAGGGGCTACTTGAGCTAGGGGAGTAGCAGGTGTGATAATGGCAAAGTTCCTACCCTTCCTTTTCTTGCCATGGAAGGAAGACTCAGCCTTGGTCTCCTTGGTGGGTTCAGTAGTGGCCTTTTCAGAGGTCTTCTTGGCACCCTTTTTGGATAGAGTTCCTGCCTTAACATGATTATCCGACAGGGTAGCAGCAAGACGGATGCCTTCCTCAATGGTGGCTGGTTTGCTACCCAAAACAGTATCCTGAATTTGCATGGGCAGACCATGGATGTATTTCTCAATGGCTCGAGAGAGAGGAGTGACCATATGAGGCACCAGCAGGCTAAGCTCATGAAAGCGGGTGGTGTAGGCAAGGCTTTCACCACTATCTTACTTGAGATCCCAGAACTCAGCTTCCAGTTTCTTGACCTCATTATGGGGGCAAAACTCTTCGGTCATAAGTGTCTTGACATCAGCCCAAGGTAGGGCTAGAGCAACTTCTATCCCACGATTTCGTTTCTCCCCGTTCCACCATGTGAGTGCCCTCTTCTTGAAGACACTAGTAGCATAATGGACTTTCAGGTTCTCGGGACAGTCAGCATTGATGACTTTCAGGTTCTCGGGACAGTCAGCATTGATGAAGGTTCCCTCAATGCTTTCAAACCATTGGAGAAGTCCAATGGCTCCCTCATTCCCATAGAACTTGGTGGGGTTGCAGGAGTTGAAGTGTTTGAAAGTGCACATTGGGTTCCTTGGTGCAACATTTTGGTTCAGATGATTAACCATGGTTGGTAGGATCGTAGCCATTTGCTGAATGATCCTGTTGGTGAGGTTGCCCCTATGCTCACGACGGGGAGGCATTCTACAAAAGGTGTGAATAGAAAGTTCGTAAGATGTGAATCATGTGTAAGAGTTTGTAAATAATTCATAAGGTACTAGGTAAAACGTGTGTGGTACCTTAATGGACACACTGACTTATCAAAGTACTTCAAGTTCATCTAATGTTTGTGAAGTCATGCTTTAGCCTATAAGTGGACACTCATTCCAAGAATTCTCATGAAAGAATAACTGGTCCATCGGTTGATTTGGATTTATACGAAATGCTTTCCTAGACAGAACTCCCAGAATACAGGCATCCACTCTATCAGATTGCACAAGTTCTCATTCATTAGTTAGAACCTACGTACCTTTGAGAGTTTCACTTGGATTAGACTTTTAAGTCTAAGAGTAGGATTCATGTAGACCCTTTGTAGTTCATGTAGTTGTATCAGGTAGTCAGAAATAGATAGATGTAGGTAGGTATAGTATAGAGTGGAGTTCCTAATGAAATACACGAGTTAAACTCATGTTTGGGACTCCTAGGTTATAGTCTAGGTCATGTGTGTCTATTAACCTAATTCCCTATAACCATGGCTCTCATACCAATCTGTCACACCCCGGCCGGCGTCGGATTATACGCCGGGGCTGACGCGGTTGTTCATAAGCACATGATCATCTATTAATAATAACAATATTTATTCATCGAATTTAAAGCATCCGTTACAAAAGGAAATGGAATATGAAAAGTTCAAGACAAGACAATATTAAATTTAAACTAGGTCCAAGTCCTAGGTGAGCAAGTAGTGTCCTCAAATAAGTGAACCTGAAATATGTGAGTAAATGTCAACTACAAGTAGTTGGTGAGTAACATAGGTTTTGATACCAAACAAAAGTTGAGTAAAAGTATTTGAAATTCAATATGTTCAAAGCATAACTATGGCGTAAATGTGAAAACATACAAGGTTCCAAGCGTACAATTCAATCCGTAGTAAATGGAAAACTGGTAAGTACAATCCCACTGATTGTGTTTTGGAAAAATAGTAATATGGTACACACAAAACCCACCAAGGTTCGTGTTAACTGGAATCGGATTCCCCTATAAATGATCATGTTAGGTACTACCTAAGGCCTGGGTAGCAGGTTAATGAATGTACTAGCATGAACACATGTAATGGTCACCAAGCAGTTTAAGACATAAAGCACACAGTAATTTGCATGAGAACAAATGGTATTAAATTCTGGTATGTAATGTAAACATGTTCCACCCCGAGTATTTGTAAACAATAGTAAAGAGAAAGGGGTCTATGAAACTCACTTGAATCAAAGCTAGGAATGTATGAACTGGTAAAGATTGATAGACCTCGTGAGGATTTCTGTCAACAAACCTACACGTGTAATGGTACTCTAAATTTAATATACGTTTGAATGGTATTAAGAAGACATTGGGATATTTACGGTTTCATGGGGGTTTGAGACTTTATTAACATTTATTTAATAATTAAATAAATCATAGTGTGGAAGAGGATTTAAATATGAATTTGTTAGACTATATAAGTTAGGCTTTATATTATCATCTTTCTATATTAGAGGGTATTATTCTGTAATATTTTCCTCTTTATATTCAGCCTCTTGTAATCCCATTTACTCAAGCAATAATACATAAACCTATCGGTTCCACTTGGTAACAGAGCCAAGGAACTCGATCGGTCATGAACTCTGCCCAAAACACTAAAACTGTCGGCGGCCCTTTCTTCCTTTTTTTCCAGCTAATCCTCTGCTACTGATCAGAACATCAGTCCCATGGCAACCATTGCAGCCATTACCTTTGCTGAGAAAACTGCTCATAATTCCCACAAATTTGCCTTCACCCTCTCCCCTACAAACTATGGGTATTGGAAGGCAATGATCGAGCCCTTCCTAATCACCAATAACCTATTCGGATATGTGGAAGGCACCATACCGTGTCCACCACCAAAAGTTATAATTGAGGAATCCTCCTCCACTGACAACCCGAGTTTTCCTCGCTGGATAGCCAGTATGCTCACGTCCGGATTCTTATCATATCCACCATCTCTGAAGCCTCTTTTCAACACGTTCAATGAACAACCTCCAGAGATTTGTGGCTTGCCTTGGAGCGTGCCTATGCCCCCAATACAGCCTCGCGTGAATACACGATGAAAACTCAGCTTCTCAGAATTGCTATGACCGGTGATGAAACGCCCATTGCTTACTTAAGCCGAGCCCAAGAATATGCTACAGCCCTAGCCAACATCGATGAACCGATGAAGGATAAGGATCTGGTTATGCTAGCCATCTCAGGACTTCGGGAAGAATACAATGGATTGAAGTCCAATCTTTTGACCCGTCACCCACCCATCACCTTCAATGAACTACATGGCCTTCTTAGTGATCACGACTACATGATCAATAAAGCCAGCCCTATAGTTCCTACCGCCACACCACATGTTTTTTCTACCTCCTCTAATCAGCCCCAACCTGGCTGTAATCAGTCCCAGCTCAGCAATCTTCAACAGCTAGCATCTCAGTTCGGGTATCAACTGAACCCTGTAGTTTCATCTAACCCTCTGCCACAGTCCTTTTTTGCATCACACCCATCCCACAACAGCAGAGGTAATCATCGTGCACAATCGCGTGGGAACTTACGTGGCAGTTACAACCACAGGGGGCGTGATAACAGTAGTGGCACACGGCAGTTTGCTTGGGCATCCATGCAAAATACAGTTTATGGTCATTGTAACTGTTGTGGCATTGGTCATTTGCCATCTCAATGCCCAACTCAGTCCAGCCCAACCACTCGGCAGCCTCCTCATGCTAACTTTGCAACCTTCTTCGAAGCTGGATCCTCTTCAGGAGCCACATGGTTCCCTGACACAGATGCTAACAGCCATGCCACTCCTGACTTATCAAGTCTTGACAACTCCGAGGTCTACCAAGGTAATCACTCCCTACATGTTGGCAACGGTAAGCCCCTTCCCATTTTTCACATTGGCTCATCCAAAATGTATTCACCTACAAAAACCTTTCATCTTTCTAATATTCTACATGTATCGCATATCCAAAAGAATCTATTGTCTGTTCAACAATTTTGCCTTGATAATAATGTTTACTTTGAATTTCACTCCTCTTTCTTTGTTATGAAGGACGAGTCTACACACAATACCCTTCTCATGGGTCCAAGTGACAAAGGTCTCTACTCCATCCATCTACCTCAACTCAAGTCCATCCCAAAGCTTGCCTTCACTGCAATAAAAGCATCCTCCACCATCTGGCATCACCGTCTCGGTCATCCACATCAACGTGTTTTTAATTCAATAGTTTCTAGTTGTTTTTTACCGGTTTCCACAAAACTATGTTCTTCATTATGTAGTTCTTGCCAGTTGGGGGAAATCTTCTAAGCTTTCTTTGCATAATTCCAATTTTCAAAGCAATAAAATCCTAGATTTAATATACTATGATGTTTGGGGGCTCTCACCCACTATGTCCATTGATGGCTATCGGTTCTTTATGTTATATGTTGACCACCACACTCGTTGACCACCACATTTATAAACTTTATGACAATGGTAGAACGACAATTTAGCACAAAATTGAAATGTGTTCAAACGGATTGGGGAGGGGAGTTCCATAATTTATCCCCATTTTTTACAAGCATTGGAGTTATTCACCGACGCTCTTGTCCTCACACTAGTGAACAAAATGGTATCGTTGAGCGTCGTCATCGTCATGTCGTGGAAACCGGGCTTACTCTTCTTACCCACGCCCAACTTCCACAAAGGTTTTGGCACTTTGCCTTTGAAACAGCCGTATACCTTATTAATTGTCTACCATCTCATATCTCCTCCAATAAATCCCCTTTCCAACATATTTTTCACCGTAAACCTGATTACTCGTTTCTTCACGTTTTTGGTTGTCAATGTTTTCCATATCTTCGTCCCTATAACCGCCACAAAATGGATTTCCGGTCGACACCATGTGTCTTTCTTGGTTATAGTCCAGTTCACCATGGGTATCGTTGTTTCGACCCCACTACCGAACGTATATACATTGCCAGACATGTTCGTTTCAGTGAAAATGAATTCCCGCTTCACACACCCACGTCACAGGAACCTTCCACTCCTCCCCCCTATATTTCTTCCTTCCCTATCCCCATACCTACCTCTCCTGAATCCACACAACCTGCAGACCCAGTCCTAACTCCCCCTACATCCCCAACTGCTACTACTACACCTTCTATCACCTCCTCCTCTCAAACTGACCCCATCTCCCCCGAATCAGCCCCCATCCCGACACCTCCACCCCCACCCCCTCGGTCTCGGCCTCCTCACCTAAGACCTAATCCCAAAAAGACCACTCCTTACAACCCTTCAGCCTACACCACTACTGCTTCCCCATGCCCCTTAAAACTAAACCTACCTCGTTTTCTGTTGCCAACAAATCCCCGGAGTGGCGCCTAGCCATGACTGAGGAGTTTAATGCACTTAATAAGAACGGAACATGGTCCTTAGTCCCTTATGTCCAAACTACTAATGTTATTGATTGTAAGTGGGTCTACAGGCTAAAGAAGGACCCACAAGGCAAATTCACTCGTTACAAAGCGTGTTTTGTTGCAAAAGGTTTTAAACAACAGCTAGGCATCCGTTATCATGAGACATTCAGCCCGGTTGTTAAAGCCACAACTATTCGGGTGGTATTATCTCTAGCCGTGACCAACAAATGGACTCTTCGCCAATTGGATGTTCAGAACGCTTTCTTACATGGCGATTTATAGGAAACAGTCTACATGAAACAGCCTCACGGCTTTGTTCACCCAAGTAAGCCAAATCACGTGTGTCTCCTTAAAAAGTCTCTATATGGGCTAAAGCAAGCACCTCGTGCCTGGTTCCATTGCCTATCCACAGTGCTTCACTAACTCAGGTTTTACGGGTCCAAAACAGACCCGTCTCTGTTTATTCTCAAAGCTGGTGCAGATCTTATTTACATCCTTATTTACGTGGATGATATTATCATCACAGGGAATAACAACTCGGTTATTGATACTCTTATTCATCGGTTGAGCTCCACATTTGCTATTAAGGATCTTGGACAACTTCATTATTTCTTGGGAATTGAAGTCCTTCACCATAACCATAATATAATGTTGTGAAACGCATTCTGCAGTATTTAAAAGGAACTGCTGACCTTGGCCTTTTTATTCGCCAAAACTCAGGTTCCTTTCTTCAGGCCTTCACCGATGCCTACTTGCAGACCACTGCAGCCTCACCTCTTCAGGCTTATTCTGATTCGGACTGGGCAGGCTGCCATGTTTCGATCACCAATCCACAGGAGGATTTGTTGTTTACTTGGGATCGAACCTCATCTCTTGGTCTGCCCGTAAGCAAAGAACAGTTTCAAGAACCTCGACTTGAGTCTGAATACAAGGCTCTTGCCGATACAGTGGCTGAATTGATCTGGTTGAAAGCTCTTCTCCTTGAGCTTGGCATTACGACATCATCTCCCATACTTTGGCGTGACAACCTAGGAGCCACCTACCTCTCAGCAAACCTTGTGTTTCATGCTCGCACTAAACATGTTGAAGTGGACTTTCATTTTGTTCATGAACAGGTGGCTAAGGGACAACTAAATGTTCAATTCATATCTACTAGTGACCAAATTGCTGATGTCTTTACAAAGCCCTTACAATCACAAAGATTTCTATTTTTAAGGTCGAAGTTGCAGGTCGTTCCCCACCCTCAACTTGCGGGGGAATGTTAGACTATATAAGTTAGGCTTTATATTATCATCTTGCTATATTAGAGGGTATTATTTTGTAATAGTTTCCTCTTTATATTCACCCTCTTGTAATCCCATTTACTCAAGCAATAATACAGAAACCTATCGGTTCCACTGAATTGTTAAATACACATAAGGTGGTATGAAAAAATAATATACTTGGAAAAATTTATGAATAAATTATAAAGTGGTAAAATGTTTAATAAGTTTTATAAAATAGCTAGTTACATTATTAGTTAAAATATAGTAGGTAATTAATTCATTAAATAAAATGGTAGGAATGTGTAGTAAGTCAAATAATGAATTTTTAAAGACTAAGAAATCTTTAAATAAAATTTATTTATACTTTGCATAAAGTAGTTATTGAAATAATTATTTAGATGATCATAAATTTAAAGATATTTAAATAATTATTTTTACCAACAATACTTATAATTTAAAGGAATTTAATAATATTTTGAATATATAAATAGAATAAATATAAACAAATAATGTAATTAGATTTTGTCTAAATAAATGATTTTGTTATTTTATTTAGAATTTACATGAGGTTTAAATAAAATAACATAGTTAAAATATTATTTATATTTTTATGATTTTCATAATTTTTGTATAAAGTATTTGTATAATTTATAAATTTAAATTTAGAATTTTTAAGGTTAAAGAATGGCTTAAAAATGGTTTTAATAGAAAACGGAGAAAACCGGACCCCTGGGACTCGAACCCGTGACCTTAGCCGGGTCACAAACACACGCACACACTAACCACTTGATTAGGGCATGATGCTTTGTCCAGTATGGGTTTGCTTAGGCTTAAAAAAACGGTTTTAATAGAAAAAGGAGAACCCTAGCCCTCCAATGCCCACGATCGGCCAACGATTCGTACTCAATTCCATAGGGCTTTCGATCGCTGGGCTAAAACAAACTTATTGGTACTGGAATTACCTGAAAAGGTTGGGTGACGGAGGAGAACGACCGAGCAAAACTGGTCGTAGTTCGTCGGATTCGAACGAGCTTCAGTGGTGTGTTTAGGCGGATTTTCGAGTTCTGGGAGTTTGGGATGAATGTCGCGGAGTTGTGGGACTCATTTTATATATCCAATTTTGCAATAAACGCTCGATTCGAACGTGGGTCGGAGGGAACGGTTACAGGGTTGAAATCATAATCAAATCATTGATTTTCGAACTAATTGTATCGTTAAAATCATTAGGAAAACGGTCACACACGTTCATGTAACATCAATTGTAGTTAAAACACTTTAATTCGGTCGATTGGGGAATTGATTTGATAATGTTGACTCCGAAAGTCAAAATCGACGGATTGGGGAAGAACACATGATAATTTGCAATTAGGTCCTCAGGGTTTCAAGGTATTATTGTTTTAAGAACAACTTAGGTTTTAATTAGAATTAGAGTTTCAAAAATTACAAACTTAACCCTGAACTTTTTATAATGTGAGAAATTATTAAATCTTATAACTTTATAAATGTAAAGGTTATATAATTATATCTATATAATTTTTTTGTAAGTTGAAATGGTTTTATTTCAATTAAACTTATTTACTTTGGAAATTAAATATTATAATCTTATAAACCCTAATTTATTTAAAGAATTTATAACTTAACGTTTTTTGTAAAATGTTTATATATATATATATATATATATATGTTTAGAAGTAACTTAGCATATGAATATAGAATAACAAACATTTACATAGTTTCCTTATATAAATATTTATTATTTTTGTAATAATGATACTTTAATGTATGCATGTATGAACACATATGAAAAGTAATGGATAAATGAGGTAATTTATTGAAATGGATAGATGCATCCATATAGTAATGAAACTACAAGTGTCGGAAAAGTTCAAATAGAAGCTGGAATTTCCTGGGGATTACAGGATACGCCGCTGATACTTCCTATATATAAGCCTCTTTAGTGCACCGTGGGGAAACCGTTACGAAATTTTAAGGTGAGGAATGGTTGGGAATAAATTGGGAGGTTGTGAGTCTATGATACTCAAGATCCCAATGAAAAGAGATGTCCAGCGTACGAGGCGGGTCTCAAGAATGAATGGAAAAAGGTGCCTAGTCTACGGGACGGAAGGGCCTTAAATATGAGAATGGAAAGATGCCCAGTCTATAGGCGGAAGGACTCGGTAGAGGTGCCCAGTCTATAAGGCGGAAGACCTAAAATGAATGATAATAAAATATACGAATGACGTGACCGGAGGTACGTCCGGAGATGGTCATGGGGACGCCGAGAGCCTAAGAAACTTGAACAACAATAAGAACCTAAAGGGTTTATAATAAAATGAACGATGCAGTGTACTTACTTAGCGTAAGCTAATTCAAAAACGTTTTCCAAACACTACAGGATAGGAGCACGTGGAATGATGTCTCCTGAGGACGTGGCTGATCGGAGTTGAAGGATCTCTATGTTACAGGATGTAATATTTTATGTAAAGACAATATTTTAATGAAACATACCTATGTCACTTTAGTGGCAAGGTTTTGAAAAACCTGGGACCGTTTTTCGCTATAAAACTCTGAGAAATTAATATAATAAAAGTAGGATGTTTCAATGTGCTTTAAATATAGTATATAATTACTATTCACCAGCAACCCACCCGCAACTTTATGAGACAACATCCACATATGGTCAATTTAAATCTAAATCTTGAAAATGTCACTAAGCAATTCACCAACCTGAAGATATTAGGAAATGATGGTTCACAAACGTTGTGTAAGGTTGTGTGATTAACAGCTTTTTAACATGAGATAGTGGTGACATGGGGAGATAACAAGAATATTAACAGTGATAGATGGTAAATTGAAAAATAAAAACATTAATGATGGATACATGAGGTATTTAACATAGCAAACTTTTCATTATGAAATGCATGATTTAATTTAAGCAAAATTGACATATCTAAATAATCAAATTTCATAATAAATAAATTGTAGGGGTCTAATTTACAACTTTGAATAAGTGAAGGGATATAAAATAACAAGTAATATGCAACTCATATTCTGATTTATTTATACATCTACATGATGAAAATGGTACCAAAGAGCTTGTAGCCCAATGGTATTAAGGTGTTGGTATAATTCTCTTCTAAATGGTGAGGGTTCAAGTTCCATTATGAGCAAAGTGGTGTAATTTAGGAGTAGATTAGTGGGTGTGTGAGTTTGTTATTAAAAAAAAATGATGAAAATGGTAATATGCTTCGTCTAATTGTTAAAGTGCTAAGGGGGCGTTTGCGTTTAGGTTTTATCATTTATAATCCAGTTATTGCAATATATTCAACTTTTAGTGTTAGTATAGTGAGGATAGGGACAAGGCGCGCATACCACAATGGGGACTGGTATTCGAACTCACTTCATGTGGGTAGGGATAGGGCGCGCTGACAACCTGAGCAAAAGCCCATTCTAATTCAACCAACCGTTGCAAACCTTAATCTCTTTTTCATATGTTATTATTTAAACAAATTACACAAATAAATTAAGCACTTTTTTATTTTTAGTTTGAGTATAACTTTACTTTATTAAAAACAAAAAAATAAATTGTCAAACTTTTATGATATTGTATATATAATATCGTCATATATGCAATATGATGACTGCATGATGATACTGCATATAACTACATATATGCAGTATCATCATAATGCATATATGTAGTATCATCATACTGCATATGTGTATTATCGAATAAATCCGACATGTTAATTTTTTTTAATATAACAATATTATACTCAAATTAAAGATAAAAAATGTTCAATTTATGGTGTAATTTAAAAAAATGATAAACATATAAAAAAGTTATTAAGGTTTAACAATTAGAGGGGTGAGGGAGTTTCTAGTTTTCTCACAAACGATGAGTTTCTCTTGATCTTCTCCCTACACACACACCCACCCACCCACACACACACACACACATATATATATATATGTAACACCCACTTTTTATAAAACAAATTTAACATTTAAAATGTACGCGGAAAATAGTCCCAATTCAAACTTTTGTAAAACAAGTCATGAACTATCAAAAGTTTACATCATAACACCAAGTTATTGTTTGTTTAGTCAATAATCACAATTTAAACCTCTACACAAGGTTTGACCCAAAACATTTCACAAAAGTTGTCATCCAAAAGAGAAATCTAATTATGAGCACTTTGACATCCCGATGTCTAAACCGGAGCTTTTCCTATATCACAAACACCACAAATATCAAGTTAATAATGGTATAAGGTTTCCCTAAGACTCTCATGGGTTAAACCCAAGAAAAACTCAAAAATGGGGTTCAACGTAGGAAAAGGGCGTAAGCGGAATCAATCCAACGTAAGCTTACGTCAACCCCTGCACAAAACTACCTTTTTTTAGATTCCTCTTGTCGAGGCACACAGGATTCATATATTATGGATCCTGTAACTCAATTCTTAGCCCGAGATATGCTTATTTAAAGTTTTGGGCTTTTCCGGTAACACGTATACATACCTTTCACAAATCAAACATCAATCCTAAATGTAAACACACAACATTCAAAGGGATTTAAATCATTTATAATGCATGTATAAAACTCCCTATATATGTCCTAGCCAATTCCAAGATAAATCGCAATATAAACACACAACATTTAAGGGATTTTAACCATAATAAAATAAATGAGAATAAGTCTCAAACATCCAGACGGATTTACTTCTCGCTCAATGAACACGTGTCGCATCCCGGTGCCTTCGTACGCTTTTGAGACTTTGTACAATAACCGATGTGTGTGTATGTGCATAGAACAAGAATGCGCTCTTGTCCAGGTGGTCTGCGCGCCTTGTCTCTACCCGCGTGACGCGACCCCCCTCCCCCATGGTTTAACCAATGTTTTCAGAACCGGACCGGACGTCTTAGAGGTTCACTGGTCGGACCGGATTCAAGAACCGGATGACGCAATAAATAATATAAATATTCATAAAAATATATAGAAAAATATTAAAAATTCAAAATACTACATATACAACCATTTAAACAATTTTGAGTCAAGGACGAGGGTTGTAAGTCTGTAGGAATTTTAGTTCTTTTGAATCTTCAATTTTAATTTTGATCAGGGTTTTGGAGGACCTGTGGCAGCGTATAAGTTAAAATTAAATAGCCAAATTGGGTTAAAATTGTAAATAGAAGTAAGTTGAAGTACTATAGGATAAAAAAGATAAAAAAAAATAGTAAAAAAAAAAATTAAACTACCTGGTTCGACCACCGGTTCGCGGTTCGACCGCTGAATCGCTTGGACCGCCCGGTTCAACCAGCAAACGGTCTCAGAGCATGTAACCGGACCGATGGAGGTCACGGTTCCCGGTCCGACCGACCGGTCCGGTCAGGGTTTAAAAACATTGGGTTTAACTGCTGACATCGGTAGCGCCTATGCTGGCGTCAGCGTGATTTAAAAAAAAAGTTTTAGTTTTCTTAATAAATTTTTAATTTTAATTTTTTGCTTTTTTTTAATTTTTAATGTTAATTTTTTTCACGGTACCTCCGCAAGCGTACGAAGAATATTAAGTAGGTTGTTTCTGGGAAGAACTCATGCGAATATCAAATTGATGTTATCAAATTCAATACATCAATTAGCGGTGTCTTTGTGAGTCAGCACTCTTCGTCTCGACCTCAATTTCTATTCGTTTCACCACATCTAAACCCATATCAATCAAAAATCCCCAAAACCCCAATTTCCCCAAATTCGTCATGCCTAGAATCCCCAAAATTGAACCCCTTCCGTCTCGCAATTTCGAATTCGTCTGATTCTAGTTGCGGATTAATCTTTGAAGATCTCAAAAGCGGTTCACACGAGGCTAATTCGTTCTAGGGTTTATTTTTCCGTTCGTTTTTAATTTAGGGAAGATGAGTGTGTCAAGATCTCAAGTGTGGCAACCCTGTAAAAAGAAGAGATTTTGATATGAAAAAAAATAAAAAAAACTTTTTTTTCCCGGGAAAATGGATGGTATATGTATATTTACTTGATGTTAAGTTATTAACTTGTGATTTTGAATAAAGGAGATGGAATAATATATTTGTGTATAATTGGACACCAAAGGGGGGTGGTTTGATATAGTTTAGAGTTAAGGTAGAAGTGCAACAATGGCGTCTTCACGGCCTAGAACACGAGTGGGGAGGTATGAACTTGGGAGGACTCTGGGTGAGGGGACATTTGCAAAGGTGAAATTTGCTAGGAATGTTGAGACAGGGGAGAATGTTGCTATCAAGATTCTTGATAAAGAGAAGGTGCTAAAGCATAAGATGATTACTCAGGTATATGGTGACATGGGGTTGACCTTTTTGGGTTTTTGATTTAAGTTGTTGAATTGATTTGACTTTGTTTAAGGATTTAAATCTGATCTAAAAGATAATCAGAATGTTTGTTTCGGGTCCTGTTATAGATACACCAGGTACGTCATCATACGGGCCGTATAGTTGGCAGAAAAAGGTAATACGACCGGTATAGAATCTGTCAGTGGTATATGTTGTGACATCAGTCACTTCTGTGTCAGTCAGAAAGCTATACAACCCGTTTAACTTTCTATCATACGGCCCGTATAAGAAAAAAATCACAACTCTTACGTCTCGTATTGCATCTGGTGTAGGGGCTGGTGTCTGTATAGTCTCTCCCATTGTTTATCATTTGTTCTTTAAAGCTTGCTATTGACTATGAAAGACATCTGATTGTTGTGTTTGTTGTTGTTTATGTAACAATTCTGTTGGAAATTGCAGATCAAACGGGAGATATCGACTATGAAACTAATCAGGCACCCAAACGTGATTCGTATGTATGAGGTCAGTTGGTCTGTCACTTGGTACTAAACTACTAACATGTTTTTCTTTTCCTGCTCTCTTTTAAATTTTGTTCAAGGTTATGTTGCTATACTTGCTTTTGTTGTTAAACTTGTATGAAATATAATTAACTCTAAATTAACCTGTTATACATGCTTATAGTGACTAATTTCATCGTGGAACCCTGAGAATCACTTGTTAATTTCATCTAGCTGATATACTGACCGAGGGTTGTCATCTACTCGTTTTGACATTCTTAGGTCCAAGCTTCACGTTGTTGCGCATGTTTAGCTTGAGGGGGCATATTAGAGCATGTATATAGTAAGACGGTTGAGTAGTCAGTTAGTTGGTTTCATCAGTAGCTATTATTTCCGTTATACCCTTAGCTCCTGTTCTATATACTCATTTTGTACCTTTTGATTAATCAATGAAAATCAACTCTATACTTGCTTATTTCTCTCTCAATATAGACCATAGCGAGAAATGAAAGTTTTATTTTCATTCTAAGGTATGTTGAGAATTGAAATTAGGTTTCGTTCTTTTTCTTCTAACATTTAGAAATTAAAATCTTGGCATTAATTACGCATGCAAGTGTGTATTACTATTTACACCGCACTTAAGCCCTATAAAGCATCAGTGATCAATGAGATTGTAATATCTTTATCAACGGATCAACCTAGAAACATTCTTTTTTTTTGCCAATTTACTATTTCAAGTTGATTGTCATAAAATAGACCCTTGGCATTATAACACATTTTTTAATGTTACACATGTAGGCACAATGAATTATAGTACATGTGTGATTAAAGCCTTTGTTATTGTAGGTAATGGCGAGCAAGACAAAAATATACATTGTTTTGGAATTTGTGACTGGTGGTGAATTATTCGATAAAATTGTAAGTTGGTGTTAGTTTAACCTTTTCATGGACTTCACAATTGGCATACTGATACAAGTTTATGCCTTCTATTCTTAAGGCGGCTAAAGGCAGACTTAAAGAAGATGAAGCAAGGAAATATTTTCAACAGCTCATAAATGCAGTTGACTACTGCCATAGTCGGGGCGTTTTCCATAGAGATCTCAAGGTAAAAGGCGAAATAGTCAAACGGGTTGAACATCTTGCAACTAAGTTGTTTATTTTTAAATAAGGTTATTTTTGTAATAATATTTCTTTTATAGTTACAATAATTAACACATTATTATTTATAAAAAAATAAAGTGTGCACATGAGTGTTTTCTAGGTCAACCCAACCGACCTGGCCTCGTAAGCCTAGTTCAACACGTACTTAAAGGGTCTGTTTCAAGTACTTTCAACCGTAGCCCGTTACTCAACCTGCCCATCTTACCGCCTATCTTTGTTTTAAAAAGCGTGCCTGAGGCGCAAGGTGGTCAGGAAAACGCCTCAGGGCCTTGATGCGGTGCCTTATGCACATCTGGATCAAAGTCGGTCAAAATTGGTGTGTAGGAGGGTGATATGTAAAAACAACCAAAGGGATGAAGAGATTATTAATGGTTTACTTGATAAAAAAGTTGATGTGTAAAATAGATGAGAGATGTAGCTTTTGGTTGTACATAGAGCAACGCCTCGTGTACGTCAAGCTCTCGCCTCCACGCCACGTGACTCGTGCACCGGCTTTTTTGACCTAAACGCCTCGGAGCGCCTCACGTTTTTAAAACCAAGCTGCCTATAAATTTGATATATCAAGCATGCCTTGATGATTAGGGTTATGTTGTTATTTTGCAGCCTGAAAACTTACTGTTGGATGCAAACGGATGTCTCAAAGTTTCTGATTTTGGATTGAGTGCACTGCCACAACAAGTTCGAGTGAGTGTCTTATTTTCCTTCTTTATTCGACATGTGAAAATTGATAATATTTTCTACGGATTCAAATTCACCTTTTTATGTTGTCATTACTTTAGATACCATAAAATAAAATAAGGAGATTTAGGGGGTGTTTGGGATTCCATTTCAAACTACTTATTAACTTATTACCTTTTTTAAAAAGGTAATAAGTTAAAAGTTTGTTTGGATAATTGATGAAAAAGTTAGTTTTAAAAGGGTGGAGAAGTTGTTTTGGAGAAGTAAGAATTTTTAACTTTTACAAGAAGTCAAAAGTAGTTTTTGATAAGTAATCCCAAACACCTGTTAGGTGTGTAGTCTCGTTTAGAGGCGGCCGGCCCTAACTAGGGTTAGCCGGCCCTAATGGGCCTATCTATACGGTTTGGGCCTAACTTGGAGAACAAGTTAGGAACCCTAGTTTTAATCTATAAATACTCTATGTTGTAATTGTAATCTGTGTGCCTAGAGCTTAATGAAATAACCTAGTTGCAGCCCGTGGACGTAGGTCCCCCACTGGGACCGAACCACGTAAAATTCTTCTGTCGTTTATTTTTCTGTACCGCGTGATTATCGTTTGTGCATGTGTGTGTGTTGATTCCGCTGCGCCACGTTGTTCCTAACAAGTGGTATCAGAGCTTTGGCTCGTTGTTTACACACGGTCTGCACGGTTTTCGATCGAGAAAAAAGGGTAGAGGCTGATCGAGGGTTGATTCAGATCTGCTGCTACAGTACCGTCGCCGTCGTGAACAGTGTTTCCGGCATGAACAGTGTTTTCCAGCAGGAACAGTGTTTTTCCGGCATGAACAGTGTTTTCGAAAAAAAAAATTCTTTCTTTTTTCTGCTGCTGTTCCAGGGCTGATTCGCAGCCTGGTTTCTTGTTTTTTGGGCCGCCGGAATTAGGGTTTTTTTTCAAATCCTAGGTTGCGCAAAAGGGGAAAGAAAACAGGGCTGTTTTGGAGGAAAACGGGGCTGTTTTGGGAGAAAACAGGGCTGTTCGGGACTGATTTGGAGTGATTTTGCAATTAGAGTTTCTGTTGTGGATCTCTTGGAGTTGCTGGTTTCACTCGGGTTTGCAGGTGAAGCGCTGGGTCGGGTGTTTCGGGTTTGTGTTGCGGGTTAACGGTTTGATTGTTTCGGGTACCGGGTTCAACTCTTTGAAGCCGCCGATTAGGGTTTGGTTATAAAGCTCTTGGATTCGTCGGGTAAAGGTTAGAGTTTTGTTTAGTTCTGTTTGACTGTTTATTATCAACTATTTGGGAACCGGGTTATGTGAAATTCAGTATTCGGGTTTAGATTTGTCTGCGAGGTTTATTGCAGGAGCAGATCGGTTTATTGACAGTGTTTGGTAGAACAACTGTCAAGTTCAGGCCCGTGACATTACTGTGTTTGTTTCACTGTTTCGATATATTTTCTGTGTGCTATTGTTATGGCTGGAGACAGGATGGTTGTTATCGAAAGGTTTGGCGGTTTGGATTTCGGTTGGTTGGTTTGTCAAGTGAACTTGGATGTGGTACTAACGATGGATAAACCGGGAGAAAATGGAACCAGCGGGTGTGCTGGTGATGACATAAGTGAAAAAAGGGAAGTCATGTGATATTTGCTCGGTTGAAAGATTTTTTCGGTTAGGGTTAGATGATCGGGTGTACGATCACAGAATCCTTGGTACCGTTTGCTTTCATGAAAGCTCTGCTGTTGTTATAACCGTTTGCCGGTTAGCTGGTCTAGAACTGTGAAGCGGTTTCTTGTTCGGTGGTGATCAGTGGTACGACATTTGGCATGGGTTGGGATAACAGGGACAGTGGGAGCTGAGCATAGTTGACTTGGTGGAGCTGCATGGAGGTATGTGACATTCTTTTAGAGTCGATGTCAAAGATAGTAAATTCTGCTTCTGAGAATGTGTCTGGGTTGATGCATTGGGACTCAGTGATGGCAGTGGAGACTCTTGGGTTCAAGATTCTGGTATGCTTCATTACTCACTTCTATGAAGCATTGGTGAATCTATTGTTTGAAGACTTTGGGAAGATACAGGATTATGTATCGCTGGAAGAAGGGAACCAACTTCCGAGTATTAAAATCTTGACTCGCTGCATCGGGTAGAGCTAAGTGGATTCATTTTGCAAGTGTGAATCTTGGAGCCACGGGGATGTCAGCTGAGTGCATTCGGAGGTTTAAACCAGGTCAGGGGTTTTGGGAACAGTGGAAGCATGGGACGTGTTCTGGGTACAGTTCTAAACACCGTTGGGTTTTGAAGACCGGAATTCCGAATGGGAAAATCTCTCCATGGTACTTGCAGGTTTTAGAGAGTGGTGTTTCCTCTGGAAGTCTCTGGAGTCGGTAGTTCGAGTGAGTAGGTGCCGGTTGAGATTGAGGATGAGTCAATGGCGGGTTTTGCCATGGCTGGGTCAGTGATGACTGCTGGGTTGGAGCTAGGGGGAGCTTCAACGGGCCCTTCTGGTAATTGAGGAGTGGGCTGCTGCAACTAGGAGGATTGGATTGAAGTCTTAGCTTGTTTATGGGAACTGAAGGTTTGGAGGACTTCTGTTATTTGAAATCTTAGCTTGTTCTTGGGAGCTGGAGGCTTGGAAACTTCTAATAGTGAAGTGTTAGCTTGTTCTTAGAACTGGAGGCTTGGAGGATTTCTGTTATTGAAGATTACTGGAGTTACTGGTATAGGGTCTGCTTGGATGGTGGATTGAGGATTGCTCGAGCCTCCAAGTGGGAGATTGTTAGGTGTGTAGTCTCGTTTAGAGGCGGCCGGCCCTAACTAGGGTTAGCCGGCCCTAATGGGCCTATCTATACGGTTTGGGCCTAACTTGGAGAACAAGTTAGGAACCCTAGTTTTAATCTATAAATACTCTATGTTGTAATTGTAATCTGTGTGCCTAGAGCTTAATGAAATAACCTAGTTGCAGCCCGTGGACGTAGGTCCCCCACTGGGACCGAACCACGTAAAATTCTTCTGTCGTTTATTTTTCTGTACCGCGTGATTATCGTTTGTGCATGGTGTGTGTTGATTCCGCTGCGCCACGTTGTTCCTAACAACACCCTCTTAACTCAGTTTATGGACCTTCTTCTTGTAGGAAGATGGCTTACTACACACGACATGTGGAACACCAAATTATGTTGCTCCTGAGGTAAGTTATACATTTCTTCAGTTTATAAAAATTAGTAATATTTATTAGGCCACTTTTCTTAGGGTTTGGTTATATACTCCACTAGGTAATCAACAACAAGGGCTATGATGGAGCTAAGGCAGATTTATGGTCATGTGGTGTAATTCTTTTTGTTCTTATGGCTGGGTATCTGCCTTTTGAAGAGTCAAATCTTATGGCTCTGTACAAAAAGGTATTTTGTGTGTCATGTACATCTATTTCAGTTCAATCATTGCAAGATTACTTTTAGGCAAGGTTTTTACTACAAGTGGGATTTTACTAGGTATGTTTGTTTGTTTATTACTTTTAGGCAAGATCAGAGATAGAAATATATATATATATATATATATATATATATATATACAAACACATACATACTAGGTTAGAAACCCGTGTATTACACAATTCAAGGGAAATATTAAATAGTTAGTAATAAGCGGGAACAATAAAGGAAATTGTTGAGAAAGGAAATATTAATAAAGGAGATCAAATAGTTGAGAAAAAATAAGCGGGAAAAAGAATCTTGGGCTCACAGAATTGTGACACGTGGCGCAACCAGTTACTTATTTATTAGGTATAATATGTGTGTGTGTATATATATATAATTTTGGGATAAGATCATAAAATAAAGTCACTCGTATTCTTTTAATTATAGAAACCACTCAAGTTTCATTTATTGTTCCATTGTTGTCAAATCTTTTTATAAACGTAAAATTTTTTAAAATTGACTTAAATGGAATATATATGAAGCTTGATTACTATTTAGTGATCATTTTTTTTTCTTCACAATGACCTACTTCAGGTTAAACATGAAAAATATAGTTACTGAATAGGAACCAAGTTTCATATATGTTCCGTTTAGGTCACTTAATTTTTAAAAAAAATTAACGATTATAAAAAAAAAGTTGTTACTTTTGGGTGGAATATTCCCTAGTGGTTTTTGTTAGAAAAAACTACGAGACTTTAATGGAACAATGAAGAAACTTCGTTACTTTTGGGTGGAATATTCCCTAATATTTTTATTCTTCATGACATTTCTAGTTTATAAAATAAGTTTTATGTGCCTTTGGAGTTCTTTGTAACAACATATATTTGATTGCAGATATTTAAGGCTGAGTTCTCCTGTCCTCCTTGGTTCTCCTCAAATGCAAAGAAACTAATTAAAAGGATTTTGGATCCTAATCCTGAGACCGTATGTTCACTTGTCTTTGCTTGAAAGCTTAAAAATGGTTTGAAAATTATATATTAGTATTACGGTTTACCAATTAAGTTATAATTTTGAATGATAATATGAATATTACGACTAACAGCGAATCACAACGGCTGAACTTATTGAAAATGAATGGTTTAAGAAAGGATATGTGCCTCCTAAATTTGAACAAGAGGATGTTAGTCTGGATGATGTGGATGCTATTTTCAATGAAGCCGGGGTAATTTCACTCACCTATTAATTTACAAGTATACCCTTTTGATGGTGTTTACGAGTTTTTTTTGGGCATGTAGGATTCTCAAGTCCTTGTTGTGGAGAGGCGGGATGAACGACCTGCTCAACCTGTCACTATGAATGCTTTTGAGCTTATTTCTAAATCTCAAGGCCTCAACCTCAGTTCCCTTTTTGAAAAACAAATGGTATGTTTAACCCTTTTCAATCTTTCTTATTGGTTTTAGATTATTTTGTACAAATTTACAAGATTCACGCATAGGGGTGTAAACGAGCCGAGCCGCTCGCTAAAATCTCGAATCGAGCCAAGCTTAAATGAGCTCGAGCCCGAGGCTGATTTAATAAGCGAGCTCGAGCCCGAGCTTCACAAATCAAGCTCGAGCGGGCTCGCGAGCCTAAACGAGCTTTTTCATTATATAATTTTTATTTGATATATTAAATATACATTTATATAATAATAATTATTATATATAAATTATGATAAAAATAATTATATAACATATTATTTTATATATAAAATTATAATTATAAATATATAAAAATATATAAATAAAATAATTAAATAATAAACGAGACGAGCTCGAGCTCGAGCTTGAAAAACTACTCACTAGCCAAGCTCGAGCTTCAGTAATAGAGCTCTAAACAAGCTCGGGCTCTCTTAAGTTAAACGAGCTGAGCTCAAGCCTAAACGAGTTCGGGCTCGGCTCTTTTACACCCCTAATTCTAATGTGTTAATTTTGACTTGTGACTTGTTTCTTCTTTAAAGTAATTCGTAGTTGTTACTATCAACTATGGTCTTATTTTTATTTATGGATAAAGAATTATGATCTTATTGACTTTTAAATTAAATGAAATCTAAGGGGCTTGTCAAGCGCGAAACAAGATTTACATCAAAATGTCCTGCCAATGAGATCATCTCAAAAATAGAAGAAGCCGCCACGCCTTTGGGATTTGATGTGAAGAAAAACAATTACAAGGTGATAAAACATGTTTCTTCTTTATTTTAAAGTTGTTCCTTTTTGGAAGCTTTAATGTTAAACCACCCGTTTTTGCACTTTAGTTGAAAATTCAAGGCGAAAAATCTGGACGTAAGGGCCACTTGTCTGTTGCGACTGAGGTATATTTTCTTCTAAATATGTTATATCATCATAGGAAGAATATGCTCAAAAGTATAAGTTGCAATTTAGTTCCATTTATGGATAAATGGGTATACTTGAAAGAATTAGTTAAAATGAAAACAAGTTGAATGGGTCAAACTGGTCAAAGGCACACAATGTGTATGCACAAATGCATAAAACCTTTTAAATCGTTTTATTACAAAACTAGGTTAGAAACCCGTGTTTTACATAGGTTGAATAAAGGAATTATTAAATAGTTAGTAACGAAGATTTATGAATTATAAAGGAAAGATTAAATAGTAATGAAGATTTAGGAATTAATAAAGGAAATATTAAATAGTTAGTAATGATAAAAAAGTAAGTAGGAAAAAGAATCTTGGGCTCATATAATTGTGACACGTGGCGCAACCGGTTACGTACTTATTAGGTATAGATTAGATTTATCATTGCAACAATATAGTGTTTCTTATTCATATTTGAAACATTACTCTTTCTTAGATATATGAGGTGGCACCTTCTCTGCACATGGTTGAGGTTCGCAAAGCCGGAGGGGATACATTGGAATTTCACAAGGTATATTAAATTCACTTGCAAGTTATAGATTATATTGGTTTTTAAGAGGGATGTTCAATATAAAACCAATTTTAAGTAGAGAGCTGTAAGAATCACATAATACTTTTGCTTTAAATGTGATATATAAGACGGTTATTTAACCGCCTATCTTTTTCTCCCACTCATCTGATTATCTTTCGCGCACTACGTTATGCAGTTCTCACAATTCTCTACTTAAAATTGGTTTTATATTAAACGCGCCCATGGTCTATAATTTATACATCTTCTTACATTTGTAATTAATTAAGTTCCCATCTTTTTGCCTAAAAATGAAACTTGTTCTTGATAATGCAGTTCTACAAGAATCTTTCAACTGGATTGAAGGATATTGTGTGGAGAAGTGGAGACGAGGCAAGTGGGGATTTAACCGGTTAGTTGGATACAAATTAAACTAACAAGATTCCATTTATTTGCCAAAAATCTTTCAGTTTCTAACTGAAAAAGGATTTTTTTTTAAAATTATTTTCTGTTTTATGACTGCAATTTTCTTTTTTTATTTATAGCAGGTGCTGAATTACCGCATTCATAATCGGATTTTGGATCGCTTGTCTTGCTGTACTATTGTTTCTCTTCAGAATTTCTTTGTACAAAAGATTGATCATCCCCACTGGATTTTTCTTGTTTGATTCTACATTATACCGCGATAATTTTGATTATAAACTCTGTAATGTAATATTACTCAAACTATCAACTTATTATGAGTCTTCAACACCTGTGTAGATAATTTGTTATATACGATCTTTTAGAAGTATATTTTGTTTAAGTGTAGCCATGTTATATTGTTACTTGGTTTTAAAAACTGACGCCTCAATCTTGCGTGATGCGAACCATGCAAACGCAGGTGATGTTCAATTAGGGGTGTGAGCTATTCGAGATCGGCTCGCTAAAATCTCAAATCGAGCATTGCTTAAACAACCTCAAGCGTTTATTGAGGGTCATTTAGTAAATGAGCGCGAGCTCTAGTCGGCTCGTGAGCCAAATTGAGTTTTTTTGCTTATATAATTTTTATTTAATATATTAAATATATTTTATATATAATAATTATCATATATAAAATTTGATAAAATAATTAAATAATATATTATATATAATATAAAATTATAATTATAAAGATATATAAGTAAATAATAAACGAGTCAAGCTCTCTTAAGTTAAATGGAAAAAGTCGTGCTTCGGTTAAAGGCGTGCTCACATTGATAAGCGCTTTAACGGGAATGTGTCTACGATAGCTTTAGTGACGGAGGAGATCAAATCAAACTCGTTTCTTTGGATTAAAAACAGGGCCAAGCCATCATCTCTACAATGGGAATCATGGTGTTGTTTTGATTGTCAATTTTCCATTCATGTAAAATGTCTGTATTTGGTCTGTAGTTACCAGCTACTGGCTGGATCTTTTTTACAATCTAAAGCTTTTTAAGTTTTACAGAAAACATTTTTTCTTTAATTATCTTACTTTTTTGTGTTTAAAAATTAACAAACTAATAAATAGTATCTATAATTAGTTTACATGAATTGTGACGGTCATCTCGTTATCAAACTTTTAATATATTACAAATTAAACCCGTATCTATAATTAGTTTATAATTTTATATACAGCATATGAACACTGAGCACCTCACATACATAAAGCTGCGTGTAGCGACTCCGCTTTTAGGACCTAAACGCTTCAAACCACCTCGTGCTTTTTACAAACAAGATTGTTAAAAATATCCAAATAGCAGTACTTACAATTTACAAAAAAATTACAGATTTCTTATGCTGCCCCCCAACAACTCTGCAAACTCTTCATTAGTAGTTTTAAGTAATTCTGATAAAGAAACCTCAATCCCACATTCCAAACACTCCAAATGCTAGGCTTTATTCTCTTCTCAAAACTAAATGCAAAAAACTGTGGGAAATCCTTGAACTCACTCAAACCCCTCTTCATCTCCTTCTTAAAGTACTCAAATTTGGGCTTAAAATTGTTATCAAGACTGAAAGTAAACAACCCAGGACACCTCAAAACCATCTCAACCGCCTCCTATTTCGAAACCCCTAAACCAATCAAGTAATCCAATTTGGGCATCAATGTGTTCTTCACATTTGACACCAACAACACACAATCTTGATAAGCCAAAGGCACCAAATCCCTAAACCCTAATCTTTTCAAGAATAAAAATGCAGGCTTTAGCTGATCTTCAACACTTGAAATCAGCAATCTTGGACACTTATTGATCACTTTTCTGAAATTGTGATCTGGGATTTTGAGATCATGTGATAAAAAGTTGAAAACTGGGATCAATTCATGGGTGATGTTGGATGTGAGGATCTTGGGGCACATGCCAATGATTCTTGGGAGGTCTTTTTGTTGGATGCCTTTGGATTGCAGGAAGGTGATGATGGTGTGAATGGAATTGAAGGGGGTTGAGTGGATTGATGGATTTGAAGCTAGGGCTTTTGCCGGAATCTATGCCCATAAGTTCAAGACATAAGATTATTTCTTTGAATTGGTGGGAGAGTGTTATGGAATAGAAATATAAGGGGGGCTAATTGTAATAAATGAAAGTTGTCAATAATTAAATAGCTGTAATTGTCAATTGTATTAGTTGAGGGACTTAAGTGTAAATAGTTAACTAACTTATGTTAGTTGCTAATCATGTACTTAACAAACAATATTCTGGTAATGGAAGGTTACGCAATTGTTGGTTCTTCTGTCCCAATTTCTATCTTTTGTTATCAAGTGGTATCAGAACACTGATTCTCGGAGCTCAGGTGACCAATTTCAAATTGGATTGATAGGTTCATTCAGGCGATAGCGATTTAGGGTTTAATTTCTCAAAATGGCAACGACAATTAAGGAAGTAGAGAAGGTTTTGAAGGAACACGAGAAGAATATGGCGAGAATGGAGGTACATTCACAAGCATCCATGGCTGAAATGGAAGCTAATATCGATTGGAACATGGAAAAACTACTGGAAAAGGTGATTGCAGAACAAGAGCAATTGTTCGAGAAGTTCCAATCGAGCACGACATGCACTGCTAATTGACGATTGTTGGTTGATAACGACAATAACGGTGAACGTAACGATTACAAATGTACTCGATTTGGACGGATTGATTTTCCCAAATTCAGTGGTGAAGATGTTGAAGGTTGGGTGTACAAATGCAATCATTTCTTTGCAATGGATCGCACACCTGATCAGATGAAATTAAGAGTTGTAGTAGTCAATCTTGATGGTCTTGCGCTTCAATGGCATCAAGCCTATATGCGAGCAAAGGAATGTACAGTGGATGACTTACTATGGGAGGATTATGTGAGATCTATAGTGGCAAGATTCTCAACTAGAGCTATGTAAGATGTCATGGAAGACTTAAAGATGTCAACAAACTAGAACCCTTAAAAACTATAATGATGAATTTGATAGGCTCTTAAACAAAGTGAGTATTCCCGAACCATATGTAGTGAGTTTGTATATTGGGGGTCTCAAACCTTAGATCAGGTGTATGGTAAAGCTTTTCAAGCCCTCGTCACTGCGAGAGGCTTATGGGTTATCAAAGTAGCAAAATGTTGTTCCTTCTACCTTGTTCCCTTCTACAATAGGTAAAAAGTCTTATCCTTGGGATTCATATAAGCATGAGGACTTGCATAAAATCACTGGCCTTTTGAATGCTGCAAAACTAACACTGTTACCTACTCCCCCAACAATAACTAAAACTACTAAGAGAGTAGCACCCAAAGAAGTAGAACTTAAACGTGCTAATGGGAAATGTTACTAGTGTACTGAAAAGTTTACACCATGGCATAAGTGTAAGAATAGGCAATTATTTGTCATAGAGTTGGATGATGAGGAGGATATTCTTCCTATACACCAACCTCCAATAGAGGAAATTATACAAGATGTACCTCATATCTCTATTCATGCCTTGACTAGTATACACTCTTATTCCACCATGCAAATAACTGGTTCTATAGGTACAAGAACTCTGCACATTCTGATAGATTCTTATTCAACCTATAATTTCTTAGATGAAAAGTTAGCTAAGAAATTAAACTGTCCTATGATAGTTGTTAAACCCTTAAAGGTAACTGTTGATAATGGTAATCAATTGAATTGTAGTCAATTTGTTCTGATTTCACAAATAGATGATACAAGGAGTATGGTTTACAGCTGATGTCTTGGCTATTCCATTGGAAAACTATGATATGGTTCTTGGTGTTCAGTGGCTTTCACCATTAGGAGATATTGTATGGAATTTTGCCAAAATGACCATGTAGTTTCAAGTGGATGATGTTGCTTACACTTTGAAAGGAATTGAAACAAATAAAGTTAGTTTTTGTTCCATGGAGAAGATGTCTAGTATACTGAAAAACCCTGCCCAGATAATTCATTCACATATGTTTAGCTTATAGCTCATCAACTCACAAGAAAAGGCACCTCATGGTTCAAAAGTCATTCAAGTAATAGATGATTTTGTTTGGACTGCCTTATTGAGTGATTATAAAGATGTATTTGTTGTTCCTAAGTCACTCCCACCATCTAGATCTTGTGACCATCAGATTCAGTTGAAAGAAGGTGCTAATCCTATCAGTTTGAAGCCCTATAGGTACCAAGCCTTAAAAAAGGATGTTATAGAAAAAATGACCTAGGAACTGCTTGATTCTGGGGTGGTAAGGGATAGTAGGAGTGCATTTGCATCTCTTGTGGTTTTGGTCAAAAAGAAAGACTCCACTTGGAGAATTTTGTTGACTACAGGCAATTGAATGATGCTACTATTAAGAATAGATTTCCTATTCCTTTAATTGATGAATTGGTAGAAGAATTGGGAGGAGCCACTATTTTTCAAAGTTAGATTCGCGTTATGGTTATCACCAAATCAGAATGTGTGAGCAAGATATAGAAAAGACATCCTTTAGGACACACCAAGGGTTGTTTGAGTTTCTAGTTATGTCTTTTGGGCTTACAAATGCACCAGCCACATTCCAATCTTTGATGAATGAGACCTTTAGGGGTTTATTAAGGAAATGTGTATTGGTTTTTTTATGACATTCTTGTGTACGGCAAGAATATGCATCAACATGTGATTCATCTACAAGAAGTCTTGAATATTCTAAGGCAACACCAATTGTTTGCTAAGCTGTATAAATGTGTTTGGTAGGCAATTAATAGAATATCTTGGGGCATGTTATCACTAAAGAAGGTGTTTCCACTGATCCTTCAAAAATTGAAGCAATTGTGCAATGGCCTACCCCTCTTAATTTTAAGCAATTAAATGGATTCTTGGGGTTGTGTGGGTATTATAGAAGATTCATTAGTTCATTTGGAATCATTGCCAAACCACTGACAGAACTTCTCAAGAAAGATGGGTTTAAATGGACACCAACAGCTAAGTTATCTTTTGAGCAGCTCAAAGGTGCCTTGGTCTCTACCCCTGTTTTAGCCTTACCTGACTTGGCTAACACTTTTGTAGTGGAAACTGATGCTTCCAATAGGGGGCATTAGAGCTGTATTGAAGCAGGATAAACATCCTTTGGCATTTATTAGCAAGGTACTCTCTCCTAAATAGCAAACTCTGTATGTGTATGAAAAAGAGTTATTAACCATAATCTTGGCTACTAGACGATGGCAATACTTAATTGCTGGCCATTTCATTATTAGAACAGACTAGAAAAGTTTGAAACACTTGATTGACTAGAAGATTACTACCCCATTGCAACATTCTTGGTTGGTCAAACTCATGGGAGATGATTTTGAGATTACTTATAAAAAGGGGAGTGAAAATGTAGCTGCAGCCAGGGAACAAAGTACCTTTCTTCATGCAATGACATTAATGGCTTTTCAACCATTATTTGTTGACAAAATTAAACTGTCCTGGACCACATATGTTGATGTGCAGCACCTTATTTAAGAATTACAATAGTCCAATGGACAGACTCAATTCTCCTAGGATAGCAGTCTTTTAAAAAGAGGAAACAGACTTGTAGTTGGAAGGGATGTTCAATTAAGAAATGATATTGTCAAGGCTTGTCATGATTCATCTATGAGGGCCATTCTAGAATACATGCCACTTATCAAAGGCTAAAAAGTATATTTTATTGAAAAGGCCAATTTAAAGATGTGAGACAGTTCATTAGGCATTGTCACATCTGTCAACAAGTTAAGACAGAAACAATGTCCTATCTAAGCCTATTACAACTACTTCTAGTCCCTACTTTGAAGATATTAGTATGAATTTTATCACTGGTCTACATAAGTCAAAAGGTAAAGATGTCATATTTGTTATAGTGGACAGATTAACAAAATATGCTCACTTTATGTTATCGGCTCACCCATTCTCTGCTAGCCAAGTGGCACAAGTCTTCATTGATAATGTGTATAAGTTGCATGGTTGTCCATCTACCATAGTTTCTGATAGAGATATTGTGTTCTTAAGTGCATTTTGGAAGCAATTCACAAGGATTCAAGGCATTGAAGTCAATATGTCCACTACTTACCATCCTCAATGAGGTGGCCAAACAGAGGTAGTGAATAGATGTGTTGAAGCTTACCTCAGATGTATGGTTTTTGATAGGCCAAACACATAGGCTAGTTAGCTTTCCTTAGCTGAATTATGGTACAACACCAACGTTCATATAGCTATTGAAACCACTCCCTTCAAAGCTTTGTATGGATGTGCACCTCCACTACATGTACCATATATTCCCAAAGATTCTGATGTGGGTGATTTGGATGAAGGTATGTGTACTAGAGAAGAGACTATCAAACTGTTAAAGTTCTCTTTGCATAAAGCTCAAAATCGTATGCAACAATTTGCCAATGCCCACGGATCAAAGTGATCATTTGAATTGGGTACTTGGGTCTATTTGAAGCTGCAACCATATGTGCAGACTTCTTTGAGATCATTGGCTTACTTCAAATTGTTCCCTAAGTTTTATGGTCCTTATTTGATCATTGAAAAGATTAGAGATGTTGCTTATAGATTAGATCTTCCACCTATGGCTCAAATACATCTTGTATTTCATGTTTTATTGTTAAAAAAAGCTACTGGTCCAGCTCTTCATCCTACAGTGATTCCTACTTCTCCACATTTACAAATGCTTCCTCTCAAGATATTGGATAATAGAATGGTGAGAAGAAGAAACAAGGCAGCATGTTAAATTTTGGTGCAATGGAAGAATCTACCCATTGGAGGAGCTACATGGGAATTTAGAGATGAATTTCAACTGAGATTTCCTAATTATGAACTTTGATATGTCCTTGGGTCAAGGATCTTTAGATGGAGAAGGCATTGTTATGGAATAGAAATATAAGGGGACTAATTGTAATAAATGAAAGTTGTCAATAGTTAAATAGCAGTAATTGTCAATTGTATTAGTTGAGGGACTTAAGTGTAAATAGTAACTTTTGTTAGTTGCTAATCATGTACTTAACGAACATGTAACATCCGGAATTATATCACGTGTCGGGTGCGGGTTTTAACTTTTAAGGAGTCGCGAGGTAAGACGATTGAGTCATGGGCCTAGGGTGGGCTCGGGTGGGCTTAGGGGTGTAAGGGACCTTAGCCAAGCCTCCCCCTTCCCCATCCTCATTTCCATCTTCATCTTCCCCACACATCTGAGAGAGAGAAAGAGACAGTTTTTCCTTTAGATCGTTCCGTTCTCCGTCTCCATCAATTACTCGAAGCTTTGCTGAAGAAACAAGCGAATTTGAGGTACAAATCTCGTCTAAATCTCTGATTTAGGGTTTTTGGGGTAAAGATGGGTTAATTCAAAAAGCTTCAATTTCTACATGTGTTTAAGCCTAAAAACCACGGATTGAGCTTCATGGATGAGAATCAAACAGTTTGGACGTAAAAATCCCGGATTTTGGATCGAAAACGACGGATTTGGCCAAGAACCGTTTGAATGGTCCGAAAAGTGGATGAAGGGACTGAAATGTGTTTTCGACCGAAAAGGTTTTCGGTCGAAATGTGAAACATGGAATTCTGCTCTAAAAGCTACTCGGACGAAAAGGTTTTCGAGCGCAAACAATTTTCGAGCGAAATCGTTTTCGGACAAAAGACATTTCGGGCGAAAGAGATTTCGATCGAAAAAGATTTCGGACGAAAGGGTTTTCGACCAAGTAGGATTTCAGGTAAATCGATTCTGTTGTATCGTTAAGTTAACACGTTTCGTTCGTAACCGTTCAACAGATCGCCTAGCACCTTGTTGAGCCTTACACTTAGGAAGAATTACTTAAGAAAGTCAGTTGAGTTCTAGATGTCCCTTTTTATGAGGTTTTACTATGTTTTGGGACTGATCGCATGCTTATAAAATATTTATGAAACGTTCGTGAAATGTTTACGAAATGCAATGTTTATGAAAAGGATTTATAAAAGGTTTTGCCTTAAATGATTACGAAAGATTTTGAATGAAAGATGTTTTAATAAAACGTATAATGCTTTAACTAAAAGGATTACGAATGAACGAATGCTATAATGAAAGTTGAATCTGCCAATGGTTCATTCGGGAACGAACGCGATGAATGAAACCGTGTCTGGGTTAGGATTCCAGATGAGCGTGGGTGTCCTAGACATGAAGATTTTCTATACCTATACAGGGGCCTTCGTGGCTAGCAAACGGTTATACAACTGGGCAGACGACGGGATTAGCTATCCTGTAAATGTCGTGTGGATGCACACGAGCAATGTTACTATCATGGCGGGGCGTGATTCTGTTTGAGTTAGGATTCTGGATGAGACCGGGCATCCTAAACAGACACTAGGCCTCGATTAATCTCGAGTAATGCCTTATGAATTGACGGTTACGAAAAGACGCGGATTCGACACGAATGGTTGCCTCATATTATGTTATTGCATCCCATGTACAATTTTATTTACGAATGTTATGTTTTAGCGAAACTTTTTTCATGAAATGTTTTATGTAAAGTTAGAACTCACCAGCGTAGATGACTTTTTAGTATGCCTTCAGGTTAAGTGTGGAGTGTTGTAAGGATGGATGCGGAGCTCGTGCCGAGGGATTACCCAAGCGATGATACTGGCATCCCATTCAATTTATGTTATTTGAATTTAAATGTTAAGACAATGCTTCCGCTATGTTTGAACAAATTGTAATTTGAATGATATTTCCGCTGCAGTTATTCTATTTAAAGTTTAATTCGCTATGTGTTTAAGAGTAAATCCAACAAGTGAGGCTTCCAGGGTTTGGGACGTTACAGAACAATATTCTGTTAATGGAAGGTTATGCAGTGATTGGAAATCTCTTCTTCTGTCCCCGTTTCTATCTTTTGCTATCTGAGAGTTTTGAGGGGAGTGGAGTGTAAAGAGGGTTTTTGTGGAGAAGGGTTTTGGGTTTCTTAGAAAGTTGTGGAGGGTATATTGATTGTTGTTGTTCTTAGGGAGGGTATGAGTGAAATGATGTCATTAATGCTGATGTTGTTGCCATGGTGGTGTTGGTGGTGGTGGTGGTCGGGGAGTGGGGTTGCATATGTGATGTGTGTATCTATTTATTTGGTGTAAAGAGAGAAGGTGAGGTGGATGATTATGCTAGAAAGCCATTGGTTGTTGGGTTATTTTATGGATGAGGGTACTACCAATCTTTTGTAGAAAGAAAGTCAAAGAGCCACTCAACACTCAGTGCTGACCTTATGCCCAGGTTGTACAACAATAGTCACTAAATAACATTTTCAACGAAAAGTATCTTAATTGTATTTTGATTGGGTCCTACCATACATACACCAGGTGATGTTATCATACGGGCCGTATAAATAAAGAAAAAAGGTTATACGACCCATGTAGCATCTATCAGTGATGTACACCGTCACATATACAGCCTATATAAGAGAAAAACATAACTTATAAGACGTATAAGAAAAATCACAACTCATACAGCCCGCTTAACATCTTATGTATGAAAGGTATGGGTGGGTATGCACTTTTGTGTGGTGTTGGTTTTAACGTTTGAAAAATAATGACTTTAGATAGAAATAACATAAATAATCGAAGTATACAACGATCTCTATCCTTAAATCGAACCTTGTGCATATGGTTTTGTAACGAATCACTTACGAAGATAAAATGAAACAATGTATGTAAAATCTCTTATCAACAACTCCACTTTGTGATGATAAGTTTATTCAACTGCTGAGTTATCAAGGTTTTCAAACTAAAAGATGATCGGATCTTAACATAAATGTTTAGCAGTCTGGTATATAGAAGAGTGTTTTGAGTACGTGGTTTTCTATTACATTTACAAAACACAAGTTTTATGAGCACGTCAATAGCAACAACCGGACCATCAAAGAACCCACTGTCTACTTACGATCTTGGCGCACGTGTGTAAGGATGCTTAGCACTGTTTAGGATATCCTCACCTCTTCTGTTAGTTAAAAAAGGGTTGTAACGAACCGAACGATCGTTTAACTTTAACCGAACAAACATGAACATTTAAACTGACAGATTTTCTTGTTCATGTTCATTCGTTAAGAAAATGGACTTGTTCGTGTTCATTTACATTCATTCGTTAATATTCTAAAGGGGCATAAATAAACAAACGCAAATGAACATACATAAATGAACGAAAATAAACGAAGAAAATGAATGTGTTCTTGTTCGTTCGTTAGTTGATTATCCAAGGCTTGGTTTAAAATTTAATTGGAGTGATGAGTTGATGCATTATGACCTAATTTGTATTACTAACTAACAAATAAATTTAAATGAATATGTAAAAGATCGAACGTAAATGAACAAACATTCACGGACGTATATGAACGAACGAGTCATGTGTTCATGTCCGTTCATAAACGAACTTCCGCCAAATGATTCACTAAACGTTCAGTTCGTTTACAGACCTATAAAAAATGGTTAACAAAGCAAAAAGATATTCCTTTTAATCAAGGATTTATTGCAGTTAACAGAAGTTTGTAGATTTTTTCACTAAAACTGATTGAAATGGTCATTTACCTTTCTACCATTTGCTTCTTTTTTGGTCATTGCATTATATTTATGCTAATATCATTAATTATTTTTTTTAATAACTACCCAAATAAAAAGAAAAACAATTTTATATCACTTCACACTTTCTAACTCAAATTACAAGTCTCACTAAACACCAAACAACACTCACATTTTAAAATAATATAAAACCACAAAAATGATGATTACTTAACAGGCAAATATACTGTTTTTTTTTCTTCTATATCTTCTGCATTTACTTTATATGGCTGTTTTCACTTAGATTCTTGCATCCCTTTTCATGAAATAGACAAAAGAACATCTTGGGATATAAAAGCAGCCCATGCATCCTAAACCACACACAATATCAAAACAAGCCATCACAAAATCCTTAAAGTTGCGTGTTAAAACTCATTATCAAATTGCTTATCTGATCACTCTATGAGTGAAAAGCAGTTTGGAACAAGCAACTTGGAGTTAAGTTGCTTCTTCCAAACTGCTTTTTCAAAAAGCAATAAGCAGATAAGCAGTTTTAATACGCGATCCAAACACTACAAAACCTCCACATTGCAAGAGAAGAAGTTTGAGTACCTGTAGAATTGGAAATGCTTTCTCAGCAACATATTTTTGTGAAACTGTGGCGCCGCGTTGTTGTAGTTTGTCAGGGTGCAGACATAATCGCGCTTTCTGATAAGCTTTCTTTACACTTGGGCTGTCTTTGAGGTTTGTTAAAGGTATCATGATCCAACCACTACTTGGCCATAGGATCTACATTAAGATAAGATTAATCATTTAACAAGGGAAGAATAGACGTATAACGTGTTCATACGTTTAAATTACATGATGCAGTGTCGATAAAAGCAATCGGATGTTTGATTCTTTTCCTTCTGACCACAACTTTATATCCTCATCCAGTAATTCTAGTTCCATCTGTAGTAATGCATAAAGAAAATTGTTGAAAATGAAACTCTTTTATGGAGAATATTTTCTAAAAGTTTGAATAATATATAAAAAGATTGTTGGAAATAAAGAACAAAATTGATTGAACAAACAACAATGCATCGATAAACTTGCTTGAATTGATTTCTAGAATTTGTTCATACATATACAATCGACCAATTCATACATCTGCGTTCGGGTGTATATATAACCCTAGAACCGGTGTTTCTAAACGACACAACGTTTCTTTCCTAAGACCGGTTATTTACTTTCTAATATACACACATACCCCTTAACTTTACATAAATACAATCTTGACTCTAAAACTTAACTTTCTAATATATACAATTTTGACCCAAACTATTATTTAGGTTAATATTTTCAATACTCCCCCTTAAACTAAATATAGTTTATAGAGGGTCTTTTTGCTTCACTTGCTCTTACAACAGCGTTGGTTCGTCATCATAGACGAGATTGGATTCTTGCTGCTTGCCTTTCTCCTTGTCCTTCCACTTAGTGCATTTGTTTGCGAAATGACCGAGTTCACCACATTCATAGCACATGTACTTGCTTTTATCTTTAAATCCTCGACCCATGCCTATCCCATAGCCACCTTCTTTGTTAAAGTTTCTTCCACGTCCTCTACCACGACCTTGACTGCTTGAACTTGCCATTAGGAGCTTAGATTGATTATTTGCCTCTGGTTCATCTTGATCTTTAATACGTTATTCAAAGGCTGTTATTCTTCCAACGGCTTCCTCAAATAACATCGTGTCAAGTTCTGAATATTGCTCAATAGTTGCCACGATGAGTAGAAATTTCTTTGGAACCGAGTTAAGCAGTTTCCTTACAAGTACCTTGTCCTTCAAAGTACTACCTAGGATTTTGAACTTATAGCTTTTATACTGCTTAACTTTCCTGCAAAGTCACTTGTTGATTCGTTCGTATTCATCCTTAGAACCTCTAGTTCACTCCTCAAGGTTTGTAAGCGTGCTTTCTGAACTAAATCTGCTCCAAGGTATTTGACTTTGATTGAGTCCCAAACCTCCTTTGCTGTCGAGTATTGTGCAACTTGCATTAACACATCCTGAGGCAATGTTTGGAAGATCATTGCCTTAGTTGTGTTTTCTTTCTTCTCATCCGCTGCTTCCTTTGCATTGACTACTTCCCAAAGACCATAGGCTTTCAAGATTGTTTCCATCAGCAATGCCCAAGTAGTATAATTTGTTTCATCCAATTTGGGACATTGAAGTGAAACATTTCCTTGCTCACGAACTGATGTGCTACTTGATGCATTTTCTATTTTCTTTTCATCTACCATGCTTGAATGTTTTCTTGCCCTTTTCTTCTTGCCTATCTTGCAGTTCTTGCTAACTTGTTGATTTCCCTTGCTAACTTACTTCTGATCGGATGATCAGTTTCTTGCTTGTTTGATCAAAAGATCAAAAATTCTTGTTTGCTTTTGGCCAACTTGCTAACCAATATTTCTTGCTCCTGACCTACTTGCTAATCAGGTTCCGACCTACTTGCTGATCGGGTTTCGACCTACTTGCTGATCGATTCTTGCTTAACCGGTTGTAACTTGCTTTGACTAAGAATTTTGGTCTATAGTTGCTATTTGAATCACAATGATTCTAACTTGCTATTTGAACCAAAGGATGGTTCTACTTGCTATTTGAACCTAAAAGGTTCAGAACTTGCTAAGAATCTTAAAGATTCGGTTTAACTTGCTATGAACCACAAGGGTTTGTTTTTTTTTTAACTTGCTAAATGAACCACGGGTTCGGACTTGCTATGAACCACGGTTTTTTTTTCTTACTTTCCTTAATCAAACAGGGATTCTAACTTTCTAATACAGGATTCTAACTTTCTGTTTTCAAAACAGAAAGTATGCAATGATTTAAAAGGAATACTTATCTCAATGCGGGTTACTACATGCAATTGATTTTGCCTTCTGACTACTCCTTCAATCTGTTTTGGTTTCTTGCTCCTGGCACTTTTGATCTTCTGCCACAATCTTTACTTCTGACTTCCAGATTAAAAAGCACAGGGGTTTTCTTTTGATTGAATGTACACCACTGTTTCTTCTTGATATTGAATTCTGCCTTCCCAATTCGATTGAAGCAATGACAGAAATGAAATCAAAATACCTACTGTCTTCTTTGTGTGCCAAAATTCAGAAAAATGTGTCTGCCTTCTTCTTCCTTGCGTAGCCCAAACAACCAAAAGTCAAACAATACCCAAAGTCAAAATTGGTGTTCTTGTTCTCCTCCTGTGTTCGCCAACCAAGAACAGAGAGTCTTATGCTTTCTGGTTTCGTGAATCTTGCGTAACACAAACAATAAACATGACTTGCGATTTGGTGTTCACTGTAACAAACAATCCAGAGCGATCCTTTCGATCGTCCGTTTCCTTTTGATTCCGGCGTTCTTCCGATCGTCCGTTTACTTTTGATTTCCGGTTTCCCCTTATCGATGACGCTGCCCTTCGAATTTGATTTCATTCGTCGCTGATTCCTACTTGCTTCTTGCCTTGGATCGATTAACTTGGTGCTCTGATACCAAATGTTGGAAATCAAGAACAAAATTGATTGAACAAACAACAATGCATCGATAAACTTGCTTGAATTGATTTCTGGAATTTGTTCATACATATACAATCGACCAATTCATACATCTGCGTTCGGGTGTATATATAACCCTAGAACCGGTGTTTCTAAACGACACAACGTTTCTTTCCTAAGACGGTTATTGACTTTCTAATATACACACATACCCCTTAACTTTATATAAATATAATCTAGACTCTAAAACTTAACTTTCTAATATATACAATTTTAACCCAAACTATTATTTAGGTTAATATTTTCAATAAAGATTACTCCAAAAATTACCTGTTTACATAAGCTTGCATCTTTTTCCAGTTCATGTAAAGGTTCTTCTGTTGTGCATATCTTTTCTTTATCCAACTGAGTATATAACAAACTATTTTATTTTGTGTAACAAATAAATGTCAAAACATATTATGGTTCACATTTCCAAATCATGAGATACATGTATGCATGTGTGTGTGGGGGCGCACTCAATACATAAAAAATAGAGAACTGCGAGAGGCGCATAAGCATTTGTACATAGTGTATATAGTGGGAGAGATAAAGAGAGACAGTTGTGTGGTTATATAATTGTCTTATGTATCACAGTTAAAGCAATAGGATGGTTTCTCTACTTAAAATCAGTTCTATACGCTCTATGTGTCTATATCTGTCTATCTACACACACACATACATATATAAATATATGATATGTATTGTGTGTGTGCGCATATAGAGAGAGAATAGGGACTATAAATCTATCAATTTGTGACTTCAAATATATATGTGATTAGTAGCATTATATATCTTCTAAAATATTTACCGAAGATGATTCACTTGATTCGTTTATTTGCACTTCAGGAGCGTTATCTACACCATGCATTTCTGCAGAAAGAACAGAAGATGTGAAAATTAGTTCTATAGAATCCCATGAGTATTTGAATATGCATTTTGAAGAAGATAATCACATGCAATAAAACAAACCATAGGAGATAGTGTTTGGATGTACTTCTGCATTTTTGAACTCTATTAACAAAATAATTAGATATTTAGATCTATGATTTTTTGCCAAATTTTTATTATTATAGGACTTAATAAATAAAAATGATCATAAAGAACACCTATTTTATCATTAGACAGTTATGCGGTTCTTGCAGTTCTCTAAACAGATAATCAGTTCCAGAAACAAAATCCAAATACATAATAAATTAAAAACTTTTAGTTATATCACCTTCAATTCCAGGACTCCCATGTTCTTCATCTTCTCTTTTGTTCCATTCTTTTTCTAAATTACAAGTTTGACACTTTTGTTTAGCCCAAGCAATTGCTTCATCTACACCAACCGATTCACCAACTCTTTCCCGACTTTTACTAGGATTTATTTCAATTACATATGAGCTCATAATTTCATCATCTTCTTCATGGATTGTGCTTGTTTCATCCCCTTGATCTTGATTAAATGAGGACACTATGGACGCTGGAGAGTTGACTTGCAGATCCTCAATTGACTCCTTGACACTTGTATATGAGTTTGGTCCAAAAATGGTAGTTTCAGGAGATGAAACCCTTTGTGAGAATCCAGAATAACAGCCTTTAAATTTGTGCATATAATCACTCTCAAAGGAATGACAAGGTGAATCTGCCATTGGTTGTACTTCATGCATCTTCTTTGTTGTGTTCCACTTAGATGAGACATGTATTGGCCTTCACAAAATTGAATGTTTCTATAAGTTTTAATATCCAAATGGAAGCGTGTTGTGAAAGTGATTATGTGATATTGAATAATCAGTAACAGATAATGAGTTATAACAAATTGGTATAAGAGATATTGTTTGAATGTGCTTTTAATGTTTGAAGTTGTAATAATCAATTGTTTTAGTCCGATAGTGAGTTTTAGCAAAAGGGGAGAGATCCACGCAGAACACTAAATATTGCGAGAACACGTAAAACAAAATAATTCATTCATTTTTTTCAATCTTAAAAAAATTTAAATAAAAGAAAATGATAAAAATGCAATGTTTATTCAGAACTCTTGAAATTCAAAAAAAGAATATGAACAAATTTTGCTAATGTACATAACCTATACATGTGTAAGTCGTGTATAGGTTTTATCACCGACACATATGTAGGTAAACGGTTAAAAATTTAAAAACATATGAAAAGATTACTTTGATGGCTTTTTATGTACATAAGCATACACATTTGTATATAAGAAGTATAAAAATTTAAAAATATGAACCATTGATAAATAAAAAAATTAAACGATTTAGATTTGTTCTTTTTGTTTTTGCAGTAATTTAGTGTTCTGTCTAACAAACAAAAAATGGGGATATAAGATATAGTGCTTGGACAGTTGGACACGTTTTTATTGTTTGAAGTTATAATAAACAGATAATTAGTTGTTTGAGTGTTCGATAAATTTGAATTATTTAGTAAAATAATATATAAAATGATTAAAATGGTCATTTTTACATTGTGAAATGGAAATAAATAAGGTGCTAATGAACTTCTACTAAAACCAAGGGGGCCAAGTGACAACAGTCTTAAACAACAGGGACTAAAACACAAACTTATAAATATTCTTACTACAAGAGTATAGTACCTGAGCTTCGCAGCAAAAGAAGTGAAAACGACGTCGTCGTCATCTCCGACCGCCTGCCGGAACGGACTCAAATCTTCCGAACTCAAAATCGACGACGAATTTGACTTAGATTTCGAGTTCGAATTCGTTTGCGATTTAGATCTGGACCTCGACCTCCTGGAATCTCCAAATATATCACTATAAAACTCTTCCTCACTCCGGCGACCTGTTTTACTCGCCGGAATCCTAAATTCCAACAACGTCCGATCACTCCTATTCGCCTTCCTGAACATATCTTCAAACGCGAAACTCGTCGACCTCGCAAAGTCGCCTTCAACGGAGAATTGGCGGGAAAGCACGCTGCGAGGTGGACCGCCGAACACGTCATCAAAGTCGTTAGGATCTAGGGTTTCGTAACCGTTGACGGCGTTTGGCTGATTTGTGTCCTCCGGCGGCCGTCGTGGAGGTTGATTTGTGGACGACGTTGTTCCCATTCTCATCCGCCATGATCGGTCCATTTAATTCCGGCGGCCGGAAAACAGGGAGTGGGTGTGTGTGTGTAATGATGGTGGGATTGAAATTGGGTAAAACAGGAAGGTTTTAGGTGTGGTTGAGTGGAAAGGTTGCTGCGAGGGGCCATGGGGGAATCATTGATGTTTTTCATGCTGGCCAAAAAGATTGCTTTTTGATATTTGTCACACTTTTTAAGAGGGATTATGACATTTTCTTTTTTGCTTTTATGGTTTTTTTGACAAGTTGGAGATTACGCGTGTCGACCAACGGTATTTATTTTTTCATGATTTCGGTATTAGTACTTTCAGTTTTGATAATTTATGGATATCATGTTAATGCTGGTGTCGACCGGGTATGGTATTCGAGTTACAAGTAAGCTCGATTTCAATTTTGGTAATTTGTGGTGTGATACCAATACCAATTTCATACGTAGTTGAAATTACGGGTGTTTAAAAATATCTGAATCCAAACATTCAAATGAAAAATCCCGAAATTCAAAACCCTAATTATTCAAAAATTCGGATATCCGTACTTTCGAATTTGGATTCGAATGGTAATAAAAAACATTTGGATGTTTGAAATTTTTTATTAATTTATTTATAAAATATATTTATCAGTTATACACTTATACTTCATAACTTATTACTATTAGATATTTACTATTTAGCTATTTAGGTATCGATCAATTTCTTTCATTTCCGTCTCGTTTCCCACTCTCCCTCCCGAACGGTCGAACCCTATCAATTTAAATACTCGTAACAATTATCAATTGGGGTTTTGGACATCAATTTATTTGGGTATTTAGTTGGTTGATTTGGACATCAATTGATGAAACTCTCAAAATTCTAGCAAATGGACATCGTTTCAGTATCTGAAATTTCGGATATTGAAAGCAACTATCTGAAATTCCGTATATCCGATTTCAAACACCACTAGTTGAAATCATATGTATCAAGTAGGGTAAATTACACGTGTATTCTCCCCGCTTTGTTAAAATTTCATCCTTCATCCAAATCTATTATAAATTACAGATATGATCCATATTGTTTACTCAAATTGTTACCATTTCGACTTTGTGATGAATCTCCACTAGAAGTTTTTATTTAGTTCACGTAAGATTAACCTTTACCCTTCTCTCAAAAACAAAAGTAAAAATATATATAAATAAAACCCACCCTCTTTCCGTTGTCTTCCCAAGCCGCCCACCACTATCACAACCCTTCACCATGGCAGTCGTTTTCGTCGACAACAACAATCACCATGTTCCATCACAAGGAAAACTGCCTAGATCGATTTATTAACCCAACCTCCATCTTTCTTCTTCTTTTCTTCGCCCTACTGACTTGATAATATCTGCGGCTTCATCTCTAGCGAGCAGAAAACAAAATTGCCATCAATGCGATTTGTTATCAATGTGAAAAACGGGTATCAATCAATGTTAAATTTTGAATAATGATCATTTTGTTTTAAGTATGATCTCATTATAATATGCCCCCAATGACATATTCTCTTCTTTTGATTGTTTTTTATTGTATCTATAAATATACCACCCTAAGATATTATATTCATTCATATTCTCTTATTTTGTTTGTTCTTAGTAATTATTCACTAAAAGTTTGTATAAATCATTTTTTTTGAGTCATACATAGTCAATATTCAATAACATAAAAGAGTAAAAGTGAAACTTTTACTTTTACTTTTCTAGTAGTTGGGTTTAATTTGAAGCTTAATAACTTACTTTTTAAGCCTTTTTTTAGGGGAAAAAAAGAACTTAAAGCTAAAACTTTAACATTAAAAAGTGATATTTTTTACGACCTTTAAAATCTATTAGAAGTTATATATCAAACATAACCCAAAACATAAATATATAAAAATATTGAAATAAATGGGAAGGGAGTCATGATTGTTAATATTAACTAAGATCACCTGCAATTGAATGAATAAAACTCATCGTATCATGTTAAATTTTCAATATCAATAACAATTTTGATGGATAAACTCATGCAGTCTTTTACTCACATAATTATCTACACATTTTATATGAAAATATATTTAATAATAAGATTATAATTGTGTGTGGGAGGGGGGGGGGGGCGATCCATCAATGTGTCGTGGAACGTTTGTGGTAAAGACAAACCCCTAATTAATATCCGTGAGTATGACAAACAACGACATCTTTATCTATGATAAATATCAGCTTTATTCTTAACCATACATTAAAGGTGTCATAAGAGAGGGACAAGAAGTCGTTGACGGTGGTAGCTCAAGTTGTTTTAAATGAATACTTATGATAAAAAAATGTTATTTTATTTAAACCGTCTATTTTAACATCTTTAAGATTTATACTTGTTTTTCTATTTAATTTACAAATCAAATACCATTTAGTTAACCTTTTAGTTGTTTTTGCTAAAAGACTCCAAAAAGATTATATTTGTTTTCATAGTTTTATAATATGAAATTAAAACAAAGGGTGCCCATTATCTATGTTGGACCATCATGAATACCTTATATGATACTCCATAAATATCAATAAATATATTTTAAATAAAACGTTACAAGGAATATACTAAATGTGAAAATAATGGTCAAGACTGAAGAATGTAATTAATTTGAACTCAAGTGAGTTAGCAACAAGAACACGAGTCTTATAATTGAACGGTCAAACGATTCTTTCTTTTTGTCTTTTGTTTTGTTAGTGATATTGTTGGACTCTTATTTAACAATTTCATATTTTATTTGTTTCTAAAATTAATAAAAAATTAAATAAATTGTTAAAAGACCTTTACGTTATCTGTAGTGCATGAGAGAATCATTCAACAAATCCCTTAATTTATGCATGCATGATAGACTAGCTTTGACCATGACAGGGTAGTTTCCACTCAAAACTACCAAAATATACACTTTCCTACCCGTCCACGTCATTAGCCCCGTAGGCTAAATTAGCCGCCGGTTTTAAACGAAGGCTTAGCCTACACTTTCTTCTTTAGCCGTGCTTAGCGGCTCCTCACTAGCCGGCTTGGCTGCTAAATTTTTTTAATGTTTAGATTTATTTGAATTTTTTTTTCGTAAAACTCTTTTTCTCTTACTTCAAATCAATATATTTATATTTAATAGAGATTAGTTATGCTGTTCGTTAACTCGTTCTTGTGGGATTAGCAATGTTGTTCGTTAACTACCACGTGAGATCAGTAATGTTGTTCGTTAACTTGTTCTCGATCTCGTACTAACCGGCATGGTTATCTCCCTCGTATATTGTCGGTTTCAAAAACGGATTGGTTCGTTACGTAGACCTCACGTGGTAGAACGAGAACGAGTTAATGAACAACATTATTAATCTCTATTAAATATAAATATCTTGATTCAAAGTAAGAGAAAAATAGTTTTCTAAAAATTATATTTAACAGTTATAACGTTCAAACTAGTAACTTTAGGCATGGTTATCTCACTTGTATATTATCGGTTTCAAAAACAGAGTGGCTCGTTACGTAGACCTCACGTGGTAGTACGAGAACGAGTTAACGAACAACATTACTAATCTCTATTAAATATAAATATCTTGATTTAAAGTGAGAGAAAAAGAGTTTTCTGAAAAAAAAAATTACAAATAAATTTAAACATTAAAAAAAATTTTTGCGGCCAAGCCGGCTAGTGAGGAGCCGCCAAGCCGTGGCTAAAGAAAAAATCGTAGGCTAAGCCTCCGCCTAAAACCGGTGGCTAGTTTAGCCTACGGTCCACGTGTCACAGAAGGCTAATGGCGTGGACCGGTAGGAAAGCGTAGGCTAAGCCTCTGCCAAAAATCGGCGGCTAATTTAGCCTACCGTTTACGAGTCACACTCTGATTGCTTAGAAAGTGGGTCCCGTTGTACTTTTTATGAATTTCAGTGTCAAAAGAGAAGGCTACGCTTAGCCGCCCGAGCTGATGTGTCGATTTCTGGTTGGACCACGTATGCAATGTCTATGAAACCGTAGGCTAAAAGTAAAATACTAAAATTGAAAATTTCTTGTCAAAGATGTATATTTTTGATAATTTTCCCTACTTGATAAATGATCTGACCCATTTCTCACAAAAAAAACACACCTTATCCCCATTCTCTTAGATTGTGCAAACCTTAAACCCTAATCGACGAGTGCTCTCTCGAATCCGTCGGTATGATTTGCCTTCCATCTCAACAGGTTTATAATTTTTCTTTGTGTGATTCTGTCCTTTCCTGTTTCCTAAACATCTTATTCATCATCCAGTCTCTCATTTTGCTGTAAAAAGGGTAAAATTCAAGTTGTTTTGCGCGTATTTCTGCCTCTTGATTGAGGGTTTGCGATTACCTCTTCATCCCCATTACAAAGGTATATGAAATCACACGTCCTTTTTCTTTGTTTGATTCCTTCCCTTTTTATTTTCTCAACATCTTATTCATAATCCGTCTCTTATTTTGTTGTTACAATGGTCATTGGTGGACCTACCTCCTCTTTCGAGATGGGTCGGCCGACCCCGATAATATTTTTTTTCTTTTTGTTATATATGTGGTATTTTTCCAAACGACCCCCATAAAATTTTGAGACCGACCCCATAAATTTTGACGCTGACCGCCAAGAAAAAATAATTTAAAATTTTAGATTTTATAAATAATACGATTAGCCATAAATTCATAACCTATTAAATCTTGTAAATAACTAAGCCAAACACTACAAGGAAATGACCCTGTGCCGATGTCGCTTATACCGACGACATTTGTCGTCGGCATAGGTCACCCTATACCGACATGTCGTCGGGATAGGTGAAAACCAAAATTTTGAATGGGACACCCTATAGCGACGACATGTCGTCGCTATAGGGTTGAGGCAGATTGGAGGGAAAGCTGGCGCCCAATGAATTTTTGGGGAAAACCTATAGCGACGACATGTCGTCACTATAGGTTAATTTTGATTTTCTTATTATTTTTTTTTATTTAATCAATTTTCGTCGGTCAAATTTTTTTTTTTAAATTAAAAAAATTTTGGAAAACCCTATGGCCGCTATAGGTTAATTTTGGTTTTCTTTTTGTTTTTTTTATTTAATCAATTTCCGTCGGTCAAAAAATTTTTTTAAACTAAAAAAAATTCTGGAAAACCCTATACCGACGACATGTCGTCGGGATAGGTGAAAACCAAAATTTTGAATGGGACACCCTATAGCGACGACAGGGTTAAGGCAGAATGGAGGAAAAGCTGGCGCCCAATGAATTTTTGGGGAAAACCTATAGCGACGACATGTCGTCACTATAGGTTAATTTTGATTTTCTTTTTGTTTTTTTTATTTAATCAATTTTCGTCGGTCAAAATTTTTTTTTTAAATAAAATAAAATTCTGGAAAACCCTTTGGCGACGACAGGTTAATTTTGATTTTTTTTTGTTTTTTTATTTAATCAATTTACGTCGGTCAAAAAAATTTTTTTTTTAAATTAAAAAAAAATTCTGGAAAACCCTATGGCGACGACATGTCGTCGGGATAGGTGAAAACCAAAACTTTAAATGGGACACCCGAGGCAGATTGGAGGGAAAGCTGGCGCCCAATGAATTTTTGAGGAAAACGGTCAATTTTTTTTTAAAAATTTCCGTCTGTATTTGAGTCTATTGTATACTTTTAGGAGCTCGTGTGGAATAGGAAGCTAAATCCCGAAGAAAACGAACAAGAGAATAAAGCCTGGAGAAATAAAGAAGAATTTGTTGAAATTCAGTTCCTCGCGGTACGCGAAAGAGACAGACAAATGCCTCGCGATACGCAAGCGAAAGCAATACCGGCCCCGACTAATTTGTTCCTCGTTGTAATGGCGATCTAGGTTTTCAAGTTTGAATCTTTGCGTTTTGATTGTTATGTTTGATACCATGTCTTTGTCTTTTACTTCTGTTATGATATTTTGGATGATGATTATTGGCTAAAACCATAGTACTGCCTAGGTCAATTGATGAATATGCGTAAAGTTTAGATTTTTATCCGGTTTTGGATCTATTTGATGGTTGAATGATTTTGTAAACGATCTTTGGATATTAATTATGATGTATAAGCATGTTTAATTCTGATTGTGTGATTGATTATAACTCCATGCGTTGATTGTGGTTGTCTGTCAGTTTGATTTACGTATCTAGGTCATAGATCTTAGGGTTTATGATTGTGTATGGTTTGCTAGAAATATTAACCATAGGAGTTGTGATGGATTGCTGATTAGATGAATGTGTGTCCTAGTTCAATACCCGAGTGGTGAGAAGTAGTTGTCTAGTCTTCATCATTAGGAATCCGAGTGTTAACAGTCTGAGATGACGTTAGTATTAGGTGTCTAGTGATTGTTGCTAGGTTAAATCATAGTTGTTATCTAAATATTACCCCGTGCATTCTTCGAATGTATTGTGGACAGTGAGACTGAGAGGTAATCTAACCTGTGGGTACTTTATCATTGTTGGAAATACCTGAGAGGTGACCCAACTATCTGGTGAGTTTAGTACGCTTTAGGTAGCTTAATTGGTGACACCCTGAGGGTGATTAGGGATCCACTAGGTAGTCTTTAGTTGTCATCCTTAGAAACCCAGATCCATCTTAGTTTCCAGAACCGGTAGAAGTTGTGCTTTGCACATAGGATTCCGACCTAGGTAGTATTCTTCCCAATTCTTGATTTCACCTCAGTTCTTATCTTGATAGTTGAGTCGTTCTAGTTTTCGGCATTCATTAGTTTAATCAGTAGTGTAGTCAAACCCCCTAAACCAACAATCATTATTTAGTCCAAGTCAGAGTCTAGTTTTGTTATTCGTAGTGTCTCTAGGGTTCGATACTCGGTTTACCGTTAAGTTGTGCTACACTCAATAGGTATACTTGTATGTCAGTGCGGTTTAGTTCGAATGTACTCCATTTATTACTTAGGAGTCTAGGTTAGGTTTTGTTAGTTTTTATATGGACCGTCTGGGCGACATCAGATGTAAATGGGTACTTGCTATCGATTCCGAATGAAAGAATGAAACCGAGTTGTCCTTGAGTCGTTGCAGATCGAGAGCCCCCTTGTGCCGATTGCAAACCGAGAGGAAGAAAAAAATGAATTTGGAGGTGCTTTCGAGTTGTAAGATGATAGGGATTATATATAGGGTGATTATAACACGTTTACAACTTTAAATTGACGAGATCTGCAGGATTACGGGCTTGATTTCGGTGATTTAAGCAATCTCATACTCATTTACGTGACATACCAAATTGTTGTTCTTTCTTGTTTCAGTCAAACTTTTTCAAGTCAAACTTGTTATTCTTTTTTGTTTCAGGGTCCAAGTTATATATATATATATATATATATATATATATATATATATTATATATATATATATATATATATATATATATATATATAATATGTGAAAGTATAAAATAAAATCTCAAAAACTCTGAATTATTTTATTTAATCAATTTTCGTCGGTCAATTTTTTTTTTTAAATTAAAAAAAATTCTGGCGCCCAATGAATATTTGGGTTGAGGCAGATTGGAGGGAAAGCTGGCGCCCAATTAATTTTTGGGGAAAACCTATAGCGACGACATGTCATCGCTATAGGTTAATTTTGATTTTCTTTTTGTTATTTTTATTTAACCAATTTCCGTCGGTCAAATTTTTTTTTTAAATTAAAAAAAATTCTGGAAAACCCTATGGCGACGACATGTCGTCGGGATAGGAGAAAACCAAAATTTTGAATGGGACACCCTATAGCGACGACATGTCGTCGGTATAGGGTTGAGGCAGATTGGAGGGAAAGCTGGCGCCCAATGAACTTTTGGGGAAAACCTATCGCTATATGTTAATTTTGATTTTTTTATTTAATCAATTTCTGTCGGTCAAATTTTTTTTTAATTAAAATTTTTTTTGTAAAACCCTATGGCGACGACATGTCGTCGGGATAGGGTTTTTTTCTTTATTGACTGGTCAACATCCTACGAACCCTATACCGACGACATGTCGTCGCCATAGGGTGCAGCACGAACAAATAGGGAAAACAGACGACAGACCTTCATTTCCACCAAAAATCCTCCAAAACTCCCCCAAATTGTTCTCTCCGGCGATTTCACGGTTTTTGGGCTTTTTGGAGGCAACTTTCACAAAAACTCTCGGGATTTTAGGTGAGGTAACATCCGGGTTTCATATTTTAGCTTCTTTTTTAAGATTTTGAAGTTTTGTTTGTTTATTTTGGTTAGGTTTTGGAGAAATTTCATCATTTCTTTGATTTCTAGCTTTGTGAAGGTAAATACTCGTTTTAATTACTAATTTGTGATGAAATTTGGTTTAGATCTAAGATTTTTATGATTTTGTATGTATGTGTTATGTATGTGTATGTATGTATGTTTGTATGTATGAGTATGTATATTTGTATGTATGATGGAATTATTAAATTATGATTAGTTTAGGTCATTTGGTTTAGATGTGTGCTTATTTTATATAATTTAGTTTATGTAAATTAGTGTTTGTATGTATATGTATGTATGTGTGTAATTTGTGTTTATAATGATTAGTTTGTATGTATGTGTATGTATGTGTGCAATTTGTGTTTATGATGATTAGTTTGGATGATTAGTTTGTATGTATGTGTGTAATTTGTGTTTATGATGATTAGTTAATATGAATGTATATATGTGTATGTATGTTTGTATGTATATGTTTGTAATTATGTACTTGGACATTTATTTATGTATGTATGTTTGTATGTATATGTTTGTAATTATGTAATTGGGCTTTTATTTATGTATGTAATTGTGATGTGTAGGTATATAAGATGATATTTATTGGGAGCAACTTTCACAAAAACTCTCGGGATTTAAGGTGAGCTAACATCCGGGTTTCATATTTTAGCTACTTTTTCAAGATTTTGAAGTTTTGTTTATTTATTTTGGTTAGGTTTTGGAGGAATTTCATCATTTCTTGGATTTCTAGCTTTGTGAAGGTAAATACTCGTTTTAATTACTAATTTGTGATGAAATTTGGTTTAGATCTAAGATTTTTATGATTTAGTATGTATGTGTTATGTATGTATGTTTGTATGTATGAGTATGTATATTTGTATGTATGATGGAATTATTAAATTATGATTAGTTTAGGTCATTTGGTTTAGATGTGTGCTTATTTTATATAATTTAGTTTATGTAAATTAGTGTTTGTATGTATATGTATGTATGTGTGTAATTTGTATATTTGTGTGTCGAACAAGTTTATGTTTTGAATATTTGATTTCTCGGACAAGTTTGTGTGTCGAACAATTTGGATGTTTGGTTTATGTTTCGGATATTAGTTTTTATCTGATTTGAATGGTTTATATTTAGTGATTTGCAGGTTTTTGTTTTTAGAAATTTAATATTTCTGGATAAAATATTAAAAATAAAAAAATAAAAAAACAGAAAAGACCTATACCGACGACATGTCGTCGCTATAGACCTTTTTCAAAAATTATTAAAAAAACAAAAAACCCTATACCGACGACATGTCATCGCTATAGGCCTTTTTAAAAAATTATTAAAAAAAACAAAAAACCTATACCGACGACATGTCGTCGCTATAGGCCTTTTTCAAAAATTATTAAAAAAAACAAAAAACCCTATACCGACGACATGCGTCGGAATAGGGTCAACCTTTACCAACGACATGTGTCGTCGGGTACCAACGACATGTGTCGTCGGGTACCGACGACATGTCGTCAGTATAGAATTTCTTTTTGAAAATTTTAATTAAACCCTATAGCGACGACAAGTCGTCGGTATAGGCTGACCTATCCCGACGACACCTATCCCGACGACAATATTGGCTATTGGGACGAAACAATACCGACGACATCTATACCGACGACATGTTGTCGGTATAGGCTATCCCGACGACAAGTCGTCGCTATAGGGTGAAAAAAATCGTTGGGATAGGGTGATACTGTTGTAGTGAAACCTTTAAGTCTTTAACCCAATAACCAACTAACAATTTAAAAAAAAACCCCAATAAACAATTTAAACCCATAAAAAACAAACCCAACCTAATACCCATTTTAAACTTTTAAACCTAATAAAACTATTAGAAAAAATGGGTAATCTTACACGATAATAATCAAGTTTTTCAAATTTTCCAAGTTCTCCAAACTTCAAATTTCATCTTATCACCCTAACCAACGAGGCGAAATTAGAAGGACTTACTTAACAAAAGGACCATGTCAACAAAAAAGTCATGATTTTCCCAAAAATAATGGTTGGTCATGAGGCAAGACGTTTTAATAGCGATTGGTTTGAAACTTATGCAAGTTGGTTAGAGTATAATATTAAAGCCGATCGAGTATTTTGTTTGTATTGCTACATGTTTAAGAATCTATTTAGGAATCACAAAAATGCATTTGTTACCGATAGCTTTAATGGTTGGAATAAAAAAATAGATTGGTTCGTCATGTGGGTGTATAAATAGCGGACACAACAATGCACAAAAAAAGTGTGAAGATGATGTAATGGTTTGGTTTTAAAAAATGAAAACGCGTAGAGAACAATTGTAGGGACATTGTGTTTTGATTATGCATTTCTAACGACGAACATCGTATTATTATTATTATTATTATTTATTTATAATTTTATTTGTTTTTATCGTTTTATTATGTGACCCGACCCAACCCAACCCAGACCAAAAAAAATATTGAACTATTACAATCGACCCCGAAAAACTCCGACCCCCATGAAAAAAATTCCTAGGTCCGCCACTGACAATGGTTACTTTGAAGTCGGGAAGGAAGGATTCCAGCAGCTTCATTTAGGGTTTTTTCGATTACCTCTTCATCCAGATTAAAATGGTATACTAGATCATTTTTTTGTTTGTTCCTCTATATAATTTTATTTGTAACTGTGTTTTATTGTTTTATGTTTCATGGTACATGCTTATTTTAGGTTTTTTTGGAGTTTGATAGTCTCATGATAAAAACAGAAACCTTGCACACACATAATGGAACTGTCCATCCTGATGTTTACATGGATTTGTTAATGCATTCTGATAGTATCATAATAAGAATAGAAAACTTGCCATATATTTTTACTGCCAAACTTTTGATATGTCATCACTATGCACACTCTTATTATTTGATTTTGAATCCTAATATCAAAGTTTTGGCATTACTAATATCTTTTATGTTTTAGATTGATACTGTGAGAATATAACTTTTGAGACACCTATTATAGCATATATTAATCGTTTGGGGAAATTGAGATGCTGATAATCTTCTTTTTTTTACCTCTTTGTAAGTTACCATTCGTTCGATCTACAAGAATGTCATAGATCATGTAGGGTTAGAAATGAAGCATAGAATAGACGTAAGTGTATTTGCATATGTATTTTATATAATCTAAGCATAGTTTAATTGTTTAAAATGAATTATATTTTAGTGTAGTTTTCAATGTTGTTTAATATCTATGTGACCGGCAAACTTATATAGGTGTAGAAGGAATTTTATGCAATTCTATGGCTTGCATATTTAGATAAGGTTTAGGGTATAGGTGGAAAAGGGATTAAATATAATCTGTAGGAGCATTAGGAGTTGGATGATCTAAAGCAAAGAATATCTTTAATTGAAGCAGTAATGGAAGGAAGCAAGGAGCTTCAAAATGTAATCATACATCCTCACTACAAATACTAATTGCTAAAGACTAAGCATATTTGTGGGCTAAATTTATTCAAACCGGTGGATCGTTCATTAACTACTATATGGTAACACAAATGTTTTATTTTATTTTCCTTAATCTCCCTCTCTTGATATTGTCAACTATTTTTTGTTAGTTTTTTTATTTATTTTGAGAGTACCATGGGTGAACCAATGTTGTGTTGTATTTCAGGTAAAATCACTTAAAGGACAATGGTGAAGTCTTTTAACACAAGCTGCTCCCCATCATGCTGCATATGTTATATCTCCTATTGACAAGTTTATATGTCAATATATCAGACCATATGCACAAATGGGATTAGGCCATTGATTAGTCGTAATCCTGGCAAAACGGGCGGGTTGGGTTGGGTAGGATAACAAGTCAGAATGGGTTTGGGTCAGGATGGGCTATGACCAAAATGAGTTCGGGTCAAAAAAACCTTCAGATTGGAATGGGTTGTAAACAAAAAGTGACTCGGGTTGAAATGAGTTGTCTTAAAAAAAAGTGCTAAAATATGCTACCCGTTTGAACCATTTTAATTTTACATAGTTTTTAGGCGAACCATCTTGACCCAAAACGTGTTAAGGTGTTACCCATTTCAACATGTTTTGTGTTATGGTGTTATCTAAACTTCTAATGAGACTTGCTACCAGTAGCATAAAAATCAGTAATTGTTAAAGAACTTTACATTGAAATTAACAGTCTTAAGCATTAGAATTATGTAATATGTAATATGACTTATTAGAAGTATTTAGATGACACCTTAACACATTCCAATACGGACCAGATCGGATAACAGATGGCCCTTTGAAAAAGTCAAAACCGAATAAACCGAACCGTTTAAACCGAACAAACCGTTATCCGAACCGATACCAACTTCTACTTTCATAAGGTTATCGTTTGTTCACCCTTTTCTATTTCTACAAATGGGAATAGGGTTGGTTATGAACAATTCAAGCCTCATTTACAATTGTTCCTGTTTGATTTATTTTTTTATGTTAGTGAACGAGTGGCGAGTTCCTTTGATGTTATCATTTTGATCATTTATTTTTCTTTCATATGATGTGATTCCCAGTTATGATTGAACATCAAAGTTTGTTGATTCAGTTATCTTTGCATCTCCTTGACGAAGATATTGAGTTATTTACGGATCTTTTGCTGTTTGACAGGATGAGTGCAAAAGAGTATCAACAGAAAATCAAATCTAGGGGCGTTTGGGATCAAGCACTTATGTGCCATCATAATCCACCACAAGCTAGCATTCAAAATAAGAAAAAGGGAGGTTGTCTAAGCTTCTGAGTCATGAAAACATGAACTCAGTTTTGGTCATGTATAGAGTTGACGTCTATATATCTGTAATGTGCAGAACATAATTCTCGAGTCAATTCTTGCACGTGCTTGTAACCTACATAAAACATATACAATGTCTTGGTTTTATTTATTTCTAACTCATCTTATCAGATTGTTTCAGGTTAAGCAGGAGATAAAAACCGACTTTCATTTATTTTAACTTGGGTTACTAAAGTTGATTGCTATTTATTTTCAAATTGAAATTGGTAGTTGAAATCAGAAAAAAAATGTAACCCTTTGCTGCTTCTTTTCCACGTAATCATAGGAGGTGGTGGGTAACATTAATTTACCCAACCAATTTAGAGGATCTATCTATGTGTTTTTGCTCATTTACGTAATAATAAAGTGACCATTTTTAAGTGAAAGGATCTATCTATATGTTTTTTTGCTTATTTATGAAGTAAACATTTTTAAGCGAGGCATACTCTGTGGCTATGTAAATAATTTCACACACATAGTTATGAGATATATGAATATTTAATCGCATATCTATTTTTACTTGCTTAATCTCTAAATATTTTCGTTATGTACGTGAATTGTACTGGCCGTGTTCGGATTGACGGGCACAAATAGACTTACACATAAGATGACTTAAAGGATCTTTAGATTAATGGTACCGCGTAACTATCCTATTCATTGCATTTTAATCTATTTGTTCTACTATTTGATCATGATATTGGTTTAATTTTATTGTTACAAGACTAAAGAAAATTTTTCTATCACAAGACCGTGTAGTACACGGGTCTCTAACCTAGTAATAAATAAATAAGAAGAAGAAAATATATATGTATATATAATAGTACTGATAATAATAACAATACTAAATAGATACTTAAATAACATAATGATAAATGAGTAATACTAAACACATGTGAATTTTGGACATTCTCGAAATTGTAAATAAAGAAACATATAAATAATAAATTAAAACAATAACTAAACTCTTGTCAAAATGAAACTTTGTCACAACCCGGCTAAAACGAAAACACGAGGATGCGACAAAATGGAAATCATGAACACAATGTAATAAAGACATTTCTAAAGATAATATTAAAATCATCCAAACACGTAATTTTTGTTACATAGGTTCAAGATCAAATTTAAAAAACAAATAAAATAGTTTTTAATTTAAGTCTCTAAAAGTCCTCATGAGTCCTATGTGATATATCAACATGTCCTATCTTTACTTGTCAGTTCCTGAAAACATGTGAAAAGAAAGGTTTATAAATGATAAGATAAAAGATAACAACATGATCAAAACAAGAATTTTTAAACACAAGTTACACGAGTCCACAACCAAACCTAGCAAAAACGCCCTCTAAGAGATTTGGAAGCCACCAAATCATGTATGTCGGATTTCGATCATCCAACACCCTACCCGGGTGATGGATGGGTATGTCACATCTATGGATCCACTATCGTACTACCGTTGGCTTATAAAAAGTTAATGGTTGTGTATGATACCAAGGGGACTTAACGATTTATGAACGTGTAATTGTAGTTTAACCCATTCAAGTTTATGAAAAACGTTGTCATAACGATTATTAAATGAAAATATGGATACGACATGTTTTCACCCCAAAAAGACGTAAAATATGGGCTATGATATACTCACCTTAAATTCTCGAGGAAGACCTTGTGATCACCCGCCTAAATAAATCACCCTAATATAATAGTTATTGAATAATAAGATATATGAACGATTAAGGGAATCATGAATGACAAGATTGAGAAATTAGGGTTGTTAGAACGAACGAAAACTAAACAAAACTCAATGATCGAAACGACTCCCAAATTAGTTGCTCAAAACAAGTCATTTTAAAAGGTTTGTAACGTTTTAATTCATGAAAAGTAGTGAAACACATAAATGGTTTTAAGTTTTGAACATTTAAACAAAATAATAAGTTTTGTCATAAATCAGTCCACAATTTATGGGACGTTTTTTACTAACCAAACAATTTTATAAAATTCCTATATTTTCCAGCAACTTAATTCAATATGTTTAGAAAAACTTTCATTTAGAACTCATTTTCATATGGACATTTTAACCGGCCCTAAATCGTAACATAACACAGACTATATAGAATCTGAGTTCTTTACGCACCTATCTTGCATGACTGATTTGAAAGTCGAAAACTTTGAATTAGAATGTCTATCTTATGTGGATGGAAACATAGCTCAAAGAACTTCATTAAAAAAAAAAGAAACAACTGATTTGAGTTTGAAATGACCAGGTTATGGTCGTCCAAAGTTGGGGACAGAATGCTGTTAGGAATCAGAAAACTACACATGTGCAAGTTTTGAATGTTTGGAAAGGTTTTTGATAAAAACATGATACAACCTATGATTAAAAACTTGAGTACTACATATTGAGGGATGTAGTATCAAGGTTTGGCCTTAGATTGAATGGATTTGAAATATTACATTAAAACCAAGACAAGAACAAAATGACCATTGTTATGATTACAACTAGATCACTTTGCTTAATCCTTTGAATCATCCAAGATTACTACACTAAGGTGCATGAGCAAGGATGATTGCATTGGACCAGAATTACTAAGAGTTTATAAAAATGTTTTGAACATAAAGAACAAGAATTTAATGTAGTACAAATGAAAGAAATACAACAAGAATTAAAACAAGAACATAACAAGAATTTGACAAAAACAAGAATGTTATTACCTTTGAAATTCTTGGACTCTTGAGAGAGTATGAAAGTGGCGAGATTAAGAAGGTGTAATAGAGGTAGAATTTTTTTAGACAGGTGCAAGGAATAAGGCTAGCATAGGTGTTTTATTTATACGAAGTGTAGGAGGTGTTTAAACATGGTAAGTCTTGTAGAGAAAGATTAGGGTTTCTGATACGATTCCAGTGGGTCGGGTCAACCCACCTGGGTTTGGGGAGCAGCCCTAGCAGGTATTCGGATCCAGTTTTGACCCATTCAGCCTCAGTCAAGGTAGTTAGTGAGTAAGGGGATTAGTGGGTAAATGTGAGCTGATGTTTAGGGGGTAACTGTAGCAGTTACTGTTGTTATTTATGTTTATTTAAGTCTTTTGTTCTAGATTTAGGTTTTGGTCTTTGATTATCTAAAATTACTTACGTACTTGTATTGGAGAATTGCCCCTTTCGAAGCGGGCTGACTAGAGAAACCCTGTTTTATTTGTTTTCTAAATTCCAGCTTCTTTCATTGGTTCCATTGCCGGGAAACGATGGCACCTTCTACCCGGAGTAATCAACCTGAGGGCAGCGATTCTAACCATGATTATGTTATTGCCTAATTAGCAGCTATTGCTGCTCGATTAGACTCTTTGTTATCCTTGAAGGATGATGTTGCAGTGCTCAAGACTTTGATGTATGGAACACCCTCACAATGCAACAATCAAAATGGTGATTATGAATCTCACCCATGTTTTGATGATGATTTCAGGGACAACAAGGAACCGGAGGGTGAATCTCAAAGTCCAGTGACATATCTCGTCCAGGAGGACTGTACCGGCGACAGTTCCAGGTCCGGAGTCGTAAGAGTTCTGGAAAGCTGTGATCTTGAACTAGCAGATGAGAAGCATGCCAGAGATAATCAAAGAAAAAAAGACGAACATGAAGACATGAGCAAGGACAAGTTGGAGTGGATCAGATCTAATAATCAAAATGTCAATTCTACTAGTCTGTGTATTCTAATGAAGCTCATGGACCTGCCTATAAAGGTGAAGGAACAAACCACCACTTACGGAGTCATCATAGTGTGGCTACTGGGATTTGACCTTCAACCATAATCCACAATCGAACTTCAACCACAATCCATTTTGGTTTATCAATGGGTTTATGACGCGGGACAACCTACAATTGAATGGCTGATTGCTTGGCACAACAATTCTCCTCTTTTCGACTTGAGTACAAGTCGTTTCTTCGGGCGCGCAGTATAGATACGATTCCAGTGGGTCGGGTCAACCCACCTGGGTTTGGGGAGCATCCCCAACAGGTATTCGGATCCAGTTTTGACCCATTCAGCCTTAGTCAAGGCAGTTAGCGAATGAGGGGATTAGTGGGTAAATGGGAGATGATGTTTAGGGGGTAACTACATTAGTTATTGATGCTATTTATGTTTATTTAAGTCTTTTGTTCTAGCTTTAGGTTTTGGTCTTTGTTTATCTAAAATTACTTACGTACTTGTATTGGAGAATTGCCCCTCTCGAAGCGGGCTAACTAGAGAAACCCCCTTTTATTTGTTTTCCAAATTCCGTTATCTACCAGTTTCCCCCTAGGTGTGGCCGTAACCCCCTCCCAAGACCATTTTGAAAACATTAACTTATCCAAGAATGACACACTAGTCCCTCATGTTGTCTAAGTAGTGAACAAGTTAATAAAACACACGAATTTCAGAAAAAAGACGGACTTTTAAACGACACACGGTAAAATAGAAGAATGTTACTAGCATGAAATGTTTTAAGTTACTACATTAGGTAATTATGGTTATCACAAGTCTTGATTTAGATGTAGTGAGTGTGTGTTGACGGTTATCGAGTTAAAACGTTTTAGATGGTACACAGCGCAATAAGTCAATGTTTTAACGATGTAAGCATTCAAGAATGTATGTAGCCATCATGACATGTATGACATAAATATATAAGTTCAAATAGTATGATAAGAACTCAAGTTGCATTAATCCATAAATATGATAATCGTTACAAGTACAGGAAAGTCAGAAATGTTACACTCTTGCACCACCCACTTTAACCAATAGGAAAAACATTATTTTAAGACTATTGTAAGACTTCGACTATGGAGTTGATTTTGGACATCTAACCAATTATTAATTTTGTGTTTGAATTACTTTATTGTGTGCCACGTTAGCCCTAAACGAGTTGTGGTGTTACAAAGCAACTTCCACTGGCTTTTCAACAAGGTAAAATAAAATTTTCTCGTGTTGACCGTACAACATGTTCCTCACCAAGGGTGTTGCCCCTCGATCTCGCGCTGAACACCAGGTTTGTAGAACCCAAGGTCTTAGACGACAGAAATCACAATAGTCTCGAACAAGCATGTACTTCACACATCCTCACTTTGTATCGCGTTTATTTGATTTATATTTGGTTTTAAGTAAATTCAATTAAACTAAAACGATTTTGATGACACTAAATCACATGCTAATTTTAATTTACTTATATATACTATAAATATAGATGTCATGTAAGCAATAAAATTACATTTTGGATTAAATAAGTTTTTTTCAAAAATATATGATGCAAACGGAAGCGTGATTCAAATGGCTTAAGAACAATCGATTTCAATCAATGGATTTAAACCGAATAATTCGGTTATCAAAGCTTAAGCTTTACAATATTTCGATAAACAATAAAAACTAACTAAAACCTATAACATTGAATCCTAATTTATAACATAATATAATTGGATAAACTAGGAAATCAAATCTATACAATTAAATTCAAATAAACAAAATAAATAAAAGATAATTATAATCTTGGGATTATCTAATGTAAAATATCCTAAAAAGTTAAACATTTTTTTTTATTTTCAAAAATGCTTATAAATGAAAATCCTACCAAATGTGTGTGAGAGAGACATGAGAAACAAAGGGAAAAGCCCCCACCCTTTGAAACACTCAGAATAGGGGAAGGCGAAGAGACAAAGTGGGTGTCTCCTTGATTACTCCCGGGTTTCTTATAACTCCGTTGAACACCCGCGGCCCCAAATAACCACCATCCTTTCTGGCACACCTTTCCCAAGCCCAAATCTTCGACAAACCCTTGTTGAACCAAAAAGCCTACGAAGTAGCCGTCGCACCTAACTCCTGGATGGCCCAATTACCCACCCCATGGCCCATGATGCCATTCAATGGATCCCCGCTCTCCCTTGACTCCCTGCTATTATCATGTGACAATACACTCATACCGTCATATGATGGTTCACCCTCTTGAACAATGACCATATTCAATGTCTTGGCAACCCATGCACAACCGTCACTAAACTCTCCATATTCATCCTCATTAGTATTAGTTCCATATTCATCATACTTGGGCTTATCTTTCAAGTCACGCTTTGGATAACTTAGTTAATAGAACCGGAGGTGAATTGGAATGAAGTATGCTCCTCTTCCTCGTTCTCAACGTCACGAACGATGATTCCCGATTCGGTTTCCTTCACAAGCTCTTCCTTTTGTAACTCGAGATACCGGATCCTTTGCCGAAGTCTTTTAGTCTCTTGTTGTAATTTGAGATCTCAAACTCGTTGCTTGATTCGTTTGATCCAAAATCCCGTAGGTCAGCACCAACTCTTCTGCTGTCTAGGTCGGCGATTCTGCGAATAGGAGGTCGACCTTCACCACGAGCACGTGGGCCATGAATAACTCTGTTGTTGTCTCGTACGGCGAATTTACAAGCGAGGGGGTCTTCTCTTCCACGCAAAGCCATTTGACAACCAAAATCTCTTATATCACTTGATGCAAATAGATTCGTGATTTAAATGGCTTAAGAACGATCAATTTCAATCAATGGATTTAAACTAAATGATTCGGTTATCAAAGATTAAAGCTTTACAATATTTCGATAATCAATAAAAACTAACTAAAAAATATAACCTAGAATCCTAATTTATAACATAATACAATTGGATAAACAAGGAAATCAAATCTATACAATTAAAATTCAAATAAACAAAATAAATAAAAGATAATGATAATCTTGAGATCATCCAATGTCTTCTCGATCCCTCCATCCGATCCACTAACCCGAACCGTACCCAAAACACCCGGATGGATAAATACACAGATCAAATGGTCCTTTTAACGAATACCCGTGCCATCGACCGAATACCCGTATAAAAACTCACGGATGCTCTGCATCGATCAATATAAACTTTAAATATTAATTTAAATTGTGAGTTATATTTTTTGGTAATTAATTAAAAATCACTTAGTTATATCATAATATATTAATTATAAAATAGAAAAACTAAGAAAAAGAATCTTGGACTAGCCAATGAATGAGGTCGGGTTAGGAAAAAAACAAGTCTTATAGCCAGTTAAATAAGGGGTGTTTAACTAGATTAGTGCTTATTAATTAAACCTTCTAATTATCCTTTGAAATAATAAAGAATTAGAATAAAAAACTCCAAAATAGTTCAAATTTGTTTTTTCACTTATAAATATTATATAAGCGGTTTTTATAAACCTCAAAACTATATATTTAGTTGTTGCATTAGAGATGAAAATAGATAAAAGAATTGCTTATATATTAACACATATCTTCATTTTATTAACAGAAATATGAATTACAATTTACAAATATATCATTACTCTTAAAACATTTTTGTTTGTACAAAAGTATAGATTCAATATTATATAAACGTACAAAAACACATGTATTAGTTATTTTGAAAAAAAAGTCTTCTTGCGGATAGAAATATTTTATTTAGTTTTTGGTCAAACTTTAGGGTTTTGAAGGTTGATTAGGATTAGAGATATTAATTGATGATTAACAATTTAATATAATAATTTGCATGGTGTATAAAACTAAGAAGCCAAATGAGACCAGAAGAGCATTCCTTTCTGGAATTCAACGGTGAGTAGTCTGTACGGCACCACCACCATTTTGTTGGTCAATTAATTCACCATTCATTGCAAGTTATATATGTTCTTCTTCCCACTTCGTGTTAGATTGATTAGTATTAACAAAACACATACACATGGCCTGTTTCATGCCTTTTAGCAACAAGAATCTTGACATATTCATGTGTGTTTTGAGGCCAACTGTTGCCATTGTTGATGACCTTGTGGATGCTTTAAAACACTTCTCTTTGTTTAGTGAAAGACTTGGTAGCATTCATTCTTCCATCTTCAAAAGTATCCATGGCAATATGGTATATATCTCTCTCTCCTCCTCTATATATATGTGGTGTTGTGCATGTGTGTGTTCATGGAAGTCTTGTTTGTTCGATGATGTGTTCATGATGATTCATTGGCCAACATCCCGTGTGTTCGATATCAGTTTATGTCGTTGAGGTTATTTGCATGAACTCTTGAAATATAGTCTCTTATCGGCTTGTAACATGTGAACCGGTACACTAAGAGCATTTGTAGTGGTAGTGATCGACGGACGTTCACGTCGGAATTGAAAGGAAGGTGCGACCCAGACTCCACGAACCATGAAAGACTTAATTCTCCCCTCTCCTACCTCGATCTCTAATAGAAAGTGGGGCGGTCCCTAGCCAAAGACTTTGGCTTGGGAACCCGCGAGGTCCTTGGCAAGTCTTCTCCACGTCAGCACCAAGCATGCAATAGATGAAGCCAAGGACCTATATGTTGCATATGGTCTAACTATTATTGTTCAGTCCGCTTACCATTATTGTTCAGTCCGCTTACCGGAAACTCACAGTTTTATTTTTGGTTACATGGTGGGGAGACTTCTTGGGATGTCACTGGTGCCCAACCAAATAACTTATATTACGTATTGATATTTGAGGTTAAAGATTTCTTATGAACCGTCATATAATGACAAGTGATATGAGATTCACATAAGGTGCTACAAACACCCTTTGGACTCATCATTTTTAATGAGAATCATCTCACTATCCCCAACGACACATAGAGCTAAGATTCGCCTAAGATGTTATATGCTTCGTTCTTTTATTTAGGTTCTTTGTTAACCTCATGAACCACAAAATGAAAAGATGGTCAAAAAAATAAATTAAAATCACTTAATTAACCACTAATATAAAATTGGATATTGACCACCATCAAAACTGTCGCAAATACCCTTTTGCGACAGACTTATTTTCTCCCAAATTTATGACAGATTTAAAACGATCATAAAATTTAGCAACATATTTAAAACAAAATATTAACGTCGATTTGCAACGAATTTGTTTTCGGTCACTGATTTTACAACTATCTTTTTATCGCAAATTTCAATTAATAATACCAGTTTTATAGAGATGATTCATATTTATCGATAAACTTATCAAAGTAGCCATTTGATGAACAAAATTCAGTCAATGTCGATTTTACAACTATCTTTTTAGGTAAACACATTCAGACAAAAGAATTTCATTTAAATTTCAAAAAAGAAAATATACAATTGTAGCATATTTTACAATGACCATAAATAAAAGTTTAGGACGATCACTTTCAAATGTTTGTTTATATTTGAAAGATTCAGTGTTTATTCATGGTCAGCTATATGTTGCATTATCAAGAGTTAAAAGTAGAGATGAACTTAAACTATTAATCTTTGGTAAACATGGAAAGTTACCAATACCACATCAAATGTTGTATAAAATGAAGTATTTTCAAATTTGTAAATCATCATTTTAGGTTTCATTTTACTTGTAATTTAATGTATTGTGAAAAGTACATCACTTATTTTCATGTATTTTTTTTTTTTTGATATTTTGATTACTCTTATCCATATAATCTTAACATTTAATAAAATGAAAAAGTTATCAATACAATATCAAATTTGTATATCAAAAGGTGTTAAAATATTTATTAATATAATATTAATATTTCAGCATGTGTAACACACGAGGTTAAAGCTAGTAAAACATGAAAATGATATGTGTACCAATAATGAGATAACACCTCTTACCATGAAATTTAGGTGATTCCATCTTCTTTTTTCTTCCTTCTATAAGTAAGAGCATCACTAATGGGTATCCCATAAACGCCGCCACCTCAAAGTATTCAGGTTTCTCTCCCTCTCTCCACGAATGAGCTTGAACTTCTCCCCCTTACCTTTCTCCTCGTCTAAGCGCCTATCCCACACGAACATCTCTCCTCTTTCTCTCATCCACATAGACGTCCATCTCCCCCCTCTCCTCTACCCCAGCTTAAAACCGGCCAAAACCACCTGTATTGTGGATGTTTTAATGGTCATTCATAACCCGACATATGCGGTATACAATCACGTATTTTAATGGTCATACAAACCACCCCTAATTTATCCCTAAAAACGTCATTTCTTATCTCCTCGTGCTCCCACACATCCACCTCAGCATGTAATCTCCGCTAACTCCATCTTTCAGCTTGTGTCTTCTTTATAGCCCAACAATCGGTTCCATATAACATAGCTAGTCGATATAAACAAACTTGTGGTATAATATATAACACAATAATTCAAAAACTAAGTATGTTTCTCCTCTTTTTGTTATTCCTACGTATAACGTAAACATTAGTAAGTGTATAACAAACAAACATCACGCACGAAAGAGTTGAAGAAAAACCTTAAGAAGATGGGAAGGGCCAAGACCGTTGGACCGGACAACATACCCATTGAGGTGTGGAAGTGTTTGGGAGAGGAAGAAGTGTAGTGGTTAGCAAAGCTGTTCAATGTTACCTTCAAAACTTGTAAGATACCAGACCAGCAGAGGAGTAGTGTAGTAGTTCCCCTCTACAAGAATAAAGGAGACGCCCAATGTTGTGGTAACTAAAGTGAGATTAAACTACTTAGTCATACTATGAATTTGTGGGAAAGGGTAATTGAGGTTAGAATGAGCAGGGAAACGCTGGTTAGGGCGAATCAATTTAGTTTTAAGCCAGGAAGAAATGTAGAAAAAGAAAGCACATACTTACATTTAGAATGTTTTATCCTTTGTTTGCCACCAAAATTTACTCAAAAGAGCGATAAAAATTGACTACTTTCGACCATATACCTTAAACCGAACGTATATCAACCATAAAATGTAACAACCACCATGCGCCACCGTTGATTACCTTCAATTGCGTAAAACACCACAAATCACCACTAGTAAGCAAGGGTGGTGATGCAGTGGAGATTTACCTTCAATCGCTCACGAGATTATAGATGTTGTCTTATTTATGTCTTACATTTGTCTCATGTAATCTCGTCCACGCTCTCCTAATAGAACAAATGACTATCACATATTCATCAAGCACAATTATGACAAGTGACTATTATAAACATTTTTTTGGTATTTTTTTTCTTTTTTTTTTAAATTTGAAGTAAACTTTTAAATTGATGCATTTTATGGCATTCAGATAGTATGGTATGGAGCATGGATCAAGAGATCTAACGACAACAAGGAACTCCTACACGAAGCACTTGTAAGTTGAATCATGATAACATAGTTGCATTACTATGTTGTCTAAGTAACCACATCTTTATTAAAACACAATGGCAATAGAACCATAATGTCTTTTTAACATTAATACTTGCTTGTATCTTCTTATTTTTATTCTCATCTTCAAGGCACAACTCTCATACACATTTTTCTTACAAACAGTTTTCGGCATTGACGAACCTACAAAGCATGGCTATTTTGGTCGACCATAACTTCATGGTCGCGTATGGTGGCCAGGCAAGGGACGGGTCCCCAGCTGCAAAGTTTTCAACGGGTGACACTGTCTGTTTTAGCGTCACCCGTCTTTTATCCAACACCAAAATGAAGGAGCAAGAGTTTGTTTACACATGTTTTTCCATATTTCAATCTTATTTCCTTAAGATGGATGGTACCATTGCTGGTGTTTGCTTAAAGTGTGAAACTAGGCCTATAATGATCAATTTCTTTGTGTGGAAGAATCTGCAATCGTGTTATTCATTTCTACTTAGAAACGATCTTCGTGAAGCGCTTCAAAATTGGGTTTTCGATGCTACGCTTTTCGTTAAGTATGATATTTTTAAAGTTGTGTATGTAAGTGCGGACGATGTATCAAACTCTCAGTGCTACCCTCCTCATAAGTTGCTGGAAAAACAATTAGAAACTGTACATAGGTAAATATGTAACTATAGGGTCTCATGATCCTAATGAAAGATATTGGATTGGTACTTTGGCTTTAATTTATTGACTAAGTTATAGATATCTAAACCTTTTTATTGATGTGGTTCCTATGATTTTATAATTTATTTCATCCTCTTTTTTGCTACATAACCGTTTGTATATATTATTGCATCTTTTCAATGTTTTGAGATTAAAAGTGCTTCGAAAATGTTTTGTTGGAATTTTGAAGCACTTGAAAACATGTTTGTATATAAAATATGGTAGCTGATTCTGTTAAAACATGGGGAACTAACCTCACGTACATCAGTGTGAAAAGGTTAAGTTATTGTGCAAAGTGAAATTAACGTGTTAAGCATAAGAAGCCACTAGAATGTGACATATGTCATATGGCTTAGGGCAAGGGTATATGTGTCAACATAAATTCACGCTATAATCACGCTACTAACATTAATCGGGCTATAAATCATGTTATTAACATTATAATCATGCTATGATCTGGTTATTATTGTTATTTTTTAATTATATAACAATACTATATTCAATTAAAATTAATAAAATTCTTGATTTTGTATTATAGTTTTTTTTAAATAATGAAGTATTCAATGATATGTGATGGATATAAATGAGTGAAGACAATTTCTGGAGTAAGATGTCTCTGTTTCCTTGTTTCTTTTCTTTTTTTATTGAATAGTAATGGTCCCTTTTTTCTTCATAACTCATAAGCTATGACCTTATGTGTCATTAATGCTGTTAGCTCAAAATGGGTTTTTTTTGTAACCAATTTTAATGGGACTGTTTATGGATCTTAAGAATTACAATGCTTAATTTATTACAAAACCATATTATTATTTAATTACAATATGAACATATATAATTTTTTTTAACAACTTTTTACATCTAAATAACATATGATTTTGTACTTGTAAGGATTTAAATCCATATCACTTTTATGAGAAGCAAGAACCTCCTTCCAATACCACTAGATCATATAACATAGAGGTGCACAAAACGGTTCTTGGGCCAGAACCGGACCCGGGTACGAACCGGTTCTTGGTTAGACCGGTTCCACCGAATAACCGGGTCCGAAACGGAACCGGTTTGAGGGTGGATGGACCGGACCGTACCCATATGGAACTGGGTAGGTTAGGGTACGAACCGGTTCGGTTCCGGTTCCGGGTACGAACCGGTTCTAACCATTGCCAAACGGTTCTAAGCCTTTTTACACCATTTTTACACACAATAACACTATAAATACAACTCAATATCAACCATATTTTACACACACAAAATTTTGTATTGTTTTCAAGTTGTGTATCGACATTCACCCTTGTGTAATGTTTTCAGTTAATAAATTAAGTTGTTTGCAATTATTAATAAATATATATAATACTAACTTAAAAACAACTAACAAATAATATTAATAATACACATTAAAATAAATAAAACGGGTTCTAAGTGTTTGAAACCTTCGTCTCGTCATACAACTTGCGGTACTTGTCTAAGTGTTTTTGCAAGGTTGAGTTTGAATCATTTGGAAAAAACTTCCCGCACAACTTGCAACGAGCGATGTTCGGCCCAATTGACATCTCACAAATATCAAAATATTGAGTTTCTATTCGTAGGAATAACTTTTACCACCGTTACAAATGGCCCAGAAACGTTATCAACCATTTGTAGAAGAAGAGAGAGTAAAACGATAGTATTTTTTGCGTTTTCTCGTTCGGTTTTACGTTTTTAGCTTGGATACTCAACCCATACACATAACTTATATTTATACCAAGCCTTTAGGTGTTAAAATGGTTTAAAAACAGCTAGAACCGGAACGGTCATTTTCGTTTCAACGACTAGAACGGGTTCGAAACCGGTTTTTTTTGGATCAGGTTGAAACCGGGTCCGGTTCGGTCCGGGTCGAAACCCATCAAAATATCAAATGGGGTAACCGGTTCGGAACAGGCGGGTTCAAGCGGGTACGAACCGGGTCCACTTAAAAGCGGGTAGGAACCGGGTCCGTTTCCAGGTACACCCCCGGATCCGGTTTAGGAACCGGTTTTTTTTTTTTGCATCTCTTTATATAATTAATTTCATTTAATATAACTGATATGTGAGATCTCTTTCATATATGAGATTATGATTTGAGTTAACTGTATGAAAATATAATGAATATTACATAAATTATAATTATATATTCATATGTAATATACTTTAAAACTTACCAATTAATGTAATAACTAGAATAATACCCCGTGAGTTGCGGCGGGTGGCGCGTTGTAACGATTCGGTTACGATCGAACCGAAAATTAGGTAGAAATAAGTACCTAAAGAGGCCTGCCCGTGTTGCGACAAAAATTAACGTCCTCGAAAACTTTTAAAATAAAGCAAAAACCTTTTATGTAAATTCACCATGCGCGAGAAGAGCGTATAAGATTTATGGTTATAAATTAAAAAGCACGAAAAAAAATATTAAAACGCAAAAAAAACATGAAATCCGTTAAAACCGGCGAAGGGGTGGGCTGCGGGTCTCGAACTCGTGTCACCTGCCTAAGGCTAAACCGCCAAGACCACTGCGCCAAGTCCATCCTTTGATTTTCAATTGTTGCCGCTATTTTTTAAACAGAAAATAACCTGAGAAAAAATAAAATGTACCCAAGTGCCTTGCGGCGTATTAAACCACGAAAGAAATTAACCTCTTCGAAAACTTATAAAATAAAGCAAAAACGTTTAGGTAAACTAACCCTAAGCGAGAAGAGCGTATAAGACTTATAGTTATAAATTAAAACGCAAGAAAAAAACCAAAAAAATAGCATGAAAGGCTTAAATAATTTCCATTCAATCTTCATTTTCCTTCTTTTTATATGCATCCAAATGAATTTAAAAAGACTGTAAGAACTTTATAGTTTTGTAAGAAAATTGATTATTATTCATATCCATTAGTTAACAACTTTGTTTGATTCTAAATTATGTTTCTAAAATCACAATAATCACTTTGAAAGCACGAATCAAAACACTTGTGAATAATTAATTTTAGCTATAAAATGTCACATATTTTTGAACTAGTCTTGAAACGTTAAACCTTAATGTACTAGTAATGAGAAGTATATAAGGCCACTGGGAGTGGACAGCGGGTAAAGGACGGGTAAGGAGTGGGTAAGGGCGGGTACCACTCCCACTACCACGGGTTCAAGCGGTAAGGAGGAGGCGGGTAGGGAGGTGGCTTTGGAAACCCGCCGAAAGAAAGGGGAGAAGCGGGTGAGAAGACCGTTGAACGATAGTTTGGGAGGGTAGTTTGGAGGGTACCACTCCCACCATGGAGGGTAGTTTGGGAGGGTAGTTTGCAAAATGATGTGACATATCATCATTGATGGGTTTAAGAGGGTAGTTTGAAGTGGAAGGGTACCACTCCCACCACCCTAAGTGTATTATCAATTGTATTATTTTAATGATTTAGCCAGTGTAATACACGGGTTTCTAACCTAGTCATTAAATATAGACATATTAACTAATCATTTTACGTAAATGAGCATTGACCAAATAAATTTTAACTCTAAACATTGACTTTCAGAACCAATAAAAAAGCCACGTGTAATAGTGAGAGAAATGACGATGCCCACTATGTGGCACAATCAATTCGTGAAATGCGTTGGAATGGCGGCGAAAATTTCTCTTAAAATGTCTCTTTAAACGAAAATTTCTCCTAAAAAGTTCCATCGGACGAAGATTTCTCATTTTCAAAGATAATCTAACACATATTCTTTGACTTGGCCATATGTGATATTTTGATTGAGTCACATAGCGGGCAAAGCCTCTGGGTGGTGGTTCAGTGGTAGAGGCAAAGCCTCTTAAACACCTAAAGACATAAAAGGTCATGGGTTCAAGTCCCACTAACAGAAGAAATTTTCCGTTAAAAAATAAAACATAGCGGGCGCAATTTTCTCACTCATACACGTGCCTTTTTTAATTTGTTCTGAACGTTAATGTTTAGGGTTGAAATCTTTTTTTGCCAATATACATTTTGATAAAAAAAAAAAAGTGGTGGTTTAAAATGTCTATTTTGTTTATTTTTTAAACACACTCATCATCACATTCATAGGTTGGTTTGTCTCTGGATCACCGATTTTAGTCATTATTATTATTATTTCCTGGAAGCCGTCCATTCCCAAAGTTAGACCATCACAACTGTTGAGGTTAGCCACCCTCGACAAACACCACCTACGCCAACCACGCCAACCACCCCCAATTCTCATCACTAACTATTATATTGTTTTTCCGGCTGACCTATACAGACACAAGCATATAAATTTCTCCTAAAAAGTTCCATCGAGCCGTATAAGTTGTGATATTTTATTATACTAGCTACATGAGTTATATATTTTTATACATGCCATATGATAGAAAGTTGCACATATCATATAACTTTCTGACTGACACATAAACGATTGATTTGAAGGCATACACTACCGACAAATGCTATATAAGTCGTATAACTTTTTTCGTCATCTATACAGCTCGTATAATAACGTCACCAAGCCGCTTAGATAACTTCATTTATAAAAATGAGTTGTAACACTTAAATTATTTTTATTAATATTAAAGTTGAGTTATAAAAATTTGAGTAGTTTTATATTTTTATTATAGATTAATAATAATAAGTTAGGAAACCGAGACAAACAACCAATGTTTTGAAACCCGGACCGGACCGGCCGGTCGGACCGGTCGGACCGGGAACCGGTGGTCTGACCGGTCCGGTTACATGTGTTGAACCGTTTCTGCAGCGAACCGGTGGTCGGACCGGTTGAACCGGCGGTCGGACCGGAAACCGGGTGGTCGGACCGGTTGAACCGGGTGGTCGGACCGGTTGAACCGCTTGACTATTTTTTTTTTTTTAATCTTTTTTAAGTCTCTTGGCTTCGTATTTCGTAGGTAATTGTTGGTTTAAAATTATTGGAATTGACTTGTTGGTGGTTTTTGAAATGATTAATGGCTATTTAGACTGATATATTTTTATAATATTTATGACGTCGTCCGGTTCTTAAATCCGGTCCGACCGGTCGGACCGGTCCGACCAGTGGACCGGTAAGGAGACCGGTTCGACGTCCGGTCCGGTCCGGTTCTGAAAACATTGCAAACAACACTCGCACAAGAAATCCCCGAATGCACCAAATACGACGGTTATGTCATGCCTCCAATAGGGTTCAAATCTCTCCCCCCTTATCCAGCCGCCTCCGATTCTCCGGCCTCCGGCGGTCGCCGCCGCCACATCTAACCTAACCTGGTTCCTCCACCAATCGATTCTGCCGCCGGCCGTCTCATTTCAGGTGCGTGTCTACAATTACGGACTATATTCAGCCCTAATTTATAATCATCGTGACCGAGTTCTCATTTCAGTGCTTGTATTACGTGATATGTTGTTCGATTTCTTCAAATTGAGCTGCGAATTGATTTGATTCGTGTTAGGCATTAGGTTATTGTAGAAAGATGTGTAGGTTTTGTATTTAGTTTCATTTTGATCGGAAGTAGAGTTTGTCAGTTTGAGGTGTATTCTCTGTTGGATTTTACTATTTTAGTGATTAATGTTTATAGAAATCTGTTGAATGGAGTCAATTGCATAGTTTGTTGAGTGTTTAGAAGATTCTGTGTTGTAATATTGATTCTAGGAGCAATTAGTAAGTTGCATATGTGTGTTCATGATCTGCCTGAATATTGAAAATTGTTGGTAATATGTAATTGATAGAGTTAATTTGAAAGTACTTATGGCATTTTAGCCTAATCCTTGATTATTAGTTTTCAGTTGTAGATTTACTGTTTTTTGTTTACCTTGCACAAATTATTTGATATATAAAACAAATTTGCTCATATAATCTATAGTAGTCAAAGGCTCAATGCGCACTCGAGGCGCAAAGGGTGAGCATGTCGCCTAGGGCCCGAGGCACTTAAAAAGGGCGTAACAGAGACGAGCAAGGCACACGGGTATTCCAGGTCATTTTTAGCTGTTTTAGACTAGGTTATACTGTTTTTTGGCTTGTTTAGCTTTTTTAGACTAGTTTAGGCCCTTTTTTTTTTTTTTTTTTTAAGATTTTGGCTTGTTTTTTCCAGGTTTTTTGTGCCTTGCTGTTTAACTGCGTCTTTGACTACTATGGTATAATCTAAAGAACGTTGATATCCTGTCCACAAGGATGGAACTTTAGGAAGGATTATTGGCTTATATTCGATTTTGGTCTTGTGGCGCTTTTAGCAAGTATTTTAACCATCTCTTCTTGTTGTATGATGTGCGTTTTCTTCTGTGGTTTATCCCTTTAAGTGTAAATTTTGGTTCTTCCATTACTATTAGTTACTTTGTTGACATACTTTCGGCGTTGATAGTACTGACAGTATGAACTACATTAATGTAGGCTTTATCTGATGAGCGAACTATTTCATGCATTATATCAGTAAAACTTACAAATGAAACCAAATACCAATGAGATGTTGGATGCTCAGAAGGGAAGAAAGTTTCAGGGTCAAGGCCCGAATTGGATTCTCATAGCAGGTGGTGCTTTATTGAGTACACTATCAGTTCGTCTTGGTTACAGGCTCAAACAGATTCTGGACTCAAAGCAGCCAAAAAATAGTGGCAGTGGTTTAAAAGGTATCTTAAGCTGTCAAGCAACTTCATTTTGGTCCTTCCTTACTATATCAAATTTTCATGCTGTTTATAACGCAGAGAATGGGAAATTCACAGTTAGAAAGAGACCAGGAAAATGTCGTTCACATTCAAACTTGTATGGTTTTGAACAGGATGATGGTTGCTTTAATTGCGTTTCAGGTATGAACTTATGTAGGTTCATTTTAAAGGTTATGTTTGGATGTGATTTGAAAGCAGTATATGATATATAGTAATAATCATATCATAAGATGTTTGTGTTTGACAAATCTTATTGGACTGATGGATAAAATGACCAAAAGGACCATATTGTGCTAAACAGAAGAGAAACTTGTGGAAAGAGGGAGAGAGGGGGGGGGGGGGGTTAATGAGGTAATTTTATTCTACTTTTAGATATCAGGTATGATGAAGTAAACAACTGCCCTAGATGTCTACAGGGCTGGCCCAATCCGTTTTGCCGGTATCAAAAGTTATCTTTAAACAACCCGTTCCACCTACCTGTTTTGCCAACTCTAGTTCTCTCTTTAATAACTGAATTTTTATATAATATTATGGGTGAAGATGTATTATTTTTAAAATTTATAGTGGTACCATTGTTTTTGGCTTTTCTAAACAGGAACCGAATGCGACACAGAGACTAAGCCACAACACAGTGGCCGGTTACATACAGAACCTGAAATGGCACTCCCTTTAACAACCGTTTCAGCTCTTGTATACAACAAAGAAAGTGGGGTAATGTGGTCATCCTCACCAGACAGACTCGAGCTACCCCATAAGCCATTCCACCATTCCAACAGCCCTGATTCTCCGTGCGTCTCTGAATCAGGTTCAGACATTTTCAGCAAACGGGAAGTCATTCAAAAACTGAGACAGCAGTTAAAGAGACGGGATGACATGATTCTTGAAATGCAAGATCAGATCGCCGAGCTGCAGAGTTCTTTAAGTTCACAGCGTACGCGTTCAGACCATCTGCAATCGCTCCTTGAAGCTGCAAACCGGGATCTTTTTGATTCTGAGAGGGAGATTCAGAGGCTAAGAAAGGCGATTGCTGATATTTGTGTGGGCACTGAAAAATCGCACGAGAATTCAAACGGGTTTCAAGATTTGGAGTGTTTGGATAAAGGAATAGGAGGAAATGAAGTTGATAAAGTTGAGATATTGAAGAAGGAAGTTGGGGAGTTGAAAGAATTGATACAAGGGAAAGATTATTTGCTTCAGAATTACAAGGAGCAGAAATCTGAGCTTTCATTGAAGGTGAAGGAGTTGCAGCACAGATTGGATTCTCAGGTTACCAATATTTTCTAGGTTATTTTTTTTAATTTTTGTTTATTCTTTATTTTCTTCTAGAAGCTTTAAAAATGAGTTGATAATGAATACTTATGTTTTGATGTTTATATATATTTGACATCCAAGTCATTTTTTCATTATTATTTAACTTTTAATATATTTTATTATTATAATCTTTTTAGAACTAAGATAATCACCTGAAATCTGAAAAAAAAAAATTCTATTGAGTCAAAATAAACATTTGAAAAAGCAATTTTAATTTATTTTTCTAAATTATAATTCTTGGAAATTGGCCTCGACTCTATTATATTATGGACCAACTGCCATCTTTTTCTTAGTAATCCAATTTAGGTCCTATCATATTCATAGACAATCTGTTAACACCATTTTACGGAAATTTATTATATTTACTAGCAACATTATATGGTATATTACTTAAAGAGTCCCATTGTATATATGGATGGCTCGTGGGTCTCCTTCCGTAGCCTGGTGGTAACACTAGTGCACGGTGTCCCTCGCAATGAGGTTTCGACTCCCGCCCGCCGTTCAAAAAAAGTATACGAATGACTCGTGGGTCCCACAATATTAATGTACAACCCGATTATTCGGTTTTTAAGAAATCACCGCAATCAATTTATACTATAGATAGAGTTTACTGCTAAGAGTATGTGGTATACCCTCATGGGTGGGAACCGTGAGGGACTTCACGGCGTGAGTGGGGTCACGAACCCCGCCCCCTGGGGCGTGAGGGGATTCACAAAAGAAACACTTGGGTGAGGGGAGGAGGGTGGGGTGGCAGTGTGATTGGCTGAAAGATGGTGTGAGGGGGCTCACTTGGGTGAAACACCGCCCCCCTCTTGCGTGAGGGGGCTCACTTGAGACCACCGTGAGGGTATACCTCATACCCTAAGTATGTTTTTATCACCATAATTCAATTTATGTTGTAATTATCATTTACCACTAAGCATGTTTTTATTGCATAATTACTACTTTAAGCTAGCCCAAGTTTAAAAGCTAAGTTATTAATTTTGACGATAAATTTCATGCACTTTGCTTGATTTGTAATGAAAATCATAACGTTGATGTATGTTTTGTTTTGAAACTTTAATACACTCTCTCTCTCCATTATTTTTCAAATTTCAATATTCGTGTCACAATCACGTTATATGTCGAATTATTCGAAATTATGAAGTTTTAAAGTTGGATTTGAATTTGAATCGAATTCGTATTTCGAGTTTTTCGAATCCGATTCGAATATTGAGCACATCCAAATCATCCAAAATATTCAAAGTTGTAACATCTAAATTACTCCATAAATTTTCTCAACCTAAAAGGTGATTGTCTAACATACCTCACGACCGATGAAGAAGTGACGTCGTCTGGAATATCTTATGGAGAAGTGATGTCGTCTGATGGAGATGCAATGTCGTCTAGTGTTAGATTTTAGAACTTAGATGTCTCAAGTCTGATGAAGTCATGAAGATGGTTACCAATTTACTTCACCTGATTCAGATGCGCATCAGCCTATGGCATTAGAATTTAGGAAAAGCCCAATTGTATGGGCTACCAATTTACTTAAACTAGAAAAACCCAATTTTATACTAATAACTTCATAAGCCTTATATAATATAAATACTTTTATATATATATATATATATATATATAAATATATAATTTGAATTTGAATCGAATCGAAAATCAGAAATTCGTATTCAACTCGAAATTCTATTATTGAATTCGAATTCGAATTCAATTTTTCAAAAACCAAATACGAATCTGAAATTCGAATTCGATTCGAATTAAATTTTGAGTTTTTCGAGTCCGATTCAAATACTGAAATACTGAATACCCTTAGTTGTATGTCTACTTTTAACATAATACTTATAAGTATACTTATCAACACATAATTATTATAATTTATGGTTTTATAACCCATATTCCGTAAGATGATAAATTGATCCATCCATCTATATTAAAACCAAATTACTTCAAAACTCGTCATATTCTTTATCATTTTGAATGGGTTAATAAACTTAATTTTATAATTTCACTGTTTTCAATCCAAATTGACCTCCTTACCACCAAATTTACCAAAATGAATTTTATAATCTCTGTCACTAAATATTTATTTCAACACACATTTAGAAGTATGTAGAACAATACAAGACCATTGTGGTAAATTCTGGTTAACCAACTATTACAATTCCATTTTGGGTCAATTGTGACTAAAATCGCTAATTGTTTCAAAAATTCAATTCTACTATTTCAAAACTTGGATTAAGATTTCAAAGCTAGATTTCCATAAACATGTCTAGTAGGGATAGCAAACGAACCCGACGGGCAAACCCAAAAACAAAATATCCAGGACGGGTATTGCGTATAGGATTATTTTTAAAAAACTTCATGAGTATAGGACATGTATTGTATTAGGAGATACCTGCCCCGATTACCCGAAACATACATACCCAATCACGTGAATAATAGAGTAATCAGCTAATCCACTCATTTAGTTTTTATATTTTTAATTTCCTTGAGACTTGCATAACATCCATATCTAAATTGAACCATCCGAAATGAAATCATAACCAATTTTATACAAATTCATGAAGTTGATTTATTTCTTTTTTATCCGGCATGTTCAAATCAATATTTACCATTTTCTAATCAAGTTATTACTTTTAGGTTTAAAAATAGAATAAAATATAATTACATACCTTTGAATCTTTGATATGGCATATATAAATCACCTCAAAACGGCCCATTTCTTTTCAAATTCCTATCCGTACTTAAAATTTCCAGAAGAGGTTTTTAGATATGTTTATTTATGAACATCCCACTTCATTTCGGTCTTCAAATGCTTGTTATCTGTTTAATGTAGGTAGCAATGGGTCAAAATCAGTAGTTTTTGGTACTAACCAGTAAAGTTATTTTCAAATTTTTTTTACTTGTTTGAACTGTTACAGATAAAACATGGTGCAATCGATCCATTCACGCTCGTCACCTCTAATGTTTAATAGGGGCGTGAGTTTCTTACACAACGCGATCCTAACATGAAATTCACGGGTTTGGGTTTAGCCTAAACAGGTTCATGTCAGTTTCGGGTCGAACCAACGAGAACATTTTGTTGCTAGCCTGCTATGACCCTTTCTTCAAGAAATGAGTGGATTTGGGTAAAAAAATTGCATATGTGTTTATCTGAGTCACCTCAAATAATACAACAATTCAGTTTGGCTCGTCTCAAACTAAATAACGGATTTAAATGGGTCACTCTTAAAACTTGGTAACTTAAATAATCGGTTTAGTATGTATTGGGTTAAAAGTTGTTTCTAATTATTATCTCAAATATTCAATCAAAACATGAAGCAATCAACAATCTTACAATCGCTTTTGGAAATTAACTATCATTCTATCAACATTCAAATAATCAAGAAATTCAAGTAAAGTTTAGACAAAAAGTTCAAAAAAACATATCTAAAATCGAGGATTTTTCGGGACTAATTAGGACCCGGAGGACTCTCAACTTTTCTTTTGAAATATCTTTCGATATTCATTTCCCTAAAATCAAATACTATAACTTAAATCAACCCACAACTCAACAAGTTTTCTCTAAACATGAATCAAATCTGGAATCTAATAATTAAGACGTTCGAAATGATCTAACATTCAATAGATTAATTAAAGTCTATGAATTTAGACATTAAATTAAGACATGCTATCAAGTATAAACATTCATATAATCAAGATAATGAAGTAACAATTTAGACAAGAAAAGGTTCAAAAAAGTACCTAAACTCGACTGAAAAGACTAAAATCGACCGTGGCCAAGTGAGCGGCAACATGAGTGGTGGGCGTGGCCAGTGGCGGATCCAGGAATTTTGTTCAGGGGATTCACTCTATATATTTTAAGGGGTTCACACTAGTATTTTTACATACCGTTCTATATAAATTTCGAAACTCGGGGGTTCCGATGAACCCCCTCCGGGCTATGTAGGTCCGCCCCTGGGCGTGGCAGGAAATTGACTGCAATGGCGGCAAATCAACTGAAGTAGCCTGAAATCAGGGAGGGCTTGGCTTTATTGTTCACGATTTTGAATTTTGATGGCAGGTTGTTAGCAATCGACATGTGTCGGATGGGATTAGGGTAATGGGTATTGAGCATTTGGGCTTAAAGATAAATGAGCATAAAATTAAAATGTGTGTTAGGTTATGTGATTATTAGGTTTAATAATTAATAGATTATATTATTTGTTAATTTGAAAGAGATCAATATTCTTTTTATTTATGTTTAAGTAAGTATACATATAAAAAATTAAATTAAATATTTTGGGTTTCGTTAGTCATAAAAATTTTATGGTATCGGTATCAAAAATACTTAGGTGTTGCTCAGGATTTAATTATTTATAACAAATAAATAAAAGTTTATGGGGTCGGACGACCCGTAAACCATAAGCTTAGGTCCGCTCCTAAGTACGGCCTTTATATATTTTAAAGGGTCCCTAATGTCTCTTATTTGAAGCAGAAACACAAAATGAAAAGTTTAGATAGATAACGGGTCAAAATAGACCGGTTAGTGTGGGGCTGCCATCATAAGATGGTCAAAAGAAAAGGGTACCCATCACCATCAAGCCTTAGAATTTTATTTTTTAAATAAAAGTTTTCTTTTTAGTTTTATAAAAATATTCGGAGTAATCCAAACCTTAGAATTTGATTAGAATATTATCGATTTATGTTGCAAAGAGACTTTTGATTTTTATAAAAGGAAAAAAAAAAGTCTAATCGACAAATCTCACTTGTGTTAGTTGTATTTCCCTTATCTATTTTTATAAGTTTCTTTAAATTAATATAAATTAATAAAGTTTAAATAGTAATTTTGTACGTGATCTCATGTCGCGATCAAATTTACGTGTCTTAAGATCAAAATTAATTTCATACATGTAATGATGCAAAAGGTTGAGTTAACTATACATTAAAACACCATGAATTAGTGGTCTAGTAGTATGATATTTGTCCTTTACAAAAATAATCTGAGTTTAAATCTTAGTTTTCATATTTCCTTTATGATAATATTACAATTTAAAATAGTTTTCCTATTTCCTTTATGATAATATTACAATTTAAAATTTATAACTATTAAAAATATCTATGGACATTTATTTCAAAATACATACAAGTCAATGAAGCTTAAAAAAAGGTCAAAAGAGAATTGTATCAATCCCCACATGGTTATTTAGTCAATGAACAAATTGGATAACGGATAGAAAGAAATCTTTTATTGATTCATTGATCTTTTATTTTTATTGAGTTTAAATTTAAATAATCTTGATTATAGGATATTATATATATGGACATTTAATCATCTGTGTAAACTAATCGAATGAACACGAGCGGAGCTTATTCGTGTTCGTTCGTTTAACTTTAACCGAACAAATGAACGAACACGAACACTTAAACAAACATATTTTCTTATTCGAGTTCTTTCATTAAGAAAATGAATGTGTTCGTGTTCGTGTTCCTTTATGTTCGTTGATTAATAATCTATACTAACAATTCATGAACATAAACAAACGAACACAAATGGACATCAATTAAAAGTAAACGTAAATATATGTATTAAAGTTTAAAATATCATCATCCTTATATTCAAAATTTCAAACGTAAACAAAGATATCACATTGATTTTAAATTAGCTTAAAAAGGTTTTAAAATATGAAAACAAAATTGATTTTAAATTAATGTCAAGTATAGATATATTTGAATGAATATTTAGACGAACGTAAACAAATGGACATAAGTGAATGAATATAAACGAACGTAAATGAACAAACATAAATGAACGAACGAGGTATGTGTTCATGTTCGTTTCTTTAATTAGATAAACAAAAACTTGTGTTCATGTTCGTTCGTTTATTAAATGAACGAACATAAATGAACTTCCCGCTGAACGGTTTGCGAACAGTTCACTGAACATTCGGTTCGTTTACAAGCCTATGTATAAGGCCGGATTTAGATATGGAGTATGAGAGTCACGTGACACGGGCAAAAAAGTGAATGTTTTATATTTATATCCGATGGTCAAGTGACATTGTAGATTCTGATGACGTACACCTTTTATGTTGGAATAATAATACGGTAAGCTAAAAGAAAAAAGTGCATGGATTTTGAATTTGTTTTTAAGCGTTTGCATGAGGTTAATAGAGACATTGTTTAAGTGATTATTATTGTGTGTATTTCTTGATCATGAAGTATTATAACATCCCAATTCTTAAGAAAATAAAAGTCGAGGGGCTGAAAGTGTAATTAAATCAAAGTTAAGGGGCTGAAATAAAGAAAATATGAAAATTAGAACGGTAGCGGACCGCAACCGGTTTTCCTGGCGGTCCGCTACGTAGTGCTCAAGTAATAATGAGGGAATGGCACGTGGCGGGTGACGTGTCTGCTGACTCAGCCCTATGTTGAACCGCCACCAGAGTGGGTAATGGTCCGCCAGCCGCAAACGGGCCCGAACAACGAGCAGATGAACACAAAACATTTTACTTTAATCTTTCCATGACCTACCTTATTATTTCTTAGTATCTCTTGTATGTCGACCTTTTCTCTCTCAAATCTTTCACCTACCATATCTCAAAATTGGATGAACACAAAAAAAAGTTGTGTAGACGAAACAGACAACGAAGAAGATCAAAAGGACACTGGTTTAAATAAAAAGAATCTTTATCTAAACGAATTTCGTGCATAGTTTCTTGATTGGATTTATGAAATCTTCAAAAAGTGTCTGCTAGTTTGGTTGATACACACTTGTTACAGTATATGAAGCAAGCAGAGACACCCCCCCCCCCCAATTAATTCAAGATCATTTGAAGTTGACGAAGAATCAAGCATGTGAATTTATTAAGCAAGCAAGGAGATCAACATTTTTCACAGCCGCTTACAATTCAAAAGTAGTCAAGTTGGAGTATGTTTATTGTTTTTCCTTTCTCAATTTTAATTGTTGTTTTAGTTTCTATTTATTGTTCAACAATCAAAGATTCAAAATTGAAAATTTTAGTTTTGGTTCGCATGAATGGGACATACATATATTTATACATGGTCCTTAGTTTTTGTTTTTATGAATAGTTGATTGTTTATTGAATCTACATATATGTAATTTAGCATAAATATACTCGTCTATGTTTTTCATTAGCATGTTATCGCTTACTATAACACCCGGTTTAAGGGGGTGCTAAAATCTTTTACTTAAATATGTTGATGTGTGTGCGTCTAAATTATACATATATGAGATTATGAGGTAATTCAAATTCGAATTTGACTAGGATAATAACTTTGACTTTGTAATAAAATTATAAAGAACCAACTTTCGGGTTCATTAAATAATATGTTAAAACATATTATGGGGAGTAATTAAAACAAATAAAAGTGGAGGGTTTCCCTTGACAAGTGGGCATACATGAATTTTGGGAAGAAAGGGGGCAAAATGGATGTGCAAGGGCTGTTATGTAAAAATGGCAAATCAGATTGTATAGGGGAGGTGGTTCACGTAAACACCATTCCAGGTGTTTGTGTGTGTCGTGGTTTGCCAAAGGGGAGAAGATCTAAGATCAAATATTGGTGATTACATGCTTAAATCTGAAGGATTTGGTGTATTCATCTCCTTCTAATCATAAATAAGTAGCTTTATCATTCATATGTCATGAATTATACATATTTTACATGCATAATTATCCCAATATTCATCACAATTATTAACAAAATGATGAGAATTGATACTTAATCCATTCATTTATGTTATAGCAGGATAATTGACCTTGGTATGCAAAAACATGAAGAAGTCACTCAAAATTAAGGAGAAATCAGCATTTGGAAGTCAATTGAACGAAACCGGACGCAGAAAGTCAAGGTTGGAAGTCAAAAAGTCAACAGGGAGCAAAGGTGCCCAATGCACGGGCGTGCATCCCAATGCACGGCCGTGCAAATGGGGTTTTGCCTTCCTGTACTCCCTAAAGTTGCCAGATTCCTTCACGTGCAAGAAAATGGTACTTTGCACGCCCGTGCAATCCAATGCACGGCCGTGCATTGCCAAAATCTTAGTCTATAAATAGCAAGCTCATTCTAGTGTTTTAGATGTCCAAGACCGTGGGTTGTGAAGGCCCTAGTGCTCTGCTAGAGCCGGAACTCCCTCGGTTTTGGTCCGTTTTAGCTTTCTTTGTTTATTTTCCTTTTCCAAGTCTTGTAATATGAAATGATTCTTCTCGTTCGAGTAACAAGAGGCAACCTATACGCACTCCCCCTTGGTGTTAGTGGAGTCACTTGTATGGTCATTTATGACTAGTCATCTTGTGTTGCTCGGGTTAGTTGAACTTTAATTAATTAATGAAGTATTTTTAGTAAGTTATGTTCTTGAAGTCTTTCTTATGGTTTATCTTAAAAAGACCAGAGTAAGTGATCTTTAAACCAACGTTATAATATTAAATCTTGTAAGTTTCTTAGGCAAGACTTCTTGTTTGAGAAGCTTATTCGAGTTTGTACGGTCTATATACAAATCTTGGTGCTAGCAACGGCCGAGTTAGTATTGATTTATTATTATGGTTTGATTGGAGGTTTGGGTATTCAACGGGTTATTCGAGTCCTGACTGGACCTTTTGAAACGTGTCGGTATTTCTTTACTTCTCTTGTGTTAGCTTGCAGAGGACTTCTAGCGGGAGCCATGGGGCTTGATCTTGAGAATGAAAGTTTTATTTATTTGAAATGAATTTATAAGTAAAGACAACTATTTTAAGAATACAATTTGTTAGGTCCGAGCGTTCATAAAGTACCTTTGGAGGAAGTTGCGCATTCCGACTTACCGAAAGAAGTTACAGGACATAACGTACATCAGTCAAAAGGATAATCTTAGTCCGAATAATGAATCACGGGATAGCCGGCGGACTTGAGACCCCGTTTAGGGTCTCGAGATTTATTAGGAACAGTTGGCCGACGGTATCTACTGTTCCGTTACGAAATACTAGCTCCCCCATTGAAAGGGTTAGCACTAATAACTTTGACCAACCTTACTAAAATATAGTATTAATTAACAAGTGATAACAACCGGAGTAACACCTTAAATGAGATAATATTTCTAATTACATTTCTTACTATTTTTACTTTCTTTTAAACAAAACTCATTTTCCAACTTATTATCTTAGTCAGACAATAGTGAGGGTTGAATAAGGAATCCGTGTCCATGGTTCGATACTTGGTTCTTACCCAGACTATACTACGCTGCGATAGGTACACTTTCCTATTGTGTGTGTGTTTAGTTGAAGTATTTATCATTTTAATTTATAAATTTAAAACCTGATTTTGTGTAACTATAAATAGAATATATTTTACACTAAAAAACGCTATCAATCATCTTCTAAACCACCATTGTTGGCGTTCTTGATGGATTTTGGGTGAATCAAGCATTGGGGCTGATTTGGATGGTTTAAGTGGTAAATAACTTGATAAAAGTTATAATTTATCTTGATTAAAGGTTAAGGGTGGTTGATAACATCATTTAAACATCCTATTTGATGATTTGAAAATTCGGGTTCTTGAGGTGAAAATTAGGGGTTTTGATTTGGAGATGTTAAAATGATATACTAAGGGCTTGTAAGTGTTTATGGTGCCTACAGACACAATATATTTTGAAATCCTCAATCAAATTGGGGATTTGGGTGAAACTTGGATAAACATTAACGGGTCAAATGGGTTGAAATAATTGTTATTGGGAGTTGGAGGTGTGGTTAAGGTTGTATTAACCAAGTTTTGTAAGCATGTTGGCCATTAGGTCATAGGTGGTGTGTTAAATCCCAATTGGTGAAAGTATTGAGATCATTAGTTTACTAAACATAAGTGTAATTGTTTAGGTGAACGGGTTGCTAATGTTGAAGATCAACCGAGTGCGTCTAAAGTCAAAGGTAAGTGTCTTTACACTTACTTAGTAATTGATATGTGATTGGTAATACACATGTATGTTTACTTATGTGTATGATGTTGGTGTTAAATTTGTATGTCTATGATATATATATATAGTGGGAGGAGGTAAAATTGGGTGAATTAAAGTCTATGGACTTCCCAATAGATGAATGTTGTTGTTTTGTATGAATACTTATGTGTATGTTGATATGGTGATAAATTGTATGTGTTGATTATATATAATGGTGCGAATAGATGTAAACTTGAAGTATAGTACTTCATGAGTGTGATGGGGGTGTTAAACCATGTATGTGTACTGGTGTGTACTAATTAGTGATAAGTGGAAAGGTTAATTATATACAATGGTGTGAATATGCGTAAACTTGAAGTATAACACTTCATGGGTGTAATTGTGTGTTAAATTATATATGTATACTTGTGTGTGTGTGTGTGTTAATTGTTGATAAGAGGAAAGGTTGATTACATATAATGGTGTGTATGGGTGTAATCTTGAAGTTAAGAACTTCATGGGTGATAAACTTAAGGTATAAGCCTCATGGGTGATAAACTTGAAGTCTAAGAACTTCATGGGTGAATCTTGAAGTATAAGAACTTCATGGGTGATAAACTTGAAGCCTTGAGCTTCATGGCTGATAACTTGAAGACTTCAGCTTCAAGGGGTGTTAAATGAGAGTTAGTTCTCATAGAAATGTTAGGTGTAAATTTATTAGGTGTGGTTTGGATAAATGGGGGAAACCAATTATTAGGGGGGGGGTGTTATATGATTGATATTGGGGGTGTATTATAACTTAGAACTCAAAGGGGATTGAGGTTAAGGGGTTGAAAGGTTGGAAATCAGCAAAAAAAAAACTACGCATGTGCAGGGGTCAGCGTAGCCTACACTGATCTCCCGTGTCCTACGCCCCCTAATGTTGCTCAGACGGTCTATAAAAATATTAACTAAACCTAACATAGACTCCTAAGTAATAAATGGAGTACCTTCGACTAAACCGCACTGACAGGCAAGTGGACCTATCGAGTGTAGCACAGCTTAATGGTAAACCAGAATATCGAACCCTAGAGACACTACTATAACTATACTAGACTCTGACTCAGACTAAAGATTGATTTGGTTGGGAGGTTGACTACACTAACGATTAACTACTAATAATGCATAAAACTAAGAACGACTCAAGCTATCAAAGGAAACTACTAAGGAGGATATCAGAGATGGGAAGAATACCACCTAGGTCGGAATCCTACTTGCAAAGCACAACTTCTACCGGTTCTGAAACTATGATGGATCTGGGTTTCTAAGGAAACATCTCTAGACTACCTAGTGGATCCCTAATCACTCTTAAGGTGTCACCAACTAAGGAACCTAAAGATGTAATAACTCACGAGATGGCGGATTACCTTTCGGTCTCTCCAACAATGATAAAGTACCCGAAAGACATATCAACTTTCAGTCTCACTGTCCACAGTACATTCGAAGAATGCACGGGGTAATCTCAAGATAACAACTATGACTCAAAATAGCAAAAATCACTAGACACCTAAACCAACTTCCTCTCAGACAGTTGACACTCGGATTCCTAATGACGAAGACTAAACGACTATCTCTCACTTCTCGGGTATTGAGACAGGATACACACACAGTTCTAACTCATACTCAATCACAACTCCTATGGTTACTATGTCTAGCAAACCACACAAACAACCACAAACCCTAAAGTCTATAATCTAGATACGCAGATTAAATAGGAAGACATCCACAATCGACATACGGAATTGAAATCAACAATAAATCAGAACTAAGTATGCAATATTCATCATAATTAATATCAAGAGATCGTTTACAAAATCAATAAACCATGCATATAAATCCAAAACCGATAAAAATCGTAACTTTAACAAGCAATCATCTTTAACCTAGGCAGTATATAAGATCTAGCCAAAGATCATGTACAAAACACTAAAACAGAAGTAAAAGAACAAGAACATGGTTTCAATCAGAACAACTAAGAACAAAGACTCGACCTTGAAAACCGAATATGTTAATATCACAAACCCGGAGTCCAAAGCTTTCACCTTTCGCCTTTTACTGACTTCTCTATCCCCAAAATCGGCTCTGGATCTTCTCTGGATAGCAAAAATATCGAAATCCCCTGATTATGGCATTAGAATCCTATTAAAAGTCGATTTAGGCTTTTTGCGATTTAACGGGCCTCTCGCGTACCGCGAGAGGTTGGCTCTGGTTCCTCGCGTACCACGAGGAACAAATTAGTCTGGCCGAATTTCCTTTCCCTCGCATATCGCGAGAGTTTGGGGTTGAGTCTTCACGTACCGCGAAGACTTGAAATTCCTATTTTTTCACTTTTAAACTTTGGGCTTTATTCTCTTGCTCGGTTTCTTCGGATATTCACTTGTACTCAACTCAAACACCTGTAAACATAACACAGACTCAATAGTATATAAAAACGACTCAAAAAAAAAGACAAAACTAATTAAAACTAACTAAAACAATAGGAAAAAAGATATGTGCTTTGCACTACATCACCCCCCTACACTGAATGCTGATAGTTTGGTGTTTGGGGTTGGCTTTCGAGGTGTTATCTTTGAGGTTGCACTCATATTTGTATATCATTACTATTGATGTTTATGGGGTGTTTTGGGTGTAGGTAAAGCTCCGGTATTGCCTCGGGATGCAAGTCAAGCGGGATTGGATTTTCGTGAAGATTATGTCGTGTTTTTGGGTGATGTTCAAACCTAGCCTCCTTGTCAGGTCTTTAAAGCTAATATTTTGATGGAAAATAGTGTATAGTGATTCATGTTGGTGATTTATCACCTTAGCTTGGGTTTTTGGGATGTAAACATTAATACGGTGTTGTTTTGTTGTTAAAATTTAATGGTGTTCTTGGAAATTGTAAATGGGACCTAACTTCTAAATTGTTGAAAGTTTTAAATTGGTTTGATTTTCCGAGCGTTACAAAAATCTCCTAATCCTATCCCTATACCAACTAAGCAATCTGCTTCCCCTCCCTCGTTTATGTTCGTTGTTTTCCAAGGGAAGTAGAGTGTGTGTGTGTGTGTGGTGAGGTGTGGTGGTGCGAAGGAGGTGGTGGTGCAGTTTGGTGGTGCACTCGGTGATCAAACAAGGACTGAACAGGTGGTACATAGCGGTGTTCAGCGGTTAGCGTGTTTTAGTGTGTAAATAAATATGTATATATATGCATGTTCCTAGTAATGGCCCCAAAAACTTGATGACAAGTACAAGAGACATAATATATATATTTAATAATGTTCTGTTTAGAGTTACACAAAATCAGGTTTTAAATTTATAAATTAAAATGATAAATACTTCAACTAAACACACACACAATAGGCAAGTGTACCTATCACAGCGTATTATAGTCTGGGTAAGAACCAAGCATCGAACCATGGACGCGGATCCCGTACTCAACCCTTGCTATTGTTTGACTAGGATAATTAAGTTGGAAAATGGGTTTTGTTTAAAAGGAAATAATTGCGTTGGTCCCATTATCAGCTTGAGTCCAGACATTTTAGGGATGTCTGAATCTCTCAAACTATTGCTCTGATACCAACTTGTAAGGCCCCTTTCCCGGGAGACCTCACTCGTTGGATTTACTCATAAACATAGTCATTGAACACTGAACTTTAATTAAAAACATTCAAACACAGCGGAAGCATTCATCATTCAAATACATAGACAGCGGAGATCTTAACATTAATCATAAACACTGTCTTAACATAGTTTCAATTTAACAGAATGTCAGTCTTGAGCCAGGTAACCTTCAATCCTTTGCCCGTCCTTTCCTCTTTTTACCTGAAGTGCATACTAAAAGTCAGCTAATGCTGGTGAGTTCTAGTTTAAAGAAATTAGGTATAACATTGGTCATTCATTTGTACTATTGGCATATATATATATATATATATATATATATATATATATATATCTTTGTTTTCATTGATCATACATTGACTATACACATAATATGTGCATATGCATACATTGAACATTCATTGGTTATACACATAAGGGTGATCAGCCCGTCATTGATTGCGTAAGTCACAAAGACAGACGCTCCGTCCTACCGTCGTAGGTCGTAATTCATACCGTGTCTACCGAAGTAGTCTGTCCTTCATTTTGATTCTTACCGTGTCTACCGAAGTAGTATGTCCTTCATACTGTGTCTACCGTCGTAGTCCGTCCTTTCGCCCGTCTGCCCTAAGACATCCGTTTCCCACGCGAACTATTAATTATGCAACCGTTCTACTTATTATTGCAATTGTCAGGCATGAATGTGGCTATCCATCATTGCCATTAAAACGGCCTAGCTAATGAAGGTCCGTATATGTCCCAGCTGCAAAATAGTCACGTGGTCGTCCGTCTACCGAAGTAGCCGTTTTCATTGAAGCGTCCATAACGTTTACATACATTCATAACATGCAATATATATATATATATATATAAGTATAATGCAAGATTTCATTCATTTACGTTATGTTATTCATTCATTTCATTCTTTGTTTATTATTCATTTTCATATATCCCGTAGGATCAAATTGGCGTTCGTATATATATATCACGTATGATCATATTAGCATTCATAACATTCATTCATTTAATGTATACACATCAGCCCCAAAACATTTAAAATCGTTTGCACATAACACATAAAGGGCACATAGAACTCACCTGATGAACAGTTCCCGTAGGATACTTAGGAGCTCCGAGTTAGGTGGGTGCTAACGGATCTGTCAAGGGTTACGAATGGAACAAGGTTATAACCTACATGTTTCGTCCGAAATCTATCTGTCTGAAATCTTCTTCGACCGAAATCTCCTTCGGTCGAAATCATTCTCGGTCGAAATTTATCTTGGTCTAAATCTTTTTCGACCGAAAACTATTTAGTTAGAAATATCTCTCATTAGGTAACTAATTCGTTCGAAATCTTTTATCCGAAAAACTTTTCATCCGAAATCTTTCGTCCGAGCACTCATTCGTTCAAAACCATCTGTCCGAAATCATGATGTCTGAGATACTTTTCGGACGAAAATAGTTTTCGGACCATTCATCCGACTTTTCGGACGATTCATCTGTTCTTGGCCAAAATCATCGTTTTTTATCCAAGTTTGAATCTTTTTACATTCAAAACTTATATCTAGCTTTCATGAAGCTAGATATACACTTTTTAGCGCAATTCTAACGTAAATAACCCGACTTTGATTGAAACCCAACTTAAAACCCATTTTCACTCTAGAATTTGATTCTGAGAACGAGTTGTTGCCTATTATCGTTTGATTCCTTCTTTGCCGACTTCACGAACGTTCCAGCAATGAACCACGCCACCAATGGAGGTCTCGGTTTTGGTTTTGAAGCTATCTCTCTCTAGCCTTAACTCTTTCTTTCTCTAAGGTGATGGGGAAGATGGTGAACAAATTAGGGAAGGTTTGGGTTTTGCTGGGTTATGAGGAGTCCCCTCATTGAACTCGGCCCATGGGCCGATCATTGCCAAGCCCATTCCTTTTATTACATCATATGTTAGAATTCTCGACCCCCATTACGCTTATTCTCGTTTATTTAGTTTTGGGATGTTACAAGTGTACCCTCCTTATAGAGGTTTCGTCCTCTAAACTCTTTAGTAGTTTAACAACTGTAGATACAGTTCCTTCATTTCGTCCTCTTTCTCCCACGTAGCTTCTAACCATTTTCTGTGTTTCCACTGTACCTTAACTAAAGGTATTGACTTGTTGCGTAATCGTTTCTCGGCTCGGTCAAGAATAGCTATCGGTTCTTCTACATAGTTCAAACTATTATCCACTTAAATCTTGTCATAGCCCATAGGGTATGTGAGAAGTGTCAACAGCTATGCACTTGCGTAAGTGCGACATGTGAAATGTAGGGTGAATCCCACGAAGCTCGTCGGGTAGGTCAAGTCTGTAAGCCACTTGACCAACTCTTGCTAAGATTTTGAAAGGTCCGACAAACCTTGGACTTAGTTTGCCACGTTTTCTGAATAGGATAATTCCTTTCCAGGGCGACACTTTCAATAGTACCAGGTCCCCTCCTGAAATTCTAAATATCTTCTTCTCTTATTCGCATATGATTTTTGTCTGTCTTTAGCGGCTTTCATGCGGGCTTTGATCTGGTCGAATTTCTCGGAAGTAGCTTTAACCACTTCGAGACTTGCAAAGTCTTTCTGTCCAATTTCCCCCCTAACAGAACGGGGTTCTACATCTTCTTCCATACATCATCTCAAATGGCGGCATGCCGATGGTTGTGTGATAACTGTTATTATACGAAAACTCTGCCAATGGCAGATGGCTGTCCCAGCTCCCACCGAAATCAATGATACATGCCCGGAGCATGTCCTCCAAGGTCTGAATGGTCCTTTCTGATTGATCATCGGTTTGAGGGTGGTAAGCGGTGCTGATATTCAGTCTAGTGCCCATTGCTTCATTGAATTTCTTCTAAAATCTTGACGTGAATCGAGTGTCCCTGTCGGACACGATCGACACTGGCATACCATGTCTGCTCACAATTTCGTTGATGAATAACTCTGCTAGTTTCTCAAACGAAGAAGCCTCACGTATTGGTAAGAAGTGAGCACTTTTCGTCAAGTGGTCGACGATCACCCAAATGGTATCATTGACTTTAGCTTTTCGCGGTAGCTTGGTAATGAAGTCCATTGTGATCTCTTCCCACTTCCATTCCGGTATCGGCAATGGATGCATTTTACCGCATGGTTTCTGGTGCTCGGCCTTGACTGGTGAACAAGTTAGGCACTTGCTAACATATTCTGTCACATCGTTCTTCATGCCAGGCCACCAATATTCTTTCTTCAAGTCTTGATACATTTTGTTCATCACATGGTGGATAGAGTAGTGAGACTTATGGGCCTCATCAAGGATTTTAGCCCTAAGTTCACCAATCTTAGGTATCCATATCCGGCCAAAACGGGTTCGTACACCGAACGCGTTGGCCTCTAGATTACCCTGTTGTCCCATTATTATTTCCCGTTTCACATTCCTTTTTGACAATGCTTCATCTTGTGCCTTTGCTATTTTGTTCATCAGATCTGGGGTTATAATCAACTGACATGATTTGATCCGGATAGGCGTCGACTCTCCCTTTCTGCTTAAGGCGTCAGCCACTACATTTGCCTTGCCTGGATGGTACAATATCTCACAATCATAATCATTTAGTAGTTCCAACCTCCTTCTTTGTCTCATGTTTAATTCCTTTTGTTCGAAAAAGTACTCAAGGCTCTTGTGATCGGAGTAAATGGTGCATTTAACCCCGTACAGATAGTGTCTCCATATCTTTAACGCGAAAACCACCGCCGCCAATTCCAGATCGTGGGTCGGGTAGTTAACCTCGTGAACCTTTAACTGTCGTGAGGCATAAGCAATCACTTTTCCTCGTTGCATAAGTACACAACCCAATCCCTGACCCGAAGCGTCAGAGTAGACTACGAAGTCCTCTTTTCCCTCAGGTAAGGTTAAGGCTGGTGCTTGGGTTAATAGTGTCTTTAGTTCTTCAAACGCATTATTTTGGGTTGGACCCCATTCATACTTTACTTCCTTACATGTTAGCTTCGTTAATGGCGAGGCTACTCTCGAGAAATCCTGGATGAATCTCCTATAGTAACCTGCCAAACCCAGAAAACTGCGTATCTCTATTGGTGTCTTTGGGACGTTCCATTCTTTTACTGTCTCGATCTTTACAGGATCTACCATAATGCCGTGTGGGTTTATGACATGACCTAGAATTGAACTTCCTAAGCCAGAGCGCGCATTTGGAGAACTTTGCATACAACTTCTCCTGCTTCAGAATCTCCAAAACTCCCCTTAGGTGACAGTGGTGGTCACCCTCATTCTTTGAATAGATGAGAATGTCATCTATGAAAACTATCACTGACCGATCCAACATTGGTCGGCATACTCTATTCATTAAGTCCATAAACATTGCAGGTGCGTTGGTTAGTCCGAAGGACATCATGAGGAATTCATAATGCCCATAACGTGTGCGAAACGCGATTTTTGGTACGTCTTCCTCCCTTACTTTGAATTGATGGTAACTCAACCTGAGTTCGATCTTTGAGAACCAACTTGCGCCTTGTAGTTGATCAAACAGATCGTCTATCCTAGGCAGTGGGTACTTGTTCTTTACTATTCGTTTGTTTAATTCACGGTAGTCGATGCACATGTGCATGCTGCCGTCTTTCTTTTTTACAAATAGTACCGGAGCGCCCCATGGTGAGATGATCGGTCTGATAAATCATTTTTCAGTCAATTCTTAAAGATGAGACATTAACACTTTCATTTCTAACGAGTCAATTGGTAAGGTGCTTTGGCAACGGATTGAGCCCCTGACAGTAAGTCAATCTGAAATTCTATTTCCCGATCGGGCGGCAAGCCAGGTAGGTCCTCTGGGAACACTTCTGGAAAGTTGCACACCACGGGTACATCTTTAAGCTCTTTCGTTTTCATTCTATCGTCAATAACATACGCCAGATAAGCTTCACAACCGTTCCTCATATAACTTTGGGCCTTCATCATCTAAATGACTTTTGGCATCGTGCAGTTCCAGTCACCATAAACCATAATCGGACTGCCGTCAATGGCTTTGAGGTGTATCATCTTTCGCTTACATACGATTTGTGCTTCGTTGGCAGCTAACCAATCCATGCCCAATACTATGTCAAATCCTCCTAAGGTTAGAAGGTACAATCTAGAAGGAAACTTATGGCCCTCTATTTCTATCATGCAATCGTCAGTCATTCTGATGACCACTGAGTTTCTACGAACAACAGTTCTACGCTAAAGGTCATTAAAAGGGTTGGTAATTGTGCAGTTTAGTTTGCGACTAAAATCATTTGATATAAAGTTTTTTCTTGCACTAGAGTCAAATAAAATAGTAGCATGTTTATCATTAACTAGGAACGTACCTGACACGATATCATAGTTTCTTCTAGCTTCCTCCTTAGTTAGGGCATAAGCCCGAGTTCAAGCCTTTTGCTGCTCCTTTTCCCCTTCCTTCTCCTTTCCCAAACCAGATTGTCCGGTTTTCCTGTAATCCTTGGTTGTGTGTCCAAACATGCCACAGTTTTGGCACTTGGTATTACCCCTACAGTCTTTCGAGTAGTGCCCAGCCTTCCCACATCGGTATCACATGGTGGAGCCAGCTCGGCATTCGCCGCGGTGTTGTTTCCCACACTTCGTGCAAGTTTCATTCTCCTCAGTTATTGGCTTCTTGGCTTCTTGGTCTCTGCTACATAATTTCCCTTCTCATTTCCCTAAGACTGGTTTTCCAACTTTCTTTTCGATGCTTTAGTTCACTACCGACACGAAGGTCGAGGGTAGGTTAGCTTTCACATGTATGCGGACCCTTTGAGGCAAGCCCTTCACATAGTACTTGATCAGTCTCTCTTCTGTTTCCACCAGATGAGGTACTAGCTGAGCTAGTTCGTTATACTAAGTGTACTGGCGATGAGTCATGTTGCCAGCTTTGAAGTTCAAAAACTCGTTCTCCACTCGGTTAATTTCGTTCTGAGGGCAGAACTTCCTGATCATCGGTACCTTAAGGTCTTCCCATGTCATCCGCTTGAGCGCATTTGGCGACTTGGACCTCTGAATAGTTCTCCACTAACTCAATGCCTCGTTAGTGAAGGAATGAGCAACAAATTTGACCGTCTGATCACCTCGGCATTCACTTATGCTAATCACTCCATTCATTCTTTCAATCCATTCTAACATGTCAACTGAATCCTTTTTCCCGTTAAACTTAGGTGGGTCACAGTATTTGAAGCCTTTGTTAGTGCATCCCTTGGTGGTCAGTTCAACATTGACCTCATCCCCATCACTGTCATAGGCTTTTTCTTTAGGGTTTTCTTCTTCCTCATGCTTGCTTTTCTTTAGTGCTTCAGTTAACAAGTCAGGTAGTACGTCTTTCAGAGTGAGTACCACTTCCCGGGCAATAGCATCTCTAACCTCCGGTTGCAGTTGGAAAGATCCGTCATTTCCACCCTCTGATGGAGTCATATTAGTTTCGTGCACACTTAGCTCATGTTCCACGTGTACACTTGCCTCTTCGTTCCGTCTCTGGTTCAACGGTGGTCTACCGACTCGACTGGTACGACAGCCACGGCGTCCATTTCCTCTTCTACCAGCTATAGATTTTAAATTCCTGATAAATAAAAGGGGAATACACCAATGTCATTCCTTCAGATCATAGTTTAGAACAGTACGAGCAAGGTAAATTCTTAATTACAGTGACCGGTTTGTGATTAAAAATTTGCTTTGCTTTTCGGGTTCAAAACTATTCACATCAGTAGTGACATTGACATCTAGGTAGTCTAAGTTAAGGCATTTAACCCTAACTACAGGTATTAACTTTACTACTTGCTTACAGTGCAGGCGTTGGCGATGGCTACCCAAACTGACATCCTTGCGTTGGTCCCATTATCAGGTTGAGTCTAGACAATTTAGAGATGTTTGGATCTCTCAAACTATTGCTCTGATACCAACTTGTAAGGCCCCTTTCCCGGGAGACCTCACTCGTTGGATTTACTCATAAATATAGTCATTGAACACTGAACTTTAATTAAAAACATTCAAATACAGCGGAAGCATTCATCATTCAAATACATAGACAACGGAGGTCTTAACATTAATCATAAACATTGTCTTAACATAGTTTCAATTTAACAAGATGTCAGTCTTGATCCAGGTATCCTTCAAGCCTTTGCCCGTCCTTTCCTCTTGTTACCTGAAGTTCATACTAAAAGTCAGCTAATGCTGGTGAGTTCTAGTTTAAAGCAATTAGGTATAACATTGGTCATTCATTTGTACTATTGGCATATCTATATATATATATATATATATATATATATATATATATATATATATATTCATTGATCATACATTGACTATACACATAATATGTGCATATGCATACATTGAACATTCATTGGTTATACACATAAGGGTGATCAGCCCGTCATTGATTGCATAAGTCACAAAGACAGACGCTCCATCCTACCGTCGTAGGTCGTAAATCATACCGTGTCTACCGAAGTAATCCATACTTCATATTGATTCATACTGTGTCTACCGAAGTAGTCTGTCCTTCATACCATGTCTACCATCGTAGTCCGTCCTTTCGCCCGTCTGCCCTAAGGCATCCGTTTCCCACGCGAACTATTAATCTGGCAACCGTTCTACTTATTATTTCAATTGTCCGGCACGAATGTGGCCGTCTGTCATTGCCATTAAAACGACCTAGCTGATGAAGGTCCGTACATGTCCCAGATGCAAAATAGTCATGTGGTCGTCTGTCTACCGAAGTAGCCGTTATCATCGAAGCGTCCATAATGTTTACATACTTTTATAACATGCAATATATATAAGTATAATGCAAGATTCCATTCATTTACGTTATGTCATTCATTCATTTCATTCTTTGCATACATACGTTTCATTCTTTGTTCATTATTCATTTTCATATATCCCGAAGGATCACATTGGCATTCGTATATATATCACGTGTGATCATATTGGCATTCATAACATTCATTCATTTAATGTATACACATCAGCCCCAAAACATTTAAAATCGTTTGCACATAACACATAAGGGGCACATAGAACTTACCTTAAGAGCAGTTCCCGTAGGATACTAAGGAGCTCCGAGTCAGGTGGGTGCTAACGGATCTGTCAAGGGTCACGAATAGAACAAGGTTATAACATACATGTTTCGTCCGAAATCTATCTGTCTGAAATCTTCTTCGACCGAAATCTCCTTCGGTCGAAATCATTCTCGGTCGAAATTTATCTAACTATTTAGTTAGAAATATCTTTCAATAAGTAACTAATTCGTTCGAAATCTTTTATCCGAAAAACTTTTCATCCGAAATCTTTCGTCCGAGAACTCATTCATTCGAAAACATCTGTCCGAAATCATACAGTCCAAGATACTTTTTGAACAAAAATAGTTTTCGGACGATTCATCCGACTTTTTGGACGATTCATCTGATCTTGGCCAAAATCGTCGTTTTTTATCCAAGTTTGAATCTTTTTACGTTCAAAACTTATATCTAGCTTCTATGAAGCTATATATACACTTTTTAGAGCAATTATAACGTAAAAATCCCGACTTTGATTTAAACCCAACTTAAAACCCTAAAAACCCATTTTCACTCTAGAATTTGATTATGAGAACGAGTTGTTACCTGTTATCGTTTGATTCCTTCTTTTCCGACTTCACGAACGTTCCAGCAATGAACCACGCCACCAATGTAGGTCTCAGTTTAAATTTTGAAGCTTTCTCTCTCTAGCCTTAACTCTTTTTCTCTCTAAGGTGATGGGGAAGATGGTGAACAAATGAGGGAAGGTTTGGGTGTTGCTAGGTTATGAGGAGTCCCTTCATTGAACTCGACCCATGGGCCGATCATTGCCAAGCCCGTTCCTTTTATTCCATCATATGTTAAGATTCTCGACCCCCAATACGCTTATTCTCGTTTATTTAGTTTTGGGATGCTACAAAGCTTTTCAAACAAGAGGACTTGCTTAAGTAACTTACAAGATTTAAGATTATTAAGTTGGTTTAAAGATCACTTATTCTGGTCTTTTTAAGATAAACTATAAGAAAGACTTCAAGAACATAACTTACTAAAAATACTTCATTTATTAATTAAAGTTCAACTAACCGAGCAACACAAGAGGAATAGTCATAAATGACCATAAAAGTGACTCCACTGACCCTTAGACATCGTGTGGAAGTATTCCAACACCAAGGGAGAGTGGGTATATACTGCCTCTTGATTAGTCGAACGAGAAGAATCATTTCATATTACAAAACTTAAAACGTAAAATAAACAAAGAAAAGCTAAAGCGGACCAAAACTAAGAGAGTTTCGGCTCTTAGCAGAGCACTAAGGCCTTCACACCTCTCAATATTGGACATCTAAAACACTAGAATGAGCTTGTTATTTATAGGCTAAGATTTTGGCAATGAACAGCCGTGCATTAAATTGCACGGGCGTGCAAAGTACCATTTTTTTCACGTGCGGAATCTGAAAGCTTTAAGGAGGACAGGAGAGCATTTTGGGGTTTGCACGGCCGTGCAAGGCAATGCATGACTGTGCATTGCCCTCAAATGCTTCCTCTTGACTTTTTGACTTCCAACTTTGACCTTCTACGTTCGGTTTCGTTCAATCGGCTCCCGAATGCTGATTTCTCCTTGATTTTGAGTGATTTCTTCATGTTTTTGTATATAAAGGTCAACTATCATGTTATAACACAATTGAGTGGATTAAGTATCAATTAATATCATATTACCTCTAATTGTGATGCATTCGGGGGTAATTATGCGTGCAAAACATGTATAATTTACGTCATATCATAACACCCCACACTTAAACTTTGCTTGTCCTCAAGCAAACTCATGCATGATTATACCCACATAAGTAAAGTGTTGATTAAACGTTTATCCCAAGCTGTTGTCCCAAATGGCTGAATGGCCTTCTTAAAAACAATGATTTGGTAGTTGTACCCTTCGAGTGTTTCTCCACAAGAGGGTAGTAAGCTCAACATACTTGATGGAACTATGATTATGGAAAAATTACAGTCTCACAAATGTTCACTCAACACTCGGGTAAAATATGAGGATAATGTATGTCAAGAGGAACACTCAATGCTATAATTAATGCTTGCATAATCATAGGCTTGTATAGAAATCAAATCTCCATCAATTGGCATAAAATATGTGCATAAATCATGAGGGCTTTGCAAAGGGTTGTAATGATTGGCTTAGGGTTAGGGTAGGAAGCATTTGGAAAAATAGATAAATGTTGAAAATCTGACTTGGCTTAACGATAAAAAGGTAAATGATTTCTTTATTCAACTTAGATTGGACATTGTGACTAATCTAGGGACTCTTTTAAGGTCAGATAGTCAAGACCAAATCCCTTCTTCAAGAATGTCAACTTCTTCTTGTCTTTGAAATATTCATTGCTATCAATTTCCAATGAATCGTTCGGCTGTTTCTTCCTAATACATTCACTTTGATCAGCTTTGCATACTCCAATTTTAAGTTTGATTCTCTTTTGATGAGATTTCTTCAATATCTTTGGGCGGTTATGAATTCTTTTTGTTGCCCCTTTTTTCCTTTTCACAATAATTCTTCTTTTCATACTACTTGGATGAGTTTCATTCTTCGAACATAAGATGAATATATAGACTTCTGCGGATAATTACTCCTCAAATCATAGCCAAGTCGACTTTCAACGAGAAGGGTTAGAAAGATAAAAAGACTAAGTTTTTCGGTTTTATGGATTTGAAATGTGGGTTTAGAAATGAAAAAGGTTTAGTATCAAAGGGGCTAACTAAGGGATAATATTTAGGGTAGGTAAAAGAAAAGTAAAGGCTAAAAGAAAATGGGTTAATCCTAATGCCTCCATCATTTTTATGCATTCTTTTAGTCCATGATCATGAAATTTATATTTTACACAAATTCTAACATGCAAAGAAATAATTAGCAAACACTCTATCAAACGAAACGAGCATGTGAGATATGTGAAAATCAACGGCGAAAAAAACTTGATGTGTTTGTGTGATAATGCTCGGATAGGCTCAAACTCTTACATGAAACGGAAGGTAAAGGGTAATAAGGTAAAAATGTGCATAAACTTATTTCTTTCTTTTTGTTGTGCTTACTAATCTTCCCTATTTATTCCTTGATTCACGTCAACGGTATTTCAAATTGTAGTTTTTATAAGCTCGTTCATGCCAAATGATTTTTAAGACTTTTTCTTTAAGATTATTTAATAATCTGTCATGCTTACATGTTATATTTGAAAATGTTTTTATTACTTCTACATATATTTTAATTTAATAGATTGGGTAGTTTCTAATCATGCACTCGTAATGTTAGGACAAAATCAGGCGGCCAAAATATCAACAGGGTTCCACCACACACTTAGTTTCTGACAATATGAATGTATGCAATATGATGTGTCATGATAAATAAGAATGTGGTGAAACTGATACTCACTTGATGAGACATCATTGTCATGCGTGTGATCGATTTTCACCAATGCCTAGATTGTATTTCCTGCACGAACCAAAATCTGTATTACCTGAAATGCTAAGCAATGCTCAAAATATAAAAATAAGTATTGAAAAGGAAATTTAACTAATATTCGCCAATTAGTGTTGGCCGAATAGGATTGGTGGTTGTGCCACCAAGTCCACGGTTACACCTTGTAACGGGTAAAAATGAAACTATGTCTAGTCAACCACAAAACAAACAAACAGATGTCAAGAGTTAAGATCTAGAAATTTTAAAAGAACCATAAGCATCAGGGATGGAGGAAAAACTGCTACTGGAATGGGGGACGTTGCCACTGCTGGTGTGCGCTGGGAGGCTGCTAGTGCTACTGATGGGTATACGGGTCGTGGGTATGATCGTAGAAGTCCTGTCGTATGCCATCCATCGTCTGTCCCAATTGACCCATCTGAATCATCAAATCTAACGTAGTGGGATCAGCAGTCGTGTGGTACATACTTGGGCCTTGATGCCCAGTTGTCCTATAGGAGCACCCTCGTCCTCTGATTCTTCTACTACACCAGTCTAAATATTCCCCGGATGTCCTACCAATCGGTACAGCCCATTGAACTTTTTCATCATATGCATGTTAATTAATACTTGGGTGTCCACATGTAGAATAGGTAGGTCAATTTCTGTAAGTATGCCAAGATTTGCAGGAGACAAAACGCCCAAATATGAGGCCAGGTGAGTAATGTAAAGTTCACCAAAAACATGGTTGTTGGAACAGTTGCCAGTGGCTCGAGTAAAGAACTTGGCCAAGCTGTAGGCCAGGTTGCAAGGAACCCCATCGATCAAGCAGTGCAAGTGTAGATCTCTAACGCTCACAACTCCTGTGCTATCCTTCCTTCCCCGATGGAAAGGACAATACATTGGTGTAGGTAGCGATGGAAATGGTGCCTGATCTTAGTGCTCTTTTGGTTATGTGGATCAAAAGGTCCTGACCCAATCATATGCCAGAATGCTGATGTCTCTCCTTCTTCAAACTCTCATTTACTATCGGTAAAGATTGGCTCTGTGATTTCCCTGTGTCTATATAGCCCCATTTTTACTCCAAATTGTGCCAATGGCATCTCATACCAGTGCCTAGCCATCCTAAAACGTACACAGTCATGCATCTCCAACTCACCACTGGCCTGTCAAACTGAAATGATGCTAGAAATTCAAGGGTGAGTTCATAATAGGTTGCTTCTCTAATAGCAAAGAATCTTTGCCAATGATTTGTAATGACAGGAACCGCATTTTCTAAGAGATTTATGTCCTCTAAGGTTGAGTAGCAAATGGTTTTGTGTGCCCCAAAGGTTTGCCTCAGTAAAGTAGGTAGGGTTTGGTAGGCATGTACCTCGATAGCATCATCGGGGTCAAAGATAAGCCACGGGTGTAAGTCCTGTGGTCCTTCGGGCATAGGCTGTGGGTGAAAAGGTGGTGGAGGTGATGGTGGAGTCTGTGATGAGCCACCCATATGAGCAGATGAAGATGAACCCGACCTGGATCCTGATCGAGTATTTCTTCTCTTCCGTCCTACATGTCTGGAAGACTCAGCCATGTCCTACAGAATCACTAATTGAAGTAGTTAGTATAAGGAAATAAGAGTGATTCAATATATATATTTCAACGGCGCCAAAAACTTGTTAGCGTGTAATTGTCAAAGCACAGTGGTGCCAAAAACTTGATAAGAGTCGTGTTTTTATAAAATATATATGTATATAAGTTTTGGACCACACAAAAGAAACAAAATTTTGTGCATGTTAATCGTGTCTAGGGTACGGGTCCAGTGTACTTACATTATCCTTGGATAGTTCCCTAAGTTCGTTCCTTGTTAAAACGTCTCTTCGTTTCTTGCTCGTAACTTTAACGTTCCGCACTCGTAACCGCTGCGCCCGTAACCGTCGTGCTTGCCTCGCCTCGGTATGTGTGCAAGCGTGGGAGTGGTGGTTGTGTTTATGTTATCTTTCAAAATGAACGGCAAATGACTTCTATTTATAGGCTGAAAACACACCGGTGGTGGACTGCTAAGCAAGGGGGTAGCGGTCCGCTACCGCCCCTTTGCCAGGTGTCTGGCGTACTCCACACGTGGCGGACCCGCTACCCCCCCTTTGCCAGGTGTCTGGCGTACTCCGCACGTGGCGGACCGTTACGCTCTGGGTAGCGGTCCGCTACCCAATCCTTATCAGCGAGTCATCTTACACGTGTCACATGCTCGTTGTCCGGGTCCAATTGCGGCTGGCGGATCGTTACCCGCCTGGTAGCGGTCCGCCATAGGGCTGAGTCATCTGACACGTACCCACCACGTGTCATTCTCTCATCATTTCCCTCTTCCGCACGTAGCGGATCGTTAAGAAGCCGGTAGCGGTTCGCTACCGGTCTGATTTTGAAATTTTCTTTATTTTCAGTCCTTTAACTTTGGGACTTTTACACCTTTAGTCCCTGGACTTTTATTCTCTTAAAATTTAGGATGTTACATCTTTTAGGACCTTTCTTCACCAAAAGTTTGATCTTGTCAGAATTAAGTTCATCCTATCTTCTTGTATCAAATATATCAACACGATTATGCTCAACATGTCCATCATTTAGATTGCTCTTGCTCTTCAACATGTTGTTTATGGATAAACTTATCTAGGACACCCGTTCGAGACTTTCTCATTTCTTTATCTAGTTTTCTTTTTTTATGTTTTTGACTACCGGATGGCCCTTTAGGAGGCATAATTTCTGAAAATCATATCTAAATTTGAATACCTAATATTTTAATTTCTGAGTGGTATGATATTTGCATCATAAAAATAGCGTGATTTTTTTAAATTGTAAAAATTGTTGTTAAAATGTATGTATATATATATAATCATGAAGAGACGGAAGGGAGAAATAAATAACATATATCTATCAATCAGAGATGATGATTGCGTTCAAATGGTGGGAAAGGGCTGAAAACGCCATGGACGGTTTTCAAACATCAAACATGAGTTTAAGTTTTGGTCAAACATTCCATTTAAAACATCGCCATAATGGCTCCAGACATGAAGTAGACCCAAATTTATTTAGTAATTGACAATTTAACATGTGAGCGATCATTCACACGTAAATTAATTAAGCATTTTATACCCTTTGATATGATTTTTTTTTGTTTTTACCTATGATAATCATAACCATTAAAGAAATCAAATAAGTCTTTTTTTTTAATTTAAGTTAACTAATTTTTATTTTTGTTACTCTAAATTTTGTTCATAATTATTTAGTTTCTTTGTTTTTTATTTTACTCTAAATTTTGTACAAGTACTTGTACCGTAAATAAACCTAATCTATCTAAGTTTGCTACGTAAATAATAAAATCTAATGTGTTATCACTAAAAATATACATTTGACATAAAATTACGTTATAATCTTATTTTTATATTACATCTATTAATAATCAACTGATTATATAATAAATATACGTTTTACATTATCTTTGAACTTCTTAATATAATTTTCATATTAGAACTTTTATACGTATTTGTTTACAATATTTTAATTTAAATAATAAACAAACATAAATTTATATATAAGAATTAGACCCTTAGTTTATATGTATGGGATGATGCCAAAAAGAATAATGACGACTACGAAAAAAATGTTTTGTTTACAACATGATATAAGATTATACTGTAAATTAAATTAACACTTAGTTCTAAATAATCATATATAACACCATTTTAGTAAATAAGTTTTACCATAACACTCTTTTGAAAAAAAAACTCCTAAATTTTGTCCATTATTATTTGGTTTCTTTGTTTTTTATTTTACTCTAAATTTTGTATATAAACTTAATATAATTTTTTTAAATTTAAGTTAACTATTATTCTTTTTTTTTAATTTAAGTTAACTATTTTTTTAAAATTTATATGTAAATCTCAAAAAAAATTAATTTTTTATAGAGTTACAAACCGGTTTTGTTTTTAGTTCGGGTTGATTTCTAAACCATTTATGGTTCATAAACCGGTTTTCTTTCACAATATATATCCGTTTATCCAGTGACGAAACTAGAATTTTTTTACTATAGGGTCATAATAAAAAAAATCTATAGTCAACGTAAAAAAAGGTTGTCAATTTACATAAAAAAACTTCACTAGTAAAGTATTTTTCTAAAGACTAATAAAGTTTTTTTAGTTATATATATTCATAAATTTAGAAAAAAAAAGGATTAACTATACATTTTTATTAAATGAAAATTTATATGACGATAAATAGTATATAGTGATAAATCCTAAATCAAAATAAAATTATAATTAATTAAATAATGTAAAATGAAGAAAAAAAACTTTTATACAAACTTTACAATCTTTATAAATCAAATGAATAATATAAAATAAAGAAATTTGCATTTTATCTCTTTGTTTATTTACTAGCTTTAACCCCGTGTGAAACATTAAAGATTATAATGATAAATATCTTAACACCTCTTTTTATACAAATTTGATATTGTATTGTAATTTTTTTATTTTTCTTAAATGTTAAGATTATATGGATGAAAGTAATCAAAACATCAAAAAATACATGAAAATACAATTCATAAGTGGTGTACTTTTTACAATACATTAAATTACATGTCAAATGAAATCTTACCATGATGATTTACAAATTTGAAAATACTTCATTGTATATAACATTTGACATGGTATTGTTAACTTTTTCATGTTTAACACCCACTAAATGCAACAAAGAATATAGTTTATTTTTCTCAATGACTGAAAACACAAAATCAAAAATCAAAAAAAGATCACAAACGGTGCGGGCCTGATTGAAGCCAATAGGGAGTCAAAAAAATCAAAAATTATCAAATTGGTCAACGATTTCCTTGAATACGTTGTTTCTTAATTTTATTAGTTTTTTAAACTCTATCAGTCTTTTTGTAGAAACTTTAACCTTGATGTTGTACCATATTTATAAATATTTAACTTGTAATTAAATTTACGTATCAAAATTAAAAAAAAATTTTAAATCTCGCTTATTATACGAAAATCTGGCTAAATTTTAATATTTAATCTCTCATTTAAAAGAAAATAAAAATATACAAATAAACTTTTAATTTCTACGATATATCGTGTTTTAAATTCAAAATTTAAAACTCTAAAATTTAAAAATATCGACACAATTTAAATTTAAAATTCTAAAATTAAATATGAAAAAAGTTAAAACTAATAAATTAGAATTGAAACCAAACATATTTTTTTGAAAAACAAAATCTCGTCATTTAATAAAAAATTAAAGTTTAAAATATAATACACTTTTAAAAATAAATATTTATAAATTTATTAATTTTAATTAAAAATAAGTATTAAAATTTAAAAATCAAAATAAAAAATTTATTTATAAATATATAAAAGTAGTATTTTCTAATTTTTTATGTAATATTAAAAAATCTTGCTTTTTAATAAATTATTTATTTATAAATATCAAATTTAATTAAAAAACTACTAATTAAATATTAGTACACTTTATTCTAACACATATTCATTTAAAATAAAAAAAATAGGATTTTCAATTTAAAATACAAAAGTAGGATTTTCAATTTTTTTTATGTAAAATTAAAAAATCTTTAATAAAACTTTAAAAACTCGTTTTTTTAATAAAGAAACTATAAAAACTTGTTTTTTTAATATTGTATTTTTTATTCTTGATTTTTTTTAAAACATTAACTTTTGATGATAGTTTAAATAAAAATTAAGTCATTGGTAATAATGGTGAATTGATATAATAAAATTTTTATTTATATAATTTTTCAAACAAATTAAGCTAAATATGAAAATATTGAATAATGGATTTAAATGTGGTTTTGAGGGGAAAAACTTGTGAGATTGAATGTGGTGATGACATGTGTACATTTATTTATAAATACAAAAGTAGTATTTTCTAATTTTTTTTATGTAAAATTAAAAACTTGCTTTTTAATAAATAATTTATTTATTTATAAATTATAAATATCAAATTTAATATAAAAACTACTAATTAAATATTAGTAAACTTTATTTTAACACGTGTTTATTTAAAATACAAAAGTAGGATTTTTAAATTTTTTATATAAAATTAAAAAAATCTTGCTTTTTAATAAATAATTTATTTATTTATAAATTATAAATATCAAATTTAATTAAAAAACTACTAATTAAATATTATTAAATTTTATTTTAACAAATATTTATTTAAAATACAAAAGTAGGATTTTTAATTTTTTAATGTAAAATTAAAAAATCTTGTTTTTTTAATAATAAAATTTTTAAAACTCGCTTTTTTAATAATGAAACTTTAAAAACTCGTATTTTTATAATCTTCTATTTTTTTATTCTTGATTTTTTTTTAAAACATTCACTTTTGATAATAGTTTAAATAAAAATTAAGTCTTTGGTAACAATGGTGAATTGATTTGGTAAAATGTTTATTTATATAATTTTAAAAAAAAATTAAGCTAAATCTGGAAAGATTGAATAGTGAATGTAAATGTGGTTTTGGTGGGAAAAGTTGTGAGGATGAATATGGTGATGACAAGTGACAAAAGATTTAGTTTTTTTTATTAGAATAGAGATTAAAACTAAAATAGAGTGAAGACAATAAGGTGACAAATGAATGTAATGATGATGATTTGATGTTTAGGTAAAAAGTAAAATTAATATGGTGTATGAGCTTTAAGTGGTGTATTAAACTCATATCTCATTTAACATTCATATTTTCTTTAACTTTAAATAAGGCCGATTCTAACCACACACGGAATATTGCTAATTAGACCCGTCGTCGCGCGATACGCCCTCGTATAGGTCAATACGAGGTCGTATAGGGTTTAGTCTCTGACACCAGAATGACACGTGTCATTCTCTGTGTCTCATATGATTCGTATTGCCCTATACGCCTCGTATGAGGCAGGGCTCAATATTTTTCTTCAAAAGTTGGAAGATTTGGTGTTAAATAATCCTATACGTGGCGTATAGACCTATACGCCACGTATAGGATTATTTATTTAATTATATTTTTTTTATAATAATATATTAATTTGTATTTTAATTTATATAATTTTGTTAATATAAGTTTGTTATCTATTTATAAATTTTATATTTTTTTTAAACATTTATTATATTTTTACAGTATAATCAAACAAAATATTAAACATTACAAACCAAACAAAATATTAAACATTACAAACAAACAAAATATTAAACATTACAAACCAAACAAAATATTAAACATTACAACCAAACAAGTAAACTAAACATTATATACATTACATCATAAAATTAAATATATACATCAAAATGTTTTACATACATAACAACGAAATAAACAAAATACAAATAAAAGAACCAAACCTAATCGGCTCCGGCGTCACCCTGACCTGCCCCGCCCTCACCCTGAACGGGGTCGTCCGGATAATGACGTGGCGGTGGTAGTGGGGGTGGCTCGATGCCGTCGGCTCGTGACTGATTCACGAGCTGTCCAACCGCCCACGTCATCAGGTCCTCCATGCGATCGAGTTGACGACCATGTCGCCATGAGTCGGCAACAAGGCCATCAAGCAATGCCTGGGTAGCCCTATCCAGCCTAACAGACCGACGTACGTGTCGGGGATGCTGTGGCGGATGCTCGTGGACCTGCTCGACGTGTGGCGGCTCGTCCTCAATCGCCATACCCTGCAGCGGCTGAGGCATAGGTGGGTCCCCCTGTCCAGGCATCTGCGGCAACGGCACCGGGACCCAAACCTGGTCCTGGACTGCCCCTACGAACCGAAGGCCCTACGGGAATCGGTGCGTGATGCGCATGCCGCTCGCCGTGCGACGATCTAATCGGACAGGGGGAATGGCCGGTAACATCTGAGGCTCATGGTGACCAAATGGTATGACCGACCGCATGATATGCGTGATGAATGCACCGCCATATAAAAGTCCGCGCCTCTGTCGCATATAGGCTGAAGCAAAATAAAGCGCCATGCTCGTGGACAGGTCGCACTGCCTCCCAGTAAGCAGGCAGAAAAGGAAGAAAAGATCTCTATCAGTGCACCACTCACGGCTTTTCAGACGCGGTGCGATCGACGTCGAAATAAGCCGGTGCAGATATCTATACAAAGGGTCTCTAATACCCGAGACCCTCCCCTTGGTACCCAACCAAGGACTATCTGAAATCAAGCCCCAAAAAACAAGGAGTTCCTCCTTGTCAACCTTCGTCACCGCCTCGGTGAATAGCGGCGAGACCGTCTCAGGCTCGTAATACAAGCCCGTCGTGACGGCCCACTAACGGAGGGTCTGACGGTAAACGACCCCAAAAATAGAAAAAGAAATACGATCCGGATCCTCAATATCCGGCGCCTCCCCGGGTAGAGGCTGTAGCCCAGTCTCTGAATAGATGAACGTCGAAAGAAACTCGACGACAAGCTCTCGGTATGTCTCCTCAAAAGAAAGGTCAAAAAGACGCGACCATGGCGTGTCCTCACCGATGATGGCCCTAGCTCGCTCGGCCTCATGCACCTCCTCGAGGAGGGCCCAATCCACCGCCGTACCCGGACCCATCTGCACCTCCCGGAGCTTCTGGCACCGGGAATAAGCCTCTGTATCGGGCGGAAAATCTAGAAAAGGATAGTGCGCAAAATCGTCTAGCTGATCCATCTGAATATCATCATCATAATCCGCCATATATGATAATAATTAATTGTTTTTAATATTTTAATTTAAATAATAAATAATAATAATAATATATTGTTTAAATTTTAAATAATAAATAATAATAATATTTTTTTAAATAATAATAAATAATAATAATAGTATATTGTATTTATTTTAAATAATAAATAATAATAATAATAATATTAATATATTGTTTTTATTATATTTTCTTTAATTGAATTAATTTATATAATTAAAAAAAATTTTAAATTAAAAACCTATACACCACGTATAGGCTTATACGTGGCGTATAGGCGGTTGCCGGGTAAACAAAGCCATACGTGTGACACCCAGTATTTCAGGTCAAAGTCCATATTACATAAATGCACGTTCATAACATATATTTCCTGAAGTTTTATTTTGACTAAATAAAGTCAATGAATCTAACAAAGGAAATTGTATCAAAATAGTAATTTTTAAGAATTACTAGGAAAATAAACAGTGATAACCCGCAAAGTATGGTCGTTGGTGATTAACAAGAACTTGGCAGTAAAAGTCTAGGGAGACGCTTTAACGTAAAAACATATATATTGGTGACTAAACCTTAAAACATGGACATAAAATGTTGGTTGCAAAACCTTGAGTTATTTTATGTGTATACATGTGTGATATAGTTAAAGTAATAACTATGTCGGAAATTCACTAGCAGATTATTAAAGCTAGTCAAACTACACAAAATGTGAGATGTTTTAATAATTAAAGATATTAAAGCGGGTACTAATTTTAGGTATTATACCACATCTAAATCAATCATATCATCATCATGATTGTTTTACTTACACAACACTCAAGCGTCATAATCATCATGATTATGACCAAAGATGCAAGCAACATAAAGATCACATCACCTGCACCACACCACCATATTGGTGTCATATGAACCATGCTCTTATGAGTGTGAATCCATCCAAAGGTCACATCCATCAAATCCATCATTCCATGTCATGATGATAGTGTGTAAAACACTCAAACTCTCACCTTCTTTCTTTATATATATCGATACATAGCACACACACATACCTACAAATTCAAGTGCCAAGACCTAGTACTTCAAGAAGGAATCACCCTCAATCCCCCTCTCCAAAACCGAAAATGCAAACAAAAATCCCGTAACTCAGTTTCTGGTAGAATTTTGGCCAACTTTGCAAGACCATATCTCCTTCGTTACTTGGCTAAATCGGTCCATTTTTCATCTAGAATGAAGATCCATGTTAAAAAGGAAGAACCCAAGTGGAATCACTCGAATCCATGGAGTATTCGACCTCCAAACAGCCGGCGCAAGAAGGCCGCTCAATGCAGGTCGAATTTGGATATCTCTTTCCATTTTTCTGTTTTGAGGTACCTACACAACTCCAAACGTAGTAATTCTTTTTCACACCTCCTCTGGTTTCAATAAACTTGATTTTAGAAGAAAACCCCAAGTCGTTTAGTCTTCTAAAACCATCTAAAAGTCTATTCGAAGTACGCCTAAAAATCTGAGTTTTCAAGATTAAAACATAAAAATATGCAGGACCGATTCTATCAATCAAAAGTTCAGTAATCGAAACTATAGTTTCGATACATGTTTACTCAATCGAAACTAGGTAGTTTCGATACCTGTTGTTCAATCGAAACTAAGTAGTTTCGATACTTATTGCCCAATCGAAACTAAGTAGTTTCGATACTCTTCTTGCCAATCGAAACTAGGTAGTTTCGATACCCAGTTTACTCAATCGAAACTAGGTAGTTTCGACATCTGTCCTGTTCAATCGAAACTAGGTAGTTTCGATACCTGTTCATCAGTCCCATTGGGCAGTAACTTAGAACTGTTTTATAACGAAACAAGTGTTGAAAAACTAAGAAGATATTTTAAACAAAAGCAATCAGATTTGTTAAGTCGGATGAACAACTTACGTATAAGACGGGTAGTTTTAACACATTAGTACCCTTGTGTGATTAGGGTACGGATAGACAAGAACTAGCACAAGTTTGTTTGCTAGGGTTTCATCGAACACAAGGTGAGTTCACGGCCCCTCTTTTAGCTTTTTCATGTTTTATAAACATCGGGGGAGAAACATACTTACATAACATATTTAAAAATATGAAACATATTTGCTTACATGTTTGACAATACGAACATTTTGGTTTAACTTTTGTGACACAATTACTTACAATATCTGAAAGCATGAAAAATAAATGTTTGATACATTTGAGAAAACATGAAACACATTTACAAACATTTCCATATGGTAACAAGAGAACAAGACCCGACCTTTATGTTTGCATGAGTTAACACATATAGAGCGCTGGAAGTCCCCTGGCCATCATATTTATAACCATTAGCTATAGGTTAGCCTGGGATTCTATGGATAGTACTATTGGGATTGACACCCCCGGTCATGGTTAGTCGCGCTAACCATGGGTCCCTCTGGCCAAATGACCGCATAGTGTTCAAACATTGCTCGTGAGGTATGAGCGAGGGGCAAAACACCCGCGTCATGGTTTGGTTATGCCTCATGTATATACATATTATTTGTATTACTAGCTAGTCTACAAATGGGTCAACATTACTTGTTTTGTTTATCATATTCATTGAAACGTTTTCGTGCAGATGGATCTGCCAATCACTTATACACTAATGGTTTTGCCATTCGTTTACGTGGAAATGTTTTTATCAATGTTTTCAAGGAAAACAGTTTCATATTATGGCCATGTACACAGTATCAATGTTTTCAGGAAAAACGACTTATTTTATGACTATGAAGTCATCACATGTTTTCATTGGGAAAACTACTCGTTTTATGACTATGAAGTCATCACATGTTTTCATTGGGAAAACTACTAGTTTTATGACTATGAAGTTATCACATGTTTTCGAGAAAACAACCTTACATTAAACCCGTGTACGTATTTTCAATGTTTTCAAGGGAAACAGTTCGTATCATGGCCATGTACACAATATCAACGTTTTCAAGGAAAATCACTTTACATTGCAACAATTAAACCTGCGAACTCACCAACCTTTGTGTTGAAATTTTTAAGTATGTTTTTCAGGTAATTCATAGCCATGGCACGGTTGGAATAGGCTAGCTATAATTGGATAAATTCCTACTAACTGGAAGGACATAGATTATCCGGCCTCAAGTCTCCCGTTGATCTAGAAGCACTTAGATCATTGTATTATTTAGTCTTAGTATTTGTGTATGTATTCAAGTCTTAGAAATCACTATTACAGCTTCCGCTATCATGAAATGAACCAATCGTTGCAACCTGTATTTGTTTATTTATTCATTAAGTAAATAAATCTGGGGGTGTGACAATACGCAGGCCAAATAGGCCATACGCGGGCGAGTTGCCGGGTAAACCAAGCCATACGCAACCAAACTAGGCCATACGCAGGCATGTGACCGGGTAAACTGAGCCATACGCAGCATATAGGCTTATACGTGGCGTATGGCTTCATCTTCTTCCTTAGATCAATCCAGAAGAACTATACGCCACGTATGGTCCTGTACGCGGCGTATAGTTCTTAATTTCAAACCTAAAAATCGCTAATCTACCCAGTTTTACCCGCTAATATTCAATAAAAACCTAACATTAATGATCGTGGGTTAAGACACATACCTTTTCAAAGTTTTTTTGATGGCACAATCCAAATCAACGAGCGTTTTATAAGCGGGTCGCGTATGGCTTTGTGTTTGTTTTTTGGTTCGTTTGGTACAATACGGGGCCAAAACCAGATAAATCAAATGTATATACGCCATGTATAGGGCAATACGTGGCGTATAGAATACCAAAGGTTAGGGAAGATACGCCACGTATTGATCTATACGTGGCGTATAGAAATTTGAATTTTGAAAAAATTGAATTTTGAAACATTTGAATTAAAATTAATTATTATTATATTTAATTAACATTATAATTAGTTATAATTAAATAAAAATATTTAAAATGACAATAAAATTAATTTAAAAAGAATTACAATACAATTTTAAACAAATATCATCCGAGATTCGTGAAATATTGTGGAAAACTAGATCTATTAGTGGCCATTATTTTCTTAAATCGTTCTATACGATCATTGTATATATTTTCCCATTTTGCTGCATCATCATTTCGGTGCAAATTCCAAAGTGCATTCGGCGTAGGAATCGGAAATTCTCCGTCTAACTTGACGTGGATGAAATGAGCATTTTTGACGTGAACTAACGATAAGACTTGATGTTGAGCGTGAACGTTAGGACCAAACCACAATGGAAAAAATGTTTGATTACCGTTGATGCTTAAAAGATGAACAATCACCCCAAATCTTTGAGTAATTAGGAGTCTTGTGTATGGCATCGACATCCAATGACTAACTGGTGCGGCTTTCACATCCTGCCAATCTATTGTGTGACGTAGCTTATCATACTCTTGAAAGGCGACTCTGTCAAAAACAGTTCTCCACCATTCCTCTTTATTGTCCATCTCATGTAGAAGTTGTTGTCGGACAAAGAGCCACCGGTTTTCATTTAACCCTAAGCCCAAAGCTACCGATCGAAAACCACAGTTACCGTCGGGTTTTACATCCTGTATATGTGAAATGTACGGATAAAATAAAGAGGGTATCGAATCCTTAAAACATTTTATATTGTTAACCGCATCATTCCCCGTAATCAATGGAAACCCAAGATGGGCGTTATCATCTTGCGGTTGCTTTCCTTTACCCTTAGTTGAACGACTGTGTTGAAAGACCGAACTCGCTTGTATAGAGTCTTGTGACGCAATATACGAGCTGTGTCTCGCAGGGTCACATTTGCTTTGTTGGGATCCTGTGAATGAGTTGTTTCTCGCGACATCCTGTTTCCTTTGTTGTTGCTTTTTCAAAGTTGGACGACCGCGAGTATCTTCTTGTACCATAGGCGCTTTCTTGTTACTTTTGCTCGGAAAGACAACCCCTGCAATTCTCGACAGCATACTTCTTTTGACCTGATCGGGTTGTGACATAATTTTATTTCTCACTTGACCCAGTACCTTATCCACGTCTACATTTTCATCATCGACAAACGACGGTTTTAAATCAAGTTTCCTCCAGAAGACGTCCACTGCATCTAGAGGGATTATGCCACCTGTATAATAATAATATATTGTTTAAATTTTAAATAATAAATAATAATAAATTTTTTTTTTAAATAATAATAAATAATAATAATAATGTATTGTATTTATTTTAAATAAATAATAATAATAATAATAATAATATTAATATATTGTTTTTATTATATTTTTTTTAATTGAATTAATTTATAATAATAATAATTAAATAGTCAGAACAGTTTACCTGTAGCTTCGATATTTGCTAGACGACAAGCACACGGCAACCCACAACTACTGAAAATTTGGCACCCACACGTTGCATTTTGTTTCCGTATATTTGATAACTTGTACCACTCGTTTTCTATCAAATCTAGAGCTTTATGTGAAACTTTACCGTGCAGGATATCAAACAATTGAATAGCTATGTGACTGTCTATTTTCCTTATGATGCTTGTTCCAAACCCAAACTGTAAGTGATAATACTGATCTGATACAATTTCATCAACAAACCCAACAAGTCTATCTAGCTAGCTGTTAGCGTTTCTAAGATAGCTCTTTAAGAGCGAATGCTGGCTCTCGACTCGGTTCGTTGTATGTTGACCAAAATTGAGGTTTTTGTTGGACCACGCGGATACAAACTTTTCTTTATACGGATCCAGCCAATTTTTAGTCACATAATCAATAACTCCTGGAAAAATATTTAATATTGAATAAGTATTTAAATACTGAAAATATTTAATATTTAATATTTAAAACTTACTTCCTCGTTTGGCTGCGTACAGACGTTCGTAAAGTCGGTTGAAGTTGTACTGGTATATATCTGGCGTGGGAGACTCACACAATACCGACCATGAATACTTGAAATTTTTCCAGTCTTCATCTGTAAATGATGCCCTGCAATGTTTTGCGATATTCTCGTGTATGTGCCACCGACATAGGTTCTTGGAACAGCTCGGAAATATTTTATCACACGCGTTCATAAGAGCTTTGTCCCTGTCTGTTACTATCACACGCGGCTTCATACACTTTTGCAACATTGCTTTTATTTGAAGTAACACCCAGACGAAGTTTTCCTCCCGTTCTTTTGATATAAATGCATGAGCGACGCAAAACGACTGGTGTGTGGAGGTCACGCCGACCACTTGGACAAATGGAAGTTTGTACATGTTTGTTTTGTATGTCGCGTCGATCATCAACACGTGCGGGAATGCACGCCACATCTCGTACGATTTCGGATGAACAAAGAATATCTCCTCCACACTATTTGTGGCAGGATCTTCTCGAGTATAGTAGACGTATTTTTTTGAAGAAAGCAGGTTTTCCAGAATCTGTATTGGAGTTTCACCGACTCTCGTTTCGTTTTTTATCTTTTGTATTGCATTATAAATGTCTTTTTTAATGCAATTACTCTCTGGGTTTTGTTCCCTTATAGTTGCTAGAATGTTTCGTGGCAACATGTTTTGCGAATACAACTTCCCCACCAAAAGTTGTTCCAACTGAGACAGTCTCCTTGCAAACGAGTGCGCCTCAAGATGTTGACTAGGATCGTGGTTATGACTGTCATCCTTCACCGTTAATTTCCAATCACCAGTATTTTCTTGGTATTCTCCTTCCAATTTAAAGGGACAACCAATTTTCTTGCTACCGGCACGTCTAACCGTGGCAGTAGACGCACGTTCGCCGTGACGGTCAAACACAAGCCACACCTTGATAAACGGTTCCGTCGGATCGTCGCCTTTTCTCCTCGATCGTCGGGTGACAATGACGTAACCATTGTCACGTCCTCTCCGGATAGCCCAATCAACCAACTGTTCACGAGACTGAAAATTCTGGTTAGTTTTATAAGACATATTTTGATTATTTTGTTCTTCGTCTTCGGAGTCATCGGTTTGTTGTGTCGGGTAAAAGACTTCATCGTATACGTATTCGTTCGTGGGTTGTGTAAGGTAAAACGGTTCACCGTATACGAACTCGGGATTGCTTAGTGGCTCGTTCAAATCTGGAAGCCTTACCCGTTGATGAGAATAAACGTTGGACGAGACCTCCTCCTGGTTCACCTCTTGAACGCCAAAACTTTGCGGATTGTTTTCCACCGACTCGTTAGAATATACCTGAAAACCGTAGTTACCATCCCACCACCAAGACATGTTTACAATTTTTGAATTTTGAAAGCATACGTTCGGTTCGAATGAGAATTCTGCATGGTTAAATACACAAAATTTGGGCCCTATACGCATCGTATAGCCCAATACGATGCGTATAGGGTAAGAGGTGATGTGACTAGTGGCAGAAGGTACATTGTACCCTAAACTGCAGCGTATTGCCATATACGATGCGTATACGATGTTTGAATGACCAGGTTGTAAGAGAATGTCGGGCATGGGAAATTGTGAAGGGCTATACGCATCGTATTGCCCTGTACAATGCGTATATGGCCAAGTCCGATTAGCATTCTCCGTGTGTGGTTAGTAGTCCTCTTAAATAAACATGTCTTTCATAATAATTATATAATTAATATTTTTTTAGATATGTAATCATAAGGGTTTGACCGTGAGCCGAACATCTTTTTTTTTTAAAGTAAATGCAATATATAACCCAGCAAAACACCCGGCTTAGGGACATCTAGAATACAAAAAACTCAGCCACAAATTAGTGGCATCATCAAAAAATACAAAATAAAAAGACCCCGTTATAATACATTAAATTGAAACGCACTCCATTCCTCTCAACTTATACTTTGAAGCTTTGCTCTATACGATATCAAAATGTATGATAGTTCTTTAATTTGCGCCACGCAATTGTGATCCGACGTAGCCTTGTCGTAAAAAATTCTCTTGTTTCTATCAAGCCATAAACACCACATTGTTGTTGATGCTATGGCGTGTAGTATCTTCTTTTTCTCGTTTGTAGTTTGTAGGACTTTCCCATAGTTGAACACCTCCTTGATTGAGTTAAGATTAGGCGGACTTGGTTGACTGCACCACCTCCATATTTGCCACCAAATTGATCTTGCGAATATGCATGTAACCATTATATGATTTGCACTTTGTTGGCAAATACCATAATTGGGGCAAGATGTGAGTCGAACATCCAGTTATGATTTCAAAGGGAGACAAACCAAACCAGTTAGGTCCGATTTTAACGGTTTGACGGGTCAGTTTTGGTCAACCTTAGTTTTTCAAAAGCAAACTTTTGTATCAGTTTTTAAAAAATGTAAGGATGATTCATGAAATATAGATATACATACCTTCATATTTCTAAAATAAAAATAATAAATAATGATTGTTAAACGACTGGTTCCAAATTACAAAAACGTAAACCATTAAATCAAATCATATAATAATAATAATAATAATAATAATAATAATAATTGGTACACCGTTACATATATCAAACTATATATCAAACTGTCTGATTTGCTTCGGTATAAAGGGTTTAGGGTTACGTAGGTTCCACCCATTCACAAACACCCATCATAATCAATAGTCTATTAATACAATAAGATAAAATATTTAAACGCATCATCAACAATAACAACAGGGTTCACGATATACAAAACAACTCTATGTATATTAAAAAGAAAAAGAAAATTATCAAAATATCCCTTTGACCAACCATTTTCCTCATTTTATCTCTTTGACTTTCTTCTGTCACAAAATGTCATCTTCAACATGGGTGGCGGCGCTCATATAATACGGTCAACCGCTATGAAGCCAATGACATAAAGACACGTGTCCCAACATGGGCGAAAACGCCTGAATATATCATAACAGCGGCGCATCCGCCGGTATTTCTACGGTTCGTGTCACGGGCGGCGCCGCTTGTAATCGTTGTCACGGTCGACCGCCTGTATTTTTTTATTTTAAAAAAAGTTTAAAAAATTAGAGGCGGTCACCGTACTTATAAATTATAATAATGTCGTCGACCTCTTGCTATATGTTTTTTCTATTAATAATTCTATGTCACTATTAAAAAAATTGATACAAAAAGTTTGCTTTTGAAAAACTAGAAACTATACTCATGTTTATAAGCGTTACAAGCCAAGTTTTTTTAATACTCGAGTTTAACTAGAAACTATACTTGATTAGGTTGAGCTTTAAGTCTCTTAAAATTTAAGTTAATTTTAAATATTTTGAGTTTATCTACTCGATTTGTTATAACTAAATCTCTCATTTTACTTCACCTACATATTTTATTCTCTAATAGGATATAATTGTATCAACCATATTTTTACAAATTGGATAACAAAATAAAATAAACTACAAAGAGACAAAATCATCTCACTTTGGAAAAAATCAAAAAAGGTGCATCAACCTTTTTGCTTGGATAAAGTAACCCTAATTAGCAAACATGATTGGAGTAGCACCTCTATTTTTTATTCATAAAATAAGTCAACTTTTAATTAAGAATAATATTATATTCTATTTTTATATTTTATTAAATTTTCACAAAAGAATTTTAGTAAGATTTTAATAGAATTGTATAATATTTTATAACATTAAAAAAATACTTTTATAATGTTTTAATAAGATTTTAAAAAATATTTTATAAAAAAGTTAGAAGTATAACAAGACTATACTCAAATTAAAGAGAATAAAATATACTCGATTTTATGGTGTAATTTTTGTAAAAATAATGTCGTGTAAAAAAATTATACGTGTTTTAAAAAAATGTGAGAACTTAAAAAAGTCAACAAAATTAGACTATTCTAACTTTACCTCTACAGATTCTTTTACACTTAAAAACATGCTGACTAGGCACCTTTCATCTTAATATTTGATTTCCAAATCAATGATCCAGAATTGTTACTACAATTTGTCACTACAATTTGTCATAAAAACTTTTTTGTATTTAAACCTTTCCGTATGTATATATATAGTTTTGATGTGCACCATCATATATTGAGATTAAGACTAAAATGGAGATTATAAATTTGTCATATATATTTAAAGTATAGTAATCAAATTTTAAATTAAATAGAAATAGGTTTTAAAAAGAAGAAAATAAATGAACTCTGTCCCAATTTATTACCATTTATAATATGTTTCAAAAACTATAGATGATAGACCGATGAGTAAATGCTCTGTTATTCTTAAAGTAAGTAGTAATTGTTATTTGAAATAATTTAGTAAAATACTTAATGTGGAGGCAATAATAAGAAGAAGAAATAAGATCGTGATTCATATAAGTCATCTCATAATTAACTCTATATTTAATTAAGTCATATGTCAAATTTATGTAAGCTCAAGGTCTATTTTTATCACTTATTTTTTTTTATTATTAACTATTTAACATTTTCTTTATTAATTATTAAATCTTCATTACTATTTAATATTTTCTTTATAATTCATAAATCTTCATTACTAACTGATGGCCGGTCACTCGAGTATTTGAATTTCCTAGCCGTTAACAGATGGAAGGAAAAGAAGATATATTTGTGTTTATGATGAAAGAATTTATGTGTTTTTCTTCGTGGGAATTCACGTGTTTGTCTCCATTGCTAGCTCAAGCTTGGTCACTTGGGTGGTGTTCTTTGGAATGTAATCACAAGTTTAGGTGGTGATTTATGTATCATAAACTCGTATTAGATTGCCCTATGGTTTGATCGAGTGGTGTTTTCTGTATCACGAATGACCCATAGCCTATCCGTTTCTATTTGAATTCAAATTTCTATCCGATAGCGAATCTGATTTACATCACCAACTCTTTAATATTTCTTAAATCTTCCTTACTAACTGTTTAATATTTCTTTTATTCAATCCTTATAAAACACGAGTTTCTAATCTAATAATATATTTAGTATAAAAGACGGGAGTCTTATCTTTAAAAAATATAATATCATAATATAAATCAAATATATCTTATTAATATCACAGGGGATATAAAGTACACCTATAACTATTCTAACACTAAGGATATGAGCTTGGTTTAATGGTTGAAGCGCCAAACGTCATCAAGGGCAACCCGGTTCAATCCCGCCCCTTCCCTCTGTAACGGTTTTTCTATAAAAAAAACTAATCGTTAGAAAAAACATATCCTAACACTCTCACTCACTCGATATTTATTAATTAAAAAAGTACGCCTCTCAAAATATTAATAGGTAAAACCAAAAAAAGACAACCAATAGCTTAGTGACAAATGTGTATACCCAAAACTTTACTAAAATGGGGAGGTCTTGGGTTCAAGTACCATTTGTGATAAAAAAAAAAAGGGTTCCAGGTTGGGTCAGGGGGTTTTCACCTATGGTAGGTTTCCTCCTGAGGAACGTGTAGATGATCAGATAAGTCTCTGACCCATCAGTGATTCAAATTACCGTTTAAAAAAAAAGGTAAAACCAAACGGAACAAAAATCTAGGGAAGAAAAAAGAGTGCATGATTATGCAGAAGGATGTTGCTTCATTAAATTACTTGTGATGAAAACCCAAAGACATAAATTATGACCAAAGGAAAAAAAGTATAAAACTTATTTTCTCCCTCAAATGATTAGTACCACTTTTTTTAATAACAATCTAATATACTTCTAATTCTACACAATTATCTATCACGAGACTCAAACTCTTAACCTCGAGAAAAGAGGCACCATTTGACAAATGATCACATCACTTAAACAACTTTAGTTAGCACAACTTAAACGTTGGGTTAGGAAGTGCATTGATTAATAAATTTGCTAGGCTTCCTTTCAAACAAATTTGTTACAATAGAGATATCATCATTTTTCTAAAAGTCACAGGTAAAAATGACAATTTCATATATACTCTTATAAAAATGGGTAAATAATATATACTCAACAAAAACTAAAAATATTATATATAGCCACTTTAAATGATTTTTACTTAATGATCATTTTACTCCTATCCATTATATGATTTTTTATAACCTAATTTTTTTTATCCTATACGTAACCCAATTTAAATGATTTTTTTACCTAATTTAAATGAACTTTTACCTGATTTTTTACTTGACGGTGACCGGCCATTATAGGTTCTTCAAACCCATTCAATAGGCAATGTCGATTGTGAGTTTCATTGCTAGTTCGATTACTTTTTTTCAAATCAATTCAGAAGGCATTAATTTCATCTCATTTTTGTTCCATTGCTAGTTCGGCCGTGATTCTCAAAACCGATTCAGAAGGCGAGGATCGCTAGTTTTTGTTCCAAATAGATTCCATCTCGTTTTTCTTCCATTGCTAGTTCGATCACGAGAAAGCTAAATATAATATTTTGATAAAACTATTTTTTGTAGGTAAATAATTTTTAAAGTTAACAATGGATAAACATGAAATTTTAAAGTTTTGTAAAAATAAGAGTAAAATGATCATTTCTTAAATTGTTTTTAATAAAATGTGTATATATGATATTTTTAATTTTGGTTAGATATATATATATATAGGGGAAGGTTCCGCTAAGAGGTGGTTTTTCGCTAAGAAACGCTAAGAAGTGGGTCAAACGAACTCCGATTGAGCTCATTCGAGCGGCGTTGGAACCGTTTCATCGAACTCTAATCCGGACCGAAAAACCTAAACCCCCTCCATCCGCACCCCCAAAAACCTAAAACCCCCCTCCAACCCCACCCCGAAAAGCCTAAAACCACCACCCCACCCCCCAAAAACCTAAACCCCTCCACCCCCCCCCCCCCCAAAAACCTAAACCCACCCCCACCCACCTCCAAAAACCTAAACCCCCACCCCCAAAAAAAACCTAAACCCTAAAAGCTAAACCCTTTGGCTAAAATCCTAAAATTCAACGCTAAGATCTAAACCCTAAAAGCTAAACCCTAAAAGCTAAGATGGTAGAGTTCGACGATACGGTTCCAACGCCGCTGGAATGAGCTCAATCCGAGTTCGTTTGATATCGTTTCTTAATGTTTTTGTCACTTCTTAGAGTTCTTAGCCGAAAACAACTTCTTATTTGATCCTCCCTATATATATATATATATGATATTTTTCAAGTTTTAAAGGGTATATATGAAATTGCCTTTAAGTAAAAATAACAAACTTTAATAAATATATTTAGTTTTGTCACCTTGATGTGAATCTTTCTTAAGTTTTGCAATGCATGTTATTTTCTTTATGTAGTAATTTCAATGTCTATGAAGAAATACCAAAAGGTCCTCAAGTGTGTTATATAGATTACCTTCCTCAACCAAATATGTTTTCTACTTTCTTTATGGATTACCAAGATTTTACATGATTAGATGAAAGTGGCTTTGATCGTTGTTGCTTTATGAAACACTGTAAAAATTTGAAAGTGACAATGTCATCTCTTATGAATATATATGTCCGGTTTGATTTTGAGCAGTAAAATAGTTTTGTTTTAGTCCTTACCAATGTTTTCAGAACCGAACCAGACCAGACAGCGAACCGACCGTCTTAGAGGTCCATTGGTCGGACCAGTTGGACAGGATTTAAAAACCGGATGACGTCATAAATAATATAAAAATTAAAACTATTTATATAGATACAAAATATAATAACGTTTTTTGTTTTATGTAAATCTACAATTTTAATTACATATAAATGTTTAAATAAATAAAATATGCCACTTGAAATACTAAATTAATCATAAAATGAGATTTTGAAGGAAAAATAAATATAAAAAAATAAAAAATAAATAAAGTTTGAAATTCGGTCCAACCACCCGGTCCGATTCCCGTTCGGTTCAAATAAAAGCGGTTTAACTATACACAACCGTACCGGTTATGTGTCCGGTTCCCGATCGGATCCGGTTCTGAAAACACTGGTCCTTACTCAATACAAAACCTACATGAGTGCATCACAGGCACCCAACTTATTTTTTAAAACATACAAATTTTTTAAAAGAAAAACATGCTATAATCATCCCCCCTCAAAACATATTGCATTTATTTCATATAATTTGAATGTTGAATAAAATGGGAAGAACCAATACTATCTAATAAATAAAGGTTTTTCTTGTCACATGTCGTCTCCATATTCACCCTTATCATTTTTTTTTCCCGTCTCTCTCTCTCCTATTAAATACATTTCCATCTTTTAAAAATAATAATATATAAAAAAATACTAATTATACTAATAAAATACATTTATTTAAATTATCTTTTATCATAAAAAACTTTGAAATCTAATTATTTAACTTTTATTTTCAATCAAGTCGTAATGAAAGTCAAATTATATTAAATAATAATTAACGTATTTTCAAAACCCAATTATATATTAATTTTATATATTTTAAATTTTATTTTTTATCCTTAGTATATGTAATACATTTTATACATGTAAAAAATATATATAAAAATTTTAGAATTGTATGTATGATATTTTTCACCCCGTGTGTAATACACGGGGTCTAAGCTAGTATACATTTAAAGATATGTTTGGCATGCTATTTAAACTTTTAACACATTTATTAATAAGTTTTTATCGAAAAAAAGTTTGATGGCATGCCAGAAGTTTAACCTTGATTTAAAAGAAAAGTGATATTTGGTTGCTTTCAAAACAACTTGAAGTTTCTAATAAGTACTAACACAAATTACCTTCCTTTAAAAAAAACACAAATTACCTTGATTTAAAAAAAAATAGTTTTATTTGTTATTTATATTTCTTTTTTGAAGTTCTGTCTTTTATATGGCTAGGTCTATTTTTATTAAACTACTAGCTTTAACCCCGTGTGTTATATGGGGTGAAATGTTAAGATTATATTGATAAATATCTTAACAATTTTTTTATACAAATTTGATATTGTATTTATAACTTTTTCATTTTGTTACATATTAAGATTATATGGATAAAAGTAATTAAAACATCAAAAAATACATGAAAATTCATTTAATAAGTTGTGCACTTTTTACAATACATTAAATTACATGTAAAATGAAACCTTACAATAATTATTTATAAATATGAAAATACTTAATTGCATATAACTTTAGCAAAGATTATTAGCTTAAGTCCATCTCTACTTTTAACTCTTGATAATGCAACATACAACTTATAATGAATAAACACTGGATCTTTCAATACAAGCAATATTTGAAAGTGATTGCTCTAAACTGTTATTCATGGTCATTGCAAAAATACAATAATTGTATATTTTTTCTTTGAAGTTTTAATGAAATTCTTTTGTTTGAATATGTTAACCCAATTATAGGGATAAAATTGTGATGCTCAATGTTATTTCAAAATATAATCTTCGCTTCTATAACTCGATTACCTTGTGATTTGACCTAAAGACTTGTTACATTACCTAAACCATTTTTTTATCAATATTTATTAATAGCATAACTGGAACACTGGCATTTAAAACTAATTTATTAAATTATTTATATTTCTTTTTTAAAGTTCTGTCTTTTATATTTCTTAGCTAGGTCTATTTTTATTAAACTATTTTATAGAATGGTCTAAACCAACAACTAATTTTATAAATTATAATTGAAGAAAAATAATCCATAGATGACCACAATCCAAAATACCTTTTTCGAAATGAATACAAAAGACATAATCTAGTAATCTATGATTAGAAAACTAGTAAAACAAATTATGTGTTATTAATATAAATAAAGAATTAAGGTTAAGTTTTTGAATATAAAATAATCAATGTAGTACCCCACAATCCAAACCAAATAGATTTTTTCAAATAAAAATATTAGTGGATATAAAATAATTGGAATACTTTGATTGTAAAATAAGAAATTCTAAGACTGTTTTTTCTTTTTATAATATTTTAATTTATTTTTATCTAGTTTACTAATTAAATTAAATACATATCGAAATGATACATAAAATATTTAGCTCTCATCAATTCATTATTCCCAATTTTGTTTAAGTACAGAATTTCATGAAACTTTACTTTTTTTTTGAAGGCAAACGTCGAATGTTGTGACGTCACACCCCCTCGTCATACAGGAGAGCCTCGTCCAACTCCGGTCAATATGTTGTCTTAATCGGGCCCACTTGGCGTCAGAGTTTGAGAGTTTTCAAGGAAAAACCCCACCCAATACGGCCCCTTCCGGGCTTGAGGGAGAGCCGAGGCTCGAACCCTGGATCGGCGTGGGTAAAACGCTGGTGTATCAGCCTAAAATGCCTCATTTGCGATGCCGCAGAAATTAATAATGGTGGCAGGGATTGAACCCGGATCCCTTGGGACTTCAGGTCTTACCACAACCATTACACCACAACCTCTTTCATGAAACTTTACTAAAACATAAGTTTTCATACATAACATATAATATTTTATTAATCTTTTAAACAAGGGTGTTCAAATGTTCGGCTTTTAATTTTTAATCTCTTGTAATTATGTTTTGTTGTTGATTCCTTTGTATTTGTTGGTTGGGGGTCGCCCCGGTTTTTATAAAATCTTGCCTTTCGAAAAAAAAAACTGTTCGGCTCTCGGTTGTTCGGTTCGGTTTATTCAGTTTATAATTTTTTTAGGTGTATCCGTTAACCGAACCTTATTAGAAATTTCTCTAACCGAACCGAATAAACCAAATTCAACATATATAGTTATCACTTATTAACCAAATAAACCGAATTCAAAAAATGTATATTAGTTAACCGAACTGAAAACCGAATTCACAATTTGGATACGGTTACTCGGTTAGGAACTGAACCAAAAACCGAATTCACAATTTAGTTCGGTTTTTTCGATTACGAGTACGGTTCAATTTTCAGATTTCGGTTTTTTTCACACCCCTACTTTTAAATGTTAAATTATGATAAATCTATTTAAACTAGGAATTTTACTCGCCTCGCGTTACGGTGACGTCAAATTTCTCACGGTACTTTAATGGTAACAACGTCCGTTATAGCCTTAAAAAAATTATTATTTATTTTATAAGACTTTTAAATAATAATAAGGATAAGGTTTTTAAATAATAAGAATAATTTTAAACGACTAAAATTGCAAACATACTCGCATTGAAAAAATCGGCGTGGAAAATGTGAGCATCGGTAAAAGATAGCCGACGTCATATTTAGTTTAATAATTGGGGGATTCCTATCAGCTTTCGTCTCCCTCCTCTCATCACATTCACTCCACCACCGGCTTCAAATTTTCCATTTCTCTCTCTCTCTAGTCTCTAGGACACTGTTCATTTTGCAGAATCTAATGGAGTACGAAAGGATTCATAATCACAAGCTTCAGGTAATCACTCCTGTTCTTCTCGCCAATTCACTGTTCTGCAATATGTTAAATGTATGAGTAAAACAATTTCACCGGTCAATGAAATCAGTAGCATCTCTGAATCTGATTCTCTCTCGATATTTCATTTCAATTTACACGCAAACGCCGTACAGTAGATTGATTGAGTTTACATTTCTTCATTCAATTGTCTCTATTTTGGTGAGAAATAGTGCTATTATGATTGCTGTTCGTCATTCATCATTTAGAATCGAATCAGTAGAATCTTCAGGTTTTGTGAAGTTATTCCGATTTTCGAATCAAAATGACCTAAATAAATCTACCGATTGTTGATTTCGTTGATATATGAGAGTTTTGTCCAGGTAATGATCGACGATGAAGCTAGTTGTGTATGAACCTCTTTCTTCTGTTATTTTTATTCATAGAGTTTACATTTCTTCATTCAATTGTACTATTCGGATTGATGTTCATCATCAGATACAGTAGGATCTTCAGGTTTTTGTGAAGTTATTTCAAATTTCGAATCGAGATTTCGTAAATTAGTCTAGCGATTGTCGACTTCGTTTGAAGTTTGATAGATTTGTCCAGAATAATCGTTTTTTTGTTATTGTAATCCAGTTTGTTTGTTATTTTTCTATCGTAATCGTTCCTGTTCTTCTCGCCAATTTACTGTTCTGCAAAATTTACGACTAAAACAATTTTTCTAGTCAATGAAATCAGTAGCATCTGACATCTCTAATTCTCTGTCGATATTTCAATATACACGCAAAGTTCGTACAGTTGATTGAGTTAACATTTCTAAGTTCAATTGTCTCTATTTTGGTGAGAAATAGTACTATTCTGATTGCTGTTCGTCATTCATCCTTTAGAATCAGTAGAATCTTCAGGTTTTGTGAAGTTATTTCGATTTTAGGTTTTCAAATCGAGATTTTGTAATTTAGCCTAGTGTTTGTTGATTTCGTTTGAAATTTGATAGTTCTGTCCAGGTAAATGATCAACGATGAATCTAGTTCTGTATGCACCTGTCTTCTGTTATTTTGAACCAAACGATTGGAGATTTGAAGATCTTTAATCGCTTTTTTCGATATACACGCAAACTTCATGCAGTAGATTGATCGAGTTAACATTTCTTCTTTCAATTGTGTTCATTTTGGTGAGAAATAGTACTATTCTGATTGATGTTCATCATTCACCCTCTAGAATCACTAGAATCTTCAGTTTTTGTGAAGTTATTTCGATTTTCGAACAGAGATTTTGTAAATTAGTCTAGCAATTGTTGACTTTGTTTGACATTTGATAGTTCTGTATGAAACTTTTTCTTCTGTTATTTTGATCCAAATGATTGAAGATTTGAAGATCCTAAATCGATTTTTTGTTATTGCAATCCAGTTTTTCTGTGGTTTATGTGTTATTTTTTTATGTAATTGACTATTTGATGAGGAAGCTTATAATGTGTCTATAATGTTATTGCTGGTTTTAAATGTAGGTTGGTATGATATCTCCAAGTAAGTTGAGGATGAAGCTGATGGGGCAGACAAAGAAAGATGGAGGATCAAAAAGCAATTCAGCAAGAACATCTCCTTCTAAACTTGAAGATACAGAGTTTGTGAGCAGCAGTTTGTTAGCTTCAAACTCTGGAGTGTTTGATGAGGATGGTATGTGTTTAAATATCTTTTTAAACCAGTAATCTTTTACTTATTGAATGTGAATTGAGCCCTAAAAATTTGCTGCCCTCAGATGGGGAATAGTAGTTTATTTCAGGTTTTTTGATTTATAAGGGGTGTTTGGATATGAGACAAAATCTCAAGTCAGTTTTGAGTGTTTGAGGAAACTAATTATGATTATAATTAATTATTTTGGATAATCATGTTTAAGAAAACTGATTATCCAGATGGCTTTAAACAGCTTATTATCTTTTTCAAGTTGTAATAATCACTTTGGACCATCTTGGATTGATGTCATCTTTAGCTTTTGGTAAAGTATATTTTGTAAGCCAAAATTCTTACTGTTTTTGGGCTCAATTATCGATTGAATTTAAAGAACAATGATATTGACATATGCTTAGTAAGTTTTGGATTGTGATTGTGGATTTGTGGGCCTAAAACTGCAGTTTCTAGCATGGGGATTTCATCAGTGACTTTCGATAACACGCAAGTTGATCAGGGTATTGGGCAACATAAAGATCATACAAAAGAGGGTCGTGTGAAACCGCACCAATTTCAAAAGACGGATAGTAGTAATTCAAGTTCGGTTCATCCAATAAGATCATTAGAGGACGATAATCTTGATTATGATAGTAATGCTAGTTCATCTAGCTTTGAGTTTCATAAAGGCGAGAGGTCGACACATAATGCTATTTCAAGATCCCTGTTGAGACCTATGTCTTCAAAATGGAATGATGCTGAAAAGTGGATAATAAATAGGCAAAACATGCAGAATCATAATCCAAAAAACAATATGCAAAATCGAGTGAACCGGGGAGGGACAGTAAATGGGACTAGAGGTTCTTCCGAGTCTGTTACTTCTGTTAAACGGGTCGACTTTTGTCAACCCACATCACAAACTGGGACAGAGAAGTTTTCATTTACACCCTCTGAACCACAACATCACCCCGTTTCGGGTCAAACAAATGAAGGGAGCGAGTCAATGGACCTATGTCTTGAAAGTAAAGATCTAAAAGAAATCGACACCAGGGAGTCATCGTGTGGACAGAGTTCAAATGAGGATAAAACAGGTAATAATCAGTGTGTTAGATATGATTAAGAAAACTACATTGTTACACTGCTAATTTATGTTTTTTGCATAATTCTTGGATCAATACATCTAACAAGTATTGATTATGAAGTAGGTTGTCATGAAGTTAGAGCGGTGTCGATGAGAGACATGGGAACGGAAATGACTCCGATTCCAAGCCAAGAGCCTTCAATGACTTCCACACCCGTGGGGGCCACAACGCCTCTTCGTAGTCCAAATTCTTCAATTCCATCTACACCTAGAAGAGGTGGACCAACATCCACACCTATACAACACATGGTTAGTGATGACTCGCGTAACCCAAAAGAGTTGACCGAGCAAGAAGTCAAACTTAGAACCCGAAAGGAGATCTTACACCTCGGGATGCAGCTTGGGAAGATGAACATTGCTGCTTGGGCAAGCAAAGAAGACATAGAAAAGAAAGTATTGGGTGTTGAAGATGACAAGGCGGCAGAAGAGTCGTTGAGGATTGAATTTGAGAAACGGGCTGCTGCTTGGGAAGATGTTGAAAATTCTAAACACAATGCAAGGTATTTAGTTGACTTTTTTTTTATCAAATTTATGTAGTTTCATCCTGTTGTTTAACTGTAGTCGTTTTTTTTTTATTTAGATTCATACGCGAAGAGATCAAAATTCAAGCTTGGGAGAGTCAGCAGAAGGCCAAACTTGAAGCTGAAATGAGAAGAATAGAGGTAAATATTTGATGTGAATTTTCTTGTTTTAAGTAGTAAAATGGGCGGGTTGAGTAACCGGTCAAAATAGGTAGTCTTTGATACATGTTCTCCCTCGTCGGGCCGGGTTGGGTTGGCCCGAAATATTTTCTATCCAAGATTTTTATTTATTTTAGTAAAAAGTTAATACTTCATCATATTACAGAAGATGGTATCTTGATTAAAGTTAATGTTCTGATAAAAAAAATTAGTTAATCCCATATAGGGTTCACCGGATTTTAATGTCACTGCTTAAAGATATCTTCCATCTTTTATCACTAAATATATAGAAGTGTTCAAAAAATTTGGGCATAAGATCATAAATTAGTTAATTTTTGCCCGGAGTAGGGGTATAAACAAGTCAAGCCGTGGTCGAGCTTGCCTAAGCTTGAGTTCTACTCGTTTAGCTTAATAGAGCTCGAACTCGAGCTCGATTCGTTTCAAGTTTATATCCAAAACTCAAGCTTAGCTCGTGAGAAAATTTTTCAAACTTGGGCTTGGCTAGTTTTTTTATTTATACTAATGTATAATTGTTTTTAGATATATTCATAATTATAATTTTATACTTATAACAGAGTTATTATTTGGTTATTTTTATCATACTTATATATATTAATTATTGCAGTCATAATTAAATAAAAATTACTATATTTATATAAATAATAGGCTCGTTTAGGCTTGCGAGCCTAGACGAGTCCAATACACGAAAGTCGGGATAAGGCTATTTTGTTAAACAAGTTGCAAGCTCACGAGCAGCTCAGCGTGTTTACACCCCTTACGCGGAGGAAGGAAAATTTTAATAAACTTGTCAATATTTATATATGTTCAGGCTGAAGTTGAACAAAGGATGGCCAATGCACAAGCAAAGATGTTGAAAAAGATTGCACTAGCAAGGCAAAAATCTGAAACAAAATTGGCGGCAGCGGAAGCCCAGAGGAGCAAGCAGGCGGCACGCGCTGCAGCACAGGCGGAATACATCCGGCAAACAGGTCGTATTCCGCCATCGTCTCCCAACAGCTGCTGTGGTTGGTCATAAAATAGTCTATAATTAGTAACTAGAGTTTGATTTGGTGAATTATGTTGTTAATTTGACTTAAAATTTCTGCATAATTTCTATTCTGGTTTTGATGATCCAGCAGCCATAGATAAAGGTTGATTCAAATTTGAGTTCTTGGTAGTTGATGGCACCACAAAAAAAATTATTATTTTTTTACTTTTATTTTTAAGGGTGGGCCTTGGAGCAACCGACAAGGTTGCTTCTTTGTGACCTTGATGTCATGGGTTCGAGCCGTGAGAAACAGCCTCCTGCACAAAGAGTTGATAAGACTGCGTACATCAGATTGCGAAACGATCTGACCCCTCCCCGAACTTATATTAATACATGAGCTAAGTCAAGCATAGTGTACGTCCTATATTTATTTATTTATTTTATTATTATTTATTTTTTAAAATTAGGTACTTTTTTTTTTGAACGGCAACACCTAGAACATCCAAGGCAGCCCATCATAGGAGGAACCCTTCAACTGGGTAAACCATCTGACCTGGTCAAAGACCCCTTTTTTGTTATTGCTAGAATTCGAACCCAAGACGTACGCTATGAGAAGTTATGATGCTATCATTACGACAAAAGGCAAACGGTTAAAATTAGGACCTAGAATGGTCCCTTTCAGGGTGGTGGTCAATGTGGAGGAATGGGAGGCATGTGAGTTGTACTTTCAAGAAAATCCTTTTTTGACCGCCCACATTGCGCTTTGACTACCTCCTAATGTTTTCAGAATAAAATCGCGGAAATCAATATACCTTTTTTATACGAAAAACACGAAAATAATCTTTTTTTTTTAATTTTTAAAGTAATAAAGTATTTGAGTTCATAACGTTTATATATTTTAACTAGTAAAATTTTTTACGTTTTAAAACTTTGATGTGAACCCTGATTTTTCATTTTTTATTTCATTTAAGTCCAGATAGCTAATGTCATTTTTTACTCCATTTAAGACCAAAATACCTTAGAAACTTAAATGGTTAAAAAACTTTTTTTATTATTATTTATTCAAAAAAATTATTTTATAAAAAAGAAATTTAATATCAATCGTTTTTTTAATCGTTCGTTTTCTAAAATCAATAGTTTTTTTAAAACCTTTAATTTTTTAAATCGTTCGTTTTTTAAAATCGTTCGTTTTTTTTAAATCATTCGTTTTTTAAACAATTTGTTTTTTAAATAGTTTTTTTTAAATCGTTCGTTTTTAAGCGTTTTTTAATACCGTTCATTTTAAAATCGTTCGTTTTTTAACCGTTCGTTTTTAAACCGTTAGTCTTTTTAAAATCGGTCGCTTTTTTAATTGTTCGTTTTTTTAAATCGTTCTCTTTTTAAACCTTTCGTTTTTTAAAAATCTGTCGTTTTTTAAAAATGAACCATCTAAAAAAACGACCGATTTTAAAAAAAAACGAACGGTTAAAAAAATGAACGATTTAAAAAAAACGAACGGTAAAAAAACAAACAATTTAAAAAAAAACTATTTAAGAAACGAATGGTGTTAAAAAAAGAACGTTTTAAAATAATGAATGATTTTAAAAAATAAACGATTTAAAAAACGAATGAGATTAAAAAAAAGTTTAAAAACGAATGATTTAGAAAACAAACGGTTTTAAAATATTTTTTTTAAAATATAATAATAAAAAAAGGTTTTTTAACCATTTGAGTCCCTGAGGGTATTTTGGTCATTTTAGAAAAAAAGTTAACTGTTAATCTAACGACGTTAACCATCTGTACTCAAATGAAGTTAAAAATGAAAAGTCAGGGTTCAGATCAAGGTTTTAAAACATAAAGAACTCAACTAGTTAAAATGGATAAACGTCAAAAACTCAAATAGTAATTTACTCTTATCTTTATGTTATACTTGTGTATATTTGAAAATTGTAAAGAAAAATTGTTTTTTTATGTTCTTAATAAATTATACGCGAAACGGATTCGAGTGTCCATTTTTGTTACTCATGTGTCCCTACATGAATACATGATGTATTTTTGTCTGTCTATAATAAATAATAAGATTTGAATATCTGTTTTTTATATCGTTTTAAAATGCTATGTAAAACTTCAAGACATTTAAGATGCTATGCAAACATAAAATGAACATGTAAAATTGGTTTTCTTATGTCATGACTATGCAAGTAAAATCTTATATGTTATGAACATTGTGTTATAAATGCATGTATACGATGGTTATTTTTGTAACTTTCTGTATATTTAAACCAATTTATTTTAAACTCATTTTTTCTATATTGCCTCATAATTTTTGGCTATTTAGATTAGTTTTTAATTTTTTTGTTTTCAACACTTAAATAAAATGCGCCTTCCAAAAAACACTTAAATAAAAAGTAAAATATAATATTTTTTTTAACGGCGTGGGCTCAACTGGCACGTCCCACAGGGGAGGCTCGTACATCAGTCTACTCATACATCCCTAAGGAATTCGAATCTGCAGAGGGTGTTCCTAGTTTTAATGAAGTACACCTTATAAGATTCGAATCCATGACCTTAGGAAACCGTTTGAAAAAAACAAAGTAAAATATAAATGACCCTAAGACCTAATGACCTGCTACTGCTCCTATCCTCCTGGGGCATGTCAGATTGTCAGTAACTGGTGCGTCATAAATACAAGGATTTGTTTTTTAAATCTCTCATTTACTGTCATTGTTTATTCCTTGCTATTTTTCTATCAAAGTATTTAGGTTGGAGTGGAGTACAGTCATTTAAAAAAAAATATTTGTTTACTACTTTTTGTTTTTGTCATTAGGCTTCTAAGCTGGTGGTCAAGGTCCTCTTAAGAGGTTATGAGTTCGAATTCTGACGAGGGGAATTTTGTTAGTACCTTTAACAGGATTAGGAGTTAGCTGTTCCAGAAAAAATTGTTTACTTTCTTAAGCTTTATATTTTCAAGTAATCATAATTTTGGTTTCAAAATAAATGTGACTTTTATTAAGATATACAAATGAATAAAATAGGTTTTTATTAAGAAAATGCAAGTGATTATATTCTTTTATTTTTTTGATTAATATTCTATACAGACATCAACGCAAGTGAACATAAAATAAACATTAATTAAAATAAATTAATTAAAGTTCCCCTTAAGTATCCAAAATCAGCAGCTTTAACCCTTGCAGTTACAATTTATCATTTAATCAACATTAAAATTGAAATGTTTTATATATACATTTTCAACAAGTGGGGACTCTACTTTTTTAAATAAATATGTAAGAATATAAATGAAGATTAATTAATGGCTATAAATGAAGTTAAAGAATTAAATGTATTCATGTTCTTTCGTTTAATTAAATGAACAAAAGCGGTTATTATGTCCGTTTGTTTATTAAATAAATAAACATAAATGAACTTTTCATCGTACATGTTCATTAAACATTTGATTGTTTACACGACTGGTTTCATGAGTTGTGTTAATTTATATATTGGTTACATATGTTTGCTGGTTTTATATTTTATTTTTAACAATTACTATTATTACAATTGTTAATAAATAGCGAACGAACGTGAGCACGCAAACTATGAATACGATGCCTCAAGGTTTTCATGATGATTTCGATAATGACATAAATGCTATTGATGGGCGTACTCAGTGCTTGACTTAGCTCCCGCATTTGCACTGGGTCCGAAGAGGGGCCAGATCGCTTCACGATCTGATGTACACAGCCTTACCCTACACTTTGTACAGGAGGCTGTTTCCTGAGGCTCAAACCCACAACCTCAAAGTCACAAAACAGCAACTTAACCAGCTACTCCGAGGCCCGCCCTCATAAATGCTAGTGATACCTATGAATATGATGCCTGAAGATAGAAGACCGACTTTATAATCCAGAAAGAGTGAAAGACAAGAAAACCAAAACTACATGAAAAGTACATGGTATTTCATAAGTACCTAAAGCTTAGAATGCATGATACATAACATTAGAAACAAGTCTCATGTATAGTCCAAATACATAAATATAAAGTGATCATATTAATTACAGTTTTGGCTTCGGGTTTTTATAAGTACCTAAAGCTTATAATCAAAGCATTTCACCGTAGTCGGATGAAATGCTGCTAATGGGTGAACCCTAGCATCAGTTGATTCAGTATTCAAATGAACCAACTGATGCAGCCCCATTGCTTAGAGTCATCGACTCTTGGCGGCTCGGAGTATAGTTTTCATAGCCGCTAGCCGAGGGTTTCGGTATCTGAACCAAGTTAAGAAGCTCGAGTCCTTGTTTCCCCATTTGCTGCACCTCTTGCGGCGATAGTATTTTGATACACCATACGCTATTCACAAACTCCCTGTTCATTGAAACGGGTCAATTCTTCTTTACATCTCGAGTATTTAAAAAAATTAGGGTTGTCGGGATGAATCGTTGAACCCGAACACGACCCATATATTTATTCATGTCAAAAACATCAACCCTAACCCGGGCACCCTTAAACTTGAGTAACCCAAAGAAGACATGTTTAACCCATTTATCGAAACAAGTCAAACAGGTTAGTGGGTTGTAAACGGGTGGTAATCAAGTTGTAAACGTGTTAAGTGGGTTATAAACAGGTTGGTGGGTGGTAATAAATGGGTTAAACGTGTCGTAAACAAGTGGATAGGTTGATCTATTTAATTAAACCGGTTAAACAGGTCAAGCAGAGCACGACCCGTTTAATAAAACAGTTTAAAAAGGCCAACCCGAGCATGACTTGTTTAATTAAACAGTTTAAAAAGGCCAACCAGGACACAGCGGGAGTGCTTATTAAACAGGTTAGATATGACAACCCAAAAGAAGGGAACTTACGGCCAAGGGTCATCACCGAGGAGAAGAACATCATTCTCCCGGTCAACAAATACAAGCTGCCAGCCTGATCTCAAAGGGTCCTCCAATTGGCCTTCAAGCCTGAACATTTGACCCAGTTCACTTCGCAGTTCATGGTAGCTGCTGAACTTGCCTATGTCAAGTGACCTCCCAAAACAACCCGATTTATAAACCTGTTATAAACAATATCAAAAACTCGCATCAGTGAACCCGTTACAACAAAGTATCTGCGGGTAGTAAAAAAGATTCACCTTAACGAAAGTTCCTGTGGGTCGGTTTGTTTGACCCGTTTGACCTGCATTATCAGGAGACTGCAGGAAACCCGACCCACCAATACAACTTGAAGCTGTCATTGTTGGATTCATTGCAAACACGTTTCCCACATTACTCATGTTATAATTGTAAGAAGTCAACGGCATGGTCAATGAACCACCATCACTACCTTGCATAAAAAGATTTGGGTTATCAATGTTAACTCCAAATAAAAGATTACTCCGAGGATCGTTGTTCGGTTCTTGATCAATAGAACACTCTCGTCCCGGAAACGGTGGTAATGAAACCATGTTTTGTGAAAGATTTGTGTTCTGAGAGAGGTTCGTGTGGGACGTTGGGCCCAACTGTTCAACTTGGTGAAGAAGAGACTGTGATGCACCGGACACGAGAAGCGGGTCAACCGCAACCCTTTTAGCGGGCCAGCCTGTGGAAGTTAACATAGAGGTGGACCGAGGCATGTTAAGAAGATGTGAAGTTTCAGCATGTGAAAACGAGCCTAAAAGACTAGCGGGGTTCCTGTTGGAATCAGAAAAGTTTTGATTTTGGATCGAAGAGATCATGGGGAGTAAAGTTTGTTGTTGATTATTGAACGGGTTCTGGTGGTTCAATTGAACGGGTTCAGGAATGAAAACGGGTTGAGATTGAGATTGGTGAACCATCTGAGCTGGGACCGGCCCAACCGAACCCGACCTGTTTGGAACGGTTTGGTGTTGTTGAAACTGTAGAGGTGATGGGCTTGATGGTTTTAAAGAATCAATACTCCTCATCTCTTGTAATGCAGCTGCAGCCATAGCTTGGTAAATATCGGTCTGCATACCAAGCGGGCCCACATCGAGCCGCGGTTGCAGCCATTGTGAACCATTGAGTCCTTGAAAGTTAAGAAACTGGAGCCCACGGTCACACGGGTTGCCACGGAGCCACATTATTGGCGAGTTCATTCCTAAATCATCTTCTTTCATCCCTAAAAGAAGAAAGCCCGTTATCGGTTTAGAAAAATGAAATTTTAAAAAATGATAAGAAAAGCCCGTTACTGGTTTAGAAAATTACCATTAAAAGACGGAAGCCCAGGCGGCCATGGTCGCTTGAGTCTGAGAGGAAATTGAGATGGATACATCGGGAATGTGGTTAGGGGTTCAATCTCCCATAGTGAAACCCTCGGTTGTCTATCCCCAGCTGTGGACTCGTCCCACCCAACCTTCACAGATCGCCAGTGTGAGTTGGGCCATCGGGCTGGGTCCAGGTCACTGATGCCCGTTATAGTGCCCATATAGCTAGAAAACACACGATATAAGTAAACATACAAACCCTTTTATTATAAATCTACGGGTGTAAACGAGCCGAATCGCTCGTGAGCTACTTGAGATTGGCTCGCTAAAAACTCAAATCGAGCCAAGCTTATACTAGGGCTCGTTTAACCGAGCCCGAGCTTCACATATCGAGCTCGAGTAGGCTACGAGCCTTTTATTTATATAATTTTTATTTAATGTATTAAATATATATTTATATAGTAATTATTTTATTATATATAAAATCATTATAAAAATAATTAAATAATATATATTATGTGATATGTAAAAATTATAATTATAAATATATGTGTATAATTATTATACAAATATATAAATAAAATAATAAATAATAAAGGAGCCAAGCTCGAGCTTGAGCTCCTTAAGTTCAACGAGGCAAGCTTGGGCTCGGCTCATTTACACCCCAGTATAACGCTTTCAGCCGGTTTCTATTTTACGAATCATTTCCAGAATCAACATTTAAGGACCGATATTATAAGTTTGTATATCCAAATAACCAATTCCCTAAAACAGAAACCTACTGAAAGTACACTCCTTTTAACATAACTTTTGTTTAAACATACCGGCGGACACTTGATTCTTCGGTTTCAAACAACATTCGGAAACGCATTCCAACAGAAACCCGTGTATGATAGACAGCTTTAACATACTTAGCTAGAGGAATGACAAACTCTGATGGACTTGCCCTGTGGAAGATGTTGATTTTAGTGAATTAAGGTTCTTATCAGATCAGATTTTATAACATAACTTACGTTGGATTATTAAAAAAAGGGACCAGATTTTATAAAATAACATACCTTGGGTTATAAAAAATGCTGAACCGGCTATTAGTTGCTGCTGCATGTGCAGCAGCAGCAAGAAGCCCGAGGTGCATGCTTTCACTAGACAAAACCGAAGAAGGCATAACGGTTTGAGGTCGGTTTGCACGCCGGATTCCTAACAGCAACTGGTTTTTCTCATTCCATATGAACAAGACTGAATCACCCGCAACAAGTTTTTTTGCACTCACAAAAACACTCCAACCCGTTGTCAGAAGATGCCTTTTTGGCTGTCCTGAAATAGTGTACAAAATAGATCATTTATATGTTAAACAATTAGTTTTCTGGTGTATCTTTAGCAAGACTGATATATTTATACTTCAAAAAAAATACTCATAAAAGAACAGGTTTAGTATATATAATGAAATGAATTAAGTTGAAAGCATACCACGAAATATGTGTCTAAATTTCCATTCATTATCGTGTAAATCTCGCGCGATTAATTCTTGAGCCGGAGGTTGCTGTGAGAAGTCCTGAAAATCCAAACAAAAATAAAGTCAGATTAGTCACGTTAGAGGTGTCAAAATGACCCGACAAGTCAAGGGGGTAAGGTAACAGTTAAAACGGGTTGAATCGAAATTGGTAAATTCGTTATGGCTCGGGCCAGGTTGAGTTGACCCCAAACACTTTTTGTCTAAGCTTACAAAAAAAAAATTAATTATAAATAATTAGTGTCAGTTATGATTAGTTGATTACATGACTTATTTCATTTCAATAATAATCTAGTTTTATCGATAAAATGATTTTGGAGGTTTTATGCATTCAAAATACAATTTTCAGTTGACTGATTTCACCTACCTTCTTTAAGCTATTTTTTTTTATCACAACCCAAATCAACCTATTAAAATAAACGGGTCGAAATTGCCACCTCAACTCAAGTTTTAAGCTTGATGAAACACATCATATTGGGCTAATCTTATTATTATCATTATTTAATTTATTTTGAGATGGAGTTTGGCATACCAATGGAGGGAACACTTTCTCAGCTGCACGACGAGGAACCGAAAATCCACCATGAGTGCTAGTGTCGCTTGCGGTCAATGTTTTACAAAAATAATTTGTGGGTTGTTTACTCGGGGCACCCAAATCCGCAGGAAGAAACGCCTCTTTTTGCTCTTCCTATATAAATCACCAAAAATATTAAATAAATTAAAGGCCCGATCGTAAAGAAAGTTATAAATAAAGTAATAAACCTCCACACATTCATAAAACATAAAAAGGGAAGAACATACAGAGTTCAACGGTTGCAATGTCATCTGAGCATAAACCTCATCGGTCTCCACATCTGCCTGATGCAATGTTTTAAGTCATGCAATGAAGATATAAAGAAAGGATACAAAAACAAGAAATGTGAACTCAAAAAGATATAAATATTTTTACAAAATATTTGTTTACGGGTGCTTACATGCATCGTGATATTGTGAAGTTGACAAATGAGCTGTGGAGGTAAGCTCGGGTAATTGGGAGTATGAGCATCGACTTCTTTATTTGTTGATGCAGCAACCTACATGAGATACAATTATAAATAACCGAAAAGATTAAGCATTTATTAATTTGAGTAATATTACATCAACGGTTTGCAAAATGAACTCCATTTTCTCCTTAGATTACATCTAGAGGTGTCAAAACAGGATGGTTCAAGAAAAAGTGGATGATTTTTGTATGGGCTAAAACGGGTCGGGCTGGATTTGGTTGACCCAAAGTGATTTTGTCCAAATTTTAGAAAAAGGTTAAAATGGTTGACCCATTCATAAGTAAATGGGTTGAATTTAAACACTTCGCCCCTTTTGGCTTGTTTTAAGCTATTTACATACCCTCAATCGACCCATTCATAAATAAACGGGTCGAATTAAAACCCAAAAAGGGATTGAATAAAGTCTGCTAGAACTAACCTGCTCACTATGACCCTGTGGGAAATAAACCACACGACTTCCGGCTGTGGGAAGGGAAACAAGAGGACCAGCACAAGCATGCCAAAGTTCAGAATTCAAACATCTTTTCTCCCCTGAAATCAAAATCACACAAAAAAAATCTAACTTTTAACACAACCAAGAGTCTTTAATCTATAATTGATGTTGAAAATCATGATGGAAGTTATTAATATTGAATTACTAAGTACTAATAAGAAACTTTTTATTCTAATTTAGAACTAATGTGAATTATTAATAGGGTCTTACTATAGATACACTATCAAAACACCAAGTGACATCATTATACGGGCTGTATAGATGGTGAAAAACGGTTATATGACTCGTATAGCATCTGTAAGCGGTGTACGCCGTCACATGAGTCGCTTCTGTGTCAGTCAGAAAGCTATACGGCCCATATAGCTTTCTATCATACAGCATGTATAAGAGAAAAACAACTCATACAGCCCGTGTAAGGAACAAGTCACAACTCATACACCCCGTATAGCATTGGGTGTCTGAATAGTAGGGGTTGGTGGTCTCTGTAGCCTTCCCCAATTAATACTGGGGTTTAACCATATAATCAAAAACCAATTATGAATGAACTAAAACTAATCATGACACGCGATACGCATAACCGATAAAATCTGACTGCATATATGATCAAAGTGAAAAGAACAGACCTTCAGGCGATTGCTGATCGAAGGCAACACCTGAAAACTTCATTTTCAGAGCTTCAAACAACCAAAATGCTATAAACAATCAAGAATCTCAATTGTTAACCACAAAATTCCTTAAAACTATGCACCACCCTATGAAAAGGGACCACTTTTCCCTTCAAGATTAATGATTCTTGCTTCTTTTCAACAATTCATACAAAAAAGAACCCAATATTCCACTATCTTTTCAACCGAAACCGGTGATACTACAAAACAAAAATGATTTCCACTTCATTAGATCTTGATCTTCCTAACCCAAACCCCAAAATAACCCCAAAAAGTAGCCACAAAAAGCTTCATCTAACAACAATCTTTGTTTTCTTTATTTTGTTACAAACCCACCACCAAATTTATCCAAGAATCACACCACAAGCTCATTTAGCTGCAAGAATCACTTCAGATCTCAACCCCATGAAAAGCCCTAATCTTGAAAGTTGAAAGTAATCTTGAAACTTGCATAAACAGAAATTTTACAGAAAACCCAGATCTATTTCACCAAGATTCATGGATTTGAGTCAAAAAGCAAGCAACTTTGAAGCTAAAACAGTTGAATAACAATGGGGCTGTTCAATTGAAAACCAAGATTTGTAGATACAAGCAGGTAGATACCAAATCTGTGTACTGGTTTCTCTGTTTGTGTGTGTTTTGTGGTGAATATTGAATGAGATAAAAGGTGGAACTTTAGGGTTCTTCAATAGTTTTCCTGGAATTGAAATGGCTCTCAGCTCATCTGCTGCTATTTTGCTACTACTTTACTGTTACTATTACAGCTTACTAGTCTTTCCCAGTTCCCACCCTTATATTCTATTTTATTATTATTCCCCCCCCCCCCCCCCCCCCAATAAATCATCAAATATCGCCATTGAACTTTTTGTTGGCCCAACTCTTTTATGGAACTTAAATAACAAATTCAGTACAACAAAAGCAAAAATTAAAAGTATATTTGATCCTTTATGAAACGTTAAATTTTAATTTTATTTTTCACATGTTATCAATTTCTTTGAAAAAATATCATATAAGAATGAGTCCTAGGTGTCTCAGTTGTGTAAACCGGACACGACCCGTGTATTTATTTGTGTGAATACATAAACCCTTACCGGTTTACGACCTGTTTAACCCATTTATTTAAACTACTTAAATAGGTTGACATGTTGTAATCAAGTTGCAAACTTGTTAAACGGGTTTTAGCCGGTTCATGGGTTGTGATATATGGGTTAAATGGGTCGTAAGTAGGTTGGCGGTCGACCTATTTGATTAAACCGGTCTTGTTATCAACTTTTTAAAAAATAGCATAGGATGCATATAGTGTCAGGTTGAACCGTTGAACCCAAATACGACATGTATATTTATTGTGTGAAGACATAAACCCTAACCTGCTTATGACCCGTTTATCTAAACAAGTTAAATGGGTTGACGGGTTGTAATCAAGTTGCAAACTTATTAAACAGGTCATTAACTGGTTCATGTGTTGTAATATATGGGTTAAATGGGTCGTAAGCAGGTTGACAGTCGACATATTTGATTAAATAGGTCTTGTTATCAACTTTTTTTTAAATAGCATAGGGTGTCTATAGTGTCATGTTGAACCGTTGAACCCGAGCACGACCCGTATATTTATTTGTGTGAAAACATAAACCCTAACCCGTTTAACCCTTTTATGTAAACGAGTCAAATAGGTTGATAGATTCTAATCAAGTTACAAACTTGTTAAACTGATTCTAAACTAGTTTGTGGGTTGTAATAAATGGTTAAACGGGTCATAAGCATGTTGGTGGTTGACCTGCTTAAATAAACAAGTTACATGTAAAAACCCAAAAAACTGATTATTTTTGTATAGAGTTTGTGTAACTTTCGGATCGTATCAGGAATTGAAACCCCTAAGTATTATAATAAATTAAATATAAAAAATAAAATTTAAAATTTAAAATTAAAATATTTTTGGTGGCAACTGTAGAGAAAGTATACTAGTTGTATTACGGAGTCAGATTTTCATGGACCCAGAATCTAGAATTTAGATTGGAATGTGGTCCTAATGTGTATCATCTATCTTCATTCATAAATAAAAATCTATCTTCATTCATCACAAGTCGACAAAAGTCATCTAAAGTTTTTGTTTTCAAATTTTAAATATATATTTCTTTATTATAATTCATCAAAAGCCATTTAATTTTTTAATAAAATCATTTTCTGATTACAAACCTAAAGATATTTTGATCTACTTTAAATGATTCTTTGTATAAAAAAATAACATCTACTTACATACGTTACAATTACCAAATCGATAAGCTTATAAGCTTTAAAATGTAAAGCATAAACTTCTATAGCTTATGAAGTCTTAAAACCTTTTATTAAATTAAAATTTTATTTTAAGCCTTAAAAACTTACTTTTTGACCCCATCAAGTTTAGTTGTAGCTACATTTTATACTCTATACTTAGGGTGAGTGGTATTCCGGTGTGAGTGGCTCACGTGAGCTTATGTGGCATACTCACGGCTACAAAACACAACCCCCTCTCCAAGTGAGGGATGTGAGTTGCCTCACTCACTTGAGAGTATATCATATGCTCTTATCTATTTTTTTTCTTCTCATTAACCATTTTTTTTTTGTTTTCTCTTATAACTTTTTAAATTTAATATTTTATAAAATTTTGAATATACCATTGCGACGTGATTATTTTTATTTACATTTGGTGTAAATTTCATTCAAAACCGAGTTGTGCGTCATAATGTACAAGTCATTAAAACACAAACGTACAACTTATCAAAAGCTTATTCAATGTTTCGATTTTTTCATAGTTTCTTTTTTCTTTTTTTACTAAACTTTTAAAATATAATGTTTTATAAAATTCAAATTTGTACGTGCTTATTTTTATCAAATTTTTTTCGTTGCGCCGTGCTTATTTTTATAAACATTCCGACATGAATTTTTTTAACAACTTCATTTTTTTACATAAAATTCCGAATATTATTAATGGTCTCGCGCCGACGTTTTGGCATTTGTTTTTTCACGGTTTTACGCCCCACCGCAACACAGTGTTACATTTTTTTTGTATATGTGCATATATGAGGTTTCGAATGTTATCAACAATGTTCAGGATTCGTTTTTCTTGTAAAAAGTTACGTGTGTTATCAACGTCTACTTCAACGCACAGGTTCGAAGAGTATGCTGGAATACGTTATTCTTAATAGGGGGATGATGACCGGGTTTGGTTCAGGAATAAATCGGACAGGTTTACTGTTAAGGTAAGTTATTTTATGTGGAGGTTACTTAAAAAAAATTCCTACATCGTCTAATTTATATCTATACTATATAATAAACAACTAAATTAAGGGACACATGTCATTTTTTGGAGCCTTCTCAGTACTGTTTTCCCGACTCTCTATCATATTCTCCTTATTATTGATTTATCTTTTGAAATGAATAGTAATTTTTTTTTGGTTTTTGAGAAAACGCTGGGAAAAACGACCAAACTTCCTCCGCGAAACGCGGGGGAAAAAAACTAGTTAAATATAAATCTAATTATGGATACGTATTATTTAATTATATATAGTTATTATATCATTAACCAAATGAATTTAATATAAATTAACATTTATCAATTACATAAAAAAATTAATATCCAATTGAAAAAAAAATGTTTTAAAAATTAACTTAACAAAATTTATAACTATCACGTCGAAGTACATTTTTTTAAAGACATATTTTGACGAGTGTATGTGTTAACATGTTACATTATATTTTAATCAACTCGTGTAATACACGGGTTTATTCAACACGTGTAATACATGGGTTTTTAAAAACATAAAATTCATCATTTATTTATCATTTATTGAAAATTCAAGAATCTACACTTTTATAGTGATATGCATCAATCATCGGTGTGTTTATATAGATTCTATACATATCTACAATCTTAGAAACCTAACAAAAATGTTATACTTTCTATAAAACATACAATACCTTTTATTTTATATTATATCGGTAATATTACGTATATTTATGAGTTTTCTAATAATTTATGTAGTTAGCCGTTAAACTGAAAACAATCGTATCGTTGGTTCACTAACAAGATAATGAACCGAACACAAATGGATCAGCTGGTTTGAGCGAACAAAAAAACAATGAAAACAAGAGTAAAACATGTCAAAATCGTAGATAGTACGTGTCGCAACCTTTTGTTGGTCGACTGCCTTTTGAGACCTATGGCGCACATGGGGCAAAAAGACCAGGCTAGATTGAAGACCAAAAAAAGCTGGAATTACCTGAATTGAATACTAGACCGTTGGGAACCGGTTGGTTGCAAACGGGTTCAGAAGACCGAATAATTAGATTTCCAAGCCTCTTTGCATCCAAAGTAGTCACGAGAAACGTTATATTACATCGCTAAAGAACATGGTTCCAACCACCCGTTTTCGCTACTTCTAGTGCTCCATCCTCTACGAACTATATTTTCGGGTTACGAGAAAACAAAACGTATTTAATATTATCAAGCCGTCATATCAACATGACTAAGTTTCTAGCAGACGGGGTGTTGTTGTCGATCATTTTCTGAAAGTGGTCCATTGTGATGGATGTTGTTTGGTGGTGGGTTGTCCCATTAGATGAATCGGAAATAACTATTGGATGTGGTGTTTTGAAACTCATGTGCATGTGTTACATTTTGTCATATCATGTGGTGATATTATAAATTTATTATCACTAGAGTCGAATGAAGTTCCGATTGAACATGCACTCATCCATTTAGTTTCAGCCGGTTTTATTCGGTTTTTATACGAGAGCGGACGGAAAACCAAAACTGAAAAGATATAATTGTGTAGACGATCAGACCAGATTAGGGGTGTAAATGAGCTCAGCCCAAGCTCGTCTCAGCTCGAGCTCTGCTCGTTTAGTATAGACAAGGCTCCGGTTCGAGCTCGGCTCGTTTAAAGCTCGAGCTTGGCTCGTGAATAATTTTTGAAGCTCGGGCTCGGCTCGTTTATTATTAACCAATTATTTTATTTATAAATTTTTATAACTACTTGTATATATATTTATGATTATGATATATATTATTTAATTATATTTTATCATAATTTTATACATAACCGTAGTCCGTAGAGTATTGTCTTTTTATCACAAAAAGGACGATTACAATAAACTGGCAGGTAAACGAGCAACAATATGCGTCACAACCCTCTTTTGGATAGCAAAACCGATCACACTAAAAACAAAACTTTGGGTCTTAGGACCGAAAAATTACTATGCACGAGCCGCTTAACTCTGTTCAGAATAATTATACATAATAACTATTATTATTATACAAAAATATATTTAACATACTAAAAAAATATATAAATGAAAGGCTCGTTTAGAGGTTAGGTGCGCGAGTATGCTCGAGCTCATTTAAGTTCGACTCGATTTGAGTTTTTAGCTAGTAGATCTCAAGTAGCTCATGAGCGGTTAAGCTCATTATCACCCTGGACCACATGAAGTGTTGTCCGATCGGTTCTGCTTCGAGCGAGTTTTCACACACCTATTGAGACTAGGGGTAAGCAAGAAACATGTTTAGAACTGAATACCCATAAGAGAAACCGTACCCGACCCGTGATTACCATTTTAAGCAATGGATGGTACGTGTTTCGGGTTTCATAAAAATCAACAAACGGGTACGGGTCGGGTACATTTACCCTTAAAATATTATTAAAAGTGAGATTGAATAAAAAAGGGTTTAGAACCGAATACCCGTAAGAGAAACCGTACCCGACTCACGATTACCCGTTTAAGCAATGAAGGGTACGGGTTACAAATTTCATAAAAATCACAAACGGCTATGGGTACGAGTCGGGTAAAACCGTACGGACCAGGTAATATCCATTTTCTCACTCCTAACTAAGACCACTTCAAGTGGTTCATGTGTAGGTTAAGTTTTCAAACATATTCAATAAGTAAGATTTTATATTATTTATATATTTTTATAATTTTTTGTGCATATATTTATATTTACAATTTTTATATGTTATAAAATATATATTATTTAACTATTTTATCATAATTTTATACATGATAATACTTTTTATATTAAAATATATCTAATATATTAAAAATTATATTTACAGGGTAAATAACATAAAAAATAACATATTTTTTATTTTTTTTCTCACAAAAGTCTCTAAACAATTTTTTATACATAAAAAAACCAATGTATTTTATGTTTTATCTCACAAAAGCCACTCAATATTTTTTTAAACATTAAATTTCTTCACATTTTAAATTTAAACAAAATTGTAAAAGAAAAATTAAAACAACTTGGAATAGGTTGTTTTACTTGTACTTTTTTTCTTATCTAAAAACAAAAGAATTAATGTGGACATTTTAAAGAGATTAAATAACTATTTATCTTGTCAAATGAATTAACAATTTTTTTTAAAATAAACTTTGTTATGAGAATGAATCCATTCGATAAAAAGATGATTTGTAATCAAGTTAAATCTGTTTTGTAAAAATACCCATAAAATCTGCAAAAACACATAAACAATCAAATTGTTTTGTAATCGAATCATTTGTTTTGCTCTTACTTATGTCAGTCTATTTTCTTTGTGTTTCTTATGTTGATTAATTTACTATAGTAAATAGTTGTTTGATCATTTCAAATGTCCACCTCAGTTCTTTTTTTTAGAAAATATATACAAGGCACGTAAGAAAAAAAAGTACACATAAGAAAAAAAACAAACCGGATGTACCGTTCCAAATTGTTAAAAAAAAAATCAGAGTATTGTTCAATTTTAAAAGGTGAAGTGACTTTAATGTTTAAAATGAGTAAATTACTGTTTGAGTCCCTGATGTTTGACCATTTTAACTATTTGAGTCCCTTATGTTTCAATCCGTCTCTTTTAACCCTGACGTTTCATTTTTGTATCTGTTTGAGTCCAAATGAATAACTCTGTTTAATTTTCTGTTAATTTTTTATTGAAAAGACTTAAATACCCCTATGTAGTCAAATGGTTATTATTATTACATGTATAAAAGTTAAGGGGGTGTTTGGGATTACTTTTTAAAACAACTTATTTACTTATTATCTTTTGAAATAAGGTAATAAATTATAAGTTTGTTTGGTAAATTCAAAATAAGATGAAAGATGTAAGAAGGAGAAGTCAAAATCCAAAAGTAAAAAATTCTTACTTTTGATAGAAAAGTCATAAGTTGCTTAAATAAGTAATCTCAAACACCCTCTAAGTTGGAGTCCAGGAACTGCAACAAGAGAGGTAGACTACAACTGGTTCTTCTCCGGCGACCTCTCCTCCGGCGCCACCCACAACCACCGCACCACCCACAACCACCGCACCACCCACAACCACCGCACCACCACCTCCCTCTCCCCCTCCGTCTCCCCCTGCGCCACCCAATCCGGCGGCCCTTCCCGGCCTTTCCTCCGGCAGCCTCCAACAACCCGCACCACCTTCATCTTCGTTCTTGTTTTTCGGCCAAGATCCAGCAAGCTAGAAGCATTGGATGGCGGCTACGGTGGTGGAAACCACAATGAACAGCGGCAGAGGCGACGACGGCGCTAGGGTTCCGATAAAATTAGGTAAAGTAAATCCGATCATACCTTGCGATTGATGAAAGTGAACTGAGAAGAGCATCCTTGACACAAAATTGGTTTTTCAGCCGCCATTTCCAACGACTTCCGGCGACGAGTACACGACGGCCATCCGGCGGCAGCCGCCCTGTGGTGGTACGCCATCTGATTTCTAGCGTTGATGCGTCACCGCTGCCATCTGATTTCTGTCGTTGATGCGTCACCGCCGTTGGGGTGGCCGGCTGCCTCCCTCTCTCTGCGTGACGCAGGAAAAACCGGGGGGGGGGGGGGGGGGTTTGAAACCCTCTGGTACTTGTTTCATTTTTAGCGTTTTTTTTTTAATTTGTATAACAAATCTTCGATTCATCATATATTCTGAAATTACTGATCCTCAATTTTTGATGATTGCATGATGTAGAACTGTGTTTAGAGTTTTCATTGTGATGCTAGTTTAGTTATGAGTTGTAATTTTATCATGACTGGTCAAGCCCTCGATCTAGAAAATGATCCGACAGGCTTTACAACTATGTTTGATACAAGCGGAGATAGAGCGTTTACAGGTGGTGGTGGTGGTGGTGGTGGTGATGGGGGCGAGGTGGGGTGGGGGTGGTGGTGGGGAGAAGAGAAAGAGTAGAATATATAACGTTTTTAACAATTTGAGTCCCTGAGGGTATTTTGGTCATTTCAGAAAAAAGTTAACTGTTAAATCTAACGATGTTAGCCATTTGGACTCAAATGAAGTAAAAAATAAAACGTCAGGGTTAAAAGAGACGGATTTAAACATAAGAGACTCAAATAATTAAAATGGTCAAATGTTAGGGACTCAAACAGTAATTTACTTTTAAAAAATTATTGAATGACTTTTGTGAAAAAAAAAACGTAAATTATGTTGATTTTTTATTTGCAAAAGAGTGTTAAGGACTTTTGTGAAAAAAAAAAAACTTAAAATATATTAGGTTTTTATGGTATTTACCCTTATATAAATGAAAGCTCGTTTAGCCGTTTAGGTTCGCGAGCATGCTCGAGCTCATTTAAGCTCGGCTCGATTCAAGTTTTTAACAAGACAGTCTCAAATAGCTTACGAACGGTTCAGCTCGTTTACACCCATACACCAGATAAAGTTTGGTTCGGTCGGTTCGAGCTTTCACTCGAGATCCCTTCACTCATGCATCGGTTCGGTTTTCAAGACATATTTAATAACTAAGATTTTATAAAGTTGTCTTTCTATCATGATTTATCATTTTGCCCATTAGTTATTTTTAGTGCATATTGTCACGTCAATGGATTATGTCAAAATTACATTCAAGTCACATCTTCTTATCTTCTAATCAAATTGTAATACGAGATTATATATGTCACCATCGTTTTCATTTCGTTAAAGAATTTTCTTGTTTCAATATATGTTTTGCACATCTAAATTATATTACAAGTCACGGAAGGTGGTTTATTTATAACTAAAAATGATATTAACTCATAATATCTATGAGTTGTTAGCTTTTATCCTTTTTATTTTTTCATCTTTTCTTGTGATATGAGGGTAAAATTGTAAAATTATATAGCATGGATTTTTGTTATAACAAGCGAGTTATGCCCGCGCGTTGTGACGGTTTGGTTTTGAAAAAAAATTTACATTGAAACGTGGATAGAAATAAGCAAGTCGTGACGGCGTATTCGGAATTTTATAAAACATTATATTTCAAATGAAAAGAATTCGGTTACATCGATCGAAAACCAAAAAATGAATACCGGTACTGGTTCCGATAATACCGATAACGGTACCGATGTTGTTTGGTCGGTGTCGGTTCTGTCCGTTACGGTCAAGATAGGAAACAAAAAAAACCCTTTTCGAATACAACTTCGTTTTCAACAAAATTTATGCCAGAATGTCGATAAAAAAATTAAACGCAGCCGCGTATTAAATTTTATAAAAAAACTAACGAACAAAAGTTACTAGAGAAGAAACGAATTTATAAAAAAATTAAACGGGTTAAAGACATATATATGTTAGTTTTTTCTTTGGTAATTAGTAATATTTTAAATAAAAATCATATACACAATGCTCAGTTCGTTTGTCTACATTCTGATAACTGAGTTAGATAAAGATAAATTGTTTTTTCGTCTCGTATTATATAAAGATATTTTATTTTAGGAACAACTTACTTTTTTTGTAAACGTTAAATTCAAATAAAAAATAAATAAATTGAAGCGTGTATTTAGATTTCTTTTTAAATATTAAGATAATAAACTACATGTTAAATAAAAGTGAATAGGTCATTCGGGTTGGTGGCCCAATAATAGAGGAAAATTCTCTACGAACACTAAAGTTTAAAAATGTCATGTGTTCAAGTCTCACTCTTACACAAATAGAGAAATTTGCCTTAAAAAAATAAAAGCGAATAAAAAGGTAAATAAACACTTATGATTACCCTAGTTCTAGTCGATCAATCTTTTTTTTGAACAACAAATTTTTATTTTATTTTTTTTTTCTTTTTTGTGTCTTGGATGAGGTTAGAAATTACAATCTTTTGGCTGTGAGACTCTCCTCTTACCACTACACCCCAACCCAAGAGCACCTTTTTTTAGGGTAGGATCTTGGTACACCCTCGGCACTTCTTTTGACACCCTGACAAGAATACGACTCATATTAGTCTATACGAGTCGTACATGTGTCAAGGTGTCAAAGAATGTTTGGCCACAAACCCTATACGAGTCGTATAGGGGGATACGACTCGTATAAAATTAATTTTTTTAATTAATTTTTAAAGTTTTTAGAATGATTTGACACGACATTTTATTCCTCGATATGTGTGCCAATTATTTGACGCAACGTTAGATTCCGTGTAAACTTTTATAAATGTCGTTATATGTTAATTCAAATGTTCGTTCAATTCACACGAGTCGTTCCGTAAAAAAAAGAAGATGTCGTCTAACGGGAGAAACGAAAGAAGCCGAAGAAACAGAAGGCGTTAGAACGGGTCATCTTCTAATGTACCCATCATAGACATTCCAGCACCGGTAGAGAACCATGTTTGGGAGAATGGTAAGAACTGGTCTCGAAATGTTGTTCAGTTCTTTTACAACGGAGATGATTAATGGTGTACGGTCTCTTGTATGGGTCGTATGGGACTTGACATGGAATTTTGGGGTACCCTTCTAGGGCTTCGTAGAGACGGTTATATAGGTTCAATTGTAAGTTTTTAAAACATGTGCACGTCGTATTAATGTATTTCAAATGTTAATAATTATAATTTTAATTTACAGCATGTTCATGCTTGGACAAACAATTTTCTTGCTTGGCGGTTAGATTATATACTAAGAACGGAGGAGCGGTCGACCGGGGATCGTTGGAAGATACTCTCGTGTCACTTTATGGATCTAATATTTGAAGGATCAGTTGATTCCTTCGAGTACGGTGATGGGATGAATTCATTATATCCTCCACTATGGGAGGTTGATACGGTAAAGTTGTGTTATTTTGAATTCTTTTTTTAACCAATAAAATTATTTTTTTTCTGTTTTTACAGGTATATTTACCTATATCCGATGACGATGAAAACTGGTATCTTTTCCAGATTTGTATGGTGACACTACAAATTAATGTGTTCTTTTCGTTTGGTTGTCGTGCAAATATGTGCAATGATTCACGATGCATTCATCGTGATGTTCACGCAACTGTAGTTCGGTTTGAGTCTTCCTTTATATGGTTTCTACAACATATATCTTATTTTCAACACTCTGGCCAATAAGTGATACTTGAATTAGCAGTAGGTGGGGAAAGTGTGTGGCCTCCAAATGGTGGTCATATTGGTCGAGATTCAGGGGTGGTAATTTGTAAGTTATTGCGTAGGCTAGTTCAAAACAGATCATTGGCGTGGGAATAAGTCAACCTACAAGGTGCTTGTCTGAGATACATGCCGATGAATTATATGCTATGCGTACAATGTAGTTATTTTGTACTAATAACTGTAAAAGTATTGTTTGTTTTATCTTTCTTGGTGATTTGTAATTTTCCTTTTTATATATCCATCTAGTTTTATTGAGTTTTTAAGGTTTATCTATCTATCTAGTCAAGAAACATCAAATTATAAGACAAACAAAAAGATATATATACCTCAAAATGTTAAATTTGTACAGCAAAAGAAAAATACAAAATAACTATGGCTGGGGAGGTTGAGCTAAATCCGGTAGGCTAGTCATATCAGGAACCGGAATACACATGGAGGCACCACAATCTCTCATGCACCGCATCATTGTATGGCTCTCATGTGACCTAGCATCCACCCATAGAGCCAAATCATGCGTCTTTCGTGGCCTTGCGTCTATCTTCTCAACCCGGCATGAAAGGTCAGCCATCACGTTAGCCGGTGGTACGTCAGGCCTAAACACGATCTGAGGGTGGCTGCAACAGAGGTGGTGATGGTGGCTGTTGTACCGGTGCTTGTTGTGGCTACGGCGGAGGTGGCGGTGGTTGCCAAACAGTCCGCCCCTATCTAGTGACCATCTGACCTGATCACCCCGACCACTAGAAATCCCCATCCCAATGGTCGTTTGTCGACCGATACACACAGGCGCGAAGGATGTTGTGATCAACTGTTGAAGCTCCTGAGTCAGAGCACCCAAATCTGATGCAACGGTGGTGATGTAACCACCACAAGAAAACATCTTCCACGACATTAGAGGATTTATTTTCACTGGTGTAAAAAATATAACCATCAGATTATATGTGACATCCGTGAAAAATCAAGGTCAATATCTTAAAACATTATATTGTGATAAATTATGTAACAATACATTATCTAAGATGAATAGAATCATACATACTAGAGTATTTGAACTATAGTTATACCACTATCGAGTACATGAAAATCCTAGTGTTTATATTAATTAAGTATAGCTATGCTTATAAGACATATACACATGTTACATTATATCGACTTTCATGATACCATTCATTATAAAAAAAATGCCAAGAGATAAATCATTCACTAGACATGGATTAACATGAAATTGTCCTTCAAAGACTTTATTTTATAAAAACTTGTAACATTAATTGATTTATAAAGCCTTGTACTTAATCATTTTAAACTTTATAAAAGTTAATATATTTAAACAAATTTGATGATTCACACTTAATCAAAATCGATTTTTATAAAAAACATAGACTAACTAATTCAACATTTTATAAACCTAAGCTAATTTATTTAAAAACATAACTAAATTTTATAAAAATTCCTTAGTCATCTAACATGATGACATCTAGCTTCTCTTGTGCCTCTCGCCTAACGAATTTGAATATGTTAAACAGAGGAAAATGAACACTCCCCTAACGAATCTGAACCTGTCAGAGTCGAGGATGACGACAAGGTGTTGGACAGGTATGCCCAACAACCCAAGTAACGACATCCGATACTACTGCTATCAGGTAGGATCCAAAGGGTTGCACCACTAGCAAAGAACAACAAGATTATTTAAAGAGTTAAGTTATCTAACATGATTGCACTTAAAGAGAGATGGGATACGTTCAATTATTTTTAATTATATTACTAATAATTAAAACGAATTAAATTAGTTAATTATGAAAGAGATGATAATTAGAGAACTAATTTAATAATTATCAAATTGTTTGATAATTACTGATTAGGTAAATTTGCTAGATTGATTATTAATTAGATTAATAATTAATTAGTAAATTGAAATGTATTTAATTAATAATTAAATTGTTTAATTATTAAAAAAACCCTAAATTTCTTCTCAAGATTTATAATGGTTATAAACATGGGATTACGAGTAGGCTAAAAATACAACAAGTTAATCACTTCCTCCTTCCCTCTCTCAAGTCGCCCCCCATTTGCGCCATTCCACTGCCGGCCGGCCGGCCGGAGGCCATCATTGCTGTCCTGCGTGTCGTGCGTTGCCGCCTAGGGCCGCCGCCTGACTGGCCTTGCACCGTGAGTCTGTTTATGTGAACCGATTTAGAACCTGTTTGCGTAGTGGGTCGTATTTGGGGAAACCAAGGAGTTTGGTTGTCTCTGGTGTTCGTGTTAGCAGATCTAGCGACTGGGTTCGTTCATCCGTTGTGTTTTCGTTCGGTTAGTTGTTTACTTTTGGGAAGGTAGAACTCTAAACTGACTATGGTTGTGTTTGTTTCTGTTACGTTTGCAGATGGACTCCTGGTGGGCAGTCTAGGGTTTTTTGGCCTAGACTGGTTCGTACATGTTTTGTTTCGTTGCATTTATATCAAAATTATTTTGAAACCCTTGTACGAAACCCAACACAGGATGCACAGCATAACTGATCACAATGCAGATAATGATGAGAGGCTAACCTTGGAGCCTACAGTCAGGGCTGCCATAGCCGAGGAAGTCACACTAGTCCTGAAGGCCGTTTTATCGGCAGCTATGGCCGAAGATATGAAAGAATTTGGAGTAGGAAAGAAAGGAGTCTCGAAAGACAAGAGAGAAGAAAGTGACAGGGAGACGGAAGTCACCGACAGTGATGGTTCCGATGACAAACCCGCTCGTGGTTACAATTACAAGTTTTTCGGAGGCTGCGACCCACCAAATTTGTTGGGAAGAAAGATGTCGTTGCCACGTTCGAGTGGATTGAGCGTATGAAAGGGTTAATAACATCAATGAGTGTCATGGGGACCATGCGGTTAAGTTTGCTACTCACTCTTTTACCAATGAAGTTCTGAGTTGGTGGAGGACCATCTAGCAATCGAAATCCTCTACCGCTCTCAAGAGTATGAAATGGGACGATATAAAGAAATTGGGGATCAGGAAATTTTGTCCATAAAATGAAACTGACAGGGTGGAAAGAGAGTGTTTAGGACTCAAGGCTGGTAGTATGACTCTTCGCCAATATACTTCGAAGTATAATGAGCTGGCTCAGCTAGTACCTCATCTGGTTTACTCAGAAGAGAGAAGGATAAAATACTACATCAAAGGGCTGCCACAGAAAGTTCACGTCCTTGTGAAAGCTAACACTCCGAAGAGTTTTGAGTATATGGTAGAGCTGAGTAGGATTGTGTATGATGACTTTGATCATGAGGACCCACTCCCCGTGGAAATTCAAAAGAAGGGATCCAATGTTGTTAAGCGACCAGGAAAAGAGTGGGTTGGGTCAATGAAAAAGAAGCAGAGGATAGAGGAGCAAGGAATTTGTGCTAAATGTGGAAGGAAGCACCCGGGGGAGTGCCGATTTGAGTCGAATATCTGCTATCGGTATGGAAAGGCATGGCACTTTTCTCGTGATTGCGTAAACTCTGAAAAATGTCACAAATGTGGGAATGTCGGCCATTTTGCTAAAGACTGTCGACAACCCAAAGTCGGGGATAAGGGGAAAGGGAAAGAGGTAGAGAGGCCAAAGGCAAGGACTAGGGCTTATGTCCTGATACATGAAGATGCAAGGGGAAACCCTGACGTCGTGTCAGGCACGTTCCTCACTAATCACACTTATGCATCAGTTCTTTTTTATTTGGGTGCAAGTAGGAGTTTTATATCCCCAACGTTTTATTCCCTACTGAAAAGCAAGGTTAGAAAGATAGAAAAGGGCCTTTAGTGTGGAAACACATTAATAACAATTGTCTTTGCTTGTTGTGTGACTCTTTAGGAACAACTCCATCAGCAGTATTGTGTTGACACTTGAGCATACCAGATCCAACACTAGGGATGGTGAGATGAGGGCAAACCTTACCTCTATTTCAAAAGATAGAAAACTACTCCAAAAGAGACCACATGCTTAGAAACAAACCCTTTCCTTTTCATTTAACTGAGAAACAAACACACAATGGAGCACCAATATTAGAGAACGAAAAAAAGAACAATAAATCATACAAATCCCTAATACTGAAAAGGCACGTGTAAAACTACACGTACACCAAAAAGTAAGGCACACTTAAAACTGATGCACACCTAAGAGTACCGACCCACCTAGAACTAAAGCCTAACCTATAAACTAAAACGCACCCCTAAGCCAAAAAACGGACCTAAGCCTAGAGGCAGAACCTAAGACTAAGTAGCTAACGCCACCCCCTATTTCTAAGGATAACCTATGTGAAGTGCAAGCCAATGTACCGTGCCCTGGAGAAGACCAACCAATTATACACTCTACTAAAACTCCCTAACATTTATCCGGCGTCTCCAGGAGCTCATATCACTGATCATATCCTCGGAGAGGTGCAAGTCTAACAAATCCATCCTAGTCTGTTCGTCCCATGTCAATCTTAGTTTGCCTCTGCTCATCTTCCCCTCCACTGTGAAGATTTCCATGCTCTTTACAGTTGTTGTCACCTGTTTCCTCCGGACATGCCCAAACCATATCAATCTCTCATCCCTTATCTTATCAGGCATACGTGCTTGATCGCTTGTCGAAGGCTAATAAAAAAATATAATTAAAAACTAATCTTTAGCTACTTTAGACTGTAGTACGGAAATTAAGGTTGTCAAACCCACAAGGAATTCGTGGAGAATGCTATTTAACTTTTACTTAATAAAATGCAGAAACTATTGAACTTTGAATGCTGATTTGGAAAACGATTACTAAAGCAACAAACTTTAATTTAGTTGAAAGTGATTAAGAGAAAAGGGATCTCTCCCGGGTTCAGATTACAAACGTTAGTGATAGACTTAGTAAATACTTTTTGAATTTCACATAGACATGAATTGCAAAACACCAATAATTGATAAATAGATAAAAACCCTAAAATTTGACTGTGCTGATTTACTATTAGAAAACCGAATAATTGACACAAGATGAATCCCTAGTTAATTCTCTACCAATTTTAGAACATAAAACCTAATGAAATCAATGGTTCACGATTAGAAAACCAAGTAACTGATGACAACACCACATCTCAAGAACTAAAATGTTTAATCAATAACGGAAGACAATAGCATGCAATTAATCATACTATTTAATCACAAAGCTAATCCAAAGAATAAGTCACCAAACGAAAGCAATCCTACACGCGGGAACAACCACGAGTGAATTAGCTACGCATAAACGATATTGTACCTTTAAAACTTGTTTCGGAGTTACAAAACAGCAACTAATGAATTTGAAAGCCTTTGGAACCCTCAAAATCGCCCTCTGGTTGTCCAAAAAGCTCCCAAGAATGAATGATACGACTTTTAGGGTTAAGCATTGAATATATACCAAAAATCCCCAAAATCCCTAAATTTTCTCTCTTGGGCGTTGGCAACGCCGGGCTGGCTGTAATCCCCAGGAAATTTCAACCTATATTTTTACCTACTCCGGCACTTGTACTCCCATTTCTCCTATGATTTGTACTATAACATCTATCCACCTCATTTCATGAACATATACATACATAAATACATTTTGTACAATTATCCCATTTCAAAAATAACAAATGTTTATATAAGGAATTATATCAATAACGGTTTAAAGTTTAAAGAAATAAACAAATATATGTTAGGTTATTTCAAAGCCTATGCATATGTATATACATAAACTCACAAAACAAAACTAAATTATAAAATTTATAAATGAAATAGGATTTATAAAAGTTATCTTAAATAAATTTCAGAGAAAACGATTTTTAATAAAGATAAAACTATTTCTATTTTGCAACAATATATTGTTATGATATTTAAATATAATTATTTGATTTTATAAAAACTTATAAAATTTAGTGGTTTTACATTTTTATAAAAGTTTAGGGTTCGTTTAGTAATTTCTGAAACCCTTATTTCCTTTAAACCAAAGTTTGTTCTTGAGATAATAAAAGCTTGAAACTCCAAGGGCCTTAGTGTAAATCCGGTTCATCCCTCCCTTCTCCTATTTTGACCTTTAAAAGTCAACAGGGATAAAACCAATCCCAAATCCGTAGGATTCGAAGCTGTTAATGCTAGATAATCATACACAAACGTTACTTGATCAATTACAAGCGTTTATGGCGAGTTAATTTGACCCTAATCAAAGGATTTAAACCCATTTAAGTTCGTTTTTCGGTTATGGCATTCGAACCACGAACATCGACTTAAACCCCATTAATTCGATCGATTGGAACCTGTAACGTGCGTGATAATCACACCACAAAGTCACAGTAGAATGCCACTCTATTTCACCATTTTCGTCTCCAATTGCTCCCTCTCTGTCGCGATCTGATCTGGAACGCGAAGCCCTCTTCGTGGCAGCCTAATGGTCCGATTTTAGGTACTCATCTCTTTATCTCACTCGTTTCAATCCCCTACGCCAAAACCCTAATCTATTAGCTCGATCTGTGAGTGATTTGGTGGTATTGGGGGCTAGGGTTCGAGTTCATGAGTCGGGGAAGAAGGGTATCTGGGACTGTTCTATAAAAACCAAGTATTTTGATACACTAATAAGGCATTCACCCAGGTCTACTACCCAGGTCTATTAGTTAGAGCATTCCACCCCTAATCAAGAGGTCGTGGGTTTGAAACCCGGCCCCTGCCTCATTTCCTTCCTTTTATTACTAATTTGTTTAAACACTTGCTTTTACCCACTTACACATATATATATATATATTTACAAATAAATAAACAAGAGATTAAACTACATGCTAATTATTAAAACTTGTAAATAATTTTGACATCTTATTTACTTTATATATTTTACAATTTTCGCATATATATATATGTATGTATATATATTTGTTTGAGCATGTTTTTCTAAAAACATTTTGGATATCACAAGTAGTATATGAACGTTATTACCTTCACGCAAGTGATATTACTAACATATATATTTTTAAAAGAAAATAGTCGCGACCTCGACGTCATAACTTTTATTAAACGAAAGGAGTTATGCATGTATTTTCACTTAAACCATTTTAACGACGTGATTTTTAACACACAATAAAAAAAATTGATTTCATTTATTTTGTTTTAGTAAAAAAAACATTATAAAATATCATAAAATTTATAAATAAATAATGTACATAATTTGTTTAGACAATTTAACTGTGCTACTTTAATAATTAATAATGTTTATTATTATTAGATATATTTAAGCATTATTAAGTTCTCTTAAACATAAGAGTATATATTTTGGTAAGAATAATTATTTAAAACGTATTAAACCTATAAAAAAAATACTTAAATAATTATTTTAAATAAATAATTATACAAGTTTCATTAATTTCGTTTAAAGCCTATTTATTTAAACCTTCTTCATTCCATGATTTACTTATTGGTTATGGATAGTAAATACGAATGTACTATTTAAATCTCTTTCCTATTCCATATATTATTTATCTAATTAGAACAATTACATAAATTCAAACATAACATAAACATTATAAATACGATATTATTAAGTTTGATATAATTCTAATTAATATTTACTTATCATTATATTACTTTTCTACAAAAAATTGTACGAACCCCAACTCCAAATCCCTAAAAACTCAAATAGATGTGGAATTGTTTATTCTTATTGAGTCTAGAATACAAATAGATCTGTGGAGGTTGATTGTGAGGAACACTCACAAGACCTATCCATCCTTAACGATTTATACTATTACTAGCTTCGTTACAGGTAAGTTTACATAGCCCCTTTTTACTATTTTTACTTTTGGGGTGAAACATGTTTACAAATGCTTTACTTACACGATTCAATACCTATGTTCTTATGCTTTGATCTTTATGCTTTATGCCTTGAATTACCTGGTGACAATTACATGTGTTCATGTCAGTACATTCATTAACTTGCAGCCCAAGCCTAAGGTAGTATCTAACATGATCATTTATACGGGAATCCGAAACTATAACTTACCACAAAGTCTTGGCGGGTTTTGTTGGGTATCAACTTACAACTTGGGTATCCTCTTGTGACAATCCAGACTTTTCTAGTTAACTCCTTTAACAAAATCCAGTTAAAGTTAACCTAATTAACTTAACTCAAACTTCAGGGACTAATTCTGTCAATAATCTAAACCTAAACTCCAGGGACTAGTTATGTAATATCCCTAAAGTTGACTGTTGACTTTTAGAAAGTCAAAATCCCAATTCTGTTGACTTTGGAAGTCAAATTAACCAAGTTCTAACTCCATCCAAACTTGAGGGACCAATTCTACCTAAATCCAAACTTCAACACAATAAACCACAGGGACTGAAATCGTTATTTACCTATTCTTGATTTTGTGTTGACTTTAGAAAGTCAAATCCTTGTTCTTGATCTTGAATTCGCGAATTACAACTGATTCCGTTTGAATCAGTAACTGAAACACATTAAACACCATTAACAAACACAATTATGATTTCAATCATCATTATTACAACGAATTAAAACCCAATTATGGGTAATTAAACCATAACTGTCGACCATTACCACGTATCCATCAAATTCGAGCAATTCGATCATTATTCTTGCAAATCGAACACCTGCACATCTCAATCGAGCCTCAGAGAACCTGTATCACACCTCAATTCAATCGGAAATAGCAGTTAGGGTCGCTGGAGCTAAAGCCGTTCACAGTCGGAGTCTGTTTAATCGAACACCATCAAATTGAGCATCATTCTGGTAATCATTTACATCCCTGGTTTCGTTTAAGTGTCTAGATCAAAACCCCCTTTATCAATTCGGGGTTACATTATCGGATTTATCATGTACTGATTTTAGGGTTCATATACATTCGGATTTAATCGAGCCATTCCCTAGACACAATATAAATTCAATTAAACTTCATGGATAGACTCGCCATCATCCATCCTCTGAAAGCCCTATGATAATTCGAATGTATAACATCGAATTAATCATGAACCGATTCTAGGATTCATCACGAGCACGGGTTAATCGAACTCTACTTTTAAACCTGTTTAAATTCAATTAATCCATATGATTAGCTTCGCAATTAACCACTCTTTGAAAACCCTATGCGAATTTGATCATATAACATCGATTTAATCATAATCCGTAAACTAGGGTTCGTTATAAAAATGTTTTGGGGCTTTTGATCCTAGATACCATCTCAATCAAATTAAAACCTATGAACAAATTCGAAATGTTCATATGAGTAAAAGCCCTATGATTCTAATGAGTTTTAATATCGGACTGGATCAGATTCGAATTCGTGTTCTTTTTCTAGGGTTCGATTTTTGAATCAGAAATTAAGCAAACATAAACCTGTTGATTTTATAATTAAAAACTACCACATGTTCGCAATACCGTGAATAACAAAACCCCTACGTCCTTGTGCCTAATCGCGATCGAATTCGATGGTTTTGGGATGGAAATCAGATTCGGATCGCGACCAAAGGGAAGAAGACCAGACACCTTGGTGTTAAAACTAATCAGACCCGAGTATCTAACGCGATACCCTAGCGGGCGGGACTGGTTGGGTCAGTGTGCGTGTGTGGGAGAGACCCGGGTTTGAGACCGGGCTCCCACAACTATTTTTTTGAGCATTTTTCTGTTATAATTAATTAATAAAAATCAAACTCTATAATATTATATTATTATATAAATGTGTTTTAGCTCGGGAAACAGCCCGTAGACTCGGGTTTGAATTATTAACATATTTTTATTCCCACTTTTATAAATAAAATATTATTGTTATTATCAACTAAAAATAATATGTTTATGTTATTTTCAAACCGTAATTTCGTATAAAATAATATGTTTATATTATTTTCAAACCGTGACCCGTAATATTAAATAATATATATATTTATATTATTTCGAATCATTTTATAACATCGTGTATCGATTGAGACTAAATAATAATATAATTAGTTATATTATTTACTCGTATATATATATTATTATTTTCTTAATTTTTGTGAATGACAAAACAAACGGTTATATTTATTATTAAATGTGTCATTCGTCGCGTAAAGTAATTCCTAACTCCGTGGACACTTTCGTCCACTCTTGAATATTAGAGCGTTTCGTTAGGACGTTTCTCATTCCGTGTCGCTGTCACAATCCCCATTTTTATCCCTAATTTATGTGTTTATAATTTTAGGGCATTCGTAAGTCGTTTGAGACTTACACACGTGGTTCCAACTTATCCTTTGTGTGATACTACCTACAACGCAACGCATGTGAGTTTACACGGCCCCTTTTTACTGTTTTAATTTGGGGGAGAAAACATGATTAAACTATTTTGAGATTTTGCAGTTCATATGTTATCAATGTTAAAACTAAGCGTAACACGCTATCACAGAAAGTCCTCATCTTATATCGGACCGTTAATATGGATCTTAGCGAGGTAATATTTAGTAGTACTACTGGGTTTGACAAATTCCACCCGCGTTAGTCGCGCTAACTCGATTAGAGATCGAACGGGTGAAATGTTAGCCTACTCACACCGCCAGTGTTGATAGACCTGGCAGGAGGCAATAAACAAACAGTCAGCTTCGGTTGCGAGCGCTTGAGTTAAACATGAACATAGGTTAGCTACCTATAGATACATACTGAATGATCATAAATCTGGTAAACGCTTATTTATATATTGAAACCTGTGAACTCACCAACCTCGTGTTGATATATTTCTTACATGTTTTCTCAGGTCGCTAAGATAAGGCACAGGGGGATTCATCTACTTTGATTATTGCTTATTTATGTTTGTTTGGATTATTTTGTATTGTACTTGGCTTGGTTGGACGTTTGGACTTTTGGTTTGGGCGCGTGTGTTTTGCGCATTTTCTTTTCTTTACGCTTCCGCATTTGAAATCTATTTATTATGATATTTTCATCTGAGTCCCATGTAGAGTCGTTCAAAGTAACTAATGTCTGAGATCCTGGTTCGTCACTTCCCAAATGGTAAAACTCCGTTAGTTGAAATTGGGGGTGTGACACCTCTTGCCCTTTTTTAAAAATGGCAATCAGTGGGATTGCGTATCTAGTTTTCCATTACCAGGATTGAATTATACGCTTGGAACCTTGTATGTTTTCACATATATGCTTTAGACATGCTTTGAACATATTGAATTGTAAACCTACTTAACTTTGGTTTGATATCAAAACCTATGTTACTTACCAACTACTTATAATTGAGTTATACTCACATGTTTCAGGTGCACTAGTTTGAAGACACTACATAATCAAATAGGACTATGGACCTAGTTTTAATAAAGATTGAATATAGCTTGTGATATGTTTGAACTCTTTGTTTTCTATTTCCACTTGTAACGGTTGCTTTAATTGTGTTGAATAAATATTATCACTTATTAATAGATGATCATGTGCTTATGAACAACCGCGTCAGCCCCGACGTATAATCCGCCGCCGGCCGGGGTGTGACAGATTGGTATCAGAACCATCGTTATAGGGAATTAGGTTATTAGACATACATGACCTAGACTAAAACCTAGGAGTCCCAAACATGAGTTTAACTCGTGTATTTTACTAGGAACTCCACTATGTACTCTTTTATACACATACTTACCCACCTCTATCTGCTTCTGCTTACATGACGCAATTACATGAACTACAACATTCTAAGGGCTACATGAAACTATTTGAAACTATACGGATTACTTGAAACATATTTCTTGAATATAGTCTACAACCTTAGGATACCCTTGTATAAATATCTTACATATTATCTAGTGTATTATGTTGCATGATACAATACGAATTACCTTATGTACTATGTTACTTGATAACCTACATGTTCACTAAAACTACTACTCCTGTGATACCTTATTTGCTACACTATTTGATTTGTCTTCACAATAGCAATTTGATATCAATGAATGCTATTCTAAGTTTTGTCATACAAGACTTTGTACACTTTCATCTATTACACCTCATCACTACTCACATATGAAAAGATTCAAACTCTTAGGCCCAATACCTATTAAAATTTTAAAATCTCGTCAAAGTTTTGGGTTCTGAAAACTAGTAGAGAACATGTGCAATCTGGAAGGGTGAATTCATGTACCTTGGGTCTTCTGTCTAGGAAAGCATTTCATATAAATCCAAATCGATCGAAGGATCCGTATGCTTTCCTAGGAATTCCCAAAGTGAGTATTCACCTATAGGCTAAAACATGTCTTCTTGAAAGTATATGAACTTGAATCACTTTGATTTGTCACAACATCCATTTGGTTATGTGCCCGATTAATGCAATCTAAACATCACTCGTGTTTACTACAACTTGGTACACATACCTAAACCCCCTATTTGATTCTTACACTTAAACTTATTTAAGTTCCTATACCTTCCATCCTTATGTCTTGAAAATCTTATCTTCCTTTTCATCTCTTGTGAGATACTTACACCCTTAGACCCCACCATCCAAGAAAAGGAAGCTGACTGAATAGATGAAACACCCCCTTAATCCCTAACGATTCTCACCATAACTATGAGTTCAAATAATAATGTTAATGATACATGATGGTTGGAAGAGTGAGTGTAAGTTCATGGAAAATTCTGACTAAGGAAAGACTGAGTACTTCAGTGTGTCCCTCGTGACCCACCTCTCTTTCCTGGGAATCCTTTTCGTGGATACACTACTTATAGGTCAAGTGTTACTCCCGATATATTATTATAAGAACTCAGTGTTATGATTAGTCTTACGACCCTTTCGTGCTAGACATGGTCCCTTACCCTCCTCATTCCCCTGAGAATCACCCCGAAGTAGAGTAAAAAAAATAGGAAGACTTTAGGTCCCCGTCACGAGACAACCAGTTACCGACAAGACTAGCTGCCAGATCCATGTTTGACCACATAGTAGATTGGCTTAGGAGCAGGCTTGGGATTCCGAGCATCTGAATCACCATCTCCGAGAGACCCTTAACTAGCACCTAACATATACCATCCTGAACCAAAAGCAAGACAAGTTATGGGACTTACTAATGCAATAGAAGTTCCAGCTGATACCGCTCACCAATATGTGGGGACCGCATAGTTTCTGAGACAAGGAATAGAGCAGGGAATAAGGCACGACCTGCCGAGTCAATGAATAGATAGCCTATTGGGACAAGTACGGTATCGGGAAGACTTCACATAGACATGATGGAAGGAGACGAAGTAATACTTGATGCATGTAGGGAAATAGCTAAAGCTGAAGCTCGGTTTGCAACACGAATAACCACAACGATGCCCGGCTTGGTGCTCATCTGCTTCCCATGGAAAACTACCTGAGATGCTAGCTGGATATTCTATTTCTTGTTTTCTTAAAAAATTTAACTGGAACCCATATCCTGTACCCCAAATATAAATGTTATTATTTTTGGCTCGCTTTAATGGTTGGCATCTAAACTTTCTTTGTAAACTAATTATTTTGTTATTACTCGATTTAACTAATATGGTTATCTTTGTTTAAACAAAAACCTTTATCAAACCCTTGGGTTATAGATTTTATCTAGATTATAAATTATTTACAAACCTCTTTATCTTGTAAAGAAACTTAATACCCGCCTTGTACAAATCGTTTTATAAAAACATTAACAAATATTTCATTCTTTTAATTCAATAATGACTTGATTAATTATTTCCTTATGACTTTTTATTTTATTAAACTAATTATTATTTATATCGTGGCTTAATTACTAAATAATAAGGTCATTATCTTCTTTCGGAACATCTTCTTTATGATAATTAAATAAATAAACGGTTTTTATTTATTTACCCAATTATCCATCCACTCAATTTGTTATTTTCACCTATTTATTAATTTACAAACAAGAGTGAAATTTCAATTACTTATTTATTTACAAACAAAAAACACAAATTAGTTATTCATATACACATTATTCTGATTTCCTGCAAAACCTTCTCATCATCTTGCACCTTCGGAAATTTATGAGCTTACTAGTCACTTCAAGGAGATGAATCATTTCGCGTAGGCGTTAACCACCCATATAAACCTCAACAAAATTGAAAAAAAAACTTAAAACCTAACTACCTACATGGTACATGAACGTCAAGCAACACGCACTTCCGCAAAACTTGATCATCTATAAAATTCGTTAGTCTACGTACTCGTGAAATTCAATTATTTACATGTGAGCATTCACAATATACATGATACTGGATTGTTCACATTATAGACGAAACTTGATCGCTTGCAGTATACATAATACTAGATTTTTCACGTGAGACTTGGTTGTTTGCAATATACATGATACTAGATTGCTCACATGATACATGATACTTGGTTGTTTGCAATATGCATGGCACTCGATTATTTATGTTATACATGAAACTTGAGTGTTTACATTACACACGAAACTAGACTGTTTACATTGTTTGCAATTGATTTTTCACATTATACATCAGGCATGATTGTTCACTTTATCCATGAAAGTTGATAGCTATAAACTTTGAGCTACTCGGGTTTTGACGTATTCTTGTTCAAACACGGGGAAGCTATAAACTTTGAGCTACTCGGGGTTTGACGTATTCTTTTTCAAACATGAGGGAACTATAAACTTTGTGGATAAACTTGAGAGTTATGCCATCTACTTAGGGCACCCATGTATGGGGTTGTGCCACATTGTTAGTCTTTATCTCCTGATTGACTTTATCATCTAAAGACACAATCACTTACTAGCAACTTATACATGAGAACAATAGTTATGAACCAATTTGATTTTGTGTCCCCTCTGTACACACACATAATAGAATGATCTATACGGACCATACAACGATTTGAGTAATTACGGGTGCACACGTAATTATAAAAGTTAGCGCATGGAAAACATATTGAATTATGATGGGTGTGATGACATAAACGAAACTAATGGGATATGACAAGGGCATAGAGGATATGCCGCTTGTATATCCTATATATAAGTGCTCCTGTCATATTGTCGTAAGTAACGTTGTCCGTATCACGTAGGGTTTCCTATTACCTTGACCATTAGTTGTGAAACCCTTATCTAGTGACATTACTCGAACATCTTAGACTTTATCCTAAACAAATTTAGATCTTAAAATTCCCATCATTTGAGTCCAAAATCATTCTAGGGCAATCTTCTCCTTATATCCACTCAAACAAAACCCACTACCACCATCCACACCTAACGCAATGACCTGACCTGAACCTCGTCATCAACTATACTCCTCAATCCGACAAGCAAAACTAGGTGAGAATCCAAACACACCTCTTGTAACCGGACCCTCCCCCTAAACAATTTCGGGACGAAATTCTCTAAAGTAGGGGAGACTGTAATCCCCAGGAAATTCCAACCTATATTTTTACCTACTCCGACACTTGTACTCCCATTTCTCCTATGATTTGTACTATAACATCTATCCACCTCATTTCATGAACATATACATAAATAAATACATTTTGTACAATTATCCCATTTAAAAAATAACAAATATTTATATAAGGAATTATATCAATAACGGTTTAAAGTTTAAAAAAATAAACAAATATATGTTAGGTTATTTCAAAGCCTATGCATATGTATATACATAAACTCACAAAACAAAACTAAATTATAAATTTTATAAATGAAATAAGATTTATAAAAGTTATCTTAAATAATTTCAAAGAAAACGTTTTTTAATAAAGATAAAACTATTTCTATTTTGCAACAATATATTGTTATGATATTTAAATATAATTATTTGATTTTATAAAAACTTATAAAATTTAGTGGTTCTACATTTTTATAAAAGTTTAGGGTTCGTTTAGTAATTTCTGAAACCCTTATTTCCTTTAAACCAAAGTTTGTTCTTGAGATAATAAAAGCTTGAAACTCCAAGGGTCTTAGTGTAAATCCGGTTCATCCCTCCCTTTCTCCTATTTTGACCTTTAAAAGTCAATAGGGATAAAACCAATCCCAAATCCGTCGGATTCGAAGCTGTTAATGATAGATAATCATACACAAACGTTACTCGATCAATTACAAGCGTTTATGGCGAGTTAATTTGATCCTAATCAAAGGATTTAAACCCATTTAAGTTCGTTTTTCGGTTATGGCATTCGAACCACGAACATCGACTTAAACCCCATTAATTCGATCGATTGGAACCTGTAACGTGCGTGATAATCACACCACAAAGTCCCTGAACCAAATGACGGTAGAATGCCACTCTATTTCACCATTTTCATCCCCAATTGCTCCCTCTCTGTCGCAATCTGATCTGGAACGCGAAGCCCTCTTCGTGGCTGCCTAATGGTCCGATTTCAGGTACTCATCTCTTTATCTCACTTGTTTCAATCCCCTACGCCAAAACCCTAATCTATTGGCCTCGATTCGTGAGTGATTTGGTGGTATTGGGGGCTAGGGTTCAAGTTCATGAGTTGGGGAAGAAGGGTATCTCAGACTGTTCTATAAAAACCAAGTATTTTGCTACCGTAACAAGGCATTCGCCCATGTCTATTGTTTAGAGCATTCCACCCCCAATCAAGAGGTCGCGTGTTCGAAACCCGGCCCCTGCCTCTTATACTTGTTTTTATTACTAATTTGTGTAAACACTTATTTTTACCCACTCACACATATATATTTACAAATAAATAGACAAGAGATTAAACTACATGCTAATTATTTAAACTTGTAAATAATTTTGACATCTTATTTATTATATATATTTTACAATTTTCGCAAATATATATATGTATATATATATAAATAAATATATGTATGTGTATATATATTTGTTTGAGCATGTTTTTCTAAAAACATTTTGGATATCACAAGTAGTATATGAACGTTATTACCTCCATGCAAGTGATATTACTAACATATATATTTTTAAAGGAAAATAGTCGTGACCTCGACGTCATAACTTTTATTAAACGAAAGGAGTTATGCATGTATGTATTTTCACTTAAATCATTTTAGCGATGTTATTTTTAACACACAATAAAAAAATTGATTTCATTTATTTTGTTTTAGTAAAAAAAACATTATAAAACATCAAAAAATTTCTAAATAAATAATGTATATAATTTGTTTAGGCAATTTACATGTGCTACTTTAATAATTAATAATGTTTATTATTATTAGATATTTAAGAATTATTAAGTTCTTTTAAACATAAGAATAATTATTTTGGTAAGAATAATTATTTAAAAGTATTAAACCTATAAAAAAAATACTTAAATAATTATTTTAAATAAATAATTATACAAGTTTCATTAATTTCGTTTAAAGCCTATTTATTTAAACCTTCTTCATTCCATGATTTACTTATTAATTATGGATAGTAAATACGAATGTACTATTTAAATCTCTTTCCTATTCCATATATTATTTATCAAATTCAAACAATTACATAAATTCAAACATAACATTAACATTATAAATACAATATTATTAAGTTCTATTTAATTCTAATTAATATTTACTTATCATTATATGTACTTTTCTATAAAAATTTGTACGAACCCCACATCCAACCCCAACTCCAAATCCCTAGAAACTCAAATAGATGTAAAATTGTTTATTCTCATTGAGTCTAGAATATAAATGTATCTGTGGAGGTTGATTGTGAGGAACACTCACGTGACCTATCCATCCTTAACGATTTATACTATTACTAGCTTCGTTACAAGTAAGTTTACATAGCCCCTTTTTACTATTTTTACTTTTGGGGTGAAACATGTTTACAAATACTTTACTTACACGATTCAATACCTATGTTCTTATGCTTTGATCTTTATGCTTTATGCCTTGAACTACCTGGTGGCAATTACATGTGTTCATGTCAGTACATTCATTAACTTGCAGCCCAAGCCTAAGGTAGTATCTAACATGATCATTTATACGGGAATCCTAAACTGTAACTTACTACAAAGCCTTGGCGGGTTTTGTTGGGTATCAACTTACAACTTGGGTATCCTCTTGCCCTATTTTAAAAATGGCAACTAGTGGGATTGCGTATCTAGTTTTCCATTACCAGGATTGAATTGTACGCTTGGAACCTTGTATGTTTTCACATATATGCTTTAGACATGCTTTGAACATATTGAATTGTAAACCTACTTAACTTTGGTTTGATATCAAAACCTATGCTACTCACCAACTACTTATAATTGAGTTATACTCACATGTTTCAGGTGCACTAGTTTGAGGACACTACATAATCACATAGGACTATGGACCTAGTTTTAAAAAAGATTGAATATAGCTTGTGATATGTTTGAACTCTTTGTTTTCTATTTCCACTTGTAACGGTTGCTTTAATTGTGTTGAATAAATATTATCACTTATTAATAGATGATCATGTGCTTATGAACAACCGCGTCAGCCCCGACGTATAATCCGCCGCAGGCCGGGGTGTGACAGATTGGTATCAGAACTATCGTTATAGGGAATTAGGTTATTAGACACACATGACCTAGACTATAACCTAGGAGTCCCAAACATGAGTTTAACTCGTGTATTTTACTAGGAACTCCACTATATACTCTTTTATACACATACTTACCCACCTCTATCTACTTCTGCTTACATGACGCAATTACATGAAACTATTTGAAACTATATGGATTACTTGAAACATATTTCTTGAATATAGTCTACAACCTTAGGATACCCTTGTATAAATATCTTACATATTATCTGGTGTATTATATTGCATGATACAATACGAATTACCTTATGTACTATGTTACTTGATAACCTACATGTTCACTAAAACTACTACTCCTGTGATACCTTATTTGCTACACTATTTGATTTGTCTTCACAATAGCAATTTGATATCAATGAATGCTATTCTAAGTTTTGTCATACAAGACTTTGTACACTTTCATCTATTACACCTCATCACTACTCACATATGAAAAGATTCAAACTCTTAGGCCCAATACCTATTAAAATTTTAAAATCTCGTCAAAGTTTTGGGTTCTGAAAACTAGTAGAGAACATGTGCAATCTGGAAGGGTGAATTCATGTACCTTGGGTCTTCTGTCTAGGAAAGCATTTCATATAAATCCAAATCGATCGAAGGATCCGTATGCTTTCCTAGGAATTCCCAAAGTGAGTATTCACCTATAGGCTAAAACATGTCTTCTTGAAAGTATATGAACTTGAATCACTTTGATTTGTCACAACATCCATTTGGTTATGTGCCCGATTAATGCAATCTAAACATCACTCGTGTTTACTACAACTTGGTACACATACCTAAACCCCCTATTTGATTCTTACACTTAAACTTATTTAAGTTCCTATACCTTCCATCCTTATGTCTTGAAAATCTTATCTTCCTTTTCATCTCTTGTGAGATACTTACACCCTTAGACCCCACCATCCAAGAAAAGGAAGCTGACTGAATAGATGAAACACACCCTTGATCCCTAACGATTCTCACCATAACTATGAGTTCAAATAATAATGTTAATGATACATGATGGTTGGAAGAGTGAGTGTAAGTTCATGGAAAATTCTGACTAAGGAAAGACTGAGTACTTCAGTGTGTCCCTCGTGACCCACCTCTCTTTCCTGGGAATCCTTTTCGTGGATACACTACTTATAGGTCAAGTGTTACTCCCGATATATTATTATAAGAACTCAGTGTTATGATTAGTCTTACGACCCTTTCGTGCTAGACATGGTCCCTTACCCTCCTCATTCCCCTGAGAATCACCCCGAAGTAGAGTAAAAAAAATAGGAAGACTTTAGGTCCCCGTCACGAGACAACCAGTTACCGACAAGACTAGCTGCCAGATCCATGTTTGACCACATAGTAGATTGGCTTAGGAGCAGGCTTGAGATTCCGAGAATCTGAATCACCACCTCCGAGAGACCCTTAACTAGCACCTAACCTACACCATCCAGAACCAAGAGCAAGACAAGTTGTGGGACTTACTAGTGCAATAGGAGTTCTAGCTGATACCGCTCACCAATATGTGGGGATCGCATAGTTTTTGAGACAAAGAATAGAGTAAGGAATAAGGCACGACCAGCCGAGTCAACGAATAGATAGCCTATTGGGCCAAGTACGGTACCGGGAAGACTTCACATAGACATGATGGAAGGAGACGAAGGAATACTTGATGCATGTAGGGAAATAGCTAAAGCTGAAGCTCGGTTTGCAACACGAATAACCACAACGATGTACGGCTTGGTGCTCATCTGCTTCCCATGGAAAACTACCTGAGATGCTAGCCGAATATTCTATTTCTCGTTTTCTTAAAAACTTTAATTGGAACCCATATCCTGTACCCCAAATATAAATGTTATTATTTTTGGCTCGCTTTAATGGTTGGCATTTAAACTTTCTTTGTAAACTAATTATTTTGTTATTACTCGATTTAACTAATATGGTTATTTTTGTTCAAACAAAAACCTTTATCAAATCCTTGGGTTATAGATTTTATCTAGATTATAAATTATTTACAAACCTCTTTATCTTGTAAAGAAACTTAATACCCGTATTGTACAAATCGTTTTATAAAAACATTAACAAATATTTCATTCTTTTAATTCAATAATGACTTGATTAATTATTTCCTTATGACTTTTTATTTTATTAAACTAATTATTATTTATATCGTGGCTTAATTACTAAATAATAAGGTCATTATCTTCTTTTGGAACATCTTCGTTATGATAATTAAATAAATAAAAGGTTTTTATTTATTTACCCAATTATCCATCAACTCAATTTGTTATTTTCACTTATTTATTAATTTACAAACAAGAGTGAAATTTCAATTACTTGTTTATTTATAAACAAAAAGCATGAATTAGTTACTCATATACACATTATTCTGATTTCCTGCAAAATTTTCTTATCATCTTGCACCTTCGGAAATTTATGAGCTTACTAGTCACTTTAAGGAGATGAATTATTTCGCGTAGGCATTAACCACCCATATAAACCTCAACAAAATTGAAAAAAAAACCTTAAAACCCAACTACCTACATGGTACATGAACGTCAAGCGACACGCACTTCCGCAAAACTTGATCATATACAAAATTCGTTAGTCTACGATACTCGTGAGATTCAATAATTTACATGTGAGCATTCACAATATACATGATACTGGATTGTTCACATTATAGACGAAACTTGATCGCTTGCAATATACATGATACTAGATTTTTCACGTGATACATGAGACTTGGTTGTTTGCAATATACATGATACTAGATTGCTCACATGATACTTGGTTATTTGCAATATGCATGATACTAGATTATTTATGTTATACCTGAAACTTGAGTGTTTACATTACACACGAAACTAGACTGTTAACATGCAATATGCATGATACTAGATTATTTATGTCATCTGCCAGTTGAAATAGCTCACCGTTCATTATGGGCAGTCAAATCGGTTAATCTTGAGTATTACAATGCAGGTAAAGAGCTGAAGTTTCAGTTATGTGAGTTGGAAGAGCTGAGAGATGAAGCTTATGAATGTGCATCTGCATACATGGCAAAAATGAAAGCAGTGCACGATTCCAAGTTAAAGAAGAAGGTCTTTGAGGTAGGTCAGAAAGTGTGGCTATACAATTCAAGGCTGAAACTATTCCCTAGGAAGTTGAACATAAATGGATGGGTCCATACTTGGTGATCCGAGTAGGACAGTTTGGGGAGGTGGAGATCGAAGACTTTGACGATCACCTTAGGCAAGTTGCGAATGAGCATAGACTGAAGCCCTACTTAGAGACGGATGAAATCAATGACACCAAGGAAGAATCAGTGAGTTTTGTCATGCATGCATCTGCATATGAATAACCAAAGTAAGGTACACTGCGTCTGGCTGAAGACGTTAAACTTAGCGCTCTTGGGAGGCAACCTAAGATTTACTTTCTTGTCTAGATTAAATGAACGTTGTGGGTGTGTTCTCTAGAAACCCTCACGAGACTAAACTCGTCCACTCGAGCTACTGAGGGGTTTAAAGGCTTGATGCATACGCTAAATGCATCCGTGATTCCTACAAAAGTGAGTTAGGTTTTTGTTAGTTTTTTGTGCTTTAAATATGTGAAAAGCCCAAGTGTGGGGACGTTCTGGGAACGCTGAGGCTTATAGTAATGCAACGGGGGCCATGCATCATTCTCTGGGGGGTTGGATACGGTGTGTAGAGTTTGTAGAGTCGTGATTCTTCATTTTTAGTGTTTTCGGTATGTTTTCGTGTATTTTTATGGTTTTCCCGAAGATTTGGGGCCATTCGAGCATGAAAAATCATCACAAATCACATTCCGGGGATATACGAATTTAATTGGAGAGTTGGAACGAATTTTGAAAAAGTTAAAAATTTTGACTTTAAAAACTCAAAAAAATTTCTAACGCAAAAAGTTAGAAAATCGTCTAATCTTTCTGTGATGGGGGTGACTTCGCGCCACGCGAAGACGCATGCCCAATTTTTCATGACAGGCGAAGAATAAAAGTAAGGGCCGGGTAATTTTTGTCACTCGCGACACGCGAGGGAATCTCAACCAATCTTCGCGAAACGCGAAGAACCCAATTTTTTTTCCTATTTTTCATTTTTGTGATTTTTGAGTCATGTCAGTCCGTCGAGTTTTTTTATTTTTATTGAGTCTTTATCTTGAGTCAATATGATGCTTGTGGGTTTGTTTCGAGTTTAATTTTGCAGGTGTGGATTAAAATTCCCGTACTCAATCTCCATTCGGGTGACAATAGTTCAAGCTTGATGTTCTTGTACAATGCAACCCATTAGCACATGTGGAGCACGATCGCGAATGAAATGCTATACGATCGCATATCCAGCTAAGTTTTCTTTTATCTTTGTATTTTTCTATCGTTTTAGAGTCGCTCTTCCTACATTGAGGACAATGTAGAGTTTAAGTGTGGGGAGGGGAGACCTTAGTCCAGGTCTGTAAATTGAGTCTGTATTTTGAGTCATAAAATTTAAAAATCCATAAAAATTAAAAATAATTTCAAAAATGTCCCTCGATTAGAATTTGTGCAACTAAATGGAAAATGATAGTACAATTGGAAACTTTGCATGTTTTGAGAATTGAATTGAAATAATGATAATCAAACATATCTAATTTGTAACGTTTTGATAGACCCAACCGATTTAAGAGCTTAAACATCCTGATAGTGTATCTAGTTTAAATAAATAATTAATTCAGGATGTCTTGTGGGTTTTCATCTTAGGAGTGTCGGTAAGGTCGAAACTGTCAAAATAGGGTGATAGGTACCTCTATAAACAAGAATTTATAAGTTTTTAAAATTCTTGGCACACCGCTTTCTTTTTATGAAAATAAATCCGAAAGTTGGTGGCGCCCGCATTCCATAATCCACATCATTCACGAGCTTAATTAATTAGATTGAGGGCTTGAGTTCTGCCTACGTGTTACCCTCCGGGTTTCAAGCTTGGTTGAAATGCCCATGGGCGGGACTTAAGTAATCAACATCTGGATATCTAAGTTAGGTTTATGTGTTACCCTTCGGGATGGTGACTTGTGAGATACACCACTAAACCGAAGCTTTATGTTCTTCATTGCTTAAAAACTTCAGCCTACGTGTCACACGTCGAGTTCCAGCTTGATTGAAACACCTTTGGGTTAGGTTTATTCATTTCATTAATAAAAGCTCACATCATTCATTCATCGATCCACCATTCATCTGATTTTGAAAACTTATAGATTAGTGTTTATAGTGGTGGGAAATCTATACGGTTTAACCCGTGCCTAAACATGACCTTGAGATGGGATTAGGTTGAGTTGTAGCTTTCTGAGTGTGAGACCCATAGATAGACTGTTGCTTGGTAATGTATAATATATTAGATCACAAAATTGGGTGCTCGAGAGTCGGTGGTTGGGTTTAATCGGACAGAAATACCGATTGTTACAGTTAACGTGTTATGAGAATCTGTGCTGTGTATAATGAAATTATAAGTTGCAGGTTTTTTCGATTATGATTCCATTGCATAATTCTTTTTCGAGACGAAAAAGGTCAAGTGTGGGGATGTGATGTGTTGCTAAATATCCCGTGTACAAGGGTCTAATTTATAGAGTTTAAGCGTTCAGCTTTGTATATCGAGTCTGTTTTATGTGCATTTGGTGTTTGTGAGTGTTACAGGTTAAGATGCGTATTGAATGGGAGATATGAAGCTTAAAATCAAGAGGATAATAACATACACGGGCCCCGAAGAAGTCAAAAGAACAAAAGTCAAAGTTTATTATAATTTAGGTTCTTCGCGCCATGCGAAGAACAGGGAGCAAATCTTCGCGACACGCGAAGACCTTGAATATGGGCCGCGACTATTTTGGCTTTTGCGACATGCGAAGATCATCCATCCTTGGTTCGCGACACGCGAAGAAATGTATTTTCGGCAAATTAAACCTAATTCCAATTATAATCCATTAGGGAGTCCAGATTCGAACTAACTTCTCCCCAGCCGTCCCAGAGCTTCCCTAAGGCGATTTCAAGAGAGAAAGTTTGAATCTTTTCAAGTTTTTGATGCTAGATCAAGTTACACCAATTATTGAAGAATCGATGATGATGTCGATGAGCGACTAGTTCTTTTGTGGTTACTTCCGGATGTAAGATCTGCTTTGTGAGGTGATAATCTGGTTCATACTTAGTTTGGTATAGAATTCTTGTATCGTTTGATTGTTTGAACGCTATAGTTTGTTCTATTTGATTAAACATTTTGGTTTGTTTTAGATTTAATATATTCATCAATTTTCGGTTTCTATCGTGAATCATTGAGTGTCTAGATCTGATGTTCTAAATTGATAATTGATTATTGAGTTTTTATCTGTGTCAAGTATCCGGTTTTATAATCGTTTCTCAGCACAGTCACTATCTTGATTTTCAGTTATTTGTTAAATCTAATAAAACGAGTTATGTCTATGTAACTTCCAATAAGTACAAATTAGTAATCACCGAACTTGCAATCTGACCTCGGAAGTAATCCGTTTTCTCTTAATTGTTTTCAAAGTTTTTAAAGTTAATTGCTTTTTAATATGAACTCAACTAGTTTTCTAAAACGACACTGTCCACGAGTTTCATGTGGATACGACACCCTACTCCACTATACTATAGTTTAAGGTAGCTAGAGATTAGAGATAATATTGTTTTTTATTGACATTGACAACGTGATTAGTAAGCTAAGCCAAGACCAAAATTTCATATCCGGCTCGTCGAAACACCGCAAATCCATAAATTATGGCTCTCGTAACTCATTTTCTAACCCGGGATATGCTTATGCCAAGTTTTGCACTGTAGAACTTCCTGGTCGGCCTTCATCTTTGCATAGTTTCAAGTCCATTCCTTCTACTTCCTCCCAAATACTTTCAAAACACGTACTTAGCATCTAAATACCTACAAATCGTAAACACATGCAAAGTAAACGAGTTACATACCAAAATATACATAAAAACATATAATTAAGCATCATAAACATCAAACAAACACCTACTGATCACATCCCCACACTTATCATTGTTTGTCCTCAAGCAAAGCTCTCTCGTTATCGTTCAACCATCATTAACAAACACACTTACAAATCCCTTACCAATCATTCAGTTAAGGTCCAAAGTCATACTCAACTCAACAAACTTTAACTCATTCAATAATGCTTTCTTTTATAAGTAAAGGCATCATATTTCACACCAATTATCTAACCGAGTCTAACAAACTTTCAAGCTTTCCCCATGCATGCAACCACACCTTTCTAAAATAGAATCATGTTGTACACAAATCAAAAGGACTTTATGGCTTGGGTTAAGGTGCAGATTAAGGATTAAAATTGGCTAAAATGATGAAATCCAACTGGGTAAGGCTTAAGATAACATCAATGAAGCACTATACCAATATCCCGACTAAATAATCCCAAATAAATTAATTACCTCACCTGGGGCAAACATTAGCCCATCTTTTCTCCTCTCAGTTGGGATTCACTAACGTCGACCCTCTTTTAAGCATGGGCAACATTGGCCCTCGGAATCATTCGCCCAACTTCTCTTTCTTCGAACAATTTAACCTTTTTCAGCCTATATTTTCATATAATTTGAAAACGTACACATTGACTTACCGAAGCTCGAGACATGGCCTTCGGCCGAATTAATTAGCATAAAACTTCACCTACCCAATTGAATTCCATCACATGGGTTTAGAAATAAAAAAAGGCTAAAAGGTTTAATGGATTATCAAATGGGTTTGAACACAGATAAAGGCTCACATTTGGTATCTAATGCCTTAATAATCTTCATGTACAGATAAAAAGGCTCAACAATTCCTAAGGTGCATCCTAATGCCTTAATCATCTTCATGTACAACCTAGGTCATGATCAAGAAATATCGCAGTAACACTGAAATAACATGCATGAAAAGTCCGCCTTCCGGCTCATTACCCCCTTTTAGATAGTTTCACAATTTTGAGTACGACCATTACTAAGGACCTAGACCAATATGTTAGCAGGTAAAAAGTTTGTGATTTACATTGAAAAATCCAGTTTTACAAGCACAATTGAACATGCGTAGGACATTTGAAAAATTTTCAAATTTTCTCACACTCTCAACTAACTTCAACTTTGTTCCCCCATCCCCACACTTAAACTTTACATTGTCCCCAATGTATAATAAAAATAAACTTTTGTGCGGTTCAAGGGTACTAACCATCCCATTCCCAACTCCAACATGCAACCTCAGCTACCCACAGGTGAAACGAATAAATTACAAACAACTAAAACCAAACACGCCAAAATAAATAACACAAATCAAACAAACCAAATAGAATAAAATAAAATATAACTCAGAAAGAGCACATGACTTGATTATGTATTCATGTTGAGATCCTCATGTGTGTAGAGTAAACTCCTAAACTCACTTTGGTAGGAATCACGGTTGCATTTAGCGTATGCAACAAGCCTTTTAAACCCCTCGGTAGCCCGAGTGGACGAGTGAAGCCTCGTGAGAGTTTCTATTGAACACACCCACAAAGTTCATGTTTACCTCCATGAGCCTTCCCCATACTTGGGTCTTGCTATAGTGACAAGAAAACTGAAACAAACCAAACAAGACAAAACAAAACAAAAAAAAAACAAAAAAAATGCCAAATAACCGAGTTGCCTCCTGGTAAGCGCTAAGTTTTAAGGTCTTCAGCCAGACTATACCTAATATTATGCTTATGGTGGTTGGAAGGTGAATTCACCTCTAACAGTCTCTTCACCCACTCAGTGATAGTCATTCCCATTCAACTCTAATTTCTTCAAATAATCCTCAACAAAGAACTCGTCTTCATCTCTCATTTTCCAAGACTCACCAGTCTCATATGAATGCCTGACAAACTTGGGAGGTTTCTTTGACCCCACCGGTGATCCTGATTATCCTGCTTCCGATTTGATATTATCACCTGAACTTCCCACCTGATGCTTCCATGGTGGCTTTCCCATTTGCACTCCAGCTTCCCCACACTTGGGTGATGGTGCATCTACTACTTTCTTCTTCTCATCCTTCAACTCAAACCTATCAAAAACACCACCATTCTCTATGGTGCCATCCTCATTCACCTTGTGATAAGGGAGACACTTGTTAGTATCACCTGTTTTGGAACATTTAACTTTACTAAAATACGTAAAAGAATTTGAAAGAATGTCTAGGTTAAACTCATGGTTGCCAAACGTCATGCTTACTGTGTTGTCTCTACAGTTGATCTGAGCGTTGGAAGTTACCAAGAACGGTCTTCCAAGTAAGACCCTCGATTGTTCCTTCTTCATACTAGGAGCATAATTAAGCACCAAGAAATCCGTGGGGTAGTAAAATTCCCCAACCTTCATAGCTACTCCTCTAATCAACCCTCGAGGATGTTTATGTGTCAAATTAGCTAACACCACTGTGGTGTCAACTTGCTGTAGAAGACCCAAATCATACTGATCATACAGACTTTCAGGGAGGATACTGATACTTGCTCCATAATCTAGGAGTGCTCGGTTAACCTTTACTCCCCCAACTTCAATCGGGATGAGGGGTGCTCTTTGCTCACTTTCATCTTCCGAATCACTCTCTTCACCGTCTTGGCGGATACTCACCGCGCTAACCTAGGCATTCTTTGAACTCAACCCTTGGTGTTGTGAGTTGACCTAGGTGTTACTTGGTAGTTTACCCGGGTCCCGTCTTGACATTTATTCCGCCAGCTGCCTTACTTGTTTGGATAAAGCAGCCACCGTCTTATCCCGGACTTCATTATCTTTCTTAAATCCTTTTATTGCATCCATAAGGGCATTGAGTTGATTACTTCCCGATTCGTCACCACCTGAAGCTCCACTTTGTTGATTTTGTTGTTGGAAATTTCTTGAGGAACCTTGCTGACTTCCTTATTCATAACCGCCCTGGTTATTTTGACCTCGTTGATAGCCACTTTGATTATACCCTTGTTTTCGGTTTTAGTAATGTTGTTGTGCTCCTCCACCCTGCACATTAGAACCCTGAAAGTTAGGATTTAATTGGTTAGATGTATTGCCATACCTGAAGTTATGACGATTTCTGAGTCCAGGGTGATAATGGGTTGCATTCATATCATGTTGCTTCCGTTCACCACCAAGTTGATTCACCTCTTCAGCCTTCCCCAATTCTATAGGACATTCGACCAACGTATGACCCAGATCATTACACCCATCACAAACCGGGTATGTTTGTGACACATTAGCTACATCTTTACCTCCTGGTCTCCCAAGTCGTGCCATTTGGGTTTCTATGGCTTCTAACCGCTTGTTGGTTTCATAGTCCACCAACTTTGCTATTGCAGATCTTGATTTTGCTCTTCTGCTAGCATGTGCCTGATGCTTCGATGTAGTGTTCAACTTCTCTAAAATCTCTGAGTCCTCATCTTCATGATTAGAGAAAAATGATCCATTACTGGTAGAGGTTACATCTCTGACATCTTCCGGTGACAACCCGTCATAGAACTTCTGAATCAACTCCCATTTCTCTATACCATGATGTGGACACAGCCTTAATAACTCTTTAAATCTTTTGAAAGTTTCATAAAATGGTTCCCCCGATTGTTGTTGAAATTCCCTAGTGGCTATCCGAGCAGCATTAGTCTTGTGTGGCGGGTAATACTCGTCTAGGAATTGTTGTTGCATTTTTACCCAGGTGGCAATGCTTCTCGCATGTAATGTAAGGAACCACTGTTTAGCTTTGTCTTTTAGTGAGAACCAGAAGAGTACCAGTTTCACTTCTTCAGGTGAGAATCCTTGCCCACCAATAGTGCCACATGTGGCCTCACACTCAAACAGATGGTGATATGGTTCTTCGGTGGCCCGTCCATAAAAATCAGCGAGGATAGCTAAACAGCCTGGTCGGATCTCAAAAGCTCTTCCCCTATAAACTGTGGTATGACTGGGGAGGAGTTCACAGCTATGGCTGGGCGGAAATGATTGTCCACCCCTTGATTAGGTGGTTGGTGCCCAAAGTTACGTCTCTAACAATTCCTGTCTCTTAGGGGTTCACCCCTCATATTTCTTCGTTTTACAAGCGGTTGCTGGAAACGGTCTTCTCGACCCACATTCCTCGGGTTACCCTGGTAATTTCCATGTCGGTAACAATATGCTTCACCGTGACGATAATCATTTTCTTCTTGTGGTGGTAGTTTCACCCAACCATCAATTCCATCTCGTTCATACCTCTAATTTCGGGGAGGGATTGCCTCCTGATGATTCGGGTCATACCAATCCTCATCATCCCAATTCTCGTGTTGAGACCCATGCTCGGGATAATGACCGCGTCCCGGTGATGACAAATCAACGTCATCATAGTCTGTGTGACTCGGATGGCTGTTCCAAGGTTGATATTGACGAGCATGGAAAACTGGTTGGACATTGGCTATTGGTTGATTTTGTGGTAGCGGTGGTGTAGGACCTTGATTAGCTGGATTATTTGGAAATAACAGATCTAGAATAGGCGGAATAGGTGGAATCGGTATCCCACCTTGGTTTTGTTCTTGGTTAGCTGGATTCAGTTGGTCCATTCTTGCTCTTGGACTGTCGAGTTTCTTGAGGATGGTTTGTACTCTTCCCGAGAGCTTTTTGTTTGCCCTCACTGCTTTCTCTATTTCTGGATTAAATTGCAAAGGTGATGTTTTTCCTGAATATCGTGTATGCATAAACTTGTGCCTGCACAAGTAAACACACCAAAGTAGTACTGCTCTAAATAAAGTAAACTAAAAATAAAACTTTGTGCACGTATTCCCTCGTAACGGCGCCATTTTGATCGCTTGTCAAAGGCTAGTAAAAAATATAATTAAAAACTAATCCTTAGCTACTTTAGACTGTAGTATGAAAAGTAAGGTTGTCGAACCCACAAGAAATTCGTGGAGAATGCTATTTAACTTTTACTTAATAAAAATGCAGAAACTACTAAACTTTGAATGCTGATTTGGAAAACGATTACTAAAGCAACAAACTTTAATTTAGTTAAAAGTGATTAAGAGAAAAGGGATCGCTCCTGGGTTTAGATTATAAACGTTAGTGATGGACTTAGTAGATACTTGTTGAATTTCACATAGACATGAATTGCAAAACAACAATAAGTGATAAATAGATAAAAAAAACCCGAAAATTTGACTGTGCTGATTTACAGTTAGAAAACCGAATAATTGACACAAGATGAATCCCTAGTTAATTCTCTACCAATTTTAGAACATAAAACCTAATGAAATCAATGGTTCACGATTAGAAAAACGAGTAACTAATGACAACACCAAATCTCAAGAACCAAACTGTTTAATCAATAACGGAAGACAATAGCATGTAATTAATCATACGATTGAATCACAAAGCTAATCCAACAAAGTATAAATTCAAAATAAGTCACCAAACGAAAGCAATCCTACACCCGAGAACAACCACGGGTGAATTAGCTACGCAGTTAAATCTATTAAGTCTTAACCTAATTACCTCAACAACAAACCCCAGGGACTAATTCTGCCTTTTCTAAAATCTAACACATGAAACTAGAGGGACTAGTTCTGTACTTAACCCAAATTCAATTTCTGTTGACTTTCAAAAGTCAAACCGCTTGTTCTTGACTCAAATTCGAATGTCACACCTGAAATTAGTTGCAATTGATAACGGTTATACACGTTAATGACATTCACGACACCATTAAAGCTTTAATCATCACTATTGCGTCGAATTAATCTCAATAATGGCCATTAACCCCGTAACCGTCGATATCATGGACAAACACCATCAAATTGGTTCACCAATTCACGAGCAAACGCCCTGCGCACCTTAATCGAGCATCTCAGAAGCAATCCCACACACCAATTCGACCGGAGAAGCAATTAGGATCACCGGAGACCAAGCCATTCACAGTCGGCACCTGTTTTAATCGTACACCATCAATTCGAGCACTAATCTGGTAATTAAACCTACCTTTAGCTTCGTTTTTGTCTCTAGAATGAAAGCCCTATGTCAATTGGGGCTTATAACACCATATCGATCAAAAACCAGAATCTAGGGTTCATACAAAACCGATTTAATCGAACTCCACCCTGGACTCTGTTTAAATTCAATTGACTTACATCATTAGCTTCGCAATCCTTCAAACAGTGAAAGCCCCATGTTAATTTGATCTCATATCATCGATTTGAACATAATCCAATATCTAGGGTTTGTTCATATGACGATTTAGGGGTTTTGATCCTACATTCAATTTCAATCCAATTAAATCATAGGAACATATTCGCAATGTCCTAATTAATAAAAACCCTATGAATCTAATCCTTTTCATTATCGAATTCATTAGAATTGATGCTAGGTTCTAATCTAGGGTTGTCGGCCTTTCAATCTGAAATTAAACGACTCTAAACCTGTTGTTTTTGCAATCAAAACCCACCACAGATTCGTCTGGTGTTAATGAACAAAACCCTTTTATTTTTTTGATCAATCGTAAACGAAATCGATGGATTAGGACTGGATTCGAACGTGTATGCATATGGGGGGGGACCCACTGGAGTTCTATGTTAAATTCCTTTTGATCCGGGTACGTTTGCGATACCCTAGCGGGCTGTGATGGTTAAGTCATTTGGTTGTGGGGGAGGAGACCCGGGTTCGAGTCCTTCCACCCCCATTTTATTTTTTAACAAGTTTTTATTATTATTTTAATTATAAAATCACTTCCCATATTATTATATTAGTATATTGATAAGTTTTAACCCCGGAAACCACCCGTAGGCTCGACTTTGATTTTGTAACCCGTTTTGATAACATTTTCCCACTTTAAAATAATATATTTATATTATTATTCAACCCATGACTCCGAATAAAAATAATATATATATATATATATATTATTTTCACCGCATTAGTAATTACCTTGCCATGCTTTAAACTTAAAAATAATATAATTAATTATATTATTACCCACGTTTTTATATCCTCGAATAAAAATAATATATTTATTATTTTTGCCACATAAATGATTATCGTGTTAATTATTCAAACTTAAAAATAATATAAAGGGTTATATTATTCTTCCTAAAACATTATTTAATGGTGTAAACACATGAATATTTATTAAATAATATTATTCGTAATTAGAGACGTTCGACATGAAACACATCTGTCTTAATTATTATATTAAGAAAAACCCGTTATTCCCGTGGACAAGTCCGTCTACTCATTAATCTTTAGTGCGCCTTAGGACGTTCAAACTTCCGTGTCATCGTCACAATATCTCATGTGTCCCTAACTATTATGTTTATAATTCTAGGGCATACGTAAACCGTTCACAGGCTAACACTTGTGGTCCCAATTTCATCCCTGTGTGGTACTACCTACTACTCAACTCAGATGAGTTTCACAACTCCTTTTACTTGTTTTTCTGTTGGGGGAGAAACATGCACACAAACAAACATTCTTTTACTTGTTTTCCCGTTGGGGAGAAACATGCATACAAACGAACATCATTTTACTTGTTTTCCCGTTGGGGAGAAACATGCATACAAACGAACATCATTTTACTTGTTTTCCCGTTGGGGAGAAACATGATTACAGATAAACATCATTTTACTTGTTTTTCCGTCGGGGAGAAACATGCACACAAACAAACATGGATCACATAGTATTTCACTACCACTTGTTTACTTAAGCGCAAACATAACATGGAAAGTCCTTACACACTCGAACCGTTAATATAAGGTATATAGCGAGGAAATTTGAGTAGTACTACTGGGTTTGACAAACCCCACCCGGGCTAGTCGCGCTAGTCGCGCTAGCACGATTGGAGGTCGAACGAGTGTAAATTTTCCTAAACACTTGCCATTTTTGATGTTAGCAATGGCGGAAGGCATTCAAACACAAACAGCCAGCTTCGGTTGCGAACACTTAGAGTAACTTGTACATTGTCTAGCTAGCAGTATGTGTGACTTACGTTTGTGGATCCTGCAAACACTCAAACATTTTATTTACTTACAAACCTGTGAACTCACCAACCTCGTGTTGACACTTTTTCTTACATGTTTCTCAGGTCGCTAAGGCACATGTTGCACACCTAGGACATGCATGGAGTCCTACTGTCATTGCATTCTTATGCAAACATTTAAAACAATTCACTTGCTTTTATTAAACTAAACTTGGGGGCGTTTGTTTTGCGCAGTAACTACTTGACATAAACCGCTTCCGCATTTAACTCTGAACATTTAATGGATTCGTATAAACTCATATAGTGTCGTTTGACGTAACTAATGACTGAGATCCTGGTTTGTCACACACCTAGCGGTAAAACTCCGTTAGTGGATTTTGGGGTTGTGACACTAATCTAGCCCTAAAAACTACATTCCTTATCTTGTCTAACTTTGTGTGCCCCCCATCCACCTCAACATCCTCGTTTCTGCTGCCTTCGGCTTTCGCACTTGCGTCTTCTTGATTGGCCAACAAGTTCCGTATAACATCATTAGTCGAACTATAAGTCTATAGAATTTACCTTTTAGTCTCTCTAGGAACCTTTTGTCACATAAAACACCCGTGACTGCCCTCCACTTGCACCAACCTGCCTGGACGTGTTGAGCTACATCGCAGTCCACTTCTCCATCACTTTGGAGCACAGACCCTAAGTACTAGAACTTGTTTGTCTATGGTATCACTAGACCTTGAATACTAAGTTATGTGTCGTCCTTAATGTTTCCAATGTCAAAGTTACAATGAAGGTACTCGGTTTTAGATCGACTTATCTTTGAACCTTTGCACTCTAAGGCTGCGTGCCACTCCTTTAGTATATCGTTCAGACTCAATTTGGTTTATGCTACTAGCACAATATCAGCTGCGAATAGCATGCACCAGGGGATTGCCCCTGGATCGACTTGGACAACTCATTCAAGACTACCGCGAAAAGAAACGAGCTTAACGCGAATCCTTGGTGCAGACCCACCTCTATAGGAAAGAAGTTAGTATACCCTCAAGTGCACGAACGCTTGTTTTTGCCCCGTCATACATATCCCTAACGACATCTATATATCTTCTAGGAACTCCTCTCCCCTCCAGACTATCTGAAACCACTCGGCGTAACACACTATTGTAGGCATTTTCCAGATCAATGAACGCCATATGCAAATCCCGTATCTTCTTCATGTGCTTTTTCATTAGTCTCCTAAGAACGTATATCGCCTCTGCAATGAACCACCCTGACATAAAACCAATCTGGTTTACTATAACCCGTGTTTCCCGTCGAATTCTTGTTTCAATAACTATTTCCGACAAATGATTTTATATTATATACTAGCTTAGAACCCCGTGTAATACACACGGGGTGAAAAATATCAATACATAAAATTTTTAAATTTTATTTATGTATTTTACAGGTGTAAAAATGTATTACTATACATATACTAAAAATAGAAAACAAAATTCAAAATATGTAAAAAATAATATATAATTAGGTTTCAAAAATACGTCAATTACTATTTAATGTAATTTAACTTTCATTTATTATTTAATTGAAAATAAAAGTTACATAATTAGATTTTAAAGTTTTTTATAATAAAAAATAATTTAAAATAAATATGTTTTATTAGTATAATTAATAATTTATTAAAAGATATGGATGCATTTAATAAGAGAGAGGCGAAAAAAGAATAATAAGATTGAATATGGTGGCGACACGTGTCACACAAAAACCTTTATTTATTATATAGTATAGATTTTGTAAAACTTATATCTGGATCATCAAACCAAGTGGCCCGAGAACTATTCAGTCTGTTTAAACCAAACCCAGTCACAAGTTCAGAACCCTGAACCTCCATCTCTCGAGTCTAACCGTTGACTTCCGATCCCCGCTCTCTACATCTATGTATACGATCGTCATACTCACATAGTGAAATAGATCTGGAATTTTTAAAACCCTAGCTCATTCGACACCGGGCTAATGTCTTCTAAAACACTGCCTTACTCCATGAAAGACGTACAATACGATAACGCCAAGTTTCGTCGACGATCCTTGTTTCAGGTAGCTGGATCTAATACTTCGCTTATTTGTTCCTCTTTTACTTTCAAATTCGATCGAAATTTGATATATTGTGCGCACTTGATTGTAATTGTTTGGATAGCGTTTGTGATTTTGTTGGAATCCTGTTCGATAGACTATTTTGTTCTAAATGCAGTAGGAATTTGGTGTTTAAGCTATAAGTACTGTGAACTGGAACCTGTGATTGTGGATCCGTGAGTAGAATTCAGGATCTCTATATTATTGTCATGAATGATCAGTTGAAATTGAATTGTAGATTTGCTTTCAGTTTCTTGGAACAGTTGGATAATAAGCATTGTAGCGGGGAAGGATAATGAGAACTCCAAACATTGCGAGAACTCTCGAGAACCAATCAAAAACATTATTTATTATGAAATGTAAACTATTGAATGATTTATGTCTCTAATAATTGATTAATTCCTTTTCCTTCTTTCCTCTCCAAATTACTCTTAACAAGTTGTTTACACATGTGTAAATGGTAAAAACTTCCACATATGTAATGAGAGACTTACACATGTGTAAATGTTTATAATATACGAGTACATGAAAATTTACACACATCAATTTATATAACAATGTTGTATTTTAATAGTAATGCTAGTGTTTTAGATAAATGAATGATTTTGATCGTTTCTAGCGAGTTCTCACAATATTTAGGAGTTCTCGTTTGATCCATTCCCTATAGGGATATATATTAGTCATATAAATATTTTATTCTCTAATTAGTTGATAGCAAGTACCACTAGAAAAATCCTTCTGATAATGTGGATTCTTATAGGTTTGAGATCGATAAATTATAAGCTTTTTGTTCACATGATGAATGCATAAGCCCAAAACTGATTGAACTGCTCCAGAGGCTTACTTGCAGAGTTAAATCAAACTTCCTTATACCATTTTGTTCGGTTAATAGCTATGTTTGTTTATTAGGAATGGTAGATGGCTTATTGATGCCGTGTATTGTTGGCTAGTGCTAATAGAATGGGGGAAATATGGAAAACCTATTTTGAATTTGTTCCACAAATCCTCTAGTTTTATGATGTTGGGTTGAAGTCAGCTGTTTAATCTACTCTCAATCTTAACATGACAGTTAGGATGGACCTACCTTGGTGCCTTGCTGAGGATGATACGTGTATTACATTTTTTCATGTAGATTAGGAAAAGAGACTGTTGTCTGTAAGGCTGCATTCATAAGATAACACATTCACAAACCTGAAATGGAAGTTCCTGAAAGTTGAAACTTGTAGTTGCGAGTCGTTACAATTGGCCCTATAAGTCGTTGGAACAAACACCCACAATATAGCAATGCTACCTAGAAAATTTTATTCCAATTTGACAATCTCTGTTTCAATAGGAGCAGAAGGATTGGGATCTAAAGCATCTTTGCAGTACTCAGTTTTTGTAGGTGTCATATTAGACAATGAGCGAACGCCTACTTAGTAAAAAAAAACTCGGCACAAGGAAGGGATTAAGACCAACATGTAGGTTTCTAATACAAGAAGTAATGCAAATTGGTCCCAGAAAATGATTCACCATCTCCTTTTTGTATCATATTGCTGGTGGTAAGAAGTTCCCATATAACTGAAGTATGATAAAGACAATAGTTTTTGTCCAAACCCATTTTTACAAGATGGTGTTAGAATGGTAAAAGATGAATCTTGACACCGTTCAATTAGATAATTATTAAACGAACTGATTGAAAGACGGAGATTATTGATAAAATTGAGTGAACGTACTCTCTAACTCGTTTTGGAAGAGACTAGTTGCAAAGGGCCGGTGAAAGCAATATTTTGGTACCATTTGTATGGATACGGTCATATATATGGATTGGATACTAGGATTTAAGGATTCCAAAACATTAAGTATACATTGATTCGCTTATGTATGTATATATGTTTATTAGTTTATATATACACATCTAGAACCAAATAATAAAAGAAAAAAAGTTCTTTCATGATTCCATACATTGAATATGTAAATAAATACGCACTAAAACTTTAGTTCATGTTCTTACTTGTACATAATGGCCATATTACTCCAAAATGCCCGAAGATGTTATTTATGTTTCTTGTTTTTTTTAATATACCTATGAGAACAAAAACATTCAATAATGGACAAAGTACGTTTGATCGATTTTTGAGATATGCATCAGGTTCTTTGATGCGAAGTTTAACTCTATTCAACATTTCAGCTTTAACAAATCTAATTCAGCATGATAAATAGTTCTCCCAGTTTCTATTTATAGATTTTCCAAACACTGATTTGTATCATACTAAAACTACCAATCCTCGTCTTTATCCAAAAATATTACCTTTCTAATGAACAACGTAGTCAAAAGCGCACGCCTAGGTGCTCAAGCAATGTACTCAGGGAGACTCAAGGCGATGAACTTTCAAAAGGTAACCAAGGTGCGGGCATTTGGCCAGGCGCAAGAAGGCGACGAGGCCAGATCCAGTCCTTTTTTTTCATTTAGGTTTTAACTATTATGTTGATAATGAACAATGAATCTTGTTTATATTTTATGAATTGTTATTAGTTTTGAACTTTTCATAATAATTTGATGATTCTAAATGGTTTATTCTATTATATTTACTATTCTATTTGTGGAATGGTATCAATTTTTTTTATATTTTTCTATGCCTATTATATATATATATATATATATATATATATATATATACATATATATAGGGGAGGGTTCATGAGAAAACCACATAGTTAGGTGAAAACCACCAACAAAACTAATTTTAACTAGTCATATGATAATATTTATTTTTTATTTTATTTATAAGAGTATCAATGTAATATTACACATTTTTACCAAAACATCATTTTAAGTATTGGCTTACGTTACGTATACGTAAACAGAAAACAAAAAAAATTGCAGTTACGTATACGTAAAACACAATACGTGAAATGATTTTTTGGTAAATTGTGTAATATTATATTATATTATATTAATACACTTAGAAATAAATTAAAAAAATAAAAAATCTATAAATTATTTGATTGGCTCTTGACAGTTTTCTCGGTTTTCGCCTAACTATGTGGTTTTCTCATGATCCTTCCCCTATATATATTTCTATTTTACTAGTATTGCGCTTTTTTTTGTTCTCAAGTATGCACTTTTTTTTGCGTCTAGGCGTCAGGCGAGCCCTTTACCTTGCTACTTTGACTACCTAGTTAATGAATACTATGACATTAATACTTACCAAAATTCTAACATTTTTCCTTTTCCTCTTCACAGTTATAAACTTTTTTGTACTATAATCTTTGTTTCTAATTTTGCAAGTTGTGAATTTTGATGTCTTGCAAAAGAAGAGCAAACTTTCCTAATGCGTTTATTACTATCATTGCTTTGTCTCCTTAAACTGATTTGTAGTCGCATCCATATCCTGATTAATGGTTATTTCTTATTTCTGCAGGTTATTTCACATACTTTTTTCACCAAAAGAGTGAAGCGTGAATGTAGGGCATGTAGCACAGGAAAGTTTCTGGCCTTATTAATGATATGTGGTTTGACATATCTTATTCTTACTCATGTAAGTCCTATACATTCTATAACTAATCATGTATCTAGATTTACTGGGTCTGAGGAAGGTGATCAGTCCATCATAATTGGTGGCATTGGAGTTAGAAGATTTTGGAGAAAGCCACCTAGGCTTCCACCTAGATTGTCTCCTGATGAAGTAAATAATAATAAATCTATGGCTAAAGAAGATATGGAATCTGAATGGACAGCTAGGCAAGAAAGTGTTAAGAAGGCATTTATCCATGCTTGGTCTGGGTACAAAAACTATGCAATGGGTTATGATGAACTTATGCCATCAAGCAAGAGAGGTGTTGATGGTTTAGGAGGTCTAGGGGCTACTGTTGTGGATGCTTTAGATACAGCCATGATAATGAAACTTGATGATGTTGTTTCTGAAGCAGGGTCCTGGATTGAAAAACATCTTCCAGAAAGAATTTCTCATAAAGGTCAAGTTAATCTGTTTGAAACCACCATACGTGTTGTTGGTGGTCTTTTGAGTGCTTATCATTTGAGTAATTCAAATCCTACAAACAAGGGACCCAAACCATCTGTCTACTTAGAAAATGCTAAAAACTTGGCTGATCGTCTTTTAACGGCCTTCACTTCAAGTCCAACTGCTATTCCACTCAGTGATGTTGTTTTGCGTGATCACACAGCACATGCTGCTCCTGATGGACTCAGCAGCACCTCAGAAGCTACCACTTTACAACTTGAGTTTAATTATCTTAGTTTTCTTACTGGTGATCCAAAGTACAGCTTTGAAGCAATGAAGGTTTTGGAACATGTGAAGACTCTTCCAAAGTTTGAAGGACTTGTTCCCATCTATGTTAGGTACGAACTTTATGTGAATTACTTTTTTCTGATTATGAACAAATTCATATACCAACTCAACTGTACAAGCCCTTTTCTTTACTGCAAGATGACTGAAAATATTAATTAATCTTTCTTAATTGCCAGCCCTTCATCTGGTGAATTTTCTGGAGGCAATATTAGATTAGGTTCTCGAGGTGACAGCTATTATGAATACCTTATCAAAGTGTGGCTTCAACAGAGACAAAGTAATTGGACATATTTGCATGACATGTATGTAGAAGCCGTGAAAGGCATCAAGCATCTTCTTGTTAGAAAATCAAAGCCAAATGGACTGGTTTTTGTTGGGGAGTTGCCTGATGGGATTGATGGTGGCTTTAGCCCTAAAATGGATCACTTGGTAAGTTGTATATTGTCTTCTGGTGGTCATTTGCACAAGAGATTATGCTGGTGGCTTCTAGATTTCTGGCTCTTTTATGCTATTCTCTACGATTACTCATTTAAAGTTACTATAGCAAGTTGTCCAAACAATGGGAAGTTGTTTCTTCATTTTCTGTTTAATTTTTCACATTGCCAAGGGTTTTTCACTTTCTAATTTTCAGAACCTTGTCTAAACAATGAGAAATTGTGGCAACTAAAGTATTTGACCAAAATTTGCTTGGAGTAACGAGTTGTTTTTTGTCTGTGTACTTATAAACTGAGCATCATAAAGTTAATTGACTAATATATTTTAATAATCTCACATGTTCAGGTCTGCTTCTTGCCTGGCACTCTTGCACTTGGAGCCACCAATGGCATTACCAAGGCAAACGCTATGGAAGAGAATTTGCTCACTTTTGAAGACCTTGAAAACCTAAAGCTAGCCGAAGATCTTGCTAAAACTTGCTTTGAGATGTATGCTGTCACATCCACTGGGTTGGCTCCCGAGATTGCTTATTTCAATTATGAGGTTAGTTGTTTTTTATATTTTTTAAGTTTTTATATATATATATATATATATATATATATATATATATATATATATATATATATATATAGGGGTGGATAATATGGAAACCCTGTGTTACATATGTAACAATTTAAAAAATAGGTAAAATCATTTTTTGATTTTTGGCATAGTTTCTATATCTAATTTAATCACTTTTGGTAAAAAAAAACAAAAAAACGCCGAGTGATTTTTTTTATAAAATTTTTTTAAACATTTTTTACGTACGTAACATCCCTGTGTTACATATGTAACATGCTGACATATATATAAAAACGCTGATTTTTTTTAATTTTTCAACATTTAAAAAAAAATAAATTAGTCAGCGTTTTTTTATTTTTTTGCATTTCTGGTGACGAAATTCTATATAAAAATACCCTAAAAAAAAAACCAAGTTACGAATGAGTTTCGTGGGTTTCCTCATCTCAAGTGGGTTTCCAATTTATCTTTCCCCTATATATATATATATATATATATATATATATATTTTAATTATTATCTTTTCTGCATCTACTTCAATCAGGGCTATTTGGAGGATGGTCTTGATGGAGGAAACAAGACTTCAGATTATATACATGACATTGTTATTAAACACGCCGATCGCCACAACCTTTTGCGTCCTGAGACTGTAGAATCATTGTTCATCCTATACCGTATTACAGAAGATTCAAAGTACGTTTTAACACTTTTTTAGGATTATAATATACTTTACCATAAGTTGAATACCTAGTTATTCCAATATTTGTTAATATTTTTTCTTTGGGATTTCTTTATTACAGATATCGTGAATGGGGTTGGTCAATCTTTGAGGCGTTTGAGAAATACACAAAGGTTGATTCTGGTGGTTACACTTCTCTGGATGATGTTACCGTGCTTCCTCCTAGACGAAGAGATAAAATGGAAACATTTTTCTTGGGTGAAACCCTCAAGTATTTATATTTGTTATTTAGTGAGAATAACGTTATCCCATTAACAGAGTTTGTGTTTAACACAGAAGCTCATCCTATTCCTATTTTAACAAAAGACAAAAAGGAATGATTCTCTTTCAGCAGCAGATAAATCATCTACATTATACAAAATACCTGGATCACCAAGAGGATTTAAGCTAGTACATCATGAAATAGTGATGTAGGTGCACATGGTTCTAGTTTTCCATCTTGAAGTGAAGGATATGGCCATATTGATACTCAACTACACAAACATTTGATCTGCTTAATTATGAACCTAAAGAACCCTTTGATGCATTTTTCAACCAATATGTATTATCATCACATCTGTTTATATGTGATATTAATTACTGAGTAAAAAAGTAGATAGAATATCTCTTGTTGTAACTGCTCTTGAAAGCAATGATGAGTTAAGATTATTGAGTTGGATATAGTTGCTGCCAAGAGCCCATCATTTTAATCAATTTCCCGAATTTTTGTTAGTTTTGATTGAGTAGAAACTTGTTGAAGCTACAATCTCTAGTTTCTCTTAATTTCTGTTATATTGCTTCTCATACTCCCCAGGTCACATTGTAATCCCTACATTGACAATCATTTGGAAGGAAAAACAAGTGGTCCTCATCTTTGATAACGCTCAAATCATCAACTTCTGCACTCTCTGAGTTCACAACTTTTGCAAAATGTTGGCCTCCAAACTTTTGACCTGCAGTTGCGCAATGTCCAGGGTGATGAAGAGATAAAGCATCAGGAAGTGACATAATCTCATGAAAACAATAGAATTGCAGATTAAGTTTTGGCTACATGTTTACTGTCACTCATGTTATGATTGATTATATAAAGCTTACCTGCAATGATCAATAATTCTTCTAATGAATCTGGTAGGACTATGAGCTTTGGAAGCTGCTTTTCTGATGTGTTCTTCTGGAAGTTTGCATGAATGGTGACCCTTTTCATATGCTTCTTAACTTCTCCATCGGGGTGACAACCGGGACTGCTTGAAGCAGGCTCTGTGAATGAAGTGGAACAACAAGGGTCCTTGTTTGTTGTTGGTAAGTACCAATTTGTCCGTGTATTATATAGAGTTTCATGCTCGTTGAATTCTATTTTGTGTTCATTCCTCATATTTTCATGACTTAATAGAAGGTCATATACACTTTTGTTTCCTTGCTCTTTAGCCAGAGATTTTGGTGTGCACCCTCTTATATCAGCCTTGTTTACATTTGCTCCTCCTTCTAGAAGAAGCCTTACCATTTCTAAATGGCCTTTATTTACAGCAACATGAAGAGCAGTTTGGCCTTCTTGTGCTGGTATATTGACATTCATTTTGTTCTTATTTGGTATAGGAGTGTCTATCTGTTCTTGCTTCTTTATTTCTCCTGAATTTAGATAATCCATATCACTTGGTTCCCATGTAACCTGATTTTCATTCCGATAATTATGTACATCAATAGAAGAATTCTCCGTAGACAGTCCATTTCCGAATCTTTCCATTCCTTTCAGTTTCTGCAAATGGACAAACACAAAAGTGTATTTAATTCTTAGATCCATATTAAACTAAAGGTATTGGACTTCAAATTAGAAGCAGCAATTTCGACCCATGAACTTGTGAATGGTTCGATTTGGTTATTTTATAATTTCAAACGGGTCAAGTAAACAATTTTAGCTAAAAAGGGAACTAGTCAAGTGGGCTAAATGGGTTGAAAGTCCCCGAAGTGTACATACAACATCCTAAATCATTTTATTCAAGGATTTAGATTATATTGTAATAACACTATTTCTGTAATCAATGTATAATGCAATAATGGTTTATAAAAAACTAAAAAAATGGAGTTTTTCTTTTTTGGTCAACCCAACCCGTTTCGATTGCTACCTCTACCTTAATGGTTCATGCATGGAAAATACAATACCTTGTAAAAATTGTTCATGACAATAAATCCGTCTTGTGTATTTGTGTGTATAGTCCGGAGTAGTGTAGAACCATCCATCCGCAGCATCTGAGAAATTTCACTTGTCTGGTATGTGAATGGCTGAGGTGTATTGTACAAAACTCCTGTTTCTCCAAACATTTCTCCTGGCACAACCTTTCCTTTGATCTGCAAGTTAACATTTCAGAAGTAAGGCTGTTTTCTTGTTTTCTAAACTGACCAATAGGAATACCATACCTGATCCTGTCCATCTTTTTGTGCAATTATATCCTGCCATTGGAAAATGAATTACCAACCCATGTATTTATTTCTTATTCTTTAAGTTAATAGAAGATTTGAGATGCTATGCAATATGTATTTAGGTTCACTTACCACTGCTCCAGTAACCAGTATGTACAAATTTGTTGGAATCTCATTATATAGAATCACGACTTCCTTTGGTGGAAAATACACTGCTTCCATTTCAGAGACCTTTTCACAATATAGTAGACCACATTATTAACCACGAGAAATGTGCATTGATACTATTTTTTTATTAATGAACATGATTCACGTTTATTTTTCAGTCATTCTTTTGTCAAAGAGGCTTTGCTATGAGTTAATTTTCAAGCAGGAAAATAAGATTACCAGCTGAAAAAGGCACTCATGGGAAGTGCCAGAAAACAAATGGACGTTTTGTACAATTGGGTAAAAGAGATGCCGTGAAATGCTTGCACGAATGGCTTTTGGCAGACAGTTTAAGGTATCTTGCTGTTTTAAACCCCGTGTTTTGTAATCCAGACAGATGTGAGACAGTATTTGCTCTCTAATCTGTTGGGGAAGATGATTCCGTTTTGCAAATTCTGAAGCAGCAGCGACTTTATCCCTCTACACCAAAAAGGTTTGTCTCAGAAGTAGAATTCACGAGTTTAAGTAAAACATCTTTTTTATAACAATTATAGTAGCTTTTATTATCAATTTGATATCTAATATATTTTCTGTTGCATCACTTGATATTAATATAATCTTTTATGGTTATATCTCGTAAGTTGCTATCCCTGTAAATTAGTAAAAGAAAATATATTATGCTTTTCTTTGCTTAGAGGAACTTAAAATCTAGTAAGGGTGTGCATGGTTCAATCTAAACCAATTAAACCTGCCAAATAGATGCCATTTGTCTGGTTTGGCCGTCTGGGAATTATCTAATCAGCTTGGCCGGTTTGAAGTTTTTGACACCTAGTCATTCGCTGCTACGGTTACCGGTTTGAAGCAATATACCAGCCATTTTGACCGAACCAAATTGTATTATTTAATTTATATCAACATTGATGATAAATAAGTAGATTTTAACATCTAGTCAGATGGTTAGATCGTATTGTAAATTTTTGAAGACAATCGAAACCTTGGTTTTTGTTTCTGGCCATCTATTTGAAGTTTTGGCCTAATCTTCCAAACTGTTTCTTCGTCGTCTTTGGTCGGGCTGACCCGGCCTAGTAGTCTGTCCGATTTGATTTGTAAAATTGTGAAACCTAGCTTACCGGTTTATCTGAAATTTTGCAGTGTAAACCGACCAAATCGAGCTGTGCACATACCTAAAATCTAGAAGTGAGAGATCTAGACTCAGCCAGGAATTAGAACTGTTAATTGTAAGAACTTGAAAATTGATTTGGATTTTAAACATGTCTATAGTCTTTGCATATTACCATCCAGATTTGATTTTGTATTCATGAAATTAATATTCATCTTCTGATTTTGTTCCTTAATTAAAACATAATTACCTTCTTATTAACATATATAAATAACTCATGCCTGAACATTAAAAATAGCTTTTTAACATCTTGAACAGAAGACGGAGGGATCAAAAACGCAGAAAATTGTCAGAAAGATAACTTACAAAATCTCTGGTGTTTCCCGTCCAATGAACAACAAGATTTGTCATGTTCCCAATGAGGTAAGCTGTCAATCCCAAGTTGAATAACATATAGCAGATATCGAACACCATTTCTCTTGCATTCTCCGCATGAAAATCTCCATAACCAGTAGTCGTTAGAGTCACAATTGACCAATACAGTGATGTTACATACCCCTTCCAGATGCTTTCGGTTTTGAAATTTGGATAAACTGCACCTATCCAAGTTCTATTCGGGTCTGGATATCTATCCGCTATCAAGTAGTTAAAGCATCCAGCACAGTGTACCGCAAAGAGAGTCACCTAAGTTCAAATGGAGGCAAGCTAAATATATTTTAAGAATGGACTAAATTGCCCTTGTTCTTATAGTATCTTTTAAGGGGGTGTTTGGATGTGCGTTTTGGAATTGGTGGTATGATATTGAGTAATCAGAATGCAATAAAAGAGGCTGTAGAAGATAGTGTTTGGATGTGCTTTTGCTGTTCCAAGTTGTAATATTCAGATAATCAGATGTTTGCGTGTTTGGAAAATCTGATTAGTCAGATAATTAGTTTCAAAACGCAAATCCAAACACCTTCAAAAAAGGTTTGGTTGCTTACCGATGTGAGCTTGGTACAACGGACCCAGAAATAGTTGAACCTGATGTCCTTCTCAAGCCTGAATTGAACCATACAGATTTTGTCACTTGGTGTATTTGTGGGTATACTTTATTACACTTTCACCATGCAAAATTTTATGTTATAATATACGCGATATACCTTGCAAATAGGGAGCTAACTCTTCTAAGACGCCATAATCTAAGCATACCGAGCATTTTGAATCCAATCTCACTTTTCCTATGTGTGCAGAGGAGGATGAGAGATCGAAATGGTACGGTTGAGCTCACATCAAATATAAACCAGGTTGACAGGTACCTATTCACAAATCACAATGCAGCATTTGTATTATTCATGATCTGTGAATTGAAATTTAGGTAAGTAAGAAAAAAAAATCCGTTCATCACCTCACTGCTATTTTCTTGTGATCATCAACAAGAGCATACGACTGGCTATCGAGATACGCAACAAAGAAAGTTAGAATAATATCAATGGCAAAGAAGCCATTGACAATGTTGTCAAAGATTCTTAAGGCGCCTTCTTTTTTATCAAGAAATGCCAAGTCAAATGGTGAAATCCATGCCGAGTAAATGACTAAAATAACCAGAAACATCTCCCATGCCCTGAAGAAGAACAATAGGTCAGAAAGTGGAGATACAGATACCCTTTATTATAACGAGGCGAATTAACCTTCGAGGGGTGGCACAACGGTACGCGATTCCCCTCTGTCAGAGGTATCAGGTTAGAATCCAGCTTCCACTGGTTTCCTGCCTTAAAAGGCCACCTAACCTATCCTTTACCTGGTCCCACTCGTCAACATGTATTGGTGGGGTCCCGTGAGTTTTCCCTAACAGGTTCTCACGGTCACCAAAAAAGGAAAAAAAAAACTGAACCAAATTTATCATAGGCTCACCTATATCGTCTACCAAAAGGGCAGATTATGTAACTTCTTAGTGCAATAGAACGGTTAAGATTGGCTCCTAGAGACGGGAGTAGGTCACTTGAGAAGAAGCCACTCTGTGTAGACTTTCCTGTTAGACGATCATTGATACATAAGCATCTTAACAAGTTCTTGTTGGAAAACGACATTTTGTAGCAACTAGTTACAGAGAAAATGGTGGTGGTGTCATGGCGGGTTAAAACTTAAAAGTATGGTGATGGTGTTTATATACTACAAATATGGTGGCTGGTGAAATGATCACAAGATTTTCATGGGTTTTCACCTTTTCATTGGTGGAAAAAGATGAGAAGAGAGAAGGGGGTGTCTATGTCTTTAATTGAAATGGTGGACATGATGCAGTTGAGAAAATGGTCCTAGGATTGGTGACCCTGACCATACAATAGGCTGCAAGTGTTTGATATAAAAGCTTATGGGCCAATGGAATCTGTCTTCTGCTTCTAACAAAGATGCCTCTCATCTTAACTCTCTAAAACGTAATTATCATCACTCGATTTGATCGACTCCCATGACCATCTTTTCACCGTCTATTCTTTTTGGTTTATTTGTTATGCATGGTGTCATGTCATATCTCTATTCAACATGTTATGCTCGTTTTACTGACCCGAATCATACTAACATTTGTTTTCGTATGTACGGTCTAAAGTGGGTTTGACCAGACACAGGGCATGGACCCGTGGTGCATTAGTGGCTCTTTTGTGACGCAGCGTGGTGACCAGTCGGCTGGGGAATCCAACTGTATGAAGCCACTGACCCGCAACTTTACATGCTTAGGTACTCGAAATCTTTTAAACTTTTTCTAATTTCTTTTAAAAGGGTTTTTGTGTCTTATTTGAAAAAAAAAGATATTTAATTACATTATATTATTATGATATTTCACATTTTACTAGACTATATAAATATAAAATCCAGTCTATAATTTTCAAAATATATAAATCTCAACCACTAAAATAATCACAGTAAAACAAGAATTTATTTATATTTGTTTGATTAGTTTGTGAATATATTGAGTTTTAAGATTGAAAAGAATACATTCTTGGAGAATTAGGAAATTGGGGGTGTTTGGAATATAAACTTGGCTTAGAAACAAAAGGTAGCGATGGTTTGGAGTCATCCTCTCCAACTTAGAATCAAACCAAAAAGAAGAATGTGATTTGGTTTTGGCTACACCCTCCCCCACTTAATTCTCTTTTGAAATTTGTGCCTATTAATCTCAAGCCGGGCAAAACGAGAGGGGTTTAACGGATCAAGTTTTATTTATTAATATGAATATAAATAGTTGTCGTTTTCTTATAGTTTCACCTGTGGAGTTTAGTTTGACCCATGAATATAGCAGTTGAAACTAGTAGTTGAAGTGGACACCATTTATTTTAAACCATCAATCTTGATAACTGTTAACTACAGTTTTAAATTTGTCGAGTGATCTCTACCAAAGTCGACCACTCATTTCGATTCATCTTAGGTTATTATTTATTTTTTCTTTTTTGTTTTCGTATTATAAGTAGTTTATATTTATTTTAAATGACAGTTTTTTTTTTGGTTTTTTCTTTAAACTATATTTAACACTGAAAAAAATTCTTATTCTTCTTAAATGACTACTTCCAAAGTTGCTTGGGTCTAGGGTATAAACGAGCAAAGCCGCTCGTAAGCTACTTGACATCGGGTCGTTAAAGCTTGAATCGAACGGAGCTTAAATGAGCTTAAGCCCGAACTTGAGCTTATATTGGAGCTTATTTAATAAATGAGCTCAAACCCGAGCTTCACATATTGAGTTCAAGCAGGCACGCAAGGCTAAACGAGCCTTCTATTTAATGCATTTAATATAAATTTATATACTAATAACTATTATATATAAAAGAGTAAACTTCAATTTGCACCCCTGTGATTTAGGCCCGCTGACACGTTGCAACCCTGTTTAAAAGAAAGCGTAATTTAACCCCCGATGGTAACGTTTCTCTTTCTTTTTGCGACCCTCCGTCAAACATCCGTTCATTCTTCTGTTTAGAAGAAGGGCAATTTAGTACTTTTGTCTCTCAAGGCGATGAAGATCTTGTTCTGCATATAACTTTTCCGAGCTCAGGTCACCGGACGTTGTGTGAAACTCGGCCCGATTCTTGGCGAGGCAACACGAATCGTGTTGCAGCCATGCCGGAGTCCGATCCACTTTATCCGATTTCATATTTGCAGATCTGAGCCTATCGTCCAAATAATACGTGTTCTGATTTGTAACCTGAACATCTTCACTCAGATGAAATATGATAAATATATTTAAATAATATAGATTATATGATATATAAATATTATAATTATAAATACATATAAGAATAATTATAAACATATATATAAAATAATTAAATATTTAATAAATAATAAACGAGTCAAGCTCAAACTGTGCTCGAGCTTGAAAAACTACTCACAAGCCGGGCTTGAGAAATTTAGTTTCAAACGAGTGGAGCTTGAGCTTGTTATTTGTTATAGTACTTAAACTTTTATTATTTGTTATTTATAAGTCTTACATTTTTATTATTTCTTATATATAATTTATTAAATCTTTATTATTTCTTATTTTATTAATAACTCATAACATCCAAATCTTTATAGAAACTGTTGGTTTACAACAAGTTGGATTTATTCAACTCGTGTAATATATGAGTTTCTAACCTAGTATATATATATATATATATATATATATATGTATTAAAAAATGATATTTTTAAGAAAGTTGTAATAAACTGTGCGATTCAAAGTGTTGTTATGTCGTTTACAATGTGCTGTTATCCTATTTTACACTATGCTGATATTATTGTTTCGTTCTGTTATCATATTTTACATTGTGTTGATATATTTTGTTATGTGTTATTATGCGTATACATGTGTACATAAATGGAAGTAAATACCTCTCGCATTAAAACCGCTCGTGTAAACGTTTCATCACATCGTTGTTTCCTACACTTCTCACCAATATATATATATATATATATATATATATATATATATATATATATATATATATATATATATATATATATATATATATGCGACGGTTCCACTAAAAAGTGGTTCTAAGAAATACTAAGAAGTGGTCAAACGAACTCTGATTGAGCTCATTCCAGCGGCGTTAGAACCGTCTCATCGAACCTAACCCGGACCCAAAACCTAAAAACCCCTCCACCCGCATCCCCAAAAACCTAAACCCCCCTCCAACCCTACCCCGAAAAGCCTAAAATCACCACCCCACCCCTAAAAACCTAAACCCCCGACCCCCCCCCCCCCTAAAAAAAAAAAAACCTAAACCTCCCATGCCCACCACAAAAAAAAAATCTAAACCATAAAATCTAAACCCTAAGGCTAAAACCCTAAAATTCAAACGTAAATTCTAAACCTTAAAAGCTAAGATGCTAGAGTTCGACGAGACGGTTCCAACGCTGCTGAAATTAGCTCAATCGGAGTTCGTTTGATATCGTTTCTTTAGGTTTTTGTCATTTCTTAGATTTGTTAGCGGAAAACTATTTCTTATATAGGGGACGGTTCCACTAAGAAGTAGTTTTTCGCTAAGAAATTCTACAAAGTAGGTCAAACGAACTCCGATTGAGCTCATTCCAGCGGCGTTAGAACCGTCTAATCGAACCCTAACCCAGACCCAAAAACCTAAACCCCCCTCCACCCTCACCCCCAAAAACCTAAACCCCCCCTCCAACCCTACCCCGAAAAGCCTAAAATCACCACCCAAAAACCTAAACCCCCCACCCCTCCCCTCCCCTCCCAAAAACCTAAACCCACCCCACCCTCAAAAACCTAAACCCCTAACCCCTAAAAAAACCTAAACCATAAAATCTAAACCCTAGGACTAAACCATAAGGCTAAAACCATAAAATTCAAACGTAAAATCTAAACCTTAAAAGCTAAACCTAAAAGCTAAGATGGTAGAGTTCGACGAGACGGTTCCAACGCCGCTGAAATTAGCTCAATCGAAGTTCGTTTGATATCGTTTCTTAAGGTTTTTATCATTTATTAGATTTTTTAGCGAAAAACTACTTCTTATTTGATCCTCCCCCTATATATATTATTTTATTGTACACAACTATATATACATATACCAATGATAATATATAATGTTCACATGATAAATTCCATATAGTAATTTGTCGATGTATTCGCCATCACATTCATAGCTGTAATACTTAACCAAACTCACCTTTGCCTTTTATTTTGACTGAAATTGGTTGATCAAATACGTAATTTATACGTAATTTTTGACTGAAATTGCCTTTTATGTAAGAAAATAGTTTGAAAATGGAGACTTGTGGTAAGAATATTCTCAGTTGGGATTATTATTGGTCAATTGGTAAAAGTTGAGATTATTAAAATTCAATAATCCTATTTTTTAAAACAACTATTTATTATTTGAAATGTCGATCCATACACGTTAAAAAACCACTTACGTGACGTAAAATAGTTTTTTTTTAAAACAACTCCGTTTTCGTTAAACTATATAGGTGGATGTTCAGAAAAATAAAATAAACAAGCCCGTGTATTTCGTTTTTAAAAAAAATAATTACCAAGCATGAGGTATTTGAGAAAAACCAAATGAAATATTTAATTAAAAAAATGAAAAAACTATTAGTAGTTGGCTACATCTGATTGGATGAGTTTTGCCCACTTCCCTCGTGAATGCTTTCACGCCCAAAGCTCCAACCCCCTTTCACGCCACGGGGGCGGTGTTCCATGTCTATGAAAGGGCCAGGTAGACCATGCCCCCATTACACATTACCAAAAAGTAGTAAATTTTACCAATTCTTTTATTTTTGTATTTATCTCGTTTTGAATTATATTAAAAGTAAAACAATTATTACTATTACTATTATTATTGTTATTACTATTAATATTATTATTATTATTATTAATTTTTTTATATTTCTTTTCTCTTGAATTATTAAAATATTGATACACATAATTATAAACAGGTGTCAAGTTCAGTACATTTTATTTTAAGTTAGTAGTGTCAAGTAAGTAATTTCTTGGCTTCAATAATTCTACAATTACATAAAACAAACAGAAAGTTTAAATTCGATACATTTAAAGATAACCAGGGGTTCACCCGATTGCGCGTTATGTCGGGGACTCCGTACGTGCATTGGACTGAAATTTAATCTCCACACGCACATCAATTTTCATGTATACACTTCTTTAACACAACTATTCAACTATTTCTATTTGTTCATTTTCCTAGCGAGATAAAAAAAATTGTCAAAAAAAAAACAAAAAAAAAATTCAAGCAGGGGGCTCGAGATCGAACTCGGGTCGCTTGGGAGAAGGGGAGGCGTGCAGACCATTGCGCTAGAAGTCTCAACTGGTTCTAATGCCAATCAAATATTATCTAACCTATAATTCAATTTTGAAAAAAAAAAATTAAAGTTGCTGCCACATGGTCCAATCCCTGGCCGCCACATAGCAGTCACTATGAAAGTTGTCAAATTATATAGAGTATAATATATAATTTTAAAATATTAAACAATGAAAGTAGAATATAGACTTTGATACGGTTCTTTCTACATTAAAAAATTGGGTCCTTATATATATTAGCTTTAAAAGAAAAGATGAACACATGTTTTGAAAGTGTACTTTTAACTTGACCTTTCAAAAAGGGAAAATAACACACAATAATTCTGCCGTTCAAAAAAAAAAAAAACACACAATAATTCCCGTGATCAAAAGTATGACCAAGAGAGAATTGGTGCATGTTGATGTACGTGGTCCTATTAACAATCCCCGTCTTTCGTGAACCTTCCCTTCGGAATACGCATATTTCGTCCTTTGAAAACTGTCAAAATGCACCTCGTTAACGACAGGTTCCGACTCCATTTTCACATCTTATTTAGTAAACTTTATCATAATTTTATATATATATTAATGATTATTATGTAAATATGCTTTTAATATATAATAATAGGTTCGATAAACTCGCGAGCCTAGTTGAGCTTGTACTTTTTATTAAATGAGTTTTAATATAGGCTCGAGCTTAGTCCTGACCTTGTCTAAACTCGAATCAATTTGAGCTTTTAGAGGGCTGGTCTCAAGTAGCTCATGATATTGAAGTCCCCATGATTGCAATGAAGCAAGTGATGATTTCTTAAGATTTTATTTGAAAGAGACGAGTTGTCATAAATAAATTGTTGGCTTTTCATTCTACTTTGAGTTTAATTTAAAAACGTATTTTTAACAAGTAATGGTTGATCGATTAGCGACCTGGATATATTCTTTTTATCGTGTTGAATACCGAAAGTAGTATTTTGATCTTATGCATTCGTGAGGTTGAACGAAATCTACAATGAGACAATCCAAGAAACAACATAGTTTTAGGCTAACAAATCAAAATTAAGAAACACAAAGATATGATATGATATTCTGAATCATTAATCTAGGAAATTTTAAGTACAAAGACCTTATATCGTATGAAGCGTATGAAAGATTCTGTATCATTGATCTAGGAAATCAAGGGTTAAGATCAATGGTACTTGTTTTTAAGCGTGAAAATAGTCTGAAATAGTAAAATTGGAATAACCTACATTTGTTGACTTTTAAAAAGTTCCCCCATTTTTTTAAAACACGTATAACTTGTTTATACGACATTTTAAAAAAAAATACACACCATAAAATCGAGCATTTTATTCTCTTTTAATTTGACTATAGTCTGGCATACTTTTATTTTTAAAAAAATCGCCTTTTTAAAAAAAATGTCGATGTGCTGTGCGTATAATATACGTGATTATAGTCATGCGTTATTATAAAACATGCGTGATTATGGTCATGTGTTATTATAAAACATGCGTGATTATGCGTATAACATGCGTGCTTATGGTCATGCGTTAATATAAAACATATGTGATTATGGTCATGCGTAATTATCATTTTAAACATTCGTTATTATAAAACATGCGTAATTATTATGATGCAGAGGGATTTACCCCTCGCCCACTGAACACGTGTCGCATGCTGGTGTCTTCGTACGCTAAAAACCCTTTGAAAAATAACCGACCTATATATATATATATATATATATATATATATATATATATATATATATATATATAGGGAATGAATCATTTGAAAACTTCTAAATATTTCGAGAACTCGCGTCAAAAAACCAATCAAAACCATTTTTTTTGTTTTTACTTTCTTTATTATTAAAATACAACATAAAAAAATAATTTATATATGTAAATTTACATGGATTCATATATTAAAAAAATCTACATACGTGTAAGCTTATCACTTACACATGTGTAAGTGTTCACCATTTATATATGTGTATAAATTTTTTTAAGAATAGTTTAGAAAAAAGAGATTATTTAATTGGAGAGATAAATCATTTTTATGTTATATTTTAATAATAAATGTAGTGAAAACAAAAAAAATGGTATTAATTGGTTTTTGGACGAGTTCTCGCAAGTTCTCAAGTATTTATGAGTTATCAAAAGATCATAACCCTATATATATATATTTTGGATAAGGATCTTTAATAACTCACTTTTATCGTGTCAATCCAATTAACTTCGTCAAAATAAATTCAAATCAATATTTTTTAATAATATTATTACACCAATACAACTTCATGTTATTTTTTGCATTTTCGTAAATTCGCAAGTGTAAGTGGATTTTACACCGATGTAATTTTTTGCTAAAAGATATATTTTTTATGTTTTCAGCAAGTCTTTACACTAGTGTAAACTCCTCTTACCCTTGCGAATTTACAAAAAAAATGCAAAAAAGAACATGAAGTTATATTGATGTAATAATGTTATTAAAAAATAATGATTTGGATTGATTTTGGCGGAGTTAATTGGGTTAACACAATAACAGTGAGTTAACAATGGATCCTTACTCTCTCTCTCTCTCTATATATATATCTATATCTATACTATATAATAAATAAACGTTTTTCATGTCACGTGTCGCCTCCATATTAATTCTTATTATTTTTTTCCCGTATATCTCTTATTAAATACACCTCTATATTTTAATAATAATATATTTTTAAAGAAAATACTAATCTTTATATTAATAAATCTCCTGACACATTTTGACGAGTGCATGTGTTAACAGATTATATTGTATTCCATGGGTTTATTCAACTCGAGTAAAACATGAGTTTTTAAAAAATAATTTTTTTATTACTTAATATATAATACTATATTTATTCAACCAGTGTAATACACGGGATTTTAACCTAGTATATATATATATATATATATGGAGAAGTTCATTTCAGAACATTTAAATATTGCGATAACAAGGAGAACAAACCTAAATCGTTTATTTTTTTAATCGATGGTAAACAAATTTAAAAGTTTGTACTTCTTACCTACAAATATGTATGTTTATGTACATAAAAAATAATTAAATTAATTTTTTCATGTGTTTTTATATATTTAAAAGTTTCCTACACATGTGTAGGTAAAAAAACCTACACATGAATTACACATGTCTAGGTATGTATATAAACGAAATTTTTTCATATTTTTTTGTTTGAATTTCATGAAAAACAAATAAATATTACATTTATATAATTTTTTTATATTTTAAAACTTTTTAAGACTGAAAAAATGAATGATTTATTTTGTTCTGCGTGTTCTCGCAATATTTAGTGTTCTGAATTGAACCCAGAAGTTCATTTCAGAACACTTAAATATTACGAAAACAAGGGGAACAAACCTAAGTCGTTTATTTTTTTGATCCATGGTAAACAAATTTAAAATTTTATACTTCTTACATACAAATATGTATGTTTATGTACATAAAAAAAAATCATAAAACCAGTTTTTTTTATATATTTAAAAGTTTCCTACACATGTGTAGGTAAAAAAAGCTACACATGAATTACACATATGTAGGTATGTATATAAATGAAATTTGTCACATTTTTTTATTTGAATTTCATGAAAAACGAATAAACATTACAGTTATATAATTTTCTTATATTTTAAAACCTTTTAACATTGAAAAAGTGAATGATTCATTTTGTTCTGCGTTGAAAGGACCCAAACCGGGTTCCTCTCATAGTTGGCAAACATAGCACAAACATAGTTCTTAAACATTTAATGACATAGAAAGTCAACAACGGAAGTCTTTACAAAATTCTGAAATAATTAAAACTTTTCAATGTCTTAAACATAATTTTAAATAATGGGGATGTCAGTCTTGCCAGCAACAGCCATCCAGCCATCCAACCATCTTCTCCTAAGCCCTCGCGGCTTCATATCTTATTATTTCCTTTGCTACTTGATGTGCATACTAAAATAGTCAGCTAACGCTGGTGAGTTCAAGTTTATAACATTAAGCATAAATCATTTCTTTCTTATGTGAATCATATAAAGCTCATTTAATGAAAAACATATTATAACTTACTAAGTATACAAATCACAATGCAACATGTAGATAAATACTTAGTTATTTTGTGTTCTTTTCTGTTAAGTCATACATTATTAGTCTACGATCTGTTTCTTTCTCTTTCTTGTGTCCAACAAGGACTTCTCGTGTCCATAAAGGACTTCTCATCGAGTATTGTTCCCTAAGGCTCATCGTCCAAAGGTCGATACTCACAACTTGTGTCCACTAGGGACTTCTCTGGTAACCTACCGGAGCAACCGTCATTGCTCTTCTTAACCAGTCGTACAACATCCTCGTTACAGTGCCCTGCCGAGCACTGTCCCGATTTTTCTCATGGTACGTCATTGTGACACCCAAAAAATTTCGAATAACTCCGTTAACTCAAATCCAGTTATATTATAACTCAGTTAATAAATTACAAACCTCAGGGACTAATTTTGCCATTATTCAAACTCTTATGCACATAAAATACAAGGACTAGTTGTGAAATTAACTCAAAATCGATTTGGTTGACTTTTGAAAGTCAAAATCGAGTCCCTTTGATCCATTTCAAACCGTAACCTCCATGGCTGTCCAAATTCGTAACCGTTTCGCATGATAATGGGAAGGTCGATCTTCATTTAGGCATTTAACAATGTTATTGATCACGAATTAATCCCCTTTATGCTCATTGAAGCCATAACCGTCGAAACCCCCATCATTTCTATCGAATTCGACCAATTCGTGTAGCATTCTCACAATCAACGCTCTTCACACCTTGAACGAACCTCTGTGAAGCTATTGCACACGTCAATTTGGTCGGAGACGAAGCCAGGGTCGCCGGAGACCAAACCATGCAAAGTCGGAACTCGGTTTGGTCGAGCACCATCAATTCGAACTCCAAACTGGTAATTGAAACCTCCCACACTTTCGTTTTAGTATATAGATTGAAAGCCCTAAACTAATTGGGGCTTACAACACCGATTAGAACACGATCGAATTCTAGGGTTCATCATGTTTACGGTTTAATCAAACCCTGATCTGGACACAACCTCAATGTAGTTAAACTATATGGGTAGTTTCGTAATCATCCACCCTTTGAAAGCCCCATGAATCCAACTGATAATCTTATAGAAATTGGGCAATTGAATTCGTGATTTGAACCTAGGGTTTTCGGCTTTTTTTGAAACAGAAATTACCGGCTTTAAACTCAACGATTTCGCAATTATCTCATGCATAGATTCGCATACCACTGATGAACAAAACCCCTATGATTCCTTGCTCAATCGCGATAGAATTAAGAGGATTGAGGATGGATTTGGAATCGGGTCGCACGTGGGGGAGAACACAAGGGTGTTGAGGATTAAAACGCATTTGATCTGGCTCCTGTTGCGATTCTCTTGCGGGCTGGAGTGGTTAAGTTAGTGTGTTGGTGTAGGTGAGACCCGGGTTCGAACCTCACTAACACCTTTTATTTTTTTTTTGCCACTTTTTAAGTTATATTTTTATACAAAATCATTTCTTATATTATTATAATAATATATTAATACGTTTTAACACCGAACATCCGTAGGCTTGGGATTGAAATTATAACTCATTTAAGTGTTATTTCCACATCAAAAATAATATAATTAATTGTAACATCCCGAATAAATAGAAAACAAATAAAAGAAAAACAACGTGGGCTTGGCCAAGGTTCGGCCCATGGGCCTGAAATATGAAGGGAAACCCTTCTAATCAGCAGCCACCAACCCTTTCCCCTCATTTTCCTTCCTGCACAAGTTTCTAGAGTGAGAGAGAGAGACCGGCTCTAGAGAGAGAAAGCGGGGAAAGAAGCTCAAAGGCTCAAGAATCGTTCGTCTTCATCACATCAACGTATATCAACGGGAACCGAACTTCAAGAGGTAATCATCACCTCTAAATCTGAGTTTTTACACATTTTGGGGATTCGGGTTTAAGTCGCATAAAGAAATGGTTTTTACGTATAAAACTTGAAACAAATCACATATTTGTGCTCATGAATGAAAAAGGAACTTTTTGAACATAAAAAGTTCAAGGCTTGTTCAACTAGAAATAATTTGCCAGATCTAGGGTTTTGGCCGGGGAAGAAGACTGTTGCATCGAAACTACTAGTTTCGATATAGGTAAACCCATCGAAACTACCTAGTTTCGATATATGCAGACTCATCGAAACTACCATAGTTTCGATATAAACCCATAACCCGAAACTACTAAGATTTTACATAAGTTACTTACCGAAACTACCATAGTTTCAAAATAGACCCTAACCCGAAACTACTAAGATTTTACACAAGTTACTTACTGAAACTACCATAGTTTCGATATAAACCCATGACCCGAAACTACCATAGTTTCGGTATAAACCCATGACCCGAAACTACCATAGTTTCTACGTGTTTCATCCATCAAAACTACTGGGTTCAAGCATAGTAATGTCTAGTATTATCTAGGAGCACTACCTTATGTGTATGACTTTATTATATACAGATTGTGAGTGACATTAGTGGCGCTAAGTAACCCGCTAAGTGTATTTCAGAAAACCAATCATCGGGTGAGTTCTATGTGCCCCCTATGTGTTACGTGTAAATCATTTTAAATGTTTTTGGGGCTGAAGTGTATACATGATATGAATTAATGTTATGTTATGTGACAATACATGCGGGATATAAGTATAACAAGTATGTTTATAATAAAGAAATGAAAGCATGAGATAACGTATAAGAACGAAATCTTGCTTTATATCCATGTATATATTGCTTGCCAAGTATGAAAAGTATGACATAATGTATAAGAAAGAAATCTTGCTTTATATCCATGTATATATTTCTTGCCAAGTATGAAAAGTATGACATAACATGTAAGAATGAAATCTTGCTTTATATCCATGTATATATTGCTTGCTAAGTATGAATGAACGTTATGGACAGAAACGATGATAACGGCTACTTCGGTAGACGGACGACCATTAGACTATTATGCACCTAGAAATGAAAGTTTAGAAAGGTAGACTAAACTAAGACCACTACGGTGGAGTAAGCCGCTCAATCGATGCACGACTGCATATATAGTTCGAGTGGGAAACGGATGCCTTAGGGCAGACGGGCGAATATGACGGACTACGACGGTAGGATGGTAAAGACGGATGACCGAAGGTTTGCCGAACGGTTTAAAGATGTGACGGACGGTTTCTAGTGCCGGACGGTTAAGTAAATGGGCTACGACGGTAGTTCGAGAACGTTTGTCTTTGTGACTTATGTAAGCAAAGTAACGGGTTGATCACCCATATGTGTATAACCAACGATTGTGCACTAAGAACTAAGCATGTATGTATTTATATACGTACTCATTACGTATGTTATAAGAAGTAAGTAAGTTAAAAAAAAAGAATATATATATATATATATATATATATATATATATATATATTATATGGTTGCTTTAAACTAGAACTCACCAACGTTAGCTGGCTTTTAGTATACATTTCAGGTAACAAGAGGAAGGGTCGTGCGAAGGCGTGATGGCTATCAGGCATGAGACTGACATCCCATTTTAATTTATGTTAAGACAATGTTTATGTTTTAAATGTTAAGACTTCCGCTGTTTATGTACTCGAATGATGAATGCTCCCGCTGTGTTTGAATGCTTCTAATTAATAGTTCAGTATTGATGACTATGTTTATGAGTAAATCCAACAAGTGAGGTCACCCGGTTAAAGGGGCCTTACATTAATTATATTATTTCCTAAACTATTATTTAATTCATAAAAACACGCAAATATTTATTTTATATTAATATCTCGTGTTTGGTAACGTTTGGTACGTACCGCATCCATATTAAATATTAAACTAGGGATTCCTTAATCCCGATGACAAGTTTGTCTACTTGTTAATTATAAGTGTGTTTTAGGACATCCGACCTTTCCCGTATCATCGTCACAAAATCCTATGTGTTCCTAACTGTCATAAATCATATTCTAGGGCATTCGTAGACCGTCCACGTGCTATCCATTTGTGGTTTTTGTTGCATCCTTGTGTGGTGCTAATTACTACGCTTTACACAACTCAGGTGAGTTTCACGGCCCTTTTACTGTTTTTAAACTAGGGGGAGAAAACATGACGCAAACATATGATTTCTGTAATTCTTATATTATTACTTGTTAAAGCTAAGCGTAACACTCTATCATGAAAGTCCTTACACATCGAACCGTTTAATATGAACTTAGCGAGGTAATCTTGAGTAGTACTACTGGGTTTGACAAACCCGACCCGCGTTAGTCGCGCTAACTCGACTTGAGGTCGAACGGGTGTAATGTTGACCTAAACACATCACCACTATTGATAGACATGGTGGAAGGCATTCAAACACAAATAATCAGCTTCGGTTACGAGCGCTTTAGTAAACATGAACATAGGTTAGCTACCTATTGATATATATTGAATGTACATAATCTGGCAAACATTATTTGAACTAAAACCTGTGAACTCATCAACCTAATGTTGACACTTTTCTTACATGTTTTCTCAGGACGCTAAGACACAGGTGCACAATTAGGACAAGCATTGGAGTCCTTTAATCATTTCAAACTTTTAAACTATTTATCTGCTTTTACTAAACTTAACTTTTGGGTGCGTTTGTTTTGCACATTGAATACTTTATTTATCGCTTCCGCATTTACTCTGAATATTAATTGTGAGGCCCCGAACCCGGGAGGCCTCACTTATTGGATTTACTCATCAACACATAGTACTTTAAACGTAAGACATTCATTAACACAGCGGAAACAACTTAAACTTCATCATACGCAGCGGAAACATAACATGTCTAAACATAACTTATCAAATACAACTGAAACTTGTCTTAATCAACATAAACAAAAGAAACATAAACAGGTTGCCAGATGCTGATCTTCGGGTAACTCTTCTCGCCAAGCCAAGCATCCACTTCCATCTACTGCCACCTACACTTAACTGATGTGCATACTAAAAATCAGCAACGCTGAGTGAGTTCTAACGTTTACTTTAAATCAATTATACAAGAGATTTACTAAAACATATATGCTGCCATTAAGGCTAAACTTAACACACATTACTTTTCAAACATATATACTGCCATTAAGGCTAAACTTAACACACTTTACTTTTCAAACATATATACTGCCATTAAGGCTAAACATAACACACTTTACTTTTCAAACAGTTTAAAACGTATAATAAACCGTCAATTCCTCTTTACTGTACTGCCCTCATGGCTTACATCCATGAACCGACAAGTACCTGGTCAATGCCCCCATGGCTTACACCATGAACCGACACTACCGCTTAACCGTCAATTTCCTTTGTCACTACTGTACCGCCCCCATGGTCAACGACCATGAACCGACGAGTACCTGGTCAATGCCCCCATGGCTAACGTCCATGAACCGACAATACCGCTTATCCGTCAATTCCTTGTCACTACTGTACCGCCCCCATGGCTAACGTCCATTAACCGACGAGTACCTGGTCAATGCCCCCATGGCTTACATCCATGAACCGACAATACCGCTTAACGCTAAGGGGAGGTTGCGTGGACCTCCCGAGCAACCGCCGTCACTCATCCCAGTTGTACAACAGTTAACGAACCCAAAGGTTCTTACTAATGGGTAGAACCCATATCTGACATCTTGTACAAGTAACATCTGTCCCAAGGACCTTTATAGCTGGTACATATTCCCGAAGGAAAACTGTTCACTTTACTGTTCATAAAACTTTCTGTACATCTTGTTCATAACTTAACGTGTATCATGCCTTTGTTTATGTATATAAAAATATAGTAAACGCTTGCCATAAATACCTTTTCTTTTACTGAAATATATCTTAACACTCATATCATGCCTTTGTTTATGTATATAAAAATATAGTAAACGCTTGCCAAATGATATATCTTTGCTTTTACTGAAACATAGCTTATCATAAAATACATCTTACTTTCTGAAACATAGCTTATCATATATATCATGCCTTTGTTTATGTATATAAAATATAGTAAACACTTGCCAAATGATATATCTTACTTTACTGAAAACATACTAGCACATATATCATGCCTTTGTTTATGTATATGAAAATATAGTAAACGCTTGCCAAATGATATATCTTACTTTACTGAAAACATACTAGCACATATATCATGCCTTTGTTTATGTATATGAAAATATAGTAAACGCTTGCCAAATGATATATCTTACTTTACTGAAAACATACTTGCACATATATCATGCCTTTGTTTATGTATATGAAAATATAGTAAACGCTTGCCAAATGATATACCTTACTTTACTGAAAACATACTTTTGCCTCTTTTAAACCTTTCACTAAAACATAGCTTTTCTCTTCAGTTTATAATATATAAAATATAATAAACACTTTACACTAAGTATGCACACCACCCCTAAAGAAGGCAAAAAGGGGATTAGAACTCATCTGGTATCTAAGCTGCAACGGTCTACAGGATCTCACACAATCTGAACAATCATAACATTTTGACACTTATCAGACTTAACTCGACGCTAAACGGTTTAACCACTCTAACATACTGACTTTACTTAATCAGTTCTGATGCCTGCGCACTTAGCAAGTGCGCAGACACTGCTTCCTGCGCACTTAGCAAGTGCGCAGGTTCCTCTTCCTGCGCACTTAGCAAGTGCGCAGGACCTGCTCGGTGCGCACTTAGCAAGTGCGCATGACCTGTTCTTGGTGAAAAACCCTAACTTTCGCATTCGGGTCTGATCATTTCAAGATCCCGAACCTGTTTGCATTCAAAACGTTCGTTTTCCATTAAGGAACTCAAATCTATGCTTATCCTTCAGTTTCATCCGATTAAACATAGCCTTTTCACCCAAAACCCGAAAACCCTAAAATGAACTAAAACTCAGATCTAGGAGAATCGGTTACCTGTAATCACTTCCTTTTCGTTGCTAAACACCCACGAGACTCTTGCTAACGATCCTTGAAGCTCTAAACCGAAAACCGGTACTTTCTCTCTCTAGGCTCTCTTTCACTCTCTCTCTCTAGAATCCGAAAATCTGGATGGAAATGGGGCTTTTGGGCAGGTCTTGAGGTTTATAAGGGCCCAAACTTGCCCCTTTCGGCCCATACACCCCGGCCCAAGCCCGCTTCCCTTCTTTTCTATTTAAGTTTTAATTCCTCGTGAATTCTTTCGCACTCTTAAAAACTCGGGATGTTACATTAATGGTTTTTATTAAACTCATATAGTGTCGTTTGACGTAACTAATGACTGAGATCCTAGTTTGTCACACGCCTCGTGGTAAATGTTAGTGGATTTTGGGGGTGTGACAGTAATAGTCTCGATCCATGACGTAACATCGGATTCGGGTAGCACTAGCCTCAAGGACAATACTACTACCTCAAGACTTGCTACTATGCTTAGGGTAGCACTAGACTCTAGGACTACGCTACTACCTCAAGTCTTTTCTTTTATGGGTCTCATACTCTGACAGATTAGACAATGTATTTGATTTCTTCTTCTTCTTCTTCTTCTCTTTGTTTATAAAACATATCGTTAAATAAACCATTCTCTTCTCTTTTTTTATAAAACATATAGTTAGATATAAACCATTCTTCTTTCTTTCTCATAAAACGTTCAGTTTAACAAAACGTATCTTTCTTATCTTTCTAAAACGTTCGGTTATATAAACCGTGTATTTCTTATCTTTCTTTCCTACAAAACGTTCGGTTATATAAACCGTATCTTTCTTATCTTTCTTTTTTACAAACCGTTCGGTTATATAAACCGTATCTTTCTTATCTTTCTTTCTTACAAAACGTTTGGTTTAACAACCGTTATCTTTCTTTGCAAACGTTTAAGTAATAAAAATACATTCATTATAAATGTCTAATTCTTGAGTATGCACACCACCTTAAAACAGTAAAAATAAGGATTCTTGAACTCACCTGGATTTTCGGTCTACTGCGGAAACTAAAAAGCTTTGAGTTATATGAGTGCTACGTGATATGTATATAAGTCAAAGTACAATTTTCTATTATTTCATGCAAGAGTCGGTAGTTTTGTGGGTATCGCCCGAGAGTGTCGGCTAGGAGTGTCGCTAGCCACACTCATGAGTGTCGCCTGAACTTTCGTTCAGGACTTGGTGGTGTAATGGGTCGATACTCAACGTTTTTCTTAGAGAACCGATTCTTAGGCAGTCGACTCTCAGACAGTCGACTTTCTGACAGTCGACTCTCTGACAGTCGACTCTCTTTTTCTTCCTCGCTGAGAGTCGCCATATGCAGGTGGCCGACGCTCGAGAATCGGCTCAAGAACATTGAGCATTTGCAGGTTCGATTTTTGATCCAAAACCTTAACTTTTTACGTTCAAAACGTTTATCTAGCTTCCATGAAGCTAGATCTGAGCTTTAATCCACCTTTCATAAGTAAAAATCCTTCCTTTATGTTTAAAAAGTCCCATAAACCCTAAAAACCCATTTCTATCAAAAACGTCGATCTGAGGTTGATTCTTACCTCAAAAGGCCGTGGTTGCTTTGTGAAACTTGATCCAAATCACGGGAGAAACGTTTTGAGACTGATCTTGAGTCGATCCAAGATTTCTTGAAGCTTTCTCTCTCTAGAAGTCTCACTCTCTAGGGTTTTGAGTTGGAGAAGATGATGGAGAAATGAGAGTTGTGAGCTGATTTCCCCTTTATATAACTAGGCTACATCGGCCCATTGGAGCCGAGCCCAAGCCTGCTCCCTTACTTTTCAATTAAATCCTTGATTAAATCCCGATCCCGTTATCATTCATTCGTTTTATTATTTTGGGATGTTACATGCGTGTTCTAGCAATATTTAGTGTTCTGAATTGAACCCCCCATATATATATATATATATATATATATATATATATATATATATATATATATATATATAAAGATCAAATAAGAAGTTGTTTTCGGCTAAGAACTCTAAGAAGTGACAAAAACATTAAGAAACGATATCAAACGAACTCGGATTGAGCTCATTCCAGCGGCGTTGGAACCGTATCGTCGAACTCTACCATCTTAGCTTTTAGGGTTTAGATATTAGCTTTGAATTTTAGGATTTTAGCCTTAGGGTTTAACCTTAGGGTTTAGCTTTTAGGGTTTAGATTTTAGGGTTTAGGTTTTTTTGGGGGGTGAGGGTGGGGGTTTAGGTTTTTGGGGGTGGGTGGGGGTGGGTTTAGGTTTTTGGGTGGGGTGGGGTGGGGGGGGTTTAGGTTTTTGGGGGGTGGGGGTGGTGGTTTTAGGCTTTTCGGGGTGGGGTTGGAGGGGGGATTTAGGTTTTTGGGGGTGGGGGTGCGGGTGGAGGGGGGTTTAGGTTTTTGGGTCCGGATTAGAGTTCGATGAGACGGTTCCAACGCCGCTCGAATGAGCTCAATCGGAGTTCGTTTGACCCACTTCTTAGCGTTTCTTAGCGAAAAACCACTTTTTAGCGTAACCTTCCCCATATATATATATATATATATATATATATATATATATATATATATATATATATATATAAGGGCTGTTTATCATACAAAGGGCCCTTAGCGTACGAAGGGTCCGCAACCATTGATTTAATACGACCTAGGGTTTTAAATCATGCGGTGGCATAAACGTAAATATCTTGAAAAAAATAACGTAAATATCTTAAAAAAAATAAAGAAGCGTCCAGGTAAAAATAGGTATTAATGTCAATTTTACAATTAACATTTAATTAAATTATGATCTTTAATGAAAAACTTGAATGAAATTACGCTTTTTAATGAAATCACGTTTGATGAAATTACGTAATTCAAAAACTTGAAATCACGTTTAATGAAATTAAACAATTTAATGTGATTTCAATTGAAAAAATGAAATCACGTTTAATGAAATTAAAAAATTTAATGTAATTTCAGTTTAATTCAATTTCATTAAAAAATTTAATGTAATTTCAGTTTAATTCAATTCACGTTTAATGAAATTCATCAATTTTAATGCATTTCATCAATTTTTCAATTCACATTTCATGAAATTAAACAATTTAATGTGAGTTCAATTGAAAAAATGAAATCACGTTTTAATAATCACGCTTTGAAAAATCACGCTTTTGATTTTAATGAGATTTTTCACATTAAACGTAAATATGAGATTTCTTTCACATTAAACGTAAATATGACATCCATATTTTTTCACATTAAACGTAAACTAGAATGGTGCCCACGCGTATTGCGCCGCGTTAAACCGCGGAATAAATTAACGTCCTCGAAAGCGTATAAAATAAAGTCATAGGAAAACGAAACCTTTAAAAAAATTATCATGTACGGAATAAATAAGCGTACTCGGAACTTTATATAAATAAGCAAACCTTTATTCAAACTCACATGTTATAGCGAAATAGATAGTAATATTTCAAAAAACTTTATATAAAAAAACGAAACCGTGACAAAGCCGGTAAAAAGAAGTTACGGTAAAAAAATTATAAAAAAAGCAAAACTGTTCAAAAAATGTAAATAATTAAAATAATTCATAACAACATTACACGCAAGTGGCTAGATAACTTGTACATTATCACACGCGACTCCGTTACAATTGTGCGTGTGTTACGTCTCGTAACTTGGTTGGTATAAAAAGAGATAAAAATTACAATGTGTAAATGATAACTTTATTAAATTTATAGTATAAATTTGTGAAATGAAAAGTAAAAAAAATTATTTTAAAGTTTAAGGGTATTAAAGTAAATCTATTATAATACAGGGGTGTAAATGTAAAATTACAGAAAAGTTAAAATTGCTGACATTAGGAAACGTGTAAGTACTTTTAAATCATGCCCTTGTTCTCATTTTGGAGATTGTAAGTATTTTTTTTTGAACGGCTAGATTGTAAGTATTTAAATATCGAAAATCACGTTTTGATTTTTCACATATTTACGTTTAAATACATATTTACGTTTTTGATTTTTCACATGTATAATTTTCACGTTTTTTATTTTCACTTATTTTAATGTGTTTTTAATAATCACGATTGGGAAAATATATTTAAACGTAAATATGTAGAATGACATCACGCTTTTGTTTTTTTCACATATTTACGTTTTTTATTTTTCACATGTATAATTTTCATGTTTTTAATAATCACGTTTTGAAAAATATAATAACCGGTAAAATGACAAAAATATCCTTCCGACTCAAAATTAAAATGAACACGTGGCGCGTTTTGTACGCTTCGTATGAAATAAACCCTTTGTATTTCAAACTTACTATATATATATATATATAGGGGAGGAATCAAGAGAAAACTGACGAAAACCAAGAAAACTCCTCTCAATTAATCAGATTCTTTCTTTTTAAATTTTTTAAATATGTTTCATATACGTAACTAGTAGATTTTGGATAAATTCAATAACTTATAACGTTACCTGTTCATTATCAAAATATTCTAGAATGCATATATCTATTAATTATTTGTCATACATTTTGAAATAATCAATGTTAACCTACAAACTTTTTATAAAATTATAATATGAAATATAAACCTTTTTGCTTACACATACGTAACCAATCACAAAAACCTAAACCTTCTGCTTACACATACATAACCGGGTATAAAATGGACTAATTGTTTTATTATAATATGAAACATGACTCGTGAGCTACGTATATGTAACCCACGACTCATATATGATTTCGCAGAAGATATACGCCTACATCATCTGAGTTTTTTTCTCTTTTTATTCGTAGGCGTAACTCGCATGAGCTACATATATGTAACTCGGTTATTATTCGTCGTTATTTTTTGTTTGAGTTTTTTTTTCTCTTTTCAATCTAGAAATATACTCACAATAAATGCAAGTCAGTTACTTAAATTTGAAATATATAGAATTAAAAGTGGGATAAAAGAGAGTGTACAAAATAAATAGAATTAAGAATGAGATTGAGGAGAGAGTGAAGGATTTTTAGGAGATTTCATAAATTATACTTTTTAATTTACCTAATTTGCCCTTTGTCTCATTAGATAACATCATATAATTTTTATTTTTTTACCTAAATGCCATTGTATATATCAACCATTGATCAATTAGATCAATGGTTTAAATTAGTTTTTTTGGTTTTTTCATAAATCAAGGTTTTCTCTTGAACATAACCCTATATATATATATATATATATATATATATATATAGGGGAGGGATATTCTAGAAAGGCAAAAAACTCTACAAAGTCTAGGAAGTAATCTCAGCCATTAGATTACTTGATCAAGGGCGAGTTTTAACGCGGTGGCTTTTTTGTAATTACTATCAACTTTATTTAGTGCGCGAGGGTAAAAGAGTAAATGACAAGACACGTTAAATTTTCAAACATCAGAGAAAATCCAAAAATTCACCCTAACTGCTCCGTTGAAAGTCCGCGATTCAAAGCTTTTCCGAAAACAATGGCGTCCGAGGATCGTTTCAAGTTAACATATTCAAGTAAGAATCATTCGATTAAAATTCATAACATTAAGTATGTCGTTTGAATTGTTGTGTTAAATGATTCAGGAACAGAGAAGAACCAAAAATCTGAAATATCGAAGGGTTCTTCAAGCTCGAAAAAAGGTAAAAGACATATACTATATGGTGTTTGCATGTATATAGATTCTTCGTACATAATTTTGGTGTAAGTTAGTTGGAGTAGCTGTTCGATAACATTATGGTGTACCAATTTTCAAAACATGGCGTTTAACAAATGGGGTTTTTTAGGAGTATGGTGTTTTTACAATATCAGTTTGTTGTTTTTAAAGGTAAAACAGCTTAACATGCAGTAAGTGTTTTCACTTTGGTGTTTAAGGGGGTGTTTGGGATTACTTATTAAAAACTACTTTTGACTTTTTGCAAAAGTAAGAATTATCTACTTTTCCAAAACAACTTTTCTACCATTTTAAAAATGACTTTTTCACCATTTATCCAAATGAACTTTTGACTTATTACCTTTTTGGAAAAGGTAATAAGTTAATAAGTAGATTAAAAAGTAAATCCAAACACCCCCTAAGTTGTATGGTGTGTTTGAAGGATTTTGGTGTTTATATGGGATGATTTTGGTGTTTTACAGAGTTACGGTGTTAACCTTGTGTTTGTCGTTCTGTTTACCCTACCACATCTAGACTATTAATGTGTTTTTGTTTAGTATGTTTATGGTGTTTATTTTATAAAAGTATGGTGTTTTCAATTAGTTGGATTATGGTGTTTTGGTAGGAGTATGGTGTTTATTTTGTACTAGTTTTGGTAGGAGTATGGTGTTTGACATAAACGTCTGTAATATGGTGTTATTTTTAGCTAATAGTGTTTATTTTATAGGAGGACGTTGCTTACTATTTGTTGGAATATGGTGTTTTTGTAGGACTATGGTGTTTTATTTTTAGGATTATGGTGTGTTATAGGTGTATGTTGTTTTTTTTGATTTTTGACTCCCTATACATGTTTGAAGTTTTACATTTACCATGGTGTTTGACTTAAATAATTCTTGGTGTTAACAGGGAAAAGAAAGAGTCATAGAGTTGCTTTGCGTACATCATTTAGCAAATTCACAAATGATTAAAAAACACCAATCATTTTGTAAGAAGAGGCAGAAGTACAAATGCATAAACTAGGTAATTATGTTTGCAGTTTATCACTTAAAAATTAATATGGCGTTTATCTAAACAAGTGAATATGTTGTGATATTTTACAGATAAAGAAATTGCTGAACCACCTAGAAAGAAATTGAATCTGAAGATAAAAAAGGTTGTTGGAAAAAAAAACCCACAAACTTCCAGTTCTAAGAAAGCAAACTTTGTGAACGAAGAAGATAATGAGGTTTCTTTACCACCTAGAAAGAAATTGAAAATAAACAAAGGCTGAAGAAAAAAAACACCACAAACTTCTACTTCTAAGAATGCAGACTTTGTGAACCCTGAAGATAAAGATGCTGAAGATGATGATGATGACTTTGTTAGGCCACCACCACCAAGAGTCATATCAAAAACCCCACAAGAAAAAACAAGAACAAATCAAGAAACCTCAAAAACTAAGAAGGCAAAACGAGCAGAAGCTCAACAACATCATCAATATTATGAATTCAATGGAAAGAAAATATTACCAAGAATAGCTCCTTCAAACCTAATCAATTGGTTTGCAACTTTTAATGAAGATCAAAAGAGAACTGTCAATGATATGGGTTTCAAAGCAGTTCTAAACCTAAAATTAGACAGTATCCCAATAGAACTGGCATTCTGGATGGTTCAAAACTACAACGCAGATACAAGTACACTAAATGTTTGGAAACGTCTCATTCATATAACACCAGAAGTTGTGCACAAAGTTATGGGAATACCCCTTGGTAAAATACCCATAGAGGAAAAGAAGCCAAGTGGTAAAGATGTAGTTGTGGCTGAATGGAGAAGTTTCTACAAAAAACACCATATGGATAAAAAGACCGCTTGTACTAGAACTTTTTAGAAGGGTGGCTGAAATGAAACATTCAGCAAGAAAGTTCATTTTGAATTTTTTGGTGGGATTTTTCACTGTATTTGGGGGAACCAATAAGAACAATGTGGTAAACCAAGGTTTTTTTTAACATCTGTTAAAAAAGGCATCGAAATTTGAGAACTGAGATGGTGTGATTACATGATAAGATGCTTGAACAAAAGTAAATCAGCATGGAATCCAAGTACTCATTTCAATGGTCCTTTGGCTCTGTTTGCGGTATGTTGAACCTGATTATTTTATATACTAAACATGATTAAACACCATGACTAAATTTATTTTCATCATTTTTTCAGCTTGTAGTGGTGAATGATATACATGAAAGATCGAAGAGGGAAAGTGAGCAACATACAATAGAATGGGTTTGTAAGAAGCATCGAAAAAACATTGAAAATTATATGAAACCTGGAAGCCAAACAACAGTGGAGAAAAAATCAAAGGCTTTGAAAATTAAAACCAAAAAAGAAAGTGGTAAAACAATATTGGAAGACAATCTTGACTCAAACACCAAACAATTAGTGGTTGTAGAAGAAGATGATTGGTATGATGCTGAAGAAGAATATTTAGCTATTTGTAATGAATATAAGGAGAACGAAGAACATGATTTCATGATATCAGAATCTGGAAACCACTTGAACTTGCCTGTAGTGTCACAAGTTTGGATGAACCAAAGCACACCTCCAGAAGATGATGATAAACTTTACCAAAAACAGGCAAGTAATTACGTATATAATCTTTTACAAAAACACCATACTTCTATAATGATGATACTTAAAATTTTAAATTGATTTATGCAATTTGAGACAACTAATGAAAGAGAAAATGTAGTTGATATCAATGAAGAAGAAGATGATTCGTCAGAGGCAACAAAATTAGACCATGAAGAAGGATAGACTGTAATGACCAAGTGGCTGAGGAATCTGCACAAGAGGTATAGTTGGTAAAAATACACCATGAACATACAACTAAAGTTGTAATAAAATAAATATTTTAATATACAAATTGGAGGCATTAAACCTTCAAATGGATATTGTGAAAGATAAAACCAATGTTTTGAAAGGAAATGAAGAGTGTGAATTTGACCACGAAGAGCTAATAAATTACTTTTCGTGTTACATGTACACAATGTAAAAAAACACCATATTCATCAACTTTTATTTTGAAAAACAGAAAAGGACATATTTATTATCTTGTACATTGGCGGAATATGAAGAATGTTTCAAAAGGGTTCACACCTTAATTTCAGATGTCGTGGAAGAATACCCTAACAGTAACATGTTAGGACATAAAGAGAAGGAGTGGAGTGGTTTAACAAAAAAAACTTATGATTATTGTGTTACATATATGGAGCATATCAATAGAAAAGGTGCACAAGAAGGTAACATGGATACTGAAAAAGGAACAAATATGATAGCTGGTGTTAAAGAAAACACCATGAAAACTTGTAAGGCCCCAAAACCGGGAGGCCTCACTTGTTGAATTTACTCATTCACAAACAGTTCTTAGACTTGAATATCAAATAATGCAGCGGAAAACTTTCATTTAAACATGACAGTAACATTGTCGGACATGCGGAAGCGTAAACATTGTCTAAAACATTCATTACATAACATAAACATAACGTAACAGGATGACAGTCGTCATATCAGCGGGGTAACTCTTCATCGCTTGCCAAGCATCACCGTCCCTCCGTACCTGTCCTTAACTTGAATGTGCATACTAAAAGTCAGCTACGCTGGTGAGTTCTAGCTTTACATAAAACCTTAGCATAATCATTTTGCCAAAAACATAACATACATTTATTTAACAAAATCGTACGTAACATGCAATAACTTAACATCATCAAAACATCGTAACGTAGCATCATAACATAAATCAACATGAACCGAATCTGCGCCTTCTCGTAACCGTAAATTCCACATCATCGGTTGGCTGAGAAACCCTGACGCACACCACCACTAGGCCCATCAACACCGTACTGTCCTTCGGGTGAAGAAATCCTAGGGCCCGATACCTCAAAGCCATTCAACACCAACCCGTACCTTAGACACTATTTCCCCACAAGGAATAGTTCCTTCCATCGGGGATCCCGGAAATCCCATGGGTGACCGTCGCCACCCCATCATCAACCAGTTGTAGAACCGTTAGCCAGCCACAAAGACCCCCCGTAAGGGTAAGGCCAATACATACATACATACATACATACATACATACATACATACATACATACATACATACATACCTTAGTTCCCGAAGGAACTCGTGGCAGATTCGTTCATTCGTGACTTTCATAAACCCTTTACCTTATTTTAGTTGAAGCATTCATACGTTTTATTGAACAACGTTTCATTTGTAAACCTTTCATAAACTTCATTTGGAAAAACAATTCATAAACATCATCCTTCGTAAACATCCTTTCATAAACATTATTTCATAAACATCATTTAGTAAACATCATTTCGTAAACATCATTTCATAAACATCATTTCGTAAGTATGCTACCAGCCCAAAATATAATTTAAAGCATTAAAAGTAGGGCTCTAGAACTCACCTGATAAGCTAGTCTTGGGTGTCCTAAATAAAGGCCCAACAACGTCACGTACGACCTGAATTGAGTAGTTAAATACACATCAGACCTAATCCCGACTCTAACGGTTTAGCCATCCTGAATTAGGCGAACTTAAGGCTAAGTTCGCCTCTTTCTAACTTGGCGAACATACCGACTTCACTAACCAGCTATATATACTCATAGACCTGATGCCTGCGCACTAAGCAAGTGCGCAGGGCCTTGTTCTTGCGTATTTATCAAGTACGCAGACTTTGTTCTTGCGTACTTATCAAGTACGCAGACTTTGTTCTTGCGTACTTATCAAGTACGCAGACTTTGTTCTTGTGTATTTATCAAGTACACAGACTTTATTCTTGCGTACTTATCAAGTACACAGGACATGCTTGGGGGCTGTCATCTTCCCCACAAAACCCTAACTTTTGCATGCAGATCCGACCTCGTCAAGATCTGAACTTTTTACGTTCTAAACGTTTGCTTTTTGTTCAAGAACTCAAATCTTTGTTTATCTTTCAGTTTCATACGTAAAAACACCATCTTTTTATTCAAAACTAGAAAACCCCAAAACGAACAAAAACTCAGATCTAGATAAGATCGTTACCTGTATCGAGCTTCTGATTCGGAGGTTTTGCTCACAAGTTATGGAGTAACACACTTCTTCAATCTCGGGTCGATCCGCAAATTTCTCTCTCTGTGGTTTCTCTCTCTAGAACTTGCAAATGAAAGAATGGTGGAGTGTGTTGGCTATTTAAAGGGAGGAGACTCCTCTCCTCAAGTTCGCCGGCCCATCTGGCCTGGTCCGTCACGTCTCATTCGTTTATTCCATCCATCTCGCGTTTAACCCGTTATTTTAATCGTCGTTTTATTTTTGGGATGTTACAAGTTTACCCCCCTTACAATAGGTTTCGTCCCCAAAACCTATCATAAGTCAAATAGTTGAGGGTACGACTCCCTCGTTTCCGTCTCCGTTTCCCAAGTAGATTCTGATCCCTTCATGTGCTTCCATTGGACTTTAACCAATTGAATAACCTTATTACGTAAACGCTTCTCCTTCCTGTCTAAGATGGCCACGGGTTCCTCAATGTAGTTAAGGCTGTGGTCGACCTCGATGTCAGTAAGTGGTACGTGAGCCGATTCATCCGCTAAACACTTTCGCAAGTGTGATACATAGAAGGTAGGATGAATCCCATTTAACTCATCAGGCAACTCCAACCTATAAGCGACTTCACCAACCCGTGCCATTATCCTGAATGGTCTGACAAACCTCGGACTTAACTTTCCTTTCTTTCTGAATCATATGATTTATTTCCAGGGTGACACTTTCAACATTACTATGTCCCCAACATCAAACTCAATAGGCCTTCGTCGTTTATCCGCATAGGATTTCTGACGATCTTGCGCGGCCTTCATTCGTGCTTTGATTTGATCAAACCTTTCAGACGTTTCTCTTACGACTTCAAGACTTCCTAATTCCTTCTGTCCAATCTCACCCCAACAAATTGGGGTCCTGCATCTTCTCCCATACAACATTTCGTAAGGCGTCATACCTATCATCGTGTGATGACTGTTGTTGTAGGAGAATTCGGCTAACGGAAGATGACTGTCCCAACTGCCACCAAAGTCAATAATACAAGCACGAAGCATATCCTCCAGTGTATGAATGGTCCTTTCAGACTGACCATCCGTTTGCGGGTGGTATGCCGTGCTAATATTAAGTCTCGTGTCCATCTCCTCGTGAAATCTTTTCCAGAACCTCGATGTGAATCATGTGTCCCGGTCAGATACAATCGTCAAAGGCATCCCATGCCATGCTACTACTTCATTAATAAATACTTCTTCTAACCTTTCTGACGAGAACGTCTCACGAATAGGTAGGAAATGAGCACTCTTCGTTAATCGGTCCACAATTACCCAGATGGTGTCATGACCTTTAGCTGTGCGAGATAGCTTGGTTATGAAGTCCATTGTAATGTGTTCCCACTTCCATTCTGATATATCAAGAGGTTGAATCTTTCCATAGGTTTCTGGTGTTCGGCCTTTACTTGCGAGCAAGTCAGACACTTGCTTACGTATTTCGTCACCTCATGCTTCATCCCAGGCCACCAATATTCCTTCCTCAGATCTTGGTACATTTTGTTGGTACCAGGATGGATAGAGTAACGAGACTTATGAGCCTCATCTAAGATCTTGGTTCTAAGCTCGCTACCCATAGGTATCCATACCCGTCCAAAACGTGTCCTAACACCAAGGGTGTTATATTCCAACTTGTCCTGTTGGCCAACCATCCTTTCCTTCTTTATGTTTTCCTCTTTAAGTGCCTCATCTTGAGCCTTTTCAATTTCTCTCATCACATCTGATGTTACCATCAACTGGCAAGCTTTCACTCTAATAGGAGCAGGCACATCCTTTCGGCTTAGAGTGTCAGCCACCACATTTGCCTTTTGCAGGATGGTATATGATTTCACAGTCATAATCTTTCAGGAGTTCCAACCATCGTCTCTGCCTCATATTAAGCTCCCTTTGTTCGAAGAAGTACTTCAAACTTTTGTGGTTGGAGTAAATAGTAAACTTCACCCCGTAAAGTAGTGCCTCCAGATTTTCAATGCGAATACGACATCAGCAAGTTCCAAATCGTGAGTCGGATAATTGACTTCTTGAACCTTTAACTGTCGTGATGCATACGCGATCACTATCCCGCGTTGCATCAGCACGCACCCCAATCCCTGACCCGAAGCGTCAGAGTATACCACCAAGTCTTCATTGCCCTTGGGAAGGGCCAAGACCGGAGCTTGGGTTAGCTTCTCCTTCAGTTTCTTAAACGCCTCATCCTGGGTCAAACCCCATTCGTACTTTACCTCCTTCCGAGTCAACTTTGTCAAGCGAAGCTATTTCTGAGAAATCCTGGATGAATCTCCGATAGTAGCCTGCCAATCCCAAGAAACTGCGGATTTCAGTTGGCGTCTTAGGAATATTCCATTCCCTTACCGTCATTATCTTTGTTGAGTCAACCATAATGCCGTTCAGGTTAATGACGTGACCTAGGAATTGGACTTCCCTAAGCCAAAACGCGCATTTGGAGAACTTAGCATACAACTTTTCCTTCTTCAGAGCCTCCAACACCTCCTTTAAGTGACATGCGTGATCACCCTCATTCTTGGAGTATATGAGGATATCATTGATGAACACGATTACCGATCGGTCCAGCATCGGTCGACACACCCTATTCATCAAATCCATGAACGTTGCGGGGGCGTTCGTCAGTCCGAAGGACATTACGCGAAACTCAAAATGTCCATTGCGCGTGCGAAACGAGGTTTTTGGTATGTCTTCTTCCCTTACCTTCAATTGATAGTACCTGGATCTAAGATCGATCTTTGAGAACCAACTGGCGCCCTGCAATTGATCAAACATGTCGTCGATCCTTGGTAGAGGGTACTTGTTCTTCACGGTACGTTTGTTCAACTCGCGATAATCAATACACATTCTCATCGAATCATCCTTTTTCTTTACAAACAACACCGGGGCACCCCAAGGTGAGATGCTCGGTTAGATAAATCCTTTCTCAAGTAATTCGTCTAATTGTGCCATTAGTTCTTTCATCTCTACCGGTGCTAGTCGATATGGAGCCTTAGCCACGGGCCGGGCATCTGGTAGTAAGTTGATTCGGAACTCAATCTCTCTGTCAGGTGGTATCCCAGGCAAGTCCTCTGAAAACACCTCCAGGTACTTGCGTACCACGAGTACATCGTCCAGTTCCTTCCCTTCCTTACACTTGTCAATTACGTACACCAGATAGACCTCACATCCGCGCCTCAGGTAATTTGTTGCCTTAATCATCGAGATGATGTTAGGCGTCGGGGCGCCGCGATCCCCAAATACTTCGACTTCGCTACCATCCGGAGCCTTGAGTCGGATTATCTTTCATTTACATATAATCTGAGCCTCGTTGGCAGTTAGCCAATCCATACCCAATACAACATCAAACCCACCCAAAACCATAACGAACAGCCTGACGGGGAATCTATAGCCTTATATTTTTATCGTGGAATTGTTAACTACATCAGTCACCCTCGCAGTTCTACCCTCAGGGTTTCTACGCTAAAGGCCCTTTCTAGCTTACTTAGAGTGTACTTTATTCTTTTACAAAAAGTCACAGATATAAAACTCTTACTGGCACCCGAATCTAATAACACAGATACAAAAGTGTTGTCAAGGATAAACGTACCTGACGCCACATCGGGGTCCCCCCTGGCTTGTTCCTGCGTTAGCGCATAGGCTCGAGTCTTCGCTCGGGGCCTTTCTTCCTTCTTCTCCGGGCCTTTCCCCTTGCCACCTTCCCCCATTCTTGGCTTAGTGCATTCACGGCTCATGTGTCCGTTTCCCACACAATTATAACATTTGACACATTGCGGCATTCCCGGGAGTAGTGCCCGGTCTTGCCACAGTTAAAGCACAAATTAGTTCCCATCCTACACTCCCCCTCATGCCTTGCACCACATTTTCCACAAACCGCAATCTCAACCACTCTAGCATGTTTCTCCCGGGCTCCATACAGTCTCCCGCCAGATCGTTTGGCCGGAAAACTTGGTTTCTTCTTCGGATCGTCAATAGCAACAACATTCAGTGCTAGGTAATCGAACACTACGCCACTCAGTTCCATGACTGAATCATAGGTTGTAGGAGCGTTTGCCTTAACGTAGGTGCGGACCTTGTCCGGCAGTCCCTGAATGTAGCAGACAATTTTTCTTTCCTCAGTCGTGCCAAGACGTGGCACCAAACATGCCAGTTCATTGAATCGGGGAGTGTACTGCCAGTGCGTCATGCTCCCGACCTTCATACCCAGAAATTCACTTTCTACCTTCTCAATCTCGTTCCTCGGATAGAAGTTCTTGATTACCGGAGTTTTCAAGTCATTCCACATCATTGAGTCAACCACCTCATCCCCCTTAGCCTGACGTACACATTCCCACCAGTGAGATGCTTCCTCCCTCAAGGAGTTAGCAACAAATTTCATAACCTGATTTGCTCGGCATTCGCTTAGACGAATAGCAGCTTCCATACGGATCACCCAGTCATACGAAGCCACCGCGTCTTTCTTTCCAGTCAGGTCCGGTGGATCACATGCCTTGAAGGACTTATAGTCGCAACCGCGAGCAGGCGGTGCGTTAATTGCCTCAATGATCGGGGTATCCATTGCCGTGTTGGACCTGCCTATCTCATTAGCCTTCTTCAATGCTTCTGCCAGCAGATCTGGCAGGGTAGCCTTCATCAGCTTAGTAAACTTGCGTGCCAGGGCCGCTTTCAGTCCCGGTTCGAAGGTGAAGTGTTGTTCTTCCACGGGAGTTCGTTCAATTCCATGCACGCTGACTTCCGATTCCGTGTGGACACTTCCCTCTTTGATGTACTCCTGAGGAGCAAGAGTCCCACCACGACCACCGGTACGACCTCCGGTACGGCCCCCACCACGCCTTCTGCTCTTTCGTCCCGCCATTTCGTTCTATAAGACAAGGAATCTAATGTCATCACGCTAGTTAACAAATAGAATTCAATAAGTACTGTAAGATGTTAATATACACTGGGTATATGCAATTAACCATTACACTACCTTTTGACTTCTATTTGATCTCCTTTATGATTCCATCAGAACATAAGTCCTTACAAAATACTTTCTAAGGCATACTACATACACATACTCTACTTTTCATACCTGATGCTGCGACTCGAGTTACCCGTACTGGCATCCACTTTCGGTCCCATTCACAGTTTAAGTTCAGACATAGGGAGTGTCCGAATCTCTCAAACTATTGCTCTGATACCAACTTGTAAGGCCCTAAACCCGAGAGGCCTCACTTGTTGGATTTACTCATTCACAAACAGTTCTTAGACTTGAATATCAAATAACGCAACGGAAAACTTTCATTTAAACATCACAGTAACATTGTCGGACATGCGGAAGCGTAAACATTGTCTAAAACATTCATTACATAACATAAACATAACGTAACAGGATGCCAATCATCATATCAGCGGGGTAACTCTTCATCGCTTGCCAAGCATCACCGTCCCTCCGTACCTGTCCTTAACCTGAATGTGCATACTAAAAGTCAGCTACGCTGGTGAGTTCTAGCTTTACATAAAACCTTAGCATAATAATTTTGCCAAAAACATAACATACATTTATTTAACAAAAGCGTACGTAACATGCAATAACTTAACATCATCAAAACATCGTAACGTAGCATCATAACATAAGTCAACATGAACCGAATCTACGCCTTCTCGTAACCGTCAATTCCACATCATCGGTTGGGTGAGAAACCATGAGGCACATTACCACTAGGCCCATCAATACCATACTGTCCTTCGGGTGAAGAAATCCTAGGGCCCGATACCTCAAAGCCATTCAACACCAACATGTACCTTAGACACTATTTCCTCACAAGGAATAGTTCCTTCCATCGGGGATCCCAGAAATCCCATGGGTGACTGTTGCCATCCCATCATCAACCAGTTGTACAACCGTTTGCCAGCCACAAAGGCCCCCTGTAAGGGTAAGGCCGATACATACATACATACCTTAGTTCCGGAAGGAACTCGTGGCAGATTCGTTCATTCGTGACTTTCATAAAATCTTTACCTCATTTTAGTTAAAGCGTTCGTACGTTTTATTGAACAATGTTTCATTCGTAAACCTTTCATAAACTTCATTTGGCAAAACATTTCATAAACATCATCCTTCGTAAACATCCTTTCATAAACTCATTTCATAAACATCATTTCGTAAACATCATTTCATAAACATCATTTCGTAAACATCATTTCATAAACATCATTTTGTAAATATGCACACCAGGCCAAAATATAATTTAAAGCATTAAAAGTAGGGCTCTAGAACTCACCTGATGAGCTAGTCTTGGTTTGTTACACCCCCAAAATCCACTAACGGAGTTTTACCGTTAGGAGCGTGACATACCAGGATCCCAGTCATTAGTTACTTTGAACGACTCTATATGAGTTTAAGAAAACCACTAGTATTGCTCATAGTCACGATGCAACACTAGTAATGAAAACACTGATTTAATGTAAGACTTGTGGAAGCGAAAATTTAGATGAAAAGCATGCGCCAAAACAGTCGCGCCAAAAATAAATAATTCAACAATAAATAAAAATAAATAGTTCTTACGTTTGAAAATGATGGACTTTGAATGCATGCATGCCTTAGCTTGTGCTTGTACCTTATTGACCTGAGAAAACATGCTAAAACGTGTCAACACTTGGTTGGTGAGTTCATAGGTTTCAATGTTTGTAAAGTTTACTAGATAATACCATTTACAATTTATATCATAGGTAGCTAACCTAGTACATGTTACTAAAGAATTTCGACACCGAAGCTGACTGTTTATACCGCCTCCCACCATGACTATCATAATCAATGGTGAATGTTTAGGTCAATGTTACACCCGTTCGACTACCTGTCATGTTAGTGCGACTAACGCGGGTGGGGCTTGTCAATGCCCAGTAGTACTACTCAAGATTACCTCGCTAACCCATATACTAACGGTTCGATAAGTAAGGACTTTCATGATATGTTTGCACTTAGTACACAAGTTGTAACCTTTCTGATTTTCATGTTTTTCCTGTGTATTTTATGCCGTGCAATAAAATATTTCAACCTTACATTTATTGTTCATATACACTTACAAGCATACACGCGTTCATTATAATACAATATTAACGAAAACAATCTTACAAACCTCGAGGACCAAACTTGACCTAAACTTGACCAAAACTCAAAACAACATCAATATTACAAAACTACAAGGACTAGTCTTGAATCTTCCAAAAACCAACACAAGCACGGTCGCGCCTAGTCCTAGGCACGGTCGCGCTTGTGTCATGACCACGGTCGTGCTTATCATTAAGCACGGTCGCGCCTCGTTTACAGTTTGACTCCGTAAAAGTCAAACCGACACAAATCTTTTCCAAAAATAGGTTTCAAACGAGTTTAGAAATCGCGGGACTTGTAGAAGAAGCTATTCGACGAATTGAGACTAAAACACGACCAAATACACGTCTGATCGACCGAATCCTCGCGACTTCGACCAAACCTTCCTTTTTAAATCAAATCTCGTAATTAAGACAGGATCAGACGAATCAAACCATTATAATACCTTCGCACGATTTCTATAAACCTATCGCAACCCTAAAATCATCGGAACAACACCTCTAATACTCTGTCGATCAAGAAAAAGCCGCGAGTCTTCCTCGTAGCCGTCTGCAACTGTTGCCCAATCAAACCAAGGTAAGTAATAGTTCAATTGCTTCGTTTCTTCATTCCAAACGAAAGCCCTAAATCAATTCGGTGGAGTAATACACGGTTAAACCAATTGAATCTAAGTTTTTAGTATTAAATGGTTTTAATCGAACTACAAGTTAAACGCATTATAAATCCAATTAAATAATGTGATTGGATTCGCAATCATCATACCAATGAAAACCCTAAGTTTCTAATCTGTTTTATTACAAGAATCAGGCGAATTGCTTCTGGAATTGACCAGACACGGTCGCGCTGTCCTACGAGCGCGGTCGTGCCTGACCAAGCACAGTCGTGCCCCGTAAGAGGCCCGGTCGTGTTTACCGATCAAACCAAGTCCTGACCTAGTCAAAACCCTAGGCGCGGTCGTGCCGGATGCGGACGCGGTCGTGTCTCAGGACCAGACTCTTGTTTTGACTTCTGACCAACCACGGGCGCGTTACCGACCAAGCGCGGTCGCGTACGTGCCGGGCGCGGTCGTGCCATATACAAGCACGGTCGTGCTCATCCCTTAAACAGAATCTTTATTTTTATTTTTATTCTGTTAATTTGATAAATAAATAACAGTTTAAATAATTATTTTTAAGACAAACCCTACACGTTTAAGAATGACAAATTCACTTCCGTCATTAAATAACGCAAATCAATAACACATATACATTGTTCATTAGGTCGAACTTAGCAATCTACAACACACCGCTGTTTTCCATTTGCTTGTGCAACCTACACGCTACATAACACGTGAGTTACATAGCCCCTCTTTTACTCTATTTTACAAACGTTTTGGGGTGGAACATGCGTTCTATTTACATGTTTTCATTTATACACATATATACAGTTCCATCCTATGCATGTTTACAGTTTTGCGCTTTGTGCTTGAGTACATTTTGTAGACCAATTATTATGCTCTTCATGTACAATCATTAACTAACAGCCGACAGTAAACAGTGGTAGATCTATTGAGTCTGACAAACCCACCCAGGTAGGGTGACTGTTACTGACAACACAAATTTTGAGTGCAAGTTACAAAGGTTTGATTGTATAGGTCACACGATGTTTTTCTCTCCATAAAAGCCTTAATTGTCATGATTGTATTGAACTGTATGCACACAACACGTTTTTGCTATCACACAACAAAACCTATGTTTTCTCACCAACTCTTGTAGTTGACCCTCTCATTTAACCATGTTTCAGGTACCAATGTTTGAAGTGATCAAGATATGCTACACATAGGATTTTGACCTAGTTTTAATTGAACCAGTTATATTTTGATGTAATTTTCATTATTGTTTGGTGGATTGAATCTATGTTTTATCGAACTTGTTTGATTGCAATGAAAACGATTATTAATTATTCAAACATTAGCAAACCATGAGCAATGAACAGTCTGCACGCTTCACGCCCCGACGTTTTCGCCGTCGGTTGGGGTGTGACACAAGTGATATAAAAGAAATGTAAGATCTAAATGTTCGTACCCATGTTTTCTCCCCCAAGTTTAAATCATAAGAAAAGGGGCCGTGAAACTCACCTTAGAGTATGTGCGAAAGAAAACGAGCTTAGAATGCTTGACGACTAACTGCCACCTATAAACACCGGTTTATAAGTGTGTGTTTGTGCTAGATGATAGAAACCCTTAGTATCCAAACAATACTATTGTTTAAGTGTTTAGAAAAGGTTTGTAAGTTTGACCAAGTTTGACTAAGTTTGACTAAGTTTGACTAAGTTTGACCCGACGACCCGTTGGTGACCCGTTTAGTGATTTGATGTTTGTTAAGTATAACACTTCTATATTATACATAATGATCATGCTGTAGCACTTATCAACAAATCCTATTTGTTCTAACAAGATAGCAAGTTTCCATAAATAGTAGGTTTCTATAAATAGTAAGTTTCCAAAAATAGCAGGTTTCTATAAATAGAAAGTTTCCAAAAATAGCAGGTTTCTATAAATAGAAAGTTTCCAAAAATAGCAGGTTTCTATAAATAGAAAGTTTCCAAAAATAGCAGGTTTGTTCGGGACTCATATTTCGTGGAAACTATCATCATTGATATATTCATAGGATCACTCTAACATGTTCTAGCTCATCACATCACATAACAACTGTCTAGAACATAAACATGCAAATCATAATTCAAGACAAAGTTGTTATCTTTAGTAACCTATGACTAGCATGCGTGATTTCCAACACCTAACACGTTATAACAAGTTATTGTGTCATATCTAACATAGATCTATCATCAAACCATATCATGTATGTCTAAATAGCAAGTTATAGCCACTTTTATCAATTAAAGTTTTCTTATTTGGAAAGTTGGTAAAACCGGGTTATGTATTCAAAATCTGATTTCACAAATCATCTAAACACGCATCAAGTAACATATAACCATCATCACATCATCCTAATCAGGTCTAGCATGCAAGATAGAAATCACAAAAAGTTTCCTCTTTTAGTAACTTGTCCATTACACGCTTAATTCATCCAATTAACACGTCCAATCAATTTTAAATCTTTCAACTAATATAATTTCAACTATATTAATCATAATCCACGTCTAGCATGCAATTCCTATACTTCACATAATCAACAATATTCAATTTTCAACTCGTATGACAACTAGGGTTTCATATACGTTCATCAAATCATCAATACAATTCAACAACATCAAACAATTAACGAATTCATTATCATATTTCAAAATCATTACGTTTGGATAATCAAGGGTTTCGATCTCAAAAATAATAATGAAATAACGACGGATTTTTATAAAATAACTTACGTAGGAACGTTAGGAATGCGTAGACTAGCACGTATCTACTTCCGGATTCACGATCGAGGCTCGAACGAAGTTTCCTTGGTTGTTTCTTGATGTCGGCCGATTTGAGGAGTGAGGGTGAAGTCGATCGCGGCCAAGGGTGGGGTAGGGTTTGATATATATATATATATTTTTAAAGTTTTATCCTTATCTCATACTTAATGTGTAATTAATTTGGCATGCGGGCTTAATTAAGGCCCATAAGTCTAATTAGTTAGTTAATAACTTAATTAATAATTAAAACATTCGGTTTTTATTTTTATAAAAATACTAACTTTTATAAAAATACTAAATACGATTTACACTCGATAAACACGTACGAAAACAATAATAATCACATAATTCACGTAATCACATAAAAAAATCACATAAACTCGTAATTTATATTAGATATAAATTATTAATGTTCGTAATGTTAATTTCGATTAATCACCAACGTTCCGGGTTAGACTCGAGTGCGATCCGATGTGTGCGAACTGACTGACACATTTAATTAATCCTAATTAAATGCAATGTACGTGCGACTAACTGAGATAACTGAGTTTGTAACGAAAAATGTTTGAACTAACGAGGTTTGAGTTAACGGAGTTAACCTGAAAATGCCGGATGTCACATCATCCCCTTGTTGAAAGAATTTTCGTCCCGAAAATTAAACGAAGTCCGTAACGTCTGAAACAAAAAGTTTGGGTTTGTCACATCATCCCCTTGTTGAAATAAATTTCATCTCGAAATTTAGTTAGTATCTTCCGTGTTTGCCGTTGAATGTTTGAACAGGTGAGGATACTTTTTCATCATTTGATCCTCGCGTTCCCACGTGAACTCCGGTCCACGCTTCGAGTTCCAGCGAACTCTGACAATAGGTATGATAAAATGTTAGAGCACAACACGGCTGGGAAGGAGGTCCATCAATCTGTTAAGGATAATTTGTCAAATTTATACTATTTGGAATGTGCTAACAAAAAAAAACAGCAGAGATAATAAGTAAGCTGTTGGAGATGGAGAAGACACCAAAGAGGGATGCTACCCTGGAGTACTTCTACACACAAGCGGGAATGGATGAATCTGTCAATTACATGATCAAGCGGGGGATGGAAAAGAATGAGAGTCACCTGAAAATTTTGTATGAGAAGATGGAGATCATGAAGAAGCTGTAGATGGGTTGGGATGTGAGTATGGTTGGAGGAGATGCTTTTTGGAGTTCTTATGTGAAGGGTTGGTAAGTCTAGTTTGGTTGGAACTTTTTTTTTCTTTTTTATGTTAATATTGATGGTGAACGAAGAAGTTTTAATAGAATATTTAAATAGTTTTATGCTTGTTATTATGATTACACTTGCACGCTTTACACACCATAAACACATTTAAACGCCATACAAATGTATGATTTAAACTTGCTTAACAACATAAACGCCATGAAAATATGTATATCATAAACGACATAATCTGTAAAATATATTCCTTATGAAGTTTCATGTTAAAGGTAAGAAACACAATTTTATGTTTTTTAGGGGATAAACACCATGAACGCCATAAATACTAGATGCTGTAACTGCCACATAACAGTTAACTTTGATGTCAACTTTGATGTCAACTTTGATGTTCAAACTTTAGTGTTAAAAACGCCATAAACACTAAACACGCCGTATTGTTTAACTTCAATATTTAAAAAAGAAATATCCTCTTGTACACCATTTAAATACCATAATACTTAAAAACGCCATAAACATAAAACCACTTCAAAAACAGATTTAAAAGATAAAAAAAGTATATAAACATTGAACAAAAAATGCTTCAAAAGTTACTATTCTAATTTTTTTTTAAGATTTCTTCGTAGAAGATCTTAATGATCGAGATGAGCCTTCACCGGGTGTTGTCTTCATGATTTCTTTGGTACAAGTGGATGCATAATGGCCATATTCTAAACAGTTTTGACATTGTCTGGATTTCTTCCCTGCCTTACTTATAGCTTCTTCCTGCTTTGATTTCAAACGTTTATACGCACCACATCCTTTGGTCTTAATTCCAACAGGTACTCTTACATGATACTTTTCATTAACGAGTGTCTTATCCCTTTTGCTAGGAGCAGGGGCAACAACCTGAACTTCATCCGCTTTTGACATGTAACTCTCCACATGTTTCTTATATAGAGAAAGTTCCCCAATGTTGTTGGAAAGACGATTAATGTTGTATTCTGTTGCAAACATTATATCATGCAATAAAGATTGAACACTTTTGTTATCATCTGAATTAACACTATGCCTGGACGCGTAAAGCTTTGAACTATTGGGGACAACATCTCTAGTCCAACGATGAAGAATGTATTGTTTTGGAATTTCTCTAATATCAGACAACTTCAAAACATAAAAGACATGTCTGCACAATAGCCTAAACTGTTCAAAACGTTTTCAACTACAATATATAGTAGAATCATCCTTGCGAAACATAACCTGAAACAATACAAAGATTTTGTCAAAAACACCATGCTAGAAAAAATAAAATAAGAATGTAAATAAACATCAGGAATAAAAATATACTAAAATAGTAAAGTAAATAACTATACATAAACATAAAATACTATTGCATGAGGTGATAATCAGCAGAGAGGCCGTTTTAAATAACTCTTAACATGCCCTAGAAAAAACACCATAAAATATATTTTAAACACCATGTACCTGAAAAAAGGAAGAATATGGCTGCTCAAAATCCTTTATAAAAAACCTCATAAAGTCACCAACTTCTTCATACTTTACATTCAAGCATTTATGGAGTTTTACAATCTCATGCTGAACATCAAAATACACAGTTTTCGTATAAATTTCAACAGCTTGCTTCTCAATAACATAATCTGTTTTAAATTGAGGTCGTGTATTGTAACATCCCAAAAATAAAGGTAAACGAATAAATGAAAAGAACGCTCGGAAGTTAAAACAAAAAATGTGAAAAGGGAGCAGGCGGGCTTGGGCCTTGCAAAAGTGGGCCGATTAGGCCCACCTATATAAGGGTTGGAGCAGCCTTTCTCTCCTCATTCTCCTTGTTACGCGTAGAGAGAGAGAGTGAGAGGTCGGCTAGAGAGAAAGCTCGGGAATCAAGCTTAAAGTCTCGGGAATCATCACTCCTCGCCTCTGGACCGTCTAGAAACCAAAAGGGGACGAAAACAGGTAACCATTGAGCTTAAATCTGAGTTTTTATCCATTTCGGGTCTTAGTTTAAAATCACATAAAGGTGCGGTTTTTACGTATAGAATGCAAAACAAAACACATATTTGAGCTCATGGATGAAAATAGAACGTTTTGAACGTAAAAAGTTAGAGGTTTGAACACCTCGAAATCGGCTGACCAGATCCGGGGTTTTCATTGGGGAAGAAGGTCATGCAGGCGAACTTAATAAGTTCGCCTAGAACCGTTTGGGCGAACTTATCAATTCACCGACTTAAGTTCGCTTAAGAACAAAAGAAGCCAGACTTACTCCAAGTTCGCCTAAAGGAGCGAACTTGTTGATTAAGTTTACCTATGTTTAAGAAGAACGAACTTACTATAGGCGAACTTGTCATGTTCGCCTATACCCAGACTTGCGAACTAACTAAAATCGTCTACCCATCATAATAGAAATGATAAGTGTCGTTTAGGTTCATTAGCTTATCTTGTATGACTTGATTATACAGATTGTGTGTAACCTTAAGTGACGCACTTAAACCAACTAGGTGTATTTAGAAATCACTCGTAAGGTGAGTTCTATGTGCCCCCTTTATGTTATAATCTTTTTAAAAATGTTTTGGGGCTGAAGTGTATACCCTATATGAATAAATGTTATGCATTCCAATGTAATCATACGTGATATATATGTATATATGAAAATGAATGATGAACAAATAATTAAACGTATGTTTACAAAGAATGAATGAAAGAATGGCATAACGTAAACAAATGAAACCTTTCTTTATAATTTATATATTGCATGTTATGAATGTATGTAAATGCTTATGGACGGTTCGATGATAACGGCTACTTCGGTAGACGGACGACCACGTGACTATTTTGTAACCAGGACAAATACGTTCCTTCATCAGCTAGGACATATGAAAGGCATTAATGGACGGTCGAAGCAACTGCCTTATAATAAGTAGAACTGTTGCATAAATAATAGTTCGCGTGGAAAACGGTTGCCTTAGGGCAAACAGGCGAATATACGGACTACGACGGTAGTGCGGTAAGACAGACAACCGAAGGTTTGCCGGACGGTATAGCATAACAGATGGCCGAAGGTTTGCCGGATGTTGTGGAGGACGGACTACGACCGTAGGACGGGCGTCTGTCTTTGTGACTTACGCAAATGAATGTTGGATTGATCACCCTTATGTGTATGACCAATGAATGTTTAATGAACGTAAAGGAGAATACATATTTATATGCACTCTCATATGAATGATAAACGAAAGCAAAGGATATGATAATGTATATTGATATATGTATTTACACACATATATATATATATATATATATACTTACAAAAGAAATAATGTTAATACTTAATTACCTTAAACTAGAACTCATCAGCGTTAGCTGACTTTTAGTATACATTTCAGGTAATAGAAAGAAGGGTCGTGCGAAGGCGTTATGGCTACCCGACATGAGACTGACATCCCACTTAACTTTATGTTAAGTCATTGTTTATGTTTTAAATGCTAAGACTTCCGTTGTTATGTACTCGAATGATGAATGCTTCCATTGTGTTTTGAACGTTTTAAATTTATAATTCAGTATCGATGACGATGTTTATGAGTAAATCCAACAAGTGAGGTTACCCGGAAATCGGGTCTTACAAGTTGGTATCAGAGCAATAGTTTAAGAGATTCAGATATCCCTAAATGTCTAGACTCAAAGTGATAATGAGACCAACGCACGGATGTCAGTAGTACGTGTAGCCAACACCAGCACGGTAAGTAAGTACTAAAGTTAATGCCTATAGATAGCTATAGATGCCTTAACTTAGAACACATGGATGTCAATGTCACAACTGATGTGAAGAGTTTTGAACCCGAAAAGAAATGTAAATTAGTAATCATAAACCGGTCACTGTAATTAAAAATTTACCTTGCTCGTACTGTTCTGAATTATGATATGAGGAAATGACATTGATGTATTCCCTTATTTTTACCAATCAAGAAATTAGTAGAGGAAGAACTGGACACCGAGGTGGACGCACAGACCGAGTTGGTAGGCCACCATTGAAACAGAGACGTGAGGAGGAAGAAAGTGTACACGTGGAACACACCGAGAGTGTGCACGAAACTAATGTGACCCCAACTGGGGGGCGATCACGGGTCCCAATGATTGGAGCCCAAGGTTAGGGATGTTATTGCCCGTGAGGTTATACTAACTCTAAAGTATGTGTTACTTGATCTGCTATCAGTGGCATTGAAGAAAAGTAAGGAGGAAGAGGACCACGAGGAAAAGGTATACGACAGTGATGGTGAAGAAGTGAGAGCGGTACTGAACACCCGTGGTTGTACTTACAAAGGTTTCAAGGACGGTGCCCCGCCCAAGTTTGAAGGGAACAAGGATTCGGTGGCTACATTCGAATGGATCGAGAGGATGAACGGCGTGATCAACATAAGCGAGTGTCGACCCGATCAAGCTGTTAAGTATGTGGCTCACTCTTTCACCAACGAGGCACTGAGTTGGTGGAGGAACATTCAGAGGACTAAGACGCCGACTGACCTCAACGCCGATCTGAAGAAGCTGATAATCCAAAAGTTCTGCCCTTCAGAACGAGACGGAATGAGTTTCTGAACTTCAAGGATGGCAACAAGATTCATCGTCAATACACTTCTAGATTCAACGAGTTGGCTCAGCTAATACCCCATCCGGTGGAGACTGAAGAGCGATTTATCAAGTACTACGTCAAGGGCTTGCCCCAAAGGGTCCGTGGTCATGTGAAAGCTAACCTACCCTCGGTAGTGAATCTGAGCGGAATCGTCTATGGCGATTATGCCAATGAGGATCCGACACCTGAGACACAGAAAAGAAAGTGGGAGATCCCGTCTAGGGGAAATGGAAAAGGGACTGTTGCACCTGAGGCTAAAAAGCCGAGGGCAGATGAGTACGAAGCCTGCCCAAAATGAGGGAAACTACACCGAGGAGAATGTCGGGTCGGCTCAACCATGTGTTTCAATTGTGGGAAGCTAGGACATTACTCAAAAGATTGTACGAGAGGTGTCAAGTGCCAGAGTTGTGGTGGAGTTGGTCACCTGGTGAAAGACTACATGAGAGCCGGACAATCTGGTTCGGGGAAAGAGAAGGAACAGGAACAACCAAAGGCTAGGACTCGGGCCTACGCCATAACTGAGAAGGAAGCAAGCGGAAACCCTGATGTGGTGTCAGGTACGTTTCTAGTTAATGATGAACATGCTGCTATTTTATTTGACTCTGGTGCTAGTAAAAGTTTCATATCAAATGCTTTTAGTCATAAACTTGATTGAACTATCAACACCATAGTGAGAGCCTTTAGCGTACAAACTGCCGTTAGTAAAAATTCGGCAGTATTCCACGTGACTGATGATTCCATCATAGAAATAGAGGGCCGTAAGTTTCCTTCTAGACTATTCATTCTGACTTTAGGAGGATTAGATATAGTGTTGGGCATGGATTGGTTAGCTGCTAACGAAGCTCAAATCATATGTAAACGTAAGAGGATACACCTCAAAGCTACTGATGGTAGTCCAATTATGGTTTACGGGGATTGGAATTACGCGATGCCGAACGTCATCTCGATGATCAAGGATGAAAGTTACATGAGGTGCGGTTGCGGAGCTTATATGGCGTATGTTATTGACGATAGAATGAAAACGAAGGAACTCAAGGATGTACCCGTGGTGTGCAACTTTCCGGAAGTGTTCCTTGTGAACCTACCTAGCTTGCCACCCAATCGGGAAATAGAATTTCAGATTGACTTTCTGCCGGGAGTTGAGCCCGTTGCCAAAGCAGCCTACCGATTGGCTCCGTCAGAAATGAAAGAACTAATGTCCCAATTAGAAGAATTAATAGAAAAAGGATTTATCAGACCGAGCATCTCACCATGGGGAGCTCCGGTGTTATTTGTAAAGAAAAAGGACGGCAGCATGCGCATGTGCATAGACTACCATGAAGTGAATAAGAGGACAGTAAAGAACAAATACCCACTGCCTAGAATAGACGACATTTTTTTATCAACTACAAGGCATGACTTAGTTCTCAAAGATCGATCTTATATCGGGTTACCATCGGTTGAAAGTAAGGGAGAAAGATGTACCGAAAACCGTGTTTCGCACACGGTATAGGTACTACGAGTTCCTCGTGATGTCCTTCGGACTAACCAACGCACCTTCAACATTCATGGATTTAATGAATAGGGTATGTCGACCAATGCTGGATCGGTCAGTGATAGTTTTCATAGATGACATTCTCATCTATTCAAAGAACGAGGGTGATCACCACTGTCACCTAAGGGAGATTTTGGAGGTTCCAAAGCAGGAGAAGATATATGTGAAATTTTCCAAGTGCGCGTTCTGGCTTAGGGAAGTCCAATTCCTAGGTCATGTGATAGACCCAAACGGCATTATGGAAGATCCTGCAAAGATCAAAACAGTAAAGGAATGGAACATTCCAAAGACGCCAACAGAGAAACGAAGCTTTCTGGGACTAGCAGGCTACTATCAGAGGTTCATTCAGGATTTCTTGAGAATAGCCTCGCCACTAACAAAACTGACACGGAAGGAAGTAAAATATGAATGGGGTCAAACCCAAAACGACGCATTTGAAGAACTAAAGACACGATTAACCCAGGCTCTAGTCTTGACCCTACCTGAGGGAAATGAAGACGTGGTAGTGTAACACCTGCCACAAAAATGTCCAAGATTTGGCTAAGGTACAAACCACAAGGACTATAAGTGTAAATAACCAATAGATTAAGGTTCAAAAAGTAGAAATCATGAAAATTCAACGGTAACGGACCGTCACAGACGGTAACGGACCGTCATGGATGGTAACGGTCCGTTATGAGATGGGTATGCGAACCATGGTAGCTTGCCAAGTGTCTAGTGACTCATCTTCAAAATCTGACGCGTGGAAAAAGGACCGTCACGCCTGGTAACGACCCGTCACGGCCCAGATTCACCCTGGTGCGCCACGTATCACTTCGTAACGGATCGTCATGCCTGGTAACGGTCTGTCACGACCCAAAATGACCAGAGGGCGACACGTGTCTAATGACTCGTGAACCCTAATCTGGTGACGGAATGTCACCACCTGTAACGGTCCGTCACGGGCTCAAATTTTGCCCTATAAATAGATGGTCGAGTTCATTGCAATTCTTCATCCCATAATCCATTCTCTCTTCACAAGTCTGTTCTAGAGATGTCCTAGCTCGCTCCCTATGATCCCGGTCCAACTCCCGCTCGTTGTAGTGCCCGATTAAGAAGAAACGCTAGTAGAGGTGCTGAAAAGCTAGAGAAATCATATTAAGAAGATAGTCTATAAGCTTTCAACTTAGATGATCATTCCTATAAACCAAGGTGAATACTTTATCTCTTTGAAAACTTGTGTCAAACATTTTATTTACGAAAATGGCCAAATAAAGGTTAAGGTAATAATGCTCAATGTTCTTCTACGAACAAAGCATAAGGGATACACGGATCTCGGGTGAAATTCCCGGATTACGGTTGGTGCTTGTCTTATAACAACCTCGGTGGCAAACATGTCCATTGTTATAAGACATGACGCTAGTGTATACTGTGGTGCGATTGAATACGACGGACCTGCTGAATGTGTGGATTGAACATAAAGTTGTGATTATGAAATTAATACTTGTTTGTGCCAAATGATTTTATCGTCAAGATAATTGTATTCACCGGCGTTCGCGCTGACGTTTTATAATCAAAATGTTTTTAGGAAATGAATAAACTGAAATAAGAACGGGGTATAGGTAGACATCAGATCTGACCCAAGAAAAGAAAATATGAGAGGCAGACATCATATCTGACCTATGAAAATGATAGACTTACACGTTGGATTCTCAGGACTCGTGTGTAGAAAATCCTAAAGAAAAGAAAAGAAAAGAAAAGGGAGATAGGAACCCTGGGTAGTACTATTTCCGGTGGCTGTAAATATATTTGATTTCAAACACTGTTTTATAATCAAAATGAAAATGGTATTTAATTCTCTATGTTTATAAAGTAAATATAAAACTTTTTGTCTTCCAATTAAGTTTTGATATTTACAAATACAACCCTTGAGGTAGAACGAATGTTGAAACGATCCTTTTGAAAAAGACTTCCGCTTTATTTATAAAAACTCTGAAATCAAAGTTCAAAGATGATACCAATCGGGGTCGCACCTGTCCAGCTGGTGCCTGGGGCGGGGTGTGACAGGGTTAGTATCAGAGCCACAAGTTTTAGCGAATTAGATACTTGGATCTAGTATCTAGGCTTTAACCATAAGATTATCTATTACTTAAAAATTAAGATAAGAAAACAAGGTAACCTTCTGACCGGTATGTAGTTATCTGACAAACGGAAGTGTTCTGTCTAAGGAAAGAGCGGTGTATAAATCTCTCCTAGACCCGTCGCTCTTACCTGGGAACATATCTGTTGGAGGTACTACTCTGGAAAGATAACCATCCTTGTGGAGCTTTATTTAAGATAAGGATACTGGCTTTAGTATCTAAGTCTTGACCAAAAATAAGATAAGTACTAATATTTTAAGATTGCAGATGTCTGGAGATAATTCTGTACCTGTTTATTATGACCCCAATCTTCCGATTAAACAAGAATCACCTGAGTATCATCCTTTAGGTTCTCGAATGAACCCTATCTCTTCTCCCTATTATAACGATGATTCGTTTGCCATTCTCCCTAATAACAACTCTCCCGAATACCACCCTCAATCTTATAACTCTTCTAGTCAATGGATGGAGGCTCGTTCTAACTTCAGCAACTGGAATACAAATAACCAACAACTGCAAGGAAACAATGAAGTTGAATCAAGTTATATCCAGCAGAATAATTCAACAGAAGAGGATCCATCTGAGGAATCCCACCAATATGAACCTGCTTCTGAAAACCCGGAAGACTATCCGTTCAATAATCCTATTTCAAATAGTTCTAACTATCAATCTTATAATTCTGAAACTCTTGTTTTATATGACCCCTATATGTTTCCTGAACCTCCATATGATGGCCCTTTCAAAGAGTATTTCCATGCTCCTCCGGAATACCAAAATGCTTATAACGATATTATGACGGGACTCTGTAAGCCCCCTCCTAAATATGGTTATCCAGAAAGTATGCCCTCTTCTCCTATTGAATGTTTAGACCGTTCGTTGCGTCAAACGGATGAAATAACAACAAAGAAGATATTGGACAAAGCAAGAACCAAATTTTATGGGAAACAAGTCTACGAGTATGGAGAGGACTTGATGACTCTTGGAAAAGAACTTATAAAAGATTAGAAATCGTTTTTATTGTATTTTGTAAAATATTTCTATAAAAATAAAATATCATTTTGTTTATTTTTCAGAATGGTCGGAAAAGGCAAGGGTCCTAGCTTTATTCGTAAATGTGCTCCAGCTAGTTATCATGAACGAAAAACCAATGAAACAACTATAGAAAATAATGAGGAAACTGAAAGTTTAACTTTTAGAAGCCTCAGAGAAATAGGAAACCCTAGTGTTCCATGTAATCCTTCTATAAGTTTTCATTCTGCTTCTACCGCTGGAAGTTATAATGTCACTTCTATTTATTCTCGAAATTTTCATGAAGGATATGCCGATATGCCTTACGAAAATAATCCTGAAAAAGAAGAACGTGCTGACTCTAATATACCTTACATTCCATACTATGTGACAATCCCCATCCCTGCTCCTCATATAAATGAGAATGCATCAGGAAGTGAAAGGGAATGATTGTTGCTGAATAGAATAGCTGAATTGGAATGAGAGAAAGCTGAAGTTGAAACTCAGAATGCTTTGTTAATAAAAGCTCTTAAAGAAAAGAATTTTAGAAATTTCTAGGAACAATAAGTTCTATATGTATCATCTTCTGTAATATATTATTATCAATAAAGAGGTTTTGTTTTGATTCCAATCCTATTTCTATATAGTATGTCGAAATACCGGACCTTCACAACACACCAGGGGAAAGAAGAAATAGACAGTAGTTGAAAATACTGCTACTGAATCCCGAAAGGAACTCTAAAAGATGATCATGGAAGGGATCAAGTACTCTCTTCCAATGATCTTTACTGAATTAAAAAAGAGACAAGCCGATAGGCTATCTACACAGCCATCAAATCAAAAATCTATCAATTCTAAACCTTTAACCCAGCATACCCGAACTATCACGCAGTCCCAACCAATTACTCTGAAACCCGAAAGTTCCGCAACTCATAAGACTAGGAAAGAAAAATATTACCATAACTCTTATGAAGATGAGAGTATGGGTAATAACTATGGTCATATAGAAAAGAAAAGAAAAGTAGTTGCCTGTACTTTCAAGATGTTTCAGGACTGCAAGCCATATAACTTATCTGGGAGAGAAGGAGGAATTGCCACATTGAGGTGGATAGAAAAGACTGAATCCGTACTGGCTATTAGCAAATGTGCTGAAAAAGACAAGGTTCTTTATGCCTCGAATTTATTTAAGGATCAAGCATTAGAATGGCGGAACAACATTGTTGCTGCCAAAGGAAGAGAATCAGTCTATGCAATAGGATGGAGTGCTTTCAAAACCCGAGTAGAAAAGAAGTACTTTCCCTAGAATGAGAGGGAACATATGGAAGGAAAATTCTTGAGTCTTAAGATGATAGGAACAAATCATCAGGAGTATTCCACCAAACTCCTTGAATATGCTAGAATAGTTCCACATCTTGCTAGCCCAGAATCAAACCTGATAAAGCGTTATATTTGGGGTTTGATTGGAGAAATTCGCGACATGGTTAAAGTCACAAATTGTGAAAATCTTGATAATGCTATGGATCTAGGAGCATCACTAACCAGCAGTTTGATTAGAAACCAGGAGGAAGGAAAGAAGAAGAAGGAATTTGGGCAAAGCCCAAGTGGATTAAGGAAATCCAACTTTACTCCCCGACACAATAACTCTTCCATTCTGGAATGTCCCAAGTGCAGAAAGAGGCACTTAGGACAATGTCATACTGGACTTTTCTGCAACTTTTGCAAGATGACTGGTCATAAAACAGAAAATTGTTTAAAGAAGAAGCAAATCACTTGCTTTGAATGTGGTGAAGCCGACCACATCAAAATCAATTGTCCCAAGCTAAAGAAACTTGATGGGACTGGTCCAAAACCTGTAATGCGTGATCATTCGTTCTCCATACTCATGAAGCAGCAGGTATGCCCGATGTTATTAAGGGTACATTTCTTGTCAATGATATTTACGCTTAAGTTTTGTTTGACTCTGGTGCAAACCAAAGTTTTATAGATCATAGATTCTCTAGACTGTTAAATAAAACTCTAGCTAAATTAGACAAGAAATACGTGGTGGAAACTGCCAACGGGGACGTAGTCCAAATCTCTGAAATCCTAAACGATTGTAATATCACACTATCGGGACATGTTATTCCTGCATGACTGATTCCAATGACTTTGGCAGGTTTTGAAATTGTTCTAGGAATGTATTGGTTAGCCTCTAACCAAGCTCGAATCCTATGTGATAAGAAAGCTATAGAACTTCGTTCAAAAGACAATATCCTGACTATACATGGCGATAAATTATCCGACTCTGTTGGAATAATTTCCATGTTAAAATCCACAAAGTATTTACAAAAAGGATGCTTAGCATACCTCGTATCTGTAACCACCGACACTAAAAAGAAGATTGAGGATGTGCCGATTGTAGCTGAGTTAAGTGATGTTTTTCCCGATGAACTGCCTGGAATTCCACCTGAAAGAGAAGTAGAATTCAGAATTAATCTAGTACCCGGTACGGCACCAATTGCCAAAGCCCCGTACAGATTAACTCCAACGGAGATGGCAGAATTAAAGAAACAGTTGGAGGAATTGCTCGAAAAAGGATTCATAAAACCAGGCTCGTTGCCTTAGTGAGCTCCGGTCTTGTTCGTTAAAAATAAAGATGGTTCGATCCCATGTGTATCGACTATCGTGAACTGAATAAAGTCACGATTAAGAACCGTTATCCACTCCCCAGAATCGATGATCTCTTTGATCAACTTCAGGGAGCTCAATGCTTTTTGTAAAATCGATCTTTGTAAAATCAATTGAAAGTTCAAGAAGAAGATATTCCCAAAACAGCCTTCAGAACTCAGTATGGTCATTATGAGTTCACGGTAATGCCGTTTGGACTTACTAATGCACCAGCAGCTTTCATGGATATGATGAATCAAGTTTGCAAACCTTACTTGGACAAATTCATTATCGTATTCATTAACGATATCCTTATTTATTCCAAGAGTAAGGAAGATCATGCTAATCATTTGAAAATCTTGCTTGAACTCTTGAGAAACGAAAAGCTTTATGCTAAATTCTCAAAATGCGAGTTCTGGTTATCAGAAGTTCAATTCCTTGGACATGTCATTAACGTTGATGGCATCCAAGTTGACTCAGTTAAAATTGAGGCTATATCCAAATGGGAAATCCCGAAGACTCCAACAGAAATCCGTAGTTTCCTCGGATTGGCTGGTTACTATCGAAGATTTATCCAAGATTTTTTCTCGAATTGCTTTTCCATTAACTTCCCTGACTCGCAAATCAGTTAAGTATGAATGGGGACCTAAGCAATCCGAAGCTTTCAAAACTCTGAAACAGAAACTGAACCAAGCACCCATACTGGCTTTGCCAGATGGAAACGAAGGCTTTTCAGTATACTTTGATGCTTCACACACCGGCTTTAGTTGTGTGTTAATGCAAGAAAGCAAAGTTATTGCTTATGCTTCCCGTCAATTGAAAACTCATGAAAAGAAGTATACGACTCATGATTTAGAATTAGACGCCATAATCTTCGCACTGAAATTATGGAGACACTATCTATATGGAGTCAAATTCACTGATCATAAAAGCCTAAAGTATATATTTAGTCAGAAAGAACTGAATATGAGGCAAAGGCGTTGGATGGAAGTCCTGAATGATTATGATTGTGAAATCTGTTATCATGAAGGCAAAGCTAATGTTGTAGCGGACGCCTTAAGTAGAAAATAACATGAGAAACCTAAACGAGTTCATGCTTTAAAACTCGATCTCCAAATCGATCTTATCACTCGTATTAAGGAATCTCATAAACTTGCTTTACAAGAACCCAACCTTGAGAAGGAAGGATTGGGAGGAATGATCGACCAATTGGTCAAGGGTAATGATGGAATTCTTAGAATGAATAAAAGAATTTGGGTTCCTATCTATGGAAACGTACGTGAAGAAATTCTTGAAAAAGCCCACAAATCTAAATACACCATGCATCCTAGAAGCGATAAAATGTACAAAAACCTAAAAGCCAATTATTGGTGGATAGGAATGAAGAAACATATCGCTATCTATGTTGCAAATTGTTTAACATGTTCCCAAGTAAAAGCTGAACATCAAAAGCCATCTTGCTTGTTACAGCAACTTGAAATTCCTATCTGGAAATGGGAAATTATAACCATGGATTTTATACTAAAATTCCCCGAACCAGTCGTGGGAATGATACAATCTAGGTTATTGTTGATAGACTTACTAAGTCTGCTCATTTCCTTCCCATGAAAGAAACATTCAGCATGGATAAGCTGGCACAAATATACGTTAATGAAATCGTTTCATTACACGGTGTGCCACTATATATTTTGTCAGATAGAGACAGTAGATTTACTTCTCGTTCTGGCAAAGTTTTCAAAAAGCTCTAGGTACAAAATTGAATCTTAGCACTGCCTACCATCCTCAAACGGACGGGCGGAGTGAAAGAACCATTCAAACCCTTGAAGACATGTTAAGGGATTGTGTTATTGATCTTCGAGGAAGCTGGGATGACCACTTACCTCTAGTGGAGTTCTCCTACAATAATAGCTATCATACGAGTATACAGGCCGCTTCTTTTGAAGCCTTATACGGTCGTAAATGTTGAACTCCGATCTATTGGTCCGAAATAGGAGAAAATCATTTATCCGGACCTGAAATAGTCCTGGAAACGACTGAGAAAGTTACTCAAATAAAAGATAGATTGAAAGCGGCTCGTGATCGTCAAAAGAGTTATGCTGATAAAAGATGAAAGCCGTTGGAATTCAACGTCGGTGATAACGTTTTGTTGAAAGTTTTAAAATAGAAAAGCGTTGTAAGATTTAGGAAGAAAGGAAAATTAAGTCCTAGATTCGTAGGACCATTCAAAATCCTGAAAAGATTTGGGCTGTGGCCTATCAACTCAAATTACCAGAAGAAATGAATGGAGTGCACGATGTATTCCATGTGTCAAATCTACGCAAGTGTTTGGAAGATGAATCTCTGGTAATGCCCATACAAGATGTAGAGGTAGATGAAAAATTAAGATTCGTGGAGCAACCTCTGCAAATTGAGGACAGGCAGGAAAAGAGATTGAAAAGAAAGAAATTGATGATCGTGAAAGTGAAATGGAACTCCAGATGTGGACCTGAATACACGTGGAAACTGGAGTCTGAAATGAAAAAGAAATATCCTCACTTGTTCGAATGATCTCGAGGACGAGATTAAAATAAGTTGGGGAGGATGTAACACCTGCCACGAAAATGCCCAAGATTTGGCTAAGGTACAAACCACAAGGACTATAAGCGTAAATAACCTATAGATCAAGGTTCAAAAATTAGTAATCATGAAAATTCAACGGTAACGGACCGTCACAGACGGTAACGGACCGTCACGGACGGTAACGGTCCGTTACAGGCTGGGCACGCGAACCCTGATAGCTTGCCACGTGTCCAGTGACTCATCTTCAAAATCTAACGCGTGGAAACCCTATAACAGACTATCACGCCTGGTAACGGTCCGTCACAGCCCCAGATTCACCCTGGTGCACCACGTATGACTTCGTAACGGACCATCACGCCTGGTAACGGTTCGTCACAACCCAAAATGACCAGAGGGAGACACGTGTATGATGACTCGCTAGCCCTAATCTGGTGACAGACCGTCACCACACGTAATGGTCCGTCACGGGCTCAGATTTTGCCCTATAAATAGATGGTCGAGTTCATTGCAATTCTTCATACCACAATCCATTCTCTCTTCACAAGTCCATTCCAGAGATGTAGTAGCTCTCTCCCGACGATCCTGGTCCAACTCCCGCTCGTTGTAGTGGCTGGTTTAAGAAGAAAACGCTAGTAGAGGTGCTGAAACGCTAGAGAAATCAAGTTAAGAAGATATTCTATAAGCTTTAAACTTAGAGGCCCATTCCTATAAGTTCAAAGATGATACCAATCGGGGTCGCACCCGTCCAGGGGGTGCCTGGGGTGAGGTGTGACAGGTAGTCTACTTTGACGCTTCAGGTCAGGGATTGGGTTGTGTACTTATGCAACGAGGAAATGTGATCGCTTATGCCTCGCGATAGTTAAAGATTCACGAGGTTAACTACCCCACTCACGATCTGGAGTTGGCGGCAATAGTTTTCGCATTAAAGATTTGGAGACACTATTTATATGGAGTTAAATGCACCATTTACTCCGATCACAAAAGCCTGAAGTACCTTTTCGAACAAAAGAAATTAAACATGAGACAAAGGAGGTGGTTGGAACTACTAAAGACTGTGAGATATTGTACCATCCAGGCAAGGCAAACGTCGTGGCTGACGCCTTAAGCAGAAAGGAAGTGTCGGCACCTATCCGGATCAAAGCGTGTCAACTGATTATAACACTAGATTTGATGAATGAAATAGCAAAGGCACAAGATGAAGCACTGTTCGAAAGGAATATAAAACAAGAAAGAATAGTAGGACAACAAGGGAATCTGGATACTAATACATACGGTGTACGAATTCGGTTCGGCCGGATGTGGATACCCAAGATTGGTGAACTTAGAGCCAAAATCCTTGATGAGGCCCATAAGTCTCGCTATTCTATCCACCCCGGGACGAACAAAATGTTTCAAGACTTGAAGAAAGAGTACTGGTGGCCTGGCATGAAGAATGATGTGACTGAATATGTGAGCAAGTGCCTAACATGTTCACTTGTTAAGGCCGAGCACCAGAAACCATGCGGTAAAATGCAACCCTTACCAATACCGGAATAGAAGTGGGAGGTGATCACGATGGACTTCATTACCAAGCTACCGTGAACAGCTAAAAGAAATGATACCATCTGGGTGATCGTTGACCACTTGACGAAAAGTGTTCACTTCTTACCAATACATGTGGCTTCTTCGTCTGAAAAGCTAGCAGAGATATTTATCAAGGAAATTGTGAGCAGGCATGGTATGCCACTGTCGATTGTGTCCGACAGGGATACTAGATTCACATCAATGTTTTGGAAGAAAATCAATGAAGCAATGTGCACTAGATTAAACATCAGCACCACTTATCACCCTCAAACAGATGGTCAATCTGAAAGGACCATTCAGACCCTGGAGGACATGCACCGGGCCTGTATCATTGACTTCGGTGGGAGCTGGGATAACCATCTACTATTCACAGAATTCTCATATAACAACAGTTACCACTCAACTATTGGCATGCCGCCATTTGAGATGATGTATGGAAGGAGGTGTAGAACCCTGGTTTGTTGGGGGGAGATTGGACAAAAAGATTTTGCAAGTCTTGAAGTGGTCAAAGCTACTTCTGAGAAATTCGATCAAATCAAAGTTCGAATGAAAGTCGCTAAAGACAGACAGAAATCGTACGCGGATAAGAGTAGAAGGGATTTAGAGTTTCAAGTAGGGGACATGGTACTGTTAAAAGTATCCCCATGGAAAGGGATTATCCGATTCAGGAAACGTGGCAAACTAAGTCCAAGATTTGTCGGACCATTCAAAATTTTAGCAAGATGGTCAAGTTGCTTACAGACTCGACCTACCCAATGAACTCAGTGGAATCCACCCTACATTCCACGTATCGCACTTACGCAAGTGCCTTGCCGATGACATGGCTCACATACCATATGACGAAATCGAAGTGGATAACAGTTTGAACTACATGGAGGAGCCAATAGCCATTCTTGACTGAGCCGAAAAATGATTAAGCAATAAGTCAATACCTTTGCTTAAGGTACAATGGAAACACAGAAAAGGATCAGAAGCGACTTGGGAGAAAGAAAGTGAAATGAGGGAACTGTACCCTTAGTTGTTTAACTGATAAATGGTTTCGAGGACGAAACCTGTTTAAGGGGGTAGACTTGTAACATCCCAAAAATAAAGGTAAACGAATAAATGAAACGAACGCTCGGAAGTTAAAACAAAAAATGTGAAAAGGGAACAGGCGGGCTTGGGCCTTGCAAAAGTGGGCCGATTAGGCCCACCTATATAAGGGTTGGAGCAGCCTTCCTCTCCTCATTCTCCTTGTTGCGCAAATTTCTAGAGAGAGAGTGAGAGGTCGGCTAGAGAGAAAGCTCGGGAATCATCACTCCTCACCTCTGGACCGTATAGCAACCAAAAGGGGACGAAAACAGGTAACCATCGAGCTTAAATCTGAGTTTTTATCTATTTCGGGTTTTAGTTTAAAATCACATAAAGGTGCGGTTTTTACATATAGAATGCAATGGATGAAAATAGAACGTTTTGAACGTAAAAAGTTAGAGGTTTGAACACCTCAAAATAGGCCGACCAGATCCAGGGTTTTCATTGGGGAAGAAGGTCGCGCAGGAGAACTTAATAAGTTCGCCTAGTTAATAATGTGTTGCAAAACACACCTCGATTTCCTTTGTATTTTGTAGCGTTTTCGTATGGGTTTAGAGTCGTTTCGAGTCATTTACAGCTTGTATTTACTTGTGTCTTGTTTTGTAGGTAATCGGGTCACTTTGGAGCTTAAACGATCAAGAAGTGCGAAAGAAACGAGCACGAGAACCCGAGATGAGAAACGGAAAAAGTTGGGAAATAGTCAAACCTTAAAAGAGGCATATCTCGGGCTAGAAAATTAGTTACGGGGCCCATAATATATCTATTTTGGGTATTTCGAGTAGAAGAATACAAAAATTCAGTAATCTCTGCGAGAGATGGTGGTCCAATTCCTCGCGGTACGCGAGGGAACAAAAATCCTACGCGACTATTTTGTCTCTTACGGTACAGCCAGAACTCCCCCGCGGTACGCGAGAGACCCCAGGAACGTTTTTTTAACCTAATTTAAAGGATTAAAGGTCTAGGACTCTCCCATTCTTAATCTAATCGATTTCTAGCCGTCTACAGAGAAAAAAGGGGCGATTTTAGGAGTTAGGAAGTCAATTGAAGAGAAAAGCTTGAATATTTGGATCCCGGGTTTGTAGTTTAACTTGTTTGGTGTTCAAGATTCAATTTTTGGTGTTTGATTTGATAGTTTGATACCATGGTTTATGCTTGCTCTTCTGTTTTGTTGAACTTTAGTATGACCCTAGGCTAAACCTTAATATTGCCTAGGTCACATGATGAATATTTGTTAAAATTGTGATTTTTACTGGTTTTTGGATTCGATTGATGGTTTTATGATTTTGTAAAGAATCTCTTGTTAATTATTATGATGATATAGCATGTTTAGATCTGATTTGTAATTGATTTTAACTTCGTATGCTTATTGTGGTTGTCTGCCAGTTTGATTTGCGTATCTAGGTCATAAACTCTAGGGTTTGTGATTGTTGTGTGGTTTGCTAGACATAGGAGTTGGGTTTGATTGCTGATTAGAATTGAATGTGTGTCCTAGTTAAATACCCAAGAGGTGAGAAGTAGTTGTCTAGTCTTCATCATTAGGAATCCGTGTGTTAACAGTCTGAGAGGACGTTAGTATTAGGTGTCTAGTGATTGTTGCTTGGTTAAATCATAGTTGTTATCCAGAGATTACCCCGTGTATTCTTCGAATGTATTATGGACAGTGAGACTGAGAGGTAATCTATCCTGTGGGTACTTTATCATTGTTGAAAATATCCGAGAGGTGATCTAACCATCTGGTGAGTTTAGTACACTTTAGGTAGCTTAGTTGGTGACACCCTGAGAGTGATTAAGGATCCACTAGGTAGTCTTTAGTTGTCATCTTTAGAAACCCAGATCCATCATAGTTTACGGAACCGGTAGAAGTTGTGCTTTGCAAGTAGGATTCCGACCTAGGTATATTCTTCTCATCTTCTGATTTCACCTTAGTACTTGTCTTGATAGTTGAGTCGACATTAGTTTGCTGCATTCTTAGTTAACCTTTAGTGTAGTCAACCCCCCAAACCAATTAAATCTTTAGTCCGAGTCAGAGTCTAGTATTATTATCGTAGTGTCTCTACGGTTCGATATTCCGGTTTACCATTAAGCTGTGCTATACTAGATAGGTACACTTTCCTGTCAGTGCGGTCTAGTTCATAGGTTTTCCATTTATTACTTAGGAGTCTAGGTTAGGTTTTAGTAGTTTATTTTATAGACCGTCTGGACGACATCACTTAATTTCGCTTAAGAACAAAAGAAGGCAGACTTACTCCAAGTTCGCCTAAAGGAGCGAACTTGACGATTAAGTTCGCCTATGTTTAAGAAGAACGAACTTGCTATAGGCGAACTTGTCATGTTCGCCTATACCCAGACTTGCGAAATAACTAAGTTCGCCTACCCATCAGAATAGAAATGATAAGTGTCGTTTAGGTTCATTAGCTTATCTTGTATGACTTGATTATACAGATTGTGTGTAACCTTAAGTGACGCACTTAAACCAGCTAGGTGTATTCAGAAATTACTCGTCATGTGAGTTCTATGTGCCCCCTTTATGTTATAATCTTTTTAAAAATGTTTTGGGGCTGAAGTGTATACACTATATGAATAAATGTTATGCATTCCAATGTGATCATACGTGATATATATGTATATATGAAAATGAGTGATGAACAAAGAATGAAACGTATGTTTACAAAGAATGAATGAAAGAATGGCATAACGTAAACAAATGAAACCTTGCTTTATATTTTATATATTGCATGTTATGAATGTATGTAAACGCTTATGGATGCTTCGATGATAACGGCTACTTCGGTAGATGGACGACCACGTGACTATTTTGTAACCAGGACAAATACGTTCCTTCATCAGCTAGGACGTATGAAAGGCATTAATGGATGGTCGAAGCAACTGCCTTATAATAAGTAGAACGGTTGCATAAATAATAGTTCGCGTGGAAAACGGTTGCCTTAGGGAAAACGGGCGAATATACGGACTACGGCGGTAGTTTGGTAAGACGGACGACCGAAGGTTTGCCGGACGGTATAGCATAATAGATGGCCGAAGGTTTGTCGGATGTTGTGGAGGACAGACTATGACGGTAGGACGGGCGCCTGTATTTGTGACTTACGCAAAAGAATGTTGGGCTGATCACCCTTATGTGTATGACCAATAAATGTTTAATGAACGTAAAGGTGAATACATATTTATATGTACTCTCATATGAATGATAAACAAAAGCAAAGGATATGATAATGTGTATTGATATATGTATTTATATATATATATATATATATATATATACTATATATGTATTTATATATATATATATACACACTTACAAAAGAAATAATGTTAATACTTAATTACCTTAAACTAGAACTTAACATCGTTAACTGACTTTTAGTATACATTTCAGGTAACAGAAAGAAGGGTCGTGCGAAGGCGTGATGCCCGGCATGAGACTGACATCCCACTTCAATTTATGTTAAGACAATGTTTATGTTTTAAATGCTAAGACTTCTGCTATTATGTACTCGAATGATAAATACATCCGCTGTGTTTTGAACGTTTTAAATTTCTAATTCAGTATCGATGACTATGTTTATGAGTAAATCCAACAAGTGAGGTTACCCGAAAATAAGGTCTTACATGTATAACGAGTATCATGGTCATTCTTCCTATGATTATGACGTTGGGATTCCAAAGCTGTTTCAAAATGAGACAAAAACTCCACCAAAGTAGATTTTGAATTGCAAACTTGACCAAAGAAATGGTTCTCATTTTCAGACCTGGACGTCGTTCGCATTAGACCAGAAAGAATCTCGTCCCTATAGTAAGCTGGTATCCATGATTCTCTCAACCCAAATATATCAGACAACCAATTGTTTTCAAAAATATCATACTTCTTAATAACAACTGCCCATTTTTCTTCAAATTCTTAGAGTGTGAGAGCATCGGTCCAAACAATGTTACAAATATCTTGTTTAAAATCAGTCGAGTTACATAGGTGATGACCAACCTTCAAAGCAAAAAAGAAAAAAAGAAAAAAAAAATAATGACTCATATCAAACACCATAACCACTTTACTACATACAAAAACACCATAACACTTAAAAATATGTATGTAAACACCATAATACCCTTTTATAAACATATAACAAAATAAAATAAAAAAATTACCTTTGTAGAAAGTTTGTGCATCACATGCCACATACATAACCTGTGACGAGTGTCTGTAAATACCTCCTCAGTAGCCTTCTTCATAGCTGGATCTTGATCAATCACAACAACTTTAGGTGCAAAACCAAAAGCCTTCCAAAACACAGTCAACAATCAATTGTAAGTCTCAGGTGTTTCTGATCCCAAAAGAGCAGCCTCGAAAGTAATATTGTTACTGTGATTGTCCATACCAGTAAATGGAACAAACATCATGGAATACCTGACAAAAAAAAGCCAAATATAAAACAAAAAAAAATAAATGAAAAAAATCCAAACCTATTTGAAAGGTATGTAGCATCAAATGACATCACATCCCCAAATACATAATAATTCCTATTGCATTCTTCATCAACCCAAAACAAACCCTTCATCCGATTTTTTTTGTTGGTAAAATGATCACAAGAAAAGTTAGGAAGATGTGATTTCGTATCCATAAGATGAGAAACTGCCATCTACGCATCGTATTCACCAAAAATTTAATTTATAGGTCTAATGTTTATTGTCAACATCCTATAAATCATATGCTTTGAAGGTGTGTCAATTGTCTTGAAGATGGTAAGAAATGCATATCATGTTCATCTACAAACCCATGATTGTGTTCCTTAAAAAACTTATAAATCTGCCACTTACCTTCAAATGAGTCCACACGAATGGCCGCTTTACAACCGGTCCTCTTAGATGAATTTCTTCTTAATGACTTCTGTTTAGCAGTTTCATCCAATGTATCAACATTTTTCATCTTATTGAACCCCTCTTTGGAACAAACAAAATACTTCAATCTACTAACACCATGAGGACCATTGTATTATGTACCCTTTCGGACTGCAAAACCCTCGGCTAGAGCATACTTTTTATAAAAAAGTATAAGCATCATCAACAGTATCAAAAAGAAGTCCACACTTAGGCTTTAGGTCTTCAATGACATCAGGAATATATAACTTTCTTCCGGTGTTTGGTGAACTGCTTTCAATCCCAATAACACTATAATTGTAATCTACAATAAGACAATTAAACAGCAGTGACTAAAAGTATCATAAAAATGCCATAAGGTATAATTCTACAAAAACGCCATGACGAATATAAACTCATCAACTACTTACATACTAAAACGACATACATAATAAAATAAATGAGAATGCAAAAACGCCATGTCGAATATAAACTCATCAACTACTAACATACTAAAACGCCATACAGAATAAAATAACTCAGAATACAAAAAAACGCAACAATAAACAGCTTAAGAAAACGCCATAAAATTGAAAAATAAAAACAACCCAATACTACTAATCATAAAACATACACAGTTTCACATAACGAGATAAATGAATCCATTAGAGCATATGTTACTAAAAACACCATAAAAATTGCGCTACAACACTTACCCGAAAAAACACCATTTTAAAACGTCATACAAAAACATATCAATTCAAATGCCATACTTTTACCTTTGTACAGTGAAAACTATACAAAGTCTAAAAAACACCATAAAAACCCTTAAGACCACAAAAATAACACCAATCTATAGTGAGTTAGAATTCAGTAAAAACGCATAACAGTAACGTAAATTATTGATAAAATAAAAAACGCCATAATAAAGTAGCAGCCATATAATGAACACTAACATTGTTAAGCTAAAAAATCTACACGCGGAATGCGATTATCGATCATAATAAAATACCTTCAATATCATGAACAGACGAATCCGACATGCTAAAATCAAGCAAAAAAACAAAAATAAATCGGTATTCACAAAATCACAAAACCCTAATTAAATGAAACAAAAAAACGCGAGGATTTATATAGATCCGCTGCGAGATTCTGAGAAATGAGAATAACAGGAGGGAATAATCACTCCATAACAAACCGCTACGAGTGCAAAGTCAAATCTACCCTTCCGCGTGAAATTGGCAATTGGCCACATGTCAGCGTATAATTCCTTCGTAGGCTTTTCACAGTTTTTAGACTTTATAGCGGATCCATTTGCTATATATATATATATATATATATATATATATATATATATATATATAGGGGAAGTGTAGAATAAAAACCACCTAGAGTTGGAAAAACCCACGAAACCCTATGAAAAAAATTCAAAATTTTTTTTATAAAATTTGGGATTGATTATTTATCCAAAAAAAAGTAAGTTCGCAAAAAAAAATGAAAAAAACGCCGAGTAAAAATAAAAAACATATAAAAAATAACAAAAATCAGCATTTTTTTCTTACGTATACAATATGTTAGCATTTACATATGTAAAAAACAGCATTTACATATGTAAAAAACGTTAGATTTAAAAAATATTTTTTTTAAAAAAAACCGCTCGACGTTTTTTTATTTTTTTCACTAAAAGTGATAAAATTGAATGTATAATCCATCTCAAAAATAAAAAGTTTTTTTTTACATATGTAAAACAGGGTTTATTGGGTTTTTCCAGCTCAAATGGGTTTTTATTATAAACACCCCCTATAAATATAGGGGAAGTATTAAATACAAATGACCAATAGCGTACGAAGGATACGAAGCTCTGTAGATGCGCCGCGTGTTTCTTTTTAATTGAAGTGGGAAGGATAGTTTCGTAATTTTACAATTCATGATCGTGCGACGCAATTTTAGAATTGCGTCATTTTATAGTTCCTTTTTAACATACCAACTATGTGGTTTAATACCTCCTCTATTACGTGATTTTTCAAAAATGTGAATTGCAATTTTATACCGTGAATCGCAATTTAATACCTTGAATTGCAAATATACATCACATTAAATTGATGAATTGAATTACCGTTATTTCCGTAGCGTGAATTAATAGCGTGATTTTCGTAGCTTGATTTCCGTAGCGTGACTTTCATAGCGTGATTAAATTGATGAATTGAATTACGTGAATTTCCGAAGCGTGATTAAATTGATGAATTGAATTACGTGAATTTCCGAAGCGTGATTTCCGTTTTTTTGTTTAAATTGATGAATTGAATTAAGTTAATTGAATTAAAATTTTTAGTTTCATTAAAATCATTAATCGTGATTTCATTTTTTCAATTGAAATCACATTAAAAAGAAATGATAGTTTATTTGTAATAAAGAATTGTCTTCTAGATACTCGAGACTTTTTAATATAGAGTGTAATAAAGATTGTCTAATATCGGATAGGAAAAATGGGAATATTTGGTCTTGGGGATGACGTGACGTCGTCCCATTTTGTATATTAAAATTTGACTTGGACAAAATGCAATGGTCGGGTGAGAATGACGAATGGGCATGAGAATTTGAAAATCAACACGGGTTTTGTGTAAAGAATGTAAGAATATCTATTGAAAGAAAGATTCTCGTGGAAGTGCCTTTTCCTGCTCGATGGAGCAAGTGGTTACCTAAAAAAGTAAAAATTTTCGTCTGGAGACCTTTGCTTAATAGGTTACATACAAGGGTTAATCTTAGTAACAAGGGCATGGACATTCCTTTCATAATGTGTTTTTTGTGTTTGAACGAGTTAGAAAATTTGGATCATATATTCGGTAACGGTGTGATCACTTCTTCAACATGGAGATCGATCATGGCTTGGTTAGATATTCCAGTCCTTCCTAACTTAGCACCGCCTAATTTGATTAATTGGATTGATTAAATGCAGCTTACAAAGAAAAAAACACAAGTGATTGAAGGGATTATTTACACGACATGGTGGGTTATATGGAAGACTAGAAATGAAGCAATTTTCAAAGTCAATGACTTGAAGACAGAGCCCATGATTGGCACAATTCTTTATTATTCGTTTCTTTAGATAGTTAATTGGAATAACAAAATCAATGTTTCTTAGACTGAGTGGCTTTAAAACCCCCTTTTAATTTTGTAATTATTTCTTTGGAATATTTGGTTAGCTTTTTCTAACCATCTATCAGTTTTTAATAAAGTTCTTTGCCGTTAAAAAAAATGAGGATTCGTCAAACAAATATCTGATTATGAAATTGGTTACATTATGTTTCAAAGCAATAAAAAATAGTACAATAATTAAGAGAAAGGTGAACCTATATGTCACATTGGAAACCAATAATGTTTACACAAAATATCTCAATCTTCTCTTTTTATGTATTTCACGTTTTTCACACAAAATATCTCATCTTTGTGTCATGCACGGGTGATTTGACTATACAAAAAATAAATAATAAATAAGTTGCCTCTTAGGACTCCGTATTTAAGGGCCTCAAATTTTTAGGATTTGACTTCGTTTAATTTTCAGGTTTTTATAAGGAAAAAAAAATTAGTGACTTTAAAAACTTTAATACGTGTGATTATTTTCCTTTAAAAAATTATATACAAAAAATATGCATAATATTCCTATATGTTAGGATTATAAAAAAAAATTATGAAAAAAACCTCAATTTTATAATTCACCTTAGGTCCCCAAAAAATTTGATCGGTGTCATCTACTTCACGGCTGTGGCAAAGACCTACTTTTCAATTTTATAGTACAAATACACCAAATGCCCCGTCTTCCTAACAACGGTTAATATGAGAACTTCCTTTTGTTATTTTTATAGTTTTTTTAATTAATTAACATATTATTTAATTTTTTTCTCTTGTAACCTTTAATATATAATGTATTCTATAAACTTGGAAGCATCGTTACCACTTTTTTATTTTTTTTATCTATACAAATTTTATCACAGCTGAATTATTCAACATAATATATATTTAGGGTAATTTAGACAATAGTAGCCATTGGTTACTAACCAAGTTTTTCACTACATTCATTAAATTTTTTTGTTCCTCTAAAGTAACTAAACTTTCATTAGTTGTTATAATCTTGTATAACGTTTTTATAAATGTTATTTTATTTTTTAAATTAAGTAAAACAAATAAAACATATATGAATCTTGTTTACTATTTAGTATCTATTTTTTTCAATTTGACTAAAACAGAACATTTATGAAACTTGGTTATTATTTAATGAATTTTTTTCTTAAGAATTACCTGATATTTAATGATATTTTTCCAATTTAACTAAAACTGAACAGTTATAAAAGTATATTTAAATTAAAAAAAACATTAAATATTATAAATTATAGGAGAAAATAAAGTAAAAATAATAAAATGTTAGAAAGTAAACAAGTGTTTTGTACCACGGGCACGGGACAATAGTAAGTGCCATGACCCTAAGAAGATGACACTTTGTGTGATCTAAAAATAAGTCACAATTTTAGGCCAAAACTTTCTTTCATAAATTTTCATTGTTAAACAAGTCACAATTTTAGGCCAAAACTTTGCCTAAAACACTAACGTGTAAACAATTTGAGTCGCTCGTAAGCTACATAAGACCGGCTCGCTAAAAGCTCAAATCGAGCCAAGCTTAAACGACTCAAGCCCGAGCCAAGCTTAAACGACTCAAGCCCGAGCCTATATTGGAGCTAATTTAATAAACGAGCTCGAACACGGTTTTCATATATCGAGCTTTACTAGGCTCATGAGCCTATTATTAAATAAGTTTTATCTAATAAATTGAATAAATATTTACTTGATAATAGTTATTTATATATACAAATTATGATAACTATAACAACAAGATAATATATATTATGTTATATATAAAAGTTCTACATATAAAAATAACTATATATGTATATAATAAATAATAGATGAGTTGAGCTTAGCTCAAGCTTGAAAAACTACTTACGAGCCAAGCTCGAACTTTAGAAATAGAGCTCGAAAAAAGCTGAGCACTCTTAATTTAAACAAGCTGAAAGCTTAAGCGAGCTTGAACTAGCTCGTTTACACCCCTACCAAACACCAATGAACAAGAAATCTTGGGTGGTCTCTCTTTAAGAAAATCCCAACCACAAGTTTTGTGGCCCTATGAACAACCTCTGAATGATCAAGAAATGATCATGGATTTTTAATTAACCAAGATTTCAATCTCTTAAACAGATTAAATGTGTGGTCAGGAAGTGTTTTTATTCATCATTAATGAATAGGAATCTTGCTCCAAGCCTCCAAATATCAACTATTCTTCTCTTTTAGGTCCATTTCCATTATCAATAATGGGCTTCTGTGATTTTCTTCCCACATTCTAATGTGGGTTTCAAACTGGAAAAACAATCTCAGGAGGGTCCCACATAATACTACTATCAAGTATCAATATCATGTACATGTGAGGAGATATATAAAGTCTATTCTATCATATATTGAAATCCAGAGCTATAAAACAAAATGTAAAGATACATAGTAGGCAACAAGTAGTTGTTTAAGATCTTGACATAACATCACATATTAAACTATATGGTGTCATGATGTCTAATCTTCGGGTCGAAACAAGCCATATGCGTGTAATTTGACCCCTTTCTATCTTACCATATGCATAAATTCAAACTACTAATACATTGCACGGTTGAAATCAAATACTAAAGCAAACTATAGTCAAGAATGCACTTACATGGTGGAAGGCAGTGTACCTTTTAGCTCAGAAACCATGCCTCCAAAGATTGCAAATACCATAGTCAAGTTAATAATAATGGTACAAAAATAATGGACCCAAATAATATTACATATCCCAAATGAGTTACAAGTGTCAATTGAGTTGCATTTTGACTTCATAATTGCAAGAATTGATCATTTGTTTTAAAATTAATAGGTCTGATTCTAACTACATGAATCAACAAACTAAAAGTAGTATAGACCACTAATAAACTTGGCAGTTAACAGCATACATGATGTAGTGAACAGTATGATATCCCCTCCCCTATATCTCTTAGGTTAAAAGTAACATCATTTACCTATATCATATATCATAGCCATATACCAAAATATCATAATACATCACTTACCCTAAAACCAAAAAAGGAGAGAAATATTCGACATAAAATGGTAATAATAGCCATATCAATATAGTTGGTTGATTGACATTAAAAAGCTAAATGTATGGAAGCAAGTAGCAAGCATTATAAGATCAGAAGACAACCATTGGGACAGATAGAATATATACAAAGTAACTCAATCATCCTTATCTCATACTAAGGGGGTGTTTGGTTCACGGAATTTGTTGGAATTGGAATTGGATTTGGAATTTAAAGGAAACCTTTGAAATCTATAATGTGTTTGGTTAGCATATTTGTTAATGGAATTGTAATGTAAAAATACATAAAAGAAAAAATTACTCCTTAAAATAGTGAGAGATTCTGAATTCCATTGAAATGGGGAGGGATTTTGAATTCCATATAAAAACAAAGGAGATGCTCAATGTTGTGCTAACTACAGGGGGATTAAGCTCCTATGTCATACAATGAAATTATGGGAAAGAGTTATAGATACAAGGATTAGACGACAAACCCAGGTTACAGCAAACCAATTTGGGTTCATGCCAGGCCGGTCCACTACGGAGGCGATACACATTTTAAGAAGATTAATGGAAAAGTACAGAGAGAAGAAACATGATTTACATATGGTGTTCATCGATCTTGAAAAGGCGTACGATAGTGTGCCTAGAAGATTGATCTGGGAAAGTCTGGAAGGGAGAGGGATCCCTAGTAAATATATTGAGGCAATTAGGGATATGTATCATGAGGCTAAGACATGCGTCCGAGCACCCGTGGGGGATACAGACTTTTTTCCGGTGGAAGTGGGAGTTCACCAGGGGTCGGCACTAAGCCCCTTTCTCTTTGCAGTAGTTTTGGATGAGTTGTCAAAGTCGATTCAAGATGCAATTCCATGGTGCATGCTTTTTGCTGATGATATCGTGTTGATTGCAGAAAGTAAAGAGACATTGAACAACAGACTAGAGGAATGGAGAACGGTCTTAGAGCACAAAGGTTTGAAGATAAGCCGATCTAAAACCGAGTACCTTCACTGCAACTTTAGTGGTGCAAACGTCGACGAGGAGACCCAGATTTCTATTGAAGGTGGGTTGTCCCTAAGACACTGAAGTTCAAGTATCTAGGATCTGTCATCCAGAGTAACGGGGACATCGACAATGATGTAGTCCATCGGGTGCAGGCTGGTTGGTGTAAATGGAGAGCGGCCTCAGGTGTTTTGTGCGACAAGAGGTTCCCAATAGGGTTAAAGGGTAAATTTTATAGGGTAGCAGTTCGCCCAGCGATGCTATATGGAACCGAGTGTTGGGCCATCAAGAAGACACAAGCTCGAAAAATGGATGTAGCTGAGATGAGGATGTTGAGGTGGATGTGTGGACACACAAGAAAGGACCGAATAAGAAATGAAGTTGTTCGGAAGAGATTGGGAGTCACATGTATCTCAGATAAGATAAGAGAAGGAAGATTGAGATGGTTTGGACATGTCAAGAGGAGACAGAGCACAGATCCAGTGAGAACGGTGGAAACTCTCGTTGTAGAGGGGAAAAGGAGCAGGGGGAGACCGAAATTAACGTGGGATGAGAGGATTAGGCTTGATTTGCTAGATTTACACCTCTCAGAGGACATGATCAATGATAGGATTTCATGGAGACGTCGTATTAGGGTTTTAGGATGAGTGACCCGTTGTGTGGGAGAGTTGAGTTGTTTAGCAAAGATTTTGCGTATGTCTTGTTTCTTGTAGGTGTGTTGGGTTTCTTGTGACTAATATACTCTAGTCATACACTGCTAATTGTTAGATTACTGTTAGATTTATTTTACTTTATTCCTCATTAATTTTATTTATATTTTTATCTTTTTCTTTCCCATGGAGCCGGGGGTCTAAACGGGAGCAGCCTCTCTATCCCTTGGGATAGGGGTAAGGTTTGCCCTCATCACACCCTCCCCAGACCCTACTAATAGCGTTAGCTATGTGTGGGATTATACTGGGTACGTTTGGTTTGGTTGGTTTGGTTTGGTATTTCCATTAGTTGAGGGATTTGGTTGGAATAAATTCCAATTCCAATTCCTTCTCTTAGCCAACTAAACATGTCAAGGAATGGAATTTAAATTCCAATTCCATTAAAATCCCATGAATTTCAGCCAACCAAACAGGCAATAGTTTTTTTAAAGCATTCAAACTCCCAACCAAGAATCATATCAAACTCACACTCCACTTAAATTGGAATGTAAAATCATGATCAAATCTGTCTAAACTGATATTTTTCAACAAAGATCATAAATTGAACGGTTAGCAAAGGAGCACTCTTTGTGGGTATGAAGAGTTAAATCTTTTAGAGTCTTTCTTAACACGGACCCTAAGGTAGTGAGATCCACTTAGAATATCGTTTCGTAGGTCAAAGAGGGTAGGTGTGATCTAAACACATTGACAAATAAGATGCTTAGAATGAAAAGAAACATGCTTTATAGATTAGCTAAGATTAACGCTATGTTCCCGAGTCTCATTTAAGGAGGGAAAAGAAGGGAAAAGAAAGAAAAGGGAAATAAACCCTTGTTCCCGAGTTTTTTTTAAGGGGGGAAAAGAAAGGAAATGGGGGGAAGAGTGTTCCCTAGTTTTTTTAAGAAGGGAAATGAAGGGAAAACAAGGCTTATTTCCATCCTCTCAATTTGGAAAGATTTGGAGAGAGAGGAAAAGAAGGGAAAAGAAAAGAAAGGGAATGAATCCTTTCTTTTCTTTTCTTCCCTTTAGTAAACTCGGGAACACAACGTAAGTGTTTTAAGTCATCCTATTTGATGTCAGACTTCTTAGGGTAATGATGATGTTAATGGGTCATAATTTGAGTGGTGAACTTTTGTAAAATAAATAATCTCATTAGGAATGGTTAAAGTAATTCTTATATCAACCCTGGTCACATTTAGACAATCACATTGTCAACTTCTTCAAAGATGAAGTTCTAGAAACTTCATGTCAAGGTTGAAATTGGCTTCGTGTGCAAGATGATGTGGCTTTCCATCTAAACATACACACGGTCACATACACAAACAATTCCTTCTTATTTCTCTATCACAAATACATAAAATGTAATCATTAATGGTTCAAGTATCTCAACTCCAGATTAATCTTGATCATATGCAATAGGATAATAAGTCAGATCTATTCCATTGACTGATATGAGAATATACAAATAATACATGAGCCTTTACGCTGACTTGCGGGAGAAGTAAAGTAACCCTAATATTAACCCACACAAAATAAACACATGATGGAACCCTTAGGGAGGTTAACAATGGCTTCTGCAGCTGTTACAGCCAAATTTAAACTTAAATGTTTCTTACATGCACTTAGCAAAGCTAGCCAAAGAGATGTATTTGGTTCAATTGGCATGTTTTTAACAAACTCTATAGCTTCTTTAACCTCCCATAACTCCCTAAACTAATCCATCATACACACAGTTCTCAAGCTTCACTTTCACAGCTTTTCAATTTAGTAAGAATTTAAAAATGCATCATCCTTTGCTTAACATCCCTGAATGGCTACAAGCAGAAAGTAACTCGGCAAAAATGTGGGACCACACGCCAAGACAAATAAGCAAATTACATACTGTTAGACTTGTAATACTTACAAGATTCAATTTTTACCATACTTTCCTCTAGTTTATGGTTTTCGTATTCATTAATCAACGCATCATGCAAATGTGACCTCGAAAACAAATTTGAATTCATATATGAAAGCAAACTATCTTAGTGAATGACATGTAAGCAGGCTTGAAACAGGAAAAGTCGTCTAGTCAAGAATGCACTTACAAGGTGGAAGGCAGTGTACCTTTTAGCCCAGAAACCATGCCTGCAAAGATTGCAAATACCATAGTCAAGGTTAATAATAATGGTAAAAAAATATTCGGATTTCATATCCTCATTGCAGAAACTAATGGACCCAAATAATATTACATATCCCATTTGAGTTTCAAGTGTCAAGTGAGTTGCTCTTTGACTTCATAATTGTCAAGAATTGATCATCTCGTTTGAAAATTACCAGATTTGATTCTAATTACATGAATCAACAAACTAAAAGTAGTATGGGCCACTAATAAACTTCAAGAAGCTCTATTACATGACAAAAGAGTGCTTTTAGCTACCCACTTGGTAGTTAACAGCATACATAATGTAGTGAACAGTATGATATCCCCTCCCTTAATATCTTAGGTTAAAAATAACATATGTCATATATCATATGTTGGGCTGTGTGGCAGCCGGCCCTAATTAAGAGGCGGTTTAGAGGCGGCCCTAATTTTATTTAGCCTATAAATATACACCTCTTGTAATTGTAATCTTCAACACCTCAGAAATAAAATTGACTCGCTACCGTGGACGTAGGTCGGTTTAGACCAAACCAAATAAATCTCGTGTTCTTTACTTTTCTGGTTTTAGTTGCGATTTATGTGTGTTTGTGTTTGCTGTTTGTGCAACAAACTACACCAGCAGCTGCTGTTCGACCAGAAGCTGATTCATTTCAGCAGAGATCAGTTTTCGATCAGAGACTAGGTTTGATCAGATACCGTCAGGCGAGAGTCGCGTTTGACCAGAAAAGTCAACATGTCGGGTTTGACCAGAAAAGTCAACAGAAAAGTTTAGGGTTTTGGAAAAGTTGTGATACACGATCCCTAACATCATAGCCATATACCAAAATATCATAATACATCATTTACCCAAAAATCAAAAAAGGAGAGAAATATTTGACACAAAATGGTAATAATAGCCATATCAATATAGTTGGTTGATTGACATTAAAAGGCTAAATAAATGTATGGAAGCAACTAGCAAGCATTATAAGATCAGAATACAACCATGGGGACAAATAGAATATATACAAAGTAACTCAATCACCCTTATCTCTTACTAATAGTTTCTTTAAAACATTCAAACTGCCAACCAAGAATAATATCAAATTCACAATCCACTTACACTAGAATGTAAAATCATGTCCTAATCTGTCCCAAACTGATAATTTTTCAACAAATATCACATATCGGTTGGCAAAGGAGCGTCTTTTGTGAGGCTTGAATAGTTAAATCTTTTAGAGTCTTTTTTAACAGGGACCCAAATCAAGTCCAAGAATCGGTAAACAACTAAATTTGTGAATAACTCTCACGTGTTTATTAATCAGAAAATATAACTCAAAAACTGATTACAAAGATACCATAACTCGGTATTTATAGGCTACTCATCTAAACCTATCTGACTTGTATTCAAATCGCTACTTATCATTATCTAACCAACTTACTAGATCCTAATACAATTTGAATTGCAACATCTAGATAAACCGACTTGTTTATCTACAGGTAACCCACCGACTTATGGGATAAGCTATTCGCATGTAGCTTGGGCCGGCCCAACTCCAACCAAACTGTTGAAGTCGGAATAAGCCCAACACCAAAGGTATTGAGATCCGCTTAGAATATCGCTTCATATGTCAAAGAGGGTTGACTTGATCTAAACACACTGACAAATAAGATGTTTAGAATGAAAAGAATACATGCTTTATAGATGAACTAATAATATGAAATGTTTTAAGTCGTCCTATTCGATGCCAGACTTCTAAGGGTCACGGTGATGATTTGAGTGGTGAACTTTTGTAAAATAAATAATCTCATTAAGAATGATTAACAATTCTTATGCTATCAACCCTAGTCACACTTAGAATTTCACATTGCCAATTTCTTCAAAGATGAAGTTCTAGAAACTTCATGTCCAAGGTTGAAATCGGCTTCATGTGCAAGACAGCTTTATAGCGGAACCAAAAATGTGGGACCACACGCCTACACACATTAAGCAAATTACATACGGTTAGACTTGTAATACCTACAAGATTCATTTTTTGCCATACTTCCCTCCATTCACATCATGCAAATGTGACCCCCAAAAAAATTTTGAATTCAAATAAGAAAGAAAACTAAATGAATATACATGTAAGCAGGCTTGAAAAGGGAATAGTTGTCTAGTCAAGAATGCACTTACATGGTGGAAGGCAGTGTACCTTATAGCTCATAAACCATGCCTGCAAAAATGGCAAATACCATAGTCAAGTTCATAATAATGGTACAAAAATGGTAATCATAGCCATACCAATATAGTTGGTTGATTGACATTAAAAAGCTAAATGTATGGAAGCAAGTAGCAAGCATTATAAGGAGAGAAATGTTCCACATAAAATGGTAATAATAGCCATATCAATATAGTTGGTTGATTGACATTAAAAAGCTAAATGTATGGAAGCAAGTAGCAAGCATTATAAGTTCAGAAGACAACCATGGGGACAAATAGAATATATACAAAGCATAGTTGTCAATAGCGAATAGCGGTAAATAGCGACAAGCCACCTATACGCTACGTAGCGAATAGCGTAAATAGCGGGAGCTATTTCACGTTTAGCGATACACTAGTAGAAAGTTTTAAAAATATTTTATATTCAACTATTGTAGGATATGTAGCAATTATAATCAATAATCATCTAAATCTTCATATATTAGGGTTATTAGCAACCCTATTTATATTAATCAAGTAAAAATATTCGCTATTAGTCCGCTATGTGGTCGAGAAATGCAAATAGCGGCCAGTAAACGATTCGCTATGTAGCGCGCTATAGCGCGCGCTACAGTCGCTATTGACAAGTATGATACAAAGTCACTCTTTGAGAAATTATGTGATCATGGTCCAAGCTAGCAACATCCACCTCAATCATCCTTATCTCATACTGATAGTTTATTGAAGCATTTAAACTCCCAACCAAGAAACATATCAAACTCACACTCCACTTACACTGGAATGTAAAATCATGTTCTAATCTGTCTCAAACTGATAATTTTTCAACAAATATCACATATTGGACGGTTGACAAAGGAGCATCTTTTGTGAGGCTTGAAGAGTTAAATCTTTTAGTCTTTCTTAACACGGACCCTAAGGTAGTGAGATCCACTTAGCATATCATTTTGTAGGTCAAAGAGGATTGACATGATCTAATCTCACTAAGATGCTTAGAGTGAAAAGAATACATGCTTTATAGTATATGAAGTGTTTTAAGTCATCCTATTTGATACCAGACTTCTTATGCTATCAACCCTAGTCACACTTACACACTCACATTGTCAACTTCTTCAAAGATGCAGTTCTAGAAACTTCATGCTCAAGGTTGAAATCGGCTTCGTGTGCAAGATGATGTGGCTTTCCACCTAAACATACACACACACACACACACACACATAATTCCCTCTCATTTCTCTATCACATATGCATAAACTGTAATCATTAACTGTCCAAGTATCTCAACTCCAGATTGATCTTGATCTTGATAATAAGTCAGATGTATTCCATTGACTGATATGAGAATATATAGATAATACATGAGCCTTTGCGCTGACTTGCTGGAGAAGTAAAGTAAACCCTAATATTAACCATTTAACCCATACAAAATAGACATATGATGGACCCTTAGGGTGGTTAACAATGGCTTCTGCGGCTGTTTCAGCCAATTTAAATTTAAATGTGTCTTACATGCACTTAACAAAGCTAGTCAAACAGATGTATTTGGTTCCATTGGCATGTTTTTAACAAACTATATAGCTTCTTTAACCTCCCATAACGCCCTAGAATATCCACTAGGGGTGGCAATCTTGACCCATCATTTAAAAAATGGGTTGATTTGGGCAAAAATTAATTAAATATGGGTTAATTTGAGTGACCTCAAATTAGTCAATGGGTTAATTTGGGTCACCTTAAAGTAGTCAACGGGTCAATTTGGGTCACCTCAAATATTCAATGGGTTAATTTGGGTCACCTTAAATAAGTCAACGGGTCAAAATATCAAGTATTATAAAATTTTGTTACCTTAAAAATAGTGCATAAGGGTCTCCCCCACCTTTGTCACCCCCACCCCACCCGCCGCCCCCGCCGCCGCCGCCACCCCCCACCCCACCCGCCCGCCACCTGCCACCTCCGCCCTTCCAAATGCCGCCACCCGCCCGCCGCCCTTCTGCCGCCGCCACAACCCCGCCCCCGCCACCCCCCCCCCACCCGCCCGCCTCCGCCACCGCCTACCCACCCCCATGACATACCTTATTATGAATGTTTGTATAATAAACCACCAAAGATTCCCCGGTAATGCTATAACCCAAACATCAAAACCAAATTTACAAGCTTTTTTTCCTATGTACCATGAAGAAAACAAATCTCTGCTAGCATATATATGAATATTACAATGATCCTTAAAAGTGACGTTCTTTGTTTTCTTTGTTGGGTTAATCTTGATGATTCGGGTCAGACGGGTTATTGGATACGGGTCAAAGTTGGATTTTGGATATGGGTCATTTAGCACCTGTTTTGTACGTGACTTACTTGCAGCAAAGAATGGTCAGATGTTGACCGACTTTGGTGGCATGTGGACGTTGGGTGAACGTTGGTTTGTTGCAACAAAAAAGGGAGATCGTGGGTTTATAATTCAGCATGTGATCATTGTTTTTAATATTATAAATAGCAGTAGAATATCTATGTTTTAGTACCCCTTTTTTGTATTCTTGTTTGAAGTTCGTAATACACAGTGAAGCTTTCTCCAAAAACCTAACATTTATAACCCTAATGTGAATCGTCGCCTTCATTCCTAAACGACGTATCTAATCAGTCCTTTTCTAACTTTGGGTTTATACATACACACCCCTTGACTCCTTACAAATACAAATTAGACTCTAAAATATACTTAACACTAATTACATTGGATATAACAATTAAGGCTAACATTCTTATCTTTTTTTTCTTTAACACCAAGCTTCCAGACTGTTAGTCGTTTGATTGACAGTGGTTTAACAGGAAAAAAAAACTACCCGTTTTGACCCGGATTCATTTTGCTCTAAACCCGTTTTGACCCGAAGTCATTTTGCTCCTAACCCGTTCTGACCCAAACCCGCCCGACCCGCCCAGTTTGACTGGCCTAATATCCACCATGCATGCATAGTTCTCAAGCTTCACTTTCACAGATTTTCAATTTAGTAAGAATTTAAAAATGCATCTTCCTTTGCTTAACATCCCAGAACGGCTACATGCAGAAAGTAACTCGGCAAAAATGTGGGACCACATGCCGACACAAATAAGCAAATTACATACGGTTAGACTTGTAATACCTACAAGATTCAACTTCTACCATACTTTCCTCCAGTTTATGGTTTTCGTATTCATTTGTAATCGCATCAAGCAAATGTGACCCCAAAAACAAACTAGAATTCAGATATCAAGGCAAACTATCTTAGTGAATGTACTTGTAAGCAGGCTTGAAAAGGGATAAATTGTCTAGTCAAGAATCCACTTACATGGTGGAAGGATGTGTACCTTGTAGCTCAAAAACCATGCCTGTAAAGATTGCAAATACCATAGTCAAGTTCATAATAATGGTACAAAAATATCCTGCTTTCATATCCTCATTGCAGAAACTAATGGAACCAAATAATATGAGATCTCCCATTTGAGTTTCAAGTGCCAAATGAGTTGCTTTTGACTTCATAATTTTCAGGAATTGATCATTTGTTTTGAAAATTAATAGGTTTGATTCTAACTACATTAATCAACAAACTAAAAGTAGTATAGGCCACTAACAAACTTCAAGAATCGCAATTACATGACAAAATAGTGATTTTAGCTACCCACTTGGCACCTACCTCATGTTTAAGGAACATAGTTTGTTTGATATCAGCAAACATGTAGTGAACAATATAATATCCCCTCTCCTATATCTCTTAAATTAAAAATCATATTATTTCCTATATATCATATATCATAATACATCATTTATCATAATACATCATTTACCCTAGTCACACTCATAATCTCACGTCGCCAACTTCTTCAAAGATGAAGTTCTAGAAACTTCATGTTCAAGGTTGAAATCAGTTGCGTGTGCAGGATAATGTGGCTTTCCAACTAAACATACATACACATGTATTTCCCTCTTGTTTCTATATCACATATACATATAATGTAATCATTAATTGTATAAGTATCTCAACTCCAGATATATGATATGAAATTAGGATAATAAGTCAGATCTATTCCAAGCCCTAGTTTGACACTAATTTCTTTCCCTCTATCCAAAGCCTTCACCACACAACATGAATTGAAGGCACCGATAAATGAAGATTGATTAGGAAGAAAGAACATTATATCTAAACATGTCTGCAAATTAAACAGTATCTGATTAACAGAGGCATCAATTCTAGTACAGAAATGTTTCTCACTAAAACTTGGCAAAAACTATAAAATATCCATTAATCATTGAGTTCAAAGGTACCTCCACAGACAAGTGTTTATCAGCTACGGTCATCAGGGGCGGACCTAGTGAAGCCGGGGGGGGTGCACAGGAACCCCCCGAGTTTTGAAATTTTAGTGTAACGGTAGGTAAAAAAACTGGGGTGAACCCCCTAAAATACCCTACGGTGAACCCCCTTACAAGGTTTCACAGTAAGCGTAGTGGTTTAGGCCCTATGAAATTGGGGCATCTAAAAACAGTGAACCCCTTGGAAAAAATTCCTGGATCCGCCACTGACGGTCATCCCATATATCAACAACCCACTTTTTTACTATAGTTGTCCAAGAAACCACATTTCTTTCAGGCATTTCATCGAACAACTTAAAAGCCACCTCCAGATTCCCTCAATCGAAACAACCCTTTAATCATTGAATTCCACATAACTGACTGGCATTTCCTCGAACAGCTTCAAGGCGTCGATTGTTCCTAACATAATCTAATTATCTTTGTGAAACCTTGAATTTCCTAATGAGGGAACATTCTTTGGGGTAACAGATTACTCAACACATTTCATTCTGCTAATATCTTCATCTCCTGTAAATCATCCTTGTAAGAGTACATAGTTTTTATGTTTGCTTGAAGTTAGTTGGTGATATTTCTCTTTTAAATAATGTTTTCACAATAGCTATCGGTCCACCGGTCGGAAATTACTTAAAAAAAAGATGATGTCATAAATATTATAAAAATTTTAATAATATATAATTTAAATAAAATATGAAAATGTCTTATTTTTTGGTATAGATTTTGAAGGAAAAAATAAAAATTAAAAAACAATTAAAATTCGATTCAACTTGAAAACGGTTAGGCATCAGGTTATCGGTCACGTCGTGAAAACATTGCTTGTAACAACTAGTATAAATACAGAGTTTTCTCTATCTACTTACTCTCTAGATTAGATTAGCTGAATTCATAGATTAGGTTAGATTCATTATTAGTTTTATAAAATTTTCGTAACACTAAGGTCGGACAAACGTGGTTAATTCTCAGGAACATTACCTGTGAAAGAGCTCCGATCGCTCTGCGAAGTGTTAATAGCTTTAACGTGAAGATCTCCGCGATCTAATCGCTAGTGTTCTCGCGCGTTACCAACAGTACCACGAGTAAAAACCAAGAATCATGATGTGTCATTAGTTTTCTCGTGGAAATGGATTTTGAGTTACAAACGAATTTTATGGCCATTTCATCAAGTTTTCTTTGCACCTGTATATTAGTATAAATAGTTATTGAGTGTATTGGTTCGATCACAACTCTCAAAAACGTTCTCGATTCTTTCAAAATTAAAAAATAACTCACTTCTAGATTTTTAAATCGACTTAAGTCCAAATATTGGTCACGGCTGCTAACCTCAAACGGGCATTGATTATGACCGATACTTGAACTTTTCGCCGATTTGAAGATGTACACATCTACTAGTGAGTTCGGAAGGTTCCATACCCGGTCCGGTTTCAAAATGTATCAAAAAATAAAATGTATTCGTGATTTTCTCTGTGTTTTTTTTTGACGAAATCATGTTTTTAAATTTCAAAAACAAGTAAAAAAGAAGAACTTTAATGAGTATAGTTTATATATATTTAGTACCTAATTGATTTTTTTATAAAAAAATATTATTTAAAAAGAAAACGGTTATTTGGGTTAACCGGTTTGGACGGGTAGGGTTTTGGACACCCTAAAACCGGTTATTACTCGAACCAATCATTGGAGAAACTGATTTCGACCACTTTTGACTTTAACCAAAACGGTTAATATCCGAACCATTTTTTTAAATAACCTCTAGGTTTATCTACTCAAGTCTCAACCTAGTCCACTAATTATTAATTTTGGACCAATCGATAAAATAAGTTGCATGAGCCCAAGGTGTTTTTCTAATTAGGAATGGACCCTCATGGCCTCATACAACAATTGATCATGTATTCTAGGGTATGAACTTAACTAAAGGTGGGAAAAAAACCGGGTTGGCCCAGTGAACCAGTTTCAAACCCGGGCCGATTTGAAAGTCAAACCGGTCTGGAACCGGTCCAACCCGCCAGTTTAGGAAAAGTTTGGAGTTATTTTTGGACCCCGGTTTCAAACTCGACTCGAGTTGGTTCTATAGTCAAACTGGTGCATAACCCGACTAGAGTCGGTTCAGCAGGTCCAAACCGATTTCAAACTGGTTTCGAAAATTAAAAAAAACTAGCCGTTATGTGACCGTTAATATAGTCGTTAGAGTCGAATTTTGACCGGTTTTTGAGTATTTTTTGACCATTTTGCCTCCCCTATGTTAGTATAAATAGGTATTGAGCTTACGACGATTACCTACGAGCCAACTCGGGTTCCGACGAAGACTAAAAATAACGTATCGAAAGTTTATTTTTTTATTACGAGTATCGACGACTATGTATTTTTTTTGTAACATATTACAATTCATGTTTTTGTAATTTTTAAAATATTTAACAAAAATTCAAAGTTTATTTGTATTTTATTAATTAAAATAATTTTTTTTTGGAAAAACAGGTTTCAACCTGACCTGATCCGGTTCCAGCCCGAACCACTCCGTATCGGAAAGGTTCGACCCCAGAAACCACTGGTGTGCAGTCAAACGTATCCTTCGTTACGTAAAGGGCACTATTCATCATGGATTGCTAATTCGCCACAACACTGGGTCTCAACTTCAGGCTTTCACTAATGTTCATTGGCAAGGCTCTTCCTGCATTCGTGCCTTTTCTAATGCTGATTGGGTTGATTGTCCGGATGACCGTCGGTCCATAGAAAATGGTTTCTCGTTCATCCACAGAGTCAGAATAGTAGCTCTAGCCAATACCGTTGCTGAATTAACTTGGTTGGAAGCTCTACTGAAAGAACTTGGAGTAGATACAACATCAGCTCCTAGTCTCTGGTGTGACAATCTTGGTGCAACGTATCTTACGGCTAACCCGTGTTTCATGCCCGAACAAAACACGTTGAAGTTGATTCTACTTTGTTAGAGAACGAGTTGCACAAGGAAAACTTTGTATACAATTATCTCCACATAGGATCAAATTGCAGACATCTTCACAAAGTCGTTACCAATTCAAAGTTTCATGTTTTTGCGTTCCAAGATATAGGTCATTCCCCGTCTTTAGCTTGCGGAGGAATATTGAACCATATTGTAATTAGTTATAGATGAGAATAGATTATGTAAATCTCTTGTGTATATATATTCCCCTTGTAACCCTATTTTGGGTAATCACAATCATTACAAATTACAATCAATACAATCACATCACACATACCCTTTGTTCGGTTTAATTTAGATTTGGGTGGTTGTTTAGACTTAGGTAAAAGGAAAATGCGTTCTATGCTCACAATTAGGCCGGGAAACAATGATTTGTTACATGTATAGACTACAAAAGAGTGGTGCTCTTTAAAAAAATAGAGTACTTGACAATTACAAAAGCAAGAAAAGAGCTCATACCATATTTGGGCATGAAACATGAATATGATGTTCTTTATTATGAAAACTAGAAGTATATCTCTAAAGAACCCGTTGTTTCACAATAAAAAGAAATACATTCACATGAATGAAACATATTTAGATGAGATATCACTTTATCAGGGAAATAGTAAGTGATGTAACAACATTATTGAGAAAGATCCTTTATACGAAGAATCCTGCAAATATTTTATTTACCAAAATGGTGACAATAGAGAAGTTGAAGCGTTGATAGCTTCAACCAACAGTCAAGACACAAGGTTATATGGTTTTGGGTTTACTAGAGTTACATGCAATGTTTTGGAACCCGATTAAAACTAAATTATATAAAAGGTTGCGTTGTGATCAAATATAGTCCCGATTAAAACTAAATTCTATAAAACCGGACTTTTAAACCCTTGGTGAACCTGTAAGAAGAATCCTTCATAGTTTGCGATAGCATATAGATTCGAGAAGTGCTAGTTGCGAGTCAAAACCAAGCTTTAACCATGGGTCTTTGGATAGCCTAGTTATGAGAAAGTTAGTTGGGAACTTTTGTCGAGCATGGTTCTCCTCAAGACTCTCAATTGCTTGGATCCTTGTATATTTTTAGCACATCATGAAGCCATACTTGATGGTTCAAACTTTTACCACTCACATGTTTCCTTACATAACTCACAAATGTACAATGTTTAATTTAAACCATATGAATTGTTATTGTCACAAGTTAACCCCAAAAAATTAAAAAAGAATAAAAAAACATATAAATTAATGTTGCTGCCCAGGTATTGTCAAATATTAAATCTCAAAATTTTTAAGTTTAAAAATATTTATTATATTTTAAGAGTTATAACTTGAATAGAGTTTTTCACATTATTATTATTATTCATATTATATTTATAAGTGTAAGCTTTTTTTATTATTTGTATACACTTATATGATGGTGAAGCTTCATGATCCAACTTCTTTTCATAATATTTTACTAGAAAGCAAAAGTGGATGATACTAAAACTAGAAATCCAAGACTTTCCCTTTTTTTCTTTTTCTTTTTCTTTTTTTATTTAACTTTTTTCCAATCATTATAGAGAGAATTAATATAAAGAATGTTTGAACAAAAGCCTTACCAAAGAACATACGATCTTTTGATTTGCCTTACCTTGCATGGAACACTAATACCACCACCTTTACACCCCAACACCCCAAACATCCTTAACAAGCAAAGAACCCTAAAAACATTCTTATATCCTAATTCTTCGCCTGGAGTAAAGATTATCACTAAAGCCTACCTTGAGTAAAGGAGGAATTTTTTGCTACCGCTAAGAGGATTTAGTTTACGAAGGCCTCTAAATGATGAAATTGTTGTAGATAGTTTCCCTCAACCTTAACCTAAACACACCAAGATTCAAAGATTCGACGACCTCTCATCTTTGAAACAAACAAAAGCCCTAAAAATGGCTAACGGGCAAATGAAATCGGTGGTGTCATTCCTTATGGTCTTGAACTTTTGTATGTATGCCATTCTTTTAGGCATAGGTGGTTGGGCAATGAATCGAGCCATTGACCATGGTTACATCATCGGTAAGCATGTTCTCTACTCTAGTTTCTTCTTACCTTATATGAATACATATAGCTTGCTAATGCTTTATTTGTGTTATAAACAGGTCCAGGATTCAATCTACCAACTCATTTTTCGCCAATTTACTTCCCAATGGGAAACGCATTCACTGGATTCTTTGTAACTTTCATATTGATCGCGGGTGTTGTTGGTGTTGCATCGATTTTAGCTGGATTCGACCATTATAGATCTTGGGATTCCACTAGCAGACCTGCAGCAGTATCATCCGCTCTAATTGCATGGGCCCTTACTGTCCTTGCCATGGGGTATAATACACGATTTCCTCTAAATGCTTATGGTTTTTTTGCATATGCAAAAGACGTATGATGTAGAGCGGAAACATAAATAAATAAAGAGAATACTATCGAGGAAAATTGATGTAATATTTATTGCCTGGAGTATTACATCAAAACTTAAGGGTAAATCTAAATTTGAAAGGTCGAGACAAATCTTGAAAAACTGAAACTGACTTAACAATTAAGAATCTGACTTCCTAAATAAACATGTAAACTACTCAAATCAAATATTCACGTTTTTTTTACATAGAAAAGGAAATAAACTAAAACTCATAAAATTAGGGGAAAACAAGTGATTTTGAAATCATGGTTTCAAACTATGGAATATGGTTCGACAATTGGAACATTTATGTTCATAACTTATGGGTCCTGTAACTCCAGCCCAGGTTATCATTGGCGTACCTAGGTAGAGTGGATGGGGGTCGACCGACCCCATGAAAAAAATTATTTGTTATATATACGATCTAATCCCGAGCGACCTCAAGAAATTTTGACACCTATGAAAAGTGTGTAAATATGATCTAATGTAGGTTTGCATGGAAGGAAATCGAGCTTGAAGGAAGAAATGCCCGCCTGGTGAGTTCATTAATAACAGAAGCTCTCGTCAATAATGGTTTAATAGTTAATGTGTTGTTTACTTTGTAATTCAGAGAACCATGGAGGCTTTCACAATCATCCTTTCGGCAACTCAACTCGTATATGTAGCTGCCCTTTACGGGTAATCAGCTTCTCGGTGACAACGACATCCCGTCGTGTGTTGAGTGTTCGTGTCTGTTTACTTGTGCTTGGAATTATCAATTTAATCTTCTAGTTTTGTTTTGTTTTGTTTTTTTTATTTTTCACATTTGTAATGATAATTGATATGATTGTATCTGTGAAATGTAATAAAAGAAATTGTATCGAGTGCGATTTTCATGTTAAAAACTAACTATTTTTCTTTTATGTATTCATACAAGTAAAATATGTTTCTTTTGGTAGGAGTAGAAACAAACCTACTTAAAGTTATATGCATACATCATTTGTAAAGTTATGTAGATGTTTACACTTCAATTTTGTTACTTGTTTAGATTGGTTATTATAAAGGTGTTTACGCTCCGATTTAAATGATTTTAACAAAAAAAATGGTCAAACCGTTAAAGACGGTTAAAAAAACGACAAATCAAGAGAATCATGTCAGTATTATCTGCCGAACCAGCTAAAACGGTTCTATTAGAAGGTTTAACCGTTTTTTGATTTGTATTTTTTGAAATCATTAGTTTATTTTAATTTTTTTAAAATGATAGTAGTTTATATTAAATTTTAAAAAATGAAAATAAGGATAATAGATATCATGCATATGCATAACTTTATATTTGAGAAAAAATAAATAATATAGGTAAACAGCTTGTTCCAAACTGTGAACCGAACCATTAAACACGGGTTTTAACCGTAAACCAAACCGCACAAACCTCAAATTGACGATTTGCTTCGCTTTTAAACTATTCTATAGGTTTCGATGGTTTATGAACAACTCTGTATTATAGTAACTCGTCAAACTGAAACCGGCTTATCAAAATATTGGTCTATTCATGAAAATTACCAAGATTCAAGATGATTCAACACAAAGCCACAGTGACCAAACTGTCGACTCCTATAACGGATAACATATAGCCATGGACTCGATACACCAACACGTTTTATGCGAAACTCAGCTCCATAACACACCCACCAAACTATAAAACTGATAATATAATCCGGTGTCACGAGAAAAAAAAATACAGAAAAAAGTAAACCAAGAACGTCGAGCTACCTTGGACAAGATTCATGAAATGATTAGCAACACGATGGCCCGATATGATCAGTTTCTGTATTCAAACAAACGAACAAGAATATCAAGCACAAAAATAAATGTAAAATCCTCCATAGATCATGGTAATTAACAACAAAGATCAATAAGTATCTTTTAACAATAAGATATTACAATGTCATACAGGATTTAAATTGGGTATGTTATTGGTTAGATTTGGATCAGGTGAGAGGATAAGGGGATGTGATTGATGATGGTGACATGTGGGCAATGGATCATGATCTGATCCAAGATCCAACTTAATTGGGTCATGGTATGGGTGTAAACGAGCGCAGTCGCTCATGAGCTACTCGAGATCGATTCGCTAAAAACTCGAATCGAGCCGAGCTTTTATTGAGGCTCATTTAATAAACGGGCTCGAGCCCGAGCTTGACATATCGAGCTCGAGCAGCAACGAGCCTTTTATTTATATAATAATAATTATTATATATAAAAGTATGATAAAAATAATTAAATAATTAATAAATAATTAACAAGCCGAGCTCAAGCTTTAGAAATAGAGCTCTAAACAAGCAGAGCTCAAGCTCGAGCTCTCTTCAATTAAACAAGCTGAGCTTGAGCCTACACGAGCTCGGATCGACTCCTTTACACCCCTCATGGGTCAGATCCATGGTTTTATCAATGACAATACTGAACTTTTCAACACACTGTCTTGCAAATACAAATGCACTTGGTCATTGTACAAACTTATAAATTAAAAGAAACGGACTAAAAAGCGTCACAGGGTTAATCCAACCCAACCCGTTTTGACCCGCACTAAAAATTTACCTCTTTTGACACGCGTTTTTCATCTGTTGCCCAACCCCGACTCGCTAATTTTGACACTTACAGTTTCACATTAAAACTAGCAACCCAACATTAGGAGATGCATTATATCTATCTTCTAACAAGTGAAAACCATATAAATATTAAAAGATTTAGTTTTTAGATATTTGGAAGATAACCCACCTGATATCACCTCTCGGATCCTGAAAACAACTCGAATAATCCACAGCAACTCTTCCAGGTGGTCGAAGGTTGCACTGCTACTGCAGTTGAAGCTGCTGGAGCCTGCATATATTTTCATAAGCTTCTCATACTCTAAAAACAATAACATTTTGTAACGGGTCGGGTTAAGATAGAGTTTTTGCTAAAATTTTCAAAATATCCGTTAGGGATAAACCATAACCCAAATCAATTCCTTCATAAGTAAACGGATCACCCAAAATACATTCAAAGATCACAAGTACAAAAAGATAACACTTGCAAACAATAAACAGTATACCTGTCTATTAGAGTGTTCAATTGTATCACTTTCGTTTGCGCGATCTGCACCATTAACTTCAGAAATCAAGTTTTCTGGAGGCGTAGAAGACGATACATAATCGTTTGATATTGAAGACGCCTTTTCATCCAATGAAATCAACTTTTCCACCTCATTTTCTTTCAAAACCGATTCAGCAACTACACTAGAAGTCGTGCAATCATCTTTAATAGCAGTCGCGCAAACAACCACCGCTTGTTCTTCTACAACCAAATCTTTTTTCTTTTCATTCTTGATTTCATCAAACACTTGTGACACTTCTTCTAACAATGAATCCATAGGCTTAACTGAATCAACGATCGGGGACACCTTTTCAACAGATTCAACAGCCGGGGACACCTTTTCAACAGATTCAACAGCCGGAACTGATTCATTTGGAGCAGATTCAACAACCACTACATTCTTCTCAACAACGCGAGACTCATCATCTGAACTACCACTAGAACTCGAACCACTACCATTAGAACTCTTCGATTTTGACCCTTTTTCAATCTCAATATGACTCTGTTCCTCAATAGCATCCTTACATTTGTTTTCAGATGAATTATCTTCTTTCTTCTCCACCTCTACCGATGGATGCGGTGAAGTTGGAGAACTAAGTTCCCCACCATCACTCTCTCCTGCCATCACAAGATCTATCAGAAACCCTTGGTTTTTAAAAAACACGCCTAGGCGCAAGATGACCTTAGGTTGTACATATAGGTTATTTAGATATTAAACCATATATAGAGCTTATTTGTGTCTAATTTTTGGGTAAATGATTCTAGAAACATATGAAAAATATATTAAAAATTTATATAATAAATTGCAGGTCGTGACACATTTGTGTAGGCAAGGTGAGCGATGTACAAAAGGCGCAGGTAAGGCGCACTTTTCAGGCGAAAACTTAGCATAAGGCGCATTGTTGAGGCGCGCTTTTTGTATGGGGCTGGATTTGTACTTCAGGATGTTGTATATCAGGCTTTTTAGGTTGTACATATAGGTTATTTAGATATTAAACCATATAAAGAGCTTATTTGTGTCTAATTTTTGGGTAAATGATTCTAGAAACCTATGAAAAATATATTAAAAATTTATATAATAAATTGCAGATCGTGACACATTTGTGTAGGCAAGGTGAGCGATGTACAAAAGGCGCAGGTAAGGCGCACTTTTCAGGCGAAAACTTAGCATAAGGCGCATTGTTGAGGCGCGCTTTTTGTATGGGGCTGGATTTGTGCTTTAGGATGTTGTATATCAGGCTTTTTAGGTAGTACATATAGGTTATTTAGATATTCAACCATATATAGCTATTTGTGTCTAAATTTTGGGTAAATGATGCTAAAAACGTATGAAAAATATATTAATTTTTTTATAATAAACCGCAGGTCCTAGCGCATTTGTGCAAGGCGAGCGATGTACAAAAGGCGCAGGTAAGGCGCGCTTTTCAGGAGAAAACTTAGCATAAGGCCCCCCAGAGTTGAGGCACGCTTTCTGTACAGGGCAAGATTTGTGCTTCAGTATGTTTTGCACAGACTTTTAAGGTTTCACATATAGGTTATTTAGATATTACACCATATACAGAACTTATTTGTGTCTAAATCTTGGGTAAATAATGCTAAAAACCGATATATTAAAATTTTATATAATAATTTGTGCCTCACCTACGAAAAGTTGTGCGCTTTCAGGATGATGTATAACAAGCTTTTAGGTTGCCCTGTATATAGGTTATTTAGATATTAAACCATATGTAAAGCTTATTTGTGTCTAATTTTTGGGTAAACAATGCTACAAACCTATGAAAATATATTAAAAAATTATATAATAAATTGCGACACCCGTGCAAAAAGCTGCACGCTCTACGCCGCGCGCTTCTCGCTTTTTAAAACCAAGCATAAACTAGCAAACAAAAAACAAAATGAACTTCAAAAAAGCCCTAAATAGTTCAAATTCAATGAGTAAGATTATAAAACAACTAAAAAGTACTAAAACCATCGCATCTCCGTACAAATTGAACTCAAATCAGATACCCAATACAGATAAGCAAAACCCCACAACCCATGATTAATAGACAGATGTACAAACACTAAAGACTTAAACTTTTTGCTAAATTGGGCCATACCCAGAAACTGAAATTCATAAATTAGGTGCCGATCGTTGATAAAATCAAGAACATGAAGAAATAGAGAGTACCTTGATGAGGGTTAACCTTCTTCTTCTTAGCAGCTTTGCGCTTCTTAGCACCTGATGGCATGGTTGAGATGAAACAGAGGATGGGATTTGGGGTGGTTGTTGCTTCCTGCTATTTGTGCTTCTGTGAATCACTAGATCCCTTGTAGGGCCTTGGGTATACTACCGATGAATCTCGTGTAGTAAAGATTTAAAGTTCAAAATAGTGATGGTACAAAATTAATTCTTTTTAGGGCGGTGTTTGGTACAGAGAATCAGACATTTCTGTGGGGTGGAGGGTGGTTAAAATTTGTTTTATTTGATAAGATTTAATAAGAGTAAAATATCTTGAATTTTATGTTTTAAGTCCGTAAGTTTGAAAATTTTCATATATGATTATTTTGATCGTGAAATGAATGTTTGTTAAATACTAAATCAGTTAGGTCATCTCTCACATATTACTCAACAGAATGGTACCCCCCACCACACACTTCTTTCTATATCATCTTCACCCCCTCCCTGCCTTAACGTCCGTCTACGACCAGAAATTCTTTGTGACACACACCCAGCTTTGATCAACCGATCTCTCTCGCACCTTCCCTCAATTTGGGTCTCTCGTCACGTCAATCTCTCTCGCGACAACCCTCCCTGTCAATCAGGAAAGAGGATTTGTTTCCTCTTCAGCTTTGTTTTGTTATCTATCAAGATTATTCTTCTTGCATATGTGTAAATGTAAGAAGCTTTGCACCAAACTTTTTTGAATTCGAATCCATTCGAATAAACCGAATTATTATTTTTTTTTGAAAAAAAATTAAAAAAATCACAAATATTCAGTCGTGTTAACCATACCATAATAGTAGTCAAGAGGGTTCAAAACAACCCCAACAACATTAGAAAATATTCAGTCGAGTCAACCATACTAAAAAACGCAGCCTTTAACAACATAAAAATAGTCTCAAATGTCCAAAACAATCCCAAATAAACTTTGAAGCCCATAAAAAAACTTTTAAAAAAAGCTCACAAGTAATTTAAAGTTAGAAGCCTAAACCAAACCTATTTTTATAAGAGTATATTATATATTAAAAAATATATAAATTGTATAATATATAAATTCGGGTTATTCGAATCGAATTGGGATTTTAGAATTCGAATTCGACTTATTTATTCAAATCGAATAATTATTTGATTCGAATAAGCCAAAATTCGAAATCGAAATTTTTATTCGAATTCGGTTCGAATCGAATTTCGGGTTATTCGAATGGGATTCGAATAATGAACACCTGGGTGATATTTTCCCCAAAGTTTAGGGGTTTTGTGTAAAATTTTAATGTGTAAGAACGGTCATTTTTGTTAGATATTTAAAATTTTTCGCTCAGAAATGTTAAAATATTTAGTTTTTTTATGTGTAAAAACGGTCATTTGTTAGATTTTTAAAGTTTTATTGTTTGACCCGACCCGAACCGAATCGTCGACCCGAACATATAACCCAAAACATAACGATAGGAAAAAAAATTATAGGATTCAGCCGCGGGCCCCACTGCGTTTTTTTTCAAGCTTCGCCACTGGCGGGCGGACCTACTCTTTAGTTATGGGGGGTAGCCGCGCTCCATGAGAAAAGAAATTTTTGTGTTATATACGCGTTAAATCCAGATCGCCCCCCATAAACTTTTGTAATAACCCCCTGATCGCTCCCACGAAAATATTTTAGTATTATATACGCGTTATATATCGTTACTCAACCGACTCTAAAAATTTCTGACCCCATAAAAAAATTTCTGGGTTCGCCACTTCATGTGACTATGAGACATAGTGGCATTAAAACAGAAATCTAGTTTATTTGTTCCAATCTCTTTAATGAAATTTAATATTTTCATAAGATTATTAGTTTTAATCCTTACTACCATTTTACCATTAAACCTTAACATCATGTCATTAAACCGTCAACTTTTCATAAGATTATACTGGGGTGGTAGTACTTCATACATAAATGGAGTTGTTATGTGTGATGATTCTACTAGAAATTCTACTAATTTTCTTCGATGCTAAGATTCATACAAAGAAGTAATTATGTTCGAGTTGAAACGGAATTCTATAATATGAGTTTGCTATTATGTTACACAATTCAAGGGTTATTTGAAACATCGGAAATCTTTAGTGGCATAAGTCTAGAAATGTTGTATTATTTAGTAGAAATTGAAGAAAATTTCATGAGCCATGTTTATGCTAAATATGAGCTAATAATGTCTAAGGGTAGGCCAGGGCCCATTTTGTTTTTGGGCCTAAAAATTTATATATATATATAAATATATAAATAAGGGTTCAAATACTAACCAACTTTTTACGTGATAACCGTGTAATTACTATAAAACAATCACATAATTTATAAATTATTATTTTTTAATTGTTAAAATAGCATTTAAATATCTTGAATAAATATTTTGAATGTAAATACGGAAATGATGAGTCTTACGTATACGTACCAAATAATGTTACATATACGTGACACATAGTGTTTACATATATGTAAAATTAATGATAATTGTTACATATACGTAACACTATGTTTGACAGTGGTTATCATGGTTATCATATAAATATTGGTTAGCATTTGAACCTCACCATTCTTTCTATATTTTTATTTCTATTTGGACATTTGTTAGCTAGATGTTCTGTATCTCCACATATAAAACACTTACATGTCCTAGTATGAGGTTTTCTGACGTATTTATTTTGATATTTTTTGTATGGTTTGTATTCTTTCTTGTATGTAGTACTTTTTCTAATTTTCTTTTTTCTATCGTAATATCCGTAGGCTTGTGGGGTATAAATTGCTGTTGTGTTTCATGTTCCTGGACTGTTTTGCTTGCTACTAATATGTCATCAATATATACTAGGCAAAATTTGTATTTTTGAGAAATAAACTGTCCATGAATCTTTGGAATAATGAAGGAGCGTTTTTTAGCCCGAAGCTAAGGACGTTCCATTCATATAACCCTTCAGAGCATGTGAAGGCTGTCCATTTTTTAAAATCTTCTTCTAAATGAAGTTGGTTAGTATTTCAAAGCAAACTCTTTCCCTAATCTTCACCTAAGCGGGTTTCTATATAAATAGGACTTAAACATACCAGCTGCCTGTCATAGACCTGTCTTAGTCTTTTAGATATTAGAAAAGCCTTTGCTCTGATACCAAAATAGGTTGGGCATCAGAGTTTTATGTCATAAAAACAACATAAATTAAACTTATAAATTAAACTTACAGAGTATTTCCAGAGTAAGGAGTAGCGGAAGACGAGTAGTATTTCTTTTAGATATTAGAAAAGTCTTTGCTCTGATACCAAAATAGGTTAGGCATCAGAGTTTTATGTCATAAAAACAACATAAATTAAACTTACAGAGTATTTGCAGAGTAAGGAGTAGCGGAAGACGAGTAGTATTTGCAGCGGATAGAAGCGATATTGACAGAGAAATACATTTTTTTTAATTGGGATACAGTATGAAGATCTTGGAGAAAACTATAAAAGAGTAAGGTTTATGTAAGAAGAAATCAGAAGCTTAAGAGTTTAAGTACTCATGAAGGAGAGAAAATTTTTCTTGATATTTTCGTTGGTGTCCCTACAACTGAATTCTTCATGCCATTTTATAGGCAGAAGATGGAATCAAAAAAGGCGCACCAAGCGCAGTAAGCTAAAAACAATAATGCAAAAAGAAAGCACTAACTAACTATCAGACAAAAATTAAAAGAGTGCACAGATCGCACTATCTAAAAGAACGGTAAAGAATTAAAGTAGAAAAACGACAGAAAACTTTTTCTTCTTTTTCTTTAGTGATCTGTCGATGGAACTTTTTAATTTGTCGGCAGCATCTTTGTAGTCGTCATTGCTTACGTCTTGTAGGAAGAAAAATTTGTATCTTGCTGTTTTCAGAACTCTCTGTGGGTGTCTGGGATAGATGGTGGAAAGTCTGTGTCGCTGAAATCATCTGGATTTAGATAATAATCTTCTAAATCCAGAATGTGTTGTAACTGGAGAGATTCTCCCTCTCCTATGAATGGTAGCAGCATATTCCAGTTTTTGAGGCTCCAAATCTGTACATAGTGACCTTCGACTAAAAGGTGATAGCACTCCCAATGGAAGCTTGATGGTAATTTAGGTGTTTTCTGGTTTTGGGTGATGAATTGCAAGGTGTCTTTTTTGGGTTTTTCTGGGTTATTTGAAGCAAGGCTAGCGAGGTTATCAACCCAGTATAGATCTGAGAACTGTATTTCTGTTTGTATGGCTAAATTTTTTAGGTAATCTTTGCTAGAGAGTTTGTGGCTAATGAATATTCTCTTTCTGGCTGGTCTGTAGGTGTGATCGTTTGCAAAAGGGAAGGAAGAAAAGACTCTGCAACCGATGTAAGGAGGGGTGATATGTGTAGATATGTTTCCTCTAGTTATGACGAACTTTTCTCCGAAGAGATTTATGATACCTTCTGTCTTTGGATTTAGCTCCAGCTCTATGTAATCGATCATGCCGTTGTGGTAGAACAGTAGGATCGGATCCTTTGGCATGTCTGTATCTTTTAGGTTTATTTGGAGAAGTAATAAGCAAGTTCCTTCTCCGTCTTCGTCTGTTCTTTCGATAACCCTCACCCCTTTGTACTTTTCTTCATTAAGGGCAATGGTCATGAGCCTGAGTTGTAACTCATACAATACCATTGGAAACTTTGTATTTACTTTTTGAGAGATGATTTGTTCAAACTCTGGAAACTGATCGAACACTGTTTGAAGGCAGGTTTTCAGGGAGTATCTAATATCCTGGCTCTAAATGAGTCATAGCTCCTGAAACTATTTTCTTTTTCATCGAGCCTTTGTAAAAGTAACTGGTTTTTGGCTTCAAGGATCTCGACTTTCTGCTTTAACATATTGTTTTCGATGAGACTTTGTATATTCTGTGTATTTTTACCCTGTTGTATAAGCTGTCTTTGTAAATTAGAAATCGTTTCTTCTTGAGTCTTTATAATTTGTTCTTGACTCGTCTTTATAACTTGTGAAAAGGTTTGAACCTCTTCTGGTTCAATGAAGAAACTGTCTATGCCAAAATGGTTTCTGGCTGTGTCTAATGCTTCAGAGAAGCTGTGGTAACCTTTGTAGATTGGTCCGGGACACTGTATAAACTTTGCAACCGTTTCCCATTTATTAAAAATGCCAATTTTTGTTCCTCGAAAGATTATATAGTGTGTAAATTTTTAAGGAAGCTGAATTTGTTTTTCAGGGCATTTGACTCCTTGTTCGCTAAAGTAAATACTTAGCGCGTTTAAAACCTAAACTTTGAAAGAAGAGGCATGGGGCATAGTTTTATATGCCATAGATTATCCATTAAACACTGTTGTTTTTCTGTAAGCTTTATCACATTATTGGGACGAAACTTCATGTGTGTGTCTTGGCAGGTTTGTAAGGCATAGGATCCGAAAGAGATGGTAGGTTCATGAGAGAATGTCTGTTTTTGGATTTGTTTGTAGGCTGATTTTTTGTAAAGCATGTTTTGGATAAAAGAGTCTGGGCTTTGTGTATTTTGTGGGATTTGGGTAGTTTTAAGGAAATAAGGAGGAAGTTTTCTAGTATTTTGTATAACTGGTGTAGTATCTTGTGTAGAAGCCATTTGTCTAGCACTGTATATTTTTTCGGCTTTGAAAGCTTGACTCATAAGCTTTTCTGTTGTTTCTTCGTCGTCGTTGGACGAGATGCTCATGGGGGAAGGATTCTGTTTAAACTGTAATGGTCTGACGACCATCTTCTCCTTGCCTTTTTGTTTTCTATCCATCTGAACAGAGTAGTTTGTTAATATTACGAGATAATAAATCAGTTATCCCGTTGTCTTTTCCCTTAATGTGTTCAAACTGTATAGTGTACCCACTACCTTGTATAATATTTTGTAAATTTACCCATCTTGTCCTATTTGTCTTTTTTACTTTGATCATTTTTAATAAATTTTACTATAGCTTCACAGTCTGTTATGACTGTAAAATCTTTATGTAAAAATATCTTGAATTTTTCTAAAGCGTTTATCAAGGCCTGTATTTCGAAATCTAGGCTAGTCCAAGTGGATCTAGTTTTAAAACTTCCACTATGGTAAGAGCATACTTTTTCTTCTTTTTTATGGCTGTGAACATTTTTGCAAAGGAGAACTGCTCCCCATCCTTCTTTGCATCCGTCTGTTTCTATAATTATGTAATTTGTTATCAGTGGTAGCTCTAAGGGTTTAATTTCTTTAACCCTTTCTTTTATTCTTTTTACTAGGATAACATCTTCTTGGTTAAAATTTCTTTGTCCGTTTTTGGTAGTTTTGCTGTATAGCGGACCTACTAATTTTGAAAGGTTTGGAATAAATTTTCGAGCATAGTTTACTAAACCTAAAAAGGCTTGTATTTGTTTTAAATTGGTGAGTTTTTCTGGAAAATCTAAATTTTTTGTAGAAATATGTTTTTGTAATTCTATTTTTCCATTTCCAATTTCTAGTCCTAAGAATGAAAATTTTCTTTTGAATAATTCCATCTTTTTCTTAGATACTACTATCCCATTCTTTTTTATTTCTTCAAATACTTGTTGAAGATGTGTTTCATGTTCCTGGACTGTTTTGCTTGCTACTAATATGTCATCAATATATACTAAGCAAAATTTGTATTTGAGAAATAAACTATCCATGAATCTTTGGAATATTGAAGGAGCGTTTTTTAGCCCGAAGCTAAGGACGTTCCATTCATATAACCCTTCAGAGCATGTGAAGACTGTCCATTTTTTAAAATCTTCTTCTAAATGAAGTTGGTTAATACCTGATTTTAAATCAAATTTAGAAAAAATTTTGTTGTTTTGTATAAGCTGGATTAAGCTGTCTTTATTAGGTATATTGTACCCATCATCTTCTGTATTATCATTTAATCTTTTGTAATTATAGACAATTCTAGCTTTCCCTCTTTTTATTTCACTATGGTTTTTTACTATGAAAGTTGTTGATTTGTGGGGACTTTCAGATTTTCTGATTAACCCTTGTTTAGTCATTTCTAGTATTTGTTTTCTAAACTCTTCTTTGTCTAGGGGACTATAATCTATATTTATGTTTCTTATAGTAATGTCTGGATTTTTTATTTTAAATTTGCAGACATATTTAACCTTGGAATTTGTAATTTCTTCTTCTATGAGTCCTAGTCGTTCTAGGTGTAAAATCACAGGATGATTTATACTTTTTGTTATATCTTGTCCTTTTTCAAGTTCGTGGTTTATAAAGTTTGTAAGGAGTTGCATAGATTCGTTTTCTGCAACATTTTTTCTCTTATTTTTATTTAAAAATTCTAAATTTTCTTTTTCTACTTTTTCATGAGCAATTTCATTCATACTTTTGTATCTAAAAGTTAGGAAACTGTAAATTTGTTTACCGATTGTTATGAAGTTTCTTGTTATAGTAATTGCGCCATTTAATCCTAGGACGAAATCTCTAGATTTAATGTGTTGTGGATTTATGTTTATCTGTGGAATATCATACTTCGTACTGTAATTTCCTGCAAAGTCTAGGAATTGTATTCCTACAGGTTCTAGGTAGTGTGTTATGTCTATTAATCTATTTTCTACAGTTCTTGTTTTTAACTTATATGTAAGTGGTTTATGAAACTTTTCATGAGTTAAACTATGTGATATTACACTTTTAGTTGCCCCTATGTCTACTAAGGCTGTTAGATCTATAGGTGTATTAGCATCAAGCCATAGCCTACATTGTATATTTATCATGTTTATTGACCCACTAGTTTGTATAAAGGTTTGTTCATCAGTTTGTATAGGGTTTGGTTCAGTGGCCATGTTGTTTATTTCTGAAAATTCTAACGCCTGTTTTTTCTTTTCTATGAAATCTTCTAGTCTGATGATTTTATTATTCATAATTTCTATTTTTAGTTTGTTTACTTCTATAGCCAGCTCTAATTTTTCAAAATTTTCATCGTATTCGTTTGTATTTTTACTTGTATTTTGTCTAGTGCTCAGTGGTTCTATGTTATGAATATCTTTTATACAAATATGACAGATTTCTTTAAATCATATATTACATTGAGATCTTTTGTCTATACTTGGGTAGTATTCACAAATGTAACATTTTATGTAATTGTTTCCTTTACTGTGTTTCCAGTCATGATTACATTCTTCTGGATTTGTGTATGTATAAGAGATCTTTGTTACTGATTCATTTTCTTCACTATATATACTGTATATTGACTCATTGTCAGTATGGTCTGTATCTAATGCCTCTATTTTGTAGTCTTTTATTTGTTCTACTAAATTGCTTCTTTCTATATTTTTATTTCTATTTGGACATTTGTTAGCTAGATGTTCTGTATCTCCACATATAAAACACTTACATGTCCTAGTATGAGGTTTTCTGACGTATTTATTTTCATATTTTTTGTATGGTTTGTATTCTTTCTTGTATGTAGTACTTTTTCTAATTTTCTTTTTTCTATCGTAATATCTGTAGGCTTGTGAGGTATAAATTGTTGTTTTACAGAATGCAAAAGCATTCCTTTTTAACTGTTCTTGTAATGCAACCTCTTTGCATTTTTCTTCTAGAATTCCGAATGTAAAGGTTATTCAAGGTCCTATTCCTAGGTTTTCTATACTTCCATATTGTAACTTCCAAGCTTCGTGTATATTTTTTCCTAAATCTCCTGGTAGTTTTATAAAGTATTTATCACATAAGCTATCTTCCATAGCTTGTCCTGTCTGTGCTAATAATCTTGTAAAATCTAATGTAAATTCGTTTATATATTTCATGTCTGCTATGCTTAGTTGTTCTAGGTTTCTAATAGCTGTATCTTGTAATAAACTGTTGTTTTTTGCTGGATCAACTCCTAAAATAAGGACTCTTATTTGAGAGGTGAAATTGTAAGGATTATCTCCTATGGCTTTTAATCTGTTTATTTGGTCTGGGCTGTGGGCTTTTTTACTTTGCTATATTCCTAGGGCTGTTGGGCCTAGAGTCGTTTATAAATAGGCAAACATGTCCATAGTGTCTTTCTTATTGGTTTCCTACATTCTTACCACTGTTTGTTCCCATATAAGCACTTCGTCTACCCATAATTGAGGTTTTTGTTGTTCTAATAGTAGCATACTGCCACTATAGATTTGTCCTATTGGTAATCTATATCCTGTTCCTTTATAACTTGATTCTTGTTGATAACTTGTAACAAGTTTAGTCCATGGTTCTCTTCCCATGGATTCATATGAGGTTTCTCCTATTTTTCCCTCTGTATAATCTCTTTTTAGTTTGTGTTCATTAATCATAAAGCTATTATCATGTTTATAAAAGTCAGAGATCATTGTATCTCCCTTGACTATACTGTTTACTAATGGTAAATTAAAGTCTTATTGTAGTTTATTGTAACTTTCTTCGTATGCCATTCCTAAGGCAATCATACATTCTACTATCATATCATCTACTTCTTCTTGTATATTTGTTTCTGTAAATTTTCTATTTGTTATTTATTCATAAGATTTGTTGGTTTCTTCTATTTTAAAAGTTATATTTGTTTCTTCTAGTAAGCTGTAATCTATATCTTCTCTTTCAAATCTAGAGAATTCTGAATTTAGCGTGTATTCATCATCGCTTTCTTCATTTTCTGTATCGTATATAGGGTTTCCGTATTCAGATTCATCATCTATTTCTGTATTCATAAAATTGTACTGTGGTTCTTGAGGTTCTTGTGGTGGTTCCTCATAATAACTACTTTCTTCGTATTTATTTTCTTCTTGTTTAAAATCTGTGAATCTTAGGCTCTGTATTCCGTCTATCCCTTCATATATATGACTCTTTTTTGGGACTAATGTTGAACTTTCTTTTTCTGTTAAATCACTTATTTGCCATTCTAATCCTGCTAATTCTTCAGGATCTATTTTGACTGGTTCTATCATCTGTATAGATTTTGATGCGATTGTTTTAACTATTCCTTCTATATTTACTCTATATTTCATTCCAGATCTGTTACTAGCTTTTCCTAGAACTCCTAAACTTATTACTAAATTATTTCCTTCATAATTTTCATACCTTTTAGTCTGTAGAGCTATTTTTAATTTTTGTAAGTCTTTGATGTATTTTAGTATTCCAGTTGTACAATAAAACAAGGCTGTATTTTGGCTTAAATCTATTTCCATTCCTGAAATAATTGCTTTTTTCATTTCTGTTTTCCAGCTTTTATCTAATATTAAAGCTAAAAGTTTTGTTCCTAGGTTTTTTCTTCCTAAGGCTTTTATTACTACGACTATAAGTCCTGTGTGTATAAATTGTTTTCCAGACTGTTTAATTCTTTGAATTGTTTCTGGTGAAAATAAGTCTATTTCTACCATTTTGTCTACTACTCGTAGACTTTCTTCTCTGTTGCTTTGTATTAATGTTGTGTTGACATTTAACATTTCTGTTTGGTATAATGTTCTGGGGTTTAAAATGTCTAGTTGATGTTGATTATATAAGTTTATATTTTTATCTAAGTCGATTTCTTCTTCTAGTTGTATTGTTTGTTGTGTACTTTTAGAAGATGATTCCTTTTTTAGAATTCTGTTAAGAAAAGTATCTGACGAAATAATATCTTTAATATTACAAGTTGACTTTCTAGATCCTTGGATGATTTGTTTATTCATCGTTAGGCTTCCAATGTTTATAAGGTTTAGGTTTTTCGCTTATATGTGTTCTACTTAATTTGTTTATAAGTTTGTTGATATCAGTAGAATCTTCTACTTCTTTATGTTTATTTTTATTAATATTTTTTATTTCTAGCAGAATTTGGTTGTTTTGTTCTCTTATATAGTCTAAATTATCTGTAAACTTTTTAATTTCTTCTGTTTCTTTTGTTATTAAATATATAATTTTTTTCTAATAAATGTTTATTATTAAAGGATTCTTTTTGTAAACTGAACCCTAAATTTATAATTAAGTCTGTAATACTATTAAGGTGTGTATTATCTGTGTGAAGACTGTGTGTATGTAATTCTTTAAATATACAAATATGATTATAATAACTATTATTTATAACTTTTTGATCACTTTTATTGGAAAACTCGAGGTTTAGAAAATCAAGTTTTTTGAACGTTTTTGAGGAGTCAATAATTTTTTATTAAAAATCTGATTTCTTCTAAAAAATCTTATCTTTTAGTTTTCTCTTAGTTCTTCATACTGTATCCCAATAAAAATATATATATATATATATATATGTTTTTTTATAAAATTTTATATAGCGGTTTTATATATTGAGACATTTTTATAAAAACTTAAAAACATATTGGACTCTTTTTATAATGGTTGGGCCCTTTTTAATATTTATAATTGTTGGACCCTCTTTAATCTTTATAATGTAATTGGGCCCTCTGTAATTTTTATAATGGTTAAGCCCTAATCTTAAAAAAAGGACGCATTAAAAAAAATAAGGACGAATTGAGCACTGAGCAGCCCTTGCGGCCGCGCCCACCATCGGACCACCGCCATCATGGCGGCATATAGAATTGAGCACTAAGCAGCCCTAATGGTTAAGCCCTATTCTATATGCAAGGATTGCATATGGAATATTGTTGACTATTCCGGTCACGGTGACATCCGCATAAAGGAGATTTTCAAAATTGAAGTTATTGAAATCATACTTATGATCTACAATGACCCTAGAAAGACTTAGTGGATTGGCGACGATAGCTATCGAAAACTAAAATTTAAAGAGCATATAAACTGCGAAGAGGTGATCAAACAGTTTACTGGAAAGAATGCTAGGAGAGCTTCGTGAATCATCGGTTATCTATTACGGTATGTCATGTAACATACTATATTTTTTCTATGTTTATTGCTATAACGTTAATCGTCATTTAAAAAAATTTAGTTTATATATTTTGTTCGTAGGGGGATTTTTTTTTCAGGCTTGGCCGGGACACTTAAATCCTCAGGATCGACCCTGTAATGTCCGTCCAAAAATCAAGTTGTACGGATCTTGTATGGAGTTTTTCTGTATCAGAGGCAACCCATCAAACAATTTCTTGTTATCAACGCAATAAGACCACATGAATTTGAAGCCAGTCCGTCAACCTATTCGAACCGGGAAGATGTTTCATTTGAAAAACCTACTGTTGGTTTGACCTTTAGGATGGCAAGTTCTCTCGTCGTGCATGTCTCCTTACTTCTCCTACATGTATTATAATAACAATAACAATAATAGTAATAATAGTAATAAACTTATGAAAAACTAAAATAAAAATCCTAAATTAAATAAGATATATAAAATAATCAACTAATCTAATGACGGAAAAGAAACGAAAAACAAACTTTATATACTCTAAATTGGTTAAATAAATAATTAGCAAAAATAAGTTTGAATAACATACCTCATCTTGATATTAGAGGTAGAGTGAAAGAGGTAGGCAGGAGTACGCAGAGTAGGCAGAAACAGTGTGTGGTCGACTTCGGCTGATGTGCAGATGGCGGTACAGTAGGTTAAGAGAAAAAATTAATATAATATTAAATTTTGGTACTTGGGCTTATTAAGTAAATTAAGATGGGTTCTAAAAAAAAGCCCATAAAGCATTAATAAGTCAACTCTCTTATGACTTACCAGCTCTTTTCTACCTTCTCTTCACAACTCACTGAAACAACTTCGCCTGAGTGAACGCGGTGGCCACTAGCCGGAAAAGCTCACATATAGTAGTTTCATCTTTCTCTTTCAACTTTAAATACTCTGTTAGGAGATAATCGAGAGGGTCAAGTTATAATTTTTTTTTCCGTTAGTTTTCCGGTGTAAAGTGAATTTCGCCGGCCGGAGGGTCAAGGGACCCTCTGGACCCCCCTTTAAATCCGTCGATGGTAGGCACGGTGATGGTAACATAGACTTTAATAACTATGATGATCGTATCTTACAAATTACTGAAGATACTAAAGTCGCTCCGTCAACATATGAATTATGATGATGACGTGTGACTACAAGCCGATATAATTCTGGGATTATTCCAGGATTCTGAGGAAATATGATATTTTGAAGTTCTTCATTTTAAAGAAGTCGATCACATAGATATATGGAATCTTTCCCAGAATTTAAAAACATGCAAATTCCCAGAATTTCTACGTGAGTCGTTCGTTGGCAACAATTAGTTGATGAGTTACCTAAATACATTGCAACATTAAAAGCATCGAACTGTTGTCGAGTGTAAATCTATGATGATTTTACTATTGAGATTTCCTTTGACACCATGTGGGGTTTCGTCTTCATGCCCCGGGTTGGTTGTATATAGAACGACGCACGAGCCAAATACCTTCCCATGTAATCTTAGCTAGCAATAGGTGTATTATAGTAATCCTCATTCATAGTGTGATCATATCGAGATAGCCATGACAAAATGTAGAAATGACTTTTATTTTTGGGATTAAAACAATGAATGAGGGTCGTAACATTAGTTGAAAAAAGGATTGATTGCAAAACGGTTTGATTGTAAAATCGCTCACTAATTGGTTTGATTGCACGACCAAGTACGGTCACAAATCCGGTCACTAATATTGAGAAGGAAATTTCGGTTGATGAGTTTGGGTTACAAAAATATTTCAGTCACAAAAAAGTGGTCGTGGAAATCAGTTGCAATCGGGTTTAAGCGGCAGTTGAAACCATATGTAAAACGGTCGTAAATGGATGAAAAGGCATTTGCGACTGTTTTAATTGTCGCAAATGGTGGTTTTTATAGCAGTGCTAGAAATTAGAACATCTAGGAATGTAGGTTACACCCCCATAATTGTTCTTGTCCAGTCGAATTAAAAGATGTTGAGTTGTAATTGTTAAATCCAAGGACGATACATATTTTCTAAGTTTGGATGACACTATTAGAAAACTACAGTATCACCGATAGACGATTTCATCATAAATCCGTCAATGATAGTCTTTACTGTCACACCTTCAAATTTCACTAACGGAGTTTTATCATTTGGAAGGTGACACACCAGGATCTCAGTCATTAGTTATATCAAACGACACTATATAGGACTTAAAATGTCATAACACAAAAGTTCAGAGTTAATACAGAAGCGTAAACATTAATACGAAATCAAAAGTAATTACACGCAACAAGGGTCAATCAATGTAATTAAGTAAACTGTTTAAAATGTTTGAAATGAATGATATGACAGTATGACTCCATGCATGTCCTAAGTGTGTAACCTTTGCCAAAGCGAGCTGAGAAACATGTAAGAAAAATGTCAACACGAGGTTGGTGAGTTCACAGGTTTCGAGTTTGCAATAAGAGCGTTTGCCAGATTATGTACATTCAATATACATATCTATAGGTAGCTAGCCTATGTTCATGTCTTACTAAAGCTCTCGCAACCGAAGCATGACTTTTTGTGTTTGTTTGTCTCGTGTCAGGTCTATCAACTCTGGCCAAAAGAGTAGGCTAACATTTCACCCGTTCGACCTCCAATCGAGTTAGCACGACTAACGCGGGTGGGGCTAGTCAAACCCAATAGTACTACTAAACATTACGTCGCTTGTCAAATTAACAGTCTGATGTGTTGTGAGGACTTTCAGTGATAGTGTGTTACGCTTAGCCTCAACAGTGATATCATATGAATTACAATAACCCAAAATAGTTTGCGTCATGTTTTCTCCCCCAACGGGAAAAACATGTAAAATGATGTTTGTTTGCGTACCTGTTTCTCCCCCACGGGAAAACAAGTAAAAGTGTGATGTTTTGTGTACATGTTTCTTATCCAACAGGAAAACAAGTAAAAAGGGGCTGTGAAACTCACCTGGATAAAGTAGTGGATTTGATCACACGAAAGAAAGGTTGGAACCACAAGTGTAAGTCTTAGACGACTTACGTATGCCCTAAAATTATAAACACATAAGTTAGGGACATCTGGGATTTTGTGACGACGACACGGAATATTGAATGCCTTAACGCATTCTAAGGGTTTAAGAGTAGACAAACGTGTCTACAGGAAAATAGATTTCTTAATATAATAATTAAGATCAAAGCGCTACGTGTCGAACGTTAATAACGAATAATATTAAATAAATTCGTACGTTTGAGTCATTTACAAAAGTTAGGAAAATAATATAATTTAATATATTATTTTTAGGTTCGTAGGATTAAACAAATAATCATTTGTGTGAAAAAATAATAAATATATTATTTTTAATCGAATGTATAAACATGGGTAAATAATATAACAATCATATTATTAATTAGTTTAGAACGTCACACGAGGTAATTAAACGAGGCGAAATAATATAAATTATATATTATTTTATAACATGAGTCACGGGTTGAAAATAATATAAACATATTATTTTATACGAAGTTATGGTTTGAAAATAATATAAATATATTATTTTTAAAAGTGAGAAATAATAATAAAAATAGGTTATAAAATCAAAACCGAGCCTACTGTTGTTTTTCGGGTATAAAACACTTTAATATATTAATATAATAACATGGGATTGGGTTTTAATATCAAAATAATTGTTTAAAAATAATAAAACTAAAAACAGGTGGAAGGGGGACTCGAACCCGGGCCTCCTCCCCAACAGTCACACGCCCTACCAGTCCTGCCCGCTAGGGAATCGCAAACATACTGGTTCCGGAATGTTTTTATCAAACCGGTCAAGTGGTTTCCCCTTCCCAAATATTCATACGATCGAAATCCATCCCAAAACCCCCGAATCTGATCACGAATGAAAGGATTGATATAGGGGTTTTGTTCGTTGGTATTAAGTGAATCTGTAGTGGGTTTTAATTGCAAAAACAACAAAGTTTGGATCGTTAATTCTGAATTTGAAAGCCGAAAACCCTAGTTTATGAACCCAAGATTAAATCTGTCGAATTCAATATTAAAAATGGTTGAAATCATGGGGCTTTTAGTCATATGAACATTACGAATCTGTCTAAAGGTTTTAATTTGATTGAGATTGTGTTTAAGATCAAAACCCCCAAAATGATTTATGAACAAACCCTAGATTATGGTTTAGGGTTAATTCGATGTTAACTAATCAAATAAGCATAGGGCTTTCGTTGGTTTAAGGGTTGCGAAGCTAATGATATGGTTTAACTGGATTTAAATCAGGTCCTGAGTAGGGTTCGATTAAACTGGAAAAGTATGAACCCTAAGATCTGGGTTTCGATTGATTTGATGTTATGAGCCCCAATTGGCATAGGGCTTTCATTCAATGGATAAAAACGAAGCTATATATGCAAGTATTTTCCAGAATAGATGATGAATTGAGTGTGGTCGACTAAAACTGATGCCGACGGCGACTGGTTTGGTTCCCCGCGACTTCTGCTGGGACTCCGGTGGAATTGACGCGTCTAATAGCTTCACAGGGTTTCGTTTGAGGTGCGCAGAGTTCCCGTTCGTGAGAATAATATGAGGATTTGTCGAATTTGATGGTTAGGCTTAATGTGTCGACGGTTATGACATTATCGTTCATAATTGGTGTTAATTCGAGTTAATGGTGCTGTTTAAGACCTCAATGATTATCGTTCAATGATAATGATCGTGCATGGCCGTTACAAACTCAAGCAAACGATCGTGGAATTTTGAATTGGATCAAAATCGCGCGTTTGACTTTCTAAAAGTCAAACATAATCAAGAACTTGCTATTTATTTACAGTTTCAGTCCTTGTAATTTTTGTTTATGGGTTTGGAACTTGACAGGAATGGTCCTTGAGGTTTGAATAACATGTTTAGTTGACTTTTAAAAGTCAACAAGGCTTAAATCTTGGATTTTAACTTTACAAAGTCAAACATAATCAGGTTTAGGCTAATTACACAATTAGCTCTTGTAGTTAGGGTTTGGGGAAATGACAGAAATAGTCCCTGAAGTTTGAGATAAGTTAAATAGGTTAACTTTAACCGGATTTAAATAACGGAGTTAGACTAAAAAGTCTGGATTGTAACATTTACCATAGAGAATTCGTCGGTAATAATCTGTCGGGAAACCGAGCATGGGTAATTTGTTTACCGACAGAGTATTATATTTCCAAGAACACCAATTTCAAGAAACTTGCTAACAACGATGTGCCATATTTATAACTCTCATCATAGACCCGTTCTTATACATAAACGTTAAAGGAAGAATAATTACAACTCTGCCCGGTGACCTTTAAGGTCTTTGTGGAACAGATTTGGGCTTTTGGTCTGAATTAGGAGGGGCTCAAACACTATAACTAATATGAAATAAACCTAGTGGGCCGAAATCAATATTTCTGATCAAATAAACCTAAAACTTGCCACGTATTTACCAACATTAATATATCCTTCTTCCTTGGCTTCACCAAAATCAAATATAATAATTAAAAGGGGACTACTAACCACACACGGGAATTGCTAAATGGACTTGGCCATATACGCATCGTATAGGGCAATACGATGCGTATAGCCCTTCACAATTTCCCATGCCTGACATCCTCGTACAACCTGGTCATTCAAACCTCGTATACGCATCGTATAGGTCAATACGATGCGTATAGCGTACGAGGTACTTTCTGCTACTAGTCAACCATCACATCGCTATACGCCACGTATAGATCTATACGGAGCGTATAGCGATGTGATGTTGACTAGTTGCAGAAAGTACCTCGTACGCTATACGCATCGTATTGAACTATACGATGCGTATACGAGGTTTGACCAGGTTTGACCCGAATCCTATACGCACCGTATTGCCCTATACGATGCGTATAGGGGCCAAATTTTGTGTATTTAACCATGCAAAATTCTCATTCGAACGTATCGTTCAAAAAAATTTCAAACAATCTCTCAAAAATTATAAACATGTCTTGGTGGTGGGATGGTAACTACGGTTTTCAGGTATATTCTAACGAGTCGCTGGAAAACAACCCGCAAAGTTCTGGCGTTCAAGAGGTGAACTGGGAGGAGGTCTCGTCCGACGTTTATTCTAATCAACGGGTAAGGCTTCCAGATTTGAACGAGCCACTGAGCAATCCCGAGTTCGTATACGGTGAACCGTCTTACCTTACACAACCCACGAACGACTTCGTATACGGTGAAGTCTCCTCCCCGACACAACAAACTAACAACTTCGTGTGCGGTGAAGTCTCTTACCCGACACAACAAACCGACGACTCCAAAGACGAAGAACAAAACCATCAAAATGTGTCGTATAAAACTGACCAGAATTTTCAGTCTCGTGAACAGTTGGTGGATTGGGCTATGCGGAGAGGACGTGAGAATGGTTACGTCCTTGTCACCCGACGATCGAGGAGAAAAGGCGACGATCCGACGGAACCGTTTATCAAGGTGTGGCTTGTGTGTGACCGTCACGGCGAACGTGCGTCTACTGCCACGGTTAGACGTGCCGGTAGCAAAAAAATAGGTTGTCCCTTTAAATTGGAAGGAGAGTATCAAGAAAATACTGGTGATTGGAAATTAACGGTGAAGGATGACAGTCATAACCACGATCCTAGTCAACATCTTGTGGCGCACTCGTTTGCAAGGAGACTGTGTCAGTCGGAACAACTTTTGGTGGGGAAGTTGTACTCGCAAAACATGTTGCCACGAAACATTCTGGCAACTATAAGGGAACAAAACCCAGAGAGTAGTTGCATTAAAAAGGACATTTATAATGCTATACAAAAGATAAAAAACGAAACGAGAGTCGGTGAAACTCCAATACAGATTCTGGAAAACCTGCTTTCTTCTAAAAAATACGTCTACTATACTCGAGAAGATCCTGTCACAAATAGTGTGGAGGAGATATTCTTTGTTCATCCGAAATCGTACGAGATGTGGCGTGCTTTCCCGCACGTGTTGATGATCGACGCGACCTACAAAACAAACATGTATAAACTTCCATTTGTCCAAGTGGTCGGTGTGACCTCCACACACCAGTCGTTTTGCGTCGCTCATGCATTTATATCAAAAGAACGGGAGGAAAACTTCGTCTGGGTGCTACTTCAAATAAAAGCAATGTTGCAAAAGTGTATGGAGCCGCGTGTGATAGTAACAGATAGGGACAAAGCTCTTATGAACGCGTGTGATAAAATATACGGAAACAAAATGCAACGTGTGGGTGCCAACTTTTCAGTAGTTGTGGGTTGCCGTGTGCTTGTCGTCTGGCAGATATCGAAGCTACAGGTAAACTGTTCTGACTATTTAGTATTTGTGGGTTGCCGTGTGCTTTTCAAAATGTTCTGACTATTTCGTTTAAAATACAGGTGGCATAATCCCTCTAGATGCGGTGGACGTCTTCTGGAGGAAACTTGATTTAAAACCGTCGTTTGTCGATGATGAAAATGTAGACGTGGATAAGGTACTGGGTCAAGTGAGAAACAAAATCATGTCACAACCCGATCAGGTCAAAAGAAGTATGCTGTCGAGAATCGCATGGGTTGTCTTTCCGAGCAAAAGTAACAAGAAAGCGCCTATGGTACAAGAAGATACTCGCGGTCGTCCAACTTTGAAAAAGCAACAACAAAGGAAACAGGATGTCGCGAGAAACAGCTCATTCACAGGATCCCAACCGAGCAAATGTGACCATGCGAGACACAGCTCGTATATTGCGTCACAAGAGTCTATACAAGCGAGTTCGGTCTTTCAACACAGTCGTTCAACGAAGGGTAAAGGAAAGCAACCGCAAGATGATAACGCCCATCTAGGGTTTCCATTGATTACGGGGAAAGATGCGGTTAACAATATAAAATGTTTTAAGGATTCGATACCGTCTGTGTTTCATCCGTACATTTCACATATACAGGATGTAAATCCAGACGGTAACTGTGGTTTTCGATCGGTAGCTTTGGGCTTAGGGTTAAATGAAAACCGGTGGCTCTTTATCCGACAACAACTTCTAAATGAGATGGACAATAAAGAGGAATGGTGGAGAACTGTTTTTGACAGAGTCGCCTTTCAAGAGTATGATAGGCTACGTCACACAATAGATTGGCAGTATGTGAAAGCCGCACCAGTTAGTCGTTGGATGTCGATGCCATACACAGGACTCCTAATTGCTCAAAGATTTGGGGTGATTGTTCATCTTTTAAGCATCAACGGTAATCAAACATTTTTTCCATTGTGGTTTGGTCCTAACGTTCACGCTCAACATCAAGTCGTATCGTTAGTTCACGTCAACAATGATCATTTCATCCACGTCAAGTTAGACGGAGAATTTCCGATTCCTACGCCGAATGCACTTTGGAATTTGCACCGAAATGATGATGCAGCAAAATGGGAAAATATATACAATGATCGTATTGAACGATTTAAGAAAATAATGGCTACTAATAGATCTAGATTTCCACAATATTTCACGAATCTCGGATGATATTTGTTTAAAATTGTATTGTAACTATTTTTGAATTAATTTTATGGTTATTTTAAATATTTTTATTTAATTATAGCTGATTATAATTAAACTACTAATACGTGTGATTAATTTTAATTAAATATAATTATAATTAATTTTTATTCAATATTCTATACGCCACGTATAGTCCAATACGTGGCGTATAGTTCGTCCTAGGAAGACGATGAAGCCATACGCCACGTATAAATCTATACGCTGCGTATGGCTTGGTTTACTCGGTCACTAGCCTGCGTATGGTCTTAACTGGTCGCGTATGGCTTGGTTTACCCGGCAACTCGCCCGCGTATGGCTTAATTGGCCTGCGTATGGCTTATTTTGCCCGGCAACCGCCTATACGCCACGTATAAGCCTATACGTGGCGTATAGGTTTTTAAAAAATTAATAATTATTTATTATTTAAAATTAAAAACAATATATTATTATTATTTATTATTTAAAATTAAAAACAATATATTATTATTATTTATTATTTAAAATTAAAAACAATATAATATTATTATTTATTATTTAAAATTAAAAACAATATATTATTATTATTTATTATTTAAAATTAAAAACAATATATTATTATTATTTATTATTTAAAATTAAAAACAATATTATATTATTATTTATAATTTAAAATTTAAACAATATTATATTATTATTTATTATTTAAAATTTAAACAATATTATATTATTATTTAAAATAAAAAATTAAAAACAATTAATTATTATCAGATATGGCGGATCATAATGATATTGAGATGGATCAGCTAGACGATCTTGCGCACTACCCATTTCTGGATTTTCCGCCCGATACGGAGGCTTTTTCCCGTTGCCAGAAGCTCCGGGAGGTGCAGATGGGTCCAGGTACGGCGGTGGATTGGGCCCTCCTCGAGGAGGTGCAAGAGGCCGAGCGAGCCAGGGCCATCATCGGCGAGGACACGCCATGGTCGCGTCTTTTTGACCTTTCTTTTGCGGAGACATACCGAGAGCTGGTCGTCGAGTTTCTTTCGACGTTCATCTACTCAGAGACTGGGCTGCAGCCTCTACCCGGAGAGGCGCCGGATATTGACCCGGATCGTATTTCTTTTTCTATTTTTGGGGTCGTTTACCGTCAGACCCTCAGTCAGTGGGCCGTCACGACGGGCTTATACTACGAGCCTGAGACGGTGACGCCGCTTTTCACCGAGGCGGTGACAGAGGTGGACAAGGAGGAACTCCTTGTTTTTTGGGGCTTGATTTCAGATAGTCCTTGGTTGGGTACCAAGGGGAGGGTCTCGGGTATTAGAGACCCTTTGTATAGATATCTGCACCGGCTTATTTCGACGTCGATCGCACCGCGTCTGAAAAGCCGTGAGTGGTGCACTGATAGTGATCTTTTCTTCCTTTTCTGCCTGCTTACTGGGAGGCGGTGCGACCTGTCCACTAGCATGGCGCTTTATTTTGCTTCTGCCTATATGCGACAGAAGCGCGGACTTTTATATGGCGGTGCTTTCATCACGCATATCATGCGGTCGGTCTTACCATTTGACCAGCATGAGCCTGCGATGTTACCGGCCATTCCCCCTGTCCGATTAGACCGTCGCACGGCGAGCGGCATGCGCATCACGCACCGATTCCCGCAGGGCCTTCGGTTCGTAGGGGCCGTCCAGGACCAGGTTTGGGTCCCGGTGCCGTTGCCGCAGATGCCTGGACAGGGGGACCCGCATATGCCTCAGCCGCTACAGGGTATAGCGATTGAGGACGAGCCGCCACACGTCGAGCAGGTCCACGAGCATCCGCCACAGCATCCCCGACACGTACGTCGGTCTGTTAGGCTGGATAGGGCTACCCAGGCAGTGCTTGATGGCCTTGTTGCCGACTCACGACGACAGGGTCGTCAACTCGATCGCATGGAGGACCTGATGATGTGGGCGGTTGGACAGCTCGTGAATCAGTCACGAGCCGCCGGCATCGAGCCACCCCCACTACCACCGCCACGTCATTATCCGGACGACCCCGTTCAGGGTGAGGGCGGGGCGGGTCAGGGTGACGCCGGAGCCGGTCAGGGTGACGGCGGAGACGGTTAGATTTAGTTCTTTTATTTGTATTTTGTTTCTTTCGTTGTTATGTATGTAAAACATTTTGATGTATATATTTAATTTTTTGATGTAATGTATATAATGTTTAGTTTATTTGTTTGGTTGTAATGTTTAATATTATGTTTGGTTGTAATGTTTAATATTTTGTTTGATTGTAATGTTTAATATTTTGTTTGGTTTGTAATGTTTAATATTTTGCTTGGTTATACTTTAAAAATTTAACAAATGTTTAAAAAAAATAAAATATACAAATGTTTATATAAATTAAAATAAAAATAAACAAAATATAAATAAATAAAAAAATATAATTAAATAAAAAATACCTATACGTGGCGTATAGGTCAATACGCCACGTATAGGATTCATAAACTCCAAATCTTCCAACTTTTGAAGCAAAAATATAACCCGTGCCTCATACGCTGCGTATAGGTCAATACGCCACGTATTGGACCAGCCGCCAGACAGAGAATGACACGTGGCATTCTGTTGGCAGTGACTGAATTCTATACGCCCTCGTATTGCCCTATACGAGGGCGTATAGATCGGCGACGGGTCCAATTAGCAATATTCCGTGTGTGGTTAGAAAAAGCCAATTAAAAACTGCATTTTAACTGATTTTGTCAATAATTATTTGACAGTGTAGTCCGTCAGTAAAAGTAAAATTTTTCTAGTAGTGTGGGCTTTCTTCTGACTAGGAGTGCTGTAATGGTGGATGTCGTCGTCAGGAGTGCTGTAATTGGCATGGGTGTTTTCTTATATGTTAAAGGTGTTCATTTTATGTTTGATGTTTTGAATTTCCTTTCTTCTAGTTACTTTTTAGAGTAAACTATGGTTTTAGTCCTTGTGGTTTGGTCTAATTATCGATTTTAGTCCATTAGTTTTAATTTCACCTTTTTGGTCACTGTTGTTTTATTTTTGTTTCAATTAAAGCCAGATGTCTAATGCCGTCAAATTTTTTTGTTAATTTTTTATAAAAAGACCATAATACCCTTTTCTTTATACCCCATAATTTTTATTATTAAACAAAAATATTATATAGATAAATACAAAAGGTTACGCTCACACACAATCTGTCTTCAAACACACACACACACACACACACTCTCTCTCTATTCTTTTAAATGAACAGACAAATCTTACATCAAGATTCAAGGTTGTCTCTCAACCTTCCTTTCTCGCCGGACAACCTCAACCGCCGCCGCTGATACACTCTGTAACTCCACCACCGCACCTATTCCATCACCACCAGGATCGCATAACTCAAACCCTAGAACTAGAACCCCACTAATAAAGCAATTCGAGACATGGCTCGAAAAGCTCAAACCCGGATTCACCCCACACGATGTTGACGAAGCCTTGCGCTCTAATCGGACCCCGAACTGGGTAATAAAGGTTGCCTCTTCCATTCCAATAACCATTTATTCCATTCAAAACATAGACCTGGAGTGGGGGACCGTTCTTCTTCCTCAACTGAAATTGAGGCGGCGACAGAGAGGTTGGTGATGGGTATGGGGTCTAGATCTTGAGGATGCACACAACACCTTCTAAGTAGCCTTTGCAATCGCGACTCCATGAGTACAGAGACCCAGATTCAACATCCTCTTGAACTCAAATTCGTGGTGGAGATCAAGCATAAAACAGAGGTGTCAACAAAGAAAGAGAGGGCAACGTTGGTGGTGGTTTCAGGAGGCGATGTTTTAAAATCTGAAACGTTCCTCTTTACAACCCTAGTTGAAGAAATACACATGTGGAGGTAGAGGTGGAGGTGGAGGTTGATATAAAGATAAATAACCCCGGTTTATGTGTCTTATTGTATTCGTTTCAATTGTTTTAGTTTGTATCTTTGTTTGGTTTTACGTGTGTTTGTGGTTGTGTGTACCTCCCAGGTTTATGTGCTAAATGAGCGGGAAACGAAAGCAAATTAGTTGGATACGAAGCACGGGCAAGTCAAAGTCAAAAAGTCAACTTTCCTGGAAATTCTGATCTTCGCGGTACACGAAGACCTTGGGAGCAATGTTCGCGGTACGCGAAGAATGGAAAAATGCGCCCGACTGTTTTGTCCTTCGCGCCACGCGAAGGACCAGCCATTCCAAGTTCGCGACACGCGAAGATCTATTTTTACGGGAAAATTAACCTAAATTAGGTTTTAACCATTCTCAGCCTCCATTATCAATCTATCTCCGATTCCAAAGCTCCATAGAGGCGATTTCTACTGTTCTTGAGTCGATTGTCCTTAAAGTTTGATGATTGTAAGTCCTAATACATTAGTTTTGATTATTGTGATGAGTATGAGTAGCTAAATCACCCGTAGTGTTCTCCGGGTGTAGGGTTTTGTTGAAACACTTGTTATTTTCTAGAATGATTAACTTTGGTTTGTAATCTTGATTGTCATGTTAAGCCATATGATTTCATTTATCGATTGAATGCTTTAAACTACTTTGGTTGATTTCGAATTGTTGTTCAAGTCTCATTAGTCTCGGGTTTCTTTACATCAGGGACATTTTGGGGGTTGGATGATAGTTGGTTAATCTAAGTTGGTTATGTGAGAATAGGTTTTCTTTACAACTTGTTCTGTCATTATCACTGAAATCATTTGAACCGTATGATTATGTCTATGTAATTGCTTGCTAATTACCTAGAAGTCACTTGTGTTTGCAAACCTGAACCCTGGAGAGGATTACCTCTCTCCTTATTGTTTTAAATCCAAATCTAAATCCAAATCAGTAGTTATTGCTTTATATCTTTCAACAATTGTAACAAAGTGACACTTTCCACAAACTCCTCGTGGATACGATACTCTACTTACCCTTACTAGTTAAGGTGTTTAAGGATTGTTTTTGACCGATCTAACGACATCGATCAAAATGGTGCCGTTGCCGGGGAATCGGTGCGCTTAGTTTTGTTGCTTTAGTTTAGTTGTTCTTTAGTTGATTTTGATTTTTTTTAACAAAAACCCAAAAAGATTTTTATTGCTTTTATTTTTATTGCTTTTATTTTTATTGCTTTTATTTTTATTTTTTGTTTATTTCTTCGTTCAGAACTACTTGAGTGTGTTACTTGTGCAGGTCGGCATGGACATGAATTACCATGATAACCAGTATTACTATGAGCCGTGTAGTAACTGTGGCATCACTGGCCACTGGGCGCAAGAATGCCCAAGATATAATCAACATGATGGTGGTCCTGAGTATCAAAGCTATCAGGAAGATTACAACCAAGACTACCACCCGAGCAGGCCACCTGAACATGACAACTATCAATCTGAACTGGATGTCATCTGATCAGACATGAAGGAGCTGGCCAAAGTGGTCCATGTAGTGGTGCAACAACAAGAGATGCAGGCAAAGCATCATCAAACCTTGATAGATCAACTTGTCCACTTAGCCGAGATAGTTGCAGCACTCGTCAAAGACTCAGGTAAGCCTTGCAGTGCACATCAGTATTCAAGTGCTGAAACCACAAACAGTGCACACCTCCATGCTGTAAGTCTTAAATCCTCATGTGAATTCCCTGCTTCTGAACAGACTCCACCACTGTAACATCCGTTAATTTGCATGTAACATTTTTTTTCATCGTTGTGTAATAATAACATCTTGAGTCTTGACTCATCATATCTCGTTATAACATATATGTACGTTTTGTCGTGTCAATTATTCTTACAAACGTATAAACGATCCGGAGTTTTGAGATTTCATTTTTATTCACATATTATATATATATATACCTATATATTTTGATAAATTAAATTAATTAATTATGAAATATTTTTAGTTTTGTAAAATGAAACTTTATTTTATAAAAGGATATAATAATAATGAAATAAATAATATACAAGCTTTAATTTCTTTTGTTACATTTTATAAATAAATATAACTAAACTAAAATAATTATTTATCATAGATTTGGGTCTTGGACCCCTCATTAGACATTGAAACCCCCCTCATTAACATTTGAACCCTCTAAAAAAACTTAGCTTGAACCTTTTTTTTCCTTCCATTCTTGAATTTTGACTTCGAAAAGTCAAAGCTCGATATCAATCTTCCAATTTTCCCCTAAACCGCGAATCTAACCTTCCAAATTCATCTTAAGTCAATCCCAATCATATAGGAGCAATGAATCAAGCTTTTAATTGACAAATCATTACCTAAAACCGAGTTCATTGGAGATGAACCAAAATCACGGTCGTGGGTTTCGGAACCCACAAATCAAATCCAAATCCTACCATTTTCGTTCCATTACAGCTGTACTACGCGTTTTCTAACACCCTTTAAGTTCCCAATTCACTTCACGATCGAAGTCACTGCTCGATCTCGTCTTTTCTTTCTCTATACTCGATCGGCGCTAAGAAGGGGGGGGGGGGAGTGGGAAGCTCTGGTACAGTTTGGATTGCGAAGAAACCGACTACAGGTAACCTTTTTCCCCATTACCATCGACTCATCCTTCTGCTCCTGATCTTGAAATCGTTTGGTTTAGGGTTGGGTTTTGGGACCATCGATCTGGGTTTATGATATGGAGAAGAAGGGTAACTGGGGTTAATATGTTAAAGATAATTTGTCTCTGTTATAGATCAATGTGGCTTCTTGGACTAACTGGTTAAAGCTCTAGACTAATTGGGGGCAGGTCACTGGTTCTGGACTTGTTAAACCCCCTCTTTTCTTTTTGTTTTGATTTGGATACTCTCTCTCACACACACACATTGTTATATAATTACATTAGTTATGTTTTCTAAATGAATGCAATTTAATTAATCAAGTTTTCTTTTTTCAAATTTTACCTTTTGTTCATTTTAAACTAGCTTAGACCCCGTGTAATACATACGGATGAAAAATATAATACATAAATTTCTTAAATTTTATTTATGTATTTTATAGGTGTAAAAATGTATTACTGTATACTAAGGATATATAACAAAATTCAAAATATGTAAAAAATAATATATAATTGGGTTTCGAAAATACGTCAATTATTATTTAATGTAATTTTCATTTACTATTTGATTGAAAATAAAAATTATATAATTAGATTTCAAATTTTTTTTATAATAAAGGATATTTAAAATAAATATGTTTTATTAGTATAATTAGTAATTTATTAAAAGATATAAGTGCATTTAATAAGAGAGAGATGCGGAAAAGAATGATGAGATTGAATATGGTGACGACACGTGGCATACAAAAACCTTTATTTATTATATAGTATAGATATGTATTTCTTTCTTGTAAAATAAATAAATAAACAAGAGAATTGTATAAGAAAAAGAGGGATTATATAAATGTTTTTGGTTTGAGAAAATAGATAAGTAAACCTTTATTATTAATCTGTTCTTTTCTTATAAATTTGTTCAAATAAACTAAACGTTTTAAACTCTTACCTAAACGTTTTTGTCTAAAAAGGCCCGATACTAATCCTTGTGATCGGTTGGTGTTGTACATTTCAATATTATTTTAAAACGTGATTATTACTTACTAATAAATCACTTTTGATCGTTAATGGCCCCGTCCTATTAATAGATTTACAAATATTAATACTTAAAAGTGATGATTTCTTTATTTAACCTAAATTTATCACCATTGACATTGTCTTATTAAAGTAAATATTGTATCAAGACATTTAACATCTTGCAAATAATATTTATTTATGACACCAAATTCCTTCTTATAAATATAAACTATAAATCATCATTTACAAACTTTATTCGTATCTTCGAGCACTTGTCCATTCCAAAATCCTAAATTTTGTTATAAATAAAATATATATTTCATAGGATTATTATATATTGCCACTTTACTTAACTTTGAATCGTTATAACTCAAATCCTTACTATTATTTCGTTCATTCTAATCCCTAAGTCCCGAATCATTGTGTCTTTATTCCTTTTAATCATTGCTATATATTGAATTACATATCTTATTATTTAGGATATCGTTAAACCGGTTCACTCGTCCTCACGACCTAGTTACAAGTTCAACCCTCTACTATTCAAGGTGAGATTCATAGCCCATTTTCTTTTTTCTTTTTTTTGGGGTGAAACATGTATGCATATAACTTGATAACTCAAACTTTTTATTTAAACAAATTCTTAAACAAGTAATTTCAATTGTATGCTTGATATTTGAACACTATAACATTATTGCAATCATTAACTTGTTTAAAAGCCTAATGAGTACTAGTATGATCATATAGGGGAAACCGATTTAACAACGGCACAATCTTTGAGATTGTGGATGCAATAACATTTCAACGGCATAATCCTTGGGATTGTGGATGCATATAACATTAAGGGTTGATTGCAATGAATTTGGTGTGGATATGCTTGCACACTTGTTTGAACTTGTACTGAATTTGTTTTTATAATCTTTTATGCCAATATATCTTTATAACTTATAAAACCTATGTTTCTCACCAACTTTATGTTGACCCATTTTACTTTACATGTTTCAGGAAACAATAACTAAGAGATGAAGGATCATATAGGATTGCTTATGGACTTAGTTAAAGAAATTTGAATAATGTCTTTGGGATTGTTTATTTGTCTATTTTAACAAGTGTTAACATTAATTTATGAAATTAATAAATTTTATGATGCCTTAGTAATGTCTTTATACATTGTGCTATGAACTATATGTGTGACACCTCGCGTTTCCGCCTTGGCGGGGTGTGACAACCACCGGCTATGGAAAGAGTGGTGGAGTACAGTGAATCTGAGTTTAACTCTAATCAGGATTTTATGTCACAAAATAACCTGAAAAATAGTAATGTGAATAAACCTGTGAAAATTCCGTTTCCTGATACGTTAATCAAACCATTTTTGAAAGAAAAGGATCCAACACATGATGAGAGATGGGAAAAGTTTGAAAAGCGTAAAATTAACTCACTATTTTTAAATACGCTTAAACAAGATCATGAGAATGTTGAATGTCGAAAAGGTTTGAGTAACCAAAAACGACGGCACAAATGTCCCGAACAGGTAAAACTGAGTGTTAGTGTGAATGCCGTGTTTACGGGTACCCTTCCCCCGAAACTCCAAGATCAAGGAACACCTATTATTTCTATACAAGTAGGTGAGTTTAAACTGGATAGAGCATTGCTGGATCTTGGAGCATCTGTGAGTATATTGCCAGGGAGTCTGTATGACCAGCATGATTTTGGTCCGTTACAGAGAGTCCACACCACTGTGGTGTTGGCTGATCAGACTCCCACACATCCTCGGAGGATTGTAAAGGATGTGATTGTGAAGGTAGGGGAGTTTTACTACTCGGTGGATTTCTTGGTGTTGGATTGTGTCAAAAACAGACAACCAACTATTATTTTGGGTAGACCGTTCTTGGCAATTGATCAGGAAACCATTAACTGTGCTGAAGGAACGGTAAGAATGAGGTTTGGTGCTCAGAAGATGAGTCTTAGAATATTTTAAAACCTGCTAAACCCGAAAGCTAACAAGTGTGAATCACCTGCAAAGGTGAATCACACGGTCGAGAATGATTGTGTTGTGAGTGACAGGTTAGCTGAGCAGAAGGAAGGTGAGACTCTAGAAGAAGGAAAGAAGAGGGTCAGAAAGAGGAGGCGGAAAGGGAAGAAACCGCAAGTTCCAGATGCAGAGCGAGAATTGTTTACCTTGTTTGTGAAGACATGGAGACAATTTGATGAGGAGCGGAACGTAAGTGCGGGGAAGGAAGATTGTAACAATCCCACCCGACCACCATGACATCAGTAAAGTACACCGCATCTGGCTGAAGACGTTAAACTTAGCGCTCTTGGGAGGCAGCCTAAGGTTACTTTGTTTATTTTTATGTCTAGTTAAATGAACGTTGTGGGTGCGTTCTATAAAAACCCTTGCGAGACTAAACTCGTCCACTCGGGCTACCGAAGGGGTTTAAAAGGCTTGATGCATACGCTAAATGCATTCATGATTCCTACGAAAGTGAGTTAGGACTTTATTTTTTTTTTGTGTGTTTTTGTATGTGAAACGGCCAAGTGTGGGGAAGTCTCATGGGTTATCATGCACGTAGGGTGCAAGTGGGTGCTTGTGCGAGTTTTTGGAGGAAGGAACAAAAATTGGATTTTGAGTTGAAAAATTTTCTAAGTTAAAAAATGCTCATAACTTTCTGTTAACACCATGTCCTCGAGCCACCCGAAGGACTCACCTCCAAATTTCGCGACACGCAAAGAACAAAAGTCAAGGGCCGGGTCAACCTTCACCTTTTCGCGACACGCGAAGAGTATCTCCTAGTCTTTCGCGATACGCAAATACCCTGCCATGAAGTTTTTTTATTTTATTTTTGTAATTTTTGAGTCGTGAATAGTCCGTAGAGTCTTTTAATTTTTTATTGAGTCTGTATATTGGGTTAGTCTGATGCGTGTGGGTTTGTTCGAGTTTAATTTTTGTAGGTTTTGATTGATCCACCCGTACTCAATCTCCATTCGGGTGGTGATTTCCAACTTTCACTTGATTCGTGTGTACAAGGCATCCTGCTAGCATCTGTGGAACACGATTACGAATGAAATGCTATACAATCGTCTTACCAGCTAAGTTTTCTTAATTTTTGTATTTTTATTTCGTTTTAGAGTCGCTCTTCCTACATTGAGGACAATGTCGAGTTTAAGTGTGGGGAGAGAAAACATTAGTTCAAGTCTGTAGTTTGAGTCATAAATTTGAAAAAAAATCCATAAAAATTTAAAAAAGATTTTAAAAATGTCCATGGATCAGAGTGTTGCAGCTATATGGGAAATGATAGGTAGAATTGGAACTCTGATAGTGGAATTGAATTGAATAATAAATAATGGAAAGTGCGTCTGATTTGTAATGTTTTGGTAGACCCAACCGACTTAAAGAGCTTAAACATCCTGATAGTGTTTCTAAGTTAAAACGAATAATTAATTCAGGATATCTTGTGGGTTCTCATCTTAGGGGTGGCGGTAAGGTTGAAACTGTCAACATAGGGTGATATGTACCACATTAAACTAAGATTTTTATGTTTTTGAAATTACTTGGCACACCGCTTTCTTTTTATGAGAGTAAATTCGAAAGTTGGTGGCGCCCGCATTTCATACATCCACCATTGCATGAGCTTGAATTAATTAAGTTGAAAGCTTGAGTTTGCCTACGTGTTTCCCTCCGGGTTACAAGCTTGGTTGAAACCCCATGGGCAGACTCTTATAATCAATTTCAGATGACTAAGCAAGACTTATGTGTTACCCTCCGCGATGGCAACCTGGTTGAAACGCCTCTAAGTTGAGTTTATGTTCTTCATTGCTAAAAACTGCAGCCTACGTGTCACACGTCGAGTTCCAGCTTGATTGAAACACCGCTGGGTTAGGTTTATTTATAAAACGTTAATGAAAGCTCGCATCATTCATCCATCAATCCATAATTCATCTAAGTAATTTTTAAAACACATAAATCTTTGTTTATAGTGGTGGGAAAATATATATGGTTAACCCGTGCCTAAACATGACCTTGAGATGGGATTAGACTAAACTGTAGCTTCCTGAGTGTGAGACCCATAGATAGACTGTTGGCTTGGTAATAGATATCATTTTAGATCACAGAATTGGGGGCTCGATACGTCGGTGGTTGGGTTTAATCGAATAGAAATACCAATGGTACAGTTAACGCTTGATTATGTTTAAGCTATTAAATGAATTAGAATGTGAGAGCAAGTTCCAATTATGATCCCATTGCAGAATTCTTTTTCGGGACGCAAAAGGTTAAGTGTGGAGATGTGATGTAGGGTCAAATATCCCGTGTTTAAGAGTCGGTTTTGTATAGTTTTAGAGTTTTATCTTGTATTTTGAGTCGGTTTTATGTGGTATTTGTAGTTGTGTCTGTGGCAGGTTAAATATGCTAAGTGAGCGGATAACGAGATATAATCGAGAAGGCATCAAAGTACAGGGGGTCAAAGAGCAAAAAGAAGAAAATCATGAAAATTGGATCTTCGCGCCACGCGAAGAGCCAGAGGAAAATCTCACGGCACGCGAGGAAATCAGAAAGCAGCCCGACTAATTTGTCCTTCGCGCCACGCGAAGGACTGGACAAAGATTTTCGTGACACGCGAAGGGCCGGCGGATCAGCAAAAAAAGCCCTAATTTTAATTAAAAGGAAATCCAACCCTAATTCGCAAACAACTTTCATTCAGCCGATTTCAGAGCAACCAAGGGCGATTTCAGAGGAAAGATCAGTTCCGGATCAAGTATTGAAGCTATGCACGCGTGTCTGACAAGCATGCGTGGCTAGGTTGCGTGTGGCTTACTCTAGGCGGATGGTTCGTTTAGGTTTTTGTGTTTGATTCAGTTTGTTTAGGATTGGGTCTTGTTAGTTTTTGACAATAACATGATAGATTGATGTATTAGTTGATTTGAACAATTTATTTGAATGTTTTGAGTTTGCTTACTTTACAATTGTGTTCGGTTGATGACAAAACCTAGTAGCAGGGTTGAGTGACTAAAGGGGGTAACTTGGTATTCATAAATTGGGTGATTGAATTATACTGATTTGTGACGAAAGTAGTTGTATATGTTTTCTGACAAAGAATCTGTCTTCGATTACTGTTTCAACTGATTTTCCAACACTATATCTATGTGGTGTCCATTGAAAAACTGAGTTTTACCTAAACTTAGAACCTGAAGTTTGGAGGGAGTTACATCTTTATTTGATCTGTGTTTTCATTCTAAGTTACTAATCTAAGCAATTAAACTTTCCACTGATTCCTTGTGGATTCGACAACCCTACTTCCCTGTCTACAGGCTAAGGTAACTAAGTAGCAGTTTTTATAAGTGTTTTTTATTGACATTGACACAGCGATCAGAGGTGATGGAGGTTATTGTAGATTTTAGGGTTTTATGAAGAAGAAAGATAGTGGTGGAGGGCCATAAAAGCATTTTTGTTTTTTCACATAAAACACACCAGAAAATTTTGATGGTGTTAGCCATCTAGCTTTAATTGAAACAAAAATAAAACCACAATGACTAAAAAGTGAAATTAAAACTAATGGACTAAAAACGATAATTAGACCAAACCATAGGGACTAAAACCGTAGTTTACTCTACTTTTTAAATAAATTATCTTTGTCATCCAAGAAAATAATAATAATAAAAAAAGAAATAATAATAATAATAAAAAAAAGAGATCACTACTTAATTAGGAAGAATATAAGAAAAGCACGTTTTGTAACTATTACACAAATATTTTAAGCGCACCTCGATCTAGAAACACTTTTAAAAAATAGACATCTATTGTGACAAGCAACTTTGCTGATTTGGTGTCATTTGTTTATTGATCCACATATCACTTGCTTTTTAACCGGATATATTCGCACGTTACTGATGTGATATTGACACAGTTGAAGTACCTATAGAGAAGCGTACGAAACATATTCATTCGTGTTTCGGTGATAAGCATGTCGCAATATTATATACGGAATTCAAGAAAAAATGCGTTATTGTAAAAATGAGCGTTAAGAAACACAAAAGCTGTTTTTAAAATAAAAGAAGTAAAAATATATCATATTTAACCCGGCTCATTTTGAGTAAAATTTATATCAAAACGTACATAATAATAAAATACAAATATATTATATTTGACTTGACTCGGTTATAATAAAATTTATATTAAAACTACAATGGTGGCTTTGGGTATGGGCACAACTACCGAGCCAAGTGATTTTTTGGTTCAGGTTTATTAAAAGAAAATTTTCTGATTTTAAAATTGTTTATTATATAAAAAAAATTGATTGAAAAATTTCTTATTTTAAAATGGATAAAAAGATTTTCTAGAAGGATAGGAAAAAAAACTTGAGAAAAACATTGGGGCGAAGCCCATAAGTTTAATTAGATTTGGTTTCAAATCTATTTATAATAAACTAGTCTTTTAATTCCGTGCTTCACGGGGAAGCGCAGTCATTTTTTCTCCGTATTACGGTACAGGAGTTTGGTCGTCATCGCTTCGACTCATCAAAAACCATAAAAAACGAACACCGATACAAGATACAATGCAAACGATGTACTTCGCTTATAAGCGGGTGGGTTTGTCACGACACCTACACTGTAATGGCGCTCACTATAAAGTACGTCACAAATAAAACACACTCGATTTTGAATACAAACATGTTTTAAAGAAACTTATACCGGAATGCACACTAAGAAAATCCAAAAAACAACCGCGAGTTCCAATTAAAAAAAGGTAACGACCGAAAGTTAGCATAGAGAAACAAAATTATTAGAAAATGAAACATGTTAAGAGCGTATCTATATTATATAATAAATAAAGGTTTTTTCATGCCACGTGTCGCCTCTATATTCATTCTCATTATTTTTTTCCCTCCTCTCTCTCTTATTAAATACACTTCTATATTTTAATAATAATACCGTTATGTTTTAGTTCCAGTAAAAACTATCAACTCCCAAAGGGAAATTACATAGAGATAGAAGGCAAACGGGCAACAAGTTGCGCCGCCAACCCTTTTTGAATAGCAAAACCAAGTCTTTTAAAAACTACATCTACAGATCTTGGGGTCATAACATTACTATGCATGACCCGCTGTACTCGGTTAAGTAACTCCACGGCCTCTGGTGCAAGGAAACCAAAAGTGTCAAAAGCAAATGGTATAAACACCTGTTGGTTGTCAAGACACGCTTTCTCGTGTTTGGTCACTTTATTATACTAATTATATTTTTAAAGAAAATACTAATTATACTAATAAAACACATTTATTTTAAATGATCCCTTATTATAAGAAACTTTGAAATCTAATTGTGTAACTTTTATTTTCAATCAAATAGTAAATGAAAGTCAAATTACATTAAATAGTAATTAACGTTTTTTCAAAACCAATTATATATAAATTTTTACGTATTTTAAATTTTGTTTTCTATCCTTATTATATGTAATACATTTTTACACCTGTAAAATATATACATAAAGATTTGAGAATTTTATATATTGATATTTTTCACCCCGTGTGTAGACACGAGGTTCTAAACTAGTATAATACATATTATAAGGGCTGAAAACGAAATAATGCCTCACTTCGCGTCGGGAGCGTGATTGTTTTTTCGCCGCATTACGCGGAAGGAGTTTGTTCGTTTTCGGTTTCGCTAGTCGAAAACCATAAAAGCGACAACGAATATCGGTTACGGTAATACCAAAACACATGCAACGGTGTTGTTTTCTCATAAGTGTCTTGCTTTGTCACGGCTACTCATCATTAACGTCGTTCGCTACAACGTAGGATAAAAAAACGTACTCGAGTTTCAATACGAATCCGTTTAAAACATTAAAAAAACCCAAAAATAAGGCTCAAATTCGTTTTTTTTAATTAACAAACGAAAGCTATTATAGGAAAACGATATTAATAGAAATCAAATGGGTTAAAAGCTTAAATTATATATATTAGAAGGTGTTATAACAGAAATTAGTAATAAAAATAAAAATTTGCCGCGTTGACCACTCAGAGGTAGTTACGCGCAACGTGGCGGGCAAAACGTTAAAACGAACGGAAAAAAAGAAAAAATTGCCGAGCGAAAAAGTAAAAAAAAATATTCCAACCCCAGGGATGGTGGGAAAACGGATTGTGGAGGTGCCTTCAGAGTCGATCCAAGGGTATATTTTGTTAATTCTTCACCTGGTATTCTTATAACGTACAGAACTTTTGGTTTAACATAAAAAAAAATTAGCCAACCGTTTATTGCCACATGGATGCGCCGCCCAAAACAACCAACAAAAACATTTTACCGTACATGTCAATTGGTTTTAGAATAGGGTAATAATAAGAATTCACGAAAAACATAAGAGAGGCAAGCGTGAAAAACCAACTGAACTGGTTCGCTTTTGTAGAAGAAATACATATCTATACTATATAATAAATAAAAGTTTTTTTAGTGTCACATGTCGTCTCCATATTCACTCTTACTATTTTTTCTCGCTTCTCTCTCTTATTGAATGTACTTTCATCTTTTAATAGTAATATATTTTTAAATAAAATACTAACTATACTAATATAACACATTTATTTTTAATTATCCCTTATTATTATAAGAAACTTTAAAATTTAATTACTTAAGTTTTATTTCAATCAAATAGTAATAAAAGTTAAATTATATTTTTGAAACTCAATTATATATTATTTTTTTACATATTTTGCGTTTGTTTGTATCCGTAGTATATATAATATATTTTTACATATGTAAAATATATACATAAAGATTAAAAAATTTTATATATTGATGTTTTTCACCTCGTGTGTAGACACGTGATTTAAACTAGTATATATATATATATATACATACTAGGTTAGTACCCGTGTACTACACGGTTTATGAAAATAAACATATATAATTCATAATTGTCTAAAATAATTTTATAAATAAAATAAAAAATTTTATTTACATAGAGAAAAAAAATGAAATAACAAATACATTCGCAAAACTATTTTTTTTACAGTTGACCGTTTGGTGCAATGGTATCCCCAAGACTTTCCATAGTGGAGGTCTTGGGTTCAAATACGCCACAACATAAAAAGGGTCTGTGACCAGGTCAAGGGGTTTACCCAGTTTGGGGTTCCTCCTGGGTGGGCTGCCCTGGATGTTCTAGGTGTTGCCCCGGAAAAACCCAATTATCCTAGAATATCTAGGTGTTGGCGTTCAAAAAAACCTAACTTTTTTTTTCATAAATCTCTAAATATTTCCTTATATACAACATGTGTTGTTTGATTAGTAACTTTACAATCTCTATCCAATATTAGTAATTTTACTCCGTCTCTATTTTTTACTCTTGATAGCACTACATACAACTGTCCGAGGGTGAAAACCGGTTTTATTAAATACAAAGCAACTCTGGATAATGATTGTTCTTGACTTTTATTAATCATCATTGCAAAACATACATACAGTAGAAATTGTCTTCTCTGGAGCTTGAAATGGATCTTTTTATCTGACGGTATCAAATTAATTCTTGAAATAAATGTCCGAGTACCAATATTACTTCCGGAGATTATCTTGGCTTCTATAACACGTTTACCAATTAATAATCGTCATTGATAACCTCACCCACAATCAATTGGTTTGTATGTGTTTGTATGTGAATGGATTATATATTGCTTCTGGGACAATTAACCATCATTGGTAGATTACTATGAAACACGTGATTTTGTTTTTACTCTTAGCAATCAATTTTCATTATTTTTTAAGAATCATTGTTGTACATGTTTTTGAGTTGGAGACCTAAAAAAAATAAAAGAGGGTTAAAATAATACTATATTTGAGAAGGATAAATTTATCAGTGAAAACTATATAATACATAAATTTGTAATTTCTTATAACTAAATTAATCCCATCCTCGAGAAGATGTGGAATCCTGGCTTCAAGATTTCTCATACAATCCATAATCATGTTCTGATATACAACATGACTACTTGAATCAAAATCTATATCTCCGACTCCAAGAGCATCTTTTACAGATTTTTTGCTAAGGAGATTCTCCATGTCTGAAAAGTCATTGCACAAGCTGCCCTCACACTACATTCTAATGTCATAGTGCTACAAAATATCCCAAGTTGATTATCTTAAATATGTTTGACTAAATAGGATTTGAGATCAGATCTTTTTACATTGATATTTCCAGCAATAGATTTAATTGAGCTAAAAATGGTGTTGCAAGCCATGTATACACCCATGGAAGTTGTTCCATCAGTACCTGAGAAAAAAAAAACAGAAAATAACACAATTAACCGTAGAAACAACAACATAAGACATGGTTCTTAAGATGTAGGAAAAAATTACCATAATGTTTAATAGCAGTCTCGTACTCTGGAAGTCTCATTATGATGTTCTTATAATGAGACTCCTTAATTATCCCCATAACCTGTGGGTTATACACCACGCGATACAACGGAGAACCCGTGTTGACACAACACGATTGTTAATAAAATTCATGCTGTAGTATATTCATAATTTTAGAAAATATTATATATCAAAAGATATTAAAAAGACAAACTGTATCAAAAAGTAAAAAAATTTCCTCGCTTGGAACCCCAGGTGAAGAACTCGACACCATCAGTGGCTGCAACCGTATGATGTTTAGCAGTTGCAACTGCCTTGACCCGACGAGCCCGTAACCCTGATGTTACCTGTCTTGGAGTTATGACTGCAAAATGTCAAACCCTAATTACTCTCAAACTAATAACTAAACATTCTTACACAATCAAGCTTATTCGAACAATCTGGAACCTTTTGTTTTACCCGTTTGGCACGTTAGTAATGTACTACAACTCAAAGTCCCATATGACCCATTTTCACATGATCAATCAATTGCTCCCTATACTAGTAGAAAGTAAACATTACAAAGCAATAATGATATATAATAACGAAAAAGTGTTTGCGGGTCAAGTTGTCCGACTCGACCATTGTGACTCGTACAATCAAGAAACCGTTTTCTATTGTACTTTTTTTTTACCACAAATCATGCATAACATAAATTACAAACCAACTATCATCAAGATGGACTACATAGTAGTTTTAGTTTTGTTATAGCCTATAGCATTTCAACTAAAGGCTTCTTACTTAGAAGGTAAAGTACAATTCCATTTAAATTACCACTCAAGAATGCAGAATTCCATTTAAATTACCACTCAAGAATGCATTGAAGATGAAAGTCATGCTTGCAACTTGTAACCTGCAACAATAAAACTATAACAACTTAATCTCTTAGTAAGAATGTTACTTGTTGAAAGAAAGGATATCCCAAAAATGTACCTTGGCAGGATCAATTTCAGAGAACGCTACAAGTCATGTGTTGCAAGCATCATCAAATGCATCCTGAGTTCCGCCTTCAACACAAGTTGCCACTGATATCAAATGGTCCTTAGACTTGGTGCGATCCTCTATTGTAGAAATAAAAACCTTCAAAACAAATTCCGCTTCTCAACTTCAAAACAAAGCAAAAATTATGTTGGTGCGGGGCACTCGTATGCGCATTACAGAAGAAAAAACACATCCAAAATACAACCATTTGACATTCAAACAACAATCTCCAAATTTACAACTAACTGTGAACTAACATCTTCTCAGATCAAGTTTGCTACCTAGATCTAGGTCAAAATTATAATCCTAAAATTAGTAATTATAGTAATTTAAAACTCATGTCAGATCAAATTAATAACCGCAAGCTCTTCTTGATTATAATTTCATTATTTTTGGCAAAAAAAAAAAATAGAAAATCATAATGACAATGGATCTGGAAAATAGTCTTTTCATTCCATGTAGCTTTCATTGTTATGGTGTTCTTGATAAACAACTTGTAGTATATTATTGATGATGCTATGTTTAATTAGTACGAATTTTTGAAACCTCGGTTAATGAAGATCAATTTGTTAATTCAAAATTTCCAAAATAATCATCAAATTGTTCTAGTTCTGCCATTCGACCACAGGTAAAGATAACACACTAGAGTGAAAATGATTATTGTTCTAACTTTCTAATTAATTAGATTCAAAATAATCTAACATGGATACTAATGCAGAATTATCTAATTGGCTAATTATCTCTGATCGTAAGCAACTGATTTATAGATTATCAAATTATTTGATTATAAATGCGATCTTTGCATCCAAATCCAGAACAATTTCCCAACATAAATGATACAATTAGGAGAAAATACAAATTCAAATACTAAAATGAAAGAGAAACACCAAATTCTCCAAACAATCAAAAGACAATATAGAAAAGACACAAAACTAATGCATATATCGAGAAGTTGAATTCACCTGTTGCTGACTAACTAACACATAACTAGAATCATCAGAATCGTTATGCAAAAACTCGTACCTAGCATCGTCTTCATCGTCGATGTATATCGCATCGCAGCTGTAATAATCTTCTTCATAAAAATCAACATCATTCGCATCATCACCTGTGCTGACGTCAAGGTGTGGAATTAGGAAGAAAACCTAGCAACACCATGGTTTATCGCCAAGAAGAAACAAACTCCCAATGTGAACCCTAAAATCGTGAAATCCAAACAAACCATTCAAAGACCAATCGTAAAATGCAAAGGCACCAGAAGAAACCCAATTCACCCAAAACAAAACGTTCTCGATTCTAATGTTAAACACAAACTAAAGACACATCACATGATTGAGAAAGCAAAAATGACGACCTTATCTGGATCTGCTCCTCCTTATGATCGTAATCAATCTGCTCTGTAATATTTCGTCGTTGTTTTCTGGTGCTAGGTTTAATAACCTACGATGCTTTCTTCAAAATAGGAGAATCGTGTAAATAAAAGGGAAGGAATCCAAAACAAAGTAACAAAATCAGTAATGAAACCCATACTATCCATTGAATCGTACATGTTGGCGAAAGAAATAGGCGTGGAAGACTCGGGGGCGATGGAGGAGGAGAAGAGAAAAAGGGAAGAAGAGGATATTAGAAAGTAACTTACGTAGACAGCGCATCGACGATTTTCGGGATACGGAGCTGTAGCGTCGAAGCAGACAGTGGAGGAGAAGCTGAAACCCTAAAAATTAAGAAAATAAACTTTAAGTATCCGGGTATAGATTTTCGGACCAAGCCGAGTTATATGACCCGCGAAGTAAGGGTGTCGGATAAGTAACTTTAGGCGGGAAAAAGGAACGTAGATGCTCTAGAAACTAACTGGACACGTGTCCACCAAAAACCTTGATTTATTATAATGTACAGATATATAAAACGAAATAATAAAAACTAAAAAAAGTTATTATTCATTATCAGGTTGTATTTTATATTATATTAATTTGAAAAACTTTTGTTTTGCTGATGTTTTGTTTCTTGACGTAATGCCTAACTTTTAGTTCATTAACTTTTTTTTAACAGCAACACCTATATTTTCTAGGATAAATATGCTAGCTTAATTGATTGATGAAAGTTTGATAAAAAAATGAAGACAAAAGTTACGAGTCGTTTGTGTAAATAGTTTAAAGTGTATGTTTAGTGTCATCTATGTAATATATGTAAGTCAAGGGGCTAGAATGTACATGCCTAAAGTTACAAATTGTAAATCGGTCTAAGGATACGACGTTTCACATAAGGAACACGTTGTTTAAAAATTAGGGTTATAAAACCCATCAAAGTCTGTAACTGAATGTAACGATCTGTTCATATATTGAAGTTCAAATTTGTGTTAATTTCAATTGCTTTCATCCAATCCCTAGGCTAAATTGGTATCAAAGCCTAGGTTCCATTGTGTTCAAGAATCTCAAGTTGTTATTATAGTCATGATTTCAGTCGATTCAAAAAAATCGACAGTTACAACAATTGATTCAGAAAAATTCGATTCAGTGCAGAAAAAAGTGAAGAAATTGAGCAGAGTAAATCAATTCAGAACCGGTTATCACAAAGAAGCTAGAAAAAATCATTTCCGGAAACAAAAAAAGGATTTAGTATACTCGGGAGAAATCAAAATCGCAATTGGCGAACCAAAGTCAGAAATTAATCGCAAATCAGAAATTACAATTGCAGAAATGCAATCAGAATAAGTTTTTTGAAGATTGAAATCCATAGGGAAGAAGTGGGCTGGAAATTGTTGAGTCATTTGTTCAATCGAAGACGCACAACATCAGAAATCGTTAGGTGTTGTCGGATTGCTGCTACGAATCTAAGAAATCAGAAGTAAAACGATTTGAATTTGTTTTAGAATGATTATTGCAATCAGATTAATGTAATGCCCCGAAATCCCGTCATTTTATTTGTTCATTTTGGAATCAAAGTTAAGAAATATAGATCAAGGGACCAAAGTCGTGTCATGCAAAAGTAGGATATGTGAGGCTTAACCTAGCCACCACCCCCTCCCCACCCTCATTATTCACCATCTTTCATGCAAGCTTAGAGAGAGAGAGAGAGAGAGAGAGTTATGAAACCTTTCGAAGTTGCTTCCATCTTGTTTAATAGACGTTCGGGATAGCTAAAGCTTGAGAATCTGGGCGTTTTGAGGTATGATTCGACTAATGTGGTGCAAAACACATATGTTTATAATGCGCATTTTACCACATTTAAATAGGTTTTGATTGTGAATTCATTGGGTTATAAGACTTATGTCTATACATGATGGAACTGTAGGTATTGTACGAGAAACGAGAAGAATAAGCGAGTAAACGAGTTGCGGGAATGAAGGAATAAATGGAGTCAATAGGAAAAAAAAAGTCCGAACTTCAGATGGGCATATCTTGTGCTAGAAAATGAGTTACCGGGCCCATAATATATGAATCTTGGGTGTATCGGAAATTCCTACAACCCATCTTGGATAAAATCCTGAAATTCCAGCCAAGTCGGACTGACATCCCCACCCATAGCGGTCTGACATCTTCTCTACGGGCAGATTACACAAATTAGGTTATAAAAACGTTTTTTATAGCTTTTTGAGGAGAGTTCGATTGGAGGCAGCCTAGGGACGATAGAAGACAATAAGGAGAAATAGGAATTGGTATTTGGAGCTTCCTAGAAGCCTCATAGTGAAGATTGAAGTTTGTTTTCGGTTCGGGAACATTCGGTTTGCGTATTTCTTTCAATTTCTAGAACTATTGTTGATTATGTTTCTTTATGATTCATACTTAATGATGTTTTGGAGTTGTATGAGTAGCTAAACCTGTTAGCTACCTAGGTTTGATGATTGCTTTTGTGTTTTGACGCTTTTACGGGTTTTTATCATATGATTTGCTGTGTTGATCTTAGAATCTCTATCTTTACTGCTTGTGAATGGATATGAATACTGATTTGATGTGATTGCTATTGCCATGACCATGTTTGAATGATGTTTGGTTGATTTTATGTCTTCTGTATTTATTCTTGCATGCTAGGACGATTACTTTGTGTTTTGTCCGATTAGATAACTGACTGGAGATATCGGTTAGTGTCTTGGCTTTGGTTTGAGTATTATTTTAGTGTCCTACCTAGTCTTGAGACCGAGAGGTGATAGATTAGCCTAGAACCTCCTACCCGTTGTGTGTTAGGTCGAGCCTCCTCGAGAGCGAGATTTACCTTTCATTCATGGATTAGTGTTCTTAGGGTTTGCTTGGGGTCTAGTTAGAGATTTTCCTTTGATCTTGGGTTGTGGATCACAACCTTTAACATCATTGTGAAGGTGAGAATGAGAGGTGATCCTCCATTAGACATTTTGACATCGCCCGTCCTGTTCTTTACACGAGTTTAGTGTTTTCTTAAGAAGTCGGTGACACGCCTAGTCGACCTTAGATTCGTACCTTTAGAGACGGTCATACGTATAAATTCCCTTTGTCATTGCATGTTAGTAGGATTCTTACCTAGGTAGTTGCTTTCTTTCTGCTCTTATCCTTACGTCCTGCCTCCGTGTTATTAGTTGTTTGCTAGAGTTCAGAGTCGTCTTGTGTTTCGTTTTCCGTTGTTTGAATCATTCATATATATTCATAGGTTAGGACTCGATAGAAGTTTAGTATTGAGAGCCGCCATAGGTGTCCACGGATTGATATCCGGTCTTGCCTACGCTTATTACATACCCACCGGTACACTTGCCGTTTGTGTGTTTTAGGATTGGTAATTCCTTTTTAAAACTGTTGTGTGAATTTGAGTTAATTTTATATATACTTTACACACATCAAGTTTTTGGCGCCGTTGCCGGGGACACTGCATTGGCGATTTCGAGAACGACCCGAGTCAGGGATCTAGCCATTTTTGTACATTTTTGTGTGATTTTTAGTTTATTTCTTTTACGATTTCTGTTTTTATTTTTGGTGTGATTCTACTTTTCTAGAATTAGTTTTTATGTGATTTTACTAGGGTTATTTTCTTTTTGATAGCTTTCTTTTTCTAGGATTTATTTGTTAGTTTTTGATTTCTTTTATTTTGTTATTATCTCACCTGCTACGTCGAGTATGTACAGACAATAGGTTGGGCGGTTCGAGGAACACTGGTGCGAACGTTGTGGAGAAAACCATTGGATACAAAATTGCTGTTATGAGAATGTGGAGGCAATGCTCGCTCATATGATCTGTAGGAATGATCTCAGGGATGCTGAAGAACTAGCTCGAAGAACAGAAGCATTATATGATCCTCATAGAATAGTACCATACCGATCCAAACCTACCTTGTCCCTAATTGAGTTAATGCAACAAGAATGCGAGAGAGTTGAGAGGGAAGATGAACAACAAAAGGTTGAAGCTGAACAACGTAAGCTTCTTATCAAGGAATCTGAGGAACAACTTCGTAGAATAGAGGCATTGGGCATTAAGGTTCATGAGATTTGTGATAATTATCAACAGGTGGTGATAATGGACGAGGTGCAATTACCAAGCTGACAAAGTACCGCACAAGTCCCACCTCCTATTCAGCACGAGTTCAGTTACTATGAGTCACAATTCTTTGAACTTGTATGTTCAACCGATATTGATTCCAATGTCGAAGTGGAACATCTATCCAGTCTTGAGTCATGTAAGTATCCCACCTCTAGCTATATTGATCATGAGTGTGTGGATGATACACATTTGACTGCATCCGGTTCCATACATAATTCATTTATCCCATTTGATATGTCACACTTGCTTTGGGAGGATGTTTTGATGCAGGATTCAAGTGTCGAGGACACACAGGAGGATGCCGAGAATGTTGATGAGATTGAGGATGCTGAGTTTGTTGCTGATGATATCGAGGAGGAGTATGTTCCCTCGTTGCTAGATGAGTTTGGTGAGGAGTTGGTGGATGTCACGGCTATAGACGAAGGAGAGTTTGACCCTCTGGGTGACCTTGCTGATTTAGAAACATTACTATTGGGGGAGTCAGAGAGGGAGACGGAAGAATCACTGCACCGCGGTGAGGTGGAGAAAGAAGAAGGAGAGACAGAGAAAGAAGAAGGAGAGCAGGAGGAAGTGGTTGAGGAACCAGAGCAACCACTTCATGTTATGGATAGCCGGCCTGAGGAGGAAAGAGATGTTGGATCGCCACCCCAACCAACACGACCACAGGATATGGCACAGAAACGTATGGACCGGCATGTTTTGAGGGTGCTGAGATGGTCACATAAGGACCATAGGATGGCACCATATTCTAAAGATGACCGATTGCCTCATTACATGCCCCACATCAGGTTTGGTCTGGGGAAATTCAAGAGTTGGTGGGTCGAGTTGAATTCATATTTTTTGGCCTATGAGATTTTTGCAACTGGTTTCTTTCCAGCCAGTTGTAAGAGGAGAGTTTTGAGGAGCACTGATGGGAAAAGGATAAAGGAGAAGCCTCCTGATTGAGGTTTCAGGAGCGAGCCTGGCTGAAGACTCTTCTGTAAACTTAACGCTTCCGGGACCCGATGGTGAGTTTTAATTTTCATTTTATTTTGTTTTTTTTCTGTTTTGTATGTAGATTTTCATTCCGAACTCTGAGAGGTTGCTGCTTATGAGGATTGCTTGTTCGAGGTTTGCTCATATCATGGAGGTTTGGTTGCTACATCCGTAGGGGAGTCCTGTTCCATCCCTTTACTTTTTATGCATTTGCATTTTTTTGCTTTACATGGTTTTCAGTTTTACATTGAGGGCAATGTTTAGTTTAAGTGTGGGGATGAGAACATGATGGATTTGAATATTTTAGATTCTTGCCCCTTTCTTTAGACACATTAGGGAAAATGTGTGTTTCAAGTGTGAGGATGTTAGCATGAGAAAATGAAAAAAAAATTGAAAATTTTGAAAAAATAAATAAAGAGTTGTTTTTGCGAGTCCTGAGGTAACATATTTTTTAAGTCTAATGCACACAAAAGACCGGTTTTTATTTAATGTAAATCAAAAGCTAAAGGCGGATCAGGTGTGGGTTTACGTTTCCTTAGCGCAATATTCTTTAAGTATCGGGATTAAGTAGGCCCAACAGAGTCAGTTTTCAGTAATAAAATTGTTTGGGATGCTTAGGATAGTGTAGGAAGCTGGATAGTGATAATTGTGTAAGGTTTGTATCGGTAACCCGATTCCATCCGTTTCAGTGAGATTTTGAGCCTTTTCAATTTCTTATATATTCACTGTTTCGTTTGTTGTGTTTTTACCTACGTGTTATATTTTGTTAGAACTTGGACATTTTGATGCACTTTGAGACCCAAGGCTGAGATGACACACAGAAATGATAGAGGCATTAGGATTAACCCATTTGTTTTCCCTTAGCCGGACATTATCCTTATTTGAACCATGTTTGAGCCTTTATCTCTTTCGTTTGATTAACTCACATATTACACCTTGAGCCTTTTAGCCTTTTTATTTTTAACCCGTGTTATTAATCCAAGTCGAGTTAGTTGTGTTAGTATGTGTGTGTTTCAGCAATATAGCTTATGTGAAAAAAAAGTATATAAAAAAAAGAGAAAAATGACGAGAAAAGACAAAAAAATAGATAGTCAAAAGAATAAGTGTGAGGATCAAAGATCCTCAAATTTTTAGTTGTGTTTGTTTGTTTATGCTTAGCTTGACTAGTCCCGGATTAGTTTCACCTTAGCCACTTTTATACCCTTTATCCGTACCTAAACCCTAGCCTTACATTACAACCCTTTTAAAGTCCTTTTTGATCTGTGTGTTTGTCTTATGTATTTGGGTGGAGATTTGATTGATGTTCAAGCATATGACTAATGTTTCACTGTTAGGTTTGAGAGTTTAGATTAGGTACTGGCACATCCTTTGCTAGTTACACATATAACACTGAGTAGAGAGAAACATTTTGAGGGGTATGAGCCGTGTATGATTAGAATCTTGAAAGTAGGTGAAACTTGAATAGGTATGTCCATGTTTTTCAAAAATTAATATCATCTTGACTTGCTGGGTCGTAAATCTATTGAACGTGTAAATCTTGAGGAGTTAACTGTGTCTTTGTATTTCGTGGCCTGTGTTTGATCTTGCTAGATGTGATCGTATTTGTTTATTTACATAGTTGGATGTGTTGCATAGGGCTTTGCTTAGGGACAAGCAAACTTCAAGTGTGAGAATGTTTGATGTGGTGCAAAACACATATGTTTATAATGCGTATTTTACCACATTTAAATAGATTTTGATTGTGAATTCATTGGATTATGATACTTATGTCTATATATGATGGAATTGTAGGTATTGTACAAGAAACGAGAAAAATAAGCGAGTAAACAAGTTGCGGGAATAAAGGAATAAACGGAATCGACATGAAAAAAAAGTCCGAACTTCAGATGGGCATATCTCGGGCTAGAAAATGAGTTACTGGGCCCATAATATATGAATCTTGGGTGTCTCAGAAATTCTTACAGCCCAAAGAGGATAAAATCCCGAAATTCCACCCATGTCGGACCGACATCCCCACCCATAGCGGTCCGACATCTCCTCTACGGGCAGATTACGCAAATTAGGTTATAAAACGTTTTCTATGGCTTTTTGAGGGGAGTTCGATTAGAGGCATCCTAGGGACGATAGAAGACAATAAGGAGGAATGGGAATTGGTATTTGGAGCTTCCTAGAAGCCTCGGGGTGAATATTGAAGTTTGTTTTCGGTTCGGGAACATTCGGTTTGCGTATTTCTTTCGATTTCTGGAACTATTGTTGATTATGTTTCTTTATGATTCATACTTAATGATGTTTTGGAGTTGTATGAGTAGCTAAACCTGTTAGCTACCTAGAGAATCGGCCATGGAGAGAATCGACCCTTAGAGAATCGACTCCTGAGAGTGGGCCCTCTGATGAACATGCTGAGAATCGGCTCCCTAGTACAATGTAAAGTCCTGAACGCAAGTTCGGGCGACACTTATGAGTGTGGCTGGCGACTCTCCCAGCCGACACTCATGTGTGCCTGCCGATACTCCCGGCCGATGTTCTAGTGTCGCTGGCGATTGTCTCGGCCGACTCTCGAGTGTCGATTGTAATATTTCTAGCCGACTCTTGTACAAATGATAGAATCCGCACTTTGACTTACGTGCAGATCAACTTACATATTAGCAGTAGATAAGACATCAACTTCACGTCGAATATTGATAGTCAGGTGAGTTTAAGAATCCATATTTTTACTGTTTTAGGGTGGTGTGCATACTCAAGAATTAGACGTTTATGATAAATATATTTTATTACTTAAACGTTTGCAAAGAAAGATAAGAAAGATAACGGTTTACTTAACCGAACGTTTTGTAAGAAAGAAAGTTAAGAAAGATAACGGTTTATTTAACCGAACGTTTGTAAGAAAGAAAGATAAGAAAGATAACGGTTTATTTAACCAAACGTTTGTAAGAAAGAAAGATAAGAAAGATAACGGTTTATTTAACCGGACGTTTTGTAAGAAAGAAAGATAACAAAGACAACGGTTGTTAAACCGAATGTTTTACAAGAAAGAAAGATAAGAGAAGAGAATGGTTTATTTAACTATATGTTTTATAAACAAAGAGAAGAAGAATAAGTCAATTACATTGTTTAATCTATAAGAGTATGCTTATACGAAGAAAGACTTGGGGTAGTAGCATAGTCCTAGAGCTAGTGTTACCCTAAGCATAGTAGTAAGTCTTAAGGTAGTAGTATAGTCTCAGTGACTAATGCTACCAGAAGCCGATGTTGCATCTTGGACTGAGACTATGACGTACAATGTGAATAACCGGGACAGTGCTCGATAAGGCATTGTAACGGGGAACTTGCAACTGGTTAAGATGAGTAACGACGGTTACTCTAGCGGCGACAGTCACCAAGAAGATTTAGAAGCCCACTTGGGGGCACAGACATGGCCAGAAAGATGTTCTTTCGGAAACCGAAATGTTCCTTCGGGAACCAGATTTAGAATCCCGCTTGGGGGCATAGAACAGATTGTAGACGTTAATGTACGACTTAAAGAAAAGAGCACAGTGAAAAAATATATTTATGTAATTAAAGAAGGAAGAAAGATTTTATTGTATAAAGTGCATAATGTAACATGTATGTTTAAAGAACATTTTCTTTGAGAAAACATTTATTATGTTAAAGAAAACTTAAACTCACCAGTGTTAGCTGACTATTTTAGTATGCACATCATGTAGCCGAGGAAAGAAAAAGATATGAGGCCGCGAGGGCTTAGGAATTGGTGGCTGGATGGCTGCTGCTGACACGAAGACTGACATCCCCGTTTTTAGATTTATGAATGTGAACAATGTTATGTTTTAAAGTTTTTGCTAACTCTGAATTTTGAACAAGACTTCCTCTGCTGATGTTTAATGTTTAATTCCAAGTTTAAGAACTATGTTATGCAATGATTGCCAACTATAAGAAGTACCCGGTTTGGGTCCTTTCACATGTGAATATTCATGAAAATTGTAAAGCAATCTACCTAGATAAAGCCTTCCATTTGGAATAGTTAAAGATCGTCAGGTGAGTTCTAAGTGCCCTTTTTATACGTTTTGGGCTGATGTACACACACTCACTTATAAAGTATTATTTCATGAATAAAAGGGTAAAGTTTAAAGATAAAGTATAAAGCTAAAGAATAACATTAAAGAAAGATAGTCTTGTTACGTGCTATTTATTGATAAAGTGTGCTTACTTGATTATTTGCCTTAATGTGCTAATGTGACAGTTAAATGATAGACAATGTACAATTACAGTATGTCATAGTCATAGGGAGTTAAAGGATTCTTGTTACAAGCAAAAGAAGCCTTGTACGAGTACAAGCAACAGGAATCTTGCACGAGTGCAAGCACATAAAGAAGCCTTGTACGAGTACAAGCATGAGATGAAAGACATGCACGTGTGCATGCTTTTTAGATAAAGATAAAGATAAAGCTAAAGATAAATATATAAATAAAGAAGAAGATAACGATAACGATACAACTCTCTGATTTATAAAGTTAAAGGTTCGATTAAAATTAATGAGAACGATTGGTTTATGCTAAAGTTTTAAGTTATGTATATAGATAGAACTCACTCAGCATAGCTGACTTTTAGTGTGTGCATTAGGTTGATTTATAGGTTGGTTGTGGAAAGCTCGTACAGTTTTTGGATGCTTTGGTTGGGATGGCTACTCGGCTTGAAGACTACCATTCGTTAAATGTAAGGCCTCTTTCCCGGGAGACCTCACTCGTTGGAATTACTCATAATCATAGTCATTAGATTACTGAACTTTAAATTAAAACGTGCAATTGTAGCGGAAGCATACATCACTTGGTTACAAGTAAACAGCGGAAGTCTTAACAGTTTAAAAGAAACATTGTCTTAACACATAAGCAATTAAACAGGATGTCAGTCTTGAGCCAGGTAGCCTCTATGCCTTTGCCCGTCCTTTCTTCTTGTTACCTGAAGTGCATACTAAAAGTCAGCTAACGCTGGTGAGTTCTAGTTTAAAGCAATTGGGTATAACATTAGTCATTTGTTTATTCCATTTGTATATATATACATATATCATCATTTTCATTGAACATACATTGACTATACACATTAGTATGTGCATATGCGTAAAACATTATTTCCATTGAAAATTCATTAGTTATACACAGAAGGGTGATCAGCCCGCCATTGATTGCGTAAGTCATAAAGACAGACGCTCCGTCCTATCGTAGGCCGTAATTCATACCGTGTCTACCGAAGTATTCCGTCCTTCATTACCGTCTAACAAACATTTGGTCGTTCGTCATACCGTGTCTACCATCGTAGTCCGTCCTTTCGCCTGTCTGCCCTAAGGCATCTGTTTCCCATACGAACTATGTATGCAGCCGTGCTCCAATTAAGGGCCTCCGTCCTACCGTAGTAATCCGTATTTTGTCTACCTTTTTGGACTATAACATACCGTCTGCATAATAGTCGCATGGTCGTCCGTTTACCGTAGTAGCCATCACCATTGAGCCGTTCTACCGAAGTAGTCCGTATATCCGTCCATAACGTTTAGATACATTCATAACATGCAATATATATAAATATAAAGCAAGATTTCTTTCATTTACGTTATGCCATTCATTTCATTACATTCTCTGTAAACATACGGTTCGTCCTTTGTTCATCAATTACTTTCATATGTCACATATGGTTATATTAACATTCATTTCAAGTATATACTTTTGCCCCAAAACATTGGAAAACATTTGCACATAACACATAGTGGGGGGGGGGACATAGAACTCACCTGTCTACCGATAATCAACCCGAAGTTGATGTTTTAACTATGGCTAGTACGTATACCGATCTGCACATAAGTCAAAGTACGAATTCTATCATTTAAGGCAAGAGTCGGCTGAGACATGAGAGTGTCGGCAGACACACATGAGTGTCGGCTGGGAAAATCACCAGCCACACTTGGAGTGTTGGTTGGGAGAGTCGCCAACCACACCCGAGTGTCGGGTAGGAGAGTGGCCAACCACACTCATACGTTTCATCCGAACTTGCATTCAGGACTTTGTGTTACACTAGGGAGCCGATTCTTAGCGTGTTCCTCAGTGGGCCGACTCTCAGGAACCGATTCTCTGAGGGCCGATTCTCGTCTTCTTCTTCCTCGTTGAATGTCGCCATATGAAGGTGGCCGACACTCAAGAGTCGGCTCAAGAACACAAACTGTCACACCCCACCTTAGGGACCCCTTGGACGGGTGTGATCCCGATTGGTACCTGTTTTGATTTCAGAGTTTTATAAAACACAACGGAAGTCTAATCAAAAGGATCTTTCATCATTTGTTTCAACCCCGAGGGTTGTAATTTGTAAATATCAAGACCCACTTGGAAAATAAAAGCCTTGTATTTATTTTATAAATATAGGGATTTAAATACCCCTTTTCATTATGATTACAAACAGTGTTTGAAATCAAATACATCACTTGTCTCCTTTGGACAAGTTCAAGCCATTGGAAATAGTACTATCCATGGTTGATCAGTCCCTTGGTCCTATCTCATTTTTCTTCTTTTTCATGATTTTCTATGTATGAGGCATGAGAATTCAACATGCATTTCATCCTTTTCATTTCTCGTTTCAAGGGTCAGATCCTTTGTCTGTATCCCTTTTTCCTTTACATTTTATTTATTACCTGAAAACATTTTGAAAATGAAACGTCAGCGCGAATGCCGGTGAATACAATTATCTTGACATAAAATCATTTGGCACAAACAAGTATTAATTTCATAATCACAACTTTGTATGCACCACTGTATACACTAGTATCATGCCTTATAACAATGGCCAGGTCTACGCCTCCAAAATTGTTATAAGATAAGTACCGGCCGCAATCCAGGACTCTCACCCGAGACCCGTGTATCCCTTGCAAGTTTTACGTATACCTATGGCCTGAATGTTTTGTTCGTAGAGGAACGTTGAGTATTATTCCCTTAACCTTTATTTGGCCATTTTCGTAAACGTAAATGTTTGACATAAGTTTTGAAATAGATAACGTATTCACCTTGATAATAGGAATGAGCCTCTAAGTTGGAAATTATAGAATCAGCTTCTTAACTAGCGTTCCAACACTTCTACGAGCGTTTTCTTCTTAAAGCGAGCACTACAACGAGTGAGAATCGAACCGAAAGCTTCGGGATCGTCTTAGGGAACTTCTGGAACAAGATTTAGAAGTAGAGATCGAATATGGGATGAGAAATGAAGTTGAAATCGATCAGCTATTTATAGGTTGGAATTTGGACCAATGTCAGACCGACATGGCAAGGCATAGCGGTCCGCTATCCGCTTATGCTTGCGTCAGCCCTACACGTCCAAATCTGATTGGACCACACCTCGTATTACGGTTAGTGGAGCGTTATGGAGGTGTATATCGGTCCAATATCAAGACAAGCGTCAGATTCTTGGACTGAGTCATAGGACACTTGTCAGCACAACAAATTGCAGCTGAAGGCGGCTAGTCGGACCGGTATCCAATCGATGTCGGTCTGCTATCCGACCCTCTACCCATTGTAGACCGTTATGGGATAGGATAACGGTCCGCTATCTACCCACAACTCAAATTTTTCCTTTTTAACCATGGACTTTGTTACTTTAGATACATAAGCCCTTTTAGGTTCTAACCTTGACATTTTTTAGACATTTTTGTGGCAGGTGTTACACCAACCATTTTCAGGTCTGATTTTGATCCAAAACCTTAACTTTTTACGTTCAAAACGTTTATCTAGCTTCCATGAAGCTAGATCTGAGCTTAGATTCACTTTTCATACGTAAAAATCTAATCTTTATGTTTAAAAGCCCCATAAACCCTAAAAACCCATTTGAAACAAAATTTCAAATCTGAGGTCGATTTGTTACCTGTTGGTGCTTGTTTCTTTCTTCTCCAACCTCCAGCAACGTCTCCCGACGATCTAGATGCAAGATGAAGGTGAAAGATGGAGATCTTGAGCTTTCTCTCTCTAGAACTTCTCTCTCTCTTTCTAGGGTTTCAAGGTTGAAGATGCAAATGAGGATAGGCTGAGAGATTGCTGGAATACAATGGGAGTGTTTTCCCTGATTTTGGCCCATGGCCAAGCCCTTCTCTTCCTCACCCATTACGCGTGTTAAGTCTCGCCTCTTTCGTTCGTTTATTATGGGTTTAATTATTTAGGGATGTTACATTAAAGTTGTTGTTTCTGTTTCTAGAAAATTGTGTTTTTATTTGAGATGTAAAGACTTGATATCGGTTTGAACAAAGTTTCTGTTGTGTTTGAATAAAAGTTTAGTTTAAGAATTATCATGCCGATGTGTAAATCCAACGTATGAGACCCCTCAAGTTTGGGGCGTTTCAATTAGAGCGTTCGATTGTTTGCAAAACCAGAAACTGAACGTGAACGACTTGAACGAGTCTGAATTCGTTTATACTCTGAAGAAACCAAAGATTATTTTTTGAAAAAATTGAAGATTGTTAAAGAAGAACAATCAAGTGTTCTTGATTGCTATTGGAATACACGGGAAGGAAAATCATGTTTTTTTAGGTTGTTCCTGTTTGTTTCCGGCCGAAGACAGAAAAGAAAGTTAACGGGCCAAAAGGAATTTGTTTTTTTTTATTTTTTTGTTTGAGAAAAACCAAAAGGCATTTGTTTTTTTGCCTTGATGCTATCTGTAGTCCAGAAAGGAAGAAAAAACAAGATTTGTTCCTATTTGAAGTCCATATCAGAGAATCAAAAGAACCAAAAGGGTTGTGAACCGTATTTAAGCGAACTACCATCCAAATTCAGAATTACAAGAAGGACTTCAAAGTTTCCAGGTTCTAAGTTCTAATTACTTGGAATTATTTTATACAATTATTCTATATGTATAGTGAGATAGATTATAAATTGAATTGTTTATTAATTCCCGTTAGAATCATTGTTGGTTTTGGAAGAAAACTTAAGTGTAGATTTTCCCCATTGAAAGAAAACCTATTGTTTAGAAGAAACTAAGTTGAAAATGGGAGATAAACCAGATCCTAACAAAAGCATGGTAACATATAAAGAAGCTCGTCTATCCTTGTCTAGTTTCCACTGCCCGTTGTTGAATAACACGAATTATACAATTTGGGCACTCAGAATGAAAGTTATATTCCATGCTAATGGACCATGGGAAGTAATAGAGAGAAACACGTCCGCAGAAGTAGATGTAAAGAAAGATAAGGCTGCATTGGCTTATTTGTATCAAGGTTTGCTTGAAGACCTTACACTATAAGTTGCAAGTTGTAACACCTCAAAGGAAGTATGGGATACACTAAAGACTAGATTCGGTGAAGTGGATGAAGTGCAACAGGAACGATTACAATCAGTCAAATATGAGTTTGAAAAGCTCCAAATAAGAGAAGATGAAACAATAGATTCTTTCACCACAAAGATAACAAACATTTTCACTAGAGCTACTACATGTGGATCAACATTTGACCAACCAACCTTAGTATGGAAACTACTAAACTGCGTACCAGAAAGGTTCATTCAAATAGTTGCGTCCATTGAACAATTTGTTGATTTAAGCAAAACTACTTTGGATGCAACTATTGCAAGACTAAAGACATACGAATTTCAAGAAAGATAGCCTAGTACTCAACCAAGAGAAACTTTTGTACACTATCACACCCCGCCTAGGCCGGGTTTACTGTGACCGATTGATACACAACCATACCAGCGGAAACATAACTTAAGATACAAGTTTTCATTTTATTACTTTCAAAATTTGGAGTACAAGCTTTAATCGAAATAGAGTACAATGTTTTCTAAACGTTAAAGTACAGGTCTACAGTTACATGCTCCAACACTCGTACTAAACAGCTAGCTATTACTAGCTTTCTTTAACCACTAGCTATCCATAGCCAAAAACTATCATCCACCTGAGATGTGTTTAAAAACATTTTTGAGTTAGTTTATACTAGTGAGTTCTCAAATCATAATTGATTCAAAACATTCATTCAATCAGGTGTCCTGGGAATGATTGAAAATTAACAGATAAAATCATGTTCATGCAATTCACAATTCAAAATAACGTGTTTCATGTCCAGTATGATCAAAATTTCATTTGCAGCGATCAATCCCCTTGGGGTTCGCAATACGAGTTAGAGATGTGTGCGAAGAGCACAACCATCTCCCTTTAATTTGGACTTGGAGATGTTTGACAAAAGCACAACCATCCCACAACCATTAGCTATATGCATATAACTTAAATTACAAGCTATATAAGTTTTATCAATCCAGATAACTTCACATTTCCATCATGACGTTTTAATCAAATGTTTAAACACATTTATTTAAACAAGGTTTACACATCTCAGTTCAAAATCAGTTTCAAAAGAACTCACAAGGATGTGTCATTTCAAACATTCCATTTTGCAATTCCTCAAGTATTTGTCATTCAAAACCTTTGCATTTGGAAACCATTTCAAGCGTGTATTCTAGCTTAAAATTATAGAAAAAAAGCATAGTAAGAATTCACAGCAAAATCATTTTAACAATATGCCAACGTGCCCAAAATATTTGAAAAAGGGCGTATGGAACTCACATTGGTAAAAATCCATTTCATAACCCGCATATTAGCCCAAAGCATCAAAACAGTTTAAAAGTGGACGTTAAGAACTTACGTAAACACTTATAATATGCATATCAACCCTAAAACATCATTTCATTTGAAGATGGGCTTCAAGAACTTATATAAAACTTTGAAATATGCGTATTATCCCTAAAACAAAACATTTAAAAGAGGGCATCAAGAACTCACCTTAAGAGCTTAACATTCACAATCTACAATCGGGCAGAATCGACACTAACTCTAGTATCCACACTATCCTATTAAGTGATAGCTTCAGCATAACAACGGCTCGAAATCTAACATATATCTAATTCAAAACCTCACAAGCTCTATTTATAGTTGGACTCGAGGGCCCGTAACAGACCGTTACAGTACAGTGACAGTCAGTTACCGTCCTAGCGGTCCCTTGTTATCGCACACGTGTCAAATTCTCCTCACACACCTCAATTCCATTTTACACGTGTGAAATTCTGGCTGTTAAAGGCGTAACATACCGTTACGAGATGGTGACAGTCCGTCACCGCTCTAATGGTGTTGAGTCATTAGCCACGTGTTGGCATCTGGATTGATGGCTCTGTAACGGACCGTCACAAATTTGGTGATGGTCCATCACCGATGCCAAATGATTATACTTTGGTATTTTACATGTTTAATCTCTTGATTTTGTTTCATACACGCGTCATGAAAACAATTTCAATCAAGGAAACGTTTTGGGAGACATGGGCAAGGTAAGTTTAACACATCTCAAGGAATTGACATAGGGGAAAGTTTAGACAAGAATAAGGAAAATGAGGAAATACATTACACGATAACTTTATAAAGAATATTGATGATTATGGTAGAAGGAAGAGATACTCAAGAAACCAAAATAATTCTATGTTTGACCTAAGTAAAGTTAGATGTTATAATTGTAATAATCATGGACACTATGCCTTAGATTGTCCTGAACCAAACCACAGAAAAGAAGAATCAAATCTCGTGCAAGAAGACGAGGAACGAACACTTCTATTGGTACAAGTTCAAGATGGTTATACTCAAAAGGAATGTGAAGGCATGTGAGAATTTGTTCGTTTTAAAGACAAGGTTCATGAAATCAAAGAAGATGAAAAAGGAAGAAAGCCAAAGTTTAAAGATAAAGGAGACAACGAAGATATTTGAAGAAAAGAAGAATCAAACTTGGATCAACAATTTAGGGGGAGGGGGGTGATTGTTATCTTAATTGATTGATCAAAGTTTGATAAAAATGAAGATAAAAGTTATGGGTCGTTTGTGTAAATAGTTTAAAGTGTATGTTTAGTGTCAGATTATGTAATATATGTAAGTCAAGGGGCTGGTATTTACATGTCTAGAGTTATACACTGTAAATAAGTCTAAGGATACGTCGTTTCACATAAGGAACACGTCATTTAGAAATTAGGGTTATAAAACCCATCAAAGTCTGTAATTAAATGTAACGATTTGTTCATATATTGAAATTCAAATTTGTGTTAATTTCAATTGTTTTTATCCGATCCTTGGGCTACAAAATTCACAATGCCTACACCTTATAGGTTTTGAACCCCTAACTTTTTTGGTTGTGAGACACACCACTCCCCTTGAGGACTGTTAGTTTATTAACTAGGCCTTTCTTTAAACCATCATAAAACTCCTCACTACACCATCAAATACCTTAGATTATGATCGATGGTGTTCTTCATTTATGTGGCGATGGATGATCATACTTTAAAAGATAATCACCAAAAGTTGAATCAAATCTTAATATGTTTAGAGGTAATCATAAATGGGTGTTATGGGTTTAAGAGTCTTTCGTGGACTAGTGTCTTTTGTTCAGTAGTAAGTACTGATGTATAAGTTTATGCATCATCTTAAAATGCATGCAGAAATGGACCCATGCATCAAGACTAAATTCTTCTAATCAGATTATGTAATTAATTAATTTTTGCTCCTTCCCTTGTATACGGTTCAATACGTTTAAGATGTTGATATTTGATTTTGCTGTATCAAATAAGTTATGTTCCAAGTACAACATTGTTATTATTATAAATACAGACTATTTTATAGCTCAGCCCAATGTTTATAGGCTTTATGGTTTCATCTCATCTCTTGTGCGTATATATATATGATGTATTATCAGATGAATGAATACACATAATCAGTTTCTCTCTCAATTTCTCTTTATTTCTTATCACGTTATCAGCACCTTGCTCTAAAGAAAATCACTCTCTAAAACTTCTCCCATCGCATAAACCACAATCCTTTGATTCACACAGGTTGTGTAAATAACCCATTGGTTTTCGCAATGAATCCGTTTACTTTTGAGACAGGAGTTTACTGTGAAAAAAGAGTGCTTCGTCATGTCAAAATTTGGTGACACGTGGTGGACACTCATGATTTAAACCTCTACGAATTAAGGTAATCTTTGAACTGTCTCTCTGATCTTAACACACACATCGTTCATAGATATAATGTGTAAACTTTTGTAAATTATGAGTCGTCTTACACAGGTGAATCTCATATGTATTCGGTGAAGAAATCCGATCTTATTTTGTGTGTTAAATAAATTACCTGGCCGAATAAATCACCGGTAGAAGTCACGTACGAATTGATAAACTTGATTTGGGATTTTGTTTTTGGAACTTCTAAATCTTTCGTAAACTAGTTTTGCCGATTACTTTGGCGAAACGGTCGAGAAACGGCCGCCAGAATAGGCGGTGGGTTATGAGTAAAGAAAAAAAATAAATATATCAGTCTTTTTTTATATATATAGTTAATTGGTTTCACTAGGGCTGTTCAAAAAGCCCGTGGCTCGTGGCTCGCTCGAAGTTCGCTCGAAAAAAGCTCGGAAAAAGCTCGGCTCGGGAAAAGCTCGGTTTTAAACGAGCCGAGCCGAGCTGGCTCGAATTCTAAACGAGCCGAGCTCGAGCTAGGGTTGGCTCGGCTCGGGCTCGGCTCGTGGGCTCGGCTCGTGGGCTCGGCTCGTGGCTCGGCTCGTCTAAATAACTAATATATATATATATATATATATATATATATATATATGTTATATATGTGTTATATTTGAAATATGATGTTTTGATTTTTTAAGTTAATTTGTTTTCAAGAACTCTGAGTTTTGGACTAAAATTTTACTTTATCTACAATTGTATTTACTCTCTACTTTGTAAGTTTTGGGTTATCTATGTTTTTTTTTGTATTTTATATATTGTCCCTTCCGTCTATTTAGTTTTTTGAAGACAATCAACTTCAAACCGAGAATAAAATATTTTTTTTTGTTGTTTATATATATATTAATATGTAAAAAAAAATTAAAAAAAAAAAAAAAAAAAAAACGAGCTAGCTCGACGAGCCACGAGCTGGCTCGAGCTTTTTACGAGCCGAGCTCGAGCTCAACTTTTCAGCTCGGAAAAAAAATCGAGCCGAGCCGAGCTGGCTCGTTTAATTTCGAGCTCGAGCTCGAGCCAAGCCTGGCTCGGCTCGGCTCGTTTACAGCCCTAGGTTTCACACGATTGTATAAAAAAAAAAAAACTCTTGATTTTAAACTAAAGATATTAAATATTATTTGTGTTTTATAATTTGTTAAAAAGAAAAAAAATTGGACTGCTGTCCTCTTACCTAGATTCGTAATTTTGGTAATTTGCCCTAAGATGCTATCAAAATAGTTATCACTTTCTATCTTTAGGGCTTTAATTTTAAATATCTTTAGATTGTTTAGTCATGATTTACCAAAACATTGTGAAAGTTTATACTAAAATATCTGATTGTAATCTAAGTTGTGGATCACTATTTTCGCTTAGGATAAGCATATGAGCTTAACTAATAGACCCAATACCATTAATAACTAGTTTGGCATGTGGAGGAACCTAAAAGTTGGGTTTAACCACCAAACGTTGGTCATTCTCTCAAAATCTCGTTATGAATTTCTCCACCAGCGATTATAAGATTTTAACACAATTAGCAAGCACAACTCCGCTCTTATCCAAGTTACATCCTAATTGATTTCATATAGAGAGATCACCGATGATGACATGTTTGAAAAGATGTTCTCGATGTCCCACTCTTCTAACCTACTCATGTAGTAGCACTACTGAGAACATGGTTTCATAAAACACTCGTAGAGAATATCATGTCATTTAGGTCGCATAAAAAAATATGCACTCCTAGGCGCAGCCAACCGGTGCTAGCCCGTTCCCTGAAGTGAATCCGCCTATCGTTCAGGGTGGATGGAGGAGAGAAAAAGGTGTGGCCCCAGTAAAGGCCATAAGGGTGGACGGAACAACTTATGAGGCGAGAGGTTCATTATCAATTACCCGAGGGGGAGATCTTACAAGAGGCAATAAAATGTCGGCTACAAATGCGAAGTAACAGCCTTGTCCAAAATCAATCAAAGAAAAGGGGAAGAGGTTGAAATAAACCTAATCGAGGGCATCATAGTTGCTTCACTATCACTCTTTCATTTGGATACTATCGTTTAGCCATCAGCGACAATATTTGGTAAGATAACAGTGTTTGTAATCTATCGAATGCTCTGGAAGAACATGGTTATCTTACCTACCGGGTATCGAAATTATGTCATAATACTCTACGAGTTATTGTAACCATTGGTGATAAATGTCTGGCATATAGCGATACAACTAACACTATCCTAAAATCATAAGAAATATTCTTATCAATTGTCTCCAACAGAGACACTTATTTCATGTGTTGGTAACCTAATAGAAGCCTCCAAAAGAACATACGCCACCTTACCGACCTGTACCAAAACTACTAGTAAATCCTGAAGAAATTTACTAACTTTTCAGATATATTCTACAAAAATGGTTAATAATACCAGATACCTGTGAGTTACTCCAAATGAAAATGACCAAAAGACCATCCATGGTGAGTAACCAGAAGTTACTCATAAACACGAATTTGCCATATGGTATGACCGACTAGGTCACCCTAGTAGCATTATGTTGAGGTGAATAATCAAAAGTGTCGACAAGCACCCACTTAACAAACTATATAAAATATTTGCTACCAAAGGACTTATCATGTGCAGCGATACCTCTCATTAAATTATTCTTTAGGTCCTCTGAAAACAAACTCTTACAAAGAATCTCTCCTATATTTGGAAAGAATCCAAGGGGACATGTGCGGGTATGTTCATCTCCATGTGGACCATTTTCAATATTTTATGATCCTAATAGATACATCTCTATATGGTCACGTGTGAGTCTTTTAGCTACCCGAATGTAGCATTTTCCCGGCTATTAGCCCAAAACCATATAATAGAAAAGCTAATTTCCCAGAAATCAAATTAAAAACATCCGGATGGATAATTCTTGAGAATTCACATATCAAGTTTTTAATGCTTATTGTATGTCTATAAGGATAAATGTTGAACATCGAGCAGATTATGTTCAAATATTAGTTTTAGATAAATTACTAATTGCACGATTACAGTTAATAGCTAGACAACTATTTATTTCCATCTTCTACATGAGGGCATACCGTTGCACTAATCAGTTTAAAATCAACTGTTGATCACAGATACTCCCCTATACAAATGTTCTCCGAAAGAGAACTAAGTTTGTCTCAACAATAAAATTTTTTGTATTGCGATTTATGTACTAATACCGCCATCATAATGTACCAGAATGGGACATGTTTACAACATAATATGTTGTCTAAATAAGACATTATTTCCAGTCTTAAGAGGAGATTGAATAAAGAAATGAAAGACTGGTAATACATGAAAACAAAAACATCGAATGCATCATCATCACCCCCGCAGTGGTTAATATGAATCTGAAGTCTAATATGTCATGCTTTTGCCAAGAATATCAAATTAATTATCTGATGCATTCACACACACACACACACACAAATAGAGTGACAAAGTCACATATACCAGCATAAACTTCACCTGCTCAAACTGAAGTAATCATACAAAGATTACCATACACCGGAAACATGGGAAATAAATCGGTTTCAAACATAAAAACACATGAGCATAAAAAGAGTAGAATAAGGCAGTTGGTGTAACCCTAGAAGAGGTTATACACAAAACCCTAGAAGAGGTTATACACAAAACCCTAGACGAGGTTATAGATAAAATCCCAGAAGAGATTAACGAAATCGCAGAAAAAAGCGATAAAGCCCCAAAAGAGGTAAATGTGTCCTAGAAGAGACTAATATGATTCAAGAAGAAAATTATAATGCCCCAGAAGAGGAAAATGGAGTTCCAGAAGAAACTCAAGTACCAGATAAATATGTGATCTCAATTAAATTATGTACAACGCAGTACAGTATGGAACCAAAATGAAACACATGTTGGAAATATTTGCATATGTTATAGCAACATATGTAATTAAAGAAAAAGATTACATATATAAAACCCTGTAAGAATACATACACAGAGATGACTGCCGAAAATGGCAAGCCTAAAAGGTTGAACAAAATTTGCTTGACAAGTGAAACTTTTTCGAACCTGTAGTCCGAACACCCATAGACGTCAAACCAGTAGGTTATAAATGAGTGTCTTTAAATAAAAAGAAACGAAAATTATGAGATTATGCGATGTAGGCACGACTTGTAACACTAAGGTTTTTCTCAAATCCCTGAAGTTGATTATGAGGAAACGTGTTCCCTATAGGGGATGCGATAACCTTTAGATATTTAATTGGCCTCGCAATCTCAAAAAGACTTCAGAAAACTTATGGATGTTGTTACTACATACTTGTGTGAAAAACTTGAAAGTGACAACTACATGGAAATTCCTAAAGGGTTAGAAATGCCCGAAGCATTATATTTAGTACCCCGAGATGTGTGTTGTAAATCTCAAGAGATTTTTATATAGTCTCAAGAAAACTAGCCGTATATGGTACAATCAGCTCAGTATATATTTTGAAAAAATAGGGTATAAGTGTGATAAAATCAGCCATGTAAGATCTTGACATGACTAAATTATTAATCGATCTGATGTTCGAGTATGTGTTTATCCAAAAATCAAACCACATCCAGAAGATGTTAGCATATTCTAATATGGACAAAAATTATCTGTAAAGCACACCCATAATTGTTTGGTTGCTAAATATACACAAATATCATTACTTCCCCAAGAAGAGGGTGAATAAGTACTTGATCTAGAAGTACCGTACTCAAGCTCAATCGGTGCATTAATGCATCTCATGTATATCATAAAACATGATATTATGTTTCAGTATATGTGCTAGTGAAATACGATTTTCTAATCCAACACATTGCACTCTTTTTCCCTTCACTAAGTTTTTCTCCCATTGGGTTTTCTTAGTAAGGTTTTTTAACGAGGCGACGTAACTGATCTAGTAGCACCAGTTTACCTTATAGGTCCCGAAGTACCGATTTAATATCATCTGGAAGTATGCTGTTAATAATACATAATACGCTCTGCACTCTTTTTCCTTTAGCTATGGTTTTGTCCCACTGGGTTTTCCTAGCAAGGTTTTTAACGAGGCATCATTATCAAGCGTATTAAAAGATAAGTTGCTATCTTTGCGGTACTAGAGACAAGGGATTGTTCCATGAGAAAAATATGGAGTCCTAAGCAATTGTTTATGGTGATGCAGGTTACTTATTAGACTACACATAGCTTGATCTAAATTTGCACACGGAGGTACAACAATTTCATGGCAATCAACAAAGTAGACATTATAATGGACCAGAGTTGATCAAAAGAAGCCCGGCTACACTATATGAAGAGCATGCAACATGCATCGCTAAAATCAATCTAGACTAGAATAAAGATCAAGTCAATCAGTTACCACAGAAGATTGCAATCCAAAGACAGGAAGATATATGTTAAATTGAGGGGGATTTATGCACGATGTACTCTTTTTCCTTAACTAAGTTTTGTCCCACTAGGTTTTTTTAGTAACGTTTTAATGAGGCAGCATTGATCCTGCAGTATCAGTTAGTATCGGTCCTGAAGAACCGAGACAACATTATCCAGTAGTATAATGTTGATAGTATATAATATAAAATGTCTGAGGGGAAGTGCTATAATTACAGAATATTTTATGGCCCATCCCAATGTTTATAGGCTTTAGGGTTTCATCTCATCTCGTGTGTATATATATATGATGTATTATCAGATGAATAAATACACATAATCAGTTTCTCTATATTTCTTATTAGTTATATATTTATTTTCTTCATGTGGTAAAGTCAAAAACTGGATGCTATAATAATATAATATAATATTTTTATTTGGAAGATAAAAAACATGTCAAATTTGAATATTCAACTGGTGCCTAGGGAATAAAATGGATTACATGGATGGTTCGAGGAATATCTCTATTCATATTTATTTATTTAATTATTTCTTTTATCTTTGTTCTTATCTATATAAATATCCATTTAACCCAGCTCTTCTATTCATTTTTTTGAACGGCAATTTAAATAATTGACGGGCCACTAATGTCACACCCCGCCCCGGGCCCCCCCGGGACCTTGCGACGTCAGTTGGCACCTTCGGTACCTGCTTTGATTTCAGAGTTTGGTTTTGTACAGCGGAATAGTGGATTTTAATAAAAGGATCTTTTTATCAATTATCTCAACCTCAAGGGTTGGTTTTGTAAATACTGTAATCTCGTTGTGTAGACAAAAGATTTCTTTATTTAAATACTTGGGCATAAAACCCGATCGTTTGTACATTTGATTCTTTTGAAATCAAAACCCTGACCAAAGTCAGTAAAATCTACAAGGAGGTATTCTGCCTAGGGAGTCGACATCCTTCGGGCACCTTAACCTTGTCTTTTTCTCAGGTTCTTCCTATGCATAGCATGAACCTGTATAACATATTTTTGGGTTACACCGGTTCGCACTCCCAGGGTGTCATGAAACCGGGGCGTGACACAACTCATTTGCAGATTTAGGGGGTGTTTGGATGTGCTTTTGGAAATGACTTATTGACTTATTGGCTTTTCGAAAAGCTAATAAGTCATTTCCAAAAGCCAGGATTTCTTGGCTTATTGACTTATTGGCTTTTTGAAAAGCTAATAAGTCAATAAGCACTTTCTCATCACACTTCCAAACATCCTCTTAGATTTAGTGAAGTTAACATTCCTTTGAGATTAAAAAAAATTTAGTAAGTTTTACAAAATGAAAGATTTATCATATCAATGACAGTTATAATGGCCACTAACATTTTAACCATTAACAAGCATGTGTTATTGGTTTCTATGAATTTAAACCTTTGATATGGGAAATTAATAACCAAGAATTATTATATGAATTTGACAAAACCGAAAATTACAAACTTATGGGATGGATAACCTATTCATGTGACAAGCCTACTTCATTATGATAATTTTAATCAAGATACCAAACAACATCTCCACTAAGATTATTAAGCTTTAATTAATGCAGCTAAAAGCATTCCCATCAGCTTCTCTATCCCCATCTCTATAATTACACTAAAAATCATTACTTTCTCTTTCTCTCATTTTCAATTAAATAATACTTTTTATACATTTTCTCTCTGCTGCACACACAACCACTTTCAAAATATATTAAAAAATTAATAAAGGTGAACAGTCTTTTCACAAATATACAGATGAATAGTAACATTTTCTCTTTTCTCTACTCATGAAAGGACCGGAACCCGGTTCCTCTCACAGCTGGCACAAACACATGAATAACATAGTTCTTGAACTTCGAATAAACATTAATTGAAACAGCGAAAATCTTTACATAATTCAGAGTCAACTAAAATTTTAAACTTAACATTGTTCAACATTCAAAAACTAGCAAATGGGGATGTCAATCTTCATCAGCAGCAGTCATCCGACCATCTTCTCTCTAAGCCCTCATGATTTCATATCTTTTTCTTTCATTTGCTACCTGATGTGCATACTAAAATAGTCGGCTAACGCTGGTGAGTTCAAGTCTTTCTTTTTCTTTAACTTTATATCAAAGGTTTTATTTAAAAACGTTCTTTTCACATACATATTATATTTTATACATAATACGATAAATTCTTTACTTCTTCTTTTACATACATACGTATTTAGTTTGTGCTCTTTTTTTTAAGTCATACACTAATGTCTACAATCTGTTCTGTGCCCTCAAGCGGGCTTCTTCATTCTTATTTCCAGAAGAAACTTTCTTTCGCAGGTATAGTTCCCTAAGGCTCAACGTCCAAAGTCCGATACCCACTTTCTGTGCCCCCAAGCGAGCCTCTTCATTCTTACTAGTGTACCTATCGCAACGTAGTATAGTATGGGTAAGAACCAAGTATCGAACCATGGACACGGATCCCGTACTCAACCCTCGCTATTGTCTGACTAGAATAATAAGTTGGAAAATGGGTTTTGTTTTAGAAGGAAAATAAAATGTAAGAAATGTAATTAGAAGTGTTATCCCGTTTAAGGTGTCACTCTAGTTGTTATCCCTTATTAATTAATGCTATATTTAAAGTAAGGTTGATCATAGTTACTACTACTGACCCTTTTCGATAGGGGAGTTAGCATTTCGTAACGGAACAGTGGATACGGTCAGCCAACTGTTCCTTAATGAATATCCGGACCCTGAACGGGGTCTCAAGTCCGTCGGTTATCCAGTGATTCATTATTCGGTCTAAGATTATCCAATGACTGACGTACGTCATGTGTTGTAACTTCCTTTGGAAAGTCGGAATGCGCAACTCCCTCCAGAGCTACTTTATGAACGCTCGGACCTAACAAATTATGTTCGTAAAATAGTTGTCTTTACTTATAATATTATTTTAAATAAATAAGACTTTCATTCTCAAGATCAAACCCCATGGCTCCCGCTAGAAGTCCTCTTTAAGCCTACACGAGAGAAGTAAAGAAATACCGTCACAAATCGCCAGGTTTGGTTAGGGCTCAAACGGCCTGCTGAATACCCAAATCTCCAATCAACCCATAATATTAAATCTATACTAACCGGCCGTTGCTAGAACTAGGATTTGTATATAGATCGTACAAACTCGAATAAGCTTACCAAACAAGAAGTCTTGCTTAAGTAACTCACAAGATTTAAGATTATCTGATTGGTTTAAAGATCACTTATTCTTGTCTTTTTAAGATAAATTATAGTAAAGACTTTAAAAACATAACGTAGTAAAAATACTTCATTAATTAATTAAAGTTCAACCAACTCGAGTAACACAAGAGGGCTAGGCAAGAATAACCATACAAGTGACTCCACTAACCTTTAGATAATGTGTGAAAATATTCTAACACCAAGGGAGAATGGGTATGGGTTGCCTCTTAATTACTCGAACGAGAAGAAACATTCGTATTACAAGACTTTAAAAAGGAAATAAATAAAAAAAGCTAAACGGCCCAAACCGAGAGAGTTCCGACTCTTAGCAGAGCACTAAGGCCTTCCCTACTCTTGATCTTGGACATCTAATACACTAGAATGAGCTTGCTATTTATAGGATAAGATTTTGTCAGTGCACGGCCGTGCATTGGATTGCACGGGTGCGTAGAGTACCATTTTCTTTCCCGTGCGGAATCTGGCAGTACAGGAGAGTACAGGGACCCAAATTAAGGTTTGCACGACCGTGCAAGGAAATGCACGGCCGTGCATTGCCTTATTTTGGTCCCTGTTGACTTTTTGACTTCCAGGTTTGACCTTTTGCGTCCGGTTTCGTTCAATTGGCTTCCGAATGCTGATTTCATCTTGATTTTGAGTGTTTTCTTCATGTTTTTGCATATCTAAGCCTATTATCCTATTGGAACACAAATGGGTGGACTAGGCATCAATTATTATCATATTATCTCTAATTGTGATGAATTCGGGGATAATTATGCATGCAAAACATGTATAATTTATGTCATATCATAATACCCCACACTTAAAATTTGCTTGTCCTCAAGAAAACTCATGCATGATTACACCCGTAGAAGTAAAGTATTGGTTAAATGTTAATCCAAAGCTGTTGTCTCAAATGGCTAATTTGGTGGTTATACCTTTCGAGTGTTTCTCCACAAGAGGGTAGCAAGCCCAACATACTTGATGGAATTATGATTATGTACAAAATTACAATCTCACAAATGTTAACTCAACACTTGGGTTAAATATTTGGATAATATATGTCAAGAGGAACACTCAATGCTAGAACTAATGCTTGCATAATCATAGGCTTGTATAGCAATCAAATTTCCATCAACTGACATAAAAAATGTGCATAAATCAAGAGCGCTTTATAAAGGGTTGTAATGATTGGCTTAGGGTTTGGGTAGGAAGTATTTGGGAATAGTGGCTAAATGTTGAAAATCTGACTTGGTTTAACGATAAAAATGAAAATGATTCCTTTATTCAACTTAGATTAGACATTGTGACTAATCTAAGGACTCTTTTAAGGTTAGATCGTCAAGACCAAATCCCTTCCTTCAAGGATGTTAACTTCTTCTTGTCTTTGAAATATTCATTGCTATCAGTTCCCATGAATCGTTCGGCTATTTCTTCCTAAGACATTCACTTTGATCAGCTTTGCATACTCCAATTTTTTGAGTAAGTTTGATTCTGTTTTGATGAGATTTCTTTACTAGCTTGGGCGATTTACTAATTTCTTTTTGGTTGCCCCTTTTTCTTTTCACAATAATTCTTCTTTTCATATTAAATGAGTTTCTTTCTTCGACCATAAGACGGATCTATAAACTTTCGGAGGATAATTATTTCTTAATTCATAGCTGAGCCGGTTTTCAACAAAAAGGGTTAAAAGATAAAAAGGGTAATTTGTCGGGTTTATAGGTTTGAGATGTTGGGTTTAGAAACGAAAAGGTTTAGGCTCAAAGGGGCTAACTAGGGGATAATGTTTAGGGTAGGTAAAAGAAAGAGAAAAGGCTACAGAGAATGGGTTAATCCTAATGTCTCAATCATTTTTATGCATTCTTTTAGTCCATGATCTTAAAATGTATATTTTACACAAGTTCTAACATGCAAAGTAATAATTAGTAATCACTCTATTAAACGAAATAAGCATGTGAAATATTAACTGCGCCAAAAACTTGATGGATTTTATGATAATGCTCGGATAGGCTCAAATACTCACATGGAAATGGAAGATAAAGGGTAATAAAGTAAAAATGTGCATAAATTTATTTCTTTCTTTCTATTGTGCTTCTTAATCTTCCCTATTTATTTCCTTGATTCACTTCAACTGTCTTTCAAATTGCTGTTTATATAAGCTCGTTTATGCCAAATGATTTTTAAGACTTTTGCTTTAAGATTATTTTTTAAAATGTTTTTATTACTTCTATATGGCTTTTAATTCTATAGATTGGTAGTTATTAATCATGCACTTGTAATACTCAGGACAAAATTTGGCAGCCAAAATATCAACGGGGTTTCACCCCACACTTAGTTTCTGACAATATGAATATATGCAATATGATATGTGTCATGAATAATAAGAGTGTGGCGAAACTGATACTCCCCTGATGAGACGTAATTGTCAAGCGTGTGATCGATTCTCATCAATGTCTAGATCGTATTTCCGGGCACGAACCAAAACCCGTATTACCTGTAATGCTTTGCAATTATCAACTCATAAAGTAAGTACTGAAAGGAAAGATTAAACTAATATTCGCTTAACAAAGCGACCGAATAAGGTTGGTGGCAATGCCACCATGTCAACGGTTACCCCTGTAACCGTTAAAAATTGGTACCGTGTCTAGTCAAACAAACAAACGTCATAAGTCAAGAACCATAACTACATCAGAAAAGAACCACAGGTACCAAAGATGAAGGGTGAACAGAGCTGCTACTGAAAAGGAGGATGCTGCCACTGCTGGTGCGGGCCGGGAGGCTGCTGCTGATATTGCTGATGGGCATACGGATCATGAGTGTGATCATAGAAGTCCTATCGCATGGCATCCATCGTGTGACCCAGATGACCCATTTAGATCATCAAATCCAGCATTGTGGGATCGGCAGTAGTATGGTACATACATGGGCCTTGATGCCCCAGTTGCCCTATAGGTGCTCCCTCATCCTCTGATTCTTCCACTACACCAATCTAAATATTTCCACGATGGCCTATTAGTCGGTATACCCCATTTAACTTCTTCATCATGTGCATGTTAATCAATACTTGGGTGTCAATAGGTAGAATGGGTATATCCATCTCTGTAAGTATACCAAGGTACTCAGGAGACAAGACTCCTAGGTAGGAAGCAAGGTGAGTAATGTATGGTCCACCAAAGATATGGCTGTTAGAACAGTAGCCAGTGGCTCTAGTAAAGAACTTGGCCAAACTGTAGGCCAAGTTGCAAGGAACTCCATCAATCAAGCAGTGCAAGTGGAGAAGATCTCTAACGCTCACAACCCCTGTGATATCCTTTCTCCCCCCGATGGAAAGGAAAATACAACGATGTAGGTAACGATGAATAGGATGCCTGGTTTTAGTGCTTTTCTGAACATGTGGGTCAAAAGGTCTTAATCCGATCCTATGCCAAAATGCTGATGCCTCTCCCTCTACAAACCCCCCTTTACTGTCAGTAAAGATTGGCTCAGTAATCTCACGGTGCCTATATAACCCCATTTTTACCCCAAACTGTGCCAAGGACGTCTCATACCAATGTCTAGCCATTCTGAAACGCACACATTCGTGCATTTCCATACTCAACACCGGCCTATCAAACTGAAAAGATGCTAAAAACTTGAGAGTAAGCTGATAATAGGTGGTCTATCTGATGGCGAAGAATATTTGCCATGGCTTTGTGATCAAAGGAACTGCACACTCCAAGAGATTTATGTCCTCTAGAGTTGGGTAGCAGATGGTTTTGTGTACCCCGAAGGTTTGTCTTAGTAATGCAGGCAGAGTCTGGTAAGCATGGACCTCGATAGCATCATCGGGGTAAAAAATAATCCATCGGTGCAAGTCTTGTGGTTCCTCAGGTAAAGGCTGTGGGTGAAAAGGTGGAGGAGGTGATGGTGGAGTCTTTGGTGAGCCACCCATATGAGCAGACAAGGATGAACCCGACCTAGAACCTAATCGAGTATTTATCCTTTTTCGCCCCGCTTGTCTGGAAGATTCAGCCATGTCCTACACAATCAATCATTAGAGGAGTTAGTACATAAGAACAAGAGTGATTCAACATATATATTTTAACGGCGTTAAAAACTTAAAAGCAAGTAATTGTCAAAGCAATATGGTGCCAAAAACTTGATAAGAGCCATGTTTTGTAAAAATATATATGCATATAATTTTTGGACCACACAAGGGAAACACAAGTTTGTGCATGGTTATGGCACGGTTATGTTTCTCGAGTCCTAAAATGGTCAATTGCAATCAATCAAACAAGGCGCAAATTCAAATGGTGTAATATGACCACTAATATAGATGGTCAACATGTTGAGTTTTGAAAAGTCAAACCCGTAAAAATTCTTGACCTATTTCAACTAATCAACAATTTCCCACCAACTATGTTAAAACCTTAACACATTCAAACAAGATTCATGCTTCAATTTGTAATTCCAAGTTCAAGAACTCTAAGTCAAAATTCATAAACCCATCCATATAAATCAAACAAATCCTACCCAAAAAGGCTAAAATGAGTGACATTATGATCCTACCTAGTCAAATATGCATCTAGATCAAGCATTAAGTTAATATTTAAGCATATTCAAACCAAAGTTCAAAACAAAACCCTAGCCTTATTTGAACAAGATTAGCCACGTTTGAAGCATAAATCACACTAAAATTGACAATGGACAAGTTTACATAACTCGAGGAAGAGATTGGAAGCAAAAATCAAGAGAAACGGGCGAAAATCGTGTGTTTTTGGGTGATTTCGGAGAGTTCCGAGCGTGTTTGGGGGTTGGGGTTTTGAGGGAAATGAATGTTTCTGCAATTTTAACACCAGATACGCACGAAGCCCAATGCACGGTCGTGCATTGGGTTGCACGGCCGTGCATCCCCCTGTTGACCAATTTTGATTTTTTTTAAAATCCACTTGAAAATAATACTTTTAAAAATAAATTAAAATATATTTTTAGTTAAAAATAATTTAAATTATATTAAAGTATTAATTTATTTAAATTTAGTAAAATAAATTGGTCAAAGGGGAATGTCACCATCAAAGATCCCAATTATACGTTAGAAAACTTACCTTGATTACCGACATTCAATTTCAAAGCATTAAACTTGTCTTCATCGAAAATAAAGAAGAATGTAAAATCTAAACACTTAAAACCGTTCGAAAGTGTTACGCCTATTCTTAAAATGCTTTCGAAAGGCGGTACTTGCATCCGTTCAATTTTCTTAGCAATAATTCCTGGGTTGCGATCCTTGAAAGTTACTTCAAAGATAGATGAGCTAGCACAAGTATAAAAATAAGAGTAGTAAAAATAAAATTAAAAAGGGAAAATAAAGTAGAAATAAAACAAAAATAAAATAAAGATGAAAATAAAATAAAAATGAAAAATAAAGTAGAAATAAAACAAAAGTAAAATATAAATAAATAGTCAGTCCAACGACTTAAATATTTCACAGAATTACCGTTTTCCCGGCAACGGCGCCAAAAATTTGATGTGTGTTTTATATGCAGATAAAAATATAAATATATATATTTCTGGAAACGACGCCAAAAAACATGATGACGTGTTTTTAGTAGTAATAAATATATTCTGTTTAAAGATACACAAAATCAGGTTTTAAATTTATAAATTAAAATGATAATTACTTCAACTAAATACACACACACAATAGGCAAGTGTACCCATCGCAACGTAGTATAGTATGGGCAAGAACCAAGTATCGAACCATGGACACGGATCCCATACTCAACCCTCGCTATTGTCTGACTAGAATAATAAGTTGGAAAATGGGTTTTATTTTAGAAAGAAAATAAAAGGTAAGAAATGTAATTAGAAGTGTTATCCCGTTTAAGGTGCCGCTCTAGTTATTATCCCTTGTTAATTAATGCTATATTTAAAGTAAGGTTGATCATAGTTACTAGTACTAACCCTTTTCGATAGGGGAGTTAGCATTTCGTAAAGGAACATTGGATACGGTCGGCCAACTTTTCCTTAATGAATCTCCGGACCCTGAACGGGGTCTCAAGTCCGCCGGTTATTCCGTGATTCATTATTCGGACTAAGATTATCCAATGACTGACATACGTCATGTCTTGTAACTTCCTTTGGAAAGTCGGAATGCGCAACTCCCTCCAGAGCTACTTTATGAACGCTCGGACCTAACAAATTATGTTCGTAAAATAGTTGTCTTTACTTATAATATTATTTTAAATAAATAAGACTTTCATTCTCAAGATCAAACCCCATGGCTCCCGCTAGAAGTCCTCTTCAAGCCGACACGAGAGAAGTAAAGAAATACCGTCATAATATTAAATCTATACTAACCGGCCGTTGCTAGAACCAGGATTTGTATATAGATCGTACAAACTCGAATAAGCTTACCAAACAAGAAGTCTTTCTTAAGTAACTCACAAGATTTAAGATTATCAGATTGGTTTAAAGATCACTTATTCTTGTCTTTTTAAGATAAATTATAGTAAAGACTTTAAAAACATAACGTAGTAAAAATACTTCATTAATTAATTAAAGTTCAACCAACTCGAGTAACACAAGAGGGCTAGGCAAGAATGACCATACAAGTGACTCCACTAACCTTTAGATAATGTGTAGAAATATTCCAACAACAAATGAGAATGGGTATAGGTTGCCTCTTGATTACTCGAACGAGAAGAAACATTCATATTACAAGACTTTAAAAAGGAAATAAACAAAGAAAAGCTAAACGGACCAAAACCGAGAGAGTTTCGGCTCTTAGCAGAGCACTAAGGCCTTCCTTACTCTTGATCTTGGACACCTAAAACACTAGAATGAGCTTGCTATTTATAGGCTAAGATTTTGGCAATGCACGGCCGTGCATTGGATTGCACGGGCATGCAAAGTACCCTTTTCTTTGACGTGCGGAATCTGGCAGTACAGGAGAGTACAGGGACCCAAAATAGGGTTTGCATGACCGTCCAAGGAAATGCACGGTTGTGCATTGCCTTATTTTGGTTCCTGTTGACTTTTTGACTTCCATGTTTGACCTTCTGCGTCCGGTTTCGTTCAATTGGCTTCCAAATGCTAATTTCACCTTGATTTTGAGTGTTTTCTTCATGTTTTTGCATATCTAAGCCAATTATCCTATTGGAACACAAATGGGTGGATTAGGCATCAATTCTTATCATATTATCTCTAATTGTGATGAATTCGGGGATAATTATGCATGCAAAACATGTATAATTTGTGTCATATCAGTGCCCTACCGAGCACTGTCCCGATTATTCACATGTTACATCATGGTCTCAGCCCATGACGCAACATCGGCTTCGGGTAGCATTAGTCGTTAGGACTATACTACTGCCTCAAGACTTGCTACTATGCTTAGGGTAGCACTAGCCTCTAGGACTACGCTACTACCCCAAGTCTTTTCTTATCTGGGTCTCATACTCTGACAGATTAGACAATGTATTTGACTTATTCTTTTTCTCTTTGTTTATAAAACATATAGTTAAATAAACCTTTATCTTCTTCTTATCTTTTGTGTATAAAACATATAGTTAAGTAACACATTCTTCTTTCTTTCCTTTCTTTCTTACAAAACGTTCAATTAAATAACCGTCATCTTTCTCATCCTTTTCCTTTACAATAAGGTTTGGTTTAACAACCGCTGTCTTTCTTTTTGAAAAAAAACATTTAAGTAGTAAAATACATTTATTATAAACGTCTGATTCTTGAGTATGCATGCCACCCTAAAACAGTAAAATAGAGATTCTTGAACTCACCTGATTTTCGTAAGGATTAACTCACTCAGCAAGAACTTCAAGCTAGGTGGGGGCTAAAGGATCTGTTAAGGGTCACGAACTAGACAAATTAACACCAAGTCATTCTGTCCAAAAACTCTATGTCCGAAATCTATTTCGATCGAAATATTTTTCGACCGAAAACTAATCGTCCGAAAGTCTTACTTCTCATAATAATTTCGTTCAAAAACATCCTGTCCAAAAACTATTACGATCGAAATCCTTTTCGACCGAATATATGCAGTATCATCATACTGCATATATGTAGTATTATCGTGCAATATAATGATACTACATATATGTAGTATCGAAAAATTCTATCTCCTTTGAAAACATTTACTTCTGAAAACTATTTCGGTCGAAATCTTTTTCGACCGAAAACCATTTCGATCGGACGTATTCTGTCTGAAAACTACCTATGTTCGAAATCTATTACGGACGGACCAAATTTTTCGGACCATTCATCACGTTTTCGGACGATTCAAACGTTCTTGGCCAAAATGGTCGTTTTTGACCCAAGTTTGAATCTTTTTACGTCCAAAACTTTAGTATGACATCTATGAAGCTAAATCCACCCATTTTAGCCTAATTCATATGTAAAATTCTTGACTTTGATTGAAACCCACTTAAAACCCTAAAACCCACTTTTAAACCAAAAACTCAGATTCTGGAAGGGTTTAGTACCTGGTTTTCGCATGATTCTTTCTTCTCCTATTGATGGTAAGCTTTAGCAACGATCTCGGGTCACTAACGAAGGTCTTGAGCATGGGTTGTGAGCTCTCTCTGCCCTGTCTCTCTCTTTAGAGCTTGGTGAAAGTGATGAAATGGTGAGGGTGAGAAGGAATGCTAGGGTTTTACCCTCCTCTCAGGTGCCTCCAAGCTCGGCCCAAACCCGAGTCCATGAGCCTGTGATCCCTCTCGTTCATTATTCCTTTTTCTTTTATTGCTTCTTCCTGATACATTCGTTTTTTGTTTGATTTCGTATATTTGCTATTTTAGGGATGTTACAAGTCTACCCCACTTATTGGAGGTTTCGTCCTCGAAACCTTTTATAGATCAAACAACTGAAATTCCCTCATTTCGGACTCCGTTTCCCATGTAGCTTCCGATGTTTCCATTGAACTTTGACCAGCGGAATGACTTTGTTACGTAGTCATTTATCCTTTCTATTCACAATTTCCATAGGATCCTCAATATAATTAAGCTTGATGTCTACCTCGATGTGATCGAGTGGCACCTGCGCCGACTCGTCAGCTAAACACTTTCGTAAGTGCGACACGTGAAACGTTGGATGAATTTCACTAAATTCGTAAGGCAGTTCTAAGTGATATGCTACTTCCCCAACCTGTGCTAAAATTTTAAACGGTCCAACAAACCTCGGACTTAGCTTTCCTCTTTTCCGGAATCGGATTATTCCTTTCCAAGGAGTCACCTTCAACAACACCTTGTCCCTAACTTGAAACTCAAGATCTCTTATTCTCTTATCTGCAAAAGATTTCTGCCTGTCCTTAGCGACTTTCATTCGTGCTTTGATTTGGTCAAACTTTTCGGAAGTTACTTTGACTACATCAAGGCTTGCGAAGTCTTTCTACCCAATTTCACCCCAACAGACGGGTGTCATACACTTTCTTCCATATAGCATCTCGTAAGGCGGCATGCCAATGGTAGCATGATAGATGTTGTTGTAAGAAAACTCCGCCAGTGGTAAGTGGCTATCCCCGCTACCGCCGAAATTGATGATACATGCCCGTAGCATGTATCATCAAGAGTTTGGATAGTCCTTTCGGTTTGACCATCGGTTTGCAGGTGGCAAGCTGTGTGGATATTAAGTCTCGTACTCATTGTCTCATAGAATCTCTTCGAGAACCTCGATGTGAATCGCGTGTCCCGGTCTGACACAATTAACAAGGGCATACCGTGTCTGGCCACAATCTCGTTGATGAACAATTCTGCTAGCTTCTCGGACGAGTAAGTATAGGCAAGAAGTGAGCACTCTTCGTTAATCTATCCACAACTACCCATATGGTATCATGAACTTTAGCTGTACGCGGTAACTTGGTTATGAAATCCATGGTAATGTGTTCCCATTTCCATTCAGGAATAAATAACGGTTGCATCTTTCCACACGGTTTCTGGTGCTCGGCCTTCACCTGAGTGCAAGTTAGGCATTTGCTCAAATAATCGTTTACGTCGTTCTTCATGCCGGGCCACCGGTATTCCTTTCCAAATCATGGAACATCTTGTTGGTACAGGGATGGATAGAGTAGCGAGACTTGTTAGCCTCATCAAGGATTTTGTCTCTAAGTTCGCCACCTTTGGGTATCCACATCCTCCCGAACCGTGTTCGTACTCCGTAAGCATTAGTTTCTAACTTCTCCTGCTGACCCACTATTCTCTCTTTCTTGACATTTTCTTCTTTCAAGGCTTCATTTTGGGCACGTTTTATTTATGTCATAAGGTCCGTAATCACGACCAGCTCGTATGCTTTCACCCTGATAGGAGTTCCCGGGGTGGTAAAGGATTTCACAGTCATAATCTTTCAACAGTTCTAACCATCGCCGTCTCATATTCAACTCACTTTGCTCAAAGAAGTACTTCAAGCTTTTATGGTTGGAGTAAATGGTGCACTTAACTCCATAGAGATAATGCCTCAAAAATTTTAAGGCAAAGACAACTGCCGCGAGCTCAAGATCGTGAGTTGGGTAGTTGACCTCATGAGTCTTTAACTGACATGATGCATACGCGATCACTTTTCCTTGTTGCATTAGCATGCAACCTAACCCTTGACCTGAAGCGTCAGAATACACCACTAGGTCTTCGTTTCCATCCAGGGTTAACACTGGTGCTTGGGTCAACCTCTTCTTTAATTCCTCGAAGGCATCGGTTTGGGCTTGGCCCTATTCGTACTTTACTTACTTGCGAGTCAATTTGGTTAAAGGTGAGGCTATCTTTGAAAAGTCCTGGATGAACCTCCGGTAGTAGCCTTTCAATCCTAGAACACTTCGTACGTCGGTTGGTGTCCTAGGGGTTTCCCAGTTCCACACTGCGTCGATCTTTGCTTGGTCTACCATGATGCCTTCCTCGTTAATTACATGGCCTAGGAACTGAACTTCGTTTAGCCAGAACGCTCATCTAGAAAACTTAGCATACAACTTTTTCTTCTTTTAGTGTGTCCAAAACTTCACGTAGGTGACAGGCGTGATCACCTTAGTTGTTTGAGTAAATGAGGATATCGTCTTTACAGACTATTAGTGACCGGTCTAGCGTCGGTCGTCACACTCTGTTCATCATATCCATTAATGCCGCAGGGGCATTTGTTAACCCAAAGGACATTACACGAAACTCGTAGTGTCCATACCGCGTCCGGAATGCGGTCTTGGGTATGTCGTCCTCTCTTACCTTCAGTTTATGATAACCCGACCGCAGGTCTATCTTAGAAAACCATTTTGCGCCTTGTAGTTGATCGAACAGATCATCGATCATGGGTAATGGGTATTTATTCTTCACAGTCCTTTTATTCAATTCTCTGTAATCGATGCACATTCTCATGGTGCCATCCTTATTCTTTACAAACATCACCGGAGCACCCCAAGGTGAAATGCTCGGTCTGATAAATTCTTTTTCTAACAATTCTTCCAGTTGGGCCATCAATTATTTCATCTCAAGTGGCACTAGTCGGTAAGGTGCTTTGGAAATGGGTTGGGACCTGGGATCCAATAGATTTGAAATTTCGTTTCCCGATCAGGCGGCAATCCAGGCAAACCCTCAGGGAACACTTCCGGATAATGACACACCATGTGTACTTCGCTTAACTCTTTCAGTTTCACGTCTTTGTTAATCACATAAGCCAAGTAGGACTCGCACTCGCACCTCATATACTTTTCTGCTTTCATCAATGAGATTATATTTGTCAACGGGATGTCGCGTTCCCTGTAAATCACAACCTTGCTGCCATCAGGAGCGTTAAACCGAATCACCCTTAGTTTACACACAATTCGAGCTTCATTGGCAGCTAGCCAATCCATTCCCAATACTACATCGAACCCTCCCAATGCTATGACACATAATTTAGTAGGAAATATGTGGCCTTCTATCTTTATGGTAAGGTCGTCTACTAGCTCCACTATTTTAGTGTTTCTACCCACAGCGGTCTCTACACTAAAAGCCTTCTCTATCTTGGAGGTTTTGTATTTCAGTCTCTTACATAACGAAGAGGATATAAAGCTTTTACTAGCACCCGAATTAAACAGAACAGAAACAAAGGCGTGGTCAAGGATAAACATACCTGACACCACATTAGGATCTCCCCTTGCTTCTTCCTGTGTCAGGGCATAGGCTCTAGTCCTCACACCCCCTTTCCCAGCCTCCTTTGTCTTTTCATTGCTTGATGCCCTTGGTTTGCGACAGTCCTTGGAGCAATATCCTGATTCACCATAGTTGTGGCATGTCCCATAATTTGCAGAACTGGGAGTGTTGGTACATTCACGGGATATGTGCCCCGTCTTGCCACAACAGTAACATAGGTTCAACCCGTACTTGCACTCTTCGAGATGCGCCCTACCACACTTGCTACAGATGACCTTTTCTTCAACCCTTGGATTCTTACCCTTTGAGGCAGACCAATCCCCGCACGATCGTTTAGTGGCGTTAGGCCATTTCTTTTGAGTTTCAGCGGGGGTTGCGCCTTCTGCGGCCACATCTTCAAACACCTTTCCACTCAATGCCACCACCGACTCAAAGTCACTAGGGTGTTGGCATTGATAATCGTGCGAACTCTCGGAGGTAGCTTCTGGATATAACACTTGATCCTCCTTTCTTCAGTGTTCATCAAGTGTGGAACCAGCTGTGTCAGCTCATTGAATTTGGAGGTGAATTGTCGGTACGTCATGCTACCAGCCTTGAGTTCCACGAAGGCCTCTTCCATTTTATCAATCTTGCTTTTGGGACATAACTTTTGAATGACTAGGGCTTTCAGATCATCCCACTTCATTATGTCAATATCCCTTTCAGACTTAGCTTTCTTCACATTTTCCCACTAGCTCAGTGCCTCGAAGGCAAAAGAATGAGCAGCAAACCCTACCGCCTGGTCAGCACGGCATTCACTCATCTTGATGACTGCAGTCATGCGGTCAAGCCAGTAGTATGCGGCAATAGCATCTTTCTTGCCATCAAAAGTGGGCGGATCATAGTTTTGTAAAGACTTGTAGTCACATCCGCGCTTCTCATCGTAGCCGGATTGACTTTCTGACTCGTTTTCAACCAAATTTCTGTTCTCGGCGCGTAGGCCCCTTTCTCTTTCCTCCTCCACAGTTTTCAGAGCCTCAGTTAGGGCTGTTGGCAGAGTGCTCTTTAGGACTTCAACAACTTAATCAGCAATGGCTTTCTTGACAATTGGCTCCAACACTAAGCCTTCTTCATCATGCGCTCCATGGTCACTTGGAGCTTTTTCATTCGCGGTATGATTCGACACTGATCCATGAACTGAGGGTTCACTTTCTTCCCTTTCGATGCGGTTGACACGTGGTCTACCCCTACGCCCAGTACATGCCCCTCTCTTAGCACCTCTCTTTCCAGCCATTATGTTTTCTTACTTCGAACAAGGAAATACTCGTGTCATCATGATAGGTAATTATTTAGAACACCTTAAGCAATGTAAATTACTAATTACAGAGACCGGTATGAAATTATTATTTTACTTTACTTCTTGGGTTCTGAACATTCCCTGTCATGGTAATATTTGTACTCAAGTCCAGAGTTTATACATTAAGACACATTCTTTCTTCCCTTTTTTATTGTAAGGCATTTGATGTTTATGTTCTATTTAGGACATGAACTACCTTTGTAAGACCCCGACCCGGGCGTCCTACAGTTGGTCCTCATAACGGATACATATATTATCAATCAAACTATAGTGGAAGTCTTTCTAAAATCTATAATTTTAATTAACATCGTTATCGCCATAAGTTACGCCACGAATGCATGCACACCAATCCGAGTAGCACCGCTCCCAAACCAAGATACAATGATCCAAAGCTCACTTGTAACATAATCTAACGTACGCGCAAAGTTAGCTACGCTGAGTGAGTTCTAATAATTTAACTTTACTCGGAACCCTCCGGTCCTTAATAAAATAGTTTTGACATTTATCAACAAATGAATAATCCCTTTAATCTTACAATGATCCCATAACAGTTCACCACCCCCGGCTTATCCCATAATAACAATCCAGTTGTCTCACCGACCTGGATCAACTTCTACACTAATAACTCATGGTCTACCACATGTATTAACTCGACACATAGTTAACACAACCAACCCCTAGACATCGACTTACTCAGCCTTGACCAAGGCTTTCACAAATCAACTGACATGACAGTTGTAAACACCACATCATAATCCCGACATGACGGTCAATCTAACTCTACTCATCTTATTAGTATCATCTATACACCACTTTAATATTATCACGTGCACAATAAATGTAACTTAACACTAGCATGCAAATCTAACATATTTATAAGCACGCAAACACATACCTTATCACTGCACCCTCGTAAGAGTTACCCTCGTCAGGGCGTACAACACACCCCGAGTTCATCATTTACCTGTTAAATATTGTCACTGTTGGTGACTTCTTGATGGAATTCCTCCCTCACAATCCTGTTTGCTGTGTCATTAAGAGAACTACGCAAACATAATTCCCGCCGTGCCACAAGGACAACGACACAAAACACACAACACAAATATAAAACATAATACCACACTTCATTTACATGACTCGTTAACTACACTTTCACCGCACACATAACACTAGGATAATGTACCTCACATGTAATCATAAGCATTTAGCTTAAAACCCGACTCACCCCGACCAACCCTTAATAGGTCATACCATAATAACTCTTATCCCTAGCTCACATATTCCCATGCACACACCCATAGACCCTACGACTTCTAAATAATCATTTTATTTCAAAACATATCGTATTAGAACCCAAAACCCTTAACACGTTTAATAGATTAAACTTTCCCATAAGCATGTACGATAGGCCCAAAACATTAAAAATGTATAAATAGAAGAATTAGAAACTCACCGGATACTAAGCCCAATCCTTGCTCTGCAAACCTGATCGTCCACACTTGAACCCAACCAGTCAAACGAATGACCTCAAAGTTAGAGCACATCCTAAACACTTGTCTCGCCGGCTCATCCCTTCGTCCCCGCAACACCCTAATCTATGTCTCTGCTCGATCCCTGTTATCCTGAACCCATTTAGAACCCGCGTGCATGCACGTTTACGTGCCATGCAATGCGTTAGTCTCGTAGGTCACACGTACCCGAGTCGAGATCTCCATGCACGTCTAAACCCTGTCATGCAAACCTTAAGCCCGCAAAACCCTAGTCGGGTGTAACCCGACTCCATTATCCTTCCCATTCACCACCGTTCACCACCACCACCGTGCATCACTACCAAGCGTCACCCGTCGTGCACCACTGTCGTGTTCCGACACCCCGTATCATTCTCGTGTCCCCATCACTTCCTTGCCATTAGAGACCCTAGTCTGGTTCTCCTTCACGTGGAAATACCGCTAACACCACCACCAAGCCGTCCGCCGCCGTGAAGCGCCACCACAGCCGACCCCCGTGATCACCGACACCACCTCCTGCTGCCATCGTCGTTTCCAGCTACTCTCGAGACCCCCAACATGCTACTCGACCCCTCCATCCCTCTCTCTTTCCCTCTTCTCCTTCTCGGCCGTCGGCCTCCGCCCCACTCCAACTATCTCCACCGCACGCCACCACGCAGCCAGCTACCACCACCAGTCGGCCACCTCATCCACCGTAACAGCCACTCACGGCCAAGTCACACCCTCCATACCCTAATCGAGTTTCATCTTTGCATGTATACACGTAATAGACACAAACGGAGATCAAACGAAGATTACCTGACCGAGATTTTGATGTCACGTAGCCATAAACCATCGCCAATCGCCCCTTCGTCGGCTCTTCCTTTCGTCGCTCTCTCGGCTGCCGTGCAACACCCCTAGGCCTAATGGCCTAGGGTTTCTCTTTAAAGTGGCTTATAAACCCCTCCTTACTATTTCTATTCAGGCCCCCAAGGTTCCGCACTCCCGCCTTTCGATCTTAATTTAGACGTAACAAGGCTAGCCGGACTCTTTATGACTCGTCGATGAACAATTCACGTGTTTACCATGCTACACACTCGTTTAATAGAGATTCGGGTCACAGCCGACCCGAACCATTAGCTTTCAAGAATTTGGGATTTTACAAGTGTATCCCCTTAAAAGAGGATTCGTCCTCGAATCCTACGTTGGCTCAAACCATCGTACTTATCTTTCAGCGCTCATCCGTGCACCAATTCCATTTGGTGTTTAACATTCACCTTCACATTTATTGATTTCATTACCCTACATTGACCTTTATCCTCCACACTTGACATTCAGAGAATGTCCTTCACATAGTCCACGTCCATGTTTGGACATGTAAGTCTCACGCACCTCTTTCTCTTATGGCACAACCTAGTCAGTTAGTTGCTTTCCCACCGCATTTCTTGATCAACTCACAACACACAAGACGTCATTCCTTTTGTAATCCTAATGGCCATGTTACCCCGATGGCCATACCCAAGTATGGTTCCTTGTATCTCATGGTTAGGATCATTCGTTGTCCTTCTCATCTCATACTCTAGTCGCCATCCCGCGATGATTTCTTTAAAACTCAAACACCACTGCCTTGCTCACAGATGTGATACCTCTCTCGTTCTCCAATGTCCTCCAAGAACTTGTGCTAAGTTTTACCAGTCTCTTCTAATTTCCCCCCCACTATAGTGTCTCTTTACTACACTACCTAGCGCCTCTCGCGTCTTATCGGTAAACATACGCTGCTTATCATTAATGCCTCGATCTCCGTCCTCGGATGATCTTAACCATTTGTACCCCACAATCATGCTTGTTCTAAAATCCCAACGTTAGCTTCCCCGATGCTCTGCAAGAGCTTACCCCTATATATCTTGGTCCTATGGGTACCATCGTAGGTATCCATTTCAAAGAACTTATGTGGAATCTTGTACTTACCCTTTCTTTGCTCTACTTGTTATTGCCCTCTCGTTGCCACGCGCTCACCGATCGCGTCTCATCCATTAAAGGCCAGCGTGAAGCCCATCTTATCGCAAGTCTCAGCTGCCCATCGTCTCGTTTTGGACAGGACGTCACCACCCTTCTATCAACACACGTCGACCGGATCCTTCATATGAAATAACTCCACAATGGTCATTTCGTCACCTCATTACTCCGCGCTGGAATCTCAAGTGTTGTTGTCTCGATCACCTCATAACTATATCCGTAACGCTTTCATCAACTCTCACAGCTCCACCCCTTGGCTTCGTGCTCCAAACTCCTCAGATATAAGCATAGGCATCTCATAAGAGCACCCCACCGATCGTCTAGAAAGCATCAAAACTTATCATATCAACTTTGATGTATCAATGTTGAGAAAACTTCAAGATAGAAATACTATGCTTGATCACACCAGCCACCCGTCCTATGCACGACTAAGCGTGTACTACAAAGACACCTAACGTTAGGTTTAAATAATAATCTAACATTTCAATCTATATATAAAGTACCCCAACTCTCTAACTCGCACAAAGTGCACACACTAGTAGCTAGACCTGAGTGAAACTATGTGCATATGATATAACCTCATCATATGTAGGCACACAACCACCTGACCTCTACCCCCCATTTATCCCAAGGGAGACCCATGCCACACGTCATCACATACTCACACAAAGTTCACATGGCCCATACGGGTCGTACCAATGTCTTTTAGGTGACACACTACTCAGTCCAGACACAACTTATCACCTTATAATATTCATAATCATAATTTCCCACAGGACCCCGTCCTGAATACTCACACAGGGTGCAATGTAACCATTGCACTTCAAATATTACGTAGTCATTAGCACGTAGGTGACACTACTTTAAGACTGTAGACACAGACAAATTCAAAACTCACGTCTATACAAGTCTACTTACACACACATGTTAACTGTATTTAGCGTCACGGCAAGGATTATATCCATAATGAACACACAATGTCAACGAGGTAATCACATAACCACACAAGCTTCAACACTGCACCTATATTAGTATGCTTATGACAAATGCAATTAATATTATTGATACTTAACACCATCCCACAATAAGACTCAAGGTCAATATCACAATCAAGCAATAAGAAATCAAAACAAAATTTCTCGCCACAAAAGAGTCAAATCACCACTACTCAAAATATGCTAATCCTCTCGTGGTAATGCACCAATGCTCTAATCCTCTAACAAGTCGAAGTTGTCGCCCACTTGCTCCTCGTCGTCGGACTCCTCAAGCCATCCGTTTCCCGACCCTGAATCGTTCCTTGGAGGTTGATACCTGACTGCAAATGCATCCCTTCCTCTCCAACCACTCCTCCTGTAGAAGGAGCTAGTGAGTCCTCCTCTCGCAGCTGCCCTATTAGCTAAAGGAGCTTTAGGAACCGGAAGCGCCAAAATCACCTCATGGGTCTGTAGCTCATGCTCCTCCTCGGCTGTCAGTGGTACTACTATCAATAGAACAGGTGCTAATATCTGCCTCCTGTCGACGACTACCGTACGTACCGCAGCCAAACGTCTAACCCAACGGTCTTCCATCCTTCTAGCGAGAGCTCCCCGCCTAATCCACCTCGTCCTAATCGTCACAACCATCAATGACTGCACAAGATATAACGTTGGAGTGATTAATGTGGGCACAAATCCAGAATATGAGAGTAATCATAGACTTCTAAATCACGGTGATCAAATGCAATTTGGTGGTCCATATTACTGCTCATACTCTAAACCTTCCCCATCATATTCACACTAGATTTCTACATTCTCACTCACGCCGGATGCACACGCATCCTACACAACTCACCTAGCATCTCGCAATAATATATCAAATTATCATATTTAGCACAATTTCACCCCACGCGGGGTTTCACACAAAATCACTAGGCCCTGCCGGCGCATCAAACTATCTCAAATAGTTACAATTAGTACTACTTCACCCCACCCAACACAAATCATAATCTCACTTAATCACACCACACAACTTCACGTAGTGCTACGTTACACAATTAATACTCTAGCAATTAATGTAAAACTCAACAGACGTACCTCTTGGCTCGCGGTTACTCGTGGTGGCATTCGTTTCACTCTCCTCCCATTCTCAGTTTAAGTTGAGGTATTTTATTTTAGTAAAAACACCGATTTTCTCTTAAACCTTGGCTATGATACCAACTTGTAAGACCTCGACCCGGGCGTCCGACAGTTGGTCCTCATAACGGGTTATTCTTTTTAAAATACATATATTATCAATCAAACTACAGCGAAAGTCTTTCTAAAATCTATAATTTTTAGTTAACATCGTTATCTCCATAAGTTACCTCACGAATGCATGCACACCAATCCGAGTAACACCGCTCCCAAACCAAGATACATCGACCCAAAGCTCATCTGTAACATAATCTAACGTACACGTAAAGTCAGCTACGCTGAGTGAGTTCTAATAATTTAATTTAAACAAAAGCCATCTCATCACAATTAATATTTAACCTTACTCAGAACCCTCCGGTCCTTAATAAAACAATTTTGACATTTATCAACAAATGAATAATCCCTGTAATCTTACAATGATCCCATAACAGTTCACCACCCCCGGCTTATCCCATAATAACAATCCAGTTGTCTCACTGACCTGGATCAACTTCTACACTAATAACTCATGGTCTACCACATGTATTAACTCGACACCTGGTTAACACAACGATCCCTTAGACATCGACTTACTCAACCTTGACCAAGGCTTTCACAAATCAACTGACACGACAATTGTAAACACCACATCATAACCCCAACATAACGGTCAATCTAGCTTTACTCATCTTATTAGTATCATCTAATATCATCTATACACCACTTTAATATCATCACATGCACAATAAATGTAACTCAACACTAGCATGCAAATCTAACATATTTATAAGCACGCAAACACATACCTTATCACTGCACCCTCGTCAGGGTTACCATCGTCAGGGCATACAACACACCCCGAGCTCATCATTTACCTGTTAAATATTGTCACCGTTGGTGACTTCCCAAAGGACTTCCTCCCTCACAATCTTGTTTGCCGTGTCATGAAGACAACTATGCAAACACAATTCCCACCGTGCCACAAGGACAACGACACAAAACACACAACACAAATATAAAACATAATACCACACTTCATTTACATGACTCGTTAACTACACTTGCACCGCACACATAACATTAGGATAATGTACCTCACATGTAATCATAAGCATTTAGCTTAAAACCTGACTCACCCCGACCATCCCTTAACAGGTCATACCATAATAACTCTTATCCCTAGCTCACATATTCCAATACACACACCCATAGACCCTACGACTTCTAAATAATCATTTTATTTCAAAACACATCGTATTAGAACCCAAAACCCTTAACATGTTTAATAGATTAAACTTTCCCATAAGCATGTACGATAGCCCCAAAACATTAAAAATGTATAAAGAGAAGAATTAGAAACTCACCGGATACTGAGCCCAATCCTTGCTCTGCAAAGCTGCTCGTCCACACTTGAACCCAACCTGTCAAACGAAATACCTCAAAGTCAGAGCACATCCTAAACATGTGTCGATTACCTTTAAATATAAATGATTTCGGACTTGTCTCGTCGACTCGTCCCTTCATCCCCGCAACACCCTAATCTATGTCTCTGCTTGATCCCAGATATCCTGAACCCGTTTAGAACCCGCATGCATGCACGTTTACGTGCCATACAATGCGTTAGTCTCATAGGTTACAGATACTCGAGCCGAGACCTCCATGCATGTCCAAACCATGTCATGCAAACCTTAAGCCCGTAAAACCCTATTCGGGTGTAACCCGACTCCATTCTCCTTCCCATTCACCACCGCCACCGTGCATCACTACCAAGCGTCACCCGTCGTGCACCACCGTCGTGTTCCGACACCCCGTATCATTCTCGTGTCCCCATCACTTCCTTTCCATTAGAGACCCTAGTCGGGTTCTCCTTCACGTGGAAATACCGCTAACACCACCACCACGCCGTCCGCCACCGCGAAGGGCCACCACAGCCGACCCCCGTGATCACCGACACCACCTCATGCCGCCATCATCGTTTCCAGCTACTCTCGAGACCCCCATCACGCTACTCGACTCCTCCCTCCCTCTCTCTTTCCCTCTTCTACTTCTCGGCCTTCGGCCTCCGCCCCACTCCAACTACTGCCACCGCACGCCCCCGCGCAGCCAGCTACTACCACCAGTCGGCCACCTCCTCCACCGTAACAGCCCCTCACGGCCAAGTCACACCCTCCAAACCCTAATCGAGTTTCATCTTTGCATGCATACACGTAAAAGACACAAACGGAGATTAAACGAAGATTACCTGACTGAGATTTTGATGTCACGTAGAAGTACACCACCACCAACCGCCCCTTCTTCGGCTCTTCCTTTCGTCGCTCTCTTGGCTGCCGTGCGACACCCCCTAGGCCGAATGGCCTACGGTGTTTCCTTAAAGTGGCTTATAAACCCCTCCTTACTATTTCCATTCGGGCTCCTGAGGTTCCGCACTCGCGCGTTTCGATCTTAATTTAGACATAACAAGGCTAGCTGGACTCTTTATGACTCGTCGATGAACAATTCACATGTTTACCATGCTACATACCCATTTAATAGAGATTCGGGTCACCGCTGACCTGAACCATTTGCTTTCGAGAATTCGGGATGTTACAACCTTCTATTCTAAGGCATTTACTATTACTGTTTATACTGTTTTCTATACTAAGGCTTTACTATTACCTTTTCATGGCTTGGTTGCTCTGACTGACATCCCATTCTTCCATCCCATTCTCAGTTTAAGTTCAGACATTTTGGCGAATGTCCGAATCTCTCAAACTATGGCTCTAATACCAACTTGAAAGGACCGGAATCTGGTTCCTCTCACAGCTGGCACAAAACATGAATAACATAGTTCTTAAAGTTCGAATAAACATTAATTGAAACAACGGAAGTCTTTACATAATTTAGAGTCAATTAAAATTTTAAACTTAACATTGTTCAACATTAAAAAACTAGCAAATGGGGATGTTAGTCTTTATCAGCAGCAGTCATCCATCCATCTTCTCTCTAAGCCCTCACGGCTTCATATCTTTTTCTTTCCGTTGCTACCTGATGTGCATACTAAAATAGTCAGCTAACGCTGGTGAGTTCAAGTCTTTCTTTTTCTTTAACTTTATATCAAAGGTTTTATTTAAAAATGTTCTTTTCACATACATATTATATTTTATACATAATACAATAAATTCTTTCTTTCTTCTTTTACATACATACGTATTTACTTTGTGCTTTTTTCTTTAAGTCGTACACTAATGTCTATAATCTGTTTTAAGCCCTCTTCATTCTTATTTCCCAAAGGAACTTTCTTTCACAGGTATTGTTCCCTAAGGCTCAACGTCCAAAGGCCGATACCCACTTTCTGTGCCCCAAAGCGGGATTCTTCATTCTTACTAGCGACCGTCGCCGCTAGAGTAACCATCGTTACTCATCTTAACCATTTGCAATATCCTCGTTACAGTGCCCTGCCGAGCACTGTCCCGATTATTCACAAGTTACATCATGGTCTCAGCTCATGACGCAACATCGGCTTAGGGTAGCATTAGTCGCTAGGACTATATTACTACCTCAAGACTTGCTACTATGCTTAGGGTAGCACTAGCCTCTAGGACTTCGCTACCCCAAGTCTTTTCTTATCTGGGTCTCATACTCTAACAGATTAGACAATGTATTTGACTTATTCTTCTTCTCTTTGTTTATAAAACATATAGTTAAATAAACCATTATCTTCTTCTTATCTTTTGTGTATAAAACATATAGTTAAGTAACACATTCTTCTTTCTTTCCTTTCTTTCTTACAAAACGTTCAATTAAATAACCATCATCTTTCTCATCTTTTTCTTTTACAAAACGTTCGGTTTAACAACCGCTATCTTTCTTTCTGACAAAACGTTTAAGTAATAAAATACATTTATTATAAATGTCTGATTCTTGAGTATGCATACCACCCTAAAACAGTAAAATAGGGATTCTTGAACTCACCTGATTTTCTTATGGATTAACTCACTCAGCAAGAACTTCAAGCTAGGTGGGGACTAAAAGATCTGTTAAGAGTCACGAACTAGACAAATTAACACCTAGTCATCCTGTCCGAAAACTCTATGTCCAAAAATTATTTTGATCGAAATCTTTTTTGACCGAATATATGCAATATCATCATACTGCATATATGTAGTATCATCGTGCAATATAATGATACTACATATATGTAGTATCGAAAAATTATATTTCCTTTGAAAACATTTACTTCTGTAAACTATTTCGGTCGAAATCTTTTTCGACCGAAAACCATTTCGATCGGACGTATTCTATCCGAAAACTATCTATGTCTGAAATCTATTACGGACGGACCAAAGTTTTCGGACCATTCATCACGTTCTCAGACGATTCAAACGTTCTTGGCCAAAATCGTCGTTTTTGACCCAAGTTTGAATCATTTTACGTTCAAAACTTTAGTATGACATCCATGAAGCTAAATCCACCCATTTTAGCCCAATTCATACGTAAAAATCTTGACTTTGATTGAAACCCACTTAAAACCCTAAAACCCACTTTTAAATCAAAAACGCAGATTCTGGAAGGGTTTAGTACTTGATTTTCATGTTATTCTTTCTTCTCCTATCGATGGTAAGGTTTAGCAACGATCTCGGGTCACTAACGAGGGTCTTGAGCACGGGTTGTGAGCTCTATCTACTCTCTCTCTCTAGAGCTTGGTGAAAGTGATGAAGTGGAGAGAGGGAGAAGGAATGCTAGGGTTTTACCCTCCTCTCAGGCGCCTCCAAGCCCGGCCCAAACCCGAGTCCATGAGACCGTGATCCCTCTCGTTCATTATTCCTTTTTCTATTATTGCTTCTTCCCGACACATTCGTTTTTCGTTTACTTTCGTATATTTGCTATTTTTGGGATGTTACAACTTACAAACACTTTAAATCACCCCTTAAAATACGCAGAATCCATTCACAAACAAATACAAAACCTGCTGTGAATGCTCTAAAAACCACCATTATAAAATCAAATTTACTGATGTCTTTCTAAAGAATGAAGAATGGAGATTTAAATTTTATGCCTAATAATTTAGATTAGAGGTGTATACAAATAACAAATTCCAAACACAAACAATGATAAGAATTAACACGTAAGCAAAAATCAATAGAAATAAAATTGATATTTCCATGAAAGAACAATTAACAAAGAAAAATCAAAACTGATATTAAAAGAATTAAAGAAAAACAAGTAAGCAAGTAGCAAAGTAGGATTAAAAAGTTTCAAGAAATACATGAAGAACAACAAAGTCCAATGGGAACATCACAGCGCAGAAATCGATATTCAGAGTCGAATCATTGTTGTTGTAGTGCGCCTGTGTCACCTGTGTGTCGGCCGTCCAGAGGCCAAAATTCAATCACCAATCGAAATATAGATTAACAGAAAGTTCAAACTTTGAATCAAAAACTCAAGAATCATAGATTCATTGTTACATACCATTTGCATTCCATAACAATCAGAATCAACAACTAACCAATTGTTCTCCCCAACTCCCCCCATTGATTTGCAATTGCATGCACTAACGAGCCGCCGAGAGTAATGAGTGTGATTCAGGTACATACATATACATGAATCATTTTTATATGTATATATGTATGTGTGTGTATATATATATATATATATATATATATATATATATGAAGTGTAATTTGGCTAAAAACCCTAATAAACAATCTCATCCATTCAATTGTATAATCAAGTGTAGAGATTTAAGTGTAGGAAAGATAAGGGGTGGAAGGGCATTCTTGGAAAAACCATAATTGTTGACTTTTTTCAAAATCCCTCCACTCTTTTTAAACGTACATAATTTTTCATACGACCTTATTTTAAAAAACAAATTACAACATAAAATCGAGTGTTTTTTACCTTTAATTCGAGTATAGTATTGCTATATTTTTTTGTAAAAACAAAATCAACAATTAATGAAATTGTGATACTTTACGTAAATATGCTGGTTTATGGTAAAACAGCACAATTAACTATACTACATTGTAAAACATCACAATTAACTGTGTTGCTTTATGTGAGGCCCCAACCCCGGGAGACCTCACTTATTGGATTTACTCATCAACACATAGCACTTTTAAACATAAGACATTCATTAACACAGCGGAAACGTTTTAAAATCTCAACATACGCAGCGGAAACATACATGTCAAAACATAACTAGCCAATTACAACTGAAACTTGTCTTAATCAACATAATCAAAAGAAACATAACATAAAACATAAACGGGATGCCAGACACTGATCTTCGGGTAACTCTTCTCTCTAAACCAAGCATCCACATCCGTCAACTAACCTGCACTTAACTGATATGCATACTAAAAATCAGCAACGCTGAGTGAGTTCTAACGTTTACTTTAAATCAATTATACAAAAGATTTACTAAAACATATATATATACTGCCCATATGGCTAAACTTTACATACTTTACTTTTCAAACAGTTTAAAACGTATAATAAACCGTCAATTCCTCTTTACTGTACTGCCCTCATGGCTTACATCCATGAACCGACAAGTACCTGGTCAATGCCCCCATGGCTAACGTCCATGAACCGACACTACCGCTAATCCGTCAATTCCTTGTCACTACTGTACCGCCCCCATGGCTAATGTCCATGAACCGACGAGTACCTGGTCAATGCCCCCATGGCTAACGTCCATGAACCGACAATACCGCTTAACCGTCAATTCCCTTTGTTACTACTGTACCGCCCCCATGGCTAACGTCCATGAACCGACGAGTACCTGGTCAATGCCCCCATGGCTAACGTCCATGAACCGACATTACCGCTAAGGGGAGGTTGCGTGGACCTCCCGAGCAACCGCCGTCACTCATCCCAGTTGTACAACCGTTAACGAACCCAAAGGTTCTTACTAATGGGTAGAACCCATATCTGACATCTTGTACAAGTAACATCTGTCCCAAGGACCTTTATAGCTGGTACATATTCCCGAAGGAAAACTGTTCACTTTACTGTTCATAAAACTTTCTGTAAATCTTGTTCATAACTTAACATATATCATGCCTTTGTTTATGTATATAAAAATATAGTAAACGCTTGCCAAATGATATATCTTTGCTTTTACTGAAATATATCTTAACACATATATCATGCCTTTGTTTATGTATATAAAAATATAGTAAACGCTTGCCAAATGATATATCTTTGCTTTTACTGAAACATAGCTTATCATAAAATACATCTTACTTTCTGAAACATAGCTTATCATAAAATACATCTTACTTTCTGAAACATAGCTTATCATATATATCATGCCTTTGTTTATGTATATGAAAATATAGTAAACGCTTGCCAAATGATATATCTTACTTTACTGAAAACATATTAGCACATATATCATGTCTTTGTTTATGTATATGAAAATATAGTAAACGCTTGCCAAATGATATATCTTACGTTACTGAAAACATACTTTTGCCTCTTTTAAACTTTACACTAACATAGCTTTTCACTTCAGTTTATAATATATAAAATATAATAAACGCTTTACACTAAGTATGCATACCACCCCTAAAGAAGGCAAAAAGGGGATTAGAACTCACCTGGTATCTAAGCTGCAACGGTCTACTGGATCTCACACAATCTGAACAATCATAACAATTTGACACTTATCAGACTTAACTCGACGCTAAACGGTTTAACCACTCTAACATACTGACTTTACTTAATCAGTCCTGATGCCTGCGCACTTAGCAAGTGCGCAGACACTGCTTCCTGCGCACTTAGCAAGTGCGCAGGTCCCTCTTCCTGCGCACTTAGCAAGTGCGCAGGCTTCCCTCCCTGCGCACTTAGCAAGTGCGCAGGTTCCTCTTCCTGCGCACTTAGCAAGTGCGCAGGCTCCTCTTCCCGCGCACTTAGCAAGTGCGCAGGACCTGCTCTGTGCGCACTTAGCAAGTGCGCACGACCTGTTCTTGGCGAAAACCCTAACTTTCGCATTCGGGTCTGATCACTTCAAGATCCCGAACCTGTTTGCATTCAAAACGTTCGTTTTCCATTAAGGAACTCAAATCTATGCTTATCTTTCAGTTTCATCCGATTAACATCTCCTTTTCACCCAAAACCCGAAAAACTCAAAAACGAACTAAAACTCAGATCTAGGAGAATCGGTTACCTGTAATCACTTCCTTTTCGTTGCTAAACACTCACGAGACTCTTGCTAACGATCCTTGAAGCTTTAATCCGAAAACCCGGACTTTCTCTCTCTAGACTCTCTCTCTCCTCTCTCTCTAGAATCCGGAAATGAGGATGGAAATGGGGCCTTTGGGTTGTTCTTGAGGCTTATAAGGGCCCAAACCCTTCCCCTTTCGGCCCATTCACCCCGGCCCAAGCCCGCTTCCTTTCTTTTTATTTAAGTTTTAATTCCTCGTGAATTCTCTCGTGCTCTAAAACTCGGGATGTTACACTTTATCATAAAACAACACCAAACATAACAATTAATTGTGTTGTTTTACTATAAAACAGCACCAAAATAATACAACTAATTGTGTGACTTGCTCTTCTTAACTAACCCAGCACAAACAAAACCAGCACAACAAAACTTGTATATCAAACCAGCACAAAACAAAGAACATAATTGGAATTGACAGGTTATAATCTTAAAACCAGCATAAACATAACCCAACACAAGCAAAATCAGCACAGGTAGGTCATCACAAAAATGAACAAAACCCAGCACAACAAAACTAAGCTTTTAAGATTATATTATATACAAAAACATTTGCAAATTAGATTTTGGGTTTTGTCCCAAGTTTCGTATCATTCACATGAAGTTTTTTTAATTAACTTTCTTGTATTTTATGGTACATTCTTTTCCCTACAACAATAGTTACCGGAAGACGCAAAGATAAACATTCTTCTTTTTATGTTGCTGAAGGTCAAAACTTAATTACTTACATTCTTCTTTTTTGAGGATAACTTTTATTTCAGATTTATGATTTTGTAAAATTACCTGTGTTGTTTTTGTTATTGTGTTATTTTTTATGTTGTAATGATTTGCTGTTTTGCTGATTTTGTTAAAGTGATATTTTCCTATTTGGTTTGTTGTTGTTTACTAGAAAACAACACATATTCTATTATCAGTATTGTTATTTTTTTAAATCATCGTTTTTTATATATCAACATTATACTAAAATTAAAGAGAAAAAAAATGTTCAATTTTATGGTGTAATTTTTTTTTCAAAAAATAATGTCGTATAAAAAATTTATAAACATTTAAAAAATATGGGAGAACTTGAAAAAAGTCAACAAAAATGGCTATTCTAAAGATACCCCTCCAACTTTCTTTTTTTTCCACTTGAATCTCATCCCTTGATTAGGAAAATGGATGGCTAAGATTGTTTCTTAGGCTTTTTAGCCAAATTGCACCCTCTTAGTTGAACCTCCCTATATATATATATATATATATATATATATATATATATATATATATATATATATACTATATTATAATACACTAACAAAGGGCATATTAAATTTTAAGTAATACAAACATGATTGGTTAAAGTACAACACTTAATACATGTGTTAAAAACTTTTTGAATGTAAATATGTCTTTTAAACAATACTTACGCATTTGCCCTTCAACTTTACTCAACTTTTTGGTTATTTAAACAATAATTACACTTTTAAATTAACTACCCTCCATGATTTTTAAACGTCCATAACTTTTTCATGCCTTATCATTTTTTATAAAAAGTTACACCATAAAAACGAGCATTTTATTCTCTTTAATTTAAGTATAGTATTGATATATTTTTTTTAATAAAAAAATTAACATGTTACGTGATTATATATCAACACCTCCGTTTTTGTTTCCTTTATAATAACCGACGGTATATTCGTGACAATCCGAAAAATTCTAAAATCCGCCGAACGCCCCTAAAATAAAAATCTTCAATTCAATGATATAAAATCCGACTAGTTTGACCGTTTTTCAAATACACACATATCAAAGCAACCGTACTATCAGTTTCTAGGCCTCCGTATAATCAACACTCACTCTCTAAAAAAAAAACTTGTAAAAGTCCGTACATAAAGTTATATATTTATTTAATAAACAACCCATCTCATAAAATTAATAAATAATGATGGATTATCATTTTAAAACAGTTCCGTTAATATCACATATTTGAACACTTTGAAAAATAAACAAGAATGAAATATTAATTGGTCAATTTGTCAAATTTTAAAAGCCCGCCATTAACCCCAATGTAGTTAGGTTGGTGGATGATTGGGGCTTAAATATTGACCACTTCAAATGTGTAAGGATCAAACCTAATAGGCTAACGCATCAAGTGATCACCGACAAGTTCAGATGAAGACCTTTTGGAAGTATGCGGCTGCATACTAGGCCCACCGAATACTTTTGTCTTGGTTATAAATAGCTTATCTTGTAACAGTATTCAGGTTAGACAAGTTAGACGACAGTTTAGACGAGTTGTTAAGCGACGTTTGTATTGTTTTTTAGTGGTTTATCAATATACGAATTGTTTCACAATCAATTGTGTCTTGTCCTTATTGTTTATACCTAAAAGTCACGTGTCAAGTTTATTTCCGCCAGGTTCAACAGGTCGTTGAATTCGTTGATTGAAGATCCTCAGGAATCCGGACCTTACAATTGGTATCAGAGCCTTAGCGCTCATTCGGTGAAGCTTACAACGGATTTCTTTGACTCGTGAGGTATCAAATTTACTGATTTTGCTTTTCTTTGAATTGACTTGTGTTTGGAAGAGTTTCTGGACAGATTGACAGGTATTGGAACTTGTTTCTGTCACGTTTGTTGAAGTTTACGGTTGATTAGTTGATTTTTCAGCTTGAAAATCAAAGTTTTCGATCAATTTCTTCATGTGGAAGTTTGCGGTAACTCAAGTTTGCGGTCACTCAAGTTTGCGGTATTTGAAGTATACGGTATTCGAAGTTTACGATATTGAAGTATACGGTCTTGAAAGTTTGCGGTATTGAAGTATACAGTCTTGAAAGTTTGCGGTTTTCAAAGTTTGCGGGTTTTCAAAGTTTGCAGTTTTTGGAATTTTGCGGTTTTGAAAGTTCGTGGTTTTTCAAAGTTTGCGATTTTTCAAAGTACTTGTCATCGGGTACGAATACTTTTTGTTACGTGAACTTACGACATGGGAGAAAGTAGAAAGAATATATTGAAGCAAAAGTTTAATATGTTCAATCATGTTCGGGGTGAAAATTTGGAAGCTCAAATCAATAGATTCACGCAATTGATGACGGAGATGAAGAGTGCTGAAACAGAGTTGACAAAGGGAGAAATCAATAAAAGGCTACTCAAATTTTTACCAATAACCTGGAACTTCAATTGCACCACCATCAAAAGAACTAAGGATATGTATCAGACATCATTGAGTGAGCTGATCTCTATTCTGTACTCTTATGATATGGATGATAAATAGTGTCACCTTAATCATATTAGTTCAATGTATGTTTATGAAATTGTTGAAGCTAGTACATCTACTTCAGGTGAATCAAAGGCACTTGTGAGCCAGCATGACATGAGTGATAAAGTTCAAGATTTGGAAGTGAAACAACATCATGCCTTCGTGGTTGAGGTCACCGACACTGAGGTAACCAAAGATCTTTGCTCTATTGTTTGTATTGAGAAAGTCAATCGTTACAAACATGATAACGATATCTTAAATCAAGAAATAACAAATCTTAGATATTCCAACTCAGAACACAAACGATCAGAAAATATTTTCGAAGATAAAATTAAAGCAAGCAAAAATGATTTTTCAAAACTTGAATTGGACTTTAGCAATAAGGAATGTCTTTATCGTGATGCATTAAAACGGATAGACGACCTTAGCTTAAAATTAAATGATGTTGTGACTTAATTGGCAAATACTAAACTAACAATCGAGAAAATTGACCATTCTCGATTAGTTGTTTATGACATGTTAGACTCCCAATACAGTTTCCAATTCATCAAGCTCTACCTAACAACACACTTAGTCAACTTGAATACTAGTCTTACAACTCTATGACAGGGTATATCTATATTTAATGTACTGACATAGAATTCACCATTGCTAATCCCATGGATCTTTTGAAGTTTAGGAAAGAAGACATGATCAGATTATCCAAGCAACATCTATTCGTGCCTACATAGTGTGCAAAAGACACCAAGCCTTTCGTGAAAGTCTTGGTAACTGCAATAGTTAAAGGCCTCTATGCGGGAGGTGGTGGTCACTCAGCTGACATTGAAATACTTTGATAGCATTAGCCTAGGGGGAGATTGTAAGGATCAAACCTAATAGGCTAACGCATCAAGTGATCACCGACAAGTTCAGATGAAGACCTTTTGGAAGTATGCGGTCGCATACTTCGTGGCTTAGCCGCATACTTGAAGTATGCGGTGCCCAACCTCATACTTGAAGTATGCGGCCCTGGCCCTGGCCCATCGAATACTTTTGTCTTGGTTATAAATAGCTTATCTTGTAACAGTATTCAGGTTAGACAAGTTGGACGACTGAGACAATTAGAGAGTGGGACGAGTTAGACGAGTTGTTAAGCAACGTTTGTATTGTTTTTCAGTTGTTTATCGATATACGAATCGTTTGACAATCAATCATGTCTCGTCCTAATTGTTTATGGTACAAGTCACGTGTCGAGTCTGTTTCCGCCATGTTCGACACGTCGTTGAATTCGTTGATTGAAGATTCTCCGAAATCCGGACCTTACAAAATGTAAAATAAATAAAAAAAACTGAATAAAGTATCAGAACAGTTACCGAATGTTATACTCAGCCCTGATTTAGTAGTTATCCATTAAAAACGAAAATGTAACTTAGATTATAATATAAGTAAAGATATTAAATTGAACAATTCACTAACCTGATTATGTATGTTTTAACACACAGAAATGTAATTTCACATAATAATGTTTTTAAGAAAGAAACTTTACTTCCTATTTTCCTAAACAATTTGTATATAAATATGATTTATAAAGTTAACCCTCACAAGATCTTTGCAGTTCGCCAACATTGAACCTACAGTAACATGTGTAAACCCAACAATTGAGAACGTCGACGTTAGTTTTTTTTATTTGATTGTATAAATTTTCCAGAACGTTAATTTTGACGGTTTAGCGCTCCGCAACGCGCGCGGGTATAACACTATATATATATATATATATATATATATATATATATATATATATATATATATATATGGTGTGGTTCCAATCAAAACCCACTGTTATTGTCAAAACCCTGAAACCCTAGCAAAAATCGATCAAATCATGATTTTTTTAGTTTAATGAAATTATTACACGAATTCAACGTCACATCATTTTTTGCATTTTTGTAAATTCGTAAGTGTGAGAAGTTTACCTGGTGTAAATTTTAGAACATTTATTTTTATTTTTTACACTTACACCAGTATAAACTTTCTCATACTTACAAATTTGTAAAAATTCAAAAAAAGATGTGACGTTGAATTCGTGTAATAATTTTATTAAACTAAAAAAATTGATGATTTAATCGATTTTTGCCAGAGTTTTAGGGTTTTGATAATAAAAGTGGGTTTTGATTAGATGCACATCCTATATATATATAGAGGGAGGATCCCCAAAGAAATGGATTTTACCTAAGTAGGCTAAGAAGAAATCTTAGCTATCAATTTTCCTAATTAAAGGCTAAGATTCATGTGGGAAAATAAAAGGGCTGAAAGGGTACTTTTGAAAAAGAGATTTTTTTTACTTTTTTCAAGTTCACTCACTTTTTTAAACGTTCATAACTTTTTTATACGATAATATTTTTTAAAAAAAATTACACCATGAAATCGAGCATCTTTTTATCTTTAATTTGAGTATAATGTTGGAATATAAAAATGACGATTAAAAAAAACCATGAAAACTGTGTATTGTATTTTCTGTATTGTACTTTTGTGTTGAATTTTTGTGTTGTATGTATTATGTGCTAAATTTCTGTGTTGTTTTAACTGTGTTGTATTTCTGTGTTGTTTTAACTGTGCTGTATTTTTGTGTTGTTTTAACTGTGCTGAATATTTATATGCTGTATTTTTTGTGATGTTTTAACTGTTGCTGTATTTTTTGTACTGCATTTTTTGTGTTGTATTTTTATGCTGAATATTTTGTGCTATATTTTTTGTGTAGTTTTAATTATGTGTTATGTTTAATAACCAGCAAATGCCAAACCACTAAATAGCAAACAAGCACAATAAACCAGAAATATTACACAAAACTAAACATAAAACAAGGAGAGAGAAATCAATTCATAATATTATATAATCGTACTTTAAAACTACAAGTAGTGACATCATTAAGCACAAAATTATTGACAACATACCCAATGACTACATCAACTAAAGGATGAAGTAAATCTATGATTTTTGAGCACCAAATATAGCGAAGGATGCAGAAATGGGCCCGCTTGCGAACCAGTTACTTCACCCAGTAACTTTCAACTGAATTGTTCATGTGATGAATATCTGAAATCCATATAAACTGAATTAAATTTCTTTTTATGTCCAAACCACATATAATTATTAAACATGAAGTAAAGGAATTTACCAAAATTTCTACTATGGCTATGATATGCATTGCACCTTCGAATTTCCTGTGAAGCAGAAGAAAAAAGAAGCCACAAAAGGTTTAGACTTTTCTATTACTACACAGTTATGCCCATGTGAAAATGAAATGAGAACAATATAGGGAGCATATACTTGAACATAAGGTATTTGGTGTAAACAGTATCACAAATTTGGACATTCAAACAAGTAGCATCTTAAAAGAAAACGAATTGTAATATTATAAATATAAATTTAGCAGACTTATTGAGAAGTAAGGTATATATGCTCTGTGACCAACAAGTATTATAAAGTATACACAACCAAGTACAACCATAGCTAGGCATTCAGGTACTGAAAGACGCTCAGACGTGATGCAGTAGCCATGGGCAATCAGACATTCAGGTATAGAAAATGTTTATGATTATTATTTTCTGTTTCACATGAATCTGGAAATATAAGTGGGAAAGATTTTGTTTCACCTGCTTGAATTCCAATTACTGAGTCAGAAAACCCAGGAATAACTATGTCTCCATCTTCTGTATCCTATTGGAAACATGTAAAATCCAAAGAACATGATGTTTTTTGTTTGAAATATACCTTTACTCTCTGCAGCTGGAGCGTCTTTTACTTCTGATCCATCTTGTTCCACTTTGTTGCTTATATATCCAGGACTGTTACATCACATATCTATGGAAGATGTCATTCAGTTCGTTTCAATTCATTTCCAATAAAAACTTACAAAAAATATTGATTGAATTCAAAGAGATACTAATTCAATAAAAACTTACAAAAAATATTGATTGAATTCAAAGAGGTTTACAATCAAATGCGTCGAAATCATACAAATCAAGCACCATAACCTAACCTAGGGTTTCTCTATAATCGAATCACAAACAACAATCATGATCTGCGATCGTATAACAACAAATCTACTGCAATCTGTCGCTTAATCACAAACAATTTTCAGTAAATTAGTACTAGAGGAAGTGAGATTGGACTTGTAACATCCCGAAATTTACGATAAAGAATAAACGACGCTTATGGAATAACAAAGTAAAGAAAGAATGAAAGAATAAGTGGGCTCGAGCGGACCGGGCCTTGGGCCGAGAGTAAGTGGCGCAAAGAGGGGGGAGGGGTAAAACCCTAGCCACCCTCTCTATTCCCTCACATTCATCATCTTCACCAACTAATCTAGAGAGAGAAAGTAGAGAGAGAAAGTTTCATAGCTCACCCGTTGATCTCCTTGTTTGAGCCCGAGAACGTTGCTACACGTTACAGAAGATCAAATAAGAAGGAATCAAGCCATAACAGTTACCAACTAGATCTCAGAGTCGATTTTTAGAATTTAAAAGTGGGTTTAGGGTTTATATGGGTTTTTAAACCAAAGTCGGGATTTTTACAATGGAATTGGACTAGAAAGCATGTATTTAGCTTCATTGAAGCTAAACACAAGTTTTGGACGTAAAAAGATCGAGTCTTGGATCAAAAACGACGAAATCAGCCAAGAACGCTTGAATCGTCCGAAAACTCTATGAATGTTCCGAAAACTTCGAAAACGTCCGAAAACTATTTCGGACATAAATTTTCAATCGGAAAATACTTTCGGACACCATAGATTTCGGACAGGACATTTCGATCGAAAGGTATTTCGAACAAGGCATTTCGATCGACATGTATTTTGGACAGAAAAGATTTCGGACAATTGTTTTCAAACGAAATAGTCAATGATTAAAAAGATATTTTAACAGGTTAGTTTTCGGTCGAAAAAAAATTTTGACCAAGAAAGATTTCGATCGAAAAAGATTTCGATCGAATAAGATTTCAGACGAAAAGTTTTTCGAATGAAACCTATAGGTTATAACCCTGTTTCATTCGTGACCCTTGACAGATTTGTAACATTCCACCTAGCTCAAAGTTTCCTTGCTAAGTGAGATAAAACCAGTAGAAGTTAGGTGAGTTCTTATTGTCATTTTTCTAAACGGTTTTGGGCTGGTATGCATACTGTTAAAGAGATAGTTTTCAAAAGACAAAGTATAGTATTTTATAAGAATTGTATATTTTTATAAAATAAAAGACAAAGTATAGTATTTTATAAAATGTTATTTTTATAAAATGAAAGAGAAAAGCATATCTTTTTATAAAAAGAAAGGTAAAGTGTTAAAGAGAATAATACTATCTTTTGAAATGTAATTTCAAGAAAGTAAAACAAAGTAAAAAATGGTAAAGAAGCTGCATCTCGGTGCAGCTTGACAGTGATAGTGACAGATGCCATATTATATGCTTATGTGTTATTTGTCTATGTGATATATGTTTCAATGGCTTTATATTATGTGACATAGTATAATTGCATAGTAGTTGCATTGTAGTTGCAAAGTAAAAGGTCCTGCAGGTAAGCAAAGTAGAAGTCTCACCCCGAGGTGTGAGCAAGCAAAGTAGAAAGTCTCACCCTGAGGTGTGAGCAGGAAAAGGAGTCTTCACTTCGGTGTAAGCGAGAAAGTCCCACCCTGAGGTGTGGGCATAGCAAAGTAAAAGTCTTACCCTGAGGTGTAAGCGAGCAAAGGGATCTTGCCCTCGGGCAATGATCCATATGTGATAGTTAAAGTATGTTATAGTCACTTGTCCGGTACGAGTGAAACGTAAAGCTGCAAAGAGTAAAGGATGACACCTTAACCGGTTACCTCAAAAGTAAAGTTTTAAATGAAAGATATAACGGAACAATTTTATAAATTGGAATGTTGTAAAGTTTTAAAGTTAAGGTAAAGGCAAAGATGTTTTTAAAGTAAAGAAAGAAAGCTTATTTTATTTTTATAAAACTAGCTATTTAAAGAAAGTTTACAGTTTAAAGTAAAGATAGAACTCAGCAGCGTTAGCTGACTTTTAGTATGCATGACAGGTAGTAAAGGTAAAGTAAAAGTAAAGTAGAGGAGTCGTGAGGGCCGGATAGCATGGACATCGGGTTGCTGCGCTGAAAACTGACATTTACTGTTCATGATAGTTTATGTTTCAAACAATGTTTTATTGATTTGGATTTATGAATGTTATGAATTAAAGACTTCCGTTGTAACAGATTCTGATTTCTAGTTTAAAAACTATGTTTATTATGTTTTGTGCCAACTATGAGATCTACCCAGTTCTGGGGCGTTTCAGGACTCACCAAACTTAAATTTCGATAAACAGCGAACAAAGGGGCGGAATTCTTTTGATCCATGAGTAGGTAACGAAGGACCGTCTTGGAGCCCTGGATCAACCTGAGGTGAAAGAAAAGTGATAAAAAGTTGCAGGATGTAGATTCCTAGGCCGTAAGTGACAATATAGAAGCCATGAACGAAGTAAACACGGAGGGCGTAGAGGAAGACGACAACGATGAATCCAATCCAACAGTGGAGGACGTGCGGAGTTGACTTGTCGAGTATGTGCTGGTATCGCCAAGAGACTATGTGTGCCCATTTAGAGAGGAGTGAGGAAAAAGGAGTGTTTGGGTTTTAGGGGAAAAAATGGGTAGACAAAAACACACTTCCCCCTTAATTTTTTTATATGCCAAGTGTCACATTCTCATTCCTTCTTAGCCTATATAGGGAAAATCACCTCTTTATTTGATCCTCCCTATATATATATATATATAGGGAATGGATCATTTTAGAACTCCTAAATATTTTGAGAACTTGTCAAAAAACCAATCAAAACCATTTTTTTTTGTTTTTACTACCTTTATTATTTTAATACAACATAAAAAAATGAATTTACATATGTAAATTTTGTAAGGCCCCTTTCCAGGGAGACCTCACTTGTTGGATTTACTCATAAACATAGTGATGAAAAACTGAATGAACTGTAACTTCTTAGAACATAGCGGAAGCGTACATCATTCTATTACATAAACAACGGAATTCTTTAACAAATAAAGGAAACAATTGCCTGAAAACACATAATCACATAAAAGGATGTCAGTCTTGTATCGGGCAGCCATCACGCCTTGGCACGTTGTTTCCTTTTGCTACCTGAAATGCATACTAAAAGTCAGCTAACGCTGGTGAGTTCTAGTTTAAAATCAATTAGACATTAACATGTTCTTATAAGGATAAATGTATATATGTATATACTTATTTGTACCTTCTTTACTTTACTTCTTTCATAAAACATACATAATGAGTACGTATATAGATACATACATGTTTATTACTTGGGGCACATTCATTGGTCATACACATATGGGTGATCAACCCGTTACTTTGCTTACGTAAGTCACAAAGACAAACGTTCTCGAACTACCATCGTAGCCCATTTACTTAACAGTCCGGCACTAGAAACCGTCCATCATATCTTTAAACCGTCCGGCAAACCTTCGGTCATCCGTCATTACCATCCTACCGTCGTAGTCCGTCATATTCGCCCGTCTGCCCTAAGGCATCCGTTTCCCACTCGAACTATATATGCAGCTGTGCATCGATTGAGCGACTTACTCTACCGTAGTTGCCTTAGTTTAGTCTACCTTTCTAGACTTTCATTTCTGGCTGCCTAATAGTCGAATGGTCGTCCGTCTACCGAAGTAGCCGTCATCTTCGTTTCCGTCCATAACATTCATTCATACTTAGCAAGCAATATATACATGGATATAAAGCAAGATTTCATTCTTACACGTTATGTCATACTTTTCATACTTGGCAAGCAATATATACATGGATATAAAGCAAGATTTCTTTCTTATACGTTATATCATGCTTTCATTTCTTTATTTATAGACATACTTGTTATACTTATATTCCGCATGCATTGTCATATAACACATAACATAACATTAATTCATATCATGTATACACTCCAGCCCCAAAAACATTTAAAATGATCTACACGTAACACATAGGGGGCACATAGAACTCACCTAATGAGCGGATCCTGAGATACTATCACTGGTCGGTAGGCGTCTCTAGGTGTCACACAAAATCTGTATAAGTCATTCGTATAAGTTAAGATAACTTGCCTAACCTAACACTTTGTTTCTATCTTTAGGGTTTGGCGAACTTAGATAAAGTTCGCCCTACATTGATTCAAGCAAACTTAGTAGTTTCGCTAACATCAGTCTTCTTTCCCAAACAACCCAATCCCTAGAGAGGACGTCCATATTTATAAAATATACTTCTTTAATCCTAACAAAAATTGGGCAGAGTCCCGTTTGTTTTTATCTAAAGCCGGACAACATTAGTTGTCTATTTCCATTACAATATCATAACCAACATTCCATAATAATTGAGTTTTAACTTCTAGCCTCGATATCTTTCTATGCCTTTATCAACTAACACTTATAAAAACAATGAATCTTTGTCGGTTATCCTTTATTAAATAAAGCCATTGTTACCCGTCCTCAATACGATACCCAAAACCCGAATTAATAATAGTAATTAATGTTCTACGAGTCTTAAGGATATACCTTCCGTACACGATCCCGAAATATAATCGAGATCCGACCCGAACCGTATCCATCATTATATCATCATCATCACCATCATCATCACCATCATCATATCATCATCGTCATCATAGTTCATTATCATCATCATCATCGATCATTATCATCCGATATTACTATCTCATACTCACCATCATCGAAACTACTATCATCATCATATCGAAACTACTATCTCATACTCTATCGTCGAAACTACTATCTTGGACTCCTTTTAACCGAAACTACCATTTCCCCACCTTTAACCATTAACGGAGCAAACGGCGTCGGACTAGAACAACCGGAACGGACCACCGTCGCTGCCCCATACACACCATTTTCGTCATCGTGAAGCCTATCCTCAACAGCCTTCGACCACCACATCACTACTACTGCCATAATCAAGCCGACCGAAACTATTTTCATGAACATGAACTCTCTGCTGCTGCTGTACCACCACTCGGACCATTACCAGCCGTGAACCACCTTAAATGTGAAGCTTTGTACCTTCACCACTAGCCATTATCAACCATACCAGGGACCTGAAACTACCTGTTGCTGAGCTACCACTACCCGAAACTACCTGATGCTGCTGTTGCCGGAACTATGGTAGCAGCCCCTACCTTCTGTTACAGCCTCCCATCTCATACGAACCACCATTACCGTTGAGACCCTCTACCCATCTTCTTTACCTCCGCTGCCCCCAGCGTTGTTTCTTTCTCTTCGCACCTGATTTTCCGGCCAACCTGCAACCTCCGATGTCGCCATTATTCATGTGAGCTCGTCCTTTGTGAAATACGATCGAGATGTAGCTGGGAGAGGAGATATCTAGGGTTTAATGGAAAATGATTTGGTGTTTGGCTGAAGGCGACAATGAGAAGGAGCAAACGAGAAATGGGTTTGGTTGCTTGCGGATAGTGGTGCACAAATCGGTTTTTTAACCCAAACCGGTTCAAACCGAACCGAACCGGTTTGGTCAACGAAAAGTCAAAACCGGTTTGGCCCTAAACCGGTTCGGGTTAAACCGGTTTCGGAGGTGGAAAATGTCTAACTGGTCAAACCAGTTAGGGTTGGTTACAAACCGGTTTGCCCAAAAAACCGGTTTAAACCGGTTTTTATTAAAAAAAAATTCAAATAAATTTTGTATTTTTAATATAAAATCAAAAAAATATATATAACAAATATAAAACATAAAGTTCAACGTTTATTAATATTTAGAAAGTTCGAAAATTAAAAAACATGACAAGATAAAATTATAAAATTGTAAAACATTACAAATGACAATATATATTTTTATTTTTTGGAATATTGATTGATTATTCTTGTGCGTTGTCTTCGGAACTGGAGCTTCGTAGCCTTGCATCTTCGGCTAGTTCTTCATCGGTGACTGGTTCGGATATTCCAAGATCCACATCGTTGTTGTGTATGATTTCTTCGGCTTGAATTTCGTCTTCGAGAGAAGTTTGGTCTTGTATCCTATCCATCGCATCCAAATGGTCCTTCAAGCAAATGCACATTTCCATCGCTAGGGGGGTGAGTCTAGTCCTTCGTATCGATAAGACACTGCCACTAAAAGAAAACGCAGATTCCGAAGCTACCGTGGAAGCTTGGACGGTTAGTACATCACGGGCTATGGCGGAAAGAATCGGAAACGAAGCTTCGTTTTTTTTCCACCAAGCCAAAATATCAAACTCCTCGAAAACGGTAGGAGGCATAAACGCTAAAAAGTTTGTGCCAATATACCTTCCGCGTTCGCTACTCGGGGTGGTACCTCGAGCCCGTTTACTAAATTCATTTAACATTTCATTATATAAATTCAAATTAACATCTCTCGAGCTACCACTTGATGATGTACCCATTGTATCATATGGAGTCGGAGTTGTACCATATTTATGTAAATAAACATCAAATAAATCTTGGAAACATTTGTTAAAATATATTTTTGTGACTTGTGCAAAATGGATGTCTTCACTATCCAAATTCAAAGCGTAAGTAATTCTATCAATCAAAGTTTCAACCCCGTAACACATTTATTGTAGGGTTTAACGCGGCGGCACAAGTTATAACGGGAGGCATTTCTTTAAAATATTTCACTAATTTTTCTTTCATCGGTTCTATCATTTTTGTAAAAAGAGGGCTTTTATTTTCAAGTTCATACAACTTGTTAGCTCAAAAAAAAATTTAGTTTTTGAACCGCATTTGTCTTATTAGATGCATTATCAAAAGACATTGAAAAAAGTTTATTTTGTAATTTAAATTCGGTTATAACACCATCCAATATATAAAATAAATTTTCGCCGGTGTGTGGATATTCAAACAAGTCAAACGCGATTGTACGCTTCATCATTTGCCACGTATTGAGATCAACCCAATGCGCGGTAACGCAATGGTACGAATCGGGAATACCATGTGGAGCCGACCAAACATCGGTGGTTAAGTTTACACCGGTTTCCAAATTTTCAAAACCCAAAATTAATTCTTTTTTTTTTGCTTTTTTCCACATTTTTATACAATCTCGTCTAAGGGTTGTGCGACTTACTTGATGATAACGTGGTTGGAGTGTCTTTTGAATCATCCTTGTCAAGCGCGGATTGTCAAAGTGGTTGAACGACAATCCTTCTTGAATCACTAACCTCGCCATTCGATCTCGAACAATATTTGGATCAAAGTTCCAAATTCCTCCTTCGCTTGTCATTGAGGCTTGACCTTCACTTGGAATTCCCTTCAAGGACGGGCAAGATTTTTCCATATGCGTTTTCAAACTAGTGTTTGAATCTTTCCCCAAAACCGCACCACACATCTTGCACCGAGCACGTTCCTTCCCGTTTGACAACAAACATAGATCGTAATTGCACCAAATTACCGGATTTCTCGTTGTTGCTCGAATTTCCACAACGGTAACTTCGTTTGAGGAACCACCAACACCAAAACTTGCCATGCTTTTTTTTAGAGTTTAGAGAGAGTTTAGAGAGCTTTTAAAGAGCGGTTTTAGAGATTAGAGAGTGTAGAAAGAGGTGTGATCAAACCTAAACACCCCCCACCTATTTATAGTGAATTAGAGGTGAAAAAAGGCCAAAAAAACGGCTAAAATCGACCCCAACGGCTATATAGCCGTTGAATAACGGCTAGTTTTTTCAGCGAAAAACCGGTTTATCGAACCGGTTCACACAAACCGGTCCCATACCCGATTACACCCAGAAAGCTTCAAACCGGCGGTTTTAGGCTAACCCGAACCGGTTTGCTCCAAACCGGTTTGCCAGTTTGGACCGGGTAAAAAAAACCGGTTTTTTTGTGCACCTCTACTTGCGGATCAACGTGAGGGGGGAATGGGTTGGCAGGTGGAACATTAGAATAGGTTTTAGGTTCTTTAGAAACTTTTCATTTAGCCCCCTTATCTTTTGAGAAATTCACATTTTCAGCTTTTTGTTTAAATTAATTGCTAAACTCTAGTACCATAATTTCGTTCTTTGATAACCTTAGCCTAAACGAAGTCTCATGTCTTGAATAGTAGAGGATTTGGGATGTTACAAGTCTACCCTTCTTATAAAAATTTCGTCCTTGAAATTCGGTGTTTCTTCTGCATGGCTAAACTCTGTTTCTCATGGCTAGGTTGCTTCTTAGTCTCCTTGAACTTGTAGGTCTCGTGTTATTTGAATAGTGATCATTCGATGCCATTTGTGGGTCGCATGAAGTTAGGGGTTTCATGTCCCTACTACCTCTTCTTCTCTTTAATTAACATCTCAGATGTTATGTTGGATAGTTTAACCTACTTTACTCTTGAGCGTGTCCCATGAGTGGACTTAGCTCGGATCAACTAAACACTTGTGTGGATCTAACATGTTAAGCAAATCATGGAATCCTCTCAACACTTAGACGTGTGTCTTTGGTAGCCTGGTATCTTGTTTAAATTGTCTACCTCGTGCCCTAGGTAGTTGTTATTATTCTCTTTCTAAGTCTTTTCGGTTATTACGTGTACCTCATATATTATCCTTGGTGTATTCACCCACGAAGGGCCATACCATGTTGTTCCCGAATGAATCATACCTTCTCGTTCCCGGACGAGTCCTACTATCTCGTTCCCTAAGGGACCATATTAGTTTGTTCACAAAGGAACCATATCAGTTCGTTCCCGAAGGAACCATATTGTTTTCGTTCCCAAAGGAACCCTATAAAGCATTACTTTATCATACTCAAAGTTATGTTGCTTGATTAGTTGGACGTATTTCTATTTCTATGTGCACTTCTTCTACTCCCAATGATCAATTAATGGTTTTGCCAATTACCCAACGTGCTACTCATCACTTTTTATGTTGGTGATTCTAGGACCAATCGAACTATTCACCAAACTGATGCACTGATTCATGAAACTTGGTGTCGTTTCAACAAAAGGACGTGGTGGTTTTGAAGTTAGACGCTTAAGAGAGAAAATATACACGTTCTTATTTTTCTAAATAACACATCGAAGTACTTTAATATAAAATTGTCTACACGGTTCAAAAATATTGTCTAGAAAATTTATATATTTTTCTCAATATATATTTTTTTAAATTACATGTTGCCCCAATTTAGAGTCATAATTTATACCTATTAAAATTTGTGCTTTAATTTAAACGAGTCAACCCAGCGAGCCAACCACGAGCCGGTTGAGTGTTGCTTGGTGCTTGGTGCTAAAAACAATTGATTTGTTTAATTCAGTTTAAATTTAAATGAGTATTGGGTTTGTATAAGGTTAAGAGTTTAAATGGGTATTGGGCTTTTGTTTTTCTTTTAAATGGTTATTAGATTAAAAGATTTAATATAATTTATTTATAAGATTTAATGGGTAATGATTTGGGTCAATTGTATTATAATAGATTAATACTTAAGTTTTATTTTTGTTAATTAAGTTATAATAGCTTTTTATTTATAAAATTTTAAAATCTTAAATTATTTTTTTTCTGGTTCGGTGTCAAAATTTTATGAGTGTCGCTCGAGATTAGAACGTATATATAACAAATAATTTTTTGTTTTGATGGGTGACGGGCGACGTATGTCAGTGCTAATAATTACATCAAGTGAAGAATAAAGTAACAAGATTATATAATTAGCGAACTACAACACATGTAAATATCAAGTGAAGAATGAATTATAACAATGTTATTATAACACAGCTAAACATTTTTACCATACATAATTAGAAGTGTAAGAATTATGAATTTGTCAGAGAAATATCCATAAAATATTATTTTTAAAGCTTCACATTTAAAATATAAATAACCCGATTAGAAAAAGCACACCTAAAGGCATGGACTATGTGAATATGAAGAACTTTCAGATCACAAAGTTACAATCTCAATCCCTAAAATATAATTATATATGGAGGGATTTAATATATCTCTAAGTAATAATCCACACATTTAGTTATACATCTACTCAGGGTTACAAATGAACCGAACGTTCAGCGAACTATTCGTAAACCGTTTGGTGGGAAGTTCATTTATTTTCATGAACAAGAAATTTTGTTTGTTTAGTTAAATGAACGAACATGAACAGAGATCACGTTCATTCATTTATGTTCGTGAATGTTCGGTAATGTGTTCATTTATGTCCATTCGTTTATGTTCGTTGGTGTTCGTTTATATTCATTTACTAGGTTAAAATCTCGTGTATTACACGTGTTGAATAAATATAATATTATATATTATATAATAAAAAATATTTTTTAAAAACTTGTGTTTTATACGGGTTGAATAAACCCGTGAAATATAATCTGTTAACATATACAGTCGTCAAAATATGTTAGGAGATTTATTAATACAAAGATTAATATTTTCTTTAAAAAATATTATTATTAAAATATAGAGGTGTATTTAATAAGAGAGAGAGAGGCGGGAAAAAAATGATGAGAATGAATATGAAGACGACACGTGGCATTGAAAATCCTTTATTTATTATATAGTATATATGTTCGTTCGTTTATGAGTAATATCTATGATAATTATGTCAAGTATGTAGAGATAATTATATTAATTGTCAAATACTTCATATCTATATATATACTACTATATAAAACATATTGGAAGTACATACTTGTAATTTAACAAAAATTTTAAGACATCTAACACAAATTGTTGTGCATAAGGTACACCTTATCAATGCATAAAATGTGTTCAATTACCATTTAACCCCACAAATAAAGCTCAACACTCAATAATTAACATTATTTAACGCACATGAGATTATTTAATTCACTACATTATTAAATAATAAGGAAATGAAAAAAAGAAAAATAATAGAAAAATAATAATAATTGCAAAAAGGAAGAACCAGCAGGGGGTCCTCGAACGAACATGCGCTGTGTGTGCGCATTTAAGTGTGGCGCGCGAACTACCTGGGTTGGGTCGGCACCCATTTATATTCTACATCTGATTTCACTTGTATATGTATATAACAAATAAATAAATAGATAGATAAATAAATGTAGCAACTTAAAAAGGGAAGAACGGGTCGCGCGCGTGGGGGTGGGTTTGGGGTTTGGGCTAGAACCAGCACCACCTACGTGTGGGTGTGACATGCAAACCAACTGCGCTAATGCTCACTTTTGCTCACAATCAGTTTCATATATATACACACACATACATACATAGATAAAAGTTTTCAGGTGACAGCACTCATTACTTGGGTTTACTGTTCATTGTCATACATTTTTATTAGAGTGTATAATAATTAAAAATGTAATTTTAGAGACAAACCGTTAACTATCGTTTTAAAAATCTTCACACAAAACCCGCCAGGTTGGTCGGAATGACCGGCCGACCAAATGGGGAAAATGGTTAAGGTTTACAGCTTAAATCAAGCCACGAACTGAAGTTGAAACTGTGGATGTTCAATTATTGTAAAAATGAAATGAAGCTAAAATATTGAAAGTTTATTATTTATAATTATCTAAATGCTTAAGTATATAATTACTAAATATTTACATAGTTATAATAATAATAATAATAATAATAATAATAATACCGAAATATAATCAGTGTTTAAGACAGTTCGGATTAGATTGCGCTTACAAAAGAGCCTCGGTGATACCTGACGCTTTGAGCGGGCCAACCCACTAGTTTATTTTGGTGGATTTTATGTAATGTTAATTTGAGATTAAAATGTTGATTTTATTCTCCAATGAATTTGTGTTCGTTTGTGTTGATGAACGTTCATTTGTTTTTGTTTGCATTCATTTATGTTTGTTTGTGTTCGTTTACATTCATTACATAGAGTTATCGGACGTACAAAAAACGAACACGAACATGTTCAGTTCCTTAATGAATGAACACAAACAAGAAATCTCGTTCGGTAATATGTTCGTGAACATAAAACTTCCTTAATGAACGAACACGAACAAGTTCTTGTTCGTGTTTGTTCGATTCGTTTACAACCTTATACGACCTTGTTCGTGTTTGTTCGATTCGTTTGCAGCCTTATACGTACTCCTTACGATCCACTTTCTCATAGCATAATTCTCATCGATATTGTTGGAGAGGATCTAGGAGGAGTTCGAATAGATCAATTAAGTTGTGGATAATTCAAGTACATTAAGAATTATTATTGAATTATGAGGCTTATCCTATCTAGGCTTGTTTTTAGTTGTTAATTGGTTTTGTATTAGAATATGATTTGTCTTTTGTTGTTTAAGAGTTATCGCAAGTGTGGGATATAAATACATGGTAGGGGTAATTGTTTTTTTAAGTCTTTATTATTCTTTATGATTAATAAATGATTCGAGAGTTCGGGAATTGATACAGTTTGACAGCTTCACTTATGCCCGATCAACCCAACCATCGATCCTATGTTTGTGAGGCAAGTCTCACAAAGAGCATTCCCTCTGTTTCTTTATTTACTGGTCCATCCCAATAACTGGGCCAACAATTTTGCTGCAGGACTGGTGGTGAAACTACTACATCCACACAGTAATTCAACATCACTTTGACTTTGTGCTAGACTGTCACCCAACCCCACTTTATAAAAACAACCATCTTATGTACCATTTACATTCATCTATTTGGTGTACCTACAACCTCCTTACATTGGTCAGGTGATCACTAAAGTCGTAACTCTTTTATTTTCCAATGACTTATGTTTAAATAACCATTACGATTCCACCCGTGTTCTTCACAACTTGCATTTACATGCGCATTTACTTGCGCATTTACTGGACCTGACTTCACCATGGCGTACTTACCTATTGAGTGATCATTTTTTGCATATTAACATGGCTCACGGCCAAGGATGTTGTCAAATGTAAGAGTGACTTCAAGCAATGGTGTTCGTTGCTATCGACGCAAGAGTTTGAAAGAGCTCACTATTGCTGATCATCAATTCCATGTAACCAAAGAACACTGTTAATTCGGGACTCCAATTGTTGTGTTTATCAGTGAGTATGGCCCACAAACTATCATTCCGCTTCCATTCCAAGTTGGGGATAAAGATGTAGCGATACTAGCGCATTTGGATGGTTTGCTTTGTGTTTAATTGCATAAGACTAATGAGTTGGTCCTTTGGAAGCCAACAACCACTGCATACAGGCATTTGTCCACCTCTCATGGCCATGGCCGGTATGAAGACATTGTTGATACAGTAGGCTTATACAATGGCCCCTCCATCGACTACAACATACTACATGTAAGACGACCGTCAAATGGCAGTGCAGCCTGTATCTACTCCAGACACTTAGGATCTTGGAGGAAAATACCCTTTGCAACAAATCCTGAATACGTAAAACGCACTTTCTACTGGTCCCCACGGACTGTATGTGACGACACTTTGTACTTCACTGTTTACGAGTGCTGGGTTGTCGGTTGAAACGTTGTGCTTGGATTTGACACCATCATGGATGAGGTTAGAGAGATAAGCTTCCCTCATGTCCCTTCAGCAGGCATTTTCCAAGGCATCTTGTCCAACGTACAAAACTCCCTTCACATGATTCTTACGACGGGAATTTAGGATATGTCACTCGAACTCTAGGCCCTACAAGGGGACCGTTAGGTGAGCATCTTCTCGCCCCATCCATTCCCCCTAATACCGTTATCATTGTGGCTATCCATTACACACTACATGACAAATGAGAGGTGGTTTGTTATGACTGTTGATGTGTCATTTTTAATATATAAAATTATAGTATATTTTTATGATGGTTTTACGAGATCAGGTTTTAAATTTATAAAATGATAATTACTTTAACTTAAAAACAGACACAATATGCAAGTGTACCTATCACAGCGTAATATAGTTTAGGTAAGAACTAAGTATCGAACCAAATGACACGGTCGAGTTCCACTACTCAACTTTTGTTATCGTTTAGCCGGATCAATTAGTTAGTGTGTTTTGTGTGCTTGTGAAGCAGAATAGTAAATGACAGAAAAGTAAATAACGGTAAAGTAAAAACATGCGTGATTTGTGTAACAGGAATGTAAATAGCAGAATAGTAAACAACAAGAAAGTAAATATCTCAAAAACGATCAGGTCACGAGGAGTATTGCTTTGGGCTTCGAATCAGCTTGGTATGTGATAAAGTTAAGTTGACTAATCTAGTGATATGACTACTACAAACTTGTGACCCGGTCCAGTGATATGACTACTACAAACTTGTGACCCGGGTCACCGCTAGAGCCTCGTCCTCACGACATTTGATTCACGAATTAAAATCTTTAAATTAAAATAGTAGTGCCTCCCGTTAGAGAAAACAGTTACCCTCAACCCTCTGAATGGTCATCTCCGGGTTGGTTTAAGACATCAAACGTAAATGTTTTGTATTAAAATTAAATAAGTGATTATACTTTGTTCACCGAGAGGCGGTGTAACAATTAGACCGAGTATAAAGGCGTACCGTTCCCAAGATGAGTTCACCAATTCTTGGTCACATAATAAGTTCGTATAAAGATGTACGGCCTTACTAATGTTGACTAAGCCTTAGCTTATCAATCTCTTCTTGTATAAAGATGTACAAGCTTCAAAGGAAGTTTGATTAAAAAGGTTTTACGATCTTACACTTTAAAATCAAGAACACGGACTGATATAAAAACGGATTTAGACAATAATAAAAGCCCACCAAATGGTGGTTTTAAAGACGAATAATTAAAGACATAAACATACCACTAGATTAACACGTCAAACATTAACATGCACCAAACATCATCTTCACCCTAGCAATACAAGAAGTTTAGCCACGAATGGCCATACTAACTAGCGTAAGGCTAAGTTTCGTAGGCTCCCCTATTGCGGACAAATAGGAGGAGCCTCTCTACTCTAGACTACAGAAACGGACTCTCTTGAGCTCTGGTAATGTATGGAAGGGTGTGTGGAATGAAGAAACGGACTCTCTTCAGAGTTAGTACAACCTCACAGGCAATAGCATCCCTAACTTCGGGTTCCAGTCGTAGAGATCCTTCGTTGCCTTCACCCGGTGGAGTCACAGTAGTTTCGTGCACACTCTCAGTACGTTCTTCATGCACGCTTTCCTCATCATTACGTCTTCGGTTCAATGGTGGTCTACCGACTTGGCTAGTTCGACCGCCTCAGCGTCCAGTCCCTCCTCTACGAGCCATAGTTTTCTAGATTTCCTGATAAGTAAAAGGGTATACATCAATGTCATTCCTTCAGATCATAGTTTTGAACAGTACGAGCAAGGTAAATTCTTAATTACAGTGACCAGTTTGTGATTAATAATTTGCATTGCTTTTTGGGTTCGAAACTCTTCACAACAGTAGTGACAATGACATCTAATCGTTCTAAGTTGAGGCATCTATTCCTATTTACAAGCATTAACTTTAGTATTTACTTACTATGCTGGCGTCGGCGTTGGCTACCCAAACTGACATCCGTGCGTTGGTCCCATTATCAGCTTGAGTCCAGACATTTAGGGATGTCTGAATCTCTTAAACTATTGCTCTGATACCAACTTGAAAGGCCCCTCTTTCAGGAAAACCTCACTCGTTGGATTTACTCATAAACATAGCCAATGATACTGAATTATAATATTTAAAACATTCAAGACACAATGGAAGCATTCATCATTCAAGTACATAACAACGGAAGTCTTAACGTTTAAAACATAAACATTGTCTTAACATAAATTACAATGGGATGTCAGTCTCATGTCGGATAGCCATCACTCCTTCGCACGACCCTTCCTCTTATTACCTGAAATGTATACTAAAAGTCAGTTAACGCTAGTGAGTTCTAGTTTAAAGCATTAGGTATAACGTTAATCATTCATTCGTATCATTGGTTCATATATATATATATATATACACACACTTACAACATTGTTTCAGTGAACATACATTGACTATACACGCAAGTAGGTGCATATGCATACATTGAACATTCATTAGTGATACACATAAGGGTGATCAACCTGTCATTGATTGCATAACTCACAAAGACAGACGCTTCATCCTACCGTCGTAGGCCGTAGTTCATACCGTGTCTACCGAAGTAGTCCGTCTTTCATTACCGTCCGGCAACCTTTGGCCGTCCGTCTACCGTCGTAGTCCGTCCTTTCGCCCGTCTGCCCGAAGGCATCCGTTTCCCATGCGAACTATTATTCATGCAACCGTTCTACTTATCATTGATAAGGCATTTGCTTCGACCGTCCATTGATTGCCTTTCATACGTCGTAGCTGATGAAGGAACGTATATGTCCCGATTGCATGATAGTCACATGGTTGTCCATCTACCGTAGTAGCCGTTAGCATCGAAGCGTCCATAACATTCACATATATTCATAACATGCAGTATATAGTATATATATAAAGCACGATTTCATACTATTGTGTTATATCATACTTTCATTCATAATTCATAACATACTTGCTATGTTTCTTTGTTCATAAACATATCTTTCATACATATAACTATCATGCATTGTCATATAACACATAACATAACATTCATTCATATCATGTATACACTTCAGCCCCAAAATCATTTAAAATCATTTGCACGTAACACGTAGGGGGCACATAGAACTCAACTGATGAGTGGTTTTTGTAATACATTTAGCCGGTTACTGAGCGTCACTAAGGTCACTCACAATCTGTATAATAAAGTCATACACATAAGGTGGTGCTCCTAGATGACACTAGACATTACTATGCTTGAACCCAGTAGTTTCGGGTCATGGGTTTATATCGAAACTATGGTAGTTTTGATAAGTAACTTATGTAAAATCTTAGTAGTTTCGGGTCATGGGTTTATATCGAAACTATGGTAGTTTTGATAAGTAACTTATGTAAAGTCTTAGTAGTTTCGGTGGGTCTGCATATATCGAAACTAGGTAGTTTCGATGGATTTACCTATATCAAAACTAGTAGTTTTGATGTATGAGTCTTCTTCCCCGACCAGAACCCTAGATTTGGCAATTTATTTCTAGTTGATCAAGCCTTGAACTTTTTACGTTCAAAACGTTCCTTTTTCATTCATGAGCACAAATATGTGATTTGTTTCAAGTTTTATACGTAAAAATCATGTCTTTATGCGACTTAAACCCGAATCCTCAAGATGTGTAAAAAACTTAGATTTGGAGGTGATGCTTACCACTTGAAGTTCGGTTCTCGTTGTTGCTGTGATGAAGACGAACGATTATTGAGCCTTTGAACTCCTTTCCCCGCTTTCTCTCTCTCACTCTAGAAACTTACGCAGGAAGGAAATAAGGGGGAAGGGTTGGTGGTTGCTGATTAGAAGGTTTCCCTTCATATTTCAGGCCCATGGCCGAACCTTGGCCAAGCCCACGTTGCTTTTCTTTTATTTGTTTTCTATTTATTCGGGATGTTACAGCTAAAAGAAAAATAAAAGGTGAAAATAAAAGTGTTTTTTGATTTTTAGGGATTTAAAAGGGGTTTTGAAGGGCTGCAGCTATCCTAGAACACACAGCTACAGCTTCCTGGCTTAAAATGGAAAATACTAGTAGGTCCCTCTACAGTACTCAGATCATGAGGGTATACTAATCTGAGGGCTCATTTATGGTCAGATTGCCAAGACCAAGATCTCTTATCATTCTCAACTCTTTCTTTACTCCGAAGTACACATTATTGCCTTTCCGTATGGATCTTTCGGCATGTAGCCTAACAGCTCCTACTTTGATCAGATGTGTATACTCATGTTGGGAATGAGTTTGATTCTTGCTACACTTTCCATCGTGGCTCCAGTTGCCACACTTCACACATTTTTCGTATCATTTGGCGACACTTTTTGACAAGCCGCAAAATGGTGGCAATTGTTCTTGCTTGCGCCACCGTTTTCTTACATCACTTGTTGCTTGGAAAATCTTCTGTCGGAGTTCAGTTGGTAGCTCAGGCTTTGCGAAACGAAGGCAGAAAAGCAAATTAAAATCAAAAGAATGCATATCCAGTTCTTTAAGGTCTAGCATGTAAAAGACCCATTTCTCTCTTTCTTTTTCTTTTCTTCTTTTTCTATTTCTTTTTGTATCAATACAAATTCTTCAATAATTCTTTTTTTATCAATTTCTTTGAAACAACATTTCCATAAATTCCTTGCAGATAGTTCGGTTGTTTCTTCCTAATACTTCCAACTTCTTGTATATTCCAATTCTTTTGAATAAAACAGATTCTTTCCAAAATTGCCTCAATGGTAATGAACTTGAAATAACGGCATAAGATAATTTTCCCATTTTGAAGACATTCAGCCAATAACCGGTGTTTACGAACAGCTGGTTGGTTGATAAATGTGGGTAGTAGAAAAGAAAAGGCTAGGGCTCAGAGGGCTATCCAGGCGGATAATATTTTTGGGATTTTTGGTTTTAAGGATAATATATAAGGGTAAAAAAATCCTAGGTGCCACAACCACTTTCATACTTCTACTAGTTCATGGTATTGATATGTATAAGTCACACAAGTTCTAATTATGCATAAAATCCGATCGAATAAACTCTCAGTATACCAAATGAAAAAGCATGCGAAAAATAATGATAATAATGTTCGTGAAAAGGCTCAGATTATTCTCACATGGAAAAGGATGGGATAGGGTTTAGTGATTTGTTATGTATAATATCCATTTGTTTCTACTTGCCATGTGTTCATTTTATTTAATTAAGTAACTCAAAGAGATTTTGGTTTTAGGGTTTAAAATTTTGAAATTTTTTTGGGTTTTTCAACAGTTAGTTTTTGTAAGGTCTTAGTAAAATGGGTAGAAAATCACAAGTTAAAATTTTATTGCTTTGAGGTTACAAGTAGTCCTGAATCTCTAATTCCTCACCCCACACTTAAAACTGTATATTGCCCTCAATGTACAAATGCATGTAATGGAATGCTATGAAGGAATTTAAATGCATGAATTTTTAAGGGAAAAGAAACCGGTACTCATTCGGTCAATTCGGTGTATAACCTAAGGCCAAAACTTATTGTTGCTGTCAGGCTGTGCCTATCAGCTGCTTGTCAACACTTTGCTTCAAAGACTTCATCGAATTTCTCAGAAATTTGATGTGGTTTCCGGCTCCTCAGGTTGTAGAGATGGAATATAACTCCTCAAAGAAGTAGAGAGATTGTCTAGTGATGTTATTCTACCATACACACATAGGAAAAGATAAAATCAGACAAGGAAAATAAAATATAGTAGTTAAGCTACTAAGGTCCTAGTATCGAGAAGGCATACCTGAGGGCTGAAGTATGAGAAACTTAAATTTGAAAAACCAAACCTGAGGTCTATGCATTCTGCTGTATGCACCAACTTCTCAATTTATTTGTGATCACCGAGTTGCCTCCCGGAAGCGCCACGTTTATTTAAGGGTCGTTGGCCGGACTCGTACGTGCTTCATCAGTCTTTCTTCAGGTGAGGGCCATTGACTTCCCCCATGTATCCTGCTCCTTCATTCAAGTCCTTCAGTTTAGGTAGCTTATCAAAGTATTCATCGATCCCGTGAGTATTGTCAAAATTCTCACCAAGATCCAGTTTCTTTCCTTTGTTGAATTCTTTGGCTTTCTTTAGCTGGTAGTCCATATTAGTGTCGATGAATTGTGCAATTTCAAAGGGATCATTGGACAAGCACTCGTTTCCTCCGATGTTGTAGGTCACTGATTGTTTTCCGACACGAAGTGTCAAAATTCCTTTATTCATGTCAATGATGGCTCGGCGGTAGCTAAAAATGGGCGACGCAAAATCAAAGGTACGGAATTGTCGGGTCCCATTTCTAACACCATGAAGTCGGCAGGGAAGACAAACTTGTCGACTTTTACTAGTAAGTTCTCAATGACTCCTATAGGTAATTTAATCGATCCATCCGCAATTAACAGGCCGCGGATTTCCACCTTTTAGCTATTTAAACATGTTATATGGCATTACATTCACACTTGCTCCCAGATCAGCGAGTGCGAAAGTTATCGGCAGTGGTCCGATAGAACATGGTAAAGAGAACTTTCCAGGATCTGAAAGTTTCTTCGGAAGACATCTTTCGATAAGAGCGACACAATGATTGGTCCTTTTTACTGCCTCTTCCATGTTTCTCTTGTTTGTAAGGAAATCTTTCAAGAAACGTCTATATTTAGGCATTTGTTGTATGATATCCGAGAAAGGAAGATTGACATGGATTTGACTTAACAGTTCGATGAATTTCTCATATTGTTCGTCAGTCTTCTGCTTTACTAATCTTCCAGGGTATGGTATGTGAGAATGGAACGCTCTTTTGTCGGAACTTTTGGAGGAGTATCAACTAGAGAAGGAGGTGGGATTACATTTGATTGCGATCCTTGAGTAGTTGTTTCTGTGATGTGCGGACGAAGTGGTACTCCGGTGAATATTTCTCTCCTTGGTGATGGAACTTCTTCTTCTGGCATGGGTGGTTCTGGATAAACCCTGATATTTCTAAGTGTGATAGCACTTTCATTTGCTTTTGGATTGTTTTTAGTATTACTCGGGAGGAATCCTGGTTGTCTTTCGGATAGGATTTTTTCAATTTGTCCTAATTGCGTCTCAATGGACTGAAGAGTTGCTTTCTGTGTCCTAAACTCAGCTTCGTGAAGACTAAATTTCTCCTCATATTGTTTGTGGCGGGAATCCGCTAGAAGGGCTTGACTTTAAGTTGTAGATATCAACTTAGTTACCGCGTCCTCCAAGCTTAACCCATTACTTCGCTTGTTAGTTCCTTGGAATTATTGACGAGGCTGATAGTTTTGAGATTGTCTTTGTTGAAACTGTTGTTACTGTCCGAAACCGGATTTTCCTTGGTTGTTGTTATCTTTCCGGCTGAAATTTGGATGATTCGTCCATCCAGAATTATAAGTGTTGCTGTAGGGGTTGTTCTGCGGGCGGTTTGTTCCGATAAAGTTAACTTACTCAGTATTGGCAGTGATCCTTTTTACTTCTTCAGTAGTCTCAGTGATTGCTTTACCCTTGCTAAGCTGATTGAGACGAGTGGTGAGGGCATCTATTTGAGCAGAAAGTGAAGTGACAGTATCGACAGAATGAACTCCTTGCCTGCCTCCCCTATTACTCCTTGGATTGTACCATTGATAACTGTTTATAGCTATATCCGCAATTAGGTTGTAAGCTTCTTGTGGCCTCTTGTTTTCAAAAATACCACCTACAGTAGCGTCGAGTGTCTGACAAGCTTGATAATGCAACCCATTGTAGAATGACGATACTTGTAACCAAACCTCTAGCCCATGATTAGGAAATTTTCTCAACATATCCTTAAAACGTTCCCATGCCTTATATAGTGATTCACCATCTTCCTGGGTGAAAGTGGTGATATCATTTCTCAGTTTTGCAGTTTTTGCTGGCGGGAAGTATTTTGATAGGAATTTCTGAGCTAGATCATCCCATGTAGTGATCGACCTGGTAGGAAGAGAGTTTAGCCATGCCTTAGCTCATTCCCTTAAGGAGAAGGGAAACATTCGGAGGCAAATTGCGTCATTCAAAACTCCGTTCAGTTTGAAAGTGTCTCAAATTTCGAATAAATTTGCAATGTGGGCATGTGGATATTCATCCGGTAATCCATGGAAAGTGCATGATGACTGGATCATGTGGATAACATGAGATTTGATCTAAAATTTGTTAGCATCAACCGTTGGCCTTGTGATACTAGACCCCAAAGCCTCTAGTGACGGTCTTGCGAAATCAGAAATACTGCGGTTTTCTACAGCCATTCTTCTCGTACGGTTTTCTCGTATTCGGCGGTGAAATAATCTTTCGGGCTCTGCAAAAGGCTGATATAAACCAGTAGTGGAGCTATGGATCATACACTGCCTATAACAAAATGTAACAGAGGAACAGATGGAAAATGATAAGGCTAATCCGTTAACTTGATTTTTTTCTTGAAATCACCGTGTCCCCGGCAACGACGCCAAAAACTTGATGTGTCGTTTTTAATATATAAAAATATAGAATATTTTTATGATGGTTTTACGAGTTCAGGTTTTAAATTTATAAAATGATTATTACTTTAACTTAAAAACACACACAATAGACAAGTTTACCTATCGTAGCGTAATATAGTTTAGGTAAGAACCAAGTATCGAACCAAATGACACGGTCGAGTTCCGGTACCCAACTTTTGTTATCGTTTAGCCGGATCAATTAGTGAGTGGGTTTTGTGTGCTTGTGTAGCAGAATAGTAAATGACAGAAAAGTAAAGAACAGTAAAGTAAATAACAGAAAAGTATAAAAGTGCGTGATTTGTGTAACAGGAATGTAAATAGCAGAATAGTAAATAACAAGAAAGTAAATATCTCGGAAATGATCAGCTCACGAAGAGTATTGCTTCGGGCTTCAAATCAGCTTGGTACGTCATAATGTTAAGTTGACTAATCCAGTGATATGACTACTACAAACTTGTGACCCGGGTCACCGCTAGAGCCTCGTACTCACGACATTTGATTCACGAATTAAAATATTTAAATTAAAATAGTAGTGCCTCCCATTAGGGACAACAGTTACCCTCAACCCTTCGAATGGTCATCTCCGGGTTGGTATAAGACATCGAATGTAAATGTTTTGTATTAAAGTTAAATAGGTGATTATAATTTGTTCACCGGGAGGCGGTGTAATAATGGGACAGAGTATAAAGACGTACCATTTCCAACATGAGTTCACCAATTCTTGGTCACATAATAAGTTCGTATAAAGACGTACGAACTTACTAATGTTGACTAAGGCTTGGTTTATCAATCTCTGCTTGTATAAAGACATACAAGCTTCAAAGGAAGTTTGATTAAAAAGGTTTTGCGATCTTACACTTTAAAATCAAGAACACTCACAAATATAAAGACGGATTTAGACAATAATAAAAGCCCACTAAATGGTGGTTTTAAGGACGAATAATTAAAGACATAAACACATGATATGCTTGAAATTACGCATCTTTATTGCACAAAACTTCGCCCGCTTATGATCAATTCCCGGTTATTCCCCAAGTTTAGACACTTATTTGCTTCATTTTCAGTTATATAGGTTTTTGTGGAGCTAAGTGGATAAAGGAGGAGATTCCAGGAGTTTTCTAGGAAAATTAGGTTTTCTGAGTCGGAGGCACGGTCGTGCCCCTACCTGGCACGACCGCGCCAGCCTAGGCACGGTCGAGCCCAGAATTGGCACGGCCGCGCCAGCATCAGAATCCGAGCACAACCGCGCTCTTGCTTCCCCACGGTCGCGTGTAAACCCGTGAATACTTATTCGAAGAAAGAGAGCCAATGAAAGAAGCAGATTGGTCAACACATTTGTCACACGACCGCGCCAAAAGGTGGCACGGTCGTGCTCCATGCTCAGGCACGGTTGTGCCCAGTGCCCTGGCACGGTCGTGCCTCCTTGTTTTTATATATATCAGAAGTTTTCCCACAGAAAAAAAGTCTGGAGACCTGGAGAGTTGGAGCCCTGAGCACTGTTTTGTTCTCTGAATTTCCTTGTTTCTAGCTTCTAGGAAGTACTACAACATCAAGAGGATCACCATACATCGTCATCATCATCTAGCTTGGGGAAGTTGGTTTGATTCTTGCATTTCTTCATGAGTCTTGTAACTTTTCCTTGTTTTGTTCTTGTTCTTATGCTTACCATGAGCTAACTTTTGATATCACTTTGGTTTAGATGAAGTTTAGTAACGTTTGATAACATTTATGGATTTTTGGCATAGTTTATGTTAATGTTATAACAATGGCATGATTATTCTTCAATGATATTGTGTATTTGAGAGTCGAGATTGTTTGCAAGACTTGTATATGTGTAGGCTATGTATGTTGGAAAACCCATGGTTTATGCATGTATTCATTGATTAGTGTATGTATGTATGCAAGTTTATGGCTTTTGACTAGGAATGGTGGATGAAGTCTTGTTTATGGTTGAAAACTCTTGAATGTACGTCGTTGTGCTTGTGTTTAGAAAGACAAAGTGCTTGTTATGGTGTGTCATATTTAGTATTATGTTTATCTAGGACTTGCTGACGCAATCTTCTAATTTATGTAATCTTAATATGAACATTGTATGTTGAGGAAGCGCATGTTATTGTTTACTTTAATCAACCTGAGGTGGGTTATGTGTTGATTCGTGTAATCTTTCCAACTAGTTTTTGAGTTAGCCAACCTTGACAGGAAGCTAGTTCAATCTTTATTAAACATTGATGTATTCATAGCATGTGAGCTTCATTGTATGATTTTAGTTGGTTAGTTTGTATAATTCATTCTAGCTTTCCGAATAGTCATTTGATTAGATGTCTTTGACGAGAATTTAGTCAACATATGTTTCGTGTATTTTCCATGTATCCATAGTTGTTGTTGGGTGTTTACTAAATGGATTCGAGACCGAAGTGATATTCCTTCCTGGATTGTTTGACTTGTGTTCTTAGTTTAGTTTTATATTCTTGCATAATAGTTTAATTAAAAATCAACTTAAACATCTTTTACCCATACTTGATTGAATTTTAGTCCCGGTTTATTATTGCATTCCACCGTGGCCACGGATTGATATCCGGTTCTTACCTTTACTATATTGCCATTCGACGGGTACACTGCCCGGTGTGTGTGTGATTAGTCTTTGGTGAAAACTCTTTTTAAAACTAATTGTGTAAAAATATTTATTAAAAATATATATATAGTTTACACACATCAAGTTTTTGGCGCCGTTACCGGGGATACGATTTGTGCGAGAACGATTGGGATTATTATTTAGTCATTTAGTACATGTTTGTCTATATCTTGGTAAATAGTTTTCCTTATTTAAATTTGTTTTATTTTTATTTTTTTATCTTTTTTTTATCATCTTCGTCTTATTTTTGTGTATAGTTCTTCGGATGTTATTTTATTTTTATTTTTATCTGGTAACCGAGATTGTTTTGTTTGAGTGTTCTTTGCAGTGATTTTCATGGATCGCGACTATGGGAGTTACATCGACGAGTACCCGTTTGATCTATGGGGTTACCACGAGGAGATTTGGTGTGAGATTTATGGACCAACCAACTTGGAAGGCGCGACATCGGTCCATAAAGCACGGCAAGTCAACACTTTCTTGCCGAGATGATCGCCTCCTCCACTACGTCATGTACCTCAGGTTCGTTCCGAGCAAATACAAGTGTTGGTGGCACGACCCGTCACTTCGTTTTTGCATTTACTATTGGTTGTCACTAGCCGGTGGTAAATGCACTAAACCAAACGGGTCGAATACATATTCAAGAATCATAGGCCACCCGCTTGTTGATTTGCCCCATCATTTGTCCTAAATTGACGCGCATAAGGACACGAGTCTAGCTAATGACTCGTTAATAATCTTAGCATGTCTCTCGTTAGTTATGTGTGTTCATTTTATATTCCGAATTATTTTCTTAGTTTTCTTTTTTATCTTTCTAGGATTTTATAGTTTATTTTTAAGTTTAGGTATTCGGAGCGTGTTTTGGATCGAGCGGATTGGGGATATGGATTGGAACGTCTCAGGTATGTCTTCTGAAATTTTAGAAATTTTGAATAGGAAGAATCGTAGTCGGGTTTGGCATACTCCTCATAAAAAATCAGGTTTCTGTGTCTTCTAGGCATGAGACACGGTCGTGCCACGCTTAGGCACGGTCGTGCCACGCTTAGACACGGTCGTGCCTCTCCCACAGGCACGGTCGTGCCTCACTTTTGGAGAGCCCTATAAAACGATTTTACACTCAAACATCAGATTTTATTTTCAAAAGCACACACAAAAACCCTCCCTACTATGATTCCCTTCATTTCCAGTTCTTTGATCTCCGTCTAAGGTACGGCTTGACCTCATATTTTTTTTGTTTATGTTTAGATTTAGGATTAGAGTACAATTTTGTGTTTAAAGATTTAGGTTTTTATTCATTTTTTGGGTTTCTCCAATTTACCAAGTTTGATTGTTTTTTTGTAGCATGTAAATGCGTAGAATCGTTAGATTTACTTCCTAGGATGATTTGGTTGCAAAAGCCCCTTCATAAACATGCTTAAAATGGAAAATTTTCGAATCTGAAAACCCTAAAATGGGTTGAGCATGGTCGCGCTCATGACCAAGAGCGGTCGTGCTCGGCTTTTGGAATCCCAGGAAAGCTTAGTTTGGTCAAGCACGGCCGTGCTTCTGATGAGCGCGGCCGTGTCCTTGAGAGTTTGCTTTAGCGCGGTCGTTCCCGGACCTGGCGCGACCGTGTTCCCGAGATATGTCTGCCCGTGGTCGGTTAAGCGCGGCCGTGGGCTTGGATTTTGACCTTGGCGCGGCCGTTCCCCTTCCAAGGAGGTGTAACAATGGGACCGAGTATAAAGGTGTACCGTTCCCAACATGAGTTCACCAATTCTTGGTCACATAATAAGTTCGTATAAAGACGTACGACCTTACTAATGTTGACTAAGGCTTGGCTTATCAATCTTTGCTTGTATAAAGACGTACAAGCTTCAAAGGAAGTTTGATTAAAAAGATTTTGCGATCTTACGCATTAAAATCAAGAACACTCACAAATATAAAGATGGATTTAGTCAATAATAAAAGCCTACTAAATGGTGGTTTTAAGGACGAATAATTAAAGACATAAACATACCACTCGATTAATACGTCAAACATTAAAATGCACCAAACATCATCTTCACCTAGCAATATAAGAAGTTTAGCCACGAATGGCCATACTAACTAGCGTAACGATGAGTTTTGTAGGCTCCCCTATTGCGGACAAAGAGGAGGAGCCTCTCTACTCTCTACTCTAGACTACAGAAACAGACTCTCTTGAGCTCTGGTAATGTATAGAAGGGTGTGTGGAATGAAGACCAAGCCATCTATTTATAGGCCTCAAAATGAGCAATGCATGGGCGTGCATTGGATTGCACAGGCGTGCAAACACACCGGGAATCAAACAGAGTACAAAGGACAGTGTACCGGAGTCTTGGGAAGCAAGATTGGGTTTGCAGTTTCATCTTTTAACTGCTGGTTTGACTTATGTTGACCTGGTTTGACTTCTTGGGGGTCAAAGTTCGGGTTTGGTCCTCCAAAAACTTGATTTCTTCATGTTTTAAGCTGGTTTTTGCTTTGTGTATCTTAGGACACCGAATAGCCTGTAATTATGAAATATTAATGCATTAAGTATCAATTGCAAGGCTTTGTTTAATTAGTACCATAATATGGGGATTATTATGCATGCAAAACATGTATAATTTAGGGCATATCAACTGTCAGTGGACAAAAGCCCTTAGAATGCTTCTACCTAGTGAGTTGGTTTCGCGGGCATACATGCGTCATTTTCATTCAAACGATTGTCTCGCCAACTATTTAATTTACATCACACCTAATGTTTACCTAACATGCATTGTTATGTTACTACTATGCTACTGGTTATCAATTTCACTATGTACCTAAATGGTTTGTCTTTGTCCTACCCGCTTGTAAGTAATTTTAATGTCATCAGAGAACAAGATCAGATCTGGTTTGATAAGGAAGATGAGAAGCTGGCTTGACGATGTTGGAGATTAAAAGCTTATGTACCATCGATGTAGGAGATGAAAATCAGATATGAAAACGCCGGTTGTAGTCGTTACAGAGAACTTGCCGATTGTTCTTCGCTGGTACTCACCCCTCCTCGAAAATCATATCTTAAATCGGTCAAAGCAGGGTAACCGTGAATGATTATGCTCTCATTTCAGTCGAAGTGGGGGAAACCATGAGTTATTTGTTTTCTGGCGTTGGTTGGTTTTCCACTTTCTTTTGTTAACCCACACATTCTCAGCCTCAAGATATCTGATAATCCATAGCAGCCGCCATCTTAGGTTTTAGGTTTTTGTGTTTGGCCGGTGATTTAGGCGTTGACAATGGTATGATTCGGCGAGGAGGAGTGGGGTGTCGGAGCATTAGGGGTTCACAGAGATGAGGGAGTGGAAGAGGTGGGGTGGTTTGGGTAGGTTAAGCATAATAATGTGGGTCCATAAATTTTTTTATTCTTTTTTTATTATTTTATCTTTTAGTTTAATGGTAAATATGTCATTTCATCTTAAGTTAACGAGAAAACTTAATTTTCATCCATGTCAAAGACCACTCGTGTTAGAGTCTGACAAACTAATGGACCATACATATAATTTATAGAACTTGGAGACCAAACTTACGGTATGTGCAAATCACATGGACCACATGTAATTAACTGAAAATACTATTTTGTCGTTACATCTACACGCCTAAAATATATTTGAAATAAAATTTTCTAATTTATATGCTTTTCTACATAAATCATGACTTAAAAAACTACCATTTGTTATCTAGAAGAACCACGTACATCGCCAGCACATTATATGAAAACCTAATTATTAATCCATTGCATAAAATATAATTTATAAAAGTGTTAGTTGCACAAATGATCCCTGATGTTTGATCAAATTTCATGTTTGACTTTCAAGATTGAAAAATTAAGAACATAGCCCAAACATTTGATATCAGGTTGCACGTTTGGCCCATGTCTTTAATACTAGTTAGTTTTTTTAACAGAAATTACCCCATGTTGCATCCATGTAATTAAGGGTAATTCAGATTTTGCAAATCTCTAACCTTAATAAAACATTATCTTTTTCCCTCCCGATTACAAAGCACGTCGCTGAATATGAGACCCCACGTCGTTTGAACATACAAACCAGAAGGAATCCAGAACCGTCCAACCGTCGTAAAAAATCGTTCAACCCAAATCCAATACTTACGAACAAGAAGTAATTGAGATTTGAAAAGTTTGAATTACCCTCACATGGATGGTACATGGGGTAATTTTTCCGTTAAAAACTTACTGGGGTTAACGTCAAGACCCAAAATGAAACCTCATATCAAATGTTTGGGCTAAGCTTGTAATTTTCAATCCTAGAAACCAAAAACGTGCAATTTGATCAAACCACATAACTCTTTATAAAAAGTCGAAATACTTCTAATATGATTATAGACAAATAGTAGTTATAGACTGAAATTTTATTACACAATAAGATTGCAATTTTTTTAAAACCTATACTATTACATGCACCAATTACAAACCAGAAGGAATCCAGAACCGTCCAACCGTCGTAAAAAATCGTTCAACCCAAATCCAATACTTACGAACAAGAAGTAATCGAGATTTGAAAAGTTTGAATTACCCTCACAAGGATGGTACATGGGGTAATTTTTCCGTTAAAAACTTACAGGGGTTAACGTCAAGAGCCAAACATGCAACCTCATATCAAATGTTTGGCTAAGCTTGTAATTTTCAATCTTAGAAACAAAAAACGTGCATTTTGATCAAACCAGATAACTCTTTATAAAAAGTCGAAATACTTATAATATGATTATAGACAAATAGTAGGTACAGACTGAAATTTTATTACACAATAAGATTGCAATTTTTTTAAAACCTATACTATTACATGCACCAATTATATCATATTATTTTGTCTTTTGTAGCGTTAGATTCATGTTATTGTCAATCAAGCCTTTTATCTATTAAAAACATATGTATTAAAAGGTTGTCTTTTACCCCGGAACAAATCTCCATCTAATGTCTGTCATTTGACGTGACACCCCACTTGTTTTATAAACAAGCAACGAGATTTATGGAACAACTTAATCTGAAATGGCTTTTTCGCAACCATTACTGAGCCATGAAAGCGTTCAAGAGCTTGCAAAGCAAAACAACCTCACTGTTCCTCATCACTATGTTCAGGAACATCGAGAACCCACCTTTGTCCCCAATGTTTCTTCGCCTTTGCCGTCTATACCAATTATAGACATGAATGATTTGATGATGGAAGGATCAAATATGGATCTTCAATTGAAAAATCTGCACTCAGTATGCTGCAACTGGGGCATCTTTCAGGTTAATTATAAGAATCTATTTATTGATTGATTTGTATGGTTGGTGACTGGAATTAATTTTATGTAATTTGTAGTTGGTTAATCATGGTGTTGACAAATCTTTGGTGGACAAAATGAAAAAAGAGGTTGTAGATTTCTTTGAATCTCCGATTGAAGAGAAGCTGAGGTACAAGTTGAAGGGAGGTGAGTATGAAGGGTTTGGCCAAACCATACTCCATGCTCAAGGTCAGAAAGTTGATTGGGCTGATCGCTTTTTTATGATCACCAATCCTCTTCAAAGGAGAAAACCGAATTTACTTCCGGAGTTCCCTCCATTACTAAGGTCTCTCTCACTCACTCCATCTCAAAGTAGCAACTTCATAATAATAAATATATTACCATGTGATTTTAGTGTTATCAAGTCGTTTAAGATGATTAGGGTTTACTTAAAATCAATAAAGAGAAATCAGAATAATATTTGTTACGGGTTAAGAGGTGTTGAGTGCATGCTCGTTCTAGACTAATCTGATATCTTGCTTCTGCGAACAACAAGGGGTCAAGGGGCAGTGCCCCGAAAAAAGATTTGCTTAAACACTTACCTGAATTACTTGTCAAAGCCGGCAGACGCATTGGTTCACACCAAGAGAATTAAGTGCCAACCGATAGCATGTCGTTTCAACCAAAGGATGTGATTGTTCGATGTTTATAGATTCACAGTTTTGGTCTATTTTGGGGTTTTAGACACAATACAGAAAAACATATACTAGTTCTTGTAATTTCGATTTACCCGATTGAGATTTTGAGTAACCGATCTAATACATCAATCTGAAACTATACAAGATTCAGAAAGATTATCCAGAGAACATAACATATATCACACTTTATAAATGTGCATGTAAATACAGTTCTAAGTGTGGTGATATAACTTGAAGTTCACGCTCACATGTGTTAACAGATAATAGAAAGTTTATGCCTATAAATTAATCAAATAATAATGCATGGAAACTAGGAAGAGTCTTCTTTAAAAAACTCAAGGTTAAAAACTTTGGAATCCAGTCAATGTGTTGAAGTCATTGATTTTACACATAATATGAATATGCTTAAAACGATGAGTAGATTAGATCAATTTGCTGTGATGAAGTATTTTTTTAGTCCAATCATTATGCCAAACTACCATAGATTGTTTTGTGTAATGAGTTTTTGGTTTGTAACTTAATAAAGTATTATGATGTCACTACAACAGTAACACGCTATACCGACGAAAAAGTTTAACCCTATACCGACGACAAGTCGTTGGGATAGGCTATCTAGACGACTTGTCGTCGGTACAGGGTTCGTCAGGATTGTTTCGTACCAATAGCTCAAAGCTGTCGTCGGGATAGGTGTCATCGGGAGGGTCCGCAGTCCAGTCACCTCAAACTTGTTCTAAGTTAGGTTGCTTTTACATAAGCTTATAATGCTCTCACAAAGCACTATTTCATGAGCTCATTGACCAGAATCAATATTGTATGGAAACTAGATTTATTTCATAATATTCGGCATGTAATGAGGGGCAAAACCAAGGGGTCAAGAGGGTCCGCAGTCCCAGTCACCTGAAACTTGTGAGAACTTTTTTTTTAAGAAAAAACATGAGTTGGATCATGTAATTTTAGTTTGTAGAGAAGAGAACGGTACAATATATAACAATCCATCTAACAAGTTCTTATTCCGCCATTGTATGTAATCCTTTATAGTTACTAATCATAATTCATAGCCCTCCCCTCCCCCCTACCAAGCTAGAAGTTGGGTGAATTAACAATCATATGATATCACATAAGAGTAGTTTTAACCATCAGGTCAAAAGTGATTTTCTATCGTGAAAGGTTTGCTCCCATCATACCCTTCATAAACCGTGCATACCAATAGCTCTGGTATGGGTAGGATTATACTAGGTATGTTTATATGTTTATTTTCACGTGTCTCATGATGAAAGTTATCACCATTCCAATATTCTTTTTCAACAGAGATGCACTTGAAAAATATTTGCTAGAACTGCAAAAACTTGGCATGAGTTTGTTCGGTTTAATCGGACAAGCATTAGACATCGACAAGGAAGAAATGTTCAACATTTTTGATGATGGAATGCAATCAATGAGGATGACTTATTATCCGCCTTGCCCTCAACCGGATTTGGTGGTAGGCCTTACCCCTCACTCCGATGCTGCTGGAATTACAATTCTTCTTCAAGTCAACAACGTTGAAGGTTTGCAGGTTAAAAAAGATGGCATGTGGATCCCTGTTGATTTCCTTCCAGATGCATTTGTGGTGAATGTTGGCGATATTCTTGAGGTTAGCCCCCTCCCTATCCATTCATTTTGTTAGTTTTTCACATTAGGTAAACAAAAATCACATATAAAATGGATTGGAAAGCATGCATTGTTTTTTTTATAGCAAATTTGGAATGTGGGCATATATTAATCCACCATTACATGAATGAAAATGACAATCACGTTTATATATGAAACATTTTTAAATATTGATCACCAATTATTGGAGAATCTATCTCGAGGGTGGTTATCGTTTTGTGGTCACATATAGAACTTTATCTATTTGCTGATTAAATCTTCAATAACATGTAGGGTTTAGTTGTCGTATTTAACAAGGGAAAATTCCCAAAAAGTCCATTTGATCAACAACTTTCATCAAAATTTCTCTTCAACTTTCTTCGTTCACAAAATGTCCTTTTCAGCATGGGGTCGGCCCCCATATAATACGGTCGACCGCCTGTATTTGAAGCCACTCATATAATGTCACGTGTCCCAACATGGGCGGAAACGTCTGTTTTGCATCCTTGTCATGGTTGTCCATCCCTTTTACGGTCCTCCGCCTCTATTATATGATCGTTCACATCTATTATAAGGTCGTCCACCTCTATTCAGGGCCGGTCCCGAGAATCCTCAAAACGGTTTGAGCCCGGGACATGTAAAAAAAAACGGGCCCCATAATATAAACTTATAATGGCATAATCAAAAACTACAACAAACGAATAATGATTAACGAATCATACATAACGATTAATGAATCATGATGCATACCTCGAATAATCTAGTGGGCCTTTTTTAATTTTTAAGTGGGTTAATAGCATAAATGGATAATACAAGTAGTAGGCATTTTTTAATTTCTAAGTGGGTGAATAGAATAAATGGATAATACAAGTAGTGGGCCTTTTTTAAATTCTAAGTAGGTTAATATGATAAATAGATAACACAAGTAGTGGGCCTTTTTTAATTTCTAAGTGGGTTAATATGATAAATGGATAATACAAGTAGTGGGCCTTTTTTAATTTCTAAGTGGGTTAATAGGAAAAATGGATAATACAAGTAGTGGGCATTTTTTAATTTCTAAGTGACTTAATAGGATAAATGGATAATACAAGTAGTGAGCCTTTTTTAATTTATAAGTAGGTTAATAGGATAAATAAATAATACAAGTTGAGCCTTTTATAAATAAATATATATATATATATAATATATAAAAAAAATTAAAAACTACGGGCCCCGGGCGGTCGCCCTCCCTACCCCCCCCCCCCCCCAAGGGCTGCCTCTGACTCTATTCTACGGTCATCTGACTCTATTGTATGGGCAGGATCGCCCATGTTGAAGGGGACATTTTTTTGAAGGAGAGTCAAAAATGGGGATAAAAATGAGGAAAATTGTTGGTGAAATGGACATTTTGAGAATTTTCTCATTTAATGATATTATAGTCATTGACAAATGTCAAGAGTGGAAGAAAGAATAAAAAAAAATAATCTCAGTTCTAGAAAACTAAAGTTGTGTACATAAAAATTTTCATGATTTTCTAAATAAATGCTTAAACTACTTAAATCATAGATTCAAGTAATTTTAAACACAAAAGAAAATAAATCAAAATGCTAAAATTGCATAAAAACCATTTGAGTAAAAATCAAGACCGTAGATAGAATACGGGTCCGAGTGTTGGGGCAAACCATCTATGGTATTTGTTACATGATCCGACCTGTTGAGACGTTTTTGTAAGTCAGTAATGGGTATAGTAACTCCTGACGTGGCTCAAGTTATATACCCTTTTTAAGTTGGACACTTTTCTAACTCTTCGTCTCTGTTTAGCTAGTTTGTCCAAATAACAGTCCGCTAACTCTTGGCTTAGCCTTGTATCAATCACTGAAAAGTCCAATTCTTTAATAAAACTATTTGTAAGTTAAACAATATTGTATCAATATAGAATGGTTTAACTTGAGTGTGGATACTTTCTGGTTCGAAACTACTAGTAAAGATTTTATGGGTTTGCAGATATTGAGCAATGGTGTTTGCAACAGTATTGAGCATAGAGCAGTTGTGAATGCGACCAAAGAGAGGATGTCATTAGCCATGTTCTTCAACCCAAAGATGGAAGCAGATGTTGGACCCTCCAAGAGCCTCACAAGAAATACAGGAAACCCACCATTGTATATGACACTCGTAATGGAACAGTATCTTAAAGAATTCTTCTCGCGTAAGCTCAATGGAAAGACATTTCTGGAGAAGATGAAGATTAAAAATGAAGATGTTCATGAAACTTAATTGTTCTCAGTTCTTCAGACGATTATATATTTATTCAAGAAAGATAATTGTATTCAAAACTCAGACCGTCTTTTTTTTTTCTGGACCATTTGAGAAAATAACAGTTATACCATTTAGTCCAGTTAGCTTCTATATATATATATATATATATCTTGTTGAGACGGTGACCTGTTTAGCAACAGAAACTCGGGACACATCTCACTAATCTTCGATGACATTGTGGACTATAAACTAGATTCGGGCGGTGAACCCGAACCGAAAGAAACTTGACTGTCATTATAGCTTCATGAAAAGACTTATGACAGAGTTATAAGATGAAATAAGTTGTATTGGTTTCATGAATTTAAGAAATAGTTATGTCATGGAGTAGTGGGAGAATAAGTTACCAACTTTTCTCATCTAGTTTTATTTCTTTTCTACTAGAATAATGTGATAGGGATTGTTAGTCTTTACTATCCACCAAAATTTCAAGTTTCAAACATATTGTAATTTCTCTTCAAAAAGTACAAATTTCCTCTTCACATTCTTCTTGCATTTGTCCTACTTGTCGTTGTCAAGAACATACACTTATCGTTCCATTTGTTTTTAAACCAACAAGTGGTATCAGAGCGATGAGTGTATGCCAAAGTCTATATCATGTCGAGTTCAAGTTCACATGTAGTTGAAGGAGTGCAACGGTTAGGTGAAAAAATAGATGTTACCTTGCATTACCAAACGGTTACAAAGTCCAATTACTCAGTGTCAGATTTAAAAATGCGGGTATCTACCAACCACATGGTGTATGAGAAGTGATGCAAAATGACGACGTTCAAGAACTCTTGGATCATATGGTGTTGGTTACGATTTATCAAGCAGTGTGCCAGAGGAAGTGTTGTTGATGCTTCCTAAGGGATACATCAAAAAGAAGCATGGGTGACGCTTCAAATAATGCATACGGGTGCCGAATGGGATAAGGAAGCGATGGTTCAAACCCTGAGAAGTGACTTCGAGGCAATGCGTATGAAGGAAAACGAATCAATTGATGAGTGCACTGTGAAATCGACCACGATTGTGACCTATATTGGTTCACTTAGAGAAAAAGTTAAAGAAATTCTGGTGGTAAAAAAATTTCTTCAAGCTTTCCAATGCGGTTCATGTAAATTCTAACTTCTATCTAGGAATTTGGTGATCTAAAGAACATGTCAGTTGAAGAAGTATTAGGTTATCTAAAAACTCACGAAGAGAGCTCTGTGGTTTTCAAGAGCGAGACAGTGAGCAAGGGTTATATTGCTTACACGAGTTGAGTCGGGGCTTGTCTAAAAAGACATGAGGAGAAAGAAAGGAAAATGTGGTTCTTGATAATTAAATTAATCAATTCAATTATTTTGTAATAATCAATTTATTTTGATAATTAAATAATTAATTCGTAATTCAAAATTATAATTAAATTATTAACCCTTTCATAACTTGTAATCAATTATTTCTTAAATCATTAGATCTCATTGCCATTTCGTGTCGGAACCGTTTAACCCTTTAAACGTCTCATTAATTTGTTCATTTCTCGTGGTGTAACTTTTTGAATCGTACCCGATAGCAAGGTTGTCAAATGTTCTTACTTATTCATACTAGTCCAACAGACTCCCAATTGTATAAGTCTTGATCATATGTCAACATAGACAGTGTTGGACATCAAGTTACATCTTACTGCCCCAATCAAGGTATAACGCTTTACAAGTTGTCAAATATTCTCAATTAGTCCAAGTACCCTTACATTATTATTCGTAATAGCAATGATTATTTATCAGTTATCATTTCTGTAATAGGCATCTCATTGAACAAGAGACATAGATCAGCCTTTCATTCTTATATAGCGTTCAACTATTCTCTTTCTCGATCGAGATTCAAAGTAGTCTAACAAACTCTCAGTTTGAGCACGACCATGACCAGTTTCAACCAACGAGGGGCCCAGAAATGTTAGCCTCTTATGTTAGTAAAGGAACAGATCTCATCTTGACTACATACAACTCTCACTAAACTTTAGATTAGTTCTCAACGATCGTCCTTATTACAATCTGGTCAAAGAACATCGTTAGACAATATCAAAGAACAATCCTCCATAGAATCGAGTTCTAGTATGTATCTCTGGTCGGAGGATACAAAGACAATACCATTTTTAAAATCTACTTATGATTGTGATCCATGAAGTAGTTTTGAAGCGAGTTACGTCTGATGTTCATTCTCCGATGAATATCTTTGAATTTGGCGTTCAACTCTTTGAATCTTCATCCTATGGACCAACCAACAATTCACAATAGTCTTAATTCAGATTTATTCTCACAAATCCAATAAAAAACGGACATTTAGAATAATTCTTATTCAAGGATTTAAACGTGCTAAAACATGAACACGTTAACATTAACGAACATAACTTAACCATTAATTCATATAAAGTAAATGTTACTGTTATAGTTCCTAAACATCCAAATAGTAAACACAAATCACATCCAATCACTAGCTTTCGTCACGTCTTGTAACCGCTCGTAAGTGATGTGGTTACATCAGTATGAATTTTAGTAGACAACACCATCAATAGTAACTATGTTACTACAGGCGACTCAACCATCAACAGTAACTCCGTTACTACTCAAGTACCAAACTGCTACATAAGAGCCAAATTACTACTGAAGCACTTACTTACAACTGGTCTTAGTTTCTACTAAATGTCATACCGTTGCTCAAAGTTGTTACCAGACCTAATAGTTGCAACCGCTGATCACATTATTGTTTATGATCTCAGTAGTAACTTACTACTATTATATCATTTTCTGACCATCCATGCAGATCTGATGCATTTCTAATTAAAAGATCTTTTAAGCTAAATAACATTTTTCCACGTTGACCCCTGCCAAGGTCGTTGTCCCTTGGATTCCATCACGGGCCAGACCCCGACCACCCCCCCCCCCCCCCGGGGTTAGGGCGGTGCCTCCTGCAACCCCCTATGGTCAGTCTAGGGGCTTCGCTCCTAACGACCTTTGAGGTTTCAAGATTCCAAAAATTAGAATAGTTTTGATTGAGTGTACACTCCACGCCTCTTAATTCGACCAATGTATATTCTAACTTCTCATTTGGTTTTAAGCAAATCCAATTATCTAAAATGACATTGATAACAATAAAATTATCAACATTAAATATGTAAGATCTCGAGTTCATACGTTTAATCCCGACGCCTTGTATCTACGTGATTTAAGACCCTATCATAGATCTTTTAGACTCTTAAAGCACAATAACTACAAGCTAAAACAATATAACTAAAATTTCAAAATAAAATTTTACACAAGCCAATTCGGTTAGGAATAATAATACAACTTTTTTTACGATATATCCACTTGTTTTGTAACACATAAGAATATACATATTTAATTTACATGCAACATGGAAAATAATAATTAAATTCGGTATAAAAATCGAAAATTTCCATTATATCATATGAAAAAACAATCTGTGTACTGGGCTTTCTTTGTCCAAACTTAAACTTTGCACATCCCTAAAGATAGCCCAATACAATCTTCTTTATTCCAATCTAAATTTATCAAGAGAAAAGAGGAAGTATAATACTATAATTTAAAGAAACTCAATTCTTTAAATGGCAACAAATCTAGGCATTTTTTTTCTTAATCATAACATGTTACCGAAAAACTTATAGAAACCCAACAATACCCTGCTAACCAATAAAATAAGTTGAATTTAAACCTGAGACAGTTGTAACAACCCAAGCGCTTATCACGACATCAATTCCTTAAAAAATATATATAATTTTAAGGTTATATTCTATAGATTTGTATAAAGAAACACAAAAGAGAAACCTAAAAGGCCCCGGACACGCCCGGTTAGTTACAACGGGGACCGGACTGAATGACTGATGTAACAAGAGAAAGAAAAGGCAAAACTATAATGTTAATAAACGGTATTACCATCACAAATTATGTTGTTTGCCAATATACCTCCCATGAAATCTATATATTTACTAGGTTTAGAATACAAGAAACACCACAATAAACCTATAGTAACTTGCTGAAGTCTATGTCAAAAGATCTCACCATCTTCTAACTCATCATAGATAACACCACCATCATCATCTTCATCAATGTACTCATACCCATAATAATATTCTTCCTTCAAACGCAGCCCGATTTTCTCCAACGGGTTTTTAATCCCTGAATACTTGCACAGCTTCTCGAGCTCCATCAGAACTGTTAGGTTATCATCCATGGTTACTGTTCTTTTCATCTGAACACACAAATAAAGGGAATGAAATAATAATCAATAAACAGACACCCGTTTCAAACACGGGTGTTTAGAGATTGGTATGTGATTAAATTAAACAAAAAATAAAAAAATTAAAAAAAAAACCTTCTCTACTCTCTCTCTTTCTTTATCGCGTTTCATCTGCAAATCAGACTTTGCACTCTCGAGTAGGGCTTCTTTAGCAGCCCGAGCAGCTTTTATCCGGGATTCAATATTTGATTTTTCTGTATATAAGAACATAAACAGAATTCTTGATCTCTACCATGAATATGATGAGATAATACTTCACCATCATAATATAAAAAAGGTTATGAATTAAAAAGAAATTATTATAAATTAACCTTCAAGTTTCCGTCTTGATGATATTTCCTTCGCCTGTTGCGTTTTAACATAATTGTCCTTGCCCTGCACGAAATTAAACAATCGCATTAAAACATGTAATCATACAAAAGTATAATCCACATACAACTTACAAGCATGAATTCAAGTAATTTACCTTTTCTATACTTGTACCCAAACAACCTTTCATGACTCTTTTCAACTCCAACAAAGTATGATCACCAAACGAACCAAACACGCTCTCAATCTTCTCTTTCTTTGAAGAAACCAAACCATATTTCCTTAAAAAACCACGCAATGGTCCACTCAAATCACCTCTTAACGCTACAATAAGCTCGTTCTTAAGCCTCGTCTTCTCCTCACAAGATATGGAAGGTTTCGCCTCAGAGCAAGTTGTAACATTGCGTGCATCATCGCGTGCATCATCGCTTTTCTTAACGGTTTTGTTTTCTGACATCTTTGCTGGTAAACTATCGGGAATCTTGTTTTTGTTTAGAATAATCTTTCTTGATTTCCCCTGTTCTGCAACTTTTTTGCTCTGTTTTGTCAACTTTGATTCCAAAGATCTCCAATTTCTACCAAAAAGATCATTCAATTCCTTTGCCATCAAATGTACAAAATTACCAGGAGGATTATATCTCATGGCATTGGAAAATGTAAGCCTGATATCAGCAGCAAACGCGTCTGCCAAAGAATATACATCATCCTCCAATTTCTTACTTATTGTTCCCAAATCCATAGGATGGGAAATAATCTTGAAATAATCAGGAATGCCAAGCTCCACAGGGTCCACGGGTTGGTTAAAAACGGGCCCGAATTTATGGATCATTAATGTTTTCAGAATCTTTGCGCACTCGATCTTGATGCAGTTATCCATTTTCTGCTTTTTTTTATGCGGGCCCGCCAATGTTTCGGGCGGTTCTTGCCTTTTTTTAGAGCCTGGTAATATGATCTTCACCATGTCCGCAACTTTAAACACGAATGGAGCCCGTTTTCTTTCGCTAAGCAAGCAATTGAAAATACAAAGCTGAAATAAGAAGTAAAAATTAACATAAATTTCGATAAATTTTACATTAACTTTGTTAAAATCTAATAACAAAACACATCAAGATTGATTATGAACTAAGTTAAATTAAATGAAAAAGGAAATAAAAATATCTGAAGTAGATATAGCCTAATAAATTTTAGGGGCGCTAAACGGGTCGTGTTCGCGGGTCCAAGTGGACACGAACCCGAAAATCGTGTCAGACATATGAACTAGAACAAGACAAAAATGTTCGTGGGTTGACACGAATATGACCCGTTTAAAAAGATTTTTTTTTATTTTTTATTTTCTTCGTATATTAATACTTTAAACGTATAATTTGACAACAAAAAATACAAATGTATATGAAACAGTTGCTTTTAATTACAAAATTTATGTTAATTTATCTTTTAAGCTTTAAATATTGGCATAAATTCATAAAATACCCAAACAACTTACTTTATTAAGTAAAAACACATTCAAAAAATAAATAAAAAATAAATGGGTTAAACGGGTCAACCCGCGAACCTATTGTGTTGACACGAACACGACTTGTTTAGCTAAAGAGATTCAACCCTAAACCGACCCAAAACCGTTTACACTAAACCCAAACCCGCGAACTTCATGTTAGGTTCGTTTCGTGTCTTCCCGTAAGTGTTAGATATTCACACCCCTAATAATTTTCCGTAATCTATGTGGTAAACCCTTAACATTGTTTTTCCCCAAATCAAGATCATTAAAACCCTAACGAGTGGATCAGAATAATTAAGCCCTAATCACAAAAATTAAATACCAAAATAATAATTAATTCAACTCAGGGATTAAATTCGTATGATCTTAATTACAAAATCATAAGTATCATTCCAAAAAAGAAAAAAAAATCGAAGAAATTACCCTTTTCCGATTCGCAATCGTTAAACCCTAATTGCAAAACCCATAAACCTTCGAATCTAAATTAAATTCATGTAATCAGAGAATATAAAACCCATGAAACCCTGAATAAAAAAATCACAAAAACATTGATTCGAAACGACTTAAACACCGATTGTGTTAAATTTTGATATAATCGAATAACAAAAATCGTTATTCACGATTCGCCAGTAAAACCATGAAAAAAATTAATCAAATTACAAATTTAATTTCGAATTTACAGGTAATTGTAATCAATTAATTATCACCTGAAGGCAGCCGGCGAGATCTTTTTTCAGTGCGACCGAGAGGAGAAGCAGGACGAAAGAAAATCGAGTCCGTGATGGTTAAATAATTAATAATAATAAAAAATAATATAATAATAAATAATATAATAATAATAGTAAATAATATAATAATAATAAAGTTACAAAAATACCCCTATACTACTCGAAAATCTACGTTTTAGTCCAGTGATGAAATTAGAAACTAAGTTTAAATAGCAGTACTATATTATTATTTTATTATTTATTTTCTTTTTTAACCCTTTACTATATATAATATACACTTTTAACCCGTCAAATTTTATAATAAATTCGTTTCTCTATTATAACATTCGTTCTTTACTTTTTCATTAAAAACGGAAAGTGCAACTTTCTTTAGTTTTATTTTTGTCAACGTTCCGATATAAATTTTATAAAAAACGGAGTTTTATTCAAAAGCGAGTATTTTTTTTTCGTACGCTATAACGACTGTACGTAAGTTTTAGCCCCGCAAATAAGTCGAACAAAATTCGACAATGTCCTCGCCATGTTGCGAGGGGAATCTTTTTAGCCCCTCATAGTATATATAATTTACGTTTTTAACCTGTTTAGTTTTATATTAATTTCGTTTTCCAATGCTAACTTTCGTTCATTTATTTTCTCTTTTAAACGGAATGCGCAATTTTCTTTGTTTTTTTCGCCAACATTCATGTATAACTTTTTTTCTAAAGACGGACTTATGTTAAAAAATGAAGAATAAAAAAATAGGAGATTTAAAAAAAATGAGTTTTTAAAGTTTCATTATAAAAAAGACGAGTTTTTAAAATTTTATTATTAAAAAAGCAAGATTTTTTAATTTTACATAAAAAAATTTGAAAATACTACTTTTGTATTTTAAAAATAAATATGTGTTAGAGTAAAGTTTATTAAAATTTAATTTATAGTTTTTTAATTAAGTTTGATATTTATAAATAATTTTTTTATTTTGATTTGTAAATTTTTAAAAGTGTATTATATTTTAAACTTTATTTTTTTTTTAAATGACGAGATTTTTTTTCAAAAAAAATGTGTTTGGTTTCAATTCTAATTTATTAGTTTTAACTTTTTTCATATTTAATTTTTGATTTTTAAATTTAAATTGTGGCGATATATTAAGAAGTGAGATTTTTAAATTTTGGAGTTTTAAAATTTGAATTTAAAACACGATATATTGTTGAAATTTAAAGTTTATTTGTATTTTTTATTTTATTTTAAATAAGAGATTAAATATTAAAATTTAGCGAGATTTTCCGTATAATAGGCGAGATTTAAAAATAATTAATTTAATTTTAATACGTAAATTTAATTACAAGTTAAATATTTATAAATATGTTACAACATCAAGGTTAAAGTTTCTACAAAAAAGTTGATTGAGATTCAAAAACTAATAAAACTGAGAAACAACGTATGCAAGGAAATCGTTGACCAATTTGATTATTTTCGATTTCTTTGACTCCCAACTGGCTTCAATCAGGTTTGCACCGTTTGTGACATTTTTTTAGAACGGTTTTGGCTATTTTGTGTTTTCAGTCATTGGAAAAAAAAACTATATTCTTTGTTGCATTTAGTGGGTGTTAAACATGAAAAAGTTACTAATAGCACTTCAAATGTTGTATACAGTGAAGTATTTTTAAATTTGTAAATTATCATTGTAAGGTTTCATTTGACATGTAATTTAATGTATTGTAAAAAGTACACCACTTATGAATTGTATTTTCATGTATTTTTTTGATGTTTTGATTACTCTCATCCATATAATCTTAACATTTAATAAAATAGAAAAATTACCAATACATTATCAAATTTGTATAAAAAAAGGTGTTAAAATATTTATCATTATAATCTTAATTTTCAACTCGTGTAACACATGGGGTTAAAGCTAGTATCGTATATTTTTATATATGAAGTATAATTATGTTCGTGCAATTGATTGATATAGTATATATATCCTTTAAACATAATTTAAAAGTTTATGAAAATATTATAACATTATTTTATAGATTATATTTATTTTTTCCATTTGATTTATGAGACTGGTCTTCAAATATTGTCTCTTTAAATCATTTTCATCACCCGTTCTTGCCCTTCAACCACAATCTCCCTGTGGTCCTATTAATAAAACAGAACTAGTAGATAATAGGAATGTTAATATGGGGAGATTCAACTAAAAAGTGGTTTTTCGCTAAAAAACCTAATAAATGACAAAAACTTTAATAAACGATATCAAACGAACTCCGATTGAGCTCATTTCAGCAGCGTTGGAACCGTCTCGTCAAACTCTACCATCTTAGCTTTTAATGTTTAGCTTTTAAGGTTTAGATTTTAGGGTTTTAGTCTTAGGGTTTAGATTTTAGGGTTTAGTTTTTTTTTAGGGGTGGGGGTGAGGGGTTTAGGTTTTTGGGGGTGGGTTTAGGTATTTGAGGGTGTTGGGTGGGGGGTTTAGTTTTTGTAGGGGGGTGGTGGTTTTAGGCTTTTCGGGGTGGGGTTGGAAGTTTTTGAGGGTGCGGGTGGAGGGGGGTTTAGGTTTTTGGGGGCGGGTTAGAGTTTGATGAGACGGTTCTAACGCCGCTGTAATGAGCTTAATCGGAGTTCGTTTGACCCATTTCTTATCATTTTTTAACGAAAAACTAATTTTTAGTGGAAGCTTCACCATGTTAATATTGAGTGCAAAGTCAAGAACTTTCAACTTAGGGGGTGTTTGGATTTACTTTTTAAACTACTTATTAACTTATTATCTTTTCCAAAAAGATAATAAGTTAAAAGTTCATTTGGATAAATGATGAAAAAGTCATTTTTAAAAGGGTGAAAATGTTGTTTTGAAAAAGTAGATAATTCTTACTTTTATAAAAAGTCAAAAGTAGTTTTTGATAAGTAATCCCAAACACCCCCTTAATAAGGTGAAATACCTAATAAGTCAAAGTTGTAGCTTATTAAAGACGCAAGGGTATTTTAGTAATTCTGTTTAATGAGTTTGTTAATTCCATTTGCTTGATGGTTGTTATAGTTAGTAGTTAGTTAAGCTAGTATAACTAGGGCTTACGATAGTCAATAGAGAGTTAGTTCAATTTATTCCTTTTTCATCTTGTAATTGTTGTAATTTTTCTTTAAGATCAATAACAGTGAAATCGTTTGGAGCTTTTCATATTGATTATCTTTCTTTGGTATTCTATGTGAGTAATTCATTGATTCGCAATAACAATTGGCATCAGAATCTCGTATCGGCTCAATTTCAAAGAGAGAGGTGATTGTCGATTCAATTGAAGATCAAGATGGTATCGACCAAGTTCGAATGATTTTAGTCTTTGGATGGTGAAGATGAAAGCTCTGCTGATGCATCAAGGTGTTTTTGATTCATTAGCAGGAGAAGCTAGGTTACCGGCGAATCTCATAGAGAAGTAGAATAAGGACATCCTCGAAAAGGCTAATGGTGCAATAAATTCGAGTCTAGGTGAGTGTGTTCTACATGAAGTGTCAAAAGAAATGACGGTAGCTAGATTTTGGGAAAAATTGGAAGGGCTTTACATGACCAAATCCTTGGTGAACCATTTGTATCTGAAAAAAAAAGGTTTTACACATTTCAGAAGTCTTCTGGCAGGTCACTAGAAGACCATACAGATGATTTCAATAAACTAGTACTAGATCTCGAGAATATTGATGTGACTTAGGTAGAAGAAGATCAAGCTATTGTATTCCTGGCTTCTTTGCCCCATTCTTACTAACATTTTTTTGATACATTAATGTTTGGCAGAGAAACTCTGTCAATGGATGTTACATCCAAAAAATCCTGACTAACACATTTAGGCCATATGATTAAAATAATTATGGTGGGCTTCTGGGGTGATGGGCTTAGGCCCAATGATTATAAAAGAAAAAAAGGCAGGTAGAACGGGGTGTGAAAAGGAAAATGAAGGAGGTAGAGGCAACCTCCAAGAAAGTGAAACTTGCTAGTCCTAGTAAGAAACCATTCGGGAAGGATAACACACGACATTGTCAAATTTGTGGGAAGGAACACAGTGGCGAGTGCAGACTTAAATCCCAATCTTGTTATAGGTGCGGGAAACGGGGGCACATGGCTTAACAATGTTCTAGCTAGATTAATCTGTGCTATAATTGCTATAAGCCGGAGCATGTTCAGAGTGATTGTCCCGAGCTTAAGTGTGGGGATGGTGAAGGAAGAAGAGAAGAAATCCCTAGACCAAAGGAGCGAGCATTTCAAATCACCGCGGATGAGGCGAAGAAGATACCCGATGTACTGACAGGTACTTTTATGATTAACTCATTGCCAGCACTTACCTTATTTGATTCTGGTGCTATTCGATCGTTTATTTCTCTAAAATTTACTAACCATACATTCTTTATAAGTAAGAGGTTAGACAAACCTTTAGAGGTCGAGGTGGCAAATGATAAAAGCTTTCCGGTGTTCGATATTTATAAAGGTTGTAGATTGGAGATGGAGGGTGAGACCTTCCCTATAGACCTTATCCCTATGACTTTGGGAGAATTTGGTGTGATTGTGGGGATGGATTAGCTATCTAAATACAAAGACAATATTCTATACGAACCAAAGGCGATTTAACTCACTACTCCTTCGGGGAAGTCTATCTATATTTGAGGTGAGAGGAATGGGGAGGTGCTTTATGTTCCTATCTCAAGGCGGTGAGATATATGGTGCACGTGGGTAAGGCGTTCATGGCCTGTGTCACCGACACCAAACGGAGTGTGGAGGAAATTCATGACGTCCCTGTCGTGAATAATTTCGTTGATGTCTTCCCTGATGAGTTACCGGGAGTTCCTCTCAAGAGGGAAGTGGAGTTTGGGATTGATCTAATTCTGGGGCTAAATCGATTGTCAAGGCAATCTATCGGTTAGCTCTACCGGAGATGAAAGAATTGATGGATCAACTCTAAGAGCTACTCGATAAGGGCTTCATACGCCCAAGTGTCTCTTCGTGGGGTGCACCATTCCTGTTTGTGAAGAAGATGGATGGAAGTATGCGGATGTGCATAGATTACCGGGAATTGAACAAGTTGACTATCAAGAACCGGTATCCGTTACCTCGGATCGACGATCTCTTTGATCAACTACAAGGAGCTTCGTGGTTTTCAAAGATTGATTTGAGATCCGAGTATCATCAACTGAAGGTGAAGGAGGAGGACATTCCTAAAATGGCTTTTCATACTCGCTATAGTCATTACGAGTTCACGGTAATGCCTTTCGGTCTAACCAACGCGCCTATGGCTTTCATAGATCTTATGAACCGGGTGTGTAGACCATTCCTAGATCGTTCCATCATCATTTTTATCGATGGCATCCTTATCAACTCGCGTAGAGAGAGTGACCATGCTTGTCATCTTCGTGAAATCCTTGAGGTTCTCCGAAGGGAGAAACTATTTACTAAATTCTCTAAGTGTGCCTTTTGGCTTCGAGAGATTCAATTCTTGGGTCACGTGGTAAATACGGAAGAAATTTCCGTTGACCCTTCCAAAATCGAAGCGGTGAAAGGTTGGATATCGCCGAAAATGCCCACGGAGATTCAAAACTTTTTGGGATTAGTGGGTTACTATCGACGATTCATTGAAAACTTCTCTCGCTTTGCCTTACCAATGACGAGGTTGACTAGCAAGGATACGAAATTTATGTCGGGTCCTGTTCAGGAGTCGACCTTTCAACTTTTGAAAAAGAAGTTGACAAAGGAAAGGCACATGTTCTTTCCTTACCTGAAGGGACCGAGGATTTCGTTGTGTATTCGGATGCCTCGCAATCGGGACTCGGTTGTGTCCTTATGCAAATAGTTAAGGTGATTACCTATTCCTCTAGGAAATTGAAGGTTCATGAGGCGAATTAACCTACCCACGACTTGGAGTTGCAGCTGTGGTATTCGTGCTCAAAATCTGGAGACATTATGTACACGCAGTGCATTGTACGATTTACACTGACCACAAAAGTCTAAAGTATTTCCTTGACCAAAAAGATCTCAATATGAGACAAATGAGGTGGCTTGAACTGGTCAATGATTATGACTGTGAGATACTTTATCATCGCAGTAAAGCGAATGTGGTGGCAGACGCACTCAGTTAGAAGGTTAGTCATGCACCAATTAAGGTGAAGTCGTTTAAAATGACTATACCTTCATCACTTGTCGGTAAAATCAGAAAGGCTCAAGTTTTAGCACTCGAAGGAGACTTGAAAAAGGAATGGATGGTTCCTTACGTGGGCAAGCTTGAGGAGAATAGCTTGGGGTTGAAGTCGTGTTTTGGTAGAATTTAGATTCCTAGGTTGTCAAGTGTTTTGACTACCATTCTAGAGGAGGCACATAAATCCAAGTATTCTATCCATCCGGGGAATGTTTTATGATTTGAACTTTAATTTTTGGTGTCCAGGACTGAGACGAGATATTGTGAACTATGTCAAAAGGTGTCTTATGTGCCTAAGGGTGAAGGCCGAGCACCAAAAACCTTACGAGAAGCTTCAACCTCTTGAAGTACCTCTTTGGAAGTGGGAGAATCTTGCAATGGATTTAATCACTAAACTTCCTAAGACCCGGAAAGTCTATGATGTGATTTGGGTGGTGGTCGATCGGTTGACTAAAAATGCACACTTCCTTCCGATTAAAGAAACTTATTCCTCGAAAAAATTGGTGGATGTCTACATTAAGGAAGTTGTGTGACGACATAGGGTGTACGTTACAATCGTGTCGGATCGGGACACCCGTTTCACTTCCACATTTTGGAAGAAATTGCATGAGGAATTGGGGCCAAAAGTAAATCTTAGCACCGCTTATCATTCACAAACGGATAGGCAAAACGAAAGGAGGATTCAAACACTTGAGGATATGCTCCGGGCGTGTGTGCTAGATTTTAGAGGTAGTTGGGATGACCATTTACCGTTGGCGTAATTATCATATAACAATAGCTACCATTCAAGTATCGGTATGTCTCAGTTCGAAATGTTATATGGGAGACGGTGTCGAACTCGGTTTGTTGGGGTCAAATTGGTCAACGTGAACTTGTAAGTAAAGATGTGGTGGCGGATGTGGCGGAAAGGATTGATTAAATTAGAGCACGATTGAAAGCCGCTCAAGACCTCCAAAAGTCCTTCGCGGATAAGTGGAGGAGGCAGATTGAATTCCAAATGGGAGACTTTTTGTTGTTAAAAGTTTCCCCATGGAAGGGGGTGATTCGGTTCCAGAAACGTGGGAAGTTAAGTCCCCGTTTTATCGGATCATTCAAAATTATTTCACGAATTGGAAAGGCGGCTTATCGTTTGGAGTTACCCGGGGAATTAGACAAACTCCATAACACGTTTCATGTATCTCATATACGGAAGTGTTTGGTGGACGAATCCACCTTCGTGCCTATTGATGATATTGAGGTAGATGAAAACTTAAATTACGTGGAAGAACCGGTGGCTATTTGACGCCTTCGAAATAAAGAAATTAACCAAGTGTTGGTACGGTGGAAGCATAGAAAAGGGGAGGAAACTACTTGGGAATACGAGGAGAAAATGCTCAAGTATTATCCTAACTTATTCACGGAAGCGGGTTTCGGGAAGGAAACCCAAAGTTAGGGGGATGATTTGCAATGAACCAACTTTCGGGTCTATTATTATAATAAGTTATTCATATTATAAGGGGTGTAAATTAATAAAATAAAAGTTGGAGGTGTGTTGCAAATATGGAATTTTATCTAGTTTGGTGAAAAGGGGCTAACTTTGCAAATTCAGAGGGCGGATTTGTAATTTATACAAATCAGATTTGTTTAAAGGAGGGGGTCACACACACACAGACTCTTGTGTGTGTGTGTCGTATTTTGCAAAAGAGAGGAGAGGGAGAAGAGTGTTGATCAAGAAACGAAATTTTAGAGATTTGCATATGACATTAGAAGGATTTGGTGGGTTCATCTTCTTCTAATTACCTAGTAAGCATCTCCTACATTTCTTAATTCACCATTGTTGGTGATATTGGTGTTCTTGAAAAAACAAATTAGAACTAGGTCTGAATTGAGTCGTTTGGTTGGTGAATAACTTGATTATAGTACTAATCTAGCCTAACCAAAGGTAATGGGAGGTAGCTAACATCATTTAAACACCCAATTTGAGGATTCAAGTATTAGGGTTCTTGAGGTAAATTTGGGGGTTTTCTGTTTAATGATGTTAGAATGTTAAATTGAGGTTGGATAAGTGTCTAGGGAGTTCATAGACACACAATTAACCATAAAGCCCCGATTAATTTGGTGTTTTCTAAAATGGGAGTGTCGGTGGAACTTGGTTAATTTCCCCAAAAGGTTAAATGGGTTGGGAGTTTAATATAGGGGATTGGAGGTTTGGTTAAGGTTGTTTTGACCATATTAAGTAAGGATGATAACATTGGGGTCATTAAATTACTAAACAAGGTGTACATGTTTAGGTAATCAAGTTGTCAAAGGTGAAGATCAAGTCGGATAATCCAAAGATAAAGGTAAGTGCTTTGCACTTACATAGTAAGGATAGGAGGTGTTGAACACACATGAATGTTATACTTGTTAATATGTGATAAATGTGTGTACTAGATTATATGATATATGGTGAAATTTATATGTGGTGTATGTGCATGAATGGGTGAAATTGGTGCTTGGAGTCTAAGAACTCCATATGGTCATGTGTGTATGAAGTCAATGAACTTCACTAAAAAGTGGAATGGTGGGGGTATGAAGTCAATAAATTTCACTAAAAATAAGAATGGTGGGGGGGGGGGTTATGAAGTCCGTGAACTTCACTAAAAAGTGAGGATGGTGGGTGGTATGAAGTCAATGAACTTCACATCATAAGAAAGGTGGGTGATTAAAGTCCATGAACCTCACTTAGGTATAAGGGTGTTCAATATGAATTCATATAGGTGGTATAAATTCATATATGAATTCATATAGGTATAAGGTGGTATGAATTTCACTAAAAAATGAGAATGGTGTGGGTATGAAGTCCGTGAACTTCACTAAAAAGTGAGGATGGTGGGTGGTATGAAGTCAATGAACTTCACATCATAAGAAAGGTGGGTGATTAAATTCCATGAACCTCACTTAGGTATAAGGGTGTTCAATATGAATTCATATAGGGGTGTATTGATGAATGAAGTCTATGAACATCACTTGTGGTATTGATTGAAGTCACGAGCTTCAAAATAGTATGGGAAACATGAGATCATGTGAATCTCACTAAAATAGGGGGATTGGTTATTAAGGTGATTGAAGTCTATAAACTTCATATATATGATTGGTGAAGTCATAAACTTTACTAGAACAATTTGGGGATGGATTGAGAACATTAGAACCTCACTATATTAGCATAAAATGGGTGATAAAGGAGAACCAAACCTAGTGTTGTGTACATAGGGTGTTATATGTGCTTATTGATGTTTTTAAGGGCTAATTGTTATTTCGTGTAACGCCTCAAAAATTCCCAAGTAAATAAAAGACTAAAGTTGCAAATAAGTTAAAGCCAAAGGACCAATAGAAAGCATGAGTAAAATTACAAGGACCAAAAATGAAAAATTGGGAAAAACAGTCTGTAACGGACCGTCACCGGCCATAACGGTCCGTTACGCATCATGACAGACCGTCACTCGTTATGACGGTCCGTCCCGCAAAACCCAGAAGCGGTTTAGAGTTTTTGACACGTGTACACTGACTCACCACTCATGACGGACCGTCACGAACCATAACGGTCCGTTACGTGGTTGCCAAGCAAAGGCGTGACGGACCGTCGAACCTGGTAACAGTCCGTCACGGACCCAACTTGCCCTATAAATAGATGGTCGATATCAGAGGTTTTCACACACCTCACACATCTCAAAACACACACATAACATCTGGAGTTCCGATCCCGAGCCCCGGTTCGCGTACGAGAGTCCGGTTTTTAGCATTTCGACCCCAAATTGCCTTAGATAGTGCTATAAGCCGAGATACTGCTGATATGAGTTCTTAAACTGTGATGCATTTAAAATAACAATGGCTATGTTATACTCCATTTTATGCATGGTTAATTTATGAAAACATTTTTAGTATCTTGAAACGATTACACCGATTGTTTATATATAACGCATTCTAAGCGATTATTGTGTTTCACATGAACCGTGGAACGACATGTTGGACAGGACCCGTGGGACGGTCTTTGGTTATATATATACTAAATGATTATTCATAGTTGTCTATGAAATGGGCGTGGAACCCTATGAATGTGTTCAAAATACTTTTGCGGGTCATTTTAATAACTATTTAAGTTTATGAATTCACTAGCTTTGTGCTGAACCATTTTTGTCAAATGTTTTTCAGGGCATCACAGGTAGTCAGTAGAGAAGGCATTCCACGACTAGAATGAAATGATGAATGAAACAGATAATGGGCATGCCTGGAACTATAAGACCCGAATGATATGTTCCTTGGTAGGAACGAATGATGATACATGTTGTAACTTTTGATTCCGCTTTCTGAAACAATGTTTATGATATAATAAAAAGTTATGATTTAGCCTTCCACTGTGTGTTTTGATATCAACGTCACGGTAACCAGAGGGTAACCATCCAACCAGTATGTAGTTATCAGACAAACAAAATGTTCTATCTAAGAAAAGAATGGTGTATAAATCTCTCCTGGAGCCGTCATTATTTTCTGGGAACATTTCAGGTGGAGGTACTACTCTGGGACGATAATCACCCTAGTTTACGAGGTGTGACAAGTTGGTATCAGAGCCTTAATTTAAGAGATTTAGATACTACAGGAATAGTATCTAGACTTAAACTAGGACTCTGAGAATAGTTTGGAATGCCCCAGGATAAGTTAGGTGTATAAATTCAGTACGAAATATAACGGGAGATACCTAGAAATCAGATAATTAAAGGCATTTTTGGCCAAATGTTATTAATTTTTGAATTTTTGGATTATGACTAGTTATACGAGTTCTGATACTATACATCTGTATGTAGGTACTAATGACAGGAAGAGGACAAAGCGGAGGTAGGGGTAGGAGGCCCAATACTAGGTCCCGCACCCGCGACATGACAAACACCGAGTCAAACGAAAACGTCAATATGAATGTTGAACTTGAGCACCCTGTAGAAGAAGTTATTATGACCGAGGCACAATTTCAAGGAGCGATGACATCTGAGGTCACCCGAGTATTACAAATGACTTTACCTGGAATTCTTGACGATGCCCTATGAAGGAGAGTAGATCCCAACGGTCTGGGAAACCGGAATGAAGGAACAAGTGATGAAAACCACAGAACGGAAGACATCCTTCACACCACTCCGGCAGGAAACAATAACGGCACAACCCGAACCCATGAAATAGTTGGAATGACGAACCAGAGCATGGGAGTTCATGGGTAAGGATGTAATTACAAAAATTTCAGTGAGTGTCACCCGAAACCCTTCAATGGGAAGAAGAATGCCATTGCAACCTTGCAATGGATTACATCTATGGAAGAAGTGATAAAGATGAGCGAGCGCAGGGTAGACCAAGCTGTGAAGTTTGCTACACATTCATTTGAGGAGGAGGCTCTTGACTGGTGGGAGTCAGTCAAGCAGACGAAGGGAGAAGCCTTTACTGACAGGATGACGTGGGAAGATCTTAAAGATTTGATTATTAAGAGGTATTGTCAATAAAATTCCGTGGACAAGATTGAATCTGAATTTCTTCGGTTTGAGGTAGGAACAATGACTCATCAGGAGTACATCACCGAATTCAATGAAATGGCCAAGTTGGTGCCACATTTGGTGACTCCCGATTCAAGAAGAGTCAAATGCTATATTCAAGGTTTACCTCCTAAGGTTCGTACCGTAGTAAAATATATCGCACCTAAAACGATGGATTTGGCTGTTGAACGGAGTGCAGTGATGTACGATGAAGTAGCAGTTCAAGAGTCACCAAAGATAGACCACAAGAGAAAGTCAGAGGAAGTTGTTTACAAATTCCAACCGGGAAATATTAAGTTTCCCAGAAGAGGAGGGTTTAACCCAAGTAGAGCCATTCAAGGGACGAAGTGCCTGACTTGTCAAAAGATTGGCCATTCTGCAACCCAGTGCCCGAATGTTAAATGTTTTAATTATGGAGAGATAGGGCACTATAGGACTTCTTGTCCTAAACCACCTAAGCAGAGAATGGGTGGTCAGAATAAAGGAGTAGGACGTGTGTTTGTCCTAGGAAGCGGAGGAGAAAAGAAAAACGATGCCAAAGAGGTGGAAGGTACTTTCTTAGTTAAGAATATTTACGCCAAGATTCTATTTGATACAGAGGCGAATAGAAGTTTTGTTTCATATGCATTCACCCCATATTTAGGGGTAAAACCTATTCCGCTTATTCATGCCTATGTCGTGAAATGGCAAGTGGTGAACAAATTATGATAACCGAATCATACCCTGATTGTGTCATCTATTTTGGTGACGATAAGGTGTTAGTTACACTAGTGCCGATGAACATGAATGAATTTGAGGTTATCCTAGGGATGGATTGGTTAAACCAATACAAGGCCCAGATTAATTGTGACCAGAAAACGGTCAAGATTAAGAAACAAGATGAAAGTTGTTTAATGATTCAGGGTGATAGTGAGAGCAATAAGATTGAAATTATTTCGGTAACAAAAGCTAAAAAACAGTTGATTAAGGGAGACGGTATATCCTTAATCCCTGCTTTAAATAGTAAACCCAAATGACAGATTGCGGATATTCCTATAGTCTGTGATCACCCGGATATCTTTCCGGACGAATTACCTGGTCTTCCACCCGATCGTCAGATCGAATTCCGAATCGAACTTATTCCTAGAGCTAAACATGTTGCAAGATACCCTTATCATCTAGCTCCTTCTGAATTAAAAGAACTAATGATACAAATCCAAGAACTTTTAGACAAAGTGTTCATTCGTCCTAGCACTTCACCTTAGGGAGCATTCGTATTGTTCGTTAAAAAGAAAGATGGGAGCATGAGGATGTGCATTGATTATCGAGAACTAAACAAACTGACTATAAAGAACAAATATCCATTTCCCAGAATAGATGACTTTTTTGATCAATTGCAAGGAGCCAAGTATTTCTCGAAGATCGATCTTAGATCACGATATCATTAGTTGAAGGTACAAGAGGAGGATGTACCTAAACTGCTTTCAGGGCCCGATACGGTCACTATGAATGCCCCTGCAACATTTATGGATCTAATAAACCGAGTATGTAAACCATTCCTTGATAAATTTGTTATCGTTTTCATCGACAATATTCTTATTTATTCCCAAAGCAGAGAAGAACATGTTGATCACCTCAGAATCATTCTAGAAACCCTGAAAAAAGAAAGATTATATGCTAAGTTTTCCAAATGCGAATTTTGGAAACAAAAGGTACAATTTCTTGGGCACGTTGTGAACGAAAGAGGGATATAAGTAGCCCAAGTAAGATTGAAGTTGTTATGAAGTGGGAAGCCCCAAAGACTCCAACAGAAAATTAAAGTTTTCTTGGATTAGCCGGTTATTACAGAAGATTTATTCAGGATTTCTCCAAGATTGCTACACCTTTGACTACTTTGACTCAGAAAACAGCAAAGTTTGAATGGGGTAGGGAACAAGAAAAAGCATTCAATATTCTAAAAGATAAGCTCAGTCATGCACCGATCTTAGCACTACCCGAAGGAAATGACGATTTTGTAATCTATTGTGACGCTTCCCGAACTGGTCTGGGTTGTGTATTGATGCAGCGAGATAAGGTTATTTCCTACGTATCACGCCAACTTAAGGTTCATGAGAAGAACTATACCACTCATTATCTGGAACTTGATGCCATAGTGTTTCTGCTTTAAAGATCTAAAGACATTATCTAAATGGTACTAAATGCGTGATATATTCAGACCATAAAAGCCTCCAACAAAATTTTTAATTAGAAGGATTTAAATATGAGACAAAGGAGGTGGATGGAACTCATCAATGACTACGACTGTGAAATAAAGTACCATCCCGGAAAGGCAAATGTAAGATGCTTTAAGTTGGAAAGAATTGTAACATTTCTGATTTTCATTATTTATATTTCAGTTCAATATGATACATTTCAAACCAAATTCTAGTACACTGACTTGTTCTATTCGTACCAACAATTAAATACTATGTTTCAATGCAAATCCACAAATTTTACACGAGTATATCCTATTAAACTCTACATAAATTCATATTTATATAAGTTCGTCAATACTGAAAATTTCAAGGACTGATTTTATAAATAAATAACCAGAAACCCTAATAGACACGGTCGCGCCAAGTGCCTTGGCACGGTCGCGCCTCATATGGACACGGTCGCGCCTCTCATCAGTTGAAACGTAAATGCAGCCTTTAATCACAGAGACGTTCGATTTCGTAACTGTTTTACACGTTCCAACTATTAATGAACAAAGTTAAGCCTATTGATCATCATATTTACAACAAATAAACTGAATTACATCAATTCATCTCATAATCGTCAAATTCGTCCACGAGACCATCGAATTCCCCAATTTGTTTGCAATTCTCCCAAGCAAACGCACTATCGATCCTCTCTGAAGCTCCTGAACACGTGATTTAGCCGGAGTTACCGCAGAAGACGCCGGAGATCAAGCCCGTCGTCGCCGAAACTCGTTTCTACCGTGCACCATCAATCCATCGTCCTTCCGGGTAATTGAAACCTCATACCCACTCGTTTTAGTCTATAGATCAAAAGCCCCAACCTAATTGGGGCTTACAATATGAAAATCATCACGAACCCGAACCTATGTTTTCGTTCAAAATGTTTTAATCGAACTCTGCTTTGAACACGTTTTAAATACAATTAATATATTTCAATAGACTCGTAATAGCCCTATAAATGAAAGCCCCATGAATCCCGACATTAACAATATAAGAATTAGCCAAATCGTTTCTGTTTTGGAACAGACATGGTCGCGCTAGTATCCTAGCGCGGTCGTGGTTCATGAGACACGGTCACGCCAAATACCAGCGCGGTCGTGCCTCACACACTCAGACCCGGTCATGCCCTTGGCTAGACTTGGTCGTGCCTAGTGAACAACCTAATTATGCATTCTGTTTGGTCAACACGGTCGCGTCCCTGACTAGCACGGTCGCGCCCGTGGTCCTAGCACGATCGTGCCTTGTCCCAGGCACGGTCGTGTGTGAGAAAAATCTTAGCAGAATAATCATTTCCATAATTTAAAAACAATAAGTATTTCAAATTAATTTTTAAATAAAAAACAATTGATTTTATAAAAATGAATAATAAGAAATTAATTATTTAAAACTTACAAAAAAATTAAACTTATAATTATTGTTAAACCCTATATTTAAATATTATTTACACAACTTAATTACATATCTTTATGAAAATAAAGTAAGCAAAGTTTATATTTAATATAAAACAATCAATACATTTTTATAACTAAATGAATAAGTTACACATTTTATAAATAAATAAATAAGGTAACAATTATTTATTTAATTTATATTTAAACAAAAATTATTTATTTAGGTTATACTTAATTACCCCTAATACCTATATTATTTTTATAACCAAGTAAATAAATAATAATTATGTAATTTATTTACTTAGTTATTTCAAACTCAAACCCTAATTTTATACAACACCATTCAAGTACAAACCACTAACACTCACAACTCTAATTCCTTATACACACACCAAATCCAACCCTAGACTTAGACATAGACTATTGTACACACTATTGATTCAATACATAATACACTCTAGGTTAACGTTGTGCATTACGAGGACCTCGTTACTATCTAGTATCTCGTGTTAGCTACGCCTTCAAACCAAGTGAGTATTACATAGCCCCTTTTTACTCTTTTACACTTTTTGGGGTGGAACATGAACACTATACAACACTATTGCTTATATTTACACAAACTACACAAGTACAAATCCTCTTTACATTCATGTGTGCAAATTTGAGCTTTATGCCTGAGTGCTAGGTGTGTTAACTTTTGTATGCGATTATGTGCAATCATTAACTATTTTAAAGCCGACGGTAAACAATGATAGATCTATTGAGTCTGACAAACCCACCCAGATTGGGGTGATTGTTACTGACAACACAATTTTGCATGCTAGTTAAAAAGGTTTGATTGTACTTGGTTACACAATAGCTTCTCTCCATAAATGGCTTATTTTATCATGTTATGTAAGGATTTGTTTATTTACAAACTATATGCTATCTATATACAAACTTGTGTATGCTCACCAACTTTTTAGTTGACCTTATTTTATTCATGTTTCAGGTACTAATGTGTGATTTGATCAAGATTTGCTACACATAGGCTTTGGGACTTAGTTAATTTGAATAAAGGATTTTATGTATTTCAATTATGTTCTTTCTTGGATTTGGTTGTGTTTGGATTATTTGAAATGAAATTGATGTTTAATATATTACAATTTAGTCAACCTTGTGCTCATGAACAGTCTACATGTCCCGCCCCGATGATTCCGCCGTCGGTTGGGGTGTGACAGATTGGTATCAGAGCCTTGGTTATAGGGAACTAGGTTATTAGACACTCTTGACTTAGACTATAACTTTAGGACACCCACTTATGTCATGCTTCATGTTTATGTGATTATGTGTTACATGTTATGTGTTACATGCTATGTGTTACATGCTTACTATGATTAGTTATTATTTCGTTTTTGATACCTTACTTATTAAAAATTCAAGACTTATTAGACTATACTTAAATAATAAATTAAATAAACAATATCCCTACCTATATCCTAAAACCTCATAATATTCTTATCTACTCCTCTATCATCATCTTCTTAGCATGTGGAAACTTCATGGATCTAAAACTATAAAAATCTTTTTATACCCTCGTTAAGGTTTTTAAACTTTGTTAATTATTTGAGGACACGTGCAATCTGGAAGGGTGACACATGTATTCTGGGTTTTCTGTCTAGGAAAGCATTTCGCATAAATCCCAATCAACCGAGGGACCCGTATGCTTTCCTGGGAATTCCCGGGATGAGTGTTTACTTATAGGCTAAAGCATGTCTCCTTGAAAATTATATGAGTTTAATTAACCTTAATGTGTCAAAGTATTCAAGTGATTATATCACTATTTGAGTATAATCCAAACTATGAATTACTATTTTATTTGTTATCTTATTCTTTTAAACCCAAACAACATTCATAAGTTCTTACATCTTTTCTTGTCTTGTGAAAATCTGTAGAATGCCTCCCCGTCGTGCTCCCGTGGCCAAAACCAACACCGACATCGCTACCATCCTTGCACAACTCGTAACTCAACTCACTCAAGCTAATGGTGCCACCAATGGTAACCATGGGGCTAATGGTGGTAATGGTGGGAATGGTGGTGCCAACCCATCTCAATGCACCTTCAAGCATTTCAACTCATGTAATCCCCTCAAGTTTTATGGTACTGAAGGAGCTACGGGACTCCTTCAATGGTTCGAAAGTATTGAGAATACCTTTCTCAATAGTGACTGCCCCGACAATCTCTGTGTTCGACATGCCACAAGTGTCTTACAAAAACGGGCACTCACGTGGTGGAATGGGGAAAAGAGGAATAGGGGTGTGGATGTAGCAATGGCCTTACCTTGGGATGAGGTTAAAAGGCTAATGACTGAGGAATTCTGTCCTCGAAATGAAGTAAAGAAACTCGAAGCCGAATTTTGGGATCTTGCCCAAGATAGTGGTGAAAGCTTAGCATATACAACTCAGTTCCATGAGTTGAGTCTCCTCGTGCCCCACATGGTCACACCTTTATCCCGCTGCATTGAAAAATATATTGGTGGATTACCTGGGAAAATTCAAGATACTGTCCTAGGGAGAAATCCCGCAACACTTGAAGATGCTATCCGTTTATCCGCTACCTTAACCGATAACCATGTGAAGGAGGGGACTCTTACTAAAAAGGGCACAAAGAAAGTCTCCGACACTGCAACTCCTTCCAACCACAACAAAGAAGCCACAACTGAACCCTCCCGACATAATAAGAAAAGAAAGGCTAGAAACTATGCTATAGTCACTCCTGCTATGCATGTTAACCAAGTTTCTCCTATGGTTCAAGCACCAGCCAAAAATCCATATGTTGGGATCTACCCACTCTGTGTCACATGCAACTATCACCATCCCCAAAATATCCCATGTCGTCTTTGCACTTATTGTGGGAAATATGGCCATACGGTCAATGTGTGTAGAGCCAAAGCTCTTGCAGGCCAAGTCAACCCACCAAACCGAACCAACCCCCAAGTGGCTAATCAAGGTGTACTCTCTATTGCAAATGGGCGTGCTTGTTATGAAAGTGGTGACCCAAATCATTTCCATGATCAGTGCCCAAGGTTAGTCAATGCTAGACAAGGCGGAGCTCGTGGGCGTGCTTTCAACATAAACGCCAATGAGGCTCAAGCCAACAATGATGTGGTCAACGGTACGTTCCTTGTCAATAGTCAATATGCCTCCATTTTATTTGATACTGGTGCCGATAAAAGTTTTGTGTCACTTAACTTTGAACCCTTACTTGCAAAGACACGATCCCAATTAGAGAAAACCTTCACTGTCGAAATAGCAAATGGTGACTCACTTACAATTGAGTCTATTATCTATGACTGCTCTCTAGAACTTAATGAACATACATTTCCAATCAACCTTGTACCAATGCCACTAGGAAGTTTTGATATAATCATAGGCATGGATTGGCCATCAAACCATCATGCCGAAGTCATCTGTTTTGAGAAGTGCATCCGAATACCCCTACCGTCGGGAGAAACGTTAAGAGTCTTTGGTGAAAAGCCTTGCAAAGGACTTAAGTTAATGTCATGCACTACCGCCCAAAAGTACCTACGAAAGAAGTACGTGGCCTTCTTAGCTCATATTGTTCAAAAGGATGTCAAAGAGAAGAGTATACAAGACATTCCCATCATTCGGGATTTTCCCGAAGTATTTCCCGAAGATCTATCCGGTCTTCCACCCATTCGACAAGTAGAATTTCGCATTGATCTTGTGCCCGGAGCTAACCCCGTGGCTAGAGCTCCATACCGTCTTGTACCTTCTGAAATGCAAGAGCTTGCAAGTCAACTTCAAGAGCTTTCCGACAAGGGATTCATTCGTCCAAGTCATTCACCGTGGGGTGCACCCGTCTTATTCGTCAAAAAGAAGGATTGGTCATTCCGCATGTGTATTGACTACCGCGAACTCAACAAGCTTACCATCAAAAACCGTTACCCTTTTCCTAGGATTGATGATCTCTTCGATCAACTTCAAGGCTCTACTTGCTTCTCAAAGATCGATCTTCAATCTGGTTATCACCAACTCCATGTACAAAAGGAAGATATTTCAAAGACTGCTTTCCGAACAAGGTATGGTCACTACGAGTTCATGGTCATGCCTTTTGGAATAACCAATGCACTCGCGGTCTTCATGGACCTCATGAATCGTGTGTGCAAACCGTACCTTGATAAATTTGTGATCGTCTTCATTGACGATATCTTAATCTACTCCAAGACTAAAGCCGACCATGAGCAACACCTTAGATTGGTTTTGGACCTCTTGCGAAAGAAACAACTATATGCCAAATTCTCCAAATGTGAATTTTGACTAAAGGAAGTTCAATTTCTTGGTCATGTCGTTAACGACAAGGGAATTCATGTTGACCGTGCTAAGATCGAAGCGGTTAAAAATTGGAATGCCCTGAAGACCCCCACTGAAGTTCGTTCATTTCTTGGTCTTGCGGGATATTATCGTCGATTCATTTCAAATTTCTCTAAGATTGCTGTTCCTCTCACCGCTTTAACCCACAACGATAACACTTATGAATGGGGACCAAAGCAAGAAGAAGCTTTCCAAACTCTCAAGCAAAAGTTATGCAATGCTCCTATTTTGACTCTCCCTGATGGGAATGATGATCTAGTTGTATACGGTGATGCTTCCAACCAAGGTCTCGGTTGTGTTCTCATGCAACGAGGCAAAGTAATCGCTTACGCATCAAGACAACTCAAGATTCACGAGAAGAATTATACGACGCACGATCTCGAGTTGGGTGCGGTCGTATTCGCATTGAAGATTTGGAGACATTACCTCTATGGCACGAAGTGTGTGGTGTTCACCGACCACAAAAGTCTCCAACACATCTTCAACCAAAAGGAACTCAATATGAGGCAACGACGTTGGGTTGAACTCCTTAACGACTATGACTGCGAGATTCGTTACCATCCCGGCAAAGCGAATGTTGTAGCCGACACTTTGAGTCGAAAGGACCATGTCATGCTTCAATGTGTCCGAATTCAAACCGACATTCAAAACCGCATCTTAGAAGCTCAACACGTCTCAGTCACCGAGGGTAACATGTATGAGGAAATGTCGTGTGGTGTTGAACTTCAACTTGAATCAAAACCTAATGGCTTACTTTATTACTTGAACCGTATTTGGGTTCCCGATCGCGATGATCTCCGTACATTTCTTATGAACAAGGCTCACAAGACTCGTTATTCTATTCATCCTGGTGCGGATAAAATGTACCAAGATCTTCATCAACAATACTGGTGGCCCGGTATGAAAAAGGACATTGCTCTCTATGTTGCCAAATGTCTAACGTGCTCCAAAGTCAAAGCCGAACACCAACGTCCTTCCGGATTACTTGAACAACCGGAAATTCCCGTGTGGAAATGGGAGAACTTAGCTATGGATTTCATTACCAAACTTCCTCGCACCTCAAGTGGTTATGATAGCATTTGGGTGATCATTGATCGTCTCACCAAATCTGCTCATTTCTTGCCTATCCGTGAAGACTATCGGGTTGAGAAACTAGCCCGAATTTACATTGATGAAATTATGAGCCGTCATGGTGTTCCCTTAAACATAATCTCCGATAGAGATGCTCGGTTCACCTCTCACTTTTGGCAATCTCTCCAAACTGCTCTTGGTACACGATTGGATTTGAGCACAACCTACCATCCCCAAACTGATGGTCAGACCGAGCGAACAATCCAAAGTCTTGAGAATATGCTTAGAGCTTGTGTAGTTGACTTTGGTGGCAATTGGGATTCACACCTATCACTAATCGAGTTCTCCTACAATAATAGCTACCACACGAGTATCAACATGGCTCCATTTGAAGCTCTCTATGGTCGCAAGTGTCGTTCTCCTATCTGTTGGAACGAGATTGGTGAAGCACAAATCACCGGTCCCGAGCTAATTCAATAAACATCCGACAAGATTATTCAAATCCGTGACAACATCCGAGTGGCGAGAAGTCGACAAAAGAGTTATGCCGATAAACGACGAAAACCCTTGGAATTCCAAGTCGGTGACCTTGTCCATCTAAAGGTGTCCCTGTGGAAGGGTGTGATCCATTTTGGAAAGAAAGGCAAATTATCACCTCGCTATGTGGGTCCATTCAAGATCCTTGAAAGGATTGGGAAAATGGCTTACAAACTCGAGTAACCTCCATCGCTTGGTAACGTGCATCCTACATTTTATGTGTCTAACCTGAAGAAATGAATTGCTGATGAAAATCTTCATATACCTCTTGACGACGTGCAAATTGACGAAACGATGCACTTCGTGGAGAGACCAGTGGAAATCATGGATCGTGAAGTCAAGCAGCTCAAGCGAAGTCGTATTCCTATTGTCAAAGTTCGTTAGGAATCTAAACGTGGTCCTGAATTCACTTGGGAACGAGAGGACCAAATGAAGCTCAAGTACCCCCATCTCTTCACCGATGCCGTCGCTTCCACTAGCTAAATTTCGGGACGAAATTCCCTCAACATGGGGATAATGTAACATTTCTAATTTTCATTATTTATATTTCAGTTCAATGTGATACATTTCAAACCAAATTCTAGTACACTGACTTGTTCTATTCGTACCAACAATTAAATACTATGTTTCAATGCAAATCCACAAATTTTACACGAGTATATCCTATTAAACTCTACATAAATTCATATTTATACAAGTTCGTCAATACTGAAAATTTCAAGGACTGATTTTATAAATAAATAACCAGAAACCCTAATAGACACGGTCGCGCCTCGTTCTGGCACGGTCGCGCCAAGTGCCTTGGCACGGTCGCGCGACTTGCTTTGGAACGGTCGCGCCCGGTGCCTTGGCACGGTCGCGCCTCATATGGACACGGTCGCGCCTCTCATCAGTTGAAACGTAAATGCAGCCTTTAATCACAGAGACGTTCGATTTCGTAACCGTTTTACACGTTCCAACTATTAACGAACAAAGTTAAGCCTATTGATCATCATATTTACAACAAATAAACTGAATTACATAAATTCATCTCATAATCGTCAAATTCGTCCACGAGACCACCGAATTCCCCAATTTTTTTGCAATTCTCCCAAGCAAACGCACTATCGATCCTCTCTAAAGCTCCTGAACACGTGATTTAGCCGGAGTTACAGCAGAAGACGCCGGAGATCAAGCCCGTCGTCGCCGGAACTCGTTTCTACCGTGCACCATCAATCCATCGTCCTTCCGGGTAATTGAAACCTCATACCCACTCGTTTTAGTCTATAGATCAAAAGCCCCAACCTAATTGGGCTTACAATATGAAAATCATCACGAACCCGAACCTATGTTTTCGTTCAAAATGTTTTAATCGAACTCTGCTTTGAACACGTTTTAAATACAATTAATATATTTCAATAGACTCGTAATAGCCCTACAAATGAAAGCCCCATGAATCCCGACATTAACAATATAAGAATTAGCCAAATCGTTTCTGTTTTGAAACAGACACGGTCGCGCTAGTATCCTAGCGCGGTCGCGCCAAATACCAGCGCGGTCGTGCCTCACACACTCAGACCTGGTCATGCCCTTGGCTTTGGCTGTGCCTAGTGAACAGCCTAATTATGCATTCTGTTTGGTTAACACGGTCGCGTCCTTGATTAGCACGGTCGCGCCCGTGGTCCTAGCACGATCGTGCCTTGTCCCAGGCACGGTCGTGTGTGAGAAAAATCTTAGCAGAATAATCATTTCCATAATTTAAAAACAATAAGTATTTCAAATTAATTTTTAAATAAAAAACAATTGATTTTATAAAAATGAATAAATAGAAATTAATTATTTAAAACTTACAAAAAAATTAAACTTATAATTATTGTTAAACCCTATATTTAAATATTATTTACACAACTTAATTACATATCTTTATAAAAATAAAGTAAGAAAAGTTTATATTTAATATAAAACAATCAATACATTTTTATAACTAAATGAATACATTTTTATAACTAAATGAATAAGTTACACATTTTATAAATAAATAAATAAGGTAACAATTATTTATTTAATTTACATTCAAACAAAAATTATTTATTTATGTTATACTTAATTACCCCTAATACCTACATTATTTTTATAACCAAGTAAATAAATAATAATTATGTAATTTATTACTTAGTTATTTCAAACTCAAACCCTAATTTTATACAACATCATTCAAGTACAAACCACTAACACTCACAACTCTAATTCCTTATACATACACCAAATCCAACCCTAGACTTAAACATAGACTATTGTACACACTATTGATTCAATACATAATACACTCTAGGTTAACGTTGTGCATTACGAGGACCTCGTTACTATCTAGTATCTCATGTTAGCTACGCCTTCAAACCAAGTGAGTATTACATAGCCCCTTTTTACTTTTTTACATTTTTTGGGGTGGAACATGAACACTATACAACACTATTGTTTACATTTACACAAACTACACAAGTACAAATCCTCTTTACATTCATGTGTGCAAATTTGAGCTTTATGCCTGAGTGCTAGGTGTGTTAACTTTTGTATTCGATTATGTGCAATCATTAACTATTCAAGCCGACGGTAAACAATGATAGATCTATTGAGTCTGACAAACCCACCCAGATTGGGGTGATTGTTACCGACAACACAATTTTGCATGCTAGTTACAAAGGTTTGATTGTATTTGGTTACACAAAAGCTGCTCTCCATAAATGCCTTTTTTATCATGTTATGTAAGGATTTGTTTATTTACAAACTATACACTATCTATATACAAATCTGTGTATGCTCACTAACTTTTTAGTTGACCTTATTTTATTCATGTTTCTGGTACTAATGTGTGATTTGATCAAGATTTGCTACACATAGGTTTTGGGACTTAGTTAATTTGAATAAAGGATTTTATGTATTTCAATTATGTTCTTTCTTGGATTTAGTTATGTTTTGATTATTTGAAATGAAATTGATGTTTAATATATTACAATTTAGTCAACCTTGTATTCATGAACAGTCTACATGTCCCGCCCCGATGATTCCGCCGTCGGTTGGGGTGTGACAAGAATGAAGTAAACCGATTAAAGTAAAAGCACTACGATTAGATTTGAAGTTAGATTTGATAGAACAGATCAAAGAAATTCGACCGAAATCATTAGAAGAAGAAAATATCAAAAAGGAATGTATGGTTGGGAAACAAAAGTTGCTTATTAAATGAAATGATGGAATCATGAGATTTGATCAAAGAATCTGGATTCCAAAGCTTAAAGACACTCAGGAGAAGGTGATGGATGAGTCACATAAATCAAGATATTCCATGCATCCTGGTGTAAACAAGATGTACAGAGACTTAACGATTCAGTATTAGTGGCCAAACATGAAAAGATTGATAGCCCAGTACATAGATAAATGCTTGACTTGTCTTCAAGTTAAGATTGAGTACTAGAAGCTAGCAGGTCAATTACAACAATTGGAGATACCTGTCTGGAAATGGGATCGCATTACAATAGATTTCGTTACCAAACTACCCAGAACTCAGAAATGTTATAACGCAATATGGGTCGTGTTCGATAGACTGACCAAGTGAGCCCATTTTATACCCATTAATGAAAGTTATTCTATGGATAAGTTAGCCATAACCTATATCAATGAAATTGTGAGCCGCTATGACATACCACTATCTATTATTTTTGATAGAGACAGTCGGTTCACATCTAGATTCTAGACTAGTTTCCAGAAAGAATTGGGGACACGACTTACTATGAGTACTGCATATCATTCCCAGACTGACGGACATAGTGAACGTACAATTCAAACTCTGAAAGATATGCTAAGAGCTTGTGTTATCGATTTCGGAGGTAATTGGGATAAACACCACCGTTAATCGAATTCTCGCACAACAACAATTACCATTCAAGTATTAAAGCTGCACCATTTGAAGCACTATAAGGAAGAAAGTGCAGAACTCCGGTCTGTTGGACTGAAGTAGGAGACAGTCAGTTATCTAGACCTGAAGTTATACAAGAAACAACAGATAAGATAGTCCAGATTAAACAACGGTTGAAAGCTGCTCAAGATCGACAAAAGAGTTATGTTGACAGACGACGACGACCGTTAGAATTCCAAGTTAGAGACTATGTAATGTTAAAGGTTTCACCGTGGAAAGGTGTTGTAAGGTTCAGGAAACGTGGAAAGTTAGGACCAAGATATATCAGACCTTACAAAATCATTGAAAGAATCGGAGCAGTAACCTATAAATTATAACTACCCGAAGCATTGCAAGGAATCCACAATACATTTCACGTATCTTTCTTACGTAAGTGTGTAGCCGATCCAACTCAGGCTATTGCACTAGACGACATACATGTGGACGATAAGCTTCATTTCACTGAACAACCTATCAAGATTGTGGATACACAAGAACGGAAATTAAGGAAGAAAGTTATACCAATGGTGTTGGTTCAATGGGAAGGTCGAATCGGAGCCGACAATACTTGGGAATTAGAGGAACAGATGAAAACTAGGTATCCTCATCTATTCACATCTTAATTTCAAGGACGAAATTTCTTAAAGGAGGGGAGATTTGTAACGCCTCGAAAATTCCCGAGTAAATAAAAGACTAAAGTTGCAAATAAGTTAAAGCCAAAGGACCAATAGAAAGCATGAGTAAAAGTACAAGGACCACAAATGAAAAATTGGGAAAAACAGCTTGTAATGGACCGTCACCCGCCATAACGGTCCGTTACGCATCATGACAGACCGTCACCCGTCATGAGGGTCCATGCCGCAAAACCCAGAAGCGGTTTAGGATTTCTGACACGTGTATGCCGACTCACCACACATGACGGACCGTCACGAACCATAACGGTCTGTTACGTGGTTCCGAAGAACTTAGCCGCCAAGCAAAGGCGTGACGGACCGTCGACCCAAAACTTTCCCTATAAATAGATGGTCGATCTCGGAGGTTTTCACACACCTCACACATCTCAAAACACACACATAACATCTGGAGTTCCGATCTCGAGCCCTGATTCGAGTACGAGAGTCCGGTTTCTAGCATTTCGACCACAAATTGCCGTATATAGTGCTGAGGTAAGGTTCCCACCTACTGTTAAGCTTTGGTTAAATACCATTAAGCTAGGTTTGTATAATTAAGTAATGTTATTACATATCTAGGAGCTTTGTCCGAGGTGTTTGCCATATTACATATACGATAAGTCGAGATACTGCTGATGTGAGTTCTTAAACTTTGATGCATTTAAAATAACCATGGCTATGCTATACTCCATTTTATGCATGGTTAATTTATGAAAACATTTTGAATATCTTGAAACGATTACACCGATTGTTTATGTATAACGCATTCTAAGCGCTTATTGTGTTTCCCATGACCCGTGGAATGACATGTTGGACACGACCCGTGGAACGGTATTTGGTTGTATATATACTGAATGATTATTCATTGTTGTCTATGAAATGGGCGTGGAACCCCATGAATGTGTTCAAGATACGTTGGCGGGTCATTTTAATAAACTATTTTAGTTTATGAATTCACTAGCTTTGTGCTGACACATTTTTATCAAATGTTTTTAGCGCATCATAGGTAGTCAGTAGAGAAGGCATTCTAGGACTAGAATGAAATGATGAATGAAACAGATGATGGGCATGCCTGGAACTATAAAACCCGAATGATATGTTCCTTGTTAGGAACGGATGATGATACATGTTGTAAATATTGATTCCGCTTTATGAAACAATGTTTATGATATAATAAAAAGTTATGATTTAGCCTTCTGCTGTGTGTTTTGATATCAAAGTCACGGTAACCAGAGGGTAACCATCCAACCAGTATGTAGTTATCTGACAAACAAAATGTTCTGTCTAAGGAAATAAAATGTGTATAAATCCATCCTGGACCCGTCATTCTTTCCTAGGAATATTTCAGTTGTAGGTACTACTCTGGGATGATAATCACCCTAGTTTACAAGGTGTGACATTTGGTTCGGGGCTAGACATGTACAGGCGTAAGTACATGTTACCGTAAAAAGCCCGAAACTTCTAATAAGCATTTCTCGGGCTAGGAAATGAACTACGAAAGCCATAAAATATGAATCTTGCATGCCTCGATGAGAGGAATCCAAAGAAAAAGGTTGTTTGTGCAGGGGTTGTCGTAAGCACAGTCTGGGTTAATACTGCTTACGTCTTTTTCTACGATGAACCCCATTTTATGGTTTTTTCTTATGTTTAACCCATGAGGGACTAAGGTAAATTATATATATCATTACTAACATGTTTTATGGTGTTTGTGGTATAGGAAAAGCTTCGTTGTAACCCTCGGGAAGCTTATCGAGCGGATTTGGGTTCTCATGAAGCCTTTGATGTTTTTGGTGTTTGTTTACTTTTGGGTTGTTGTAAAGCTTTTGTAAACTAAAGAATTTGTCATTTAATGACTTAAATAACTTGTCATATGGTAGTTACCATGTTTTTTTGGTGATGATGAACTAGTTTTTATTAAGTGGTGAAGTTTATAAACTTAAGAACTTGCCAATGTTTTGTAATTAATGTTGGGGGACCTAGCTTCTGCGTCACTTTTCGAAAGTTAAGCTTTGTTTTGCAATTTTTGGTGTTACTATAAGTTTGGAGGGTATACTGACAACGACCAGGTAAGTTGTTCGAAGGATCTAAAAAGCACTTCAACAAGCATGTTTACCATAGGGCCGTTGCAATCACGTTGAGCTCGAAGAAGCAAAAGGTGGTGGCTTTATCCACGTGTGAAGTCGAGTGTATTGCAGCAAACTCAATTGCTTCTCATGTCGTTTGAAAATCTAGCCTTTCATAACCATAACAAGTGAAACTAGTATATTGTATTACACATGAACAAGTGGTCGATATTTTCCAAAGCGTTGGAATAATTCAAATGTAGTGCCTTTTGAATTAGTATGGGCCAGTCTAATAAGGTAAAACAAGTAATTCTTTTAAAACGTCGACTCACACTCACATCTACTCATACTCCTAAAGTACATTAAATTTTCCATAGAGTTTTTAACTCTTACCACTGAGCTATCATGTAAAATCCTAAAATCCCAAAATGTAATTCTTGAGTTTGGAATAAAATAAATAAAGTTAAAGGACTAAATGGTTTAAAAATGAAAGTACCCCTCCCCCTTTTAAGACCTAGCCGCCACCCCTCCCCTCATTTCCACTATTCTAGTTTGCGCATACCACCTAGAGAGAGAGATAGAGAGCACGATTAAAGAGATAAACAAGGAAATACTTGAGAGTATTGGCATGAATACACTTGAGCGAGTACTGAGAGTATTCGCATGATTTATCTTTTGCGAATACTTAGAAGTAATCGTAGGAAATACTTGTGCGAATACTAGAGTATTCGCAAGGGTACCAAAGGCGTGTACTTGTTCTTGAACTTAAGTTTCATATAATGAATTTGTATAGATTTGGCATGATAGAGTCCGCATAATTTAATCAGATCCCGACCATGATAGTCAAGTTACCACATGTGAGTTTTTATTGCCCGTTTTATAAGTTTTTGGCTGATTTACATACTTAGAAAGAAAACATTCGTTAAACGAAAGATAATGAAAGACAGTGACAATATTTAATAACAAATGTTTTATGATAGTAATGATAGAAATGTAAAGTATACACTTATAATAAAAACAGTACAATAATAATACTGAATGGTAGTGACAGTTACCTATAATGAAAGCAGTATAATAATACTAAATGATAGTAACATATGCCATGTTATGTACTTATGTGATAATATATGCTAAATAAATTGTTTGCTTATGTGAAAAGTTTAAATGTTATGTATGGTTGATAGCGTAACAATAAAGTTACTGATAGTGACCGTGATTGAATGTGAATAGGAGTCTTGTGTTATACAATCACTGATAGGAGCCTTGAAAACACTGATAGGAGCCTTGGTTTGCACCTAAGCATGTGACAGGAATTCATCTGAGCATTGACATGAGTCTTGGATTCATCCAAGCATTGACAGGAGTCTTGGATTCGTCCAAGAATTGGTAGGAGTCTTGGGTTCGCCTAAGCATTGACAGGAGTCTTGGATTCGTCCAAACAGCGATAGAAATCTTGCTTAATGCAAGCACTGATAGTAGAAAGTAGTCTTGATTCGTGCAAAGCAAAAAGGGTCCTTGTCATAAAGGTAAATGCCTAGACATGTTATGACAATATTAATAAAAGAACCTTATATTTTATAAAGTTACATTAATTTATAAAAGTAAAGTTACAGTTTTGAATATAAAGTAAAGTGATAGTCTTAAAAGCAAACGAAATAGTTTTTGAATGTATACATAATATGTATAATAAAAGAAAACCAACGCAAAGTAAAGTTTATGATTATGAAAGTAAAATTAGAACTCGCTAAGTATATCTGACCTTTATTATGCACATCAGGTTAGAGAATGAAAGAACAGAGAAGCTGCGAGAGCTTGGATAGCTAGACCATGAAGGCTGATATTCCCTTGTTATGATAATTATGAACAACTAGTATTTGTGCCCGGCGCGCTGCTGCCGAAAAAAAAAGGTCATAAAAATGTGTGGTTTTATTTATTTACAAAGTTAGGTATTTATTAAGTATTTCATTGTAAAGAAATTGAAATTATTATCATTATAATGTTAAAAACATATATATTAAAAATAATTAATAATTTATAGCAAAAATAATTATAGTTTAAGATTGAAAAGATTAGTAAAATATATATGATAACGTATAAATTTAATAAAAAAAAATTAAGTTTTTCATGTTCTAAAATATATTTAATAAGAAATGAAATAATAAATATTTTGAAAAGTGGTATAACCAAGAGATAAGCAGAGACAAATCCAATAACCCTTTCTCTCTCTTTCTCCCACTTTCTATCTCTGGTACAACCACGCGGCACCACCACCTCCTCCATCACCAACGCCCCCAAACACCTTTTTAAACCACCTCTGCCTACACACTACCCTGTACGCACGTGACCACCGCTCATCTTCGCCTTCGAATCTTGGTCTTTGCTGTTGTTTCTCCTGTTACAACGACGATTGCTTCAAAGTCATTGATTTCTAGGTAGGGGGGACTAACTATTCGAATATCAGATCCGCCACTCACAGCGGTCCGATGGTTCAAGCAAACCCTAGATCTGGTGTATTTTGGCGGTGATATGTGGCCGTCTTCCCGTCCTTCGCCTCGATGACTTCCACCGTGTCTTCTTCGTGAAATGTATGACACTTTGGTTCTCTAGTCCGGTGGAAGTTTATATATAAATATGTAGGGATATGACGGTTTTAGTCTGTAGAGCGTTGCGATAGTGGCAGCGGGACGATTTTAAATATAAATATGTAGGGATACGACGGTTGCATGACGGTTTTAGTCTGTAGAGTGTTACGACGGTGGTAGCGGGACGATTTTATATATAAATATGTAGGGATACGACGGTTGCATGACGGTTTTAGTCTGTAGAGTGTTTCGACGGTGGCAGCGGGACGATATTAAGGTGTTTGCGGTTATGGGGTTTCCGATACAATAACTGTAACGGTGGTGTTGACGGTTATTAACTACGCATTTTGACGTTTAGAGAGGAAACGACAATGGAGAGGGAAAATAAGACCTTTTTAAGTCTATTTAAATGGTGTTTAAAGTTTTAATTTCTTGTGAATTTTGAATGTTTTAAACAAAACTTTCGTTGTAATAGATTTTGATTTTCGGTTTAAGAGCTATGATTATATGTTTTATACCAATTATGAGATATACCCGCTTTAGAGCATTCCCATCACATTCTTCATCCCCATCTCTATAATTACACTAAAAATTACTAACTTTTTTCTCTCATTTTCAATTAAATAATACTTTTTTATACCTTTATCATTACCTTTTATTTCTTCTCTACTTACAACCACTTTAAAAAATATTAAAAAATTAATAGGGGTGAACAGTGTTTTCCCCAAATATACGAAAAAATTATACATTTTCTCTCTCCTCCACTCACAACCACTTTAAACCAATTAATAAAATATGCAGAATCCACTCATAAACATATGGAGACACTGATGTGAATGCTCTTAAGGTGTTTCATATCAATCCAAGTGGTAAGGTAAAACAACTCATATGGCTAGTCTTTTAGTTAAACTAACACTACTACAAAAAACATCTTAGATAACACGCATTACATGTCATAAAAAGGGGTAGATAACACACAGATGCGTGTCAAGGATAGCACTGTCAAGAATGAAGATGACACGTATTTTGTGTGTCATCTTTTTATGACACGAATTTATAACAAGTTTTTACGACACGCATTTATGACAAGCATTCACGACACGCAATGCGTGTCAAGGATAACCTTGTCAAGAATGAAGATGACACGCACTTTGTGTGTCATCTACTTATGACGCGCATTTTTCGTCATAAATGCGTGTCATTGTTAAAGCTGTTTCAAAAAATATATAAAATTATTAATTTTCAGTTTTCCACATTAATATCATAAAATAGTAATAAACATTTCATAATATAAAATAAAATACATATGACAAAACAATCCATTTCATAAAATATAAACAACGATTTATAAGTAACAAAAGTCGATTACAAATTCAAAGTATTACAAAGTTTCACCGAAAAATAAAGTTTGATACATAAGTCTACCCTTCTTCACGAACTCCATCAATATCAACATCGGTGTATTCATCTTTGCTTCCCCCAACCTAAGAAAAAATTTGTAAACAAATAGTTATCAAAGATACATACATATATATAATACTATTTAGCAAGTGCACAAAACATATATACTTACATTGTTATTGACCAGTATTTCAACTCCTTCATCAACTATTAAAATACTATTAGCAACAATGCAAAGCAATAATACTATTGAAACATGAGAGTATGATGTAATTAATACAATCAAACAAATGGAATTTGTTCAAATCTGAATATAATCCCGTACATGTCAATGGGTCAAAACTGAATATAATCAAACACATGGAATTTGCAGGAGTGTAAGTGAATGTCAATATAATGTCTCACTGTTACTACACTTGTTTTTATGTTTTAACCATTTATATCTTACACTCATGTGATCTTTTATAAACATCACTTATTGTAATTATTCCCTAATTACTTGCTAATTTTCTCTAAGCAACTACAGGATAAGAAGTCACTACAGTTAGGACCCGATGACCATCTCTATCTAGAAGGATTTGCATCAAATTGCAAAGGCCGATAAGCAAATAATGTCTGTTTATTACAACTCATATCCTAGAAAGCAGATTGATAAACTCAAAAATAATGTCTGTTTATTACAACCTGTATTTTGCATGGAATGGAACCATAATGATGAATATGAATTGTCTAAACTTCTATCGTAGTTTCTTTATTTCTTAAAGCAGTTCTGAATATAACATAAAGACATATACTACAAACTACTTATTGAACAGCTTGTAAACATGAGACCATTATGAAAATGTAATTGTTTATTCTGATACAAAAAAAATTATGCACATAAAAATTCTTAAAAGACTAGAAAAACGAAAAGAAACTTACCAAATTCTCTGCACCAGGTAGGTTTCCTCTTTCTGCAAGATTCACAGAAAGCTCCAGGTTGTTTAACTGCACAGACATACCATGTTAAGGTTACAAAACAAAAAAGAGCTCTTCAGGAATTAATGAAATAACTTAAGAAAGATACTTGTCCACTAACAAAAGGCACAACTGTTGATTCATTTATTGTGGCAAGTAACACTTTTTTTTTTTTTTTTTGAAAGGTGAATTTCATTAAACAAACCAAACGGATATCTCCAAGCAAGAGATAACCGAGAAACCAAAAATTACATAAAAGGAAAGTAAAAGTTACACCAATCTTTCCATTCTACCGACCCCCCTTTATATCTACTTCTAAACCAAAGAAATCCCAACGACTTAACATCCGAAACTATTTGAGTCACATTCGTTCCTTTGCTTGTAAAAATCTTCTTATTTCTAGCTTTCCATATACGCCAACACGCCAAAATAATAACGCCATATAAGATGGCAAGTAACACCTGACCACGTCTATTGACAGCATAAAATCCCCCCACTGATGACGCTTCACTGGTCAGAAAAATTGGATCTGGGCTAATTCTATTTCTGTATACCGCAGTAGCTATTTCAGTCAAACATATCAACTGACTTCACATTTATAATCCAAAAGAAAGCAGTTATTATACCACACTACAATAGATTGTCCAGCTAGGTATGGGCAATCAGCAACCAACTGACCACCTCCATCTACAACTGTCAACATCGCCTTACAGTTGCTCCTGTATGTCAGAGGGCATAACAAATCTGTAAATGCACGAGATTGAACTGCTACAAAGGCTTGTTTAAATATCTCAAATGAAAAGGCCTTAGTAGGGATATCAAATGGGTATTGCTGCTCATGAAAGAAAGAAAAAAGTAAACTAAAGTAATTAGCCATTTGAAGAATTGGAATTAAATAAACAAAACCAAAACCATTTCTTATTTTGTAGACCAAAATGGCAAAAGAAAAACACCTGAAACATGGATCCAACCATAAACCAAACAGTGTCAAGCTCACTATTAGATACAATGCAAGGCAAGCTAACTCTGATAATTTGTTTGTGGTTAGCAGTTCAGCTGCAATCAAAAGTAAGAAAGTCCTGGTCATAATATTGATCAATTAAACAGAAAGATGTTAGTTCCAATGACTAAAACGAGTAGCAGACATCATATTTTCATGGCATTCAACACCAATTTGCTTATACCATATATCTACATTTGCATTTGATTGGATCTACTTGAGGATAATGCCAACCATAAGCACATCTAACATACAAACTATTAGTAAAATGTAACACTATCTTACCGATAGTCTCGTTCCTGAGAACTCTCTTATGCGCAAAGGCAAAGACCCCAATTTAAATGGGAGAAGAAAAAGGAAATGAGAAAGTAAGCACTCAGCAAACAACTCAGTAACTACTTGTAACTTGTACGTATATATGATTCTTATTTTGCATATTCTTGTGCACATTCATCATTACCTTTTTTTTATTTCTATATCACCTCTTTTATTGTAAGAAACTACTGACATGTCAAGATCCTAGTCACAATGATTCAACCCTTTTATTAAGTTCAATTATTTTCGCCAAACGCCACCCTGAACCTGATTTACAAGTGACATTAGCCCACGTACGATAGTCAACAATACTTCTAGTAAGACTCTGATGTTAAACCATTAACTTGCTAATACATATTTTTTCACTTTAGTGGTACCTTGGCTGTACATTGGATAACTAAATCAGTTAAATAGAGTAGCAACATTCAAATAGTCATCAGTTGAATAATACACTACAGTTACTTGGATGATAATAAATTCCTTAACATGGAACTTACTCATTGCTTCTAGCTTGTCAATTTGCTACTTGAGGGTTTCAGGATCCTTCTTCAGTATCCCTACCTCTCTTACCTTCTTCCTTTCCTTCTTGTTCTGTTAAGAATAAGCGTAAACAAAAATTCAGATTAACAAGAGAAATCATAATGATATATCATGCTCATGAGTATGACACAAAACCTACATTAACCAAGGATGAAATTTCACTAAAGAAGTTCAACACGAGTAGGCATATAAAGCTTAGTAATTCTATAGTCAAACCGTGGATTGTTCCTCCAGAATAATCCTTCAATCTAAATCTATGATGTTCGTTTCATCATCATAAAGTTTTCGAATTGATTTAGGGCAATAACAAGCCAGCAGGATTCGATTACAATCAACAATAAACTAATTGTAAAATAAACAATAAAAAAGGAACACTTACACTTTTCAATTCCTTCTTGCGAAGCCCCTTTGTTGCCTCCAGTTGAAGGAAACAAACCACTTAAAATCTAAGCCCTTAATCGCCATTCAAGTAACTGAGCCCTAACCCTCGTCGTCCACCACTTCAGGGCCGGAGACCACAACCGTCTCCCGCCATTCGTCGCCGTGGCTGTGCAGGGTGCGGCTGAGCCGCTAGGGACCGCCGGAATCGTCGTCGGAGGTGGCTGGCGGCTCTCTCTCTCTCTCTCTCTCTCTCCCCACACATGTGTGTGTTTGAAATGAAAATGGGGATAAAAGAGAATTTTTTGGTAAAATAGACTATAGGGTATTTGGTAATCACATTTAAGGTTTCTCTATCTGGTGTTACACATTTGGGGTTGTCGCCCTTTCCAAGGGTGACGGGTTTGAAACTTATCTCTCCAATCATTTGAAATGTACTGTTTGAGTCAGAGGTACCAGAACCTGTCGCCATTCCAAAGGGCGACAGCTTCCAGTCAGCCGTCCACCTCAGCTTGGTATCCTTGTCATTATCCTAGTCACACCCGTCGCCCTTCCCATTGGCGAGAGGTTCAAACCCGTCGCCCTTCCCATTGGCGATAGATTTTACTTTTTATGACATCTCCCTTCAACCTGTGCAACCTCTCCCATCCAAGCAAACCCGTCGCCAATGGGAAGGGCGAGAGGTTTGAAAATGTACCAGCCACGTTCACATCTAACCGAGTTGTCAAATCAATCAATTATGATTTCAAACCCGTCGCCAATTGGAAGGGCGAGAGGTTTGAATTTCTACCAGCCCCCATTTAATTCAAACCGAGTTGTCAAATCAAACATTTATCATTTCCAACCCGTCGCCAATGGGAAGGGCGAGAGGTTTGAATTTGTACCAACTCCCATTTAATTCAAACCGAGTTGTCCAATCACCCATTAATAATTTCAAACCCGTCGCCCCTAGCATAGGCGAAAGGATTAGTTGTAAAAAATGTGTATTATATATTCTCTGTAGTTACCCAACTTTTCACGATATTATATTAGACGTGCAAATTTCAATTCCAAATATGTTTGCTCCCATATTCGTTCAATTGTATTGGGGGGTAATGTATTCTACGAAAATGATATTATTTCATGTGATAGTTCCACTAAAAGTTGTATGATTATTGTTCAACAGAAAATATTATACGAAGAATTCGTTGATATGATTTATATTCATCTTCAAATTCAAAAGGAGTTTTATACGTTGAGTATGAAACTATATTACACTTTTCAAGAATTTTCTCAATCATCTGATATCTTCAATGATCCTAGCCTTGACGTGTTGTATTATTTAGCCACAACAAATCCAAGTTTTCGTCCTAACGTATATGTTGGTATTGAGCCAATAACGTTTGTACAAAATTCAAGTTGTATGGATATTCTACGTGGTTTTTCTCAATACGAGACTGGTCAACAAACGAATTATTCCAATCAAGAGAATTCTAATTCACTTTAATTTGAAGCCGGTCCCTCTACTAATACCAATATTGATGACGACTCCGAGCCGGATACCCCTCAACCAAGCACTGAAGAATCTGAGGACCTTCCATCAAATGAAGAATCCTCCAATGATGATGCAGTCCAAGTTGAAATTCCTGAGCAGTATAATTATACTGCTAACCTTGAATCCTCACATATAGTCACTAACTACTCTCAAGATCCCGAAGAATTGAGAGAGTATGAAGCTGTCGATTTTGATGACGAGGAAGACATGGATATATGGAACGATCAATCTAGACAATAAATTTTGTCAACATCGGATAAACAACTTCTTTATATTTTGGGCGGCTAAAACCATCATAATTGTACTGTGTTAAATTCATACTATTGAGATCAACTCCGATAAGTAACCATTCACTTGCACTAATTAAAAGTGGAACATAAATATAATCTACCTCCCAAAGTGGAGGGGAAAATCTTTTTGTTCCAGTTGCAATTGAAATTGCAAAAATATCTTCTGGTTGTAGTAAAAGGTGATTGTAAAACTGTGGTTTTAATATAGCCTAACGCATATTTAAAGTACTATTTTTAATTAGCTTGGTATGTCTCCAAATCATTAGTTTTTCCACCCACGCTTCGATATGCTGTAAAAAAAACAAAGACATATTATTTTAGAGGAAAACATAATTAAAAAGATACAAAACTATTAAATCTTACCGTGGAGGATAAACGACCGTAGTTTTGGCATCCTAAAAGAGTACCCCAAAATTCTTTATCAAGCGGTACAGCATGATCAAATAAACGTAAATAACAGACCTCTGCATCTCCGTGTTTATAAAACTGGATAACATTTTCAGACCAGTTTTTCGACTCTTCACAATTAGTCGCCCCATTTTGTTTTTTTAGGAGGTTTATGTTCTTGGTTAACCGGATGATTCTCTTCGACAGACGAAGATGATGCCCCAACATATTTTGGTTGTCCCTTTGGTAGACGAAGACGTCTCCATGGTTGTGACATCCAATTTGATGATTTGTGTATTGGTTGTGAGTGGTATTGATCTTGATCATTTTCTATTTCATGATGGTTTTCCATGGCTCAAGAGAGAATTATGTGGGGTTTGTGGGTTTTTCATGGATCAAGAGAGAATTTATAGGGCTAGGATTCATGAAAGAGAAAAATGACTAATTTTTTTTATTTACCCTTTAAAAAAAGTCTGAAACACCAACTTAGACCAGTTATATCTCTCTCGTATGAGATTTGTTTCCGATGTTTTTTGTTTCGTCGCAAAGCCCTCACGTAAGAGATCACGAACACATAACACAAAAGTATTAAAAAACGTGTTCTACTAGTGTTAAACATGGTCAAAGTTAGGAAATAATCATTTTTTAATATAAAACATTACATTATAAAAAAAACAAACATTATAATAACACATAAATTAACCATTTCTTCTTCGTCGGCCTTGTCCTCCACCGTGTCTTTCATTTGGTCCATGTCTTCCGCCTGTACCACATAATGGGGGGCGAATATTTTCACGTCTGGGTCTACCGGTAGCTATATTGTATTCATGCATTTCACCATGGAATGGTACCTCGTCCGTCTCGTCAGCCTCGCCCGCCTCGTTTAGTCGGACGTTTATGTCAACAGGTGAAACCCGCCCTATAAACGGTTGCGAATTAATTGGTGCTGGATTTGCAAACTCGGAGAAACCAAGTATTGGAGATGTATTGGCATGTTGACCGAAAGCGAGGAACTGATATTGTGGACTGACCAAAATTTCTTCATTTTGTTGGAAATAGTTTAACGAACACCCCTCATCATAATTGTGTGACTGATTAAATAGACCAAACGATGATGACCAGTCGTCACGCTCATAATTTTGGCTAAAAGGTGGTTCGCTCACATGTGGGGAATACATATCATCACCCAAATTAGGAATATGATGGTAACTTGAGGTAGACAAATGTTCTGACAACGCATTTGGTGAAAAATGCTCTTCTTGCACCGGTGAAGTATGATCCATGTTGGTGTTGTCACCATGTCGATGTTGTCTTCTATTTTGTCTCCGTAAGTCCTGAGTTACCGAAGGAACTTGATAATTCCCCGCGGTAGGATTACCACCTTGTGTCGCATACGTAGGCTAATAGTTCATATGATGTTGTGAATTTGCAAAATTCAAAAATTGGCCAGCCATACCCCTTATTTGAGTTTCACCAGATTGCTACATAATTTGGCTCATCCCATCATACTGCATATGTAATAGTATGTTAAATTTTTTTAACATAAACAAAATAGAATAATAAAAAAACAAAGTAATAATACCATCATTTGCAATCTCCCACCATCGTTTGGAAATCCATGTTGTGCCACCTACTGATAAGTAGGATTATTTGTGTATAGTAGGGTACGAGACCTAAACCACGTCATGTACTCTTCACATGCAATATATGAACTACACAAATTTCCAAACACAATTTGGTCATGACGATTGATCCAAGCATTAACATATTTTTGATGCTTGTTTAGCCAATTTACGCGTCGTCCACCCGCACGATTTATTTCATGTAAATTTTTATGCTCTTCTACAGAGAAGAGTGTATTTGTGGGAATTGGTTGAAACATTTTGAACTGTCTCATAACCCTGCTTGGTAAATGTGGTTCGACAATTTCCCAAAATATCAAATATGTCTCGCTCCTCCAAATGTCTTCACCGTCTTTACACATTTGGGGTAGTAAATGAGAAATGGAATCGTATGGCGTCCAGATAAACTAATAAAAAAAGAAATTTAGTTAAAATAAAATATATTATTACTTTAAATAATATATTATTTTGTTAGAATTAGTATCATTAAATATACTTTTTATAATATCAATTACCTGGTCCACAGTTAAAGAATGTAAAATAGACCGATATGCGCCCAAACAATGGGTGGAATTATCTTGAAAATCTAAAGGCAGGCGCCATCTTTAAAAAAAAGTAAACTCAATCAGTTCAACACATGTAATTTAAGAAAAAAATGATTATACTAAAATTAAAATAAAGAGGTATAATTACACAACATAATTCACATACCTAGCTCCATATAGTTTTGTATAATCAATATCATGGTAAATTTGTGGGGCGAACCCTGACAGTCTCTCCCAACACTATAACTGCAACAAAAATAAATGACCACCTAACTCTTGAATATTAATGTCGGTGACTCTGCATAAATGTTGATACAAACAAGCCAATACGGCACTTCCCCAACTAAACCCGGCACATTCAGCCAGGTCTTCGACGTGCTTCATAAGAGAAATATTAACCCAGTTGCTCCCAGAATCAAGAAATAACGTTGCACCAATCAAGTAATAAATTATTAGTCTTGCTCGTTGCATACATTGTATATCAGTTGCGTTGACAGGTAAGTCAATTTTGATTTGCTCAAGAAGACGCGGTAGATTAATTTTTTGATATTTGAAAAAACCCTCACCCGGTGTAAAACCTATCAAATTCTGAATTTTTAAAATCACGTCTGCATGTTGTAAAGTTTTATCTACACCGGTAACAACATTACCATTTATTGGTAAACCTCACAAAACTTGTACGTCTTGTAGAGTTACCGTGACTTCTCCAACTGGGAAATGAAAAGTGTGTGTTTCAGGACGCCACCTTTCAACAAACGACGAAATGAGGTGACGGTCAAGTCGGCGACTACCACAAAGTATTACACCCGCAAAACCTGCCTCGTTTATGTAACGCATAACATTCTCGGGGATGGGATTCTGCTGGATATGTGTCCAGAACTTCTCGTCGCCGCGTCTAACTCTTAGAACCGCGTTGTTGTTTGTAGGATCTTGAAAATAGTGATCTACCCTATGATTACCACTTAAAAATAATAAGTCACCGATCAATGGACCTAATGTAAAACCAACATTCATATTATAATTGTTGAATAGATGATTTGGTTTGCTGTGATTGAAATAAAATTCTAAAATATATGGTTATGGGTTTACAACAATATATAACTTGAAGTGGTTGGGGGTTTATGATGATGTAAAACCAACTACCAGAGAATATATAATACATATTTTTTACAACTCGGTTTGAATTAAATGGGAGTTGGTACAAATTCAAACCTCTCGCCATTCCCATTGGCGACGGGTTTGAAATGATAAATGTTTGATTTGACAACTCGGTTTGAATTAAATGGGGGCTGATAGAAATTCAAACCTCTCACCCTTCCCATTGGCGACGGGTTTGAAATCATAAATGATTGATTTGACAACTCGGTTAGATGTGAACGGGGCTGGTACATTTTCAAACCTCTCGCCCTTCCCATTGGCGACGGGTTTGCTTGGATGGGAGAGGTTGCACAGGTTGATGTGAGATGTCATAAAAAGTAAAACCCATCGCCAATGGGAAGGGCGACGGGTTTGAACCTCTCGCCAATGGGAAGGGCGACGGGTGTGACTAGGATACTGACAAGGATACCAAGCTGAGGTGGACGGCTGACTGGAAGCTGTCGCCCTTTGGAATGGCGACATGTTTCGGTACCTCTTACTCAAACAATACATTTCAAATGATTGGAGAGATAAGTTTCAAACCCGTCGCCCTTAGGAAGGGCGACAACCCCAAATGTGTAACACCAGAGAGAGAAGCCCTAAATGTGATTACCAAATACCCCATAGTCCATTTTAGCAAAAAATTCGATAAAAGATGGAGTTGAAAAAATGTGGGCGTCAGAAAGGGGCGGGGTTTTGAAAAACATACGAGGACATTGAAGACATTGAAAGATCTGTGTCAATGTTTTTAGTAAAATGATATTTTTTTATGACACATATTTAGTGTGTCATAATTCGCGTGTCATTAAAGCTATGTTTTCTAGTAGTGTAATATATTATTTATGGTATGATATGGTATTATTCTCAATTTATTGGCTATGAATAAAATCATCGAGTTTTCCATTTCTGTGTCAAGATCAAGGTCTAAAATACCAACATAATGATGTAGGGAGTACAATCTGTTGGCATCAAGTATTACATTGAACACAGAGAAGAAAGACTACAATAACCAGTAACATATAAGCTAATTCAGAATATCAGATTACATAAGACGATGATCATACAAGTACACATTATAGCTCCTTGGGGAAATTAATCAGTATTAGAGCAAGCAAATATAAGTCAAGTCCTTGTTAATTAATCATTATCAGGTTATTACATCTCCAGTTGATAATGAGTAACTGAGCTCGCCATCATTATTACCTACATAAAATCACAAATCAAGAATTGACTCAAGATCAAAAATAGAAATGTGTTTCTCATTATCAAGAAACTCTTTTAAATGAGTTCAAATTCTAGCTAGGGTGTTTCTATATTTAAGTGTACTTACACCAACTGGAGAGGGGTTTGGTCTTGGCAAGAGTAATCGTTATTGGGTTGCAACTCATTCGCTTGAAGGTAGTTTCGACCAGAGAATGATGACTGGTGTGGTCCGAGGTCATAATCAGAACTTCCAGGCATCAAACTCATATGCTGCTGCTGAGCTCTTTCGTTTTCAGCTATCTAAATAATCGTTAAACGGATAAATCAATGAAATTAATCGGTTTGTTTTAAAGCGAGAGATAGATATACCTTTGCTCTAAGGAATTGATTGTTGTTATGCAGCTCATGTTCCTGCATTCCAAAAATGTTTAGAAAAGATTGAAATTATAAATGCGAGTTCACGAATGATTATGAAATCATATTTTGTTTCTTTAACATCGCTACTCGAATACAGTCTTTTTTCTACGAAAATTTCCGACAAAAAATAAATTGGTCTGAAACAAAACCATAATTTATGACAAAAAAGCCATTTTGTAGGAGACGGGCTTTTCCAACTACTTTCCGACCAAAATTGTGGTCCGAAAATCCTTGTTTTCTAGTAATATGCGAAATTCTATATGTTCATTATTTAACGAAAAACATGAATTAACATATACATACAAAAGAACAAGATCAAATCTTGACAGTATATAGTTGAAGTGTGAACTAAAGGTACATAATATTACTTACCCTTTTTTGCATGTATTCAATTTCAGCAAATAAAATTTCATTCTGCAGTTTTGATCAAAGAAAAAGAAAATAGTTCTCAAGTCCAAGTAAATTTTAATTTGGAGATTTTAGAGGTTAGAAATGAGAAGAACTATACCTTTTTCGCCCGAATTCTGGTAATTGCTTTCTCCAACTTACTTTCAAGGTTCTTGAGGTCCTTCCCAGGCATGTCTGTCAACGATTCACCCATGATGTTCCTGTAAAATTGCCTTTTTCACAAAAGGTTATTACATTGTATGTGTTAATAAGGACCTACATGAAGTCATGAAGTATATATCTTTGCTCATATAATAAAAGTACCTGTTTTGATTCTGAAGGTTTGCAATTTGCTGACGCAGTTTAGCAGCTTCTTGTTGGTAAAACTGTAGTTTTTAGGTACATTAAAACTCTGGAATTAAGCTTTGACCACACTTCAAGATGTAGAGATTAATTTGTCACAACTAGAAGTATGAACATCATGTGACACTTTTAAGTGTATAAATACGCCGACAAAAGTATGTACGCCTACAACTACAATGAGCTAGTACCTGAGCATTGGCTTCAGCAACCGAACCATTGGTAGGCGGATCTAAGCATGACTTTTTGTACCTATCGATTGTCCCTCTAACACTGCAATAACAAAAAGACAAAGACCATCAACATTCTTTAAAGTTTCTTGGAGTAGAAATGGTTGAATTAGTGATAAGTAGATAATATCGGTTATCTTTGCATCTTAGCGATGACGCATTTGTAGTCTTGGCAATCGACTTGTTAAACAAATCAGAAACAAGAACACGAGAAATTATGGTTAAACCATGATCTACTAGTGAACCAACCCATTGAAAAAAACTACGCAAAAGCACATGCTAAACCGACCTTTCTATAAGAAAACAAGCTAAATTTGGAAACCTTCATTAGAAAGATTGATGATTTTGTAGGTGTAGGAGGGTTAGAAAAATTATCATGGTTTGTAGCTATTTTATGAACCATTTTGGTTTTTAGGTGATGTTCTAGTTGAAGTAGAGGATGTAGGTGATATGGTAAGAAAGTACTATTCAAATCGGATGCCTCCTTTCACCACACATGAAGACAATCCTTGTTGTACATCATCCTATTCATTTTTGAACTATTCACATCCGACCTAGAAACTAAAATGGTTCAAAAAACAACTATAAACCATGATAATTTATGAGTTCAATTCCACAACATCTTAAACTTTGAATCTACCACTTTTAGAGGTTAAAACATATTATTTTTTAAAAACATTAATAACTAAGAACATGAAAATTAAACAGGCACTCTCTTGTATTTGGTGTTGATATATTTGTTTCTTGGTTTTGCCCGTGGGATTAACTGATGTTCAGACACAATGAAGTTTACTCAGATCTTTAAAGCATTTCAAACAGTAGGATTTGTGTATGATTTTAAGGAAACACAAAGTGTACTAATTGAACAAAAGCTACTTTTCTCGGAGAACTTAAGGATACCATATAAAAACACATTGTATATTTCCTCAATTTAGTCGAAGCTACTGATTGGCTGTGTCTGCCACGCTGTCAACACATCTATCATTATGATTGGTTGTATGTTTCTATGGCTAGAGTTTTGCCACGTGTTGAGTACCCATTACACAGTGGATAATTCAATTACATTTCCCCCTTTTACCCTCCTTGTAGATCCAAAATCACTGTTCTATTTTCTCTGTGAACTCTGAGTATATCAGAGATGTCCATTTCATTGCATCAGACATTGTTGTAGCATTTCCTCTCTCCCCATGCATTAGATACTCTCTAATTGGCTCCCTTGTTTCGTACTTTTTCTCTCTCTCACACACACACACACACAAAAACCTATGCAAGATCTATGTTAACCGCCATAAATTTTAAACACGAAAAATATTAATATATTGTATGTATATATATCTCTCTCATTTTCTCTCTCTAGACCCTTATGTTTTGTAGGTTACTGTTTTAGTTTCAATTCGCATGGTAAGCTTGGGAAAAGTCATTATTGGACAATCCAACAGGAAAGACTAGTGTGTGTTTTCTTTGACCAATGAAGAACTTTGGAACTGAGAAAAGACCCACTTAGGTTATATGGTATAGTGAGCAGACGGCGTGGATTGAGGTCGCCGGGGTGAGGGACAACCGCGCCGCCCATCCATGAGAGAGGGCATGAGAGGGGCTGTGAGAGTGGCCATGGCGTTCCCCAAGCTATCTCTGCCACGCTATGCGTGGCCCAATCAGAAATCCCCGTGAGCGTGAGACTACTATAGACTGCCTTATAATGTCAAAGTAACTCCAAAGCTTGAAACTAAATTATGAGTGTTGTGATGTTATTAAATATTTTTTTGTGTTTATAAAATAAGAAATCGTGACACTCTAATCGCACAGTCTTCTCAAACAGCCGTTTGAGGTATTACCAAATGGCCTTTTGAAGGTTAGGACTTACGTCATATATAGCCCCCTACCTTTAAACAAATATTTGAAGAGCATGGCTTACGTCATGGCCCCCTACCTTTAAATGACCATTTGAGTTTTCCCGAACACCCAATTGACTTGGAGTAGTGTAAACGGCCGTTTAAGTGTTTCGTTCGAGTTGGGGGAAAGTGTGATATTAGAATTTGGGTGCGGGTATAGCACCACCCTAAACACTATCAATTTGTTAGGAAATTAAAGCCATATTCATCAGCTGCTAATATGTTATAAACCCTAATTTCAATGACATAAACCAAATGAACACCCTAATTTCTAGGAATTCATCTAAAATGTAAGTACTTTATAAAGTAATATTTTCCCAGAAAATACCCTATTGTAGTTTTGGAGTTGGTAAAATCTATTTTTTTGTTTCTCTTCTTACACTAATTTAAAGTCTTTTAAAAAACCCTCATTTTACCGTCAAGAAACTAAACTTATTTGATTAAGATAATTTACTAACAATCCCCGGACTTTTGAGGTTCATTTTTACCTTCATTTTCCCCCAATTAATCTGCAAAAAGAACCCAGTAAATTCTTTTTAAATATAAACCCTAATTTGGTTCATCTTGACATAAAAGTGATGCCCTTGAGAGATTTTATCAGAAGTTTGCTTGCATAATTTGGAACGCTAACATAATTATAAATAAGATACATAAATGTTAGCAATGTCTTTTAAACTGATTTGAAAACCTACTAAAGTTATTTTTCTGTTCTTTACTAGGCTTTGATGACATCTATTTTCATAGTCCTTCCACTTTGCTTTGACAATGTTTAACTGACATATATGTAAATTAAGGAAGTGTCAAAATGATGAAAGTGTTAAAACAGCAATGAAGGTAAAGGAAGCTGATCTAAGAACTCTGCAAATAAACTTCCTATAAATCTTTGTTTACTGGCTTGCAACAAATCCACAAGTGGCTTCTATGTTGCCATCTTTAACAACAGATCTTGTAGGTACCAAAATATGAAAGAAAGATTGGATCATAAAAAGATAAATAGTAAAAGTTATAAAATGAGAAAAAAAAATCTCTTTGAAGAAAAGAAACAAACACAAAATGTAAGTGTGACAAGTGAATCTTTGTTCCACAAGACCAACCCTCAAAAAAATTTATGTACTATTTTCTCAAACCCTAAAAAGCCTAATAAAATTTTACCAAACCTTTAGTTGTAATAACACATTTTTTATGGACAAAACAACACCAACAATGAAATTCAAATACACAGTAAGATGATCAAGAATTTGATAAACATAATACCAACTTATACCTGTTGTTAGCATACTCATAAAGACGTCCACGGCTCGAAAAGACAATAAGAGCAACCTCAGCATCACAAAGTACGGACAACTCATAGGCCTTCTTGAGCAACCCGTTGCGACGCTTGCAAAAAGTCACCTGTCGATTTGTTGTGTTCTCGATGCGCTTGATCTCGATCTTTCCTTTCCCAAGCCTTCTCTGGGGAGAGATGTCCCCGGAGTCATTCTGAAACGACATGGATCGATCGATGCAGCTGAAATCATGCTCAATTGCCTCAGAATTTTCCATGAATCCTTAAGTAAATTACATATGACTTCACCTCAAGAAAGGGAAGAAACTAATAGTTTTTTTTCCTTTTTTCAGATGGGTTTTCTGATTACATGTGCTCAAAAGAAATAATGGGTGGGGTTGAGAGATGAATCTTTATGTATAATTGAGGAGAGAAACTAATCAAGTTTCAAAATTTCTCTCTTTCTTGCCTTTTGAGGTCTTCTTACAAAACTATGCAGGAAAGATGCAAAACATGGAATGGGAGGTGGGTTGAAGATGAGTTTGTATAAAGTGGACAATGACCCTTTGTCCATGATATTAACAAACTCTTTTAAACACATCTAGATCTAAATACCTAATGTTTTGTTCATAATTTTGGTGTACTTATAGTAGATTGTAATTATAAAGCCTTCAAAGTTAAAAGAAAAGGGAGAGAGAAAGAGAGATAGAGAGAGAGAGAGAGAGACCTGTGAACCTGAAGTGCTCTATGATGGGTGAAAATGAACTTTGTTCAAATTTACACACTATATTATCTTAGAATGTGTAATAGGCAAGATGTTGTGAGTTACAGATGGACCCCCTTCTTACTATTATAAATGCTGTCCTTATTTTGACTTTATACCCAAACATATGTATACTTTGCCTTTGTTGGTACTAATTCATATGATTCACGTTTGATCCAAATACATCGAGTTTGCAAAACCAAAATATGCATCATAATTTTCCAGGGAGAATTTCATGTATTTTTTACCACCCTAGATTTAAAATACCATATATGTACTTAAAAACTAATTAAAATATCAGAGTTACTCATTTCATTATAGCAATTCAAAAAAAAAAAAAAAAACAAAGAAACTATTTTATCCTTATTTAAAAAATAAATTTTTTATCCTTATTTCTCTCAAACTTTAAAATTTCATGTCTACATACCTTTTAATATTAAAAATATCATATATATAAATTTCACAAACAACGTTTTCCAGTGTGTTTTGGATTATTTATGATCAGTTGGTGGCAAATCGGACCCATAAGCTCACTTGTTAGTGCGAGGGTCAACTTATATCGACGACATTTCGTCGGTATAAGCTTTTTTTTAGTTTTTTAAAAGGACCTATCCCGACCACATGTCGTCGGTATAGGCCTTTATTGTTTTTTTAATATTATTTAAAGAGGACCTATCCCGACAACATGTCATCGGTATAGGCCTATTTTTGTTTTTATTTTTTACATTTTTTAATTTTTGCAATTTTTTTCAGAAATATAAAATATATAAAAAATTAAACCTAGAAATACAAACATTTAAACCATTCAAAACACGCAAATATCATACAAATATTTCAAACAAATGAAAAATAACATCCGAATCCTACAATTGTGCACAATCATCCAAATTGTTCAAACCAAACATCCAAATTGTTCATAACATCATAGACAACAACTCCCGGCTAATTAACATCACTACTTCTTCGTCGATCCCATAGACGACGCATTTCTTCCATTTGACGTAGCATTTCAAGCATTTGTTGTGCCTGGACCGAACGTTGTTGTGATTGATGCTCTCGTTCTTGTTGATGTTGTTCTCGTTGCTGTTGTTCTTGCACTTGTTGTTGGAGTTGGGACATTCGCTAATATATTTCTTGCCAATCTGGTTGTGGAGGGGTGGGGGGAGGTACTAACACATCGGATGTGGGATTTCTCACCACACGACCAACACCCCGTATATGGCCACACCTTTGACCCAATGCACGCTCCATACACCCAATCTCATCGACTGCTGATGAATCACCACCAGACTCGTTCGAGGATCTTATAAACACCTCTTGAATTATCTCTTGCATTAAACAATATAGTAAACATAAACTTGACTATTTTACTAAAATTCGACAGTATAAATGCTGTAAAATGGATAACCAACATATTCAACTATAAGTAATAAACGATAACAATTCACAACTTTCAATCAACCAATATTAATAACAACAAATACTAATAATGCTAGTAAAAATATCCAACAATTGGATGTTCTAAGTCTATTAAACTGGGCTCGAGTCATTTTGACCCGTTTAAAGTTACAGTTAGATGTTTTAAGTCTATTAAAGTGTGTTTGGGTTATTTTGACCCGTTTTAAACTACCGTTGGATGTTCTTAGTCTATTAAAGTGTATTTGGGTCATTTTGACCCGTTTAAATTTACAATTAGATATTCTAAGTCTATTAAAGTGGGCTCAGGTCATTTTGACCCGTTTAAACTTACAGTTTGATGTTCTAAGTCTATTAAAGTGTGTTTTGGTCATTTTGACCCGTTAAAAGTTACAATTGCTTATTTTAATTCTATTAAAGTGGGCTCGGGTCATTTTGACCCGTTTAAACTAACAACAAAAACATTTTACTTACTTAGTCTGATGTTGCAGCCTCGTTAACCCGTCCCTTCTTTGTAATGTGTGTTTCTTAACACTTCAATAGGACCGGTCCCTTGTGAACAACAAAAATAATATTACTAAGATTTCAATAACATATAATAAGCATGTTTGTATAATACTAACAATTGTATTTCATACCTTCATGTGTCGCCACTGGTATATGATTTAATCCCATAGAAACTTGGGTAGCGTTGTTTGGATCCGTTTTCTGTATACTTCTCAGAGCGGTTTATATAGGCGATAGTTAAAAACAACTCTTTAATCAACTCTTCCCACTTTCATTGATCCATTTCTTCCTGGGAGATTACTCGTGGCCTGCTCCACATCATCATATTCTCCATGCTTTTTGAAATGTAATTTAAAATCTCTTTTGTGTTCTTTGTATGCCCTCTGACACTCGGTGATGATTCCGACTCCTATGCCTTGCCACATGTCAATGTTTCTCTAACTATCGACATCAAAATATTCCTGCAAATGGAAGTAATTAGAAAACATCTAATAGTTATGAAATTGTAAGTAATTAAAAAACATCTATTCTTACTAAAAGTGTGAGATGTATGGCTTGTGTTTTGTCACTCGAAACTTTGGCCCAACTAGGATAATGCATATGAACAACTTTTTAAACCTCGAGGGAGATAGCACATATAAAACTCGACGCCCTCTCTCCTACAAACTTGTACCCTCCGGCTTGAAGTTCAACGTCAATGGGTAGAGGCTTATTTCCATTTTGCGCAATTTTTTTTATATAATTTCACGTTTTTAGCTTTTGAACGCCTTCTCTACGAGGGATCATCTACATTGACACATGAAATTGAAAAGTTATGCAATTGAAAATATATTCAATGTAAAGACATACATTAAACACGAACAAGTAACTTACCACCAGAGCCACCTGATGTGCACATGATTAAGTTGTAAATATTAAATGATAATATTGGTTTCACGAGATCAGGTTTTAAATTTATAATTAAAATGATAAATACTCAAACTTAAAACACACACAATAGGCAAGTGTACATATCACATCGTAATATAGTTTAGGTAAGAACCAAGTATCGAACCAATGGACACGGTCGAGTTCCAATACTCAACTTTTGTTATCGTTTAGCCGGTTTAATTGGTGAGTGGGTTTTGTGTGCTTGTGAAGCAGAAAAATAAATGACAGAAAAGTAAATGACGGTAAAGTAAATAACAGAAAAATAAAAAAGTACGTAATGTGTGTAACAGGAATGTAAATAACAGAATAGTAAATAGCAGGAAAGTAAATATCTCGAAAATGATCAGGTCACGAAGAGTATTGCTTTGGGCTTCGAATCAGCTTGGTACGTGATAATGTTAAGTTAACAAATCCAGTGGTATGACTAATACAAATGTGTGACCTGGGTCACCGCTAGAGCCTCGTCCTCACAGAATTTGATTCACGAATTATAATGTTTAATCATAAAATGGTAGGACTCCCAGCTAGAGACATCGTTACCCTCAACTCTTTGGTGTTATCTTCGAGTTGGTTTAAGAAATCGAACTTACAGTTAAGTATTATTGTTAAATAGGTGATTATACTTTGCTCACCGGGAGGCGATGTAGCAATGAGACCATGTATAAAGACGTACCGTTCCCGACATGAGTTCACCAATTCTTGGTCGCATAATAAGTTCGTATAAAGACATACGCCCTTACTAGTGTTGATCAAGCCTTAGCTTATCAATCTCTACTTGTATAAAGACGTACAAGTTTCAAAAAAAGTTTGATTAAAAAGATTTTATGGTTTTACACTTGAAAATCAAGAACGCTCACAAATATAAAGACAGATTTAGACAACAATAAAAAGCCCACCAAGAGGCGGTTTTAAGAACGAATTGTTAAAGATATAAACATACCACTAGATTAATACGTTAAATATTAACATGTACCAAACTTCATCTTCACCCTAACAATACAAAGAGTTTAGGCACGAATGACCATACTATCTAGCGTAACGCTGAGTTTCGTAGGCTCCCCTATTGCGGACAAAAAAGAGGAACCTCTCTACTCTCTATTCTCTACTCTAAACTATGAAATACTCTTTCTGGATAGTGTCTTTAGGTATGGTGTGGTGTATGGAATGAAGAACTCAAGCCTCCTATTTATAGGCCTCAAAATGAGCAATGCACGGCCGTGGATTGGTTTGCACGAGCGTGCAAACACCTCGGGAATCAAAAAGGGTATAAGTGACAGGGTACTAGAGCCTTGGGGAGCAAGTAGGGCTTTGCATGACCGTGCAATGGGATGCACGGCCGTGCAATGGGATGCACAGCCGTGCATCCCCTATTTGCTTCCCATTTTTGTCTTTTAGCTGCTAATTGTCTTCTTGTTGTCCAATTTTGACTTCTTGGGGGTCAAAGCTCGGGAATGATCTTCCAAAAGGCTTGATTTCTTGGTGTTTTTGATTGGTTTCATCTTTGTTTATTTTCAACACCCAATAACGTGCAATTACAAAATATAAACGTTTTAAGTATTGCAAGGTTATTATTCAATTAGTACCATAATATGGGGATTATGATGCATGAACAACATTATAATTTAAGGCATATCACCACCCCAACCCGACGGGAACCTATATGGACCCCCATCTCCACCATCACCACCGTGTGATCGCACAATATGTGTTGCCATTATTCATTCAACAAAAATAAATAGTAAGCATAAATAATTAATAATCATAAATAACAAATTTTTAACATACATTAATCTAAATCATCACTACAATAACGTGTGTCAACAACATCATCATCTTCTTCATCATCGTCATTTATTTCATCTACCTCATCTTAATGGTATTCATCTTCATCTTCTTCATCATCATTAATAAAACTTTCATCGTCCATAATCGGGACAATAGGACTTGGGTCACCACCTTCACTTAAAGTTGTCCGCATGAGGAATAGGACTTGGGTTACCACCTTCATCACTGAATCGTGTAGTTGATTCACCGACTACACATCCGGAGTCGACAACGAAAGTATAATCAGTTCATTGAGTGTTGTGTAATATATCTATCTCATTAACAACATAAACATAGACGTACACAAATGAAATTAGGCTTGTAAGCATTTCAAGCCTGCCAAATCCATTTTCTTATATATTTTAAAATTTTTTTAAATATATATATTTTATATATAAATAATATTAACTATAAAATCATGTCGTTAACACCCTAAATGACATAAAAAATTATATACACAAATATATACAAAAATAAAGGTTAAAAAATCGGGATACGTACCTTAAATAAATTCAACGAAACACGAATATGAAGCTATTCTCACGTAATCAACCGCAATGAGTTCCGTACTTGTAACAAAATTAAATAAAGTTATATATATATATATACAAACATATAAACACACACAATTACATATATACATACACAATTGTACAATTATATCATACAAACATACATACACATATAAACATAAACAAATGTCTAATTACACAATTAGAAAACTATATACATATACATACAAACATACATACACATAGAAACATAACAAAGGCTCAACTACACAATTATATAAATATACATACACAAACATACATACACATACAAACATAAACAAATGTCCAATTACACAATTAGAAAACTATTACATATACACACAAACATACATACACATAGAAACATAAACAAATGCCTAATTACACAATTATATAAATATACATACAAACATACATACTAATCATGCATACACATAAACAAATGAACAATTACTAATTAACCAAAACTAGTAATTACATACAAAACATACATAAATAAATGCCCAGTTACATAATTACATACATATATATATACAAACTTACATACACATACATACACATATATACATAAATAAATGCTCAAATTCCACAATTACATACATATACATACAAACATACATACATACAAATATAAATACAAGTAATTACATACATATACATACAAACATACATCTAAACCTAATTTCATCATAAATTACCAACAAAACGAGTAATTACCTTCAAGAAGCTTAAAATCCAAGAAAATGGCGAATACCTTCAAAAACCTTAGAAAATTTAAATAAAGTAAACTTAAAATCCAAGAAATGTTGATTTTTTTTGGTGAAAATTGAAACCAATATGTTAACTCACCTCAAAAACCGAGAGTTTGGTGAAGATTGCTCCACAAAACACTCAAAAAACGTGAAATTGCCGGATGGTAAGAAGGAGAGAGTTTGGGGTTTTTTTGGGGAAATGAGACGTAGAAGGCTGTCTGCTGGATATGTTCTCATAAAGACCTGTCCCGACGACATGTCGTCAAAGCTGTCTGTTGGATATGTTCTCACAAAGACCTGTCCCAACGACATGTCGTCGAGATATGGTTCATTGCCGTCGAGATAAGAAGGCCTATACCACCGACATGTCGTCAGTATAGGTTTTTTTATCAGTCGACTTTAAAGAAGACCTATACCGATGACATGTCATCCGTATAGGCTTATTTAACTTTTTTTAAAGTTTTTTTTACCCACAAAACATTAAAAACTAAAAAAAATAAAAAATAAAAGGAAATTAACTTGTATCGACGACATGTCATCGGTATAGGTTTTCAAAATAGCACCAAATTTCCCCTCCATCTGATCCAACCCTATGTCGACGACATGTCGTCGGTACAGGTCAATCAAAAATTTGGGTTTACCTATCCAGAAGACTTGTCGTCGGCATAGGGTAATTTATACCGACGACTTTTGTTTCAGCATAGGGTGATCTATACCAACGACTTTTGTCATCTGGATAGGCGTCGTTGGGATAGGGTGATATCCTTGCCGTGTAATGTAGTGTTTTTTTTTTAAATATAGCAATACTATACTTGAATTAAAGGTAAAAAATACTAGAATTTATAGTGTAATTTTAAAAAAAAATAAGCTATGTACGTTTAAAAAAAGTTAACTATATATTTTTTTCTATTATGAAAAAATTATGTATGTTTAAAAAAGTGAAAGAAATTGAAAAAAGTCAACAGTTGTGGGTTTACACAATGCCTTCAAACCTCTTTTTTATACGTTTTAATCATAACCACTGATTAGGAAAATGGAATGCTTATATACCTTACTAGGTTATAGACCCGTGTATTACACGGGGTTGTATAATAGAAAAATTAAAGTACAATAATGGTAACTCGAATAATAACTCGAAAAATCAAAAAACATGAATTAGGAGAAGCTCTGTAAAGTTGTAAGTTGGGTAAAGCTTGATAGTCTAGGAACTTTGTAACATGATACAAACCAATGGTCGTCCAGTTTCTGTCTCACTTCTTCCTCAAAAACTTCATAAAAAGGTGAAACAAAAGATGGCATTAAATATAACAAACACTTAAATGACCTTATGCTTCTTTTTAGGAAGAAAAAATAAGCAACAACACCTTCATAATACTTGAAAGCAACATAAAGTAAATATCAGAATTTTGTATGTTTGGAACTGTGTTCATCTACATAGATAATATAAAGCTCTAATCAACGTTGAAATCTTGAAATGAAGTTTTGTTTATACAAGCTAAATTGTAAATTTTATTTGCAAAGCAATTACATTTTATCTTTAGACCACCAAACTTTGACTTTTGTACCGAGTAGTCATTCATGATATCATATTTTATGGTATCAGATACCTGAGAAAATATAAATCTCATACCCTAACATTTAGAAATTTATCGAAATAGAATCTTAAAAACTACAAACCTAACCAGCTTTAACACACAAAACACAGTTTACAGCAAATTAACCATGCCAATTTACATATATAAAACCTGTTATGTGAAGGTTTTTCCCCCAAATGCGCAGATGCAAGGCTGATGGTTATTCTAACTTTTTCAAAAATTCTTTATTATTGTTATTATAGTCTATATGTTTTTTAGAAAAAAATATAGAAAACTAAAAAAGTACTTGGGAAGTAGAAAATAGTGTGGCCATAACTTTGTAACTTTTGAGTTCAAATACTGATAGCTTCAGCCTTGAGTAATGAATAGAAAAAAAAGATAGAAGGGAAAAAAATAGAATGTAACAAAATAAAGTTTTTTTACCTTTCAAACAACTCAGAACTGTAGCCCTTTTAAAAAGCTTCAACCGAAGATATCTACATGATCCATAGAGAAAAAAAAAATCACAAACTGGTTAGAAAACAAATTCGTATTATTACAATCATATACATTCTTTTTTTATATATTAAGCTGTGATTTTAGAAACTTGAGACCAACATTAATTTCTGCTTAAACCGTACATAATACATACAATTCAACATCATACAATGATGTGAAAGATACAAAGTGAGTGCATATAGTGAAATAGTTTCATGATTTTTGCATGATATTTGTAGCGTGTTTGGCTTTGCTTTACTGAATTAAATATATCTATCATGTTATGTATGATGGAAGATCCCTAAGGTATCATTTTTGTATAATGTGTTTCATATAGGTACAAGGCCAAATTAGTCTTCTGGATGGAGGTATCTTGAGCTTCGGGTTAGCTCATTATCCATTATCAGAATTTGAAGTACTTGCAGAAGAGGTGTTGATAAGTAATTCTATGCGCAAGTGACTACTTTATTCAACTTCATCCATAAATTAGTCTAGCTCAATGTGAATTTTGAATGAAGTTTCTGCACTTATCTTTTATGCATTTTTCTCTTTAGGATCTGGCCTGCCTTGCTTCCAAAAACATTATTTATTTTATTCAGGAGATATATGGTTGTCCATAAGTATAAGATATTGAAACCAATACATTAAATCTTGACCATTTTTAGAAAAAAATAGACGAACAATTACATATTTAGTTTTTTATTAAATGGTTTCCGTTTTCATCTGGGAATATTTGATATAGCTTTTGTAATAGCCGAATGACAACACAAGAATGAACTCTGTTTCTTCATACACAAATGGTTTTAAACAAAATGATCTTGGTATACAAGGTAAATGAACAATAAAATCACAAACCAGTGCAATAACAAAACCCTATAAAAGCTTAAAAACTGTGTATAGAATCAAAATCAAATTGAGCGCATATAATATCACATACAAATCATCAAGAACCCCAATCTGATGGTAATAATATGTGTTTTAGTCCAATCGCTACCAAATTCACTAACAACAGCCTTAAATTAAACACAGCAAGTGGAAAACACCTAATTTTACAATACCCGAGAAAACCCAAAAAAATTAGGGTTTCTGAATAGAAAAAGGATTGATATCATAAATCTTAAGCGATCGTGTAACATCCCAAATAAATAGGATCAAATAAACAAGGCCGGGGCGGGTATCACGAAGACAAATAAAGGCATGCAAGGGAAGGAAAGGGGCGGGCTTGGCCAAGGGTAGGCCCATGGGCCCGAAACCTGAAGGAAAACCCTTCTAATCAACAGCCCTCCTCCCCACTTCCACCATTTTCGCAAGTTGCTAGAGAGAGAGAGAGAGAGAGAACCGGGTCTAGAGAGAGAAAGCAAAAGAAACGGCTCAAAAGCTCGGGAATCATCACTCATCACCTCAGGAACGTCTAGCAACAAGAAGGAAACGAAAACAGCGAATCAGAGTTTTTTGTTAGGAAATGGGTTTTAGGGTTTAAGTGGGTTTTGTAATCAAAAGACGAGATTTTTACGTGTGAAATTGCATAAAAAGTATGTATCTAGCTTGATACAAGTTTTAGACGTAAAAAGATCGAAGCTCGGATAAAAAACGAAGAATTTGATCAAGAACAGATGAATCGTCCAAAAACTCTATGAATAGTCCGAAAACTATTGCTCGTCCGAAGAGTATCTCGGACAGCATAATTTTAGACAGATGTTTTCGAACGAATAAGTTCTCGGACGAAATATTTCGAATGAAAAGGTTTTGGGATAAAAGATTTCGAACAAAATAGTTACCTAATAAAAGATACTTCTAACTAAATGGTTTTCGGTCGAAAAAGATTTCGACCGAAGGAGATTTCGGTCGAAGATGATTTCGGATGAAACATGTAGGTTATAACCTTGTTCCATTCATGACCCTTGACAGATTTGTTAACACCCACCTAACTCGGAACTCCTAAGTATCCTACGGGAACTACTCTTCAGGTGAGTTCTATGTGCCCCCTATATGTTACGTGCAAATTATTTTAAATGTTTTGGGGTTGAAGTGTATACAGTAAATGAATAAATGTTATAAATGCCAATATGAACATACGTATTATATGCATATACGAATGATGAACAAAGAATGAAATGTATGTATATAAAGAATGAATTAAATGAATGATGTGAATGCTAATGTGATCATACGTGATATATGAAAACGAATGAATGACAAAGAATGAAACGTATGTATGCAAAGAAAGAAACGAATAAATGACATAACGTAAATGAATGAAATCTTGCATTATATATATATATTGCATGCTATGAATGAATGTAAACGTTTTGGACGCTTTGATGATAACGGCTACTTCGGTAGTCGGACGACCACGTGACTATTTTGCAACCGGGACATATATGTACCTTCATCAGCTAGGACGTTTGAAAGGCAACTTCGGATGGCCACATTAGTGCCGAAAGATTGCAATAATAAGTAGAACGGTTGCATGAATAATAGTTCGCATGCGAAATAGATGCCTTCGGGCAGACGGGCGAATATGACGGTAGAACGGTGAGGACCGCCGGTCGAAGGAATCAGGACGGTATAGCATGACGTATGGCCGAAGGAATCCGTACGATCATGGAGGACAGACTATGACGGTAGGACGGGCGTTACAAATCAATGTTGGGCCGATCACCCTTATGTTTTATGACCAATGAAAGTTCAATAAAAGTAAAGATGTGTACATATATTTATGTATACTTGCAATGAATGATAAATGAAGGCAATGATGTGATAATAGGTATTATGTAATCATATAAATACTTATAAACAAATGATGTTATTACCTAATTGCTTTAAACTAGAACTCACCAGCGTTAGCTGACTTTTAGTTTGCACTTCAGGTAAGAAGAAGAAAGGATATGCGAAGGCGTGATAGCTACCCCGCTTCAAGACTGACATCTCATTTACTTGAATTTCATGTTAAGACAATGATCATGTTTAATGTTAAGACTTCCGCTGCTATGTTATGTAAATGAATGATGTATGCTTTTGCTACTTTGATGTTTTAATTTAAGGTATGTAAATAAATGAATGATGAATGAATTCCTGAACTTCAAGGCTGGCAACAAAACTCATCGCCAGTACACTTCCCATTTCAACGAACTGGTTCAACTGGTACCCCATCTAGTTGAGACAGAAGAGCGACTGATCAAGTACTATGTCAAGGGTCTGGCCCAAAGGGTCAGTGTTTATGTTAAAGCCAACCTACCCTCGACCTTCGATTTAGTAGTGAATCTGAGTAGAATCTTCTATGACGATTATGCCAATGAAGACCTGACTCCTGAAGAGCCAAAGAGAAAATGGGAGAACCCATTAAGGGGACTGCAAAGGGAATTGTTACAGCTGAGGCTAAGAAGCCGAGAATTGATGAGGACGAAACTTGCTCGAAATGCGGGAAACAAGACTGCGGTGATGTTTGGCTGGCTCTACCATATGCTACAAATGTGGAAAAGCTGGTCATTACTCCCGAGACTGTAGAGGCACCATCAAGTGCCAGAACTATGGTTGGTTTGGACACGCGACTAAGGATTGCAGGAAAACCGGACGATCTGGTTCGGGAAAGGAGAAAGATGGGGAAAAAGAGCAGCCGAAGGCTAGAACTCGGGCATATACCCTAACTGAGTTGGAAGCCAGAGGAAACCCTGATGTCGTGTCAGGTACATTCCTAATTAATGATGAACATGCTGTTATTTTATTTGACTCTAGTGCAAGCAAAAGCTTTATATCAAAATGATTTTAGTCGCAAACTAAACTGCACAATCACCAACCTCGTAATGGCCTTTAGCGTAGAAACTGTTGTTGGTCATCCGAATGACTGACGATTGCATGATAGAAATAGAGGGCCAAAAGTTTCCTTCTAGATTGTACCTTCTAACCTTAGGAGGATTTGACATAGTGTTGGGCATGGATTGGTTAGCTGCCAATGAAGCACAAATCGTATGTAAGCAAAAGATGATACATCTCAAAGCCACTGACGGCAGTCCGATTACGGTTTATGGTGATTGGAATTGCACAATGCCGAATGTCATCTCGATGATCAAGGCCGAAAGTTACATGAGGCGCGGTTCCGAAGCTTATCTGGCATATGTTATTGATGATAGAATGAAAATGAAAGAACTCAAAGACGTACCCGTGGTGTGCAACTTCCCAGAAGTGTTCCCAGAGGACCTACCTGGCTTGCCGCCCGATCGGGAAATAGAATTTCAGATTGACTTACTGTCACGAGTTTAACCCGTTGCCAAAGCACCTTACCGATTGGATCTGTCAGAAATGAAGGAATTAATGTCTCAACTCGAAGAATTGACTGAAAAAGGATTTATCGGACCGAGCATCTCACCATGGAGTGCTCCGATACTATTTGTAAAGAAGAAAAACGGCAGCATACGCATGTGCATCGACTACCATGAATTGAACAAAAGAAACAATAAAGAACAAGTACCCACTACCTAGGATAGACGATCTTTTTGATCAACTACAAGGCGCAAGTTGGTACTCAAAGATCGAACTTAGGCCGGGTTACCACAATTAAAAGTAAGGGAGGAAGACTACCAAAAATCGCGTTTCGCACGCGTTATGGACATTATGAATTCCTTGTGATGTCCTTCGGACTAACCAATGCACCTGCAACGTTTATAGACTTAATGAATAAAGTATGCCGACCAATGTTGGATCAGTCGGTGATAGTTTTCATAGATGACATTCTCATCTATTCAAAGAATGAAGGTGACCACCACTGTCACCTAAGTGAAGTTTAGAGATCCTGAAGTAGGAGAAGTTGTACGCAAAATTCTCAAAATGCGCGTTCTGGCTTAGGGAAGTTCAATTCCTAGGTCATGTCATAAACCCAAACGGCATTATGGTACATCCTGCAAAGATCGAGACAGTAAAAGAATGGAATGTCCCAAAGACACCAATAGAGATACGCAGTTTCCTGGGTTTGACATGTTACTATAGGAGAATCATCCAGGATTTCTCGAGAGTAGCCTCTCCATTAACAAAGCTAACGCGTAAGGAAGTAAAGTATGAATGGGGTCTAACCCAAAACAATGTGTTTGAAGAATTAAAGACACGATTGACCCAAGCTCCAGTCTTAACCTTACCTGAGGGAAATAAAGACTTCGTAGTCTACTATGATGCTTCGGGTCAGTGATTGGGTTGTGTACTTATGCAACTAGGAAAATTGATAGCTTATGCCTCGCGACAGTTAAAGGTTCATGAGGTTAACTACCCGACACATGATCTGGACTTGGCGGCGGTGGTTTTCGCGTTAAAAATATGGAGACACTATTTGTATTGGGTTTAAATGCACTATTTACTCCGATTACAAGAGTCTGGAGTACTTTTTTGAACAAAAGGAATTAAACAAGAGACAAAGAAGGTGGTTAGAACTGCTAAAATATTATGATTGTGAGATATTGTACCATCTAGGCAAGGCAAATGTAGTAGCTGAAACCTTAAGCAGAAAGGGAGAGACGACGCCTATCCGAATCAAAGCATGTCAGTTGATCAAAACCCCAGATCTGATGAATGAAATAACAAAGGCACAAGATGAAGCACTGTTAGAAAGGAATATGAAATGGGAGAGAATAGTGGGACAACAGGGTAATCTGGAGGCCAATGCGTACGGTGTACGAACCCGTTTTGGCCGGATGTGGATACGTAAGATTGGTGAACTTAGAGCTAAAAACTCCTAGATGAGTCTCATAACTCTCGCTAATCTATCCACCACGGGATGAACAAAATGTATCAAGACTTGAAGAATGAATATTGGTGGCCTGGCATGAAGAACAATGTGACAGAGTATGTGAGTAAGTGCCTAACTTGTTCACTAGTCAAGGCTGAGCACCAGAAACCATGCGGTAAAATGCAACATTTGCCGATACCGGAATGGAAATGGGAAGATATCACAATGGACTTCATTACCAAGCTACCGCGAACAGCTAAAGGCAATTACACCATTTGGGTGATCACCGATCGCTTGACGAAAAGAGCTCACTTCTTACCAATACGTGAGGCTTCTTCGTCTGAGAAGCTAGCAAAGTTGTTCATCAACAAAATTGTGAGCAGACATGGTATGCCAGTGTCGATCGTGTCCGACAGGGACACTCGATTCACGTCAAGATTTTGGAAGAAATTTAATGAAGGAATGGGCACTAGTCTGAATATCAGCACCGCTTACCTCCCTCAAACCGATAGTCAATCGAAAAGGACCATTCAGACCTCGGAAGACATGCTCAGAGACTGCATCATTAATTTCGATGGGAGTTGGGATAGCCACCTTGTAACACCCAGATTTGCAACCCAATTTAAACTTTTTAAATAACACGGAATTTAGGTCCCAAACAAACATTTACTTTGAAAACACGGTTCAACCATTTACAACGACATTTAAAGCTTCGCAAGTTTCAAAAGGAGAAGTGTTTAATGGGTTACAGACCACTACAAATCCAAAAGACTTTAAACATAAAGTAATCCCATCTACGGGTTAGTTTAAAACAAAACAAACATTCAAAAGAGTATTGATAATCCAATTATCCGACTATGGCGTGACCCGAGATCATTCCAGAGTTTTTCCTACATCCACAACATCAAAAGGAAAAAGGTTAGTAAAGATAATCAATCCTAGAGACCCCCATCAAGTCCTTACAACAACAACAGGCCAAAACCCGAAAAACATGAAATTCCAGCATCTACCAGACCCAAACGGGCGTATCATACGCTCTGGGCGTATGGTGCGCCCATCTGGGCGTATGGTGCACCCCACCCAACTCAAAGGTGCCCAAAATCTGATTTTCAGCCTTCGTAACTTCCCGTCGACTAACCCGATTGCATTTTCAAGTCAATATGGTGTACGTACGCATATTTAGACCTCATTTAAGGTCACCCTTATCTAACAACATACATTAGTTAGTTTCTTATCTTCCAACCTGAGTACCACTACCCGTTTCCCGTTCATTAAGAGTTTGACTACAAGTTCCACCAATACATTGGTTTAGGTACATATTAACCTACAACTCTAGACATATAACAAACCATACAAGTGTAGTGTTTTACCATCCATACATCTTGACATATCCACATGTCTAATGAGAGATCCACCTCTCGGTTTCTCACAAGGAGTATTTGACTCCATATCACCTCATGAAGCACATAACTTCATGCCATCCGTGAAGCATTTTACTTCCACTTGTGAGGCATACGACCTCACTTCCATCCTTGAAGTATATTACTTCACTAAACCCCTCCATGAAGTATCCACACTTCATCTTATTCAACAAATTTGCTAAATTTATACTAACGGGTCGACTTAACAACACATCAAGTCAATTTCTATATAATTTCACACAACCAATCAATTTAGTGACTATAACCACTTTGAGTCTTTTATTTCTTTTGATCACATAATGTAAGGCCCCAAACACGGGATGCCTCACTTGTTGGATTTACTCATTCACAAATAGTTCTTAAACATGAATATCAAATAACGCAGCGGAAAATTTCATTTAAACATAACGTCATCATTGTTCATACATGCGGAAGCGTAAACATTGTTTAAAACATAAATACATCATAACTAAAACATAACGGGATGCCAGTCTTCATAATCAGCCGGGTAACTCCTCTCGCTAGCCAAGCATCACCGTCCATCCTCATAACCTGCCTTAACCTGAATGTGCACACTAAAAAGTCAGCTACGTTGGTGAGTTCTAGCATTTCATAAAAACTTTAACATCAACATTTGCCAAAAAACATATCATTCATTCATTTAGTAAAACCTTTCACAAAAGCATGTAATAATCTAACATCTTTAAAAAGGTTTCGTACCCATATCATCATCAACATCATTATCATAAACACCGTTGAACGGATCGTTCGTTAAAACTTTTAACATTCATTTAAGTCATACATTATCGTTATCAAATTCTGCATTTTACTTTACGCGTCACAGTGTCCCCGAAGGAACCTTTGGTGTTGTGGGCAACCGCTACGTATCGCTGTCATTGCCACAACCATACACTACGTGGGGTTAACCGTTACGTATCGCCGTCATTGCCCAACCATTCACTACGTGGGGTCAACCGTTACGTATCGCCGTCATTGCCCAACCATTCACTACGTGGGGTCAACCGTTACGTATCGCCGTCATTGCCCAACACGCATCTTTCCTTTGGGAATCAACCTTTACGTATCGCCGTCATTGATTTCCCTTACCTTATTCACTTAGGATGATCGTCATCACCCGAGTAACCGTCATTACTCCCTTACCAGTTGTACAACATCAAAACCATCGACAGGCCACCAAGACACTGCCCTGTTGTTCTTATGGTAACTATGGCTCGCTGTCCATAATCTACCACAAGGCTGGGAATCACATTCCCAGACTTCATTCGTCAATTCCATTCATTCGACAGATTAGATTTGTAATGACTTCTTTAAACCTTTACCTCTTTCCCTTTTTATTAAACATTTCCTCATTTAGACCGTTCATAAACATTCGTAAACCTTTTTGGCAAAAACACTTCATAACCTTTCCTTTCGTAAACATCGTTTCGTTAAAACATCATTTCGTTAAAACATCATTTCATAAGTATGCACACCAGCCCAAAACATTTAACAAAGCATTTAAAAGAGGGCTCTAGAACTCACCTGATACGCTAATATGGGTTGTCCTAAACGAAGGTCCAACAACGTCACTTCCTATCTGAATTGATTAGTTAAATACACATCAGACCAATCCCGATTCTAACGGTTTAACCATTCTAACATACTGACTTCACTTAACCAGTTCTGATGTCTGCGCACTTGGCAAGTGCGCAGACCTTGCTGCCTGCGCACTTAGCAAGTGCGCAGACCCTGCTGCCTGCGCACTTATCAAGTGCGCATGTCCCTCCTCCTGTGCACTTATCAAATGCGCAGGTCCCTCCTCCTGCGCACTTAGCAAGTGCGCATGACCTGCTCCGTGCGCACTTAGCAAGTGTGCACGACCTGTTCTTCGTGAAAAACCCTAACTTTGGCATTCAGGTCTGATCATGTCAAGATCCCGAGCCTGTTTGCATTCAAAACGTTCGTTTTCCATTAAGGAACTCAAATCCTTGTTTATCTTTCAGTTTCATCCGTTCAAACCTTACCTTTTCATCCAAAACCCGAAAAACCCAAAAACGAACTAAAACTCAGATTTAGGTAGGATTGTTATCTGAATCGAGTTTCTGATCCGGAGGTTCTTCTCACGAGTTATGGAGTAACACTTTGCTGAAGTCTCGGGTAGATCCGCCAACTTTCTCTCTCTACGGTTCCTCTCTCTAAAAGTTGCAAATGAGAGAAAAGGGGTGGCATAGGCTATTTATAGCCCGCTGACCCATCCGACCCGACCCGTCATGCCTCTTTCGTTTATTACGTTATTACAACTGTCGTTTTATTTTTGGGATGTTACAAGTCTACCCCCTTACAATAGGTTTCGTCCCCGAAACCTCATCATAAGTCAAATAGATGAGGGTACGACTCCCTCATTTCCTTCCCCATTTCCCAAGTGGCTTTCGATCCCTTTCGATGCTTCCATTGTACTTTAACCAATTGGATAACTTTATTACGTAAACGTTTCTCCTTCCGATCAAGGATGGCCACGGGTTCTTCGATGTAATTAAGGCTGTTGTCGACATCGATGTCAGTAAGTGGTACGTGAGCCGATTCATCCGCCAAACACTTTCGCAAGTGTGATACATGGAAGGTAGGATGAATCCTACTTAACTCATCAGGCAACTCTAATCGATAAGCGACTTCACCAACCCGTGCCATTATCCTGAACGGTCCGACAAACCTCGGACTTAACTTTCCTCTCTTTCTGAATCGTATGATTCCCTTCCATGGTGACACCTTCAACATTACTCTGTCACCAATATCAAACTCAATAGGCCTTCGTCGTTTATCCGCATAGGATTTCTGACGATCTTGTGCGGCCTTCATTCGTGCCTTGATTTGATCAAACCTTTCCGACGTTTCTCTTACGACTTCCAGACTTCCTAACTCCTTCTGCCCAATCTCACCCTAACAAACCGGGGTCCTACATCTTCTCCCATACAACATTTCGTAAGGCGGCATGCCTATCGTCGTGTGATGACTATTGTTGTAGGAGAATTCGGCTAACGGCAGATGGCTGTCCCAACTGCCACCGAAGTCGATAATACAAGCACGGAGCATATCTTCCAATGCCTGAATGGTCCTTTCAGACTGACCATCCGTTTGTGGGTGGTATGCTGTGTTGATATTAAGCCTCGTACCCATCGCCTCGTGAAATCTTTTCCAGAACCTCGATGTGAATCGTGTGTCCCGGTCAGATACAATCGTCAAAGGCATCCCATGCCGTGCTACTACTTCGTTAATAAATGCTTCCGCTAACCTTTCCGACGAGAACGTCTCGCAAATAGGTAGGAAATGAGCACTCTTCGTTAAACGGTCCACAATTACCCAAATGGTGTCATGACCTTTAGCTGTGCGAGGTAGCTTAGTTATGAAGTCCATGGTAATGTGTTCCCACTTCCATTCCGGTATATCAAGTGGTTGAATCCTTCCATACGGTTTCTGGTGCTCGGCCTTTACTTGCGAGCAAGTCAAGCACTTGCTTACATACTTCGTCACATCACGTTTCATTCCAGGCCACCAGTATTCCTTTCTCAGATCTTGGTACATTTTATTGGTACCGGGATGGATAGAGTAACGAGACTTATGAGCCTCATCCAAGATTTTGGTTCTAAGCTCGCCTCCCATAGGTATCCATACCCGTCCAAAACGTGTCCTAACACCAAGGGTGTTATATTCCAACTTGTCCTGTTGGCCAACCATCCTTTCCTTCTTTATGTTTTCTTCCTTAAGTGCCTCATCTTGAGCCTTTTCGATTTCTCTCATCACATCTACTATTACCACTAACTGGCAAGCTTTCACTCTAATAGGAGCAGGCACATCCTTTCGGCTTAGAGCGTCAGCCACCACGTTTGCCTTTCCAGGATGGTATATTATTTCACAATCATAGTCTTTCAACAGTTCCAACCATCGCCTCTGCCTCATATTAAGTTCCTTTTGTTCGAAGAAGTGCTTCAAACTTTTGTGGTCGGAGTAAATAGTAAACTTCACCCCGTACAGGTAGTGCCTCCAGATTTTTAATGCGAATACGACAGCAGCAAGTTCCAAATCGTGGGTTGGATAATTAACTTCGTGAATCTTCAACTCGTGACGCATACGCGATCACCCTCCCGCGTTGCATCAACACGCATCCCAATCCCTGACCCGAAGCGTCAGAGTACACCACTAGGTCTTCATTGCCCTCGGGGAGGGCCAAGACTGGAGCTTGAGTTAGCTTTTCCTTCAATTTCTTAAACGCCTCATCCTGGGTCGAACCCCATTCGTACTTTACCTCCTTCCGAGTCAACATCGTCAACGGCGAAGCTATTTTCGAGAAATCCTGGATGAATCTCCGATAGTAGCCTGCCAATCCCAAGAAACTGCGGATTTCAGTTGGCGTCTTAGGAACATTCCATTCCCTTACCGTTACTATCTTTGCTGGGTCAACCATAATGCCGTTCGGGTTAATGACGTGACCTAAGAATTGGACTTCCCTAAGCTAGAACGCGCATTTGGAGAACTTAGCATACAACTTTTCCTTCTTCAGAGCTTCCAATACCTCCTTCAAGTGACACGCGTGATCACCCTCATTCTTGGAGTAGATGAGGATATCATCGATGAACACGATCACCGATCGATCCAGCATTGGTCGACAAACTCTATTCATCAAATCCATGAACGCTGCAGGGGCGTTCGTCAATCCAAAAGACATTACGCGAAACTCAAAATGTCCATAACGTGTGTGAAATGCAGGTTTCGGTATGTCTTCTTCCCTCACCTTCAACTGATGATACACGGACCTAAGGTCGATTTTCGAGAACCAACTTGCGCCTTGCAATTGATCGAACAGGTAGTTGATCCTTGGTAACGGGTACTTGTTTTTCACGGTACGTTTGTTCAACTCGTGATAATCAATACACATTCTCATCGAACCGTCTTTCTTCTTCACAAACAACACCGGAGCACCCCACGGCGAGATGCTCAGTTGGATAAATCCCTTCTCAAGTAACTCGTCTAGTTGTGTCATTAACTCTTTCATCTCCACTGGTGCTAGTCGATATGGAGCCTTAGCCACGGGCTGGGCATCTGGTACTAAGTCGATTCAAAATTCGATCTCTCTGTCAAGTGGTATCCCAGGCAAGTCCTCTGGAAACACCTCCGGGTACTCGCGTACCATGGGTACATCGTCTAGCTCCTTCACTTCCTTACACTCGTCAATTACGTACACCAGATAAGCCTCGCATCCGCGCCTCAAGTAATCTGCTGCCTTAATCATCGAGATGACGTTTGGCATTGGGGCGTCACGATCCCCAAGAACCTCGACTTTGCTACCGTCCGGAGCCTTGAGTCGGATTATCTTTCGTTTACATATAATTTGTGCTTCATTGGCAGTTAGCCAATCCATTCCTAACACGACATCAAACCCACCCAAAACCATAACAAACAATCTGGCAGGGAACCTATGACCTTGTATTTTTATCGTGGAGTTGTCAACTACATCGGTCACTCTCGCGGTTCTTCCCTCAGCGGTTTCTACACTAAAAGCCCTTTCTAGTTTACTGACAGTGTACTTCACTCATTTACAGAAAATCGCAGATATAAAACTCTTACTGGCACCCGAATCAAATAACACAGAAACAAAAGTGTTGTCAAGGATGAACGTACCTGACGCCACGTCGGGGTCTGCCCTGGCTTGGTCTTGCGTCAGTGCGTACGCACGAGTCTTTGCTCAGGGCCTCTCTTCTTTCCTTTCCGGGCCTTTCCCTTTCCCGGCTTCACCCATTCTCGGTTTCGGGCATTCCCTACTTAGATGACCGGCATCCCCACAATTATAGCACTTGAAGTGTTGTGGGCATTCACGGGAGTAGTGCCCGGTCTTGCCACACTTAAAGCACAAGTTAGATCCCAGTCTGCATTCACCTACATGCTCCCTTCCACACTTCTTACAAACAGTCGGCTCATTCACCCGAGCCCTCTTATCACGAGTCCCAAACATCCTTCCACCAGTTCGCTTGTTCGAGAAGCTCGGTCTCTTCTTCGGTTCCTCAATGGCGGCGACATTCAGCGCCAGATCATCAAATACTACGCCGCTCAGTTCTACTACCGAAACATAGGTAGTAGGGGCGTTTGCCTTAACATAGGTGCGGACCTGGTCAGGCAACCCTTGAATGTAGCAGGAAATTTTTCTTTCCTCCGTCGTAACAAGATGTGGCACCAGACGTGCCAGTTCATTGAATCGGGTTGTGTACTGCCGGTGCGTCATGCTCCCGGCCTTCAAACCCAGAAATTCCCTCTCTACCTTCTCAATCTCGTTCCTTGGACAGAAGTTCTTGATTACCAGAGTTTTCAAGTCATTCCACATCATCGAGTCAACAACCTCATCCCCCTTAGCCTGACGTACACCTTCCCACCAGTGGGATGCTTCCTCCCTTAAGGAGTTAGCAGCAAACTTCACTACTTGATTTGCTCGACACTCGCTCAGACGGATGGCGGCTTCCATACGTATCACCCAATCAAAAGTAGCCACCGCGTCCTTCTTCCCAGTCAGGACCGGCGGGTCACATGCCTTAAATGACTTATAGTCGCACCCGCGAGCAGGCGGTGCGTTGTCAGTCTCGTTGTTCTGGGCACCAGTTGCCGCACTAGATCCGCCTTCCCCACTAACTTTCTTTAATGCTTCAGCCAACAGACTTGGCAGAGAATTCTTCATCAACTCGGAGAACTCTCGAGCTATGGATGCTCTCACTTCTGGTTCAAAAGTGAAAGGTTGTTCTGCAACTTGTGTCTGCTCAGTTCCATGCACACTAACCTCCGGTTCAGTGTGAACACTTCCTTCTTCACTGTGCTCTTGGCGCGCAGGAATCCTGCCACGCCCACCATTTCGACCGCCGGTACGACCACCGGTACGGCCTCCACGCCTTCCGTTCCCTCTCCTAGACATTTCGTTCTATAAGACAAGAAATTCAATGTTATCACGCTAGTTAACAAACAGAATTCAATAAGCACTGTAAGATGTTAATAAACACTGGCCATCTGCAATTAACCATTACACTACCTTTCGATTTCTATTTGACCACCTTTGTGATTCCATCAGAACACAAGTCCTTACCTACCCCTTTCTAAGGCATAATACATACATATATTCTACTTTTCATACCTGATGCTTTGGCTCGAGTTACCCGTACTGGCATCCGCTTTCGGTCCCATTCAAAGTTTAAGTTCAGGCACTGGGAGTGTCCGAATCTCTCAAACTATTGCTCTGATACCAACTTGTAAGGCCCCAAACCCGGGAGGCCTCACTTGTTGGATTTACTCATTCACAAACAGTTCTTAAACATGAATATCAAATAACGCAGCGGAAAATTTTCATTTAAACATAACGTCATCATTGTTCATACATGCGGAAGCGTAAACATTGTTTAAAACATAAATACATCATAACTAAAACATAACGGGATGCCAGTCTTCATAATCAGCCGGGTAACTCCTCTCGCTAGCCAAGCATCACCGTCCATCCTCATAACCTGCCTTAACCTGAATGTGCACACTAAAAAGTCAGCTACGTTGGTGAGTTCTAGCATTTCATAAAAACTTTAACATCAACATTTGCCAAAAAACATATCATTCATTCATTTAGTAAAACCTTTCACAAAAGCATGTAATAATCTAACATCTTTAAAAAGGTTTCGTACCCATATCATCATCAACATCATTATCATAAACACCGTTGAACGGATCGTTCGTTAAAACTTTTAACATTCATTTAAGTCATACATTATCGTTATCAAATTCTGCATTTTACTTTACGCGTCACAGTGTCCCCGAAGGAACCTTTGGTGTTGTGGGCAACCGCTACGTATCGCTGTCATTGCCACAACCATACACTACGTGGGGTCAACCGTTACGTATCGCCGTCATTGCCCAACCATTCACTACGTGGGGTCAACCGTTACGTATCGCCGTCATTGCCCAACCATTCACTACGTGGGGTCAACCGTTACGTATCGCCGTCATTTCCCAACACGCATCTTTCCTTTGGGAATCAACCTTTACGTATCGCCGTCATTGATTTCCCTTACCTTATTCACTTAGGATGATTGTCATCACCCGAGTAACCGTCATTACTCCCTTACCAGTTGTACAACATCAAAACCATCGACAGGCCACCAAGACACTGCCCTGTTGTTCTTATGGTAACTATGGCTCGCTGTCCATAATCTACCACAAGGCTGGGAATCACATTCCCAGACTTCATTCGTCAATTCCATTCATTCGACAGATTAGATTTGTAATGACTTCTTTAAACCTTTACCTCTTTCCCTTTTTATTAAACATTTCCTCATTTAGACCGTTCATAAACATTCGTAAACCTTTTTGGCAAAAACACTTCATAACCTTTCCTTTCGTAAACATCGTTTCGTTAAAACATCATTTCGTTAAAACATCATTTCGTTAAAACATCATTTCATAAGTATGCACACCAGCCCAAAACATTTAACAAAGCATTTAAAAGAGGGCTCTAGAACTCACCTGATACGCTAATATGGGTTGTCCTAAACGAAGGTCCAACAACGTCACTTCCGATCTGAATTGATTAGTTAAATACACACCGGACCAATCCCGACTCTAACGGTTTAACCATTCTAACATACTGACTTCACTTAACCAGTTCTGATGTCTGCGCACTTGACAAGTGCGCAGACCCTGCTGCCTGCGCACTTATCAAGTGCGCAGACCCTGCTGCCTGCGCACTTATCAAGTGCGCAGGTCCCTCCTCCTGCGCACTTAGCAAGTGCGCAGGACCTGCTCCGTGTGCACTTAACAAGTGCGCACGACCTGTTCTTCGCGAAAAACCCTAACTTTCGCATTCGGGTCTGATCATGTCAAGATCCCGAACCTGTTTGCATTCAAAACGTTCGTTTTCCATTAAGGAACTCAAATCCTTGATTATCTTTCAGTTTCATCCGTTCAAACCTTACCTTTTCACCCAAAACCCGAAAAACCCAAAAACGAACTAAAACTCAGATTTAGGTCGGATTGTTACCTGAATCGAGTTTCTGATCCGGAGGTTCTTTTCACGAGTTATGGAGTAACACTTTGCTGAAGTCTCGGGTCGATCCGCCAACTTTCTCTCTATACAGTTCCTCTCTCTAAAAGTTGCAAATGAGAGAAAAGGGGTGGCATAGGCTATTTATAGCCCGCTGACCCATCCGACCCGACCCGTCATGCCTCGTTCGTTTATTCCGTTGTTACAACTGTCGTTTTATTTTTGGGATGTTACACATAAGTTGGTCTAGTTTAGTTACTCACTACTTGATCTAATTTCACATATTGTCACTCCTCAATGGCTTAGTTTGACTAAATATCCACATTAAGTCAAACATGTAAATTCTACCATAACCAACATAATTTGACCATGTACCACACAATTCAATCACCATGTTAACATGTAAATAGCATATCACATAACTACATACACAAGACTACATATCTAACACTAAGTAAGTGCAAGGCACTTACCTTAGAGGTTTGATGATCCCGGTTGCTCTTTGACATTGATTACCTAATCGAATCATCTAATTTAGTAATCTAAAGTCTACTTATCCACCAATTAGGTATCCACACCCTCCCACGACCTTATGATATTTTCCTTAAATCAAGACTTGGTTATATTAAGCTCCACACAAGCTTCTAACCATACAAAACCATAATCCACCCATTTGACCCGTTTGAGGTTTTTACCCAAGTTCTATAATTCCATCTAATTCCAAGATCACCAAATCAATTAGGTTTTTCACATGAAATTGTGTTTATCTAACTTCATAAACACTAGTACATAATCAATTACCCAACCAAACACCCTAGATTCAAAACCCCCAATTTGGGTCTCAAGAACCCTAATTTTTAAAATCTCAAATTAGGTGAAATCAACATGAATTGATTGCACTTCTAGCTTTAGTAATGCTGAATTAACAATCCTTTTCAACAAAACACCCAATACAACCCCCAATCCCTGTCCATTAAGGTTCATCCACTCAACCCTTTATCAAGAACAAGAAATTAGTTGGAGGAATGAGATAGAACTGATTCTTATTGAGACTCTTTTCTCCCCTTTCTCCCTTCAAAATAACAACACACACACACATCTGATGTGTGTGTGTCGCCATTCTCCTAAAGCCCAAATTCAGAATTGGCAAATTGCAGATCTAGTCCCTCCACTTTGCAATTTAAACCCTTCTTCCAAACTTGGTTGATTTATTTAAAAAAAAAATGCATCCACCAACTATTATTCTATTTAAAAACACCCCCTATAATATAATAAACATATTATAGGATAAAACCGAAATCGGTTCGTTACACACTTGCCTTTGGTAGAGTTTTCGTATAATAACAGCTATCACTCAACCAGTGGCATGCCTCCATTTGAAATGATGTATGGAAGAAGATGTAAAACCCAGGTCTGTTGGGGGGAAATTGGACAAAAAGACTTTGCAAGTCTTGAAGTAGTCATAGCTACTTTCGAGAAATTCGACCAGATCAAAGCGCACATGAAAGCCGCTAAAGACGGATAAAAATCATATGCGGATAAGAGAAAAAGAGATTTAGAGTTTCAAGTAGGGGACATGGTACTATTGAAAGTGTCGCCCTGGAAAGGAGTTATCCGATTCAGAAAACATGGCAAACTATGTCCAAGGTTTGTTGGACCTTTCAGAATTTTAGCAAGAGTTGGACAAGTTCCTTACAGACTCGACCTACCTGATGAGCTCGGTGGAATTCACCCTACATTCCACGTGTCGCACTTACGCAAGTGCCTTGCTATCGACACGACTCACGTACCATATGACGAGATTGAGGTAGATAACAGTCTAAACTATGTAGAGGAACTGGTAGCTATCCTTGACCGAGCCGAAAAACGACTACGCAATAAGTCAATTCCTTTAGTCAAAGTACAGTGGAAACACATAATTGTAACATCCCGAATAATTAGAAAACAAATAAAACAAAAGCAAGGTGGGCTTGGCCAAGGTTCGGCCCATGGGCCAGAAATATGAAGGGAAAGCCTTACTAATCAACGCCATCACCTTAGCCTCTCCTCATTTACCCTCATTTGCGAAAGGCTAGAGAGAGAAAGAGAGAGTTCGGGTCTAGAGAGAGAAGGTTCGGGGTCAAGCTCAAAGTCTCGAGGATTGTTGCTCACCATCTCTGGAACGTATAGAAACAAGAAGGAAGTAAAAACAGGTAACCATCATGCCAAATCTGAGTTTTTATAACTTTTTGGTTTTCACGTTAAAAATCAAGTAAAGGTTTAGTTTTTTACGTATGATATTCAAAACAGACCACATATTCGTGTTCATGGATGGAAAAGAAAAGTTTTGAACGTAAAAAGTTCAAGGCTTGATCGATTAGAAATAATTGGCCAGATCTAGGGTTTCTGGTTAGGGAAGAAGACTGATACATCGAAACTACTAGTTTCGATATAGGTAAACCCATCGAAACTACCTAGTTTCGATATATGCAGACTCATCGAAACTACCATAGTTTCGATATAAGCCCATGACCCGAAACTACTAAGATTTTACATAAGTTACTTATCAAAACTACCATAGTTTCGATATAAACCCATGACCTGAAACTACTGAGTTCAAGCATAGTAATGTCTAGTGTCATCTAGGAGCACCACCTTATGTGTATAACTTTATTATATAGATTGGGAGTGACCTTAGTGACGCTCAGTAACCGGCTAAGTGTATTACAGAAACCACTCATCAGGTGAGTTCTATATGCCCCCTATGTGTTACGTGCAAATTATTTTAAATGTTTTGGGGCTGAAGTGTATACATGATATAAATTAATGTTATGTTATGTGTTATATGACAATACATGTGGAATATAAGTATAACAAGTATGTTTATAAATAAATAAATGAAAGCATAACATAACGTATAAGAAAGAAATCTTGCTTTATATCCATGTATATATTGCTTGCCAAGTATGAAAAGTATGACATAATGTATAAGAAAGAAATCTTGCTTTATATCCATGTATATATTGCTTGCCAAGTATGAAAAGTATGACATAACGTGTCAGAATGAAATCTTGCTTTATATCCATGTATATATTGCTTGCTAAGTATGAATGAACGTTATGGACGGAAACGATGATAACGGCTACTTCGGTAGACGGACGACTATTCGACTATTATGCAGCCAGAAATGAAAGTCTAGAAAGGTAGACTAAACTAAGGCCACTACGGTGGAGTAAGACGCTCAATCGATGCACGGCTGCATATATAGTTCGAGTGGGAAACGGATGCCTTAGGGTAGACGGGCGAATATGACGGACTACAAAGGTAGGACGGTAAAGACGGACGACCGAATGTTTGTCGGACGGTTTAAAGATATGACGGACGGTTTCTAGTGTCGGACGGTTAAGTAAATGGGCTACGATGGTAGTTCGAGAACGTTTGTCTTTGTGACTTACGTAAGCAAAGTAACGGGTTGATCACCCATATGTGTATGACCAACGAATGTGCACTAAGAACTAAGCATGTATGTATTTATATACGTACTCATTACGAATGTTATAAGAAATAAGTAAGGTAAAGAAAAAGAATATGTATATAATACATATATATATATATTATATGATTAGTTTATATCTGATTGCTTTAAACTAGAACTCATCAGCGTTAGCTGACTTTTAGTATACATTTCAGGTAACAGAAAGAAGGGTCGTGCGAAGGCGTGATGACTACTCGGCATAAGACTGACATCCCACTTTGATTTATGTTAAGACAATTTTATTTTATGTTTAAATATTAAGACTTCCGCTGTTTATGTACTCGAATGATGAATGTTTCCGCTGTGTTTGAATGCTTCTAATTAATAGTTCAGTATTGATGACTATGTTTATGAGTAAATCCAACAAGTGAGGTCACCCGGTAAAAGGGGCCTTTCAAGAAAGAAGCTACGTGGGAGAAAGAGGAAGAAATGAAGGAATTGTATCAACAGTTTTTTAACTAGTAAAGAGTTTCAAGGACGAAACCTCTATAAGGAGGGTAGACTTGTAACATCCCCAATAAATAGGATCAAATATACAAGGTCGGGGCAGGTGATGTCACCCAGACGGTCTATAAAACTATAATAAAAACCTAACCTAGACTCCTAAGTAATAATAGGAATACCTATGAACTAAACCGCACTGACAGGCAAGTGTACCTATCGAGTGTATCACAGCTTAACGGTAAACCGAGTATCGAACCCTAGAGACACTGTATAACTATACTAGACTCTGAATTGGACTAAAGATTGATGATTGGGGGGTTAACTACACTACTATTTAGACTAAGGAATGCAGCAAACAAAATCGACTCAACTATCAAGATCAATATTAAGGTTAAATCAAGGATGGGAAGAATATCACCTAGGTCGGAATCCTACTTGCAAAGCACAACTTCTATCGATTATGGAAACTATAATGGATCTGGGTTTCTAATGAAACAACTCTAGACAGCCTAGTGGATCCCTAATCACTCGCAGGGTGTCACCAACTAAGGAACCTAAAGATGTAATAACTCACCAGATTGTTGGATCACTTCTCAGGTATTTCCAACTATGATAAAGTACCCTAATAGGCAGATTACCTTTCAGTCTCACTGTCCACCAATACACTCAAAGAATGCACTGGGTAATCTCAAGATAACAACTATGACACGAATAGCAACAATCACTAAACACCTAATATCGGCTTCCTCTCAGACAGCTGACACTCGGATTCCTAATGACGAAGACTATACGACTAATTCTCACCTCTCGGGTATTGAACTAGGATACACACTCAACTCTAATCAGTAATCAAAGACAACTCATATGGCTACTACGTCTAGCAAACCACCCTAATCACAAACCCTAAGATCTATGACCAAGATACGCTAATCAAACCGGCAGACAACCACAATCAACGCAAGAAATTGAAATCAAACACAAGATCAGATCTGAACATGCAATGACATCACAATTATGAACTCAAGATCTTTTACAAAGTCATAAAACCATTAATAGAATCTAAAAACCGATAAAAATCAAAGCTTTACTAAGTATTCATCACATGATCCTAGGCAATATCAGAGTTTTAGCCTAGGATCATGTTCAAACAACTAAAAACAGGAGTAGAAACACAAACCATGGTATCAAACACACAAATTAAAGATAAAGTTTCAATTTTGCAAACCTAGAACGTCTAAACAACGAACCCAGAATCCAAAGCTTTCATCTTTAGCCTTCAATCGACTTCCTACTCCTTAAAATCGCCCTCAAACCTTCTCTAGACGGCCAAAATTCGAACTCCTCTCATAATGGGAATCAAAATCTATTTAAATCAAAATTAGGGTTTTTTTCTCGGAAAATAACTCTCTCGCGTACCAAGAAACATTTGGTTTGGGTTCCTCGCGTACCGCGAGGAACAAAATAGTCGTGGCCGGTTTTCCTTTCCCTCACGTACCGCGAGAGAATTCTCTGGACTTCTCGCGTACCGCGAGAAACTGAAATTCAAAAATTTTTCATTTTTGAACCCTGTACTTTCTTCCGGCTTCGTCCTGTTGCTCGGTTTCTTCATATATTCACTTGTAATCCATACAAGCACCTGCAAACAAGACAAAGACTCAATAGTATGCAAAAACGACTCAAAACAAATATAAAACTACGTAAAAACGCACTAAAACAAAGGAATAAAGATGTATGCTTTGTACTACATCAAATACCCCCACACTTAACCTTTTTTCATCCACAATTGAATCATAACTCAGATCTAACTTAACAAACATCAATTACCAATTAGCAAAAATATACTCACGCGTTAAAAAGCAACAATCAGTATTTCTGTCCGATAAAACCCAACCACCAACTTTCAAGCCCCCGTAATGTGTTCTAACATTACATTACCAGGCATATCAATCAATCTATGTGACTCACACTCAAAAGTTATAGCTCTACCTAATCCCGTCTCACGGTTATATCTAGGCACGGATCAAACCATATAGATTTAACCTACCGTTAAACTAAAATTTAAGGTTTTTAGAAATTAGATGAAATATGGAATGAATGGATGATAATGAGCATTAATATACAAATTAACTTTCATCTAGAGGCATTTCAACCAATTCACTATCCCGGAAGGCAACACATAGACTACATTCTAGAAAATGAAGCATATAAGAATCAACCCAGTGGTGTTTCAATCAGGCTGGAACCCGACGTGTGACACGTAGGCGAAACTTAGATTTCAATCAAATAAGCTTAATAATTATGTATTTATGGATACGGGCGCCACCGAAACTCGGATTTATTCTCATAAAAAGAGAGTGGTGTGTCATGAAATTTTAAAAAACCTCTAAATTTTAACTTAACGTGGTACCTATCACCCTATGTTGACAGTTTCAGTATTACCGATACTCTAAGATGAATACCCACAAGATATCATGATTTTAATCAATTATTTAATCCCTAAACAACACAAACATGATATTTAAGCTTTAATAGCTGACTGGGTCTATCAAAACATCACTAATTAGATGTGTTTTCAATTATTTATTCATTTAAACTCAACAAATAGATCCACTTGTTCTATCATTTTTCAAGTATATGCAATTATTTCCAACGACATTTTTCAAATCTTTTTAATTTTTTTGTATTTTTATAAACAAGACAAACTAACTAAACTAGATACTCATATCCTCACACTTGAAAGACCCATTGTACTCAATGTGAAGGAAGACATAAGTAAAAATAAAAATGCAAAAATAAAACAGGAAGCGACTTAGCTGGTAATGTAGCAGTGAATATATCCAGCTTCCTTCATCCTTATGTGCACCGTATAACATTTTAGTCGCGGTTGCGTAGACTGCCGGGTTGCCTTTACAAACTTCATATAAGTGATGATCGACCTCGCCCGAATGGAGATTGAGTACAGGCGGGATGATAAAACCTACAAAATAAACCTCACAACAAACCCGCAGCATTAAACTGACTCAAACTAAAATAAAAAGACTCGACTGACTCACTAAGAACTTAAAGACTCAAGATAGATAGCATGCAGAGAAACGTACTCAATGGGTGGCAAACACATAGACATGAATGCCACAGCAAGGTCGGTCATCGGTCACGAACGGTTTCAATTTCCCCATGGTCGGTGCTCGGATGGTATGAATGATATGGTGATATTGGATGATGGATGATGTGTGATGAACGATGATTGATGGATTATGACAGAGGTGGTATGACGGATATAGGATAGAGGTGTGAATGATAGTGGTAATGGATGGTGGTAGATGCGGGTGAACGGTGTGGGTAACCAATGAAAAACAAGAAAGAAAGGCACATCCAGCACTCCCCCGCGTACCGCGAGACACCAAGCAGCCACTCCTCGCGTACCGCGACGGAGTGGCGTTTAAGCCGGCCTAAACTTTTGTCTCTCGCGTACCGTGAGAGAGTTCTGTTTCTGCGTCGCGTACCGCGAGGGAATGCTTTTCACATAAAGTTAAGAAGGATTTTCAATTCTTATACTTAGCATATTTTTGGCCTTCTAAAAATATTTCTCACCCAAATCCTTATAAAACATGTTCCAAGGATAAAACATATCAAGTAAAGGTCAATGGCAAGGGCTCAATATGTGATATCACTAACGGTGTGGCCTCTAACTTCTCGCCCGGATCTTCAGGATCCTCTATACTCTCCTCAATCATCCCCACACTTGGGGATTTTCCTATGATCTCATCAAATTCTGCCATCATCTCCAGCAGGTCATCATGCACCTCATCGCCGTCTTCATCCGGATCATATAACATCTTCTTCAGTTCCAACGCCCATTCAGATATCTCTCCTAAGTTAAGGCCGGTTTCATCAACTTCTCTCTCTTGATCAGAGTCCCGATTGTCACCTATGAAGGCATCAAGCATGCACACGGAGTGGCTATGCTCGTCAACATCCTCCAAGGGTTTCATAGCATCGAAAGTAATAGACTCATCCCCCACACTAAGTGTGAGTTTCCCGCGAAAGACATCGATTATTGCCTTGGCGGTCCGTATGAACGGGCATCCTAGGATGAGTGGAACTTTGTCATCAACCTCCATATCTAGGATGACGAAATCCACGGGGAATAAAAACTTACCGACTTTCACTAAAAGATTATCCACAATTCCTCGTGGATACTTGACTGAGTGGTTAGCCAAGGAAATGCTCATGCGCGTCGGCTGCAGTTCACCTAGGTCTAGCTGCTTATAAACAGAATATTGCATCAGATTGATGATAGCACCCAGATCAGCCAACGCGTGGTTTAGATGCACACCGCCAAACAGACACGGGATCGTGAATCGACCTGAATCCGCTATCTTCTCCAGCAGTTTGTTCTGCACCACAGCAGAACATTGCTCACTAAGTGAGACTTCAGAGATCCCCCCTAGCTTCTTCTTATTGTAAAGAAGATCTTTGAGAAATTTGCCATACTTAGGCATGTGCTGGAGGACCTATATAAACGAAAGATTGACCTTGAGTTGTTTAAACATATCAAGGAAGGTACCGTCTTCCCTAGCACTCTTATATAGCAGTACGCGCGCTGGGTAAGGAATACGACTCAAGTCAACCCCGGGGGACTTCATCTCTACCCCCTTCTTCTTCTCCACTGCCCTCTCGGCAGGCTTCTCCATCTCTATCTCTTCATCCACCGGCTCTTCTTCTTCTACAACCGGTGGGGTCTCCTTCTCATCTGCCCTATGACTTCTTGTCGACACAGCTTTCAACTCGGGCTCTTCTGCCATCCTAGCATCGATCTCAGCAAATCGAGCTCTCCAGTTTACCTTCTTCACTTCCTCTACCGAAGGTATGCCATACTCAATGGAGTGGGAGTCATCCTCTACAACCCATTTCTTCTCCACACTCCTAACTGACACGGCCATCACTACAACATTAGAACCCTTACAGGCCGCAGATGCTTCACTCTGCCTCTCCTTCAAGCTCCTCGCGATGTCTCCTACTGTGAACTGTAAATCTTGGAATGCCTGATTCTTCAATAAGGTGACATGGCTATCCAATCTCTGCCTAGCATCCCTGTCATTCTGGACCAGGTGGGCAAGCATTTGTGTCTGGTTCTCAATCATCTCCTCTATCTTCTTGGTGTTTTACCATCCATACATCTTGACATATTCACATGTCTAATTAGAGATCCACCTCTCGGTTTCTCACATGGAGTATTTGACTCCATATCACCTCATGAAGCACATAACTTCATGCCATTCGTGAAGCATTTTACTTCACTTCCACTTGTGAGGCATACGACCTCACTTCCATCCTTGAAGTATATTACTTCACTAAACCCCTCCATGAAGTATCCACACTTCATCTTATTCAACCAATTTGCTAAATTTATACTAACGGGTCGACTTAACAACACATCAAGTCAATTTCTATATAATTTCACACAACCAATCAATTTAGTGACTATAACCACTTTGAGTCTTTCATTTCTTTTAATCACATAAGTTGGTCTAGTTTAGTTACTCACTACTTGATCTAATTTCACATATTGCCACTCCTCAATGGCTTAGTTTGACCAAATATCCACATTAAGTCAAACATGTAAATTCTACCATAACCAACATAATTTTACCATGTACCACACAATTCAATCATCATGTTAACATGTAAATAGCATATCACATAACTAGTTACACAAGACTACATATCTAATACTAAGTAAGTGCAAGACACTTACCTTAGAGGTTTGATGATCCCGGTTGCTCTTTGACCTTGATCACTTGATTATCTAAAAAAATCATCCTGTTTAGTAATCTAAAGTCTAATTATCCACCAATTAGGTATCCACACCCTCCCAAGACCTTAGTATATTTTCCCTAAATCAAGACTTGGTTATATTAAGCTCCACACAAGCTTCTAACCATACAATACCATAATCCACCCATTTGACCCGTTTGAAGTTTTCACCCAAATTCTATAGTTCCATCTAATTCCAAGATCACCAAATTAATTGGGTTTTCCACATGAAATTGTGTTTATCTAACATCATAAACACTAGTACATAATCAATTACCCAACCAAACACCACAGATTCAAAACCCTCAATTTGGGTCTCAAGAACCCTAATTTTTAAAATCTCAAATTAGGTGAAATCAACATGAATTGATTACACTTCAAGCTTTAGTAATGCTAGATTAACAATCCTTTTCAACAAAACACCAAATACAACCCCTAATCCCTATCCATTATGGTTCATCCACTCAACCCTATATCAAGAACAAGAAATTAGTTGGAGGAATTAGAAAGAAATGATTCTTACTTGATTAGATGAAGGTGTTGTGCAATCCAACCCTCCAAATCCAAGCATGCATGCTCAAATCAGTTTGTTCTTGGCTTAAGACTCTTTTCTCCCCTTTCTCCCTTCAAAATCACGACACACACACATCTGATGTGTGTGTGTCGCCATTCTCCTAAAGCCCAAATTCAGAATTGGCAAATTGCAGATCTAGTCCCTCCACTTTGCAATTTAAACCCTTCTTCCAAACTTGGTTGATTTATTTAAATAAAAAAAATGCATCCACCAACTATTATTCTATTTAAAAACACCCCCTATAATATAATAAACATATTATAGGATAAAACCGAAATCGGTTCGTTACACACCTGCCGTTGGCAGAGTTTTCGTATAACAATAGCTATCACTCTACCATTGACATGCCGCCATTTGAAATGTTGTATGGAAGAAGATGTAAAACCCCGGTCTATTGGGGGGAAATTGGACAAAAGTACTTTTCAAGTCTCGAAGTAGTCATATCTACTTCCAAAAAATTCGACCAAATCAAAGCACGTATGAAAGCCGTTAAAGACATACAAAAATCATATGCGGATAAGAGAAGAAGAGATTTAGAGTTTCAAGTAGGGGACATGGTACTATTTAAAGTGTCGCCCTGGAAAGGAGTTATCCAATTCATAAAACATGGCAAACTAAGTCCAAGGTTTGTCGGACCTTTCAGAATTTTAGCAAGAGTGGGACAAGTTGCTTACAGACTCGATCTACCCGATGAGCTCAGTGGAATTCACCCTACATTCCACGTGTCGCACTTACGCAAATGCCTTGCTGACGACACGGCTCACGTACCATATGACCAGATTGAGATAGATAACAGTCTAAACTATGTAGAGGAACCGGTAGCTATCCTTGACCGAGCCAAAAAACGATTACACAATAAGTCAATTCCTTTAGTCAAAGTACAGTGGAAACACAGAAAAGGGTCAGAAGCTACGTGGGAGAAAGAGGAATAAATGAAGGAACTGTACCCAAAGTTTTTTAACTAGTAAAGAGTTTCAAGGACGAAACCTCTATAAGGAGGGTAGACTTGTAACATCCTGAATAAATAGGATCAAATAAACAAGGTCGGGGCGGGTATCACGAAGGAAAATAAAGGAAAGCAAGGAAAGGAAAGGGTCGAGCTTGGCCAAGGGTCAGCCCATGGGCTCGAAACCTGAAGGAAAACCCTTCTAATCAGCAGCCCTCCTCCCCACTTCCACCATTTTCGCACGTTGCTAGAGAGAGAGAGAGAACCGGGTCTAGAGAGATAAAGCAAAGGAAACGACTCAAAAGCTCGTGAATCATCACTCACCACCTCAGGATCGTCTAGCAACAAGAAGGAAACGAAAACAGTTAATCATTTAGCTCGAATATGAGTTTTGGTTAAGAAACGGGTTTTAGGGTTTAAGTGGGTTTTGTAATCAAAAGACGAGATTTTTACGTGTGAAATTGCATAAAAAGTATGTATCTAGCTTCATGGAAGCTAGATACAAGTTTTGGACGTAAAAAGATCAAAGCTCGGATCAAAAACGAAGAATTTGATCAAGAACAGATGAATCGTCCAAAAACTCTATGAATGGTCCGAAAACTATTGCTCGTCCAAAAAGTATCTCGGACAACATAATTTCGGACAGATGTTTCGAACAAATAAGTTCTCGGACGAAAGATTTTGAATGAAAAGGTTTTCGGATAAAAGGTTTCAAACGAAATAGTTACCTAATAAAAGATACTTCTAACTAAATGGTTTTCGGTCGAAAAAGATTTCAACCGAAGGAAATTTCGGTCGAAGATGATTACGGACAGATAGATTTCAGATGAAACATGTAGGTTATAACCTTGTAATTTGGAACTCCTAAGTATCCTTTGGGAACTACTCTTCATGTGAGTTCTATGTGCCCCCTATATGTTACGTGCAAATTATTTTAAATGTTTTGGGGCTGAAATGTATACAGTAAATGAATGAATATTATAAATGCCAATATGAACAAACGTATTATATGCACATATGAATGATGAACAAAGAATGAAATGTATGTATATAAAGAATGAATTGAATGAATGATGTGAATGCTAATGTGATCATACGTGATATAGGAAAATGAATGAATGACAAAGAATGAAACGTATGTATGTAAAGAATGAAACGAATGAATGACATAACGTAAATGAATGAAATCTTGCATTATATATATATATATATATATATATATATATATATATATATATATGCGTGCTATGAATGAATGTAAACGTTATGGACGCTTCGATGATAACGGCTACTTCGGTAGACGGACGACCACGTGACTATTTTGCAACCGGGACATATACGTACCTTCATCAGCTAGGACGTTTGAAAGGCAACGACGGACGACCACATTAGTGTCGGATGATTGCAATAATAAGTAGAACGGTTGCATGAATAATAGTTCGCGTGGGAAACGGATGTCTTCGGGCAGACGGGCGAATATGACGGTCTACGACGGTAGAACGGTGAGGACGGACGGTCGAAGGAATCCGAACAGTATAGCATGACGTATGGTCTAAAGAATCCATACGATCATGGAGGACGGACTACGACGATAGGACGGGCGTTTGTCTTTGTGACTTACGTAAATCAATGTTGGGTTGATCACTCTTATGTTTTATGACCAATGAAAGTAAAGATGTGTACATATATTTATGTATACTTGCAATGAATGATAAATGAAGGCAATGATGTGATAATATGTATTATGTAATTATATATATACTTATAAAGAAATGATGTTATTACCTAATTGTTTTAAACTATAACTCACCAGCGTTAGCTGACTTTTAATATGCACTTCAGGTAAGAAGAAGAAAGGACGTGCGAAGACGTTATGGCTACCTTTCTTCTAGACTGACATTCCATTTACTTGAATTTCATGTTAAGACAATGATCATGTTTAATGTTAAGACTTCCGCTGTTATGTTATGTAAATGAATGATGTATGCTTCTTCTACTTTGATGTTTTAATTTAAGTTTGGCATTTGAAGACTATGTTTATGAGTAAATACAATGAGTGAGATTTCCCGGTAAATAAGGGGCCTTACATATCGAATGAAGAGATAACCAGAAATTTGGGACATACTCAACGAACAAAGAACATCGATGAAAAAAATTCAAAAAGAAACACGATTTAGGGAAAATTAGACAAAAATAATCAAGAAATAATGTTAAATGTAAGAGATTTTGGGAAAACAAAAACGATAAAGTTTTGATATGACATACCTATCGGAAGAGAAGGTAGATGAAGAGGCAGATGAAGAACCAATGTTGAAGAAGAAGAAGTAGATCAGATATAGAGGGGGAAGACGGTGAAAGAGGCGATTGAGAAAAATAGGGTTACGAATGATTGAATAGCGGGTCATTGGCATTAAATTAGATCCGATATAACGGTTGTAGGGCGGGTCAATGAGAATAGGAGGGAAAATTTGTGAGAGATTGAATGAGGTGATGACACATGACACAATTTGTAATCATTTATTAGGTTAAGGATTAGCTTTCTTAGGCAAAATTGACCCGTATATATAAATGTATGTATGCGTCTGTTTTGTCGTTTATTTACCACACTTTTATAGTATGCTTTTCTAATCATATATATTTCGCTGATAGGCATACCGTACATCAAAGTAATTTGGGAATGAAACTAGAGATTTCGAGACATAATGAAAACGAGAATCCTTATCTTAGCAACTTTAAGCTATTTTGTTCTATTATTATTTGATTCTCGCTCTAAAAGAATACAACGTCTGATTTCTTCTTAACAACTGTTTAGTGATGTCTAAATACTTAATTTTTTTTAGCAATTTATAAAGGCAATCATAAATGTTGATCGAAATCATAAACAGTGTCGCATTTTGTTGACTAAAATAATCATAATACGGTACAATAACCTCTCATAAGGAAATAATAAATGTTGATCGAAATCATAAACAAAAAGGGACATACAGAAATTCAACCACGCCACTTGGTAGAAACTCGTCCTTTTTAGATGCGAGGTCTTGGTTTGCATGAGATGAATTATTTGGTGTAATTTAGTAATAGAAGTACGGTAGATATGTCGTTAAAAAAAAATTAGCCCCCAAGATAGAGACGAAAAGAATAATAGAGAACCTAACCATTGAAACTATGAAAAGTCATTTATATATGTATGTTTTCCACGTACGCGGGACGAATCTTTTAAGACCTGAAGTTATAAATATATATCACGCAATCTTATATACGGTAAAAAAATATAAAAACCATATATTATCAGTTTAAGGGAATCAAAGTTTCATAAGATCGAGTTCTTTTTGTAATGTTTTGGAGATTCGAGCGGTTCTAGCTTCTTGCTATACTGCTTTGGTTTATAATATCTTTTGCCGTTAAAAAAAAAAGTGGATTGATGATTATTGTTTAAGAACAATAATTTACATATAAAAGATGCCTAGGCGTTTAGCAAGCTAATCACTGATCAACCCCAAAATTAAGCTGATGATCATGACATTTCCTATTCCAGGAATTAATATTAGTTACTCATATTTTTTGTGAGTCATGAACTTGTATTCTTTCCGAATCCAGAGAAACGCATTTATAAAACAAGATAAGTATACTATTTAGATTATGATTCGACCATATTATTTATGGAAATATTTGGGATATGGAGAAGGGCATATAAAGAATGTCAAACAAAGGTTCCCCACGATCATGTACCCAAAGACGCTCTTCAAACCAAAATTATTTAGTAACTTTACTAGTGAATTAAAGAAGTACATAACACTGAAACAATGTTACAAGAATTTTGGTTCTGGAACACATTTGAAAGCACCATCATACCCTACCAACATAAATGTATAGACTTCTGATGGAAAGCTCAAATAATCAAGACTATGGTAGCGGACGTGGAAAAGGTTTTTGAAAAGAAGAAAAAGGACATGGGGGAGGTATGGATCGAGGAAGTAAAGACACAAGCAAGTTTAGATGTTATGAATATGGGGAACTCATTCATTTTGCAAACGAATGCACCAAATGGAAGTACCAAGAAATAAACAAGCAACAAAAATCTAACCTCGTCTATGATGAAGAACTAATACTGTTTAAGAAACAAGTCAAGAATGTTGAACACCCTCTTTAAACTAGTTTAGTTTAAGGTAGAGAATGAAAACTATAAACTAAACTATTTAGTTTGTGGTCAATTATTTATATACTGGAAAGTCATATTTAGAGTCTTTTATGTATTTATAGGAAGTCAAGTGGTCATAATGTAAACATGTCAAAACTCAAACGTTGTCTTAGATTAAGGGGTGTGTGTCGTTTCTAAATAAATGACGCATCGGTTCAAACTGTGGTTATAAGAACCCACCAATTTGTATGTATCGAGTCTGTCCAACAAATTCACAATTCAATAAGCAAGTTTATTGTTTTTCAATCTTCATTTGTTCTTCAATTCGTATCTGATTTACCAACATAATCTTGATAAGTTATTAGAATTAAAAGGGTTGAAATTGAAAGTTGGCTAAAGAGTTTAGTTGCAGCCAGATTCAGAAAAGAAAAAAAAATTAGAAGATAAACTTAGCTGTGTTTAAATAATTAAAGTATTATCTAGTTTTTGAGTTGTCGATTAGTATTGTAGCATTTGAGTCATGGTAGAATAAGTTTTATAGTGGGGGTCAAAATTAGATAAATAATAGATAGAGGCAATGTTAATTGTCCTGGTTTTTCCTTTGGTTCGATATTAATAAAAGAGTCGTGACTTAGTTTGTCACAAAACCCGATTGTTCTGTTTGTTTTTTGAATCAATTGTTCCAACACCAACTACATGTGATCATTCTATCACCAAAGGATCTCAGCATCATATGCTCATTAAAAAAGTTAAAGCGTCCTTATTAGAATATGTATTCTATGGTTATATTGTGGTTATTTGCATAACACTATTCAAATATTCGGATTTGTGATTTGATGTTACAAGAGACAAGGTTACAATCGACAGTAACCATGCATATATACCATCACTAATATTGCACATATATTATAAACAATGGAATCCCCATCACCAACTAAAAAAAGGTATAAATACACCCTAAGGGGGCTCAAACTTATAACCAATTAACCCAGTCTTTGTTATTTCCTAGTGAAACTCTTAAACCCGTATCCTACATGTAAAGATGTCCACTGTGACAACTCTGTTATCCGAGAATCCAGTTGTGATCTTCAGCAAAACGACATGTTGTATAAGCCACTCGATTATAGAACTCATAAGAAAATTTGGGGCTAACCCTATGATTTATGAGCTTGATGAACTTCCTAATGGGAACAGAATAGAGAGAGAGTTAATGGAGTTAGGATGCAGCCCTAGTGTGCCTGCTGTGTTCATAGGGAAGAAGCTTGTTGGGGGTGCTAATGAGCTAATCAGCCTTAATTTGGAAAGCAAGCTTAGACCAGTACTCATCAATGCTAATGCTATATGGATGTAGGATGCAGTGGAAGATAGTTTAAAACTATACCAACTATCCATATCTCCCCAATTGAAGTCTTTTATTATGTCTCTTGTATTAGATAGTTGAATAATAATATCAAGTATTGTAATGTATGCATGCCTATGGCATATACTTGATAATGTAGCCTGTTCTTGTGAACTTGAGGGAGGTTTACTTACGAGTTATATGTATTCAGTATTTTCATATTGACGGATATATTCGACCGATATAATTATGAATAGGTTGATTCCAGTTATGATGTTTTCTAAAACATGATCTAAGATGCAAAATAAAAATATCTAAAAACAAAATGGATCACAGGTCAAAACTGGCCAAAATGTCTTAATAATACGTAAATATTTTAACCCCTTACCCAACCCGCGTTAGTTAGTTACCTATATATTTTACAACCTCTACAGATTTGGCTTTCTTCCAAATGATAATACAAGGAGTTATAGGATTTTTATGCATTGTATGATAAGCAAAATGGAATACCCAATTAGAAAAAAAAGCTTCATATAGATATAAAATATATGCAATACAATTATACAAACATAGCATATTAAAAATAACCAAGTAGATAAATGCGTATTCCTGTAGTTTTTATGGTTAACATAAATGGTCATGCTAGTAAGCTGTAAGAGGATAAGATTGGGAACAAGAAGGTTAAATGCCAAAAATTACTTGACTTAAGAATGGGTTGACAGGTACAAACACTATTTTCTTGAATGTTACTTTTAAATATGATTAGTAAAAGTAGACTATTACAACGAATATATATAATTCTTGAAATATATTGATACAGTGTTGCCTAGAATTGATGAACACAACAACAATTGTAAACACAATCTTGATTGCAACAGATATTTCTGATTATGATAATGACTGTGAATTGGTGTACATGACTTTAACTTTTGCAATCTATTTATACCTAAACAAGAATCTTCTAACCGTCATCCTAAGAGGTGCAAATCCATGGAAGCACCGATTCTTAGATCACGGTTGATCTCCATGTGGATTTGGTGGTTACCAAGTTTGGTTTGTGACACTCTAACCCCTAGACTTTAAGCATTAAGTAATGAATGGGATTAACTCCACATTCACCCCCTTAATCTCGATCATTGCTTTGTCGTAGATCTTGAACTCTGAGCATTTGCCTCATTATGATGAACTTGATTCTAGCGATTGCTTTAGTTAGTATATCATGCCTTTGCAATTCACCACTGCTATGCTCCACGTTGATGTGATCGTTCTCCACGCATTACCTAATGAAATGATAGTGTGTATCTATGTGCTTACTCCTTCCATGAAAGACTGGATTCTTCATGAGTGCTATTGCAGATTTGTTATCCACCTTCAGAGTTATCCTTTCTTCTTTCCAGCCTGTTATTTCACTGAGTAGCCTCTTCAACCATAGTGCCTGACATGTTGTTGTAGTAGTCGCCATGAATTCTGATTCACATGATGATAATGCTACTATATGTTGCTTCTATGTGCTCCAAGTTATAAGTGATTCTCAAAAGTAGAATACCAAACCAGTAGTTCTTTTTCTTGATCCGTATTAACACCATAACTACTGTCACTATAACATGTTAACTTGCAGTCTCCTTGTTTCTTGTAGATGATTCCATGCTCCTTTATGCCTTTGATGTACCGTATTACTTGCTTTATAGCCTTCAAGTGATGCTCCACAGATTCTTGTATGAATCTACTAAGTTATCCGACTAAGAAACATAGATATGGTCTTGTGTGTAATAGATACATCAGACATCCAATTAGACTTCTATAATGCATTAAGTCTACCAGGTTTCCTCCTTCATTCTTGGTCAGTTTTGTTCCCGGATCCATGGGAATATTTGTTTCATTGAAGTTAACCAGATCACATTTCTTGAAAGCTAAGGACTTCAAAGTTTGATCTAGCTTTACATTCCAAGCACGTGGTTCGTGCCTTAATCCATATAAAGCTTTTGAAAGCTTGTACACCTTTCCTGTGTTTTCCGGCTTTATGAATCCCTCTGGCTGTGAGATGTAAACTTCTTCCTTTAAATCACCATGTAGAAATGCTGATTTTACATCCAAGTGATATACTTCCCAGCCATGATATGCTGCTAAAGCCAATATTAACCGAACTGTTTCAATACGTGCAACTGGTGCGAATACTTCATCTAAATCAATTCCATGTTCTTGTACATAGCCTTTCGCTACTAACCTTGCATTGTATTTAATAACGTCTCTTTTTGCATCTTTCTTTATTTTAAATACCCACTTTAGGCCTATTGCCTTGTGATATTTAGGCAATGTAGAGAACGTCCGAGTGTTATTTTTGTTTATTGAGTCTAACTCAACTTTCATTGCTTCAATCCACCTTTCATCTGTAGCAGCCTCCTTAAAGTTACGAGGTTCTTCTTCTGCTAGTAGCAGTTCTTCTGTGTCCACCCTTTGTTCCCTTTCTTGTACAGCTGTTAAATCCTTAAAAACTTGTTACGGTGTATGATCATATTTGTGGTTCAAACTTCCTAATGAGCTAAAGGTAATTTATTCATCAGAATGAGGGTTATAGGTATAGGTTGCTCGTATAGAGAAAGAGTTTGGTGTGTTAACTGGTTCTGTACATACACATATTGGTTGTCACCATTGATCTCATAATTGATAGGTACAATATTAGGTTCATCAAACCTTTGTATAATGAAATCCGTCCATTATGTTTCCTCTGTACCTGCTTCCTTTGTGTATTTATCCCAATTCCACGATTCATTCTCCATAAACTTATAATCTCTACTTACACAGATTCTATCCTTCTCTGGATCATATAATCTAATGCCTTTGAACCTTCCTCCACACCCAAATATATCATAGGTGTACTCCTACCATCATGTTTCTTTGAATGAGATGATATTAACTTGGCATATGATGTGCATCCGAATATCTTCAAATCTCCTAGATTTGGTTTCCTGCCATTCAGTGCTTCGTACGGTGCCTTATCTACCAAGGCTCTTGTGGGAACCCTATTCAGTATGAATATGGCATATCTGACTGCTTCTGCCTAGAAGTTTTGTGGCATGTTCATTGCTTTTAGCATGCTTTGAGTAGTGGACATCATCGTCATGTTTCTCATTTCAACTACTCCATTTTTGTGTGGTGAGTAAGGTGGTGTCAACTGCTTTCATATGCCATTATCTTTGCAGTATTTAGAGAACTCACTAGATGTGAATTCACCTCCTCTACCCGTTCGTAGCATCCTTAACTTGGTTCTTGTTTCTATCTCCACCTTTTCTTTGGGTTCCTTGAATGTTTCAAATGCTTGATCCTTTGAGGACAAGAAGTAGACCCACACGTAGCATGTATAATCATCTATAAGTAGAAATATTTATTTCTTTCTTCCATGTATAAGTGGTGAAATGGGACCACATAGATCTTTATATATTAAGTCTAAAGGTTTTAAGGACCTAAACTTATCTTGATTAGGACATGTAATAAACATGCATCACATAATTGAACCCCCGTGACTTATCTTAAGAACCCTTTAAACCAAATTCTTCGGAGTTGTATCCTTTATTGCTTCAAATTTCAAATGACCCAATTAGGCTTGTAAACGAACCGAACGAACACGAACGTCGGCGTGTTCGTGTTCGTTTATTTAATTTTAACCCAACACGAACACATAATCGAACACATTTTTTTGTTCATGTTCGTTTATTAAGAAAATAAAAATATTCGTGTTCGTTCATGTTCGTTCAACGAACACAAATGAACAAACATAAAATGAACACAAATGAACAAGAACATAAATGAACACATATGAACAAGCCTAATACTTAATAATTCATCAAAAACACATATAAATTAGTGGTTCAAATGTACATGATTCATCCAAAAATCAATCTTGATTCTACCAAAAAAATCCATGATTCATCAAAAAAGCATCCATCCACCATCCATGTTTCATCCAAATGGAATTTATAAATTTATTAAATGCATAATGAATATTGAAAATAACTTGACTAGTTTAGGAAATAAAATAAAATAAAAACTTTGTAAACCATATATGAGTTAACAGACTGATATATATATAGATCGGCGTGGGTAAAACCCTGTGCATCAACCTAAAAACTAGGCCTCATTTGCATGCCTAAGAATTTAATGGTGGTGGCAGGGATTGAACCCGGGTCCGTTGGGACTTCAGACCTCACCTCAACCACTACACCACAACCTCTTTGTCAGAAAAAGTTTTCTTTTATGATCGATCGATATACACATCAACAACTCCGAATTTGATTAGTTTCTCCTCAACAAATAAGTACTTGGTCCAAAAAAATCCAGCCTAATGGCGAGATGGTTGGAGAGGTGACAAAACCTGATACCTTTCATTACAAAACCAATAAACCAGAAAAAGATGGATTATTTTTTTAAAGAATTTTTGGCCCTATCAAAAATGGAATTTGTGCTTGTGGAAATTATCATATATATATATATAGGGGACGGTTCCACTAAAAAATGGTTTTTCACTAAAAAATCCTAAGAAGTGGGTCAAACGAACTCCGATTGAGCTCATTCCAGCGGCGTTAGAACCGTCTCATCGAACCCTAACCCGGACCCAAAAACCTAAACCCCCTCCAACCCTACCCCGAAAAGCCTAAAACCACCACCACCCCCCCTAAAAACCTAAACCCTCCTATCCCCCCACCCTCCAAAAAAAACCTAAACCTACCCCCACCCACCCCCAAAAATCTGAACCCCCACCCAAAAAAAAACATAAACCATAAAATCTAAACCCTAAAAGTTAAACCCTAAGGTTAAACCATAAGGATAAAACCCTAAAACTCAAACGTAAAATCTAAAACATAAAAGCTAAACTCTAAAAGCTAAGATGGTAGAGTTCGACGAGACGGTTCCAACGCCGCTGAAATTAGCTCAATCGGAGTTCGTTTGATGTCGTTTCTTAAGGTTTTTATCATTTCTTAGATTTATTAGCAAAAAACTAATTATTATTTGTTCATCTCTCTCTATATATATATAATATACATATTAGAAGGGCAACATGGTAATTTGTCAAAAAAGTCTTAATTTTAAGACTTGTACAACCTTTAAAACACAATGTACAACTTTTAAAACACAATTTCTCAATTCCAACTCTTTCCCTGAATTTTTTTCTTAAATGGTGTTGTATAGCAATAGTATTTGCACAATAGGTGTTGGATTTGAAAATTTAACACAAATGTTGTTTCCATACTTGCCAACCACGAATTGTGTGTTTACAAAGTTCCTAACCACGAATTAGTTGAAAACATTGGTTGCTAACCACGAATTGTGGTTGGTAACCACGAATTGTGGTTCTAACGTTTGCCAACCACGAATTGGTCATGAATTGTGGTTGGTAACCACGAATTGTGGTTCTAACGTTTGCCAACCACGAATTGGTCATGAATTGTGGTTGCTAACCACGAATTGTGGTTCCTAAGGGTTGCCAATAACGAATTGTGGTTCCTAAGGGTTGCCAACCACGAATTGGTTGGAAACAAAGGGTTGCCAACCACGAATTAGTTGGGAGGTCGAAAACAATTGTTTTATTATTTTGTTGAGAGAATCTTATTGTGATAATCATATCTGTCAATTTTATTTTTTATGAAGAAACAAGAGAATCTGTGTCAGTTTTATTTTTATAAAGAATCTTACTGTGATAATCATCTCTGTCAATTTTATTTTTTATGAAGAAACAAGAGAATCTGTGTTAGTTTTATTTTTATAAAGAATCTTTCTGATTACTGTGGGTGAAAAATGTGATAGAAGATTTGCTCAACAAATATAAATTAGACTTCAACAAAAACCATCTCAAACCTTTTCAACTCTTTCATACTCTTTCAAATATTTCAAACTCTTTTAAGTCTTGCTATATGGGCCTCAACAACGTCCCAAAATACGAGAGTGGTATCACACATCCAACTAAGGTGGTCGCTTCTACACATCTCCGGAAGATCCAACATAACCCCATAGTAGGGCGTCCATATGAACTACAAAATTGAAACTAAATTAGATTAGTATATTTTTATAATGAAAAAGAAATGTATATAATTTAAATTACCTCATCCGCTTGTAAAGATGTAAATTGTGAACGAAACATAACAAGAACATGACTTGTTGCTTCTCTGAAGCTTAAAGGAACACTCCACCTATCAAAATCGTATAAAATTGATTTTATAAATAATTAAAAATAAACATATATAATATATGTTGTTTTTAACTTACCGTGCACCATACGGTTTTTCTCTAGCATAATCTTCTGTCCGTATGGGAGCAATTGATGGTATTCTCTCTCATGCCCATAACTGTAACAATACCATCGGCCCATAAATTTCTGTGGCTTGCGGGGATGATGCTTTGCAGAGATTTCTAAAAAGGCTAGCAAGAACAGCGCTCCCCCAACTTAGCCGACCACATTCTTTTAAATCCTCTAGATGATTTAAAAAATGTAAAGATACGTGGTTCCCAGTAGAATCAGGAAATAGGGTGCCTCCCAATAAATGTAAGATGTATAACCTTGCTCGTTGTATTGGCGATACAGTGGAGTCAGGAAGTGGCTTCTCTAGTTCATCCATTATAGAAGATAACCTAAGCAGAGAACCCTTCAAATGACAAAATGCAGGATCCAAACCCAGCATTTCATAACAACGTCTTTTCCACTGAGTTTCTGATAATCTTATGTCCTCTCCAGAAACGACGTTGTCGGTGATCGGCATACCCCAAAGAACTTGAACATCTTGCAATGTAACAGTCGCTTCTCCAAATTTAAAATGAAAGGTGTGGGTTTCTGGACGCCACCTCTCTACAAGTGCGGTTATCAAGTGATTATCCACCTTTCGGTAACCACAGTCAAAAACACCACCAAAACCAGATTCTCGTATATGTAACATTACATTTTCTGGAACCTCAAAATTTTTAAAGTGATTCCAGAATTTCCGATCAGCACGTCTAAGAGTAAGTGCTTCATGACTATAGGATGATGAATGAAACAACTGATAAGCTCTATGGTTTCTTTCAAGGAATAATACTTCTGGGCAACTAGGACCGGGAAACTCTTGTGGTTCCATGTGTGAATTGTGAAACAAATGTGATTTGATAAAAAGTGAAAATATGATTTGATAAAAATTGAAACAAGATATGCTACTTATAGAAATGTATTTGTAATGATATCATGTGATATCATTATTGAAGAATTCCTGGCTTTGATCAAAAAGTGAAACCTAGTAGCTACTAAACAAATACATGTGAAACAAAAATACAAATAAGTACATATAATTGTAGTTTTGAAGTAGTGATACATCAAGTCAAATAATTACATATATTTGTAATTTTGTAGTAGTGATACATCAAGTCAAATAATTACATATATTTGTAGTTTTGTAGTAGTGATACATCAAGTCATTTACAAACCGTGACAAACAAAACAATAGAGATAAAGCCAAAAATTAGTGAGATTCTTGGTTGGTTGTGAATGAATTCGTGGTTGGGAAAGAAGATGTGAATGAATTCGTGGTTGGCAACTGAATTCGTGGTTGGCAATAATGGGTACCTAGAAGTGGTGGTTGCGTGGTTGGCAATTGAAGAAATATCATGGTTAGCAACCACGAATTAATCAAAAAAATTAGAAGTCGTGGTTGGCAAAACAAGATTGAAGAAATATCGTGGTTAGCAACCACGAATTAATCAAAAAAATTGAGGCAACATGGAATGACACCAATTCGTGGTTAGTAACACCAATTCGTGGTTAGTAATCATGGAATCATGCAATTCGTGGTTAGCAAGCGTGGAAAAACCATTTGTGTAACTAAATCGAATACGACACCGCTTGTGAAACTACTAGTACGAGCAGCACCGTTTAAGAAAAAAATTCCTCTTTCCCTCTCCCGTTTTTTGAAATCCCGCTTACTTGAAAACCCTAGCTCTGTACACAGACGCATCTAAATCCCATTTCACTCCAGTCGTTCCCTCTCTCGCGCTCTCCCCCCCTTCTCGCTCTCCCCCCCCCCCCCCTCTTCAGACGGTTTCATGCTTCCCATCCCCCCAAACCTCAATCAGCCATTTCCATCTTCACAGAGAAGGTCGTCCTTTTCATCTTCACAGATCAGCGGCGCTTAATGTCTTTTTTTAGTATGAACAGCTATGGTGGTTTCCGTCTTGAGATATTATCTTAATCTTCTAATTTGGTCTTTTGTTTTAAGTATGAACAGCTATGGTGGTTTTGGATGTTGAATTTTAAGTAAACCCTTCTAAGATAATTATGATTGGGTGGTTGATCTTAATTATAATAAATATAACGAGTTCATTAACTGTTTTTTCTTGGGGAGGGACAGAAAGAAAAAGCTAAAAGAGTGGTGATAAATTTTAATCGTCTTATTCTTATAAAACCATTCAGGGTTTGCTCTATTTGCTTTATATGAATTAATAGGGTATGTAAACGGGTCGAGCGGTTTGGTTAACAGGTCAAAACATGTACATTTTGGTTAGTGGGTCAAAACATGCATGTATAACATTTATTATATTCATGCATTTTATCCTTATTTCTCTTTCTTTCTTGCATCAAAGTTGGCCAGTAATGGTAAGATGCGGCGGATGTTCTTCAAGATCTGTCTTGCTATCATGTGTTCAGCCGAGGTGGTTCGAACTTTAGTGTTCTTGGTAATGAATTCTTTTTGTTTTTAGGGCTATTAGAAATTTAGTATCCTAAACATTTGATATTTTTTGATGCAGATACTGCTGCTGTTTTAGGCGAAAGATCGTTTGGTATGAACTTTTTCATGTTTTTTTGTTTTACTTATGTTCATAAACTTTGCCTAATTAGTCTATAGGTAACCGACAAATGGTCTCAAACATATACAGGCGTTAGCAACTACATTTTCACCATAATTACACAATTCTTTGTAACAAGCATGATAGTCTGTTAAATACATGTTCATAAACAGCCTGATAAACTTTGCCTAATTAGTCTTTGTAACAAGCAACTACATGTTCATAAACAGCCTGTTAAATAAAAAAAAAGCATTAGCTTTTATGATTTAGGTGCTAGGGTAGTTGCATCGAACACATTATACATTCAATAATATAAAAGAAGTTTTCATTCCTCATATAAATTATAATATGGTTAAAAATCATGTGAATATACATTTATATTTTCAACAGTTATTTGTATTGTTGCTTTTTCTTTGATGACACGCGTTGTGTTAGTCAGTTACCAATAATATTCAATTTGCTGAGTAATGTTGATATCCTTGAAGTCAAAACCGTAAAGCAAATCGAGCCTTCTTTGAAAAATTAACTCATTATCTCAACTGTGCTGATGACTATTGGTATAGCTATTCTTAGTTAGATAGCTCTTCCTTCTAGCTTCACCATCTTTAATTTTGGAGCCCAGAAAGTAGTTAAAAACTGGTATGATCAATGTGTTTATTTTTTCAATATATTTTTTTTTTTTTTTTTAAAATTCAACTATAATTAAAATAGGACGATTACAATAAAGTGGCAGGTAAACGGGCAACAAGTTGCGCTGCAACCCCCTTTTGAATAGCATGTTCCAAAAGCTTTACACTTTTGTAATATGTTGCAGGCAATTTTTGTTGTGTGTTGGTGTTGGTTTGTGAGCTGTTCTAATCATTGGATAAGTAACTGAGTACTACACTAGCAACGCTTACAGGTTTGGTCAGCTATAAATGTAAAATCTTTTTTTTTCTTTTTGAAGTTTGTTGTTTCACGTTAGTTGACTGACTGGGAGTTTAAAAGCCATCTAGGATGGCATGAGCAGGTAAGTTCCATCACATTATCTTCACATCATCTAGATTACAATTTATATTTTAATGTAGCTTTTACTAAGTTCATTTTTTTTTTTTTATGAGTTGATTACTTAAAGCTTATTTTGTGACAGAGTGGTGGTGGTTTATTCACCCCTCTTGGAAACGACCGATTACTGTAGCTCTAGCGGAAGGTGGTCTCTTGGTAAGGCATTTGTGTTCACATAGCTTTCATTTCATATCTTTTCTTGAAATCCTAATATATTTTAATAGTACATATTTGTGTCTGTTTTTATATCTTAAATAGAAATCTAACATTTATAAACTTCTATATAACAGATTAACAAAAATGATAGTAATACAATGGCTTGGGAATTGTTTATTTTTGTAGCCCCCTGCTTATGTGGACTCACATTGCCCTGCCCTCTCGCCATAATTGAAGGCGGACGAGGAATTCCCAACCTTCTTTAGCGGGTTCGAGGTGTATTTGAGAAGGTATTTTCTTTGAAAAAAATAATTTTTAAATTTCATTGTGTTCTTTAAAATTTCCTGATATTAAATTCGAATTTTTATGGGTTTTCAGCTAACATTTTGTATTTTTGCACACAAATACACTCTATGTGTGTGTTTGTTCCTCTCTCTAGCTTTTTTGGCATGAGCCCATACAAATAAGCAGATGTGTGATGATAAAGTTTTCATAGTTATCTGTTTGAAAGCAAACTGGCAAGTGAAGTAGAGTTGAAAGCGATAGAGAAAGCATTGCACCTTCTAGAAGTCAGCTGATGGAGAATGTGTTTGCTGGTCTAAGAGGATTTGGAATTGGAGCTGATGGGAGATATAGGTGCGAAGACCCGAAGTTCACTAAAGGCACAACTCAAGTCTAAGCTTTGGTTTGTGTTTTTTTTTGTTATATTCTTTTGGCAAAGGATGTTTTTTGTGTCATTATCTATGTCTTCTTTTCCCATAATTATGCTATGTCAACAACTATTGTTTGTAGTGCACTTGTTATTGAAACAATAATGTTAATCTAGCTAAAAGATATTACCTTTCTTTTCTGAGATCTGACCATGGGTGAAATAAACATAACATTCTTTCTGAGATTTTGGGTAGGTAAGCTGTTTTCTTTGCATTTGATTTTGCCTGTTAAAAATGGTTGTAATGAAGTTGTAGAGCTTCTTCTGTCTCATGGGGCTTCCACCTAAGCCAAAGCAAATGTATGTGTTCAAGATAACATGTTTGAGAAGCCCAAGCGATTCAAGTAATCTGGGCCAATGCTCTAAAATTGGGTAGATATGGACAGTTTTTAATGCTTTCGGGTTGAAATGGGCGGCTCATTCTAATGTAACGGGTCACACTAGGCAGGCCATTTTGTTAATACTTTTTTGTACGGGTTCAGATGTTCCGTTTAATGCTACCCAAAACAATGAAAAACAGAGTTGATGGAGTTGACCAGAACTAAATCAAACCTTTTTTTTTAAATCAACTCATTCTGACTCGAACCCATCTGACCCATGACCCGCCCGACCTGCCCCGCCCGTTTTAAAGAGTAGATCACAATTAAGTTTAGTAATTTAAAATAAACTGTTTTGTTACACTTGTTAATTTCCAATCTTTTAATAAGTTCTTTAGGGTGAAACTTTTGTAAAATATTATACTAATAAGAGAACTAACAGAAGTATTATTCAGTATATTACTAGAAAATTGAAAAAGTAACAGAAACGAGTACCGAATTGCAAATTGTCACCGCCGCATCATCGCGTCAGTTTTCTAATATATATATATATATATATATATATATATATATATATATATATATATATATATATATATATATATATATATATATATATATATATATATATATAGGGGATGTATCAAATGAAAACCCCTTACTTATTGTGAAAACCCAAAAACCCAATCTCATCCACTCATTTTATTTTCTTATTTTCCGGATAATTTATAAGCTTAAGGGATAGTATTGTAATTTTCACACCCTCTCTCTTTAAACCTAACCACTCTCTCTCTCTCTTTAAACCTAACCTCTATCTCTCTTTCTTAAAAACCTGATCTGTCTGTAAAAATTTATCTCTTCCCTCTCTCAAAAACACACAGAACAAGAACATCATTCTCCCAAAATCCAATGGAGGCAACGATGTGAACACGGAGAAAGTAGATGAAGGCGACGATGTGAACAAGGAGAAAGTAGATCTCGAGGGTAGGGGATGGCTTGGTGGTGCGAGCAGCTGTGGTGGCTAGCGGTGCTCGGTAGTGGCGGGTTTGTTTCTATGATCGCCGCCCTTGGTTTTGAAAAAAGGTTCGTTTTTTTTTATGGATTTTTGTGATTTTGTGATGGATTGGGGCTTTTTTTTAAAAACCCATATGATAAAGTGCAGAATTTCAATAAATATAGCAATAAAATCATTTTTTTACACAGAGGCAAACAGATTAATGGTTTTGCAATCATGCAATGTGCAAGATGGTTTTTTTAAATCGTTTATTCGCTAGATAGCCGACGTGAAAAGAAACCGACATTCCTTATCCCTTCCTCTTGTGTTTTATAGGTTGCTTGTATACATATTCCGACCTTTTTGTGTGTGATTTTAAGGGAAGTGTAAAAATCAAGGAGGTTGTTGATTTTGGAGATGGCCAACAAAGTATTTCACTGGAATATCGGAAGTATATTCCATCTGGGTTGAATCTAGAACATGGAAAGTGAGTGTTTTTGAAGATGGATGATGCTTTTGAAAGTGGTAAACGATTTCAGCCTTTCACCCCTAGATCTGGGTTCTGTTAGGTAACCAAACACTATTAAGTTTTTTCACAATTTTTTTAGTCTTGAACTAGACTTTTTACATAATTTTTTTTTTGTTATTAAAGAAGTCATGGTTCTTAAAATATTATAGGAATAGAAAGACAAGTTCGTAAGTTTTGATTTGGACTTTTTTTATTTTGATTAGGTTTTTTGGTTATCGATTCATATCTGAATCATAAAATAGAGTTTTTACACAGATTTGAAAAACTCAGATTTTGAATTTACACAGCTTCAAAAAAACCCAGATTTGATTTTACACATGTGTAAACTATATTTACATATGTGAATACTAAGTTTACACATGTGTAATATTAAATTACCCACGTGTATTTCATTAAATTTACACAAGTGTAAATTGGGTGTTCTTGAGTTTGGGGCGTTTGGGTTAGTTCCAACTTTTTACACATGTTTAAAATGATTTTTACACATGCAAAAACCGGGTGTTTTTAGCCCTAAACTAGATGTTCTTGATTTTAGGGGTTTCTCAACTTTAAAAGATTGTTTTGATTTATGTTTGTTGTATTTTCTTGTTTTATGTGTGAAAAATTGTGTTTTATGGCACCTTTGTTGTTTATGACGCCTTTGTTGTTTAGATAGTGCACATGGGATCGAAGTATGACAAGAAGATGTGCGCTCAAGACGGTGTAAAAGTCTGGATTTTAAAATATTTGGATTCAAGATCGAGTTTGATTTTACAAATAGGGTGTATTTGATTTTTAAACATGTGTATTTCATTTTTACACAAGTGTAAACTAAATTTACACTTGTGTAAAGAGTTATTATTCATGTGTATTTAATTTTATTCTGTTTATACAGTGTAGTTATGAGTTCTATGGATATATTTTTAGGGATTACACTACATAAAACCTGTGTTCTGGGCTATTACTTATGTTTATTTTGATTTTTACACAAGTTTTTTTGGTTTTTACACATGTGTAAATATCGTGTTCTTCAATTGTTTTCATAGATATGCAGAAATTTGAAATTCTCATTTAATCAAAAAATAAAAAAGAAAAAGAAAAAAAGTAAAATGATAATTTTACCCCCTATTTAATCTTAACCACAAACTTTTTTTATTAAATATATTAAAATTGTAAAAATCAATTCTAGCCACATATTAAAATATTAAGAATTGAATGTGTGGTCCAGAATGAGTTTAAGAGTTATCACAACAACTCAGGGTTTTCATTTGATATGTCCCCTATATATAGGGGACATATCAAATGAAAACCCTGAGTTGTTGTGAAAACGCTTAAACTCATTTTTAGCCACACATCCATTTTTGTATATTTTAATATGTGGTTCACATTGAATTTAGTTTTTTTCATTTTCTTTTCTTTTTAAAATACACCAAAAGGGTATATAAGTAAATTTACTTATTTTTTTATAAAAGTACACTCTATCTCTCTCTCTCTCTCTCGCTACATTTCTCACTCTAGAAATTCAGATCCAAATTTTTGTAAATAATTACATGAATTTACAAGAACAAAATTCAAAATACTTTTACAAATGATCCAAAAATTCTACATCCACCCCTGACCAACGAAGATTTAATGGTGAATTAGCAATCTAAAGAAGAAGAAACAAATATTTCAGCTGGTTTACACATATGTAAATTTAGTTTACACATGTGTAAACTGACTTTACACATATGTAAAGAACTCCAAAACTAAGATAAAGAATCAAATACACAGTTTTAGGTTTCTTTACACAGTTTAAACTTGAGTAAAAAATCAAATACACGTGAAAGTATGATTTTTCAATTCTAAGTCATTTTATCAATTATCTCACTTAAATCGCAAGTGTAAAAAAATCTGGACTGTTCACACATGTTCAGATATGAGTCAACATAAAAACACATGAATAACAAATATTTACACATGTGTAAATTCAGTTTACACTTGTGTAAATTAAGTTTACACTTATGTACTTTCAAATCTAGGTTTTTCAAATCTGTGTAAAAACTCTGTTTCATGGTTGAGATCTGAATCGACAACTTACAAACTTGTTTTTCTTTTGCTATATTTTTTTTTAAATCCAGGATTTCTTAATAAAAATACATAAACCGAAATTAAACAAACTAGTTTAAATTTAGATATTTATCTCAGACGAGTTTAAATCAATCATATCAAATAGAAAAAGATTGTCCATGAAACTTAAAGAATTTTCTATGAAACTAAACAATATGCTTTATTATGTTATATTTAAAAAATACTACATTATTTTATTATATATTTTAATAATATATGGTAATTAATCATTTATATATAGCTTACAAAATGGAATTTGTTTGAAAAAAAAATTACTTACAAGGGTTGGCGGTGGTAATTAGTTTTCCAGCACTACACATACATTCACCAAAAAACACACTATTAAGAGTATTCATTTTTATCCATCACAAAAATAATACAAAATTGAAAGATAAAAAAAAAAGAAAAATGACAAGAATATAAGTTGCATCATGAGAAATCAGAAAAACATACAAAAAAAATTCATGGATTTGCACGGAACACTGTCGACCACCATTATCATATGAAAGATGTCACATAAACCAACCAGATAAAGCCTTCGATGACGCCATTATCGGCTTATGTTTATCTCTAACGAAACTTCAATTTTGACGAGTCAAAGGTTTCAAAGATCTGTTTCAGATCTGGCGCCGGTTGTGGATTTCACTCGATGGTGGTCGGTGGTCTTCTACAGCACAATGAAACTTCAATTTTGACGAGTCTGCGGTTTCAAAAGTCGGTTTCAGATCTAGGTTTAGAAATAGAAGATGAGATCTGGACGTTTTGAAACCAATTTTTATGTAGAGAGAGAACTAGTTGGGGTGACAAGTAGAAAGAGAAGAGTGATTTTGTGAGATCTGGCATTAGAGAGAGAAGATGTTATATATAGGGTAAATTGAAGAATAAAAATAAATCAGGAATTAAAGAAAAATAAGATGTGGTCTAGAATGAGTTTCTCCGTTTTTACAATAACTCAGGGTTTCATTTTATAGAGTTAAGTTATATTAAAAAAGACTTTTTTCCTAAAAAGCCTAAAAAAAGCATGGTGTTTTAAATTCTAGGCATGGTGTTCTTCAACTTTTAAATATGTTCACATAAATAAAACAAAAATATCATACCTAAAATGAAAGAATACCATGTCTAAAATCTCCTTTTTAGGCTTCTTAGGAAAAAAATTCCTTTTTAGTATAACTCTCTCCTATATATAAATATATAGGGGAGGGTTATTCTACAAATTCTAAAACTGTAAAAAGTGTAAAAAGTCTTTTAAAAACCCCACCACCACCCCCAAAAACCTAAAACCCCCACCCACCCCTCCCCCCAAAACCTAACCCCCACCCTACCCCACTCCGAAAAACCTAAAACCCCTCACCCTCACCCTGAAAAACCTAAATCCTAACAAAAAAACCCTAAAAAGCCGAAAAGGTCGTCTAAAAACACCACCACCACCCCCAAAAGCTTAAACCTCCAACCTAACCCCCCCCCCCAAAAACCTAACCCCCCACCCCCACCCCCTAAAGCCTAAATACTAAAAGCTAAACCCTAAGGCTAAAACCCTAAGGCTAAATCCTAAGGCAAAATCTAAACCCTAAAATCTAAACCCTACAAGCTAAGATTGTAGAGTTCGACGATACGGTTCTAACTCCGCCGAAATGAGTAAAATCGGAGTTCGTATGAGCAGGTTATATGCGTTTTAAACGACTTTTTACACTTTTTTTACTTGTTAGCGAAACCTCACACTATATATATATATATATATATATATACATATATATAAAAGCAAACGAACACAAACGAACATAAACGAACGTTAATAAACAAACATTAATAAACGAACATTCACGAGCATAAATGAACAAACACAACATGTGTTCATGTTCGTTCGTTTAACTAAACGAAAAAAAAATTTGTTCGTTTTCGTTCGTTTATTAAATGAACGAACATAAACGAACTTCCCGCCGAACAGTTCATGAACTGTTCAGTTCGTTTGCAGGCCTAGACCCAATCTAGCATGCCAAAGCCATGCTTGATTATCTATATTTGCTAGAAGGCAAACATGTTTTCCTGTCTTTAGTTTGATGTTGTGTAACATGTTCTTTGATCTTTCAATCTTCATTAATAACTTCTTGCTTTGATCATGTAAACCTTCCATTACTACTTTGCAACCAATCTCCGCTAGTTGTCCAAGGCTTAGAATATTACTATTAAGGTTTGGAATGTAGGACACCTGAGATATGATTCTCTATTCTTGATTTTTGCACTCCAGCAATATCGATCCTCTTCCTTCACTTATGGTGACTTCCATTAATAATGATGGTTCCTTGTCTTCTACCACCATGTTTGTTTGTTCTTTTGCACCAATGTTTAGAGGACAGTCCTTCTTGAAGTGACCTAATTTCTGACATCTATTGCACTGTACATTGCTTGAGTCTCTTGTAAACTTTCTCCATTTGTGGTTACTTCTAGGTTTGAATGACGAGCCTTCTTCTTTTGGTCCTCGATTCTCTTTGTTATCCTGCCATTTTCCAGGTGAGGGATTATACCTTCCACGTCCATGGTTTCCAAACCTTCTTCCTCTATTTGAATTTTGTAACATCCCAAATTTCTATTTACTTAAAACATGAGATCCGTTTACTACTAAGGTTGTCAAAGAACGAAATTTATGTACTAGACTTTAACAAATAACTAAAACAAAAATCTAAGAATGTAATTACTTTAAAAGTTAAGGGGAGCAAGTGGAATATTGATTTAAACCTAAACTCTCATCTTTGCACTTAACAGCCGCTACACTCCCCCTTTCCATTTCATTTTCTTTCCTCTCGGCAACCTGCAACCTCACCTCACAGAAACCCTAATATGGATAAACAAACCATCGTGTCTTGTTGGGACTGAAGGGGAGAGCTCAGCCCTGGTTAGAAGCACAAGAGACGCCGATGTATAGCGGTTCATGGCACCAAGTTGTGCTCGCCGACGGTGGCAGCCTGGTCGGTGAAGGAGATGGAGAACAACGGTATCGTGTACTTCGGTGATGGCGGGTGAGCTGTTGTTCAGGTAAAGCGGTTGTAGCAGTTTTACGATGGTGGTTAACAATGGTCGACGGGAGGATGAAGCTGGTGACAACGGTGGTGGTTTGTACCCATTAGCGGTTCATGTGGGGCGATAGTGTTAGTGGTTATGTCTCACGGCGGGATGATGGCAAGCGGGGGCTCGGTTACAGTGTCAATATGGTTTCGTGGCGGCTCGTGTAGGTTAGTATGGTGGTGTTGGTATGGAGGTTTACGATACGAAGGATAGCGGTGGTTCATGGCGGCTCGCGATGATGGTGGTGGTGGTGGCCGTCCATGGTGGTAGTAACAGTGGTGGGTTCAGGTAAGGTGGTGGCGGAGGCTATTAATGGTGGTGATTGAGCAGCAATAGTGGTTTCGGGTAGTGGACCAGCGGCAGCAGTGGTTAAGGGAGTGGTGGTTAACGGTGGTAGTACGGGTATGCTAATGGTGGTTCACGGTGAAAATGGTGGTGGTGCACCATGGTTTGAGCAAGGTAATGAAGATGGTGGTTCTTGATGATGATGATAATTACATGATTAGAAGATGATGGTGATGACTAGATGATGATAGTAATGATTAGATGATGGTGATGATTAGATGATGATGATGATGATGCTTACATAATGATGATGATGATGATGATGATTACATGGTGATGATGATGGTGATGGATACGGTTCGGGTCGGGTCTCGATTATATTGCGGATGCATGTAACGAAGGTATATCTTTTAAACTCGTAGAAAGTTAATTAGTATTATTGATCAGGTTATAACACCGCATTTGATGAGGACATGTAGAAGTTCATTTCACAAACAATTAACGACAAAATTTATTATTTTTATAAACGTTATTTGATAAAAAAAAAAAAGTGGGGTTTTTACGAATGGATTGAGAAACTAATTATAGATATAGTATCACGAAAGTGTAAGGAACGTTTTGAACGTAAAAAGTTTTAATCTTGAACTGTTTGGAAAAAAACCAAGCATTTCATGCAAAACCGTAGTTTCTATTGAACAAAGTAGTTTCTATTGAACAAAGTAGTTTCTATTGAACAAATAGTTTCTATTGAACAAATAGTTTCTATTGAACAAATAATTTCTATTGAACAAAGTAGTTTCTATTGAACAAAGTAGTTTCTATTGAACAAATAGTTTCGATATGAACCATGACCCGAAATTACTCTAGTTTCGATATGAACCATGACCCGAAACTACTATAGTTTCGATATAAACTACTTATCGAAACTACTAGGTCCAAGCATGGAAATATTTAGTGTCAATAAGAAACACTACCTTATGTGGATGACCACATTAGTAACGCTCAATAACGAGCTGAGTGTATTTCAGAAACTACTCATCAGTTGAGTGCTATGTGGCCCCTATATGTTATGTGCAAATGTTTTCTAATATTTTGGGGCTGAAGTGTATACATGATATGAATATTATGCGTGTTACATGATGATTATAAGTATTAACGAGTATGCTATGAATAATGAAATGAAAGTACGATGTAACATAAAAGAATGAAATCTTGCTTTATATAATTATATATTACATGTTATGAATGTATGTGAATGTTATGGACGCTTCGATTCTAACGGATACTACGGTAGACGGACGACCACGTGACTATTTTGCAACTAGGACAAGTACGCTCCTTCATCAGCTAGGACGTACGAAAGGCATTAATGGACGATCGAAGCAATTGCCTTATAAAGGAAGAACGGTTGCATAAATAATAGTTCACGTGGGAAACGGATGCCTTAGGGCAGACGGGCGAATAGGACGGACTACGACGGTAGTACGGTTAAGACGGACGGCCGAAGGTTTGCCGACGGTATAGCATAACAGATGGCCGAAGGTTTGCCGGATGTTGTGGAGGACGGACTATGACGGTAGGACGGGCGTCTGTCTTCGTGACTTACGCAAAAAAACGAATGTTGGGCTGATCACCCTTATGTGTATGACCAATGAATGTTTAATGAAAGTAAAGGTGAATCATATTTAATGTACTCGCATATGAATGATAAAGGAAAGCAAAGAATGTGTTAATGTGTATTTATGTATGTATTTATATATATACTTATAAAAGAAATGATGTTTATACCTAATTGCTTTAAACTAGAACTCACCGGTGTTAACTGACTTTTAGTATGCACTTTAGGTAGCGAAAAGGAAAGAACGTGCCATGATGTGAAGGTTGCCCGACACAAGACTGACATCCCGCTTAATTGATTATGTGTTAAATGAATGTTTCTTTTATGTGTACAGACTTCCGTTGTTTACGTAATAGAATGATGTATGTTTCCGCTATGTTTTTGAAGTTATAGTTTATTCAGTTTTGATGACTATGTTTATAAATCCAACAAGTGAGGTTACCCGGGAAAGAGGCCTTACAAATTTTGTCATGTCGTAAGAATAAAATTTGTGTTAGCTTTCTCCGGGATTTCCTCTCTTAATCTTTAGTCTTTCTTCATATTCTTTTAACTTCTCGATGATTTGATCTAAGGTTACTTGCCCTAGATCTGAGTTTTGATCTATGGATGCAACAAGTTCGAGGAACCGATTAGGTAGAGAATTCAAGAGTTTCTGAACCAGTGTCGGTTGATCTACAGTTTTTCCCATATCACTTGCCTTCCCGATGAAACTATTTATCTTTGTTGTGAAGACATCTACCGTTTCGTATTCCTTCATTTACAACATTTGAAACTCTAACATGAGTGATTGCAAACGTGCCTGCTGTACTTTGTCCACTCCAACATGTCTTTTCTTTAATGCATCCCATACTTCCTTGGCAGTTTTGTAACTTTTTTTTATACCATGTCTCTTCTTACCATTTGTATTTGATACTTTTTTTCTAAACCGACCCGTTTGACCCGAACCTATTTTAGTCGTAGCCCGTTCTGACCAGAATCAAAGTGAACCTTCTTTAAACCAGCTCGCTTTGACCCGAACCCATCTTGACCTAAACCCGATATAACCCGCTACCCCACCCGACCAGACCCACCTGTTTTGCTAGGTCTAATCATGTGCGTGTTTAACTTTTTTTTTTCAAGATTACCTCTCTTATTATGTATTTACGCTTCATTAAAATCTATTGCAATTGATTTTACAAGCACACCCGTAGATCTAGATGATTTTACAAATAATGACTACTTAAAAGTTAAAGGCCAAGAGAAAAGGGGGTATGTTTGATTAGTTGGAAGGATGTCGGCCGCAAAAAGTAATGGTGATTCTTCGACGGATTCACAAACTATTCGTCATTTAAAGAGTGTTTTCGATTATGTTGAACATCATCTAAGAACATATCCCCAATGTAAACTTATCTACGGTTCTTAGCAACATGAACATACACGTACTTACATGCAAAAACAACTATTTGTTCTTTTACGATTAAGTATTTACGTATTAATATTTGTTTTCATTAATATTTTTTAGGTCCTTGGTATTATTACTTTGATCCCTAATAACTCTTTATCAGTTAACCAAGCATTAACTTCAAGAAGTCATAATAATATAGGTAATTACTTTTATGTTCCCACTTTTCACATATGTAGTAGACAACATTTTATTATTTGCATTTTATATAGCGTCCTTGCTTGCATTTTGAATGGTCTTTATTTTTTTAACAAGTAACTGCTAGTATCATTGTTAAGAAAGAGTTAACACGAGGATCATTTTACTCGCATGAAGATTGTGATAGATGTTCATCAATGCAATAAAGTTTCGAGTTTTTATTCAAAGATTTGTTAGTTGTGTTTTATATGTTTGATATTTAGACTTAATTTGACACTTATTAGACATTTGTTTGCAAACAATTCGAACATGTTTGGAAGGCTATCGAACTTTTAATTGAAGTGGTGATATTATGATTTTTACATTTTACAACTTTGTATTTATTTTATATTGTAAATAAATAATGATTTTAATTAAACAAACTAATACGATAAACGTCTATAGTGGCATTTATTTGATGTGATTTTTGTGACAAAAATTATGTGACACTAAAAGTATTATGGATATTTAACTAGAAATAGTTTTTACCGACACAAATATTGTGTCACAAAAGCCTTTGTTTATATAGTGGCAAAACAAGTTCCACTAAAAGCTTAAAGTTTGCAGTGCCAGGCAAAAAAAGTGCCATTAAAAGGCTTTAGTCACACTTTTTTGTATGCCGCTCATTCCTATAGGGGTATTTAGTGGCACTTTTTAGGTTTTTGTGGCACTTTTAGGCTTTTTGTGGCATTTTTTGTATACCACTGAATGAATTTTTTCGTAGTGGAAACAATGGGAGCACGAGTCGTGTTTCGGGAATAGTTCCAAAATATCAATGGGCTTTGAAGACTAGGATTCCAACTGATAAAATCTCTCCTAGGGATTACTTATTGAATTTGGAGAGTGTTAGTTCTCAGTGTATCTCGTGGTCCGACGGACTGTGCAAGTCGGATGAGACAGAGAATGGGTCTGTGGCGGGTTAAACCATGGCTAGGTGAGTGATAATTGTTGGGTTGGAACTCAGTGGAGCTTCAACAGGCCTTTCAGGAAACTGATGAAAGGGTTGCTGCAAGCAGGAGTATTTAATATAAGTCTTAGCTTAATTGTTCTTAGGAACTGAGATTTGGAGGACTTGTTTATGAAGATTATTGGAATTACTAATACAAGGTTTGCTTGGAGCACAGTTCGAGCCTCCAAATGAGAGATTGTTGTGTGCGGAGACTCGTAAGGGGCAGCCGGCTCTAGTGGGCACTACACGGGTTGGGCCTAACTTGAGGATTAAGTTACTAACCCTTATATTTTATCTATATATACCATGTATATGTAATGTAATCTTTTTTTAGTGTGAGCTAATAAGAAAAACCCTAGTTACAGTTATGGATGTAGGTCGCCCACTGTGATATTGTCGTGTTCATTTATTTTCTATTTCTGCGTGATAATCGTTTGTGCGTGTGTGTTGCTTGCTCATATCACTTGATTCCTAACAACACTATATCTAAGGTGAATTTCAACCAAGTGGTTGAACATTTTCAATTGGGACAAAATTGGAGGCAAAGATGTAGAGAGCGATTCTTTTTCATTTTAAAATAAAAATTAGTGGCAAGCTTACATGCATTAATACATGCATGCGCCATGCATGTCTACAGCCAACTAGACATGCACGTGTACATACACATATAGAGATTCAGTAAAACAAAAATTAAAAGTGCATATACACGATTGGCTAAAATATTATTTTGACCTGAAAGAGGCTATTCGCCCGCATAAAGACCATACAAAAAGAGTAAATAGAAAGTAACCCGTTGCATAATATCATCCATCTAGTTCAAATAAAAAAACAAAAACATTTACGGAAACTAAGACCCTCCCAACATTTTCATTTCCCCCTGTTCTATGTCGATTGCAAAACCCTTACCGGTGTGCATCCAATAATCCGCCACTCGTGCATTCCCAGGCTTAGATGCTGGAATATCGGCCCTTGCTTTCCTAAGCTCATCAGTTGATATGTTGAACTTTCTATCTCTCACTAGCACCAGTTCCGGATTTATAACGCCCATGTTTACTATTTGTGGTGACATCATTAGGGCAGGCGCGCCAAGCGGTAACCTGTCGCCTGCACAAACCAACAATCAGTCATGGCCGGCCGACCTTAATATTAAAATAAGCTACAGCCTAGCCCCCAAACTAATTATTGCAAGCCCACCAAAAGCCCTTTAGAAGTCCCATGTAAATATATATTTGTTAAATTAAAAAAACATTGTATAAATAATAGGGTTATTTAATTAGGTTCGCGAGCCTATTTGAGCTTAATAAGGAAGCTCATGCCCGCGCCTGGGCTCATTTATTAAACAAACTTTGTTTTATGCCCGTCCTAAGGCTCGCATCTAAACTTGGTTTGATTCGAGTTTTTAGCAAACCAATCTCGAGTAAATCACTGGCGGTTCGGTCCATTTACACCCCTAGCCAGTACCTAGTTTTCTTTATATAAGTTTCTTCTTGGTAATTTTCAATTAAAATAAAATCAAAAATACGAACTGGCCCGGATTTTTAGTTCGCCTTGGCCCCAAAATGGTTGAGCCATAACACCAAGAGCAACAACGTTGCAAGATTTAACAAAGCACAATTGAACATAACACGACACATCTACACAGTATTTTTATTATTGGTTAAATTATATTTATATATATCTTATATTTGGAAAGTAAAGAAGAACTGTACTCGAGAAGAAGCAAAACACATTGTGCCTTCTACAAAAATAGCACAATTAGGGGTACCGCAAGTGTACCAAAACTATTTCTATAAAGACGTAAATAGGTTAGATATAAAGTGAAAAGAAAGGTCGATCTTGCCTCTATCGACTTGCCAAGTGCACCAAAACTTTCCATAAGTATGCGCAATATTTTCAAGCTCAGTCCTTTGCATTGTCTCCTTAACACCTGGATTCACCCACATTCCTGATGTGACCTGGACAACATAATGATTTAACTAATGAAAACATATATCTTAGCCCGTATGATTTTCAAATTATCATATTTAAATAATAACATTATGTTCATATATACAAGACTAGGAGCAAATTATCACAGTAGTAAATGGTTTGTGGACAGCCTAAAGCGCGAACTTTTTGCTTTTATAGGGGACTTAGAAAAATGGTTTATGGGTGAAGTCTGAATTTGAAATGATTTCTATGTAATCCGCTCGATGAGGTAGCAGATTCAAGAATTTCAATTGTAACAAAACCCGTTGAGATGGCAAACGTAATACATGGCTTCGTTCACATGGCAAACGGAATAGCTGATAATCTTTGGCATCTGCATCATCACATGGAAATCACTGTGAAAAAGAAAAGTGAATCCGCTTCTTTGACGAGCGAATTCAGTAATGAGTTCCATAAACATCTTGCCACCTTTGTTGGTTCGTGAGAGAATTTTTTTAATCCGCTAACTCAACGAGTGGATTACCTATAAAAAAACATTTTGAATTCAAGTTTCACCCGAAATCAAAACAATTTTTGTAAGTGTCATGTAAAAGCAAAAAAATGCCCTAGAGCTCCTGATTGGTACAACAAGAAGAACAATGCAAAAAAACCTCATGATCATGGGAATGCCACAACTTCTGTTCATCAGATGGCAAAGTATCAAAGATCTTATCAGACACAATGTATTCCACCCCTGAACAATTGTCACACTCTAAGTATTCACAATTCATCCATCCAAACAAAATCAAATCAAATCTCATACATCTGATGTGCATGTGTATATATAGAATTTTGAAAACCAAACCTATAAGATTAGCGGAGGGTTCGTTGGAGTCGTAAACCGCACACCGGAGGAAATCTTGATTGAGACGGGTGATGTAGTGGTGAGTTTCAATCTGTCGACTCATGTCATGGCCGTAGACGGCGAAGGTGCATACATGCTGGCTTATTTGTTTGATGGGTTTTAAGGTTTGTAGCATCTCACGGTCATGGGTTTTCCCGGCGGGACTGATCCATCTCCCACCGGCATTGAATCGGGAGCTTTATCACTGGAAGCCATCTAAGAAACTATGTTTTTTTTTTTTTTGTTTTCCTTCGTTTGATTTGTAATTTTGGAGTCGATTATAATTAGGTGGTTCTCTTTGATGCAGTGAGGGATTAACGGGATGACATTTGTCATTGCTGACTTTGTCAATGTGCTTGTAGGCCACGTGGAGTTCATATGACTTATTCTTTACGACAAAAAAAAATATTGGAAAGGGTAATCTCTTTCGTAAGACTTGTTCCAAAACAATGTCACCTACGGGGATGGTGTACTTAGCCAATCTGTAGTGGTTTCACGTCATGTCACATCAACACGAGGGCAATCACTGTCCAGAATTACTAAGCTACGTGATGGTTTCACGCCCTGCATTAATGAGTGAATTTTTTTATTTTATTTTGTTAATTTTTATAAACAATTGATATTTATTTTTTAAAACATTTATTTATTAGTTGAAATGTCGATCCAAACAAGTTAGAAAACTACTTACGTGATTTCAAAATAGTTTTTTTGAAAACAACTCCGTTTTCGTTAAAATTTATACCTGAATGTTCAGAAAAATAAAATAAACAAGCTCGTGTATTTCATTTTTTTTAAATAATTACCGAACATTAGTTATTTATGAAAATCAAATTAAATACTCAACTAAATATTTAATTAAAAAAAAAAGAAATAGTGAGGTGTAAACTTTTGATTGGAAGGTATTTGTCCCTCTTCCCCGTGAATTGCCCCACACCCCCCTCAATAAGCCCCTTTCACTAAGTAGGGGGAAATGGCACTTGGCTTCACGTTCTGTATTTCACGCCAGCATTACGTTTGGTCTTAGTAAAGTTCAAAACTACAATTAAAGGCTTGTGGGTGTGCATAAAAGGTGTCCTTCTTAATTTAGGGTTAAGTAATATGTAGATTTAGGTATAGAATTAGAATATATGTGCGTTAGTCGTTCAAAAAAAAGTATTCTTTAAAACTAAGTATGATGGTCATACAAATATGTACTAAAAATATGATTATCAAATGTGTTCAAATATTTTAATATAGACTTATATATAGGTAACTTTGTAGAATAGTAATCAAGTTTCAAAAGTGTTCTAATTAGTTCACTCAATACACATTTTACACGGTATACACCCTCGGATATATTATGGTGAGTGATGTGTTGCAAAGCACACATCCATTTCCATTGTATTTCGTATCGTTTTTATGTAGTTTTAGTGTCGTATTGAGTCGTTTATAGTTAGTATTGAGTTGTGCCATGGTTTGTAGGTAATCGGGTCACATTGGAGCATAAACGATCAAGATATGCGAAGGCACGAGCAAACGAGGCAAAACGAGGAAAAGCAAGAAACTTTCTATCATGGGGTATGCTTCACGCTACGCGAGCTATTATGGGCTCCCCCTCGCGGTACGCGAGGGGTGTGAGTTCAGGAAAAAGTTCGCGTGATTTGCGTGCTTGGAGGTACGCGAGAGGAGGGTTGTCTGGGCCTCGCGGTACGCGAGAACCCCCAGATACGTGTTTTTTGACCTAATTTAAGGGTTTAATAGATTAGGACTCTCCCATTAGTTTTAGAATCGATTACCAGCCGTTTGGATTGGAAAAAGAGGCGATATTGAGAGGATAGGAAGCAACGGGAGCCAAAGTTCGGATCTTTATCAATCGGGTTGGTTAATTCTCGCTCAAAGGGTTTCGATCTTTGTTTCTTGTTTACTTTGGTTTGTGTTGGATGATGTTTATGGCTTTTGAGGTTTGTTTTTTGAGTTTGAACATGTATCTTGGCTAGACTATAGTAGCTATCTAGGTTTTTTATAATTGTTTGATTGATTCGTGGATTTCTTTCGGTTTGTGTTGGATTGTGATGGATTGTTGATAAAGTAAAAAACTTGGATTCACTTAGTATGATGTTTATGCATGTTTAATTATGATTTGCAATTGATTTGTGTTTCACATGTGTAATGTTGAATGTCTTTCAAATAATAGATGCATGTTATGTTACCTACTTTGTGTTTATAACTAGTTTGTGGATAATTGATTTCATCGTCCATAGAAACGCATATTGTGAGTATCTTAGGGTTAAATATTCTTCCTACTTCAATAACTGAAATCTAGGTGCGAAGTTGTCGGGTATTCCTTGGTGTTAGGGTGATTAGGTAGATTGCTCTGAAAGTAAGGGTCCTAGGGTTTCTTAGCAGCTTTGATATTCCGTGTCATACTGAGAGTTTCCAGGTTACCCCGTATGTCTTAGGGCGTATAGAGATATTGAGACTGAGAGGTAATGTATATGTAGGGTACTTTAGCATCGTTGGAAATAGCTGAGAGGTGATCCAACCAACCGGTGAGTTTACACGTTCTTTAAGGTTTCCTATTCTGTCACACCCGGAGAATGATCTGGGATCCTTAGGTTATCTTAGGGTTTCGTATTCAAAGATCCTGGTTCCATCATAACTGTCATAACCGAGAGAAGTTCATGTTTGTCAAACAGGATTCATTACCTAGATAGTGCTTTATCCTTTACTGATTTCATCCATTTCGTCTGTCTGATAGTTGGTGTCGTTAGTTATAGAGTTCCAATAGTTATAGCTCACAACACAAAATTCCCCAAATATATTTCAGTTCAGTTAGTTGAGTCAGAGTCTAGGTCACTAGTGTCTCGTGGGTTCGATATCCGGACTTCATTAGACTTTGCTACATTGGTCGGTATACTTGCTGGTTGTGTGATCTAGTATTAGGTTGAGTCTAGATTTGTAAATTTAAAGCTAGAGTGTCTAGGTTAGGTTTTTATAGTTAGTTTTTATAGTCCGTCCAGCATACATCAAGTTTGTGGCGCCGTTGTCGGGGACACTTATGCGATAGCGTATCTAACTTTGATTGAACTTAACTGGTTATTTGGTCTTATTTGTGTTTTGAGTCGTAGAGTGTCTAGTGGCCGTGTCTTTTCTTTGTTTTTAGTGAGTCTCTTTGAATATTTGTTTATTTTCTTATCTTGGTATTTTTCGTATTTCTTTATTTATTTATTGTTATATATATCTGGTGCTCGTGATCCTTTTGTTTGAGTGTCCACTGTAGGGATTTATATGGAGTGTTATTACAGTAACATCTACCAAGGACGTTATTATGCTCAAGAGGAACAATATAAGAACGTGTGGTACGAGGTTTGTGGAGGTCCCTATTACACTTAGAATTGCTCTAATTCATCAGGGTACTCCACAGACGACTATAGTAATCCTCATCCGCATGCACAGTCATATGAGAGTTCTGAATGAGAGATAAGCCCGTCCTTGATTGAAAGCCACAACAACATATGCGAGACTTTTAATCAATGGATGGAGGAGAATGAAGAAAGAAAGAGAGCTCAAGCTGGGAAGACCCCACTCTGGGAAGAGTTGCTGCAACAATCGAATGACATGCTTGCTCAAATGATGGAGAATAGGAGAATTACTGATGAACAAAGAAGGATCGAAAAAGAAGAGCGTAGGGAACAAGAGGAGAAACGCCATAGAATAGAGGCACTTGAAGCTGAATATCAGGAGATGTGTGTTAACTACCGAAGGGAGAGTTCGTATTGCAACACGAAGCTGACTAGGGATGAAGAAGATGATGTGATTTTTTCTACTCCACGTACACAACTCCCACATCCAGGTAAGTTTTCTGACTCTACATTCAATTGTGACGACCTTTGTTCACCAAATCCTACACAAGATCACATATTTCAGTATAAATCTTTACACTTGTCTTGTGAGATTGACTCAGGGCATGAGATAACGAGCACTCAATTAACCCGTTTAAGTAAGGCCAAGCAGCTGTACTTCCTAGAAGAAAATGGTAAGCTTACAGACGAGCTAGCAAGTCTGAAACTAGCTAGAGAAAAGGAGACTTTAACGGAAAAGGCGCAAGTCAAAAGTGTACAACACTTTGTGCCAGCCCCACCTCCGGTTCCTACATCTCATAATTACGGACTAGATCCCATCGAGGACGGTTTCTTTAGTGACGATGAGATGGAGATAGAAGAATCCTCGGATGACACTGTGGGTGATGGTCCAGGTAAGTTTTTAGAACCTGTCATTATTCAGTATGAGTGTAACATCCCTGAGTCATTTAATTTTCCGGATGACGAGCTTGAGTCTTCGAATATACATGATACTTTACGCTTGTTCGTTGAGAATGATGTGATGCAGGAACTAGAGAGCGAAGACGGGTGCATCGAAGAGGGTCTACCAGAGTTGGATGAGCAATAGGAGGAGTTAAAAGAGGAGCAGGTCCCATCTTGGGAAAGTGAATTTGGAGACGAGTTGGGGGGCCTGCCGACTCCTAGTGAAGAAATTTTGGACCCACTTGGCGATCTGAAATTACTTGAAGATTTGTTGTACCAAGAGCCAAGTGTGGGGAGGAAAGAAGAGGTGCAAGTGCAGGAGGTTTGATGTCACCCAGACGGTCTATATAAAAACTAATAAAACCTAACCTAGATTCCTAAGTTATAAATGGAGTACCTTCGACTAAACCGCACTGACAGGCAAGTGGACCTATCGAGTGTAGCACAGCTTAATGGTAAACCGAGTTATCAAACCCTAGAGACACTACTATAACTATACTAGACTCTGACTCGGACTAAATATTTATTATTGGGGGTTGACTACACTAAAGATTAACTACAAATGCAGCAAACAAGATCGACTCAAACTATCAAGATGAAATACTAAGGAAATAATTAGAGATGGGAAGAATACCACCTAGGTCGGAATCCTACTTGCAAAGCAAAACTTCTACCGGTTCTGTAAACTATAATGGATCTGGGTTTCTAAGGAAACAACTCTAGACAACCTAGTGGATCCCTAATCACTCTCAGGATGTCACCAACTAAGGAACCTAAAGATGTAATAAACTCACCAGATAGTGGATTACCTTTCGGTCTCTCCAACAATGATAAAGTACCCGAAAGACAGATCACCTTTCAATCTCACTATCCACAATACATTCGAAGAATGCACGGGGTAATCTCAAGATAAGAACTATGATTCAGAATAGCAACAATCAATAGACACCTAATACCAACTTCCTCTTAGACAGCTGACACTCAGATTCCTAATGAAGAAGACTAAAAGACTATCTCTCACTTCTCGGGTATTGAGACTGGATACACACTCAGTTCTAATCTATATTCAATCACAACTCCTATGGATCACTATGTCTAGCAAACCACACAAACAATCACAAACCCTAAAGTCTATGATCTAGATACACAAATCAAGTTGGAAGACATCCACAATCAACGTACGGAATTATAATCAAACAAACATCAAATCTAAGCATATAGATTATATCAACTAATATCAAGAAACCTTTTATAAAATCATTAAACCATCATTATAATCCAAAACCGATAACAATCACAACTTTAACAAAGTAATTATCATATGACCCAGGCAGTATCAATGTTTTAGCCTAAGATCATGCTCAAAACAACTAGAACAGAAGTATAAACATAAACCATGGTATCAAACATATCAATCAAAGATAAAAATCAAAGCTTGGCAATCGAATACGCTATTACTAACGAACCCAGATTCTAAAGCTCCAATCTTGCACTTCAATTGACCTCTCTAGCCCAGAAATCGCATCTTTTCTCTTCTCAGACGGCTGAATGTCGAACTCCTCACATAATGGCAATCAAATTCCTTTTAAATAGATTTTAGGGTTTTTTTTTATGGAATTTATGTCTCTCGCGTACCGCGAGACTTTGGCTTGGGTTCCTCGCGTACCGCGAGGAACAAATTAGTCTGGCGCGTATCTAGATTCCCTCGCGTACCACGAGGATTTATTCTTCCTCTCTCGCGTACCACGAGAACCTGAATTTCAACATTTTTGACTTTTAAACTTTGGGCTTCACTTTCTTGCCTGGTTTCTTCATGTATTGACTTGTAATCTTCACGAGCACATGTGAACAAGACAAAGACTCAATAGTATACAAAAACGACTCAAAACGAACATAAAACTAATGAAAAATGCACGAAACAATAGGAATAAAGATGTGTGCTTCGTACTACATCAAACATCCCTACACTTAACCTTTTTTCGTCCTCGAAAAAGCGGCAATGGAATCATAACTAAGATCTAACTTAACAAACACAATTACCAATTAACACAGGCATACTCACGCGTTAAAAAACAAGAATCAATATTTATGTCCGATTAAACCCAAGGACCAACCATCTAGCCCCTGTAATGTGTTCTACTTCCATTTTATACAGTTATCAATCAATCTATGTGACTCACACTTAGAAGTTACAGCTCTACCTAATCCCGTCTCATGGTCATGTCTAGGCACGGATTAAACCATATTTACCCTACCATGTTAAACTAAGATTTATTTGTTTAAGAAATTAAATGAAATCATGTATGAATGGATGATAATGAGCATTAATTCAAGCAAATGAACTTTCGTCTAGAGTCGTTTCAACCAAGTCACTATCCCGGAAGGTAACACATAGACTAAGTCATAACAATAAAGCACGTAAGAATCACTTAGGGGTGTTTTCTCCTAGTGGCCATCCCGGAGGGTAACACATGAGTAAAACTCATAATTCTAATCAATACGCTCATGAATTGTGGAATATGAATGTGGGCGCCACCAAACTCAGATTTATTCTCATAAAAAGAGAATGGTGTGCCAAAAATTTCAAAAACAAATAGATATTATCTTAACGTGGTACCTATCACCCTGTGTTGACAGTTTTAGTATTACCGACACCCTAAGATGAGTACCCACACGATTTCGTGATTTTATTATGTGATTAATCCTAAGTAACACTCACATGCTCTTTAAGCTATTCAAACTGGCTGGGTCTACCAAAACATCATTAGTTAGACGCGTTTTCTATCATTTAAATCATTTAAAACTCAACAAGTAGATCCAGTTGTACTATCATTTTCCATGTATAAGCAGTTATTTCCAAGGACATTTTTCAAAATTTTTATTTTTTTTTTATTTTGAATTTTTATAAACAAGACAAACAAACTAAACTAGACACTCACATCCCCATACTTGAAAGACACATTGTCCTCAATGTGAAGCAAAACACAACTAAAAAATAAAAATGCAAAAAGAAAACAGGAATCAACTTAGCTGGTAATGTATATGCTCTCGAAGAAAAATCCAGCTTCGTTCATCCTTGTGTGCACCGTATAGCATTTCGGTCACGGTTGCACAGACTGCCGGTTTGCCTTTACAAAATTTATATAAGTGATGATCGATCCTGCCTGAATGGAGATTGAGTATGGGCAGGATGATAAAACCTACAAAATAAACCTCACAACAATCCCGCAACATTAAACTGACTCAAATGACTCACTAAGACTTAAAGACTCAAAATAGATAGCAGAGAAACATACTCAATGGGTGGCTAACACATAGACATGAAAGCCACAACAAGGTAGATCATCGGTCACAAATGATTTCAAGTTTCCCATGGTAGTGGTGGTTGATGGATATGATAGTGGATGGTGGGTGGATATGAGTGTGGATGGTGGGTGGATATGAGTGTGGATGATGGATGGTGGATAGAGGGTATGTGATATGAATGACAGTGGTGGAAGGTGGTGAACGGTGTGGGAGTCCATGGGAAACAAGGAAAAATGATGAAACCAGCACTCCCCCGCGTACCGCGAGAGACAGGGCAGCACTCCGCGCGTACTGCGAGGAGATGAAATCTAGCCGACCAATATTTCCAGTCCCTAGCGTACCGCGAGGGCTTGGATCCACTTCCTCGCGTACCGCGTGGGACTATCCTTCACAGAAAGATAATTACTTTTTTTGATTTTTATACTTAGAAAATTTTTTGATCATTTAAATTTTTTTTCACCCAAATTTCTTAAAAACTCATTCTAATGATAAAACCAATGAAGAACATACCTGGAACTTCGTTCCCGATGATTTTTCTCACCGAATCAAGCACAAATCCCTGCAAAACATGACACAAACAAAACCCAAACACCGAAAACACACAAAAATTGGCACGGACTCAAACCAAGGAATGCACACAAACTCTACATCCCGGGCAATTGCTCGAGACTCAAACAAACCTATCAGGAGGCTTCTCCTTGATCCTAGCCAGAACCGCCTTCATCCTACGCGGTCTCCCAGTCCTCCACAAACCTAACAACCTCATGCTCCTATCAAACCTCAAATGTATATCATATGCATCAATCTAGTCTTTCCACCACAACTTAAATCTACCAGATCCAAAGATCACCTGGTTCAAGTATTTCAGCAAACCGTCACCCCTAAACATCCTCACACTTGGGGTTTTCACTCTCCCTAGATCAGATGATTCTATCAAAGCATGTGTTCTCTTTCGGGGTGGCCTAGACCTAGGGGTTGGCTCGGTCTCTCTCCCCTTAGTACGAAGAACAGGTAGAGGTTCAAGAATAGGTACTTCTAAAGGTATGACCTTTACACTATCAACCATGGGTGTCTCACAGATTAATGACCCGACTTGTGCTAATATCTCACTCAAACTGCAATCATCATCGTTAGCACCTAAAATCAGGGACCCTACTAATTTCTTTTCAAATTCAGCAAGCCAATCTGGTGGGTCCTCTATCATCCCTCTTCCATCTTTATCAACAACATCCTCTACTGGATTAGAGTCCCGATGTTCATCCATGAAGGCATCAATCATGCACACGAAGTGGCTCTACTCGCCAACATCCTTCACAAACTTTGTAGCATCGAACGTGATCAACTCATCCCCCACACGAAGTGTGAGTTTCCCGTCAAGGATATGCTCATGCTCGTAGGTTGCGGTTCGTAGGTTGCGGTTCCCCTATGTCTAGTTGTTTATAGACAGAATATCGCATCAAATTGATGATAGCACCCAGGTCAGCCAATGCGTGGTTTAAGGGCAAACCGCCAAACAGACATGGGATCTTGAAACGACCCGAATATGCTATTTTCTCCGGCAGTTTGTTCTGAACCACTGCAGAACATTGCTCACTAAGTGAGACTTTAGAGATCCCATCTAGCTTCTTCTAGTTGGAAAGAAGATCTTTGAGGAACTTGCCATACTTAGGCATGTGCTGGAGGACCTCTATAAATGGGAGATTGACCTTGAGTTGTTTAAACATATCAAGGAAGTGACCGTATTCCCTAGCGTGTTTATGTGGCAGCAAGCACGCTGGATAGCGAACACGACTCAAGTCAATCTCGGGGGTCTTACTCTCCACCCCCTTCCTCATCTCCTCTGCCTTCTCGACAGGCTTCTCCATCTCTATCTCCTCATCAACCGGTTCTTCTTCTTTTACTACGAGTGGGCTATCCTTCTCTTATGCCCTTCTACTCCTTGTCGACACAGCATTCACTGAAGTCCCTGGGTCCGTCACCTCAGCCGACTCGGGCTCCTCCAACATCCTAGCATCGATCTCAGCAAATCAAGCTCTCCAATCTATCTTCTTCACCTCTTAAGGCGAAGGGATGCCATAGTCAGCGTTGTGGGAAGCTTCATCTTATACTCTCTCCTCCTCTCTATGACTCATGACTGACACGGCCATCACTGAAGCATTAGGTCCTGAAGATGGACCTCCCTGTCTGTCCCTCAAAATCTTCGCGATGTCTCCTACCGTGCGTTGCAAATCCTGAAATGCCGAACGCCTAGCGTCCCTGTCCTGCTGGACTAAGTGGGCAAGCATTTGTGTCTGATTCTCTATCATCTCCTCAATCTTCCTGGTGTTGACACTGTTTCCCGAACTCGCTCCTGCTTCTTGCAACATCCGACATTTTCAGGTTTACTCCGTTAACACAAACATCATTATCTCAAGCATTGTTTATGCAAACTCCGTTATCTCAGTTAGTCATTCATGCATTGCATTTAATTAGGTTAATTAAAGGTGTCATTTTATTACACAAACATCCGGGCAAAGCTAACGTAGTAGCTGATGCCCTAAGCTGAAAAGAAACCAAACCCAGACGAGTTCGAGCGCTACAACTCACTATTCATACCAGATTACCCGACCAAATCCGTAATGCTTAACTCGAAGTGATTGAAGGAAGAAAATCTTCAGTTAGAATCCTTGCATGGCATGGAAAAACAACTTGAGATCAAATCGGACGGTATTTGTTATTTCGCAGAGCGAATATGGGTCCCGGTGTATGGGAACTTGAGGGAACTTGTAACGGATGGAGCTCACAAGTCTCGATATTCTATTCATCCTGGTTCCGACAAGATGTATCATGACCTGAAGGTTCTGTATTGGTGGCCGAACATGAAAGTTGATATCGCCACCTACTTGAGCAAGTGCCTGACTTGTTCCAAGGTCAAGGTTGAATACCAAAAGTTGTCTGGTTTGCTCCAGCAACCGGAAATCCCAATGTGGAAATGGGAGCAAATTTCCATGGACTTCATTACCAGACTACCCCGAACCCCTAGCGGATGCGACACCATCTGGGTGATCGTAGATCGCTTAACCAAATCCGCTCATTTTCTTGTAATCAAAGAAACTGACAAAATGGAGAAATTAACCCGCATCTATCTGAAAGAAGTAGTCTCTCGGCACGGAGTGCTAATCTCTATCATTTCTGATCGAGACATTCGTTTCACCTCAAACTTCTGGAAATCGTTACAAAGATCTCTAGGCATGCGCCTGGATATGAGCACAACGTACCATCCTCAAACATATGGCCAGAGTGAGCGTACCATTCAAACTCTGGAAGACATGTTACAAGCTTGCGTAATTGACTTTAGTGATAGTTGGGAGACTCGACTGCCTTTAGTAGAGTTCTCCTACAATAACAGCTACCATACTGGCATCAAGGTAGCACTGTTAGAGGCACTGTACGAACGGAAATGCCGATCACCTCTTTGTTGGGCTGAAGTTGGAGATAGCCAACTTACGGGTCCTGAACTTGTGCACGAAACTTTAGAGAAAATTGTCCAAATCCGAAATCTTATGGAGGCAGCCCGTGACCGTTAGAAAAGTTATGCCGATAAGCGTCGAAAACCGTTGGAATTTCAAGTGGGCGACAAATTGCTATTAAAAGTTTCACCTTGGAAGGGTGTGATCCGTTTTGGAAAACGTGGCAAGTTAAACATGCGTTACATTGGACCATTCGAGATAGTGAAAAGGATTGTCCTAGTAGCATATCAACTGAACCTACCAGATGAACTCAATGGAGTGCACAATGTCTTTCATGTCTCAAATTTAAAGAAATGCCTATCAGATGAGACACTCGTGGTTCCACTTGAGCAGTTGGAAATCGATGAACAGTTACGTTTCATCGAAGAACCAGTCGAAATCATGGACCGAGAGGTCAAAACACTCAAACATGGTAAAAATCCTAATTGTTAGAGTTCGCTGGAACTCGAAGCGTGGACCGGAGTTCACATGGGAGCGCGAGAATCAAATGATGCGAAAATATCCTCAGCTTTTCAAGCACTCAACGGCAAACACGAAAGTTACTAATTAAATTTCGAGACGAGATTTCTTTTAACAAGGGGATGATGTGACAACCCGAATTTTTGTTTGAGACAACTAGCGACTTTGCTTAATTTTCGGGACGAAAATTCTTTCAACAAGGGGATGATGTGACATCCGAGATTTTCAGGTTCACTCCGTTAACATAAACATTGTTATCTCAAGCATTGTTTATACAAACTCTGTTATCTCAGTTAGTCATTCATTCATTGCATTTAATTAGGTTAATTAAAGGTGTCATTTTATTACACAAACACTCACGTAGCGGTAACTCGTAGAATTACCTGATCGCACTCGAGTCTAACCCAGAACGTTGGTGAATTAATAAAAATAATTTTAATGTAAATTATGTGAATTTACATGCTAAGTGACTTTTACGTGAATTGAAAATTATTTGCGTTCATTATTTTTATAAAGGTAGATTTTTTTATAAAAATTATAATAGAGGGATTTAATTATTATTAGTGTTAATTGTTTTTAAAAGTACTCATGGATCACATAGATAGCCCATGAATTATCCATAATCCACATTTATACCCATGCATGCAAGTATATAAGGAAATTATAAAAATTAAAACCCTAATTCCTTTTTCTTTCCTCCAAATCGTCGCAACCCAAGCCCCCCACCCTCCCTTTGAGCCGTGACCAAGAACACCCCAATACACCCTCTCTCCAAGCTTGAATCTTGCAATTGAACGTGTAATCGGTCTTCCCTAGGCGTTGCTAACACTACTACGTAAGTTGTTTCGTCCGATTTCGTTATTTTATGATTCCAAGAATTTTGATTTAAACCCTATTTCATCCAAACATGAGTTTTTACAAAAGAGATGGTGACTTTGTTAATTATTTGATTGTTATTGCACTTAATTGTTGAGATTATTATTTTTTGTGAAACCCTAGATCTCTAGAAACACGAATTACTAAAAAGGGAAACTTTATATGATTTCTATTGTGCATACTAGACATGGTTAGAAACCACGTAGGTTGATCATAACTTACTAAAAATGGAAACTTTTTAGGTTTTGGAATTTGAATTCTAGACTTGAATTATGTGATGTGATAATTTAATATGCATTAGTATGATTGTGTAAACATGTTAAGATCATGCAACGTGTTATAAAAGATTAACCTATGGAAATCAAACCCTAGGTTCATACATTACTAAAAGTAGTAACTTTGTTGATAAAGATACATTGTGTGGTCATAGCTTGCCATATTAGAAAGTTTTGTGAATCGTGTATGTGACGTCGAACATGAACTACTTGTATATTATGTGTACTAATATACTAAACAAACATTGAGTCACAACATGAGTCACCAACGGGTCGTCGGGTCAAACTTGGTCTATCCCAGTCAAACCAACAACTATTTTCTAAAACACTTAAACAACAGAATTGTTTGGATACTAAGGGTTCATATCAACTTGCACGAACATACACTCATAGACCTATGTTAGTAGGTGGCAGTTAGAGATTCACCTGTCTTTCACTTGTCATTCTAGCACATACTCTAAGGTGAGTTTCACGGCCCCTCTCTTTTACTTACTTTCATTTTTGGGGGAGAAAGCATGCACACAAACATTTATATCTTGTATTATTGTATTATCGCTTACGTACTAATGTGCAAACATACCACATAAGTCTTTGCATTCTCGAACCGTTAGTATTGTAACATAGCGAGGTGATTTTTAGTAGTACTACTGGGTTTGACAAACCCCACCCGTGTTAGTCGCGCTAACTCAACCGGAGGTCGAACGGGTGTATGATTGGCCTAGACATTTAGCCATTGTTTTGGTAGACATGGCGGAAGGCAAACAAACAAACAAACCATACAGTCAGCTTCGGTTGCGAAACACTTGTAGTAGCATGACATAGACTAGCTATCTATCGGTATACATTAATTACACTTTCTAGCAAACATCGAACTTTTACTTACTTACAAACCTGTGAAGTCACCAACCATTGTGTTGCACTTTTATCTTGTCTTTCTCAGGTCGCTAAGGTACATGCTCAGGATCAGGATGCATGGCAGTGCATGGTTTTCATAAACATTTTAAACATGTTACCTACTTTATTTACTTTGGTTTGGGTGCCATGTTTTGCGCACTTGGTTATTTCTTGTACTTGATTTTATTTACGCTTCCACAACGTTTTCAAACTAATGATTGTTGACTCGTGACTATGAGCAACAAAGGTATTTTTAAACTCATATAGAGGTCGTTTAGTATAACTAATGACAATGATCCTGGTTTGTCACGCGCCTCGCGCTAAAACCCCGCAGGTGGATTTTGAGGGTGTGACACTTCTCCTCCTCCATACTGATGTTGGCGACCATTAAACCCAGGCGGGTTATTTCCAGATCTCCATCCCGAGCCAAAAGAATTATTATAGTTGTTGTAGCCTCGGTTCTGGTTCAGGTTGCCAGCAAAACTCACCTGCTCCTGATGATTGATGGGGCAATCTCTGGTGTCGTGTCCTCCCCTTCACACCTCACACCTCACAACTAAGAGCACTGAGCTTGACCTGCTTGATCTCTTTAGCCATAGCTGCGAGTGCAGTAACCACGCTAGTATTAGGAATGACCTGATGCACACCTCTAGGAGAAGAGGCGGGTATCCTAGCACTAGGAATGGAAGTCCTAGTAGATAACCATTGTTGTTCCGCCAGAGCGAAGCTCTCGAACATCTCTTCACATTCAGCTGGCTCGAGTTTGTCCATGATATGGCCTCCCACAGCAGTGTTAAACATTTGCTGCTTCTCAAAAGTGAGGCCATTATAGAACTTCTCCACAATTGCCCAGTCAGAAAGACCATGTTTGGGGCATCGGCTCAACAGCGCGTTGAACCGCTCCCAGGCCATGTGATAAGGCTCGTTGGGGTACATCCGGAAGGAGTGGATCTGGTCCCTAAGGCGAGCGGCCTTGGAAGGTGGATAGTACTTTTTGTAGAACTTGGCTTGAAGATCCTCCCAAGTGGTAATAGAGTTTTCAGGGAGGGTGTCAAGCCAGGTAGATGCACGCCCAGAGAGCGAGAATGGGAAGAGACGCAAATAGATAGCGTTCTTAGACACACCTGTGATATTGAAGGTATCACATATCCGCGCGAAGCGGGACAGATGTCCGGGTGCATCCTCATCCTCAAGGCCATGAAATTGAGTGGCATGAGTGATCGTGCTCATGACATGTGACGGGATCTGCCATGTATTGGTGTTCGGAATAGCGGGCCGTGTGATCGAAGATCTTGCCCCGGTGACCCCGTCACTGGCCCTCTGGTGTACCGTACGCCTCGCTGGTGGGTCAACGTCGCCCATGATAGGAAATGGAATTGGGCTAGTGGAACGTACCTGGTTGCTGAATGCTTTCAAATGCTCCCGGAAGTCGCGGGTGCGCTCGTGCATCTCTCGTTCGGGCTCTAAAGAAGAAGAATATGGTGGTGATCCCTGCGAACGAGTGTGGTGCATAAACTGACACAAGAATAAAAGAAAACAAATAAAGACTCAAAAATAGAAAGACTCGATCCTATGTTAGACACTCATATAGGACACACAAGTAGCAGATAGGACAAAAACACACAATTAAGACTCAAAAACAAAACAAACCAAAAATCAGACAAAAGAACTAGTCAAAGCAAATATTGTTATTGCCAAGTGTCCCCGGCAACGGCGCCAAAAACTTGATGTCGCCCAGACGGTATATATAAAAACTAATAAAACCTAACCTAGACTCCTAAGTAATAAATGGAGTACCTTCGACTAAACTGCACTATCAGGCAAGTGAACCTATCGAGTGTAGCATAGCTTAATGGTAAACCGAGTTATCGAATCCTAGAGACACTACTATAACTATATTAGACTCTAACTCGGACTAGAGATTGATTATTGGGGGGTTGACTACACTAAAGATTAACTACTAATGTTACAAACAAGATCGACTCAAACTATCAAGATGAAATACTAAGAAAATAATCAGAGATGGGAAGAATACCACCTAGGTCGGAATCCTACTTGCAAAGCACAACTTCTACCGGTTCTAGAAACTATGATGGATCTGGGTTTCTAAGGAAACAACTCTAAACAACCTAGTGGATCCCTAATCACTCTCAGGGTGTCACCAACTAAGGAACCTAAAGATGTAATAAACTCACCAGATAGTGGATTACCTTTCGGTCTCTCCAACAATGATAAAGTACCCGAAAGACAGATCACCTTTCAGTCTCACTGTCCACAATACATTCGAAGAATGCACGGGGTAATCTCAAGATAAGAACTATGATTTAGAATAGCAATAATCACTAGACACCTAATACCAACTTCCTCTCAGACAGCTGACACTAGGATTCCTAATGACGAAGACTAAAAGATTATCTCGCACTTCTCGGGTATTGAGACAGGATACACACTCAGTTCTAATCTATACTCAATCACAACTCCTATGGATCACTATGTCTAGCAAACCACACAAACAATCACAAACCCTAAAGTCTATGACCTAGATACGCAAATCAAGCCGGAAAACATCCACAATCAATGTACGGAATTATAATCAAACAAACATCAGATCTAAGCATATACATTCATCTCAACTAATATCAAGAAACCTCTTACAAAATCATTAAACCATCATTATAATCCAAAACCGATAAAAATCACAACTTTAACAAAGTAATCATCATATGACCCGGGTAGTATCAATGTTTTAGCCTAGGATCTTGCTCAAAACAACTAGAACAGAAGTATAAACATAAACCATGGTATCAAACATAGCAATCAAAGAAAAAAATCAAAGCTTGACAATCGAATACGCTATTACTAACGAACCCGGATTCGAAAGCTCCAATCTTGCACTTCAATTGACCTCTCTAGCCCAGAAATCGCCTATTTTCTCTTCTCAGATGGCTGAATGTCGAACTCCTCATATAATGGCAATCAAATTCCTTTTAAATCGATTTTAGAGTTTTTTTGCATGTCTCTCATGTACCGCGAGACTTTGGCATGGCTTCCTCGCGTACCGCGAAGAACAAATTAGTCGGGCACGTATCTAGATTCCCTCGCGTACCACGAGGATTTCTTCTTCCTCTCTCGCGTACCACGAGAACCTAAATTTTAACATTTTTTACTTTTGAACTTTGGGATTCACTTTCTTGCTCGATTTCTTCATGTATTGATTTGTAATCTTCACAAGCACCTGTAAACAAGACAAAGACTCAATAGTATACAAAAATGACTCAAAGCGAACATAAAACTAATCAAAAACGCACGAAATAATAGGAATAAAGATGTGTGCTTCGCACTACATCAAGGTTATCAACGAACCACAAATAGAGCTAGTGTCGGACCCACCACATTGCACCTGAGAGAGCAAGAAGAAAAGGCCCGTAGATGAAGCCGATGGCAGGGTGCCTCAGCAACCAAAGGCACCACGGGAAAGAGAAAGGAAGAATGGGCACAAAGCCAACTCGGGAGTGATGGGACAGTCACTAAAGCTACTCAATGTTCTATCACAGAATAAAGCTGACCGTCTCCTTCACTATACATCGCGTATCAGGTTTGGCCCAGGTAAGTTCAAATATTTGTGGTCAGACCCGTTTACATTTTTCAAAACTATTTAAAAATCTACCATCAGTGTGTGTCAAATCGGTGGTAGACCAATCATATTGAACGGGTCGGACGGGGGCGACATAAAAGAGTAGCCTCCTGATTAGGTTTGTTTCTCGGGTTAGAACCTGAGTGTATAGTTTGTATAAGTTTTGATTTTATTTTGAGTCTGTTTAATGTTGTTTAGGTTGCTTGAGATTTACATTGTAGGGATAGGTCGCCTCGTCCGTACTCAATCACCATTCGGGTTGGGTCGATTCAAATCTTGTATTCATGTAATGGGAACACGACAGAATGTTTGTGCAGCCGCGAATGAAATGCTATATGCTTGCACCAGTGGAGGAACAAAGCTGGACAAAATCGTGCTATCATTATCAGCTAAGTCGTTTCCACTTTACTATTTTTTATTTTTTTATTTTTGAGTTTTTATTTTTATTTTTCGTTGTTTCTTGATTCACATTGAGGACAATGTGTCGTTCAAGTGTGGGGATGGGAAACTTCTTAAGTCTAGTATGTTTAGTTTGTTTTTCTTTTATAAAAAGTCAAAAATACAAAAAAAAATAAAAAATTTTCAAAAAAGTCCTTTGAATTAGAGTTTTGCAAACAAAATGGAAGATAATAGGTATAAGTGAAAATGTTGTGTGTGTTTAAATGAATAAATGATAGAAAACGCGTATAATCTGTGATGTTTTGGTAGACCCGGCCGATTTGAAAGCTTAAATATCCTATGCGCATTGTTTAGGTTAATTAATTGAATTAAATCGTGATATCTTGTGGGTAATCATCTTAGGGTAAATGGTAATGTTGAAACTGTCAACATAGGGTGATAGGTACCACGTTAAGCTAGAATTTAGAGGTTTTTGAAATTTCTTGACACACCACTCTCTTTTTATTAAAATAAATCCAAGTTTGGTGGCGCTCACATCCATAATTACATTTAATAATGAGTATAATTAATCGATTGAGATATTGGGTTTTAACCTACGTGTTACCCTCCGGGATCGCGACTTGGTTGATACACCCATGGGTTAAGACTTAAGTGATCAATGTTTTGTATAAATAAGATTGATGTATATGTTTCCCACGGGGATAGTGACTCCATGGATACGCCTTTAAGTTGATTTCTTATGTGCTTAATTTATAAACTGCATCATATGTGCTACCTTCTGGGATGGTGACCTGGGAGATACACCACTAGGTGAGGTTGATTCATATGCTTAATAATGCTCATTGACAATTCATTCCATTCTTTCATCTTAATTTCTAAAACCTGTGAATCTTAGTTTAACGTGATGGGAGAAATCTATACGGTTTAACCCGTGCCTAGAGATGACCGTGAGACGGGATTAGGTAGAACTGTAGCTCTTGAGTGTGAGACACATAGATTGAATTGATATTCTTGGTAATGTAGAATTTAGAACACAAAAGGGGGCTTGATAGTTGGTGTTGGGTTTAATCGGAACGAAATACCAATTGTCGCATTTTAACGCGTGATTATGTCTATGCTAATTAATTAATGAATTGTTAAAGCTATGTCCAGTTGTGATTCCATTGCAGAGATCTTTTTCAAGGATGAAAAAGGGTTAAGTGTGGGGATGTTTGATGTGTTGCAAAGCACACATCCATTTCCGTTGTATTTCGTATCGTTTTTACGTAGTTTTAGAGTCGTATTGAGTCGTTTATAGTTAGTATTGAGTTGTGCCATGGTTTGCAGGTAATCGGGTCACATTGGAGCTTAAACGATCAAGATATGCGAAGGCACGAGCAAACGAGGCAAAACGAGGAAAAGCAAGAAACTTTATGTCATGGGGTATGCTTCGCGCTACATGAGCCATTATGGGCTCCCCCTCATGGTACGCGATGAGTGTGAGTTCCCGAAAAAGTTCACACGACTTGCATGCTTGGAGGAACGCGAGAGGAGGGTTGTCTGGGCCTCGCGGTACGCGAGAAACCCTAGATACATGTTTTTTGACCAAATTAAAGGGTTTAATAGATTAGGACTCTCCCATTAGTTTTAGAATCGATTACCAGCCATTTGGAGTGGAAAAAGAGGCGATCTTGAGAGGATAGGAAGCAACGGGAGCCAAAGTCCGGATCTTTATCAATCGGGTTGGTTAATTCTCGCTCGTAGGGTTTCGATCTTTGTTTCTTGTTTACTTTGGTTTGTGTTGGATGATGTTTATGGATTTTGAGATTTGTTTTCTGAGTTTGAACATGTATCTTGGCTAGACTATAGTAGCTATCTAGGTTTTTGATGATTGTTTGATTGATTCGTGGAGTTCTTTCGGTTTGTGTTGGATTGGTGATAAAGTAAAGAACTTGGTTTCACTTAGTATGATGTTTATGCATGTTTAATTCTGATTTGCAATTGATTTGTGTTTCACATGTGTCTTGTTGAATGTCTTTCAAATAATAGATGCATGTTATGTTCCTACTTTGTGTTTGTAATAGTTTATGGATAATTGATTTCATCATCCATAGAAACGCATATTGAGAGTATCTTAGGGTTAAATGTTCTTCCTACTTCAATAGCTGAAAGGTGCGAAGTTGTCGGGTATTCCTTGGTTTTAGGGTTCTTAGGTAGATTGCTCTGAAAGGAGGGTTTCTTAGCAGCTTTGATATTTCGTGTCGTACTGAGAGTTTCCAGGTTACCCCGTATGTCTTAGGGCGTATAGAGATATTGAGACTGAGAGGTAATGTATCTGTAGGGTACTTTAGCATCGTTGGAAATAGCTGAGAGGTGATCCAACTAACCGATGAGTTTACACATTCTTTAAGGTTTCCTATCGGTCACACCCGGAGGATGATCTGGGATCCTTAGGTTATCTTAGGGTTTCGTATTCAAAGATCCTGGTTCCATCATAACTGTCATAGCCAAGAGAAGTTCATGTTTATCAAACAGGATTCATTACCTAGATAGTGTTTTATCCTTTACTGATTTCATCTGTTTTGTCTGTCTGATAGTTGGTGTCGTTAGTTAGAGAGTTCCATTAGTTATAGTTCACAACACAAAATTCCCCCAATATATTTCAGTTCAGTTAGTTGAGTCAGAGTATAGGTAGAGTTGTCACTAGTGTCTCGTGGGTTCAATGTCTAGACTTTATTAGACTTTGCTACATTGGTCGGTACACTTTCTGGTTGTGTGGTCTAGTATTAGGTTAAGTCAAGATTTATAAATTTAAAGCTAGAGTGTCTAGGTTAGGTTTTTATAGTTAGTTTTTATAGACCGTCCAGCATACATCAGTGAGTGACTTAATTGGAACACTTTTGAAACTTGGTTACTATTCTGTGGTGTTTTTCCTTATTATTATTATTATTACTATTATTATTATTATTATTTCATGGTAGTTAGAGTTTTGGGTTATAATTTCAAACGGGTGTAATGGTTGGTTATGTGTCTCTTAGTTATGTGTGTATATATTATAGTAATTAACATTTATTAGATGGTAGTCAACCATATTATATTCTCTGGTTTACTTGGTATCAGAGCCAAGAATCCTCAAATCTCGATGTCACCACACAGACCGCCGCCATTCTGCCACTTTGAAACAAATGAAAGTCGCTGCTATACAAATCTCTACATCCATTCCTTTTCATTTTATAACAATCATTCTTTCACAATCTATAAGGGTGGAGGGGGGTCGGGCTTAGGTTCAGGCTCGGCTTGTATGGGCTTCATTGTAACACCGTCGCAACCCTATCAGGTTGTGGCACGGGTAATTTAGACGGGTTCGTGAATTCGTGTGCTTGGAGAGGAATCCGGTCGGTGAAAGAGGTGTTTAAAGTAGCCTTTGGGATTTAAAAAAAAGTTTTCCTATAAATATTGTAGCCCATTTATTAATCTCTTTGAACGTATTGGGCTTAGTTTAAATTTTTCGTTTATTATGTTTGGGCTTTATATTTAAGACAAATAACTCTAGTTTGTTTAAGGTTTGGGCCGAAGGCCATGATAGCGTATATATCACATGGATTGCAAGTTGCCGTTTCTTAAGATTGTTTGGTTTTGGAAGTTATTCCTTAACTTCTGGTTTGGCAGTTGCATGGCGGTTCCACTATGAATCGTCATATCCCATGATGGTAACGACTGGTAGACTATAAGTAGGATTCTAAACATTTATGAATGGTTGTTAATCCTACTTTCAATTGTTGGTAACATTTGTTTGTGTTATTACTAAAGTTCCATTTAAGTTACAAGAATTATGAAGTCACAGATTCGTTTAAATGATCCGAAGGGCAAAAGTGGTATCAGAGCCACAAACGAATCTGATTCAAATGATAGCAATGAAGATAGTTACATGATCAACATTCATGGAGCGAAAGGAGATTGGACATGGCCACGATTGTAGGGCAGATCAGTCGGGATCACCAATAACGATTCCATACAATCTCCCACAAGCAGGAACACAGCGGGAATAAAAAGCAAAGTCCAGGTAATCGGCAAGCGTAAAGATCAGTTTGTCGCAAGGGGACAAGCATCTATCTATGTTCAAGGTCGTGAAAAACCAGTTTCGTCAGGCTTGAACATCGGTCACGGGACAATCCAAAAATCTGGAAAATCGTGGGTTTGGTTGCCGGACGGAAGGCGGTTGGTTGGGAGACCACGGAAGACTGGGGTACAATGTTACTTTTGCCATGAAGTAGGACGTATCGCAGCCATTTCTCAAAGTAAGTACATTCATACTAATCCATAACCAATGAGTATTGATTACATGGTGAATGGCACTGATGAGGGAAATTGGAACTATATATGGCGTAGACCCAAATGCTAAATATCATATATCCGGTAACCGGTACGTATCCAAGTGTTCAAATGAAACTTTGGCACTAAAACAAATAAGTTTTCATTCACAGTGTGGGGTAAGTAAAGATTCTAGTCGAGGGAAGGAATTAAACCATCTCTTGTGTAAGCTATATTCCCAAACAAGAGTAGAACTTTCTTATGCTTTAGCAACTATTATACCAAGGCATAGAAACACATGTTAAGGGAGAACGTAATACTCTAAGGCGGATGTTTGAGAATAAGTCAAAAGGTGTGGATTTATTTGCTAACAAAACATAAACAGAACTCAAAGAAGAATGCCTGGACAAGTTCTATGAACACCGGGCGGATCCACTGTTCTCACTAAAAATCAACAGGTGTTGAAGGAGTCAATTGAGGAATCATACGAAAAGAAATTCCAAGGGCTGATGAAGGGTAAAGATCCTCTTGTGGATCAAGTTTAGATCAAGATAGAACCCCAAGAACCATTTACGAGCAACATTAACTTTGTCGAAGAAAAATCAGTCATGGTCAACTACTTGGAACTCCTGAAGAAAGACCTCGAACTATCACATGACGCATGTAGGGATCTCGAATGGTCCTATGCTGGCATTGACTCTTCCATAGTGATAGAAACTTTTGAACAAGAACCTAATCTTGAGAGTTGCCTAACTTTCCTTGAACTCTTTAAGATTTACAAGACTTTAATCAAGAACAAGGAAAACTTTAAGGCAGAGGTCACTCGACTCATAACATGGTTCGTCAAAGAGTGTTTAGAGATAGAAAAAGCAGGAGACAAACCCCCATGCTTGATATATGGAACAGAGGTGAACCTACTTGACTTGCATATCCTCATACATACCAAAGGTGGCTTTGATCAAGTATCTAGAGTGGGAAGGTGGGGGCTGATTGCAATGAAAATCGAGTACGCATGGAGCCATGGAAAGGAACTAAATCTCATCTACTATATATTGACTTAATTGAATGGTACTATTATATGATGCAGGACCAAGTCGTTGAAACTCAAGAAGTGGACGGTGAAACACAGGTTGAAGGAGAAAATCTCAAATGGAAGAAAAAAAGCACCAGTGCTATTTGAGACTTTCCAACCGGATGTGGACCAAGTGGATAAAGAACTCAAGTCTTAAATGTCAAAGAGGAGGAAGACCCGGAGGAAGAAAGAGAGTTTGTCATCACCCATGATGATGACATAAATAATGGCGCTTGAAGATTCGAAGACAATTCGTTTAAGAGATTATGGTCGGGGGTGATGTAGCACATTTATTAATCTCTTTAAACGTATTGAGCTTAGTTTAAACTTTTCGTTTATTATGTTTGGCTTTATGTTCAAGATAATTAACTCTAGTTTGTTTATGGTTTGGGCCGGAGGCCATGATAGCAGCGTATACCACATGGATTGCCAGTTACCATTTCTTACGGTTGTTTGGTTTTGGAAGTTATCCCTTAACTTTCGGTTTGGAGTTACATGGCGGTTCTACTTTGATTCGTCACATCCCATGTTGGTAAGAGTTGGTAGACTATAAGTAGGATTCTAAACATTTGTAAATGGTTGTTAAATCTACTTTCAATTGTTGGTAACATTTGTTTGTGTTATTACTAAAGTTCCATTCTAGTTACAAGAATTATGAAGTCACATATTCGTTTCAATGACCCGAAGGGAAAAAAATACCAATCTTTATACTAAAACTTTTATACAAACCTTTATACTCTCCCACATCTACTCTAATTCTCTAAATCTTCTACTATAAGAGTGGACGTAGACTTCCTCGTATTATTCAGGCAATTCATCAAGTCAATCTGCTCTATATATACTTTTGCAACATTCTCAGACAAATAACAAAACATTTATCTCCAACAAGATGTAATAGGTAATAAATCTTTATAGTTTTCTTGTATGACAAAGCACAGAAGTTGTTTGCTAGTTCATGAACCAACTAAACAACAAATTAATAAATTACAACACACTCACACCATCCCATTAACTTAAACTTACATGTAAAAAGGAAATAATACAACTTAAATGCAGAAAAACAAAACAAAAGAAAATGAAGAAGCTCAAACTTAATAACCCTAATTGTATTTAGAGATCATTAACTTAGCATACTATATATACTCCATTGAAGGACTCATTGTACTCCTTTGATGTGCATCATACTCATCCTTAACATCAAGACTTTCTGGCCTATACTTGTACTTTGATGCAACAAACAGATAAATTGTGAAATTGATCATACTCAATATAGCAAGTAGCCAGTAAAAATTTTCCAAATGATTCCTATTTATGTTGTTTCCAGCCAACCATCCTTTGCTTTTTGTAACCCCTTTTGTCGCCTCATTTACTATTTTCACTGTGACGCTACTCATGAAATACCCAATTGCCATTGAGCTCCAAAGAAAGCAAGAAGAAATGGATTTGATTGATTTTGGTGCTTGTGAGTAGAAAAACTCAAGAAGTCCGACGTAAGTGAACATATCAGCTATACCAAAAACAAAATATTGGAACGATAACCAGAAGACGCTGATGGGCAGTGGTTGAGTCACAGGTATCGCATCAAGCATGTTATGTTGCCTAGCGACGTTTTTTCGCTTTACTTCCATAATACCAGCAATTGCCATGGATAATGCTGAGAGAATAAGCCCTACTCCTACTCTTTGCAAGTATGTTATGCCAGTAGGGATGCCAGTAAACTTTCGAGTCATAGGTACAAATATTTGGTCATAAATCGGAACTAGAATGAGGAGAAATCCTATAGGAATGATTGGGAGGGATGCAGGAGGCATATTGAAAGAGTTTGTGAGCTTAATATCCATGGTGACTCCTTGTTGAACTGAAAATGTTTGTAGTTGGGCTAAGCAAAGTGTCATAATAACACTACATAAGAAAACTGGAACCATTGCTAGTAATATTTTCGCGTTTTCGACTTGTGTAACTGTACAAAGTTTCCAGGGACTTGGAGATCGATCCGATTTATCATATCGGATTGCTGCTTTGTCTAGCCACCTAATAATAAGAACCATTAATTATTTAGTGGTGTATTCAGAAAATCAATTGAATGACACTGAATTGAATTTAAATACAAAAGTAAACCTGTAAACATCTCTGTGGGGTAAGAATTCTTGATGAAGTGCAGCTTCTTTGTCCATTGGGATCTCATGTAGTTCAGAAGGGTCCAAAGGAAGTTGAAGCTTTCGATTTCTAATGGCTGCAACGTAAACCTGAAAGTAAAACAAGCTTAAGGATAACCATATAATATATGCTTAAGTTAACTTATAAAAGATACAAGAGTAATAATAAATCCCCCTTTAATTCTGTCTAGATACCACTTAATTAATACAATTCCACAAGTATAATTAAGATCACATAAAATATTAAAATGTCTATGTTCTACCAACCTGTATAATTTCTGTAATGGCACTGCTTCCTAGCACAACATATATACGATACCATGGCAATCCAAAAATAGCGATGATTGCACCCAAGAACATGGCGATCAACGAAAGCACAAATCCCCAATCAAAACCTTTGTTGTCTTGTACCCACACGAAGAAAGTTAAGCTAATTGAGCCCCCTGCTGCAACACCTAGTAGCAACCAGTTAAAGAAACTTGACATCTGTGCAGCCTCTTTTGGGTCTTTTTGGTCAAATTGATCTGCTCCATGTGATGGTAATGCGGCTTTTACGCCCGCAGTGCCAATAGCTAGAAGGTAGATCGCAAAGAACAGGAGTGCAGCATTTCCTCGACTCACTTTCTCACAGTTTGATGTTGGCAAAAAGATGTTGCAAAGATGTGGTTTGAACTTTGGGTAATGAGCTTGTAGTGTGAGCAATGAAAGCCCCTACAATAATCAATTACCAATCAGAAGAAAGAAAATTGATTCACTAGATGAAAGAAATTAACATGAAGTTTACTTTTCAATGGATATGGTAATTTGTAGGTGAATGGACAGATATGGATTAAAAATTATCTCTCTTACACGAGTAAAATTTCATATGAGTTGAAGTCACTCAAATGTATTCAAATTGTAGAAAATTAACCCTCTGATTAAATTGATTTATGAAAAAGAAGATTATTATGGTTGTACTATAGTTTTTTTTTAAATATTAACCAATTGTAACTTCTTATATGTCTACCTTTAAAATTTTGAACTTTTTAAATAAAATGATTTTTGAAAATTCAACGTATTTAACCTCGTATAAGTAAATAAATCTTTGGATCACTTTCTAACTCATTTGTATTTTTTATTTTTGCTTGTTGTCTTAATTGGTATCTCTAACCAATTAGGGATCTACAACCCCAAGAAAGAGGCCTCTTTCTCATTGATTTCAAAAACTTATAGTATATATATACATGAATACAAAACCATCAAGCATTCTTTCGTTTATGTAGGGACGTTATTTTCTGAACTAATTAATAATATGTTGATAACCACAAGAAACGTATAATGTATGTGTACCTATTGCATGTATTAAACGTGATACATAATACGGTATTCAAACAGTGTGTAGCAAATATAAATCAATACTTACCACAGATTCTACAAACACCGCAATAAGAACAGTTCTAAATCGGCCCATGTAGGCATCAGCGAGACAAGCCATAAGGATGGAAATGATGTAACTGGCGCCCATAAAGTTTGTTACGTGGTTCGCTGCTTCGGCTACGTCATAATGCATTACCTGAGTAAAATATGTCACGAAGTTCACTGCCAGTGCCATGTTTGCCATATTTTCGAATGCAAATGTTGCTGCAAAACAAAAATGGACATAAAATTAACTATTTTAATTAATTTCTTAACATCTTGAGAACTGCCTATATTATACACATAAAAGTCTTTGAAAGCAAAAAATCGACCGTACCTATTATTAAAAGCGCAGCTCGCATGCCTCCATGCTTATTCTTTGTTGCAGCTCTTCCTTTCCAGTCCACCTTACCTTTTATGAACACATCTTTTTCCTGATAATTAGAGGTAAACCATGAAAATTAGAAATATATAAATCTAAAGTTAGGGAATTAAAAAAAAAAGATTTTAGGAACATATGTAAGAATTACAGTTAGGTCCATAATAACTAGGATTTTTGGGACTTCTTCAAGATACAACTAGAAATTATAAGAATGGTGGAAGCACAGATTTCAGCCATATATATAGAAAATCTATGTTGTGCTACTTGTACAAGAACTTAAGTGACAAGGGCATAAAACTAAACTAATCAAGTAATTTAATTGACGATGTTGAAATAATCAATTATCAAGAAATTAATTACATAGGTAATGGCCAATTAAATTAGAGTATACATGAGCGGCAATTCTAATTATTATTGGTTTAACTTTAGTTCGTTGTACATAAAGCACGAACATTGTGTTTTCGGTATGTTTTGTTCAAAGTTTTAGAAATAGAATAGGAATATTTCACCCGATAATAAAAGTCTTTTTAGTTTTATTAAATTCACTTACACTTTTTTTTTAAATAAAACTAATATTGTTATCAATTTTTTTTAAACTGTAATTTTTTTTAAATAAGTAGCTTAAATGAAATATATATGAAGCGTTTTACTATTAGTGATTATTATTTTCAACTTTAACCTCAACTAGGAGGAAATTTTAAGAAATAAAATTTATTAAATAATAACCAAGTTTAAGAATTGTTCTAGAACTTGAAAAAATAATCATTAAAGAGTAATCAAGTTCACACACATATGTGTGTGTGTATATATATATATATATATATATATATATAGTGATGTTCATTTCATAACAAAGATTTTATGTGAAAACAGAGGGAACAAAAATCCACCAATCAGATTTTTTTCTTGATATTTTTTATTTAATTTTACTATAAGGGTATAATAGTAATTTGTATAGATGATTAATTTAAGTTATTTATGGTATTTAATGACTAATCACTTTCAAATTTTCTTTTCAGTCTTTTTTTATATATTTTTTTTGAATGACTATATTCAATCCTTTTTTATTTCCTAATTCCTAATTAAAACAAATTTATGAAATCAAAATCAAATTTCGTGGATCATCAAGAAAATGTATCAACGTTAGCGTGTAGGTTAATTAATGTAGGGATGTAGGGTTTTTTTTTGTTAAAAATTAATTTTATCAGATTCGGAGATTTAAAAATATACAACAATCAAACAAGTTATTTTTGTGTATGGATACAGTATGTTATGTAGGGATGTAGTTGTTTTAATGAATTATAAAGAAACTGTAATAAAGTGTCTGTATAGGTTATGTAATAGTAATTTGTATGGGATGAAGTATTTTTAAATAATTATAAAGAAATTGTATCAATGTTAGCGTGTAGGTTAATTAATGTAGGGATGTAGGGTTTTTTGGTTAAAATTAAAACAACACAACAATCAAACAAGTTATTTTTGTGTATGGATATAGTATGTTGTGTAGGGATGTAGTTGTTTTAATAATTATAAAGAAACTGTAATGAAGTGCATGTGTAGGTTATGTAATAGTAATTTGTATGGGATGAAGTATTTTTAAATAATTATAAAGAAATTGTATCAGTGTTAGCGTGTAGGTTAATTAATGTAGGGGTGTAGGTTTTTTTGGTTAAAATTAAAACAATACAACAATCAAACAAGTTATTTTTGTGTATGGATATAGTATATTGTGTAGGGATGTAATTGTTTTAATAATTATAAAGAAACTGTAATGAAGTGTATGTGTAGGTTATGTAATAATAATTTTTATGGGATGGAGTATTTTTAAATAATCATAAAGAAAAAGTATCAAGGTTAGCGTGTAGGTTAATTAATGTAGGGATGTAGGGTTTTTTTGTTAAAATTTAATTTTATCTTATTCAAAGATTTAAAAAAAAATACAACTATCAAACAAGTTTTTTTTTGTGTATGGATATAGTTTGTTGTGTAGGGATGTAGTTGTTTAAGGACCCTACACACCAAGTGTTTGATCTAAAGAAAATGAGAAGTATCGTCATTTTGATTTTGTTTCAAAAATTATATGGGAGTAAATCTCGCAATTTGGTACGTAGTTACATTTCAATTTAAGGACACTACATACCAAAAGTACAATTTTACCCTTCAATGGCATAAAAGTATAATAATAAATGTAAGTTATTTACCAATTTGCCATGTTAAATTTGAGTCATTTATCATATTTAATCTAAGGTTGAGAATAGTTCTTGTTCTCGCAAAAAACCTTGTTCTCGTTTGAACCTGCCCCTATATGTATATGTATATGTATATGTATATATATATATATATAGCAAGACTCCTCATTCTCGTGTTACGTGTATATATATATATATATATATAACTAGGTTAGAATCACGTGTATTATACGGGTTGAATAAATGTAATGTTATATATTTAGTAATAAAAAATTTATGTCTTTAAAAACCCGTGTATTACACGGGTTGAGTAAAATTTTACGTGACAATTATAAATTATGTTAAATTAATTTTTAAAACATTTTTTTAGCTAACTATTAATTTTTTTTTTATGTAACTGGTAAATGTTAATTCATGTTAAACTTTAGAAATCCGGTGTATTACACGAGTTAAAAAAATACAATGTTATATATACTTAATAATAAAGATTTACATATTACATATTTATGAAAAAAGTTTTATAAAAAAAATTATAGAAATCATTATTATTTAATAGGAGAGAGAGACGGGAAACAAAAAATTATAAAAACAATTAAAGAAATTTGTATAATTAATAGAAGATAGAGGCGGGAAAAAAAAGTTACAAGTGTCATATCAAAACATTTATTTATTATACAGTATAGATTATTTGATCTCAACACCCTATATACTTCTCATTCGACATAGTGTTACGTATACATAAAACTCCCCATTCTCTATTTATGTTCAATATATATGTAGTAGATACTTAAATACATTTTTGACAACTAAAAGAAAAAAATAATTTGTAAATTATTTTATTGGTTTTCTTAGTATTTGCATAATAATATGGTTTTCTCTTAAACCCTCTAATATATATATATATATATATATATATATTGGGTGGAATCTAATGAGAGTTATGAAAATTCTAAACATTTCATCATCTCTTTACTCATTTAATACCTCATTTTCCTACTTTTCAACATCCATATAATCATCATCCACGATTTATTTTTCCTTTTTACTCAATACCACATTTATCATTTTTATTCTTCCTTTTTACTCAATACCACCTTTCTAATACCATCATATCTTTCAAAACCACCTTTCAATTACCATCTTTCCTTATTTTCCAAGTCCCCACACGAAAATTTCAATTCCCTTTCCATTCTCTTTATTTACAAACTAGTTTAGATCTCGTGTATACACATGTGATGAAATATAACAATAAATAAAATTTGTAAATCTTTATGCGTATATTTTACACGTATAAAAATGTATCATATAATAAGAATAGAATAGAAAACAAAACTCAAAATATGCAAAAACTAATATATAATTGTGTTTCGAAAATAAATTAAATACTATTTAATGTAATTTATTTTTAATTTATTATTACATTGAAAATAAAAGTTAAATAATTAGATTTTCAAAGTTTCATAAGTGATAATTTAAAATAATTGTGTTTTATTAGTATAATTAATATTTTATTTTAAAATATATTGTTATTAAAAATAGGAGGTGTGCATTTAATAAGAGAGAGAGGCGGGAAAAAAATGATGAGAATTAATGTGGAAACGACACGTGGCATAGAAAAACTTTTATTTATTATATAGTATAGATTCCCATCTCTTTCATTCTCACTTTCCAAGCTTTCATTTTTCTCCATTAATATTCAACATTCCATTAATGGGTGAATCCTCAAATACACGAAATTATACTCCTCTTCATCCACAACCACTCAATATAGATTACCCATTAATGTCTTCTACCCCCACTCCATTAATATCTTATACTCAACATTTACTTTCTTGTTCCCCATTAATGCTTGTAAACGAACCCATAAACGATGATGCATTGGTTCTTATTACCCCCGAAGATCCTTCTTCAATATGTAACTCTAGTCAATTCGATGAAATTCCTTCATTTGACAATATCCATTCTCCTATCCAATGTAATTTATATTTTATTTTTCCTAATGCCACTTCTATATATCATTTTATTTTGTTTCTTTTTTTTTCCTTAACTTTTTTTTCATTAGGTAATTCCAACTTTGAGGATAGTTATGTTTCCCATTCTCCCAATGAAACCACCTAATGGTGTCCCAATGTTTCTGAAGAATTCAAACCGGTTTTAGGTAGTGTATTCGACTCTTGGGAAGATGTTCTTAGCATGTATGAGAAATATGCTCAAATTTCAGGTTTCTCTATTCGTAAAGACCAAACTAAGAAATTGAAGGGCAAGGTAACCCACAAATACCTTAGATGTTCAAAAAATGGGAAGCCTCATGGTAAGCGTAAATTTGATACTATGTGTGAAAGTTCAATGTATATTAGGCAAAGTTCTTATACAGTAATTGATTGCCAAGCACACATAACAATTCATGTTTCTAATCATTCAACCAAGTTTGTGTTGTTAAAGTTTTCTAAGAAACACAATCATGATTTTGTTGATACATTTAACCGTGATTTCACCAAGGCTGCTTTCAAGTTACCCTTTTCATCCCAACAGTTTATTCATCAAATAAGTTTGAATAGAGTTGGTTCAACTGTATGCCATAGGTTGCAAGTTTCCATGAAGGGTGGTCATCATAATGTTCGTGGTACTCCCACTGATTTCAAAAACTTTAATCAATCTATTAGACTTTTTTATTGGTGAACGAGACTCTCACTCACTTATATACATATTAAAACTAATTTTTTTTTCATAATATCTCCAAATGTTACATATGTAACTCATAATTATAATATATGAAAATTAATTTAAATTTACCTAAACCTCTGTTTTCTTTTTTGTCCGTGTTCATGTTTTTTTGCTTTGATTCCACAATTATTGGATCGTCTGGTGTATTTTTAAACCGGCTTAGAGCTTTTTTAGCTAATCGTCCACTACTCCTCCCTGCAAAAACATTTTTTATAGGTTTAATAAGAGAAATTTAATAGTTTTAACTTACCTAAAATTAGGGAAAGAAACAATTTACTCCTTCTCATCTTGATGTTGTATTTGATTTGCCCGCTGCTCGATTGAAGTTCCCAATTTCAGTTTTTTAGATGTAAAAAGATGTTAACAGTGATCTCGTCCTCAACCTCTCTTTACCAGTTGTCTGATTTCATATTTTTGAAGAAGTAACAGATGAGAATATTGATTTGCAGGTGTAAGCGATTACAAATTTGAAACCCTATTATGTAGTGCAGAGAGAAGATGTGTTGAATTTGAAGAGATAATAGTGATCGATGAAGCAAAAGATATTTTGAATTTGTAGGGTACAATGAGAATAGGAAACGATGGGATTGATGGGTGCATGGATTGCACTGCCCAACAAAAATTTCGCAGAAGTTGTAAAAAGTCTTTAATACCCTTTTTATACTTTTAATTATTAAACTAATATAAAGACAAATGGTTATTTGGTTAATTCAATCTTAGCCCTATATCAAAAACCAATCAAGTGATCATATAAGGTTTTGGGAGTTTTTATAACCCATATGGGTTTTCAATCTAACTCTCCCCTATATATATATATAGAGAGAGAGAGAGAAGGGGGAAGGTTCCACTACAAAGTGACTTTTGTCTAAAAATCATAGAAAGCAAGGAGAATGAGCCACGTATACGATACTGATTCCATGGCTAATGGATATTTGCGTTATTTATGCGCACAGAAAACAACAAAGTTATTTGACCATAAGTTATGATTTTATATTATATAACTATATTGCTTAATAACCAGCACAGTTTTCGCTGAATGGATTACGTCTTTTTTTTAAATGTCATTTTTTTAAAATGATATAGTAATACCATACTTAAATTAAATATAACAAAATACTTAAGGTATAATTTATTTTAAAAATAATATTGTATAAAAAGGTTATTTGAGTTTAAAAAAGATGATGAAACTAATATTTAATGGAAAAGGAAAATCTGCCAAAACTCTATTTTAGCCTTCTAGTCATTGATTAATTTCTAAATCAATCTTAGCCATTGGATTAGTTTGATCATATGTTTAAATTACTTCCAACACTTTTTAGAAAAAATGGATTTTATACTTGAACATCCCTCTATATATATTTAATTTAAGTCACTTAATTAAGAAAAAAGTTAAACATGTATGAATAAAAAATCACAACAATGGAACAATAAATAAAAATTTAGTATTTTATAGTTAAAATAAAAAGTTAAGTAATTTAATTAGAATAACATTGAATGCTAGTAGAAAATGATGATGGTAATTAGAGCATGTGGTATACCAAAGTGATGGGAGTTTAGTGAGGGAAAAAGTGGTTGGCACGTGGCGCTACGTCAAATTCTACAAATCTCACACCAACCTCATTTGGCAAGGGAAATATTCAATTGAGTGAGGGTGGTGTGAGTATTAAATGCATTTTATAATTTATTAATAAAATTATATATTAATTTTATATAAATAAAATTACATTAAATAAAATCTCCATAAATAAAATTACATAAATTAAAAAAAACTAATATTTAATTAAAATACATGATCTTGAGAACGTTCGTAAATATGCTCGATCAAGTCCGCTTTTAGTGCGTCATGAATATCCCACGTCATGAAAATGTGTCGCAACTTCAGTTATTTTTATCTGTTTTGGTCTTTTTCGAATTAAAACCAATGGTTTTCGTCGCTCATGTTCTTTAAATTTTTGTCGGTTATTTAAAGTAAATTATAGTGTCGTTTATATCGTTTACTAAATCGCATATTCCTATCTGATGTGTTTTAGAGCAATTTTTAAATGAATACATTTGGTCATTAGCCCTAAGCAGCTAATTAATCATTAGCATTCCCAATTCGGTATCCTACTTGTTTTACGCACATAAATGTTGTTTTCTGCCGTCTGGTCATCTCTCTTTTTCCCTTAATCATTCAGACAATTAAATATTGAAAGAAGATAGTTTTGCCGACTTGTAGACAGCGACTGAGTGACTCCAAACAAGGAGACAAGAACATTCAGAGGATATTTTACAAAGAAGATACAGCTTGGTTGATTATTTTGTCTTGATTTCTTATAATATAGGGCTCTTCACATTTGAGTAGTGATAAACACTTGAGCCTAATTTAATCTGGATGTACTTATATCGAACGGCTGTTATATAACTGGCATAGCTGGAAAACAACCGTATGGAGAGCCACTCAATTATATCAAGGATTGAATCGATAAACACAAACATAAGATTTGGTGAATTACTATCACACGTTTATTTCTCAGAAAATATCTCTAAAAAACTGAGTACATAATGTTAACCATAACACGATTTATATAGACTAACCGTAACTTGCTAGCCAAGGCATTATCAAATATAATAAAACCCTAGTTGCAACCCCCTAAACCCATTAACACATATTAATGAATTCCATAAGTCCATCGGGTCCGGCCTTTCACCTACTCGTATTGGGCCTCTTTAGGCGTAAATTACCAACAGTCACCCCCTATTTTCCGACTCAAAACTAGGTGGTCTTCCACTCCAAGCTTTCCTCCTTCACCTTGATTCTCCGGGAAGTGCCACATCATTGATCTCAACCGAGTTGTTGATGACCCATTGCACCCACCATCGACTTGTGGCTAGTGATCGGTAATCACATACCCCTTGCTTGTTGAATGTGTCCTTGATCTGGTCCTTAGATCGGAAATCTTGAACTCGAGCAAAAGGTTCTTGGCTTTGTCTTCTTCACATCGTAGCTTCGATGATGAAAATGCTTGATCCGGTCCTTCGGGTCACTGGTTAGAGTTGATTTCCTACTCGAAATCAAATACGGAAGATGATGTCGATAAAGACTTGGCAGCAAGATTCTGTTCTTGATCGAGGTATTCAAATCCTGATCCAGTCCTTCAAATCAGGCGATATCCAACTTTAGGTCGCTTTTAATATTTGAAAAAAGACAACCTTTGATCGTAGCCTTCAGATCTGGAGTTTCTTGACCGCAAGTTCTTGAATCTTCGATCACCGCCTCTTGATTGTCTCCGAAACTGCTGTTGCCGACCAGAAAAAATTGCACCCTTTTATCACAGCTCTTTGCCGCCTCCTACAGCGAGAGGTTGCTCTCTCTTTCAAGGGTCGATTCTCAAAACCGATTCCTTGCCTCTGATAACAATTCAAGGATTGAATCAATAAACACAAACACAAGATTTTGTGAATAATTCTCACACGTTTATCACTCAGAAAATATCTATCAAAAACTGAATATATAATGCTAACCATAACACGGTTTATTTATACTAACCCTAACTTGCTGGCCAAGACATTACCAAATATAATAAAACACTCAAACCCATTAACACACTTTAATGAATTTCATGGGTTCTTCGGGTCGGGCCTTCCACCAACTCATATTGGGCCTCTTTGGCGTAAATTACCAACATTATATGTTTAGTTAACTAATTGAAAGACCCTAACAGTATATAAGTGATAAAATTTTGGATACTTTTAGAAGTGAACGACCCATAAACCATATATAGTTAAATATTTCACTTTTTACATTAAAATTGTGAATCATCATGTGATATATAATATGTCATAAATTATACATGTTTTGCATGCATAATTATCATCATATTCTTCACAATTATAGACAATATGATAGAAATTGATACTTAATATATTTAATTGTGTTACAACAGGATAATTGACTTTGGTTTGCAAAAAATGAAGAAATCACTTAAAATCAATGGAAAATCAGCATCCGGAAGTCAATTGAACGAACCTGGACCTAGGAAGTCAAACCAGAAGTTAAAAAGTCAACAGGGAGAACAAGTAGGCAATGCACGACTGTGCATTGCCTTGCACGGCCATGCAAAGCCACTTTTGCCTCCCTGTACTCCTTAAAGCTGCCAGATTCCGCACGTGAAAGAAAAGCGTACTTTACACGCTCGTGCATTGCCAAAATCTTTGCCTTTAAATAGCAAACTCATTCTAGTGTTTTAGGTGTCCAAGACCAAGGGTTGTGAAGGTCCTAGTGCTCTGTTAGAGTCGAAACTCTCTCGGTTTTGGTCCGTTTTAATTTTTCTTTGTTTATTTTATGTTTTTAGTATTGTAATATGGAATGATTCTTCTTATTCAAGTAAGCAAGAAGCAACCTATACCCATTCTCCCTTGGTGTTGGATAACTCTTACACATGATCTAAGGGTTAGTGAAGTCACTTGTATGGTTATTCGTGGCTAGTCTTCTTGCGTTACTTGGGTTGGTTAATCTTTGTTTAATTAATGAAGTATTTTTAGTATTTTATGTTTTTAACGTCTTTCTTTTAATATATCTTAAAAAGACAAGAATAAGTAATCTTTAAAAACAACTTAATAATATTAAATCTTGTGAGTTTCTTAAGCAAGACTTCTTGCTTTGAAGCTTATTCGAGTTTGTACGGTCTATATACAAATCTTGGTGCTACCAACGGCCAAGTTGCAATAGGTTTAATCTTATGGGTTGATTGGAGATTTGCGTATTCAACGAGTCTTTTGAGTCCCATCTGGACCTTGTGGTTCGTGTCGGTATTTCTTTACTTCTCTTGTCTTAGCTTGCAGGGGACTTTTAGCAGAAGCCATGAGGCTTGATCTTGAAAATGAAAGTTATATTTATTTAAAATACTATTATAAGTAAAGACAACTATTTTAAAAATATAATTTTTTAGGTCCGAGCGTTCATAAAGTAACTTTAGAGTGAGTTGCGCTTTCCAACTTTCCAAAAGAAGTTACACGACCTGACGTACGTCAGTCGACAGGATAATCTTAGTCCGAATAATAATTCACGGAATAGCCGACAGACTTGAGACCCCGTTAGGATTTCGGGAATTATTAGGAGCAGTTGGCCGACCGTATCCACTGTTCCGTTACGAAATACTAACTCCTATATATAAAGGGTTAGTATTATTAACTATGACCAAACTTACTAAAATACAACGTTAATTAACAAGTGATAACAACCGGAGTAACAACTTAAATGAGATAGTATTTCTAATTACTTTTCTTATCATTTTCCCTTCCTTTTAAACAAAACCCCATTTTTCAACTTATTATCTTAGTCAGACAATAGCGAGGGTTGAGTAAGGAATCCGTGTCCATGGTTCGATACTTAGTTCTTACTCAGACTATACTACGCTGCGATAGGTACACTTGGCTATTGTGTGTGTTTTAAGTTGAAGTAATTATCATTTTAATTTATAAATTTAAAACTTAATTTGTGTAACTCTAAACAGAACATTATTAAAGATATATATTATGTCTCTCGTATTTCGCTATTAAGTTTTTGACGCCATTACTAGGAACATGTATATACATATTTTTATAATCTCACTAAAAACACGCTATCAATATACTTATATGACAAATTAAATGAGCGAAAAAAAGAATCCAACCTAGAACAAGTATAACTATTATTGTAATTCGTGTAGGCATTGCCTTCGTAATGGATAGTAGGAGCAATAAAATAGTCCTCAATTTATAGTGGAAGGCGAGCGAAAATCGACGATAAATCTGAACTTGAATTTGAATTTTTTTTCATGATTTTAACAATTCTGAACTTGAATTTGAATTTTCTTTTTCATGATTTTTATTAATAGGAAAATTAGGAGTCGTCCTCATTTCATGTCATTTATTAGTTAGACACATTTAATTTCTTAAATATTCAGTTTCTTAGTCGTAAGCTTATAGAAAATTCAAAACTCCTACTTAAATGTGTCAACTAGATTTGATTATGAGTTAAGTGGGATCCACCCTACTTTTAAAGTGTCACACTTACGTAAGTGTATAGCCGACAAGTCAGCGCACGTGTCACTCAATGACATCGAGGTAGACAATAGCTTAGCCTCAGTTACGTTAAAGAACTCGTGACCATATTAGACAGAAAAGAGAAGCAGTTACGAAATAAAGTAATTGAGTTGGTTAAAATACAGTGGAAACATCGTAGAGGGTTAGAAGCTACTTGGGAGACCGAGACATAAATGAAGGAGTTGTACCCTCACCTGTTCGAATTATGACAGGTTTCGAGGGCGAAACCTTTCGTAAGGGGTGTAAACTTGTAACATCCAAAAATTTAACGAATAAAATTAAGAATGTTTTCTTTAACCGAAGTTCGGGAAATAAATTAAATAAAAGATCGAGGGCTAGTCGGCAACTAAGCAAAAGATTAAATGTAAGGGGGGGGGGGGGTCTTAACCCTAGCCGCCACCCTCACAACACCTCCAGCATCTTCACAAATTCCACTTTTAAAGAGAGAAAGCTAGAGAGAGTTTAGAGAGAGAAAGTTGGGAATCGGATTAAGAAGCTCCGGGATTGTACACCATCATCAACATTAACTACGGATCATGGATTTGGGGCTCAAAACATGTATGTAATCGATCAAATATGAGTTCTTCATGTATGGTGGGTTCTCGGGTTCGTTATGATAAAAGGTGGGGGTTTTACGTATCATTTTAGATAAAGCTGATAGATTTAGTATCATGGGTGTTGAGCAAACGATTTGGGTGTATAAAGTTTCAAACTTTACGTCCAAATGCGTTCATATATGAATCTATGCAAAGAACCGGGTTCTGGAAATAGTTCTTGGAATTGTTCTCGGAAAAAGGTTCTCAGCCAAAAGATCTCGGCTAATGTTCTCAGGCAAAGTTCTTGGAGGGCTATCCCGAGAACTCCCCACTAAACGAGAACTTTGTAGTTCTCGGAGAACTATCCCGAGTACTCTCAATTGAACGAGAACTTCATAACTCATGGTTAATAATGCAAGTACTTTACCATGTGCTCGCCTAGATAATCATGTGTTCTTAGGATATGAAATTGAGTACTTAGAATGTGTTTGTACAGGTTAAAGAATCCATAGAGACTCTCAATCGTGCTTAGGCTTATTATACCTTATCACATGTGAGTTCTTAATACCTTTTTTTCCTAACGGTTTTGGGCTGGCATGCATACTGATAGAAAGATAGTTTTGAAAGTTAAAGTAAATTTTTATAAGAATTGTATATTTTTATAAAAATAAAAGAGAAAGTGTTAAAGGATAAAGTACTATATTTGAAACGAGTTTTAAATAAAGTAAAGAGTTAAAGTAAAGAAAGTTAAAGGAGCTGCACTTTGGTGTAGTTCGACAATGAAAGTGACTGTGACAAATGTCATGTTATATGTTTATGTGTTAATATGTGCTATTTGTCTATGTGAAAGTTTAGGTGATTGCATTCTATTTCGTGTAGTAATATAATTGCATTGCATAATAGTTGCATAGTAGAAAGTCTTGCAGACATGCTAAAGTAAAAGTCTCACCATGAGGTGTGAGCACAACTAAAGGAGTCTTACCCTGAGGTGTAAGCGAAAAAAGTCTCACCCAAAGGTGTGGGCACAGCTAAAGTAAAAGTGTTACCCTGAGGTGTAAGCGAGAAAGAGATCTTGTCCTTGGACATGATTCAAATGTGATAGTTACAGGGTGTGATAGTCATTTGTCCTGTACAAGTGAAACGATAGTTTGAAATAGTAAAGAAAGATACCTTAACGGGTTTACTCAAATTAAAGTTTTAACGAAAGACAGTAACGAAACAATTTTAAAATTGTATCGTTGTAAAGTTTTAAAAGTAAAGTCAAAGTGTTTTAAAGATACAGAAAGAAAAGCTTATTTTATTTTTAATAAAACTAAGCTATCAAAAAGAATAGTTTTCGGTTTAAAGTAAAGATAACATTTGACTTTTTAGTATGCATGACACGTAGTAACAGTAAGAGGAAAGAATGAGTAAAGGAGCCGTGAGGGCTGAATAGTATGGACAGTGGGCTGCTGTGTTAAAAACTGATTTTCCTATTCCCGATAGTTTATGTTTCAGACAATGTTTTATGTTTTTGGATAATGAATGTTTTGGATTAAAAACTTTCGATATAATAGATTCTGATTCTGGTTTAAGAACTATATTGTTATGTTTTGTGCCAACTATGAGATGTATCCAGATTAAAGTGTTTCATGACATTGGGCGTTCGAAAAAGAATATTGATAATAAATTATTTGGGTAGTAACCAAATTATATACTATAGTATAGTAAAGGCGTGGGATTGATTAGTTTCACGTGACATATTCTATTGGTTTAATATATTTTTTTATTTTAATAATTTCATTTGATATATATATATATATATATATATATATATATATATTTTCTGTATCCAAAGCTCATACAGAAACCAGGCGTTGGCCTTGGGATCTCCGCGTCGCACTCGCACCCGGCTGGCCAACGCGTGTTCAATTCCACCCTCTCAAACCCCATCCGGTTCAATTGATGATGCCAACAGTCCCCGTTAATGATATCAGCATATTTAAAAAATAATAATAATTGATTTTTTTAATTCTTAATTATTTTAATCTTTATAAATATTTTATGTTTCTCTTATAACTTATAAAATATTATGTGTTACTCTTATTTATAAATTTACCATTACGACGTATTACTTAAACATTGTTTATAATTTTGACCATTACACATAATAAAACCGGCCCCTCACGAATCACGAGCCTAATTTACTACTTAATATTAAATCATGAATTCATTCAAAAAAAAATATGAAAATGTATGGCATATTATTATTAACCATTTATTTCTCATGCCAAGGAATAGTCCTGATTGGTCCGTTTATTTTTATTTTTTTTCACATTTTCATTTTTAACGCTTATAATATATATTATACGTTTTTAACTCGTTTCATTTTCTATTAATTTCGGTTTTCTTTAATAACTTTCGTTCGTTAACATTTTTCAAAATACGGAGTGCGTGGCTGTTTTTAGTTTTTTTTGTCAACGTTCCGATATTTTTTTTTTTTTGAAAACGGAATTATATTAAAAATAGAGTTTTTTTGTATCGTTGCCTATAGCGAGTGTCGTTACCGTTGTGATACCGTGACGAGCCGAACCTATTATATGCGAACAACATCATTGTCGGTATTGGTGTTATCGGAACCCGTATCGGTATTCGCTTTTATGTTTTCCAACGACCCGAACCGGTAATTTTTCTTTTTTTTTTCTTTTTTTATTATTTAGCTGTAACGAACCAACTTTCGGGTTATTATTTTAATATGTTTTCATATTATAAGGGTGTAAATAAATAAAATGAAAGTTGGAGGTTTGTTGCAAAAGTATAATTTTAGCTAGTTTGTGTGAAGGGGTCAAAATTGTAAGTTAAGAACTGTTTTGAAAATTCTGGAATTTTGGAGTAAAAGGGGGAGGGACCAGCGCAAAACACACCTTGTGTGTGTGTTCTTGTGCTTTGAAAAGAGGAGAAGAGAAAGGGAGAAGCTGAGATCAAGAGGTAAGTGTCTTGCACTTACTTAGTAATGATATGAGTAGGTCGTACATTATTGATTGCTATTTGCTATGTGATAGTATTGTATGACCATGTTGTATGCAAGGGTTGGGAATGGTGAAATTGTTTAATGAAGTCTTTTGAACTTCACAATTGGAAAGGATGGAATTGGGATCTTTGAACCCCACATGTCGGTAAACAACATATGGGTTATATTGATTGGTGTCGTGTGTGTACACATATATGTATGTTAAAGAGTCGGTGTTGAAGTCTACCTCACATGGTAGTAATTGAGGTCATGAACTTCACTAATTGTCGTTGTTGTTTGAGGGACCTCACATGGGAGTAAATATGATCATGTATAGGAGTTTGAAGTCTAAGAACCTCACTCGAAGCTAAGTGAGGTTATGAACTTCACAAAGTCGGTTGTGGTGTTTGAGGTCTTTAGAACCTCACAAAGGGGTATGGTCGGGTTAGTGGGTGATTAACTAACAAATATATGTAAGGTGTTTTATGTGTTAATAGAAGTTTTTGGGTGTTAATTGGCGTTCGGGTTGGGATTAGACATGTATAGGTGTTAATACATGATCTCGGAAAAAGCCCAAACTTCTATTGAGTGTATCATGGGCTAGAAAATGAGTTACAGAAGCCGTAATATATGAATTTAGGGTGCATCGACGTGAGGAATCTGAAAATGAAGTTTGTTGTGCAGGTGGGGGCGTAAGCTACGCCCTACCCGGCGTAGCCTACGCTGAGGTGGTTTTGTCTACGCCCTGGGCACTGACCTACACTCCCCAAACGCCCTCCCTTTACGCCGAAACCCATTTTTTAGGTTTTTCTTATGTTTAACCCATGGGAGGCTATTGGAACTTGTATATATTATTACTAACATGTTTTGTGGTGTTCTCTTGTAGGAAAAGCTCCGGTTTGATGTCTCGGTCATGCTTCACCTTGATTGGATTCTCGATCTTTTATAATGGATGTAAATGTTTTGGGTTATGACTCCTTGTTGAGAGTCACTAGACTTGTTTTGAACTAACTTTTGGGATGTTAAAACTTGTTGTTTTGTGGCACGTTGGTCGGTTATGGTTAAACAAAACTATGTCGTTGTCATTTTGTTGTAGATAACATGTGTTGTTTTTTTGTCAAGAGTGTTTAAAGAGACCTATATTCCACATGTTTTGAAAGTTTAAATTTTGGGTGTTACATTAGCTTTATGTTTCTTTTTTATCAACTTTATTTTTACTGTTGCGTCTACGTTTTCATTTAAATTTTATTAACGATAGGCCCGACACCCGCCACGAAACGCGGGTAAAACCATCTAGTTAAACTTATTTCATATATGTTTTGGTTCCACTATTCTCGGTTGGTATTTAGTCTACTGACGTTACACACACCATAAACAAAGGATGATACCGACACAATACACAACATTTTCAAGATAATATTGTAAATTTAGAGATAAAAAAATTTAATAAAAAGAAAATAATTTAACCTTGTAAATTTTATTTTAAAAATCCTAGCTAGAAATAGACACTTATTTTTTTTTTTGAACGGCAATTTGGATCACTGACGAGCCACTGACCCACCCGATTATCTCCACCTCCCTCAGGAGGAAACCCACCATAGGTGAGAAAACCGCATGCCCCAACCTGGACCCCTTTTTTTGTCACAAGTGAAACTTGAACCCAAGACCTCCACACTTTAGTGATGTCTTGTGTATACACCTTTGCCGCTAGGCTAAGCTAGTGGTTGTATACGTTGCATGTATACAGTCCTATACGATGTAGAACACACTAAATCGATTTCTTCCAAGTTTTGCGGTATGATAACATGAATCACACTCAAATCCTCCACCTCTTACATCGACTAACTTATAAAAACACACATAGGGTTTCCTGTGATCGACAAACAGCTTCAAAATCATTTCAAACAAGAATTTAGTGGGTGTTGAATCAATTAATTAACTCAAGGCATATAATCACAAAATTTGGTTAAGTTGAGTGGGTATAATCACCAAAAACAGAAAATGTGTTGATTAAGATTTGGTGTTAATCAACAAGATCAGTAAGCAATGTAAGACTCAAAATTCAAGATTTCCATTGTTAATGGTGAATATCACGTTCACGCAAAGTACGTACTCATGTTCACGTTCAGGAAAGTAAGATTTTATGTTCACGGCGTGTTTTTGTAAACTAACAGGCGTGTAAGCTGACTATGCGGTGGCAGCTCATGGAACCTTATAAGTTTATAAATGTTTTTGTTACGATAATTGTTATTTTTATAGAAATGTAAATGGAATAATGTTTTGAAAATGAGATGTTTATGTAATATTAAAACTGTGAACTCACAGCCCGTGTAAGCTGACTTGTTTTTAACATGTATTTCTGAAGCTTTATGGCCTCTAAAAAGTTAAAAACTTTGTCAATATCGGTTTGTCAATTATGATAGGTAATTTATAATTGTTATTTTTACTCTGCATTCCAGAACTAAAACAAACATAATATTGTCAAATTACCTCCTTTGCTAGATGATTATATATATAGGGGAGGATAAAATAAAAATTAGTTTTTTGCTAAAAAATCTAAGAAATTAAGAAATTACAAAAACCTTAAGAAACGATATCAAGCGAACTATGATTGAGCTAATTTCAGCGGCGTTGGAACCGTCTCGTCGAATTCTACCATATTAGCTTTTAAGGTTTAGATTTTACGTTTGAATTTTTGGGTTTTAACCTTATAGTTTAGCCTTAGGGTTTAGATTTTATGGTTTAGGTTTCTTTTTGGTGGGGGTGGAGGGTTTAGGTTTTTGGGGGTGGGTTTAGGTTTTTGGGGGTGGGTTTAGGTTTTTTTTTTTGGGGGGGGGGGGGTGGGGTGGGGGGTGGAGGTTTTTAGGGGGTGGGTGGTGGTTTTAGGCTTTTCGGGGTAGGGTTGGAGGGGGGGGGGTTAGGTTTTTGGGGGTGCGGGTGGAGGGGGGTTTAGGTTTTTGGGTCCGGGTTAGGGTTCGATGAGACGGTTCTAACGCCGCTGGAATGAGCTCAATCGGAGTTCGTTTGACCCACTTCTTAGTATTTTTTAGCGAAAAACCACTTATTAGTGGAACCGTCCCCTATATATATATATATATAGGGGTGGGTTGCAGAGAAAACCAATAGTTAGACGAAAATCGAGAAAACCACTAAAAACCAATTTTAACCAATAATATAATAATGTTTATTTTTTATTTTATTTTATTTTTATTTTTTTATAAGAGTATCAATGTAATTTTATAATTTTTTACTAAAAAATCATTTAAATATTGGCTTACGTATACGTAACCCATAGTGTTACGTATACGTAAACAGAAAACAAAAAATTCAAAAAAATTGCGGTTACGTATACGTAACCCATAGTATTACACATTGATTTAGTGGTTTTATCGGTTTTTGCCTAACTTTGTGGTTTTCTCTTGATCCCTCCCCTATATATATAGGGGTGAGTTCATTAAAAAACTCATTTTCATAAGAAAACCAAAAAATTGTTCATTAAAAGTGTTGTATATGTGTAGATTCCTACATTTGAGACACGTGTCCTTCATATAGAGTGCTTTGGCTTTGATTTTCCCGCCCAATCGGTGATTTTATTTTTACACGCGGACCTTAATTAACAATCCATGACCGCTTTTTGATCCGGCTTATAACCCGAATAATGTTTCTTACTGGGTATTCCTATTTTGCCTCTTCATTGCGAACCCTACTTCAGCCGATTCCCTAACATCGCCGCCTACCTAACATCTTCAACCTCTGATTCAAGGTTTCAATTCTTCGTCTCCGACTGGTATGTTTCTCTTCCATCAAATCCTAATCATAATCCTTCTTCGCTAACTACGTTTGTTATTCATCATAAAGATGTTCCTGGCTACGTTTGATATCATTACAACCGGACTCGGTAGTGTTAAGATGATCCTGGCTACGTTTTGTATCAACATAATCATCAAACTTATCAGTTAATGAAATCCATCACAATAGGTGTGTTTTTTTTGTATGAGTGATGTTTTTATTCGTTTTAAACCCTAATTTGATGGATTATGAATGGTTTTTATTGATGATTTTACCGATTAAAGTAATCTAAATTAGTTTTTTGTTCATTGTTGTTTGTTTTATCAATTTGTTAAAGACATACCTCTGATTTAAATGAATTGTTACCGTTTTCCTTCTTTTAAAACCCTAATCTGTGGATTCTTTGATTTAAACGAATTGTTACTCACTGCACATGATTCTTTTCCTCGATGACCTGTTACTGTTTTTATTTGTCTTAAACCCTAATTTGATGCAACTATTACTATATCTGTTACACTCTTATTGTTGCGTTATAGTAAATTGCAGGTCAACTCATTACACACTCTCATTCATTTTAATCTGTTATGTTGTTGCCTGTTTTTCTTTTTAATACAATTTCAGTAACTAAACACTTTACAAGAACATATGGACTTTACATACAGGGTCTCATAGTTTAAAAAAGAAAAACACTTGTGTTGATGGTTTGAAAATCTGGTTTGAATCTTCTACCCTCATATCATTCTAATTGAACTGTTATTAGGCGTAATTGATGGTCGGTTTTCTAAGGTATTTTAATCAATTAAAGTTCGCATGATTAGTAACTGTCATATTTATTGTTTGTGGTTATTCAAATAATCTTTAGACATATCTAATCGTATCTTACTTCTTGTGTTAAGTGTGAATTTTGTGCAATTTCATTTTGAGTTTTTTTTAATGTGAAATCTTGAGGGGTTTCTCCTTAAGGTTATTTGATTGTAACTTGGAAACCTGACAACATTTTTGCTTATGGTTAATTTGGTGAATCAAAGCAATTCAATTATGTTTGTTAGCTTTAGTTATGGTGGTGTTCTTCTTCAGGTATCTGTTTGCATTTAGCATGGTGTAAATAACTTAAATCTTAACGTTTTATTGAAAAAAACACATTAGCTTCTCTAGGGTTTTTATTGAACCAATTATTATTGTGGATGGTGTGTATTCATGTAACAGAGATTTAGTGAGGAGGTCATAATGTTAATTGATTTCAAGTTAATAAATATGAATTTATCTTTAATTGCAGTCACAGTTGTAAGGTATCTTCCCCAATTTCGTGCACACACACACACACATTCTTCCCTAATTGTTAATTGGTCTAACAGTGTTTACAGTCGAGAAGATGAACATGAATTGCCGAGCTTAGTAAGCAAATCGATTGCTGTAGATATGTTAGATACGCTTAATTTACGTACGTTGTTTCTTTGTTAAGATGTCTATGAAATTGAATGTTTTCTATCATGGGTTCTGATTTTATTTGTAAGATCCAAATAGGAATCTGAAATTGAATGTTTTCTATGATTATTAGGGTTATGATGACACACTAAAGGAGATCCCTGACCCAGATGCTAAACAGGTATGCAATTTCCATTTTGCATTCTGGATTTAATTTAATTTTTTTTTAATTCTTGATTAAGATGGCTAAAATTTCAGCCTGAAGATTGAGATGATGAGAAAGATGGTGAGTGGATACTCCCAACTTACTTGGGATTACTTGGCTTCTACTACTTATATAGAAGTGGTAATTTTTACTCATTTACTTACAAACGAATCGATTGGAGCTATGTTTTAAATTGGTAAATGGATCAAATAAAATAAAAGTTGGCTAAAACGGAAGCAGGTCGAAAGAAACCTTAAGTGTATTTCTAATAATTATTGGAATTTAACTTCCCCTTTCTTGATCCTGACGCAGGCTTACAGAAATTGAATCATCCTAACATCATAAAGCTAAAGGAGATTGTCAAGGAGAACAATGAATTATTCTTCATATTTGAATACATGGTATTTTATATAATTGCTACATTCTTTAGTTCGGGTTGGTAAATATATGGTTTACTATTATATGATTTGTTTCTTTCCACTTATTGAATGTAAGATTGTTATTTTGTGGGTCTATTTAGAGGCAAGATTCTGCTAAAACAATAAACTTTATTCAACGTTGTACTTAGGAACATAACTTGTATTACATAATGAGAGAGTGGCAAAGACCTTTCACAGAGGAAGAGATTAGGGGTCTATTAAGTCGGCTTCTTCAAGGGCTTACACATATGTATAAAAGTGAATATTTTCATTGGGACCTAAAACCTGGTATGAATTCTACTTTGTCTTTGTATCTTGGTTGGAAAGAATTTATACTTTTGAATATGATAAATTATTAAATATTTTTTACATTTTTAGAGAATTTTGATGGTAACCAATAATACAATTAAAATTGTTGATTTTGGGCTGGCTATAGAAGTGTCATCTTCACCTCCTTTTACTGATTATGTTTCTAATCGCTGGTGAGTACTTACACTCAAGTGAGAAGTTCTAAAGGGGTAACTTTATATTCAATCTTAGGAAACAAGAAATTGTCTAAAGACCAAACTATACATGCTCCTGCTAAGTCCTTTTGTACATTATGTGTTAGATTGTTACTAGAGGTAGAAAGTGGGTGGTTTGGGTAATATGTTGAAACAAGTAATATTGGTACAGATTGATCGGGTTGGGTAGAGTTATTTTATCAAGAATTGAAGATCATATTATTAAAATAATAAACTAAATATTGAATTCTTTGTGACTTTTGACTCATTTACGTTTTAGCTCATTTTATTTGATTTTTGCTGCTTTGACCCGTTAGAGATAAAACACGACATGGATTGACCCATTCACAATTTAGTCACCTGTACTAAATACATGCTATGATTTGGCAGGAACAAATGAATGACGCCTCTGAAGTGTTGGGAGTGATATTTGATTGCTTACATCAATCATTTACGTCTGGTACTGGCATTCTTGATACTGAACAAATGGAAAACAATATAATAGGCTCTTGGGAGTGTATAAATAAAGCTTGTACTCTTTTTGGAATGGACATTTTTGAACGAATGAATTGTTATAATTGTGGGTTGGAAACTAGGAGCCTCAAATACACGTCTTTTTACATCAAATCAATGCTGATGCGCTTCGAACCATGAAGCCATGTTTCTTATTTTTACCCTTGTGCTCAACTTTCATTGGTGAAGTTAAAATTTATGCCATGATAATTTTTATTATTTTATTACCTCGGCAGGTCATGTGTTCGGAAGGTTCTTTTGATTAGCTATTAAATCTCAACAATTAACTTGTGATCCTGAAGATGGTGGTTGTGGAAAGCTTAATTACATTCATCACATCCTTTCTAATCCAACTCATATTTTCACAAAAGGTGTTCTTAGAAACTTGAAGTGGTAACATGGGTGGGTTGGATAACGGGTCAAATCGGGTAATTTTTAGAGGTTCAACGCTGACCTACGCTTTTTCTTTAAATTATTATTTTTTCGTGTTAATGATTACAAAAACTATGTTACCATTATGGTAATCAAGACTTCTCTATTAAAGTATATATGAAGTTTTATACATCTGATACCCTTTGGATTACTTTTGAAATGTTTAAATCGTTTCACCCAACCCAATCGACCCTAACATCAAATGTTTTATTATTATATGTGAAACGTACTTTCAGTCCTAAGAGGTATGTACAAATTTATGAATTATATCATTTTCATTATTCAGCCCGTGTAATACACGGGTTTCTAACCTAGTATATATATATATATATTGAAAGGTTGAAACTAGAAGTGATATTGACATCGGGTATTCGAAAGGGAATACAAAACGTTTCAAATTAAATTATCTGGACAGTAACATCTCATTTTTAAATATATGGAAATGCATGGCATATTAAATAAAGCTATTTGCTATACGTTCTTGTTTTATTATTCTCGATTGCCCGGTTGGTATTTTGCTACTATCGTCACACGTCCCATAAACAGAAGGATGATGCCGACACAATAGACAGAATATATTCAAGATAATATTGTAGAAATAGAGATAAATTTTGAATATAAAGAAAACGTTGTAAATTTTATTTTAAAAATCCTAGCTAGAAATAGACATTCGACTTAAAATATAAGAAAATATACAAGAGTAGGAGAATATGAGCTTTTTTTAAATGAATAAATTTACAACAAATGTTTTTGAAAATGACTTTTAGACTAGAAGAAGTTATTAATACTCAATGTCGTTGCCGAATCAGTTATTCGGCAGTTGCATCTTGCGTCACTGAAAAATCTTACGTCGTGGTTCTTCTATTGATGTGTGTTTTTATATAAGGTAGTTATTTTTTTCGTGAATAAACTACTAATCATTTATTAATATTTAATGTTTGTAGCTTAATGTCTTAGTTGAAAAACTAGAAGTGATGCAGAGAGATTAACGACACAGGATGCGCGCATGAGGGCGAACCTCGAGGCTTAGAGGAAATTTTTTTAAGACAGGCTCCATGAGGGTGAATGAAAGCGTACCGAAGACCGACGAATGAACAATTTAGCTCTCCAACACGTGTAAGGACCACCACCACCCTATGACTCTCCCCTCTTCCTAGATAGTTTCTTATTGTATTGACATATTTTGTATATTATACTATTTTGTAACTACATGAATTTACAACATTTTTTGCGTGAAGTGCTATTTTGTAAAATAAAATTTTAAATATTGTAATTAAACCACTTTTAAATATTGAAATATGTTGTGTTTGTGATTTTCTTTACCTTGGTATGTCTTCATCTTTTCACGATGCATAATTCCATGATATGACTATATGATCGACTGTGTTCATCACTATGTATTCTTGTTGATACTGAATGTATTCAGGGGTGACAATGGCCGAGCAGGCATTAAACTACTAGACCAGATTTGATAAAGAGCAGGCATTAAAATTACATATAAAAGCTTTTCCAAAAATAAAAAACCCTTGTAAAAACTCGTTTTTTAGAGAGTTTTTAACGTTTTCACAACTTATGTGAGTTTTCATCCTATATATTCCATATATATATATATATAAATTATATTTATAGTTTTATATATACCACTCTATGGGATTTTGGCCCACTATATACAAATATACAATTATATTTATACATACTAGCTAATCAGCCCAATTTAAAAATTAACACTAAATTTAAAGTAAAACTCTAAGCCGCTAAGCGATAGTCTTTGACTCGAACAGTCTGCTCATCGCCTCATTGTCTTCCGCTCTCACCCTGAGTCGATCGTCTCTTGCTCTCACTGTCATCGTTCTCTACAGTCTGCTCATCGCCTCATCGGCTACAGCCTCAGCCTCATCATCGGCCATAACATTGTTATTCATAAAATTTATTATGCTATGAAATGTGGCTGCTTTTTAAGGCAGAAAAACTTGAGACCTAATATTGTCACTGTCTCTCACTGATAATTTAAACCGAAGGGCACACTAGACGGTAGGGTTGTCCAAATAGCTCGACGCTCGATAGGAAAATTAATGCTCGGATAATGCTAGTTCGATTTTTGGCTCGGTTGTAAACGAGCCGATCGGCTCGGTTTGATTTGTAAACGAGCCAAGCACGAGCAAAGGTCCGCTCGGTTAGGCTCGGCTCGTGAACAGCCCTACCGTATCTGTTGTTATGCATGATGTACAACTTTTCCAAATACAAAATTTCTAGAATCTTGACTATTTCACTTACAATTCTTTTGTACGACATATTGTTACCTTATTCTGATTGTTCAGCATTACATAATTACTTCCAAAGCACATATCCAAACACTCTTTAGCTTAACTTTTTTTATTTGATCCGTTAGGGATAAACTCTTAGCCAAATTCACCAGACAGGTCAAAATTCAAAATTTATTTACATACATAGTAATTAGAATATAATCTCACACATTACTTGTATATTTAAACAGACGAAGCGGAGCTCCCACTGAAACAGAAGGCCAAAGAACAGTAATACTGTCCTAACAGTAGTGATCGGGTCTCCGCCGTTTACTTGATGTACAACTTTTGGTTTACTATTAACATCTAATACTATACGGCGTCACTTTTTGTAAGTGTTTTTGGTTTGTCACCATATGACGTCGTGACGCACAACTTTTCATTTACTCTTATTATCTAATACTATACGACGTCACATGTGTATATATTTTTGATGTGTCATTATGTGACGTCGCTTTTGTACGTATGTTGGTAAAATGTGCGTTATGTTATGTTGCTTTCTTAACAATTGTTTCTTACTTCCACCTCCAACAAAACGACCTTCAGGTTTGACAAAAAAACCATTCTCCCATCACAAGAGCATCGTCTGCAAAAAAATAAATGTGATAGACACGTAATTAGAATATACTATTGTGACATGATTATGTTTATCTACGTTTCAGCTCGATGTTCATAACCAATTCGTCGCGACGCGCCATCTACCGCAACGCGCGGGGTATCAACCCTAGTTTTCCTTATAATAATACATAATGCGTAATTTGTGAATATATTTTAATCAGATGTTTGATTATATAACATATATGGCTATCTATACCTTTGTAGTTTGTAGAGTCGTCAAAAATAATTATAAATGTTATATAAAAAAGAAACTAGAAAATGTTTTTACACTATAGGATCCTATGCAAGTCTAGACGGGCTGGAAGGCCAGGTAACGGGACAAAACGAGTTCTGATTAAAATGTGCTTAAGTCAAAATGAGACGTTTAAAAAAAGTATTAATATAGGTCCACCCGCTGTATTTTTATGGCGTCTAGTGATGACGGGTTGAGGCAACGACAGCAACGGTGGTGGTGGCGGCGGCGTGGTGGCGGGTCGTCAGGTGGTGGCAATCGTGTCGACGGTTGGGGTGGATGGGCAATGGTGGTGGCGTTGACGACGAGTAGATTGTTACGACAAGCAATGAATGCGAATAGCGTTGACTAAAGGTGCACAAAAAACAGGGACGGGAATTGAACCCGATTTTAAAACCGGTTTGTTTGAATATGGTTTGAACCCAAACCGAATCATAGGGCTGAAATCTGTTTGTAACCCTATACTTTGAAACTGTTTTGAAACCGATCAAACCCGATCCTTTTCCTTTAAAAAACGGTTTCAGCTCGAACCGGTTTGGACCCAAAAACTAATTTTTGCACCTTTAGTGCTGACTCCTTTACACATGTTTCAAGTTGAAAACTTTCACAAGATTTATTCGTTTTAAACACTAATAAAGTTGTATAATTTATGTTGTGAGAATGGGGGCAAGATTATGGGGCGTGATCCACATGAACCGTGATTAGACGTGGAACACTGCCCTCCTGGGCGCTATTAAGGGCGTGTGAATAGCAGGGGCGGATTTAGTTGAGGGTGAGAGGGTGGGAAGGCACCCCCTCAAATAATCTTCATTAGTGTAAATTTGTGTATAAATGAAACTAAAAAAATTTAGGCACTCATACATTTAATCATCAGGCTTTTTTAAAAGACCCTTACCATTAGTGGTGAGCAAAGCAAAATGAGATTTTTTTTTTCGAACGACAATTTTTATCTCGTTCTATCATGAAAATTGACTTTTTACTGAGAAATGTAATGAAGATGATAATTTAAATATAAAGAAAAACTAAAAAGTATAAGTAATAAAAAAAGGCTGACAGGGAGATATGAGACTATACCGCTTTAGTCTACACTTCCATCCCTATTTCATTTAATTAGTTTTATTATTATAATATTTCTTATTTTCAGTAAACTTTTTTATTATTTGTTTATTCTTTTATTTTATGATCAATTTTAACGTTGATTAATCTATTTGTTTTACAATAAACTAAAATTTTATTTACCCTCTTTTAATTGTTTCTCACTTTTCCATACAACACAATGGATGGAGCGGGATCATTTCAAACCTTTTTTTTCTTTCAAAATATACACTCAAATTACTAATAAAAACTTCAAAAGAATTCTTTTATTTCTTTCTGATTTTTTTACTTTATTAGCTTATTAAATTTAGTTTTAAAAGTTGTTTTTTATTTTATTTGGTTTTTTAATTTAAGGTTTTTTAGTTTATGGCTTTGTTAATTTAAAGTGGATTTATAAAAATGTTAACTATTACACCCCAGAGAATTAAAAAAAAACATATATGTGGTGACTCTTTGGTTTTCAAAACATTTCTTGAAATCGGAGGTCTATTTAATGTAATTTATTAACCCGACCCGTTGTGACCTAATTTGTTCTTACCTGACCTACTTTTGCACCCGCTGACAAAATATCCTGGATCCGCCTCTGGTGAATAGGGGGCAAGATTCAAATCAGGGGCGTTAGGACGGTGTGATGTGTGTATATGTGTGTATGGATAGTAAAACCATTACACACATTAGTGATTCGGTTTAGTAACTCTCCTCCTAGTAACGTGATGATTACATCATGAAACTCTTTCACCTTTTTAGTAAAACCCTCACAGAAACTATATGAAAATTCTCTTTAGTCAAACCAAATAACATTTTAATGAATCAATCATGTCACCCTTAAACTTTATGCATAAAAATACACAGCTGTTGACTTATAAATATTTATACAAATTATATTATAATACAAAATTTATGAAACCAAAAAAGAGAAGGGCGAGCTTCCGCCGGCCACCGCCATGTGCCGCCGTGATCCATCCTCGACGGATCATAAAACGTCATCTTTTCAAGTCATTGGCTTCTCGACAATATATAACACAAATTCACACCGATTGAATTCATTGTGCATCGACATATGTTCAATATGATCTTGTATCAACTGACCGGATCTCAAATGCATCATCAGAAGACGTCAAAGAGTTGGTATCAGTTCGAATCGTGTTAGAATTTTGAGTTTGACTTCCTTCGCCTTTCATCTCACGTCGGAAGTCTCTCATGGCTTTGAATCTTAAATCCTCCGAGTTACCGCTTGCTTCCGGGACTATTTCCGGAACGTAAGTTTTTCCGTCGAGCATGTTTACAACCTCCGACATCGTCGGCCTCATCGATGGAGAACCGTTCGTGCATAGAAGCGCTACTTTCACCACGGTTTCGGCTTCTTCTTTGTTGATCGTGGGTTCTAAGCTCTCGTCGAAAAGCTCTTCGTATCGTTTACTTGTTTCCAATCGACATGCCTGCGTAAACGCATCGATATATTAGCATTCACAAAGAGTGTTTTTAGAACCGGACCGGACAACGAACCTGTCGCCTTACTGGTCCATTGGTCGAACCGTATTAAGTAACGGATGATTTCATAAATAATAGAAAAACTAAAACTATTTATATATATATATATATATATATATATCTAATTTAAAACAAAACATCAAAATATATGTTTTAGTGTGGATTTGTATTTTTAATAAAATATATAGATTTAGTAACAAAAATATAGATCATTAAATACTAAATTAATCAGAAAAGATTTTAAAGAAAAAAATTTTAAAAAAAACAAAAAAAATTTGAATCTGGTCTTACAACCCCATCCGGTTCACCTGGTTCACCGGTCCGAATAGTAACCGAGTTGGTTCAAATGAAAACGGTCCAAATAGGCATAACCGGAGTAGTTCTATGACTGGTTCACGGTCCAACAGGCCGATCAGCTCTGTTTTTGAAAACACTGACATTGTTGGAGTAAAACTTAAAAACTATAAAAACTGGTAAACGTTTATTCCGGTTATTCGTTAAACCAAATTAAATAAGTTTCAGAACCGAAAAACGAACCGAATAACCGAATTGGTTATTCAAACCGAACTGAATAACCAAATAAGAATTGGTACGGTTTCTTTTCGGTTTGAGTTCGGTTTTCAGTTTAATTGGTTCTTAACCGAATAATGAACACCCCTAAACACTGTCCACAGATCCAATAACTGATTCTGATTTTTAGGATTTCGTATTTGACCATGAAAACTCAAATCGTACCCAATCTAGAAGACAAATGCAGTCGATGTTGATCGGCACGTGGCTGGTGTTGTTCAAGCCGCTAACGATTTCCAACAACACCACTCCATAGCTGTAAACATCTGCCTTGTCGCTCAAGTAACCCCACAGGGCATACTCCGGTGCCATGTATCCACTGCAAATTCATCAATGGAAACTGTTAGAACATCAAACATATGAAAGAAAGGAATGTAAGTATGATTTATGAACAATTTACATTGTTCCAGCAACCCGCGTGCTAACGTGAGTCTTATCGTCCTCATTCAGCCTTGCCAATCCAAAGTCTGAAATTTTCGGGTTAAGATCTTTGTCAAGTAGCACATTTGTGGCTTTGATGTCACGGTGTACGATCTTAAGCCTCGATTCATCGTGAAGAAAAGCTAAACCTCGAGCAATCCCAGTACATATCTTGAACCTCGTTGGCCAATCCAGCATTAAGCCACTTTTACCTGGATAAGAGAAGTTAAGTAGGTGATTATGAACCGTTGAAACTGATCAAAAGTCGGTCTATCTGGCCGATTTAAGATTAATACGGTTCACGGTTTAACTGTCGGGCTAATGGTTTGGTACTTGGAAACGAAGTGAAAACCGAACCAGTCGTTTAATCTTTATCATTTATTTATTTATTATTTTTGAAATATTTGTGTACGTAAATTATATTTATAAAACATGTGTATCATTTAATTTTTTTAATACAAAAAAATGATTTATATATATATATATATATATATATTACTATATATGTATAAAAGATCGGTTCAAACTGTCAACGCTAAACTGGCCAGTTTGATTGAGTCACCCAACCCAATGGTAAAGTATATATATAAAAAATCGTTTCAAACTGTCGGTGCTAAACTGACCAGTTTGGCTGACTCATCCAACCCAACCGTTTGGTTTGTCATTTTCTAAAATTGTAATTAGCATTTCAGCCCAAGATTTTCACCAAAAATCAATTGAGCCGAACTATGAACACCTAAGTTAAAGTATAAAAAATAAGAGGTAATAGGTTGACTTTTAAGGTGAAACAAAGTAAATTTGAATTTAACTTCCATTTTAGTAACTTAACCAAAACCAGATGAATTTTGAATTTGAAAAATGTGTTAGTTGACCTTAAAAGTCAAACTGCAAGAAAACCAATAAACACTCACCAAACAAAGCATTTGCAAGGCTATTATTTTCCAAATACTCATAAACAAGCAACAATTGATCTCCTTCAATACAACATCCATGGAGTTTAACAAGATTCGGGTGTTGTAAACATGAAATCACACCTATCTCATTCAAGAACTCGCGGTTTCCCTGCTTTGAGTGAGACGAAAGTTGCTTCACCGCAACCACCGTGCCATCACTCAATGTACCCTGCAACCATCACACACGCGTTACAAATACAAAACTAAAATCACCAAACCCGACTTTTTGTGCCACATTATAACCTTGTAAACAGGACCAAAACCTCCTTCCCCGATTTTGTTGGAAGCATTGAAGTTGTTTGTAGCAATCTTTAGTTGTTTCAACGAAAACGATATCGTTTTCAGCTCCATTCCTTCAAAATCTGTTCAAGGAAAGCATTTTGCATTAGTAGACCTGGCAACTATGACCTATTTTCAAGAAAAGAGTTAACAAACAAACATATTCATCAAAATCTCACTCATAATAAACCTTTCCTCTATCCAGGGAGACAGAAAGACTACTCCACTGATAGACCTTCAAGAAATGAGTTGATTTGGGTACAAAAAATATTTGCTTATGTGTTCATTGGGGTTTACTAAAATTATACGAGTCAATTTGGGTCTATTCAAATTATACAATGGGTTACTATTATAAAGATTGCCAGCTTAAAGTGACCCGAACTTCCCGCTACTCGACCAGCCTATTTTGTCAGGCTTATGCATAAGCAACAAGCTGAACAAATGGAACAAGAACGTTAAAAGAGAAATAAAGTCTTCACCTTTATCATTCGTTTTTCGTGCTTTAAAACATTTCTTCCACCACAAAACTGCCAAGATCAAGAAAATAAGCAGCAGAACACCAACACCAATACCGACACCTATATAAACAGCTTTATTCGACTTTTTTCCACCCGTTGAACAAGATTTAAAATACGGGTCAACATCAATAGCCGATACAAGAGGCCCATAAACTCCTCTTTTAGGAAAACGGGTCGTCCCTTTACCAGCCCAGTAAAACCGGATCTCCAAGATGTTATCATTCACACTAGCGTTAAATGGCACGACCACGGACCTTCCAACACCACCAGCCTCATCTTCAATATTAAAATCCCTTCTAACCCGCCGCCCCTAAATCGCATAGAACTCATTTAGCCCTTCTGATAACTAGGGTTGTTCAAAAAGTTCGCAGCTTGCTCAAAATCTACAACGAGCCGAGCCCGAGACAAGGTAAACTCACTCGTCAGCTCACTAGTTAGTTGGCTCGCTCATTTGGCTCATTTAAACTAAAGCGAAAATTTTAATATATAAATTATAACCAAAATTTTAATATATATAAATTATAAATTCTGCATTATGTGTATATTAAAAATATTACTTTTTGTTTATATATATATATATAATATATATATATATATATAATATATATATATATATATATCAATATTTGCAAAAAATATAAAATTTAAAGTTATAAATATAAACGAGCTGGCTTGACGAGCCACGACATTTCAGCTCGTTAAGATAAACGAGCCCGAGCCCAACCTGTTTTGGCTCGGCTCAGCTCGTTTACAGCCCTACTAATAACACATTTAGGGCCTGTTTGGTTGACAGGAATTCATGGGATTTTAATGGAATTGGAATTTGAATTTCATTCCTTGACATGCTTAGTTGGCTAAGAGAAGGAATTGTAATTGGAATTAATTCCAACCAAAACCCTCAACTAATGGAATTCAAAATCCCTCCCCATTTCAATAGAATTCAAAATCCTCACCATTTTAAGGGTTAATTTTGTCTCTTAGGTATTTTTACATTGCAATTCTATTAACAAATATGCTAACCAAACACATTAAGGATTTCAAAGGAATCCTTTAAATTCCAATTCCAACGAATTCCGCGAACCAAATGCCTCCTTAGTAGCCGTTGGATTGACCCATCATAATCTTGAATGGGGAATCCAACGACCGTAAAAGAACATCATACGATTATCACCTGAATATAGATATCAAATATCCGCCTGCCCAGACTTCTATACGTGCTATCGTTAGTGAACTGTATCTCTGCAAAATGCAGTTTAATAGAATATTCACCGTTTTCCAAACAGTAACTGAAGTAAGTGAGTGTAAGTGGTGAGAGACGAGCGGTATTATAAAGTCCAGGTAAGCTCGTGTTCCCTTGTAAAGATTCTGTGTAACGTGTGTTTTGGTAAATGTTGTCATCCATGAAGTCACCCGTGCTACTAAATCCCCAGTTCCTGGCGGCTTTATACAGCCTGGCGGCAACACCATCCGCATTGGCATCTCCTTCATAAAGAACAGACTGCCCGTTGCTTTCCCTGATCGTTAAATCATCCCCGCCACAGTTAACATGTAAAGAGCACACATCTGTCATATGATCAATGGATTAAAACCATAAAACCCATTAAGAATTTAGGATCATGTAGTGTCATACTTTTAGAGTTATGCCAAGTAAAAGCAATCATCTTTGACTTTTGGGTGAAACCTAGCATTCTCAAAAGTTCAAATTTGATGCGGAATTGTTACCGGATTAGCACCATCTGATGTGATGTGGAATGTTCTTATAAGCTTTCACTTTAGTTATTATGTTTTTTAAGAATCTGTAAAAATTTGTATAAACTATGGACTTAAAATTAATTTGATTTTGACCCATAATAGTCAAACCATCTTTCTTTTTTAGGGAAGATGGAGCATTTAAGTTTAGCACAAGGAAACAATCTTTTCTACTATAAAATCTGTTTAATCCATCTGTGTGCCATAGCATTCACTCTCTACAAAACTTATAAGCAATTTTTGTCTCTTTTCTTATGTTTAATAAATAATTAATATATTAAATATGATTATAAAAACTATATAAAGATAACAATTCCGTTTTTTCAATACCATAACTCGGGAGAATATATGACAAGATCCACTCGGTTATATCATGGGTTTCTTTTAATCTATTTGTCTCGTTTCCTTTTTAGCTAAAGTTTCTATTTTAGACCAAAAAGGTATAGTTATAGGAAGAGAAGTTAAAATATGAAACATTAAATATTTAGAAAACCACTTTCTGGCCATTGGATCATTTTCAATGGATGGTTTAGATCTAAGTAAATTATGTCTCTTCCACTTCATGAATCTTGATCATCCCTTTTTTCTCGTCCGCTCCATTATCAAAGTGAATGGACGACGGTAAGATGGTTTTTATATTATGTTTTAAAAGGTTTCTAAATATTTAACAATTCTCATCTGAAATCGCCCCTTATTATAAGTTTAGAGGTAGCATATACTCACATCTAGGACACTTAACATTCTCCATGCATGGGAGCACATCCTGTCTGTTGAGTATATCATCACAAGAACAACAAACATCAAATATGTTTGAAAGATGAAGATAAATAAAAACATATAAATGCTACTAAAACCAATGGAAACTATCTTACATCGGGTTTCCTGTCGATGAGCTTCTGAACAAGTTTACAAAAAAATTCCTAACATAAAGAAAAAAAACAAGTTATGCAACAACAAACTTCAAAGAGTGTCATTCAAAACTTGTTCTTTGTTACATTTACGCAAAACAACTAAAGTTTTTATTAAAAAAAATCCATCAATATGCAATCATTTTAGATGGTTTAATAAAGACGCTTACGTGTTTTGTCGGCATGTGGCTTGATTAGGTCCTTGCCATGTAAGATTGTTGTAGGAAAGGTCACTACAAGACATTAGTCAACTAAAAATGTTAGTTTCTTAAAAAACTAAGTATGCAACATAAAACTTTAACATGGTTTTTCAGGAAACAAACTTACATACTAGCTCCATTTACCAAAAGTTCATCTGGTATATCTCCACTTAACATATTACTGGTTAAAAACCTATTCAAAACCGCATTAAAATGCTTAATTAGTAACATGTAGCTTCAAAATAGTCAATGAAGCACAAGAAAAGTAAAAAATAATACAACTTACACTAATCTCAAGCTCCTCCCGAGAATGTTATTAGATATTCTCCCTGTTAATCGATTAAAACTTACATCCCTGTCATATGCACACGGGAAATGATGGCACTAAGTGTATAAATCAAGTAGCATTAGTATAACAACGGTCCATTTTGTGTATACTTACAACAATTCAAGTTGTCTCACTTGCCAGATATAATCCGGCATTTCTCCAGAAAGGTTGCAATTTCTCAAGATCCTAAATTTATGAATGAATGATAAGAGTTCAAGCGAGTCAAGACAAAAATCAATGCCAAAATTATCTACATACAATCTTATTAATTCACTAGTATTGTTGAGCTGAGGAAAACCTTGAGCCGGTCCAGTTATGTCACTAATTCTCCTGCAAAACATGTGGCATCATAAGCTATATATATGGTGAGGTTCATTACAGAACACTAAACTATAGCAAGAACAAAGAACAAATCTATACAAAGGTGTATGATATGTACATAAAAAGTCATTAAACTAGTTTGTTAATATGTTTTTAAAATTTTTAACCATTTACCTACATATGTGTAGGTTCTATATATAAACAAAATTTGTTCATATATATATAATTTTTTCGATTTCATGAGAGATGAATAAAAATTACATTTTAACCATTTTCTTATATTTTAAAAAATTTTAAGATTGAAAAAGTGAATGATTTATTTTGTTCTGTGTGTTATCGTAATATATAGTGTTCTGCATAGATTCCTCCCCTGTGTGTGTGTATATACATAATAATATCACTTTCTTGACACAGAAGAACAGTTTATTGAAGAACAAAACTTAGTTTTAGAGCAAGTTAAAGAAGAGATTCCTAACTTACAGATCAAGTAGGTTCTCAAGAAGATATATGTTTGAAGGAATAGGTCCCGTGAGTCCACTCGCCACAATCTCTCTTTGAAAACATCAAAGCATTAAAATTATAATGTTCTTGAATGTGTAATCAGAAGACAAATTGTAGCAAATTATGATATTATTAAAAAAACAGATAACATCTTACAATCTATTAAGTAGTCTCCAGTTTTGTATGAAATCAGGTATCGGACCGCTGAAGTTGTTATCATTTATCCTACTGCATAGTATATGAAAAGGATTCACAGTTTTAGCCTTAGAAAATGGTGGAACCAAAAAACTTTGACTAAGGGAATAAAGTGAAGATTTTACAAATTTGTTAAGTTTCCTAGTTGACCAAGGGTCGTTGGCAGCCTTCCGGTCAACCTGTTTGAAGACAGCATCCTGAAATTTAATACCATGGTTAATAACTTAATTACGCTCCAATTCTTGAGAAATAATTCAATTAAAGGTTGAAATTTGCAACTGAAAACTTAATAAATCAGCCTTACAATGAATTCAAATTTGCTAATCTTCCCAAGTCAGATGGAACAGTTCCTGAAAGAAGGTTTGCTTCAAGGTCCCTAATCAAGAACTTTACTAGATGAGTGTAAAAACTATATAAACACAAAAATTAACTATGATGAAAATTGACATGATCTAATGAATTTTGACCCTTATGGTAAAAAAGTCAAAATTGACTAGAAAATAATGAAAAACAAAAGGCAAAAACATACAGTTTTGTGAGGGTACTGATATTGCCTAGTGCCAGTGGGATTTCTCCGGTTAAACGGTTACCAAGAAGAGAGCTGCATATGGAAGGATATGTTTAAAGTTTAGAACTTTAAGTTCTCATACAGTAAAATAATGGAAGTAAAGGGTACAATAGAGATTTTACATGTCTTGTAACTGTGTTGAACCCCATTCAGGCGGTATTGTGCCACTTAAGTAATTGTAAGCAAGATCCCTGAAATAGAACAAGATATACTTCAGTTTCATTAAATCTTGATTATTTAAAAAGTTTGGCATTTTAAGTTAACCGCGTGTTTAAAAGAGGACTTACAAGGACCGGAGGTAAGGAAGCTTTACTAATTCAGGTGACAGTACCCCATCAAGGCTGTAAAACTTGTGTGTGCTGCATATGCAACCAAAAAATAATTCAGATAAATTCCCAAAACTTGAGTAGGTTGTAATCGAAGAACGTTGACTTTAAGGTCAAAGATAAGTTAATCTCAAGGTCAAGTTGTTAACAGTTTCAAGAAAATTCTGAATACGAATTGCATTACAAAATGTATAGTTTGACTTTCAAAAGTCAAAGTGCCCTCTTTTTGGAACATAAGTGAATAGAATTAAAAGGTAGAACTTTATACATCCTTACGACATGACAATCTGTATCGTTGCCAATGTTGCAATCACATCCAATGCTAGCATTAGCTTCTTGAGATATCTTTGGCACTTCAGAAACGATATCAAGATTGCAATTATCGCCATTAAATCTCCAACTTCTTGCATTCATGGCAGCAAGAAAGTTCCCAACAGCTTCCACTAAATCAAAAATTACAGATAATAAATAAATCTTTTTGAACCAGATATATTGCAGTGGAAACTAGAAAGGTAGCAAATCAGCATATGATAATCTAGTAAGTAGTTTTAGTGAAGGCGGCTTCTAAATGAACACCACTGACACACTATACGGACACCAGAGGTCACACGGCACGTATGATATGGCAAAAATGGTCATACAGTCTATATGATGTTTTTATATGGCCCGTATGAGGTGGTGTTCGCCAAATCATACGACCTGTATGATATGATTGATTGACATTGTAATGACAGATGTGGCCCGTGTGACCATTTTTTGCCAAATCATACAACCGTATGATGTGACAGGGGCTGGTGTTCCAATAGCAACCCTTTAGTGAATAGCTCAAGATCATTTCTCATGTTAAGGATATTAGTCAAACTTAGTAGTCAAACCACTCATGTGGGATTTCAATCATTTGGTTTAACCAATCATTAGATTCAATTACTCTTTAAATTACCCCCTGAAGGCATGAACAAAAGATTGATACACTTCCAATTGTTGGTTCAGGCCCCACAAACACACACAATAATACACACTAAAACTCTCTAATGCTTGAATTATATTATCGAGAAGAGTACATAACAAAACAAAATAACCCTACTCCTATTTATAACAAAACATAGAATAATAAACACATGCAAAATAGAACAATTCCACTCCTTTATTTGCGTGACTAGCTAGCGAACGTTATCTCCCATAAACTTGGTCAAACTTGACCATTTCTCATTGACGAGTATCTTCTAAAACATGGGTATAATCCTTTTCTTCCAGCATAACTCGATCCCACACCTCTTGACCATTAGCTGGACCCGACCCGCACCGCTGACCCGTGATATGTGACTCGTGAACTAACCCGATTAACCCAACACCAATCATGAAAAAAGATATGGTTTCACTTTTAAAGACAAAATCAGCTCAATTTCAAGTTTTTAACTCCAAATCCATATAAATTCTTAAAAGTTACTAAAAAAAATTGATAAAGATGCTAAAAAAGATAACTTTCTGCTATGAAATCATAACATAATCTATGGTTTCATCTCCATCCAATCAGCAAACAAGACAACATTTCTAATATTCTCCTTATTAGTTGCTAGTGGACATACAAATCAAGATACTTGCAGAAACAATCATATAACTCAAAGACCAACTAAATCAAGAACCCACAACCCCTTTTCTTGAAACCAAAAAATGGTGAAGTTTAAACAAAATATCCCCCCCCCCACCCACACACACACACACACAAAAGACTGTGTTACCTTCTTGTTGTGGCACAACAGATTCAGCAAACCTTAGCAAGATGACAAAACTGAGAGTCAGAAGCAGCATGAATTTAGCTCTTCTTGCCGCCATTGTTGCAGAGGTCAAAGAGTTTGGTGGGAAGGAAGAAAGGTTGGATATGGATTGGGTGATGGGTGTGAAATTATTAAAGAAAAATCTGCTGCAATTCTTAAAGATTGAATACAACAAGTCAAATGTGTGTATAGTAAGTTGTGCTGGTCTGAGGGGGTGTTTGGGATTACTTCTCAAAACTACTTATTAACTTTTTTAAAAAGTTAATAAGTAGTTTTGAAAAGTAAAAAAGTTAATAAGTAGTTTTGAAAAGTAAGTGGGACTTACTTTTCAAAAAGCTACTTATTTCTTCTATATTTCCATCTTATTTTGATTTATCCAAACAAACTTTTAACTTATTAACTTTTAAAAAAAATTAATAAGTTAATAAGTAACTTGATAAGTAATCCCAAACACCCCCTGAATCAAGTAGTCATACATGACAACCTTATTCTTATTTTTATTTTTATTTTTAAATGGTCCTACTTGAAAATTACTTGTGATCCAACATAGTAACACGTGGGTGTGTCTTGAATCTTGACTTGTTGAAATGAGGGAAAAAAAATGAGAGATTATTCCGGGTGTATAAATAATTTGGATCTTTTTAATCTTTATTTTTAATTAATTTTTTATACATATTATAAAATAACTTTTATCAATTAGGGAATGAGATTATCTTTACCCTCCGACAACATATTGGTGTTTCTTTAATCTTGACTCGTTGGAAAAAAGGGAAACAGAAACGAGAGATTTGATTCTGGGTGATTATAAAATTATCTCTATTTTTTAATTAATTTTTATATATGTTACAAATAGCTTTAATCATGTAAGATTAGTGAATGAAATTATCTTTATCTTCTAACTTTCAGGTATCAAAAAGTAACTAAAAATCTGATTTTATAAACACGAGTGTCATAAATATAACAAGTTCATAAAAGTAATTTTCTTTGCTTAACTTATGCTTTTTGTTTGTTGTATTTTTGTAAAGTTAGATCTTTACTTTATTCTTTGTTGTTTGTATGTATGAGAAAGATAAGGTTGAGATGTATGAACCAAAGAAAGAAAAAAAAAGCAAATAGTCTAATTATCTCAAAAAGGTTGGGATAAGACCATTGTTTGCTTTGCAAATATTCAAATCACCTCTCCTTTAATGTCATATGTGTGTGAATCTATCACCTCTTTATTGGTTTTCTGGTTCTAAGGGTCTGATTGGTATGAGGTAATGAAATGAACGAGAGAATGGAATGAACAAGTGAATGGAATGGACGAGAAAAGGAATGGATCATTACCATTCTATTATCATGTTTGGTTACCCTATGAGAATGAAATGAATAATTACTTAGTGTTATTTGTTAGAAGGGAAAATGCAAAGAAATGGAATACAGTTCATGAAAAGATAAATAAATACCCTAAGATAATAAGGTCATGGGTCATGTAATGGGCCAGGGCATGGGATGGGTCATGGGTCAGGGCATGAGACGTGTCATGGGTCGGGTCATGGGTCGAGTCATGTCAGGTCGTGGGTGGTTTCATGGGACGAGGCATGAGTTAGGTCATGAAACAAAGCATGGGAGGGGCCATGGGTCATGGCATGGGTCGGTTCATGGGTCGGGTCATGGGTGGGCCATGGATCGGGTCATGTTCCGGGCATGGTTCGGGTCATGGGTCGAGTCATGTCGGGTCGTGGGTCGGGTTATGAGACAGAGCAGGGACAAGCCATGGGTCGCGTCGTGGGCGATCATGGGTTGGATCATGGTTTGCGTCATGGGTTGGGTATGGGACGGGTCATGGGTCGGGTCATGGTTCATGTAATGGGTCGGATCATGGGTTAGTGTTTAGGTCGGTCCATAGTTCAGGTAATTAGTTAAACAAATTCATTTGGAATGAAAAAAAAACACCCCTTCCCCAAGAAATGAAAATCATTAAAAGGTAATGAATCACATTCCTTATGTAATTGTATATTCCATTCCTATGTGTTTACCAAACATGTTTTTTTCATTCTATCGTAATGACTCATTCCATTACATCGTCCATTCATGCATATCAAACACTAACTAAATACTTTCTCGTGAAAGTTGACAAAGAAAAAAAAGACAAAACAAGATTTTTTACGAAGTTGCGAAGATGTGAAAACATAAAACTTTTTATGTACTTATTAGATTTTTTACACATACTTGTTATTTCTGTTAAGTTAATTTTTAGCATATTATTTTGAATTGTAAAAGTTAGAAAGATAAAAGGAATATTATATGACTATATTAGAAACTCATGTATTACACGGTTTGAATAATTCCAACTTGTTGTAAACCACTAGTTTCTTTGAAGATTTTTATGTTATAATGAAGATTTAAGAATTATAAATAACAAATAATGAAGATTTAAGAATTATAAATAATAAATAATGAAGATTTAAGAATTTTAAAATTATATTTTAAGATAAGATATAATTCAAATCTTCTTATAATTTAGTACGTTTTAATAAAATATTAAAATAAATTTTAGATATTTAGTTATTTAAAATTATTATTATTTAATAGGAAAAAGAGTTATTTAATAAGAGAGATGGACGAGAAACAAAAATTTAGACATAACCAGAAGTCGACACATAACAGATAAAGTTATTCATTTATTATAATAAGGATAAGCCTTGACAGATTAATTTGTAGTTGTTTTATAAGATACCAAAAGATTTTAGTAAACAAAATAGAAAGGGGCGTGGGTTAATTGATATTGTGTTAATGTCCCTTTTGAGCAAACCAGATGAACTCGAAACGAAATGAACTCTAATATTAAATACATTAATTATTTTAAATTATATATCTTAGAATATGACGATGATAAGTCAAAGGGTATCACATTTTTTATTTTTATATGGTCTTTATATTTTAGAACTATTTTTAGAGTTTTGATGAAAAACCTTCTATGTATTCACTAACTAGCTTAGAACCCGTGTAATACATACGTGATAAAAAATATCAATATATAAAATTCTTAAATATTTTTGTATATATTTTATAGGTGTAAAAATGTATTACATATACTAAGGATAGAAAACAAAATTCAAAATATGTAAAAATTAATATATAATTAGGTTTCGAAAATACGTTAATTACTATTTAATTTATTTGACTTTCATTTACTATTTGATTGAAAATAAACATTACATAATTAGATTTTAAAATTTCTTATAATAAGTGATAATTTAAAATACATGTGTTTATTAGTATAACTAGTTTAAATCCCGTGTATTACACGAGATTGTATATTAAAAAAGATAAAACTTATAATTTGTAAATACGTTCTAATTTGTCAGACTATTATGATCGTCTCAAGATATATCAAGTGAAAATGTGTGTGTATATAACAAATTAGTATTTTTCTTTAAATAGTTATATTTTGATTTCCTATTATATATTCTATTTAATATAATTAGTATTCTTTTTTAATAATATATTTGTAATGTCATTATTATATAATAAGATAGTGGCGCATTATTAGGAGAGAGAGGCGGGAAAATCAATGTGAGGAGGCACGAGGAAGTGACAAGTGTCCACCTTAAACCTTTATTTATTAGTATAGATTAGTATTTTCTTTAAAAATATATTATTATTAAAAGATAGAGGTGTATTTAATAAGAGAGAGAGACGAGAAAAAAATGATGAGAATAAATATGAAGGCGAAACGTGTCATGGAAAAACCTTTATTTGTTATATAGTATAGATAATTATTCGCTCTTGTGCAATTAATTTTAATATACACATCTTTGTAATTATGTGCAATTGGCCTTAATTTGGATTATTATGAAATATATATCAAACAAAATATTATATATTGAACTTATATAATATATACGATACATAAAAAATAAATTAAAATGATTTATAAATTCACACCATTTTTTGAAGTGAAATATTAAATTTATTATGATTTTGAAACATGTACTTATTAATACTTTTTAACATATAAATCCAATGATAATTTAAATGTATAAGTAATTAAATATCGATTGGAATTTTTAATAACTTTTATTTTCTCGTATTGATTTTATATTATAGTTTCTTAACCGTGTTTAGTGAGTCGTATCAATAATCGTAATAAATGTATTGTGTCATTCGTATTATTAAAAATATTACATTTAATCATACGTTAAATATGTTTTGTCATGTCAAGTTATTGAACCGGTTATATTTAATCGTCGTAAACGTGTCATGTCATTTAAGCAGCTTAATAAACATGTTTATGTTAATTAAAAAAAATAACATGTTTAGTTAAGCATTTCATGTTCAATATTGATACTAACTCTTGTGTCAAACATGACCTATTTAACACAACATGTGATTTGCCGGTTCTTAAAAAGGTTATGAACTAAAATAACACCATTAAAAATTGTTGTTACATTACTACATATAAATGACTTGTATGATACTCTTACCCTAACAACTAACATTTCATTAAATATTTTCTTCTTAATTTTGATATTTTCTTTTTTATTAATTATCAAATGCATATCAAACTCCTAGTTCGAATCTACAAACATTTAGCTCGAGATGCCACATGAGTTCAAGTGAGATGATGTTTGATTTATAAATATGATTAAAATAAGTATATGTTTAATATAAAGAGAGAATAGAAAAATAAATTATTGTTTAAGAAATTGTTTATTTAATAGGTTGATATAGACATTATATTAAAATCAATTATCATTTTAGTATTCAAAGGAAAGAATGGGATAAATATTAAAATATATAGAAAAAATGAATCATTAAGACATTATTACATCAACTACTATTTTGTCTTTATCCATTAAACCAAGCACAACTTTTCTTATCTAGAAGAATTTCATAGTCTCTAAATATATTGTATTTTCAAACTTGCAGGGTGGCATCGGGTATATTTTTGACCAAGACATTATGCATGTAAGCATTTGCCATTTGGTCTTGTTTTGGGTCCCAAACATTTCTTTATCACTTGATAGTTACCTTTTTCATCCTTAACGTTTTCTAATGGTATAAAACAACCTTTACTTTTAAAATGAAAATTTGTAATAGTTAAGTTATAACGATAATATTATACCTAACAAATTTATATACATACAATTTAGAAGTTATGAATAGTATTTTTATTAGTATTTTATTAAAAATATATATATATAAAAGCAAAATCAAACCAAAGAATAGTATTTTGATTAGTATTTTATTAATATATATATATATATATATATAAAAGTAAAATCAAACCAAAGATGAACAATAATAAGCTATGGCTCAATGATTTGAGCTTAAGCTTCACACACACATGTCCCAGGTTCAAACCTTCCCCATTTTTTATTTTATTTTGTTGGTTTTTAAACTTCTTTGGTTCACACAGAAAGGATGTTTTTGGGTTTCAAATGTCGATGACATGTGTGCTGCAAAAGAAATACATGTAATTAATACAAGATAAGTAACTAATTTAGAGGCAAACAAATACTTACTAGTGGGTTGGCCCGTGCAAAGCGGCGGATGTCACCAAGGCTCTTTTTTAGAGCGCAAACAAATCCGACCTGCCTTAAACATTTATTATATTTTGGTATTATTATTATTATAAGCTTCAAACCTATCTCACAAGCTCACCAGCCGAACCAAGCCTAGCTCGGGCTCAGCTTGTTTACAAACCAAGCCGATCCAAGTCAGCAAGTTTACAACCGGAACGATTTCAAGCCGAGCTTTTGTCAAGCAAGCTTCAAACCTCAGTTAAGTATCCAAATTTTTGCACTAAAAAAATATTAATTGTTTACCTAACCTAGCCAAAAATGGCATAAAACAAATGGTTTAATTTTCTCAAGTAAAGAGTCTTCTTTATTTATAGTGGTTTGCTCTATGATTAAGTTGGGTAAACCATCATTGTGGGATAAACTAAAAAGTCAACAAAAAAAAAACATTTGGTTGAGCTTTAAAGGATTAGGCTTTGATTTACTTGTATATTGTGTTTAACAAGTGTTATTTAAGATGATGTCTTAAAATTGGGTAAAATTTCCCTTTTGCCCACTCAATATGCATTATAAGGTAGTATAGATATAGATTAAAACGTAGGGAAGCCCGCGCTACGCGGCGGGCGTGAAATACCATCACATTACTCTTGGGTTTAGTATTTTACAGTCTTACACTCACTAAAATCAATATGATTAAGTTGATATCAAGTTGACGGATTGATCCCGACCATCTTTAATCTTGGATTCAAAACTTTAAAGTTTTAACTAGGTTTGGTTGGCTAACCATTAAACCCATGATAGTGAATTTAGCTTGGACCTCCCTTTTATAAGACATGGGACGCTCGAAGTTTTGTTTAACTTAGTGATGTGGGATAGATCCCAACCATCACATGAGCACTTTTGATCATTCATTGAGTATACTAAGGTAACCATACAATCCATTTATATAACCCATCCTTTCTTTCATTTTCTATTCTCCACCGATGTGGGATAAGTACATATGTTATGTGCTTTGTATTACTATACGGGCCAATGGGCCGATTAAGCAACAAAAGTAAGTTAACTGAAAGCCAGATGGGTGTTCTGCTTTTATAACCACATTTCCTTTGCAAATTTTCTTAACCGGGCGATGTGAGATAGAAAAATAATAGGTTTATGAACTTTCTTAGAGTTAAAACTCGGTCAACCTTGTTTAACTCAGCCTACTCGGCGAACCGGTCTTGTAGCTTTCTCCACCAATTGATGAAAAAAAGCAAAACTTTGCGTTACAATATGGGCCAATGGGTCGATTAAGCAACGAAAATAAATTAACTAAAAGCCTGATGTGTGTTCTCATTTTATAACCACATTTCCCCTTGCAAATTTTCTTAACCAGGTGATGTGGGATACTATGAACCTTCTTAGAGGGACAAAATTGTAATTTGCAAGGTGGGCTATTCATCAACATTTGTACCAAATGCAACAACTTTTTTCCTAAGTGTCTTAAAATTTTAGTGAAATTATAACTTTGCCCACTCTATATGCTTTATATAGTACTAGTGGGGAGCCCGCACGTTGCGCAGGAGCGTAAACTTAGGGGTTTTGTGGTGGACTTGAAATACGACTATAATACTGTTGGTATTATTAGGTTTCAGTGTTACACTTCCCCAAATTCTATATGTTGGTGATGCTTTGAAGTTATCAAGTGAAATTCAAAATCTCATGTAGTCGAAAAACCTAGTTTAAGTACACCGAGTACCTGACCTAATGCTTGTGTTCCTCGAATTAAAGTCACAGTTAAAGTACCATACTGCCCATGTCTAATGAATGACAATACATTAAAAGTAGTAGAAAGAAACGCAGGTTTTAGTCAAAATATAATCTGGTGGATTTTATTAAACTTTATAAGAATTAAGTTGAATAGTCAAATACCGTAACAAATTACCTTCTCGAGAAAATGTTAACAAGGCCTCCTTTAACAAATTACCTTCTCGATAAAATTTATAGGAATTAAGGTGGATTTTATAAAAAAATTATAGGAATTAAGTTGAATAACCATTTGACGTCTATGATCGTGTTGCCCTGCCAAGTGGGTTCCACCGTCTCCCAAATAGTGCTTTGCACATTTTTTTTGAACGGCAAATTTCTTTACTTAGTGAGACTTGAACCCATGACCTTGAGGTCTTAAAGTGTTTAAGAGACTTTGCCTCTACCATTGGACCGCCACCCCAATGGCTAGTGCTATGCACATGATGTTACCTTTTTCCTATCCAATGAAAACAATGCATGTAATCATCTAATAAAGATATAATATGTTGTTATTAGAGGTGGTAAGTTGACTCATATACTTATGAATTGGTTGATTTTGAATGTGTTTTACCTCGAATGGGTCATGACACTGAATGAGAAGATAAACGATACAAAATTACTTCATGAAAAAAATTAAAAAAATGACAACACTTGGTAACATTGGAGCTCTTACTTTATGAAAAATTTATAAATCTTCAAATACTTCTTTGTATACAAAATTTAATGTTTATTTGGTAAGTATACCATATTTATGTGACATGAATTGCTAATGGCACAACATTGAGTTTAATTGCAGGAAAATAAGATGCATATAGACATAGCAAGAAAGTATGATAAACTAACTTCTGTAACCCAATAATGCTAATAGAACTCATCAACATATTCAACAACTTCAAGTTGATTGCCATCATCATAAATATTAGGCATGTTATCCTCCTTGGTGACACTAACCTGATCCTGTAGAAACTGCAATATGGCGCATCATCAAAAAATATAAATTAATAATCTAATAAGGAAATAATAAATAAAATCAAAATTTACCAACCTTTGTTCTTTCGATTAGCAAACATGTGTAGGATTTTCATCGACCGGGTTTCCCCTTGGCAGTGAGGTTTGATGTATTTTCATCTAATATGACACCTTGTGCAATTTGCTTACAGGAAACAGATTCAAACGGATCAAGCTAAAAAAAGTTGACTATTTTTGTAATCGTAAAATTTTTACAATCATATTTGACATGTAAATAACCATAAACAATATCAAAAGGTAAATAAAAATTGATTGTGGGTCGGCTTGACCCACACCAGAAAATGCTTGATTTGACCCATTTACCTACCTGCCCGACCCACAAATTTTTCCACCTCTATTGACTGCAAGCCAACATTATGAGATCTTTCGGGTTGCGAATAATGATTCAGACCTGTTTGGCTACAAATTCAATGATGCTAGACTAAGAAGCTTCAGCTCCTGGCTTCATTACCACAAATCCCGCTAGAAGCTCTCCTAGTCCTCATCCCTAACTCTGTTCAATACACAACTCCAAAAGAAACAAAAAATGAAAATAACTTCATATTCTTATTTTGTAATTAGATCCTTGTCATCTATTTTGTCCAAAAGCATATGTTTTGACTTCCAAATTTACACGATTTAGTACACTCTCAAGAAAATATTTGATAACCACATAAAAAAAAAAAAATTGGCCTCATATTGATATCCATCCACATCTTTCTTTGAATTAAATCAAATGACAGTAAAGTCATCCATGAATGCAACATGAACTTTTAGTGACTGATTTCAAGATCATAAAGAAACTACTCAAACTCACCCTGTTACTGCAGCATCAAGAATGGCTGGATGAGATGCTAGCACATCCTCTAAATCAACAGGATCAATCTGCAGTACAATCATTCAACTATTCAATCATATTATTCATATCAAAGAACTGATTTCAATCATTTCTTCGATTACCCTTTGTACCTGAAACTGTTTTTTCCCTAACAAAAACACTTGTGCAATCTACCCAGAAGCACCACTGCATCAAAATTCAAAAGCGCCATTGCATCAAAAGTTAAAAGCAACCATTGCAATGATAATCTAAATGTTTAAATAACACAATAAAAAGTAAAAAAAAATCTCTTGGTGACTTTCAACTTATTTGACCATTTGACCTGTTCTCATTTTAGCTAAATTTGTGATCTGGCATGTTAGGTAAAATAGATCCCAAATTGAAGAATTCATAAGAAATTAAACCATTTGACCCGTTTTCTTTTTAAGTAAAGTTACAATTTTTTATGTTAAATAAAATACAATCTAACCCGATCAAATCATAAGCAACGTGTCTAGCCACTCCATTTGAACAATTATTATGATTAGAACCAAGGGAAATCTATATACATTAGAGATCACAGAATGCGTACCGCAACACCTGAACGGACGTAAGAAGGGGAGGTTTAGATGGGTCACCGAGAGTTGCGCCCATCTCATTCTGGATAAACTGTAAGCCTTCGAGAATCACATCACACAAACCTAGAGACAGATTTTTTCCATTTTGTTCACATCACACAAACCTAGAGCAAATTATATTGAAAAGGTGGAAAAATGACAATCCCTTTACATTGTTTGGGATTTGTTTTAAATCCTCGATTTTACGACACCGGTTTTCTTGAAACGTTAGCACCGGGTGGCATACAAAGAAAAGCACCAAACCAAGATAAAGAAGTTGTACATGGTGTAATGGAAGCTTTTAGTCGTATTGCTGAAAATAAAGACGAGGAGCAAATGTTAAGAGCACAATTCGCTACGTTTCATATGAAGAAAGGCCTTTATTCATTACCCGCATCTCAATTAGATGCGGTTACAATGGAAGCAATTGACTGGTGGTCTACTTATGGTGCGAAAACATCGGAATTAGCTAAAGTGGCAAAGAAAATCTTGTCACAACCTATAAGTAGTTCTTCAACAGAAAGGAATTGGAGCACATATTCCTACATTCATAGTGTGAAGAGGAATTGTCTTAACACTAAAAGGGCGGACAAACTCGTTTATGTTCATTCAAATATCCGTCTAAGTTCAAGGTTTTCTGAAGCATATAATGAAGGACCACACAAGAAGTGGGATATTGATCCGGAATCTACAAACTTGGAAAGCTCAAGGCTAGAAGACATTCTATGGGAAGATCTAGAAAATGACGAAGATAACTATAATGACAAAAGAAAAAAACAAAGGGTGGAGGTGGACTAAGTTTAATGATGTATTTTTTAGTACTTTTAAGTTTAATGTTTATGTTTTATGAATTTTATCATTGAGTACTTATAAATTTTAATGTCTTATTTAACTTTGATTAGTTGAGTACTTATGAATTAGATGAAGAAAAAGAGCACCAAATTTAAGTGGTACAGTGTACCATGTTATATGGTACATCGTACTGGACCGAACCGAATGGACCTACCCCCAATCGTACCGAATTTTAGGGACCTAGCGTACCGCGTTCCCGTTCCACGTTTTCGTACCGGAGCGTACCGCGAACTATGTGACTATGGTTTATACTCATCACATGCTTTAGTTGAAACAGTGAGCCCAAGAGGAACTGATAGACCAATGTGTGCCATATTAGCAAGATTTGCTCATTTCCCTCCAAACTGTAATTAATCACCAGATATTATGAACTTTAGTCTTTAGATATAAAAAAAGGTATGAAATTATACAAACGAAAAGTAAACTACCATATCCACATCTAAAATGAATCAAATTTCGATACTTCTGATATTATAACACAAAATTCCACAATTAAACAATGAAACACATGTATATCTTCAAATTGTTCCCAATTTCATATAGAAACATATAAATACATAATTCAAAAGTAAAAAAATGCACAAATAAATCGATTGACTTACCACTGTTAAGGTTCGGTTCAATCGAAAGAAATTAAACATTGTGTACCCAAATTAAACATTGTGTACCCAAATCCTCAACATGGCACATAAAGCTTTTGTAATTAACAATTATAATCAACAAACTTCAATTCCCATGGAAGATCGGGGTTATTATAGGAGAATCAAGGTGCTGTACACACACACAAACATAATCAATACTTAAAACATTACAAAAAGAAATTAAATTCAAATATATGAAGAAGAAACAAATCAATTAACACTTACATCTCCTATCAACGAAGACGATTTCACTTTCAGATTGATTTGGATTTGGAGAGGAAGAGCATAAGACGGTTGTTTGGGAGATTAGAGAGTAAAAAACCTAAAATGGCACATAACATGGGGAATTGAAATCAAGAGAAGGGATTATGAAGGGGGTTACCTTGATCATGTCACATGTAGGTGATGAAGGAATCAGCGAGTGAAGCAATCGGCCCTCTTCGTGTAAATCACTATCGATTCAAGAACATGCGAATACCCCTCGTGGATGACTGCACCGAGATGGTTAACAATAGCCGGTGAAATTGATTATCGCTTTCAATCTAAAGAAGGTTGTTGGATTTCAGCGATAGCCGGTGAAAACGTACGGAGGGGAGTTAAAGGGGGAGTCAAAATTGAACGGCAATTAAGGAGCGTTACGTCTACTGAAGAAGGAGGCGGAAGGTCTCGCCGGCGTCCAAAGTAAGGATGGGGATGATCGACGGGATGATGAAGGGGCTCCGACGTCTTAAAATGGTGTGAAAACATGCGTCTTAAAATTTATGTCCAAAGTATCTTTTAGCCCTCTAATATCCTTTATAAAGGAGTATAGATTATAGATAAGATAAACTCTAAACCTAAATCTAAATAAATTCTTTCAATAAAATCGGTTATTTTTATTAAAAATTAAAAATATTTCTATATATTTATTTTCCACAACAACGTGTTTTTTTTTAATTTCAAAAATACCGTTATGAAACGCCACAAACCGGGTACATCTCATAGTTGGCACAAAATATAATAAACATAGTTCTTAAACTGAAAATCAGAATAACTATTACAGCGGAAGTCTTGTTTAAACATTCAAAATCCACAACGAAATAAAACTTTAACTAAAACATTGTTCAACAATAACTGTCGGCTAAGGAAATGCCAGTCATCAGAAGCGCAGCCCGGCAATCCATGCTATCGAGCCCTCTACTCTCACTTTCTCTTTACCTTTACCACCTGACATACATACTAAAAGTCACCTAACGCTTGTGAGTTCTATCTTTACTTTAAACTGTAAACTTTATCTTTCATTAAAGTAGCTTAATTTTATAAAAATAAGATAAGCTTTCTTTCTTTGCATTTTAACAAACTTTCACTTTTACTTTAAAACTTTACAACGTTACGATTATAAAAATCGCTCCGTTGCTATCTTTCATTAAAACTATGTTTTTAGGGAAACCAGTTAAGGTGTCCTCCTTTACTCCGTCATACTTTATTTCACTCGTACTTGACAAGTGACTTTAATACCCATTATACTATCACATACGAACCATTTTCCGAGGACAAAGTTCCTTTCTCGCTTACAACTCAGGATAAGACTTTTATGTGTGCCCACACCTCAGGGTGAGACTTTCTTTCTCGCTTACACCTCAGGGTAAGAATCCTTTGCTTGCTCACACCTTAGGGTGAGGCTCGTTTGCTTGCTTACACCTCAGGGTAAGAATTTATTTGCTCGCACCTCAGGAAAGACTTCTACTTTGCGTGCTTGCAAGGATTTCTACTTTACACTACTATGCATGTATACTACAACACATAATATAATCAAATTAAACAACACATCATGTAGACAAATCGCACATATTAACTCATAAGCATATAACATGGCATATGTCATTGTTAAGATGTACCGAGGTACCGCTTCTTTGTCTTTCTTTACCTTCTTTAAAATATTTAATTTTCAAAGATAAACTATACTCATTTCCCGTTTACTTTCCTTTTTATAAAAATATGATTTTTATAAAATAATACTTTGTCTTTCAAATCTCTATGCCAGTATGCATGTCAGCCCATAAACATAAGAAAATGGGCAATAGAAACTCACTTGTCAAGCTATCCTCTGCATATTTAGAACTGGTCCAATAAACGTCACTCACTATCTGAATTAATAATTAATAAATCATTAATCATATTCTTTCATAAATCTAAGCGAAACAAAGCAGTTTCGCTTTCATGATCTAGGCGAAAGTAAGTTAGTTTTGGTTCCATGCTCTAAGCGAAACCAGGTCAGTTTCGCTTCTATAGTCTTAGCAAAACTAGGCCAGTTTCACTCCTTTGAATCCCAGTGAAACTAAGTAGTTTCACTTACTGTTAGTTTCACTTGATCTGAATAGTTTCGTTTGGTCGTCTTTTTCAGTAGAAACCCTAGGTTTCTGCATGAAGATGGCGGCCAAAACCTTTTACGTCCAAGACCGGAACTTTTTACATTAGAAACGTTTGTTTCTACCTCGTGAGTCCAAATCCAAGGTCCTTTTTCCATTCCATGCATAAAAATCCAACATATTCTTGAAAATAACTCGAAAACTCATTTCGAATAAAAAATCAGATTTAGAGAGGATTGTTACCTGTTTAAGCTCGAGTCTTCGATCCTTAGCTTCACCCGATGATAAGGAACGATCTTTGAGCTCCTCAACCCGAAACCTGACTTTCTCTCTCTAGACCCTCTCTCACTTTCTCTCTCTAAAACTTGTAAATAGATGGTGGAAATGGATGAAAGGGTGTGGCGGCTAGGGTTATACCCTTCCCCTCCCTTCCCTTTTCCTTCTTTTAGATAATACCCGAATGAACCTCGCTCTTTTATTCTTTTATTTTCCTCGGGTTTCCCTTAATAAGACGTTTTATTTTCAGGACGTTATAAGTCTACCCTCTTTATAGAAGGTTTCGTCCTCGAAACATGTCATAAGTCGAACAGTTAAGGGTACGACTCTTTCATCTCTGCTTTGGTTTCCAATTAGCCTCCGATCCTTTATGATGTTTCCATTGTATTTTAAGTAATTGGATGACTTTGTTACGCATATGCTTCTCTTTTCTGTCTAGTATGACCACGGGTTCTCCAATGTAGTTGAGGCTATTGTCTACCTCGATGTCTTCAAGTGGCACGTGCGCTGACTCTTCATCTAGACATTTGCGTAAGTGTGACACGTTAAAGGTAGGATGGATCCCACTCAACTCAATAGGCAGATCCAGCCGGTAAGCAACTTCTCCAACCCGTGCCAAAATTTTGAAGTGTCCGACAAACCTCGGACTCAGTTTACTCCTCCTTCTGAATTGGATAATCCCCTTCAATGGGGATACTTTCAACAATACCTGATCCCCGATATTAAACTCGATGGGTCTTCGTCGTTTATCCGCGTAGGATTTCTGTCGATCTTGTGTGGCTTTCATGCGGGCTTTTATCTTGTCAAACTTTTCGGAGGTCTCCTTGACTACCTACAAGCTTCCCAGCTCTTTCTGACCTATCTCCCCCCTAGCAAACCGGAGTCTTGCTGTCACACCTAGTCTTAGGAGCTGGTTAGTGGTGACGCATGGTACAGCTTAAATTAAAGCCTTATTCTTTATTTCATATTAACATTGTTTTACAAACTATCAAAATGTTACAAATTGTTTCATCATCGTTCCTAACAAGGAACATAACATTTCAGGACTTATTGTCTCCCTACAAGCCTTTATCTAGTACATATAACCTTCTTCTTCTAGCCCTGGAATGCCACCTCTAATGATTACCCATGATGTTCTCAAAAATATTTTAAAGAAACTTAGTTAACATAAACTTGGTGAGTCTATAAACAAATCATTTCATAAAATGATCTGCCAAGGTATCGTAAACACAGTCATGGAGTGCCCCTCTCATAGACTGTCACACCCCGCCTCAGGCACCCCCTGGACGCGTGTGAACTCAATTGGTACCTGTTTTGATTTCAGAGTTTTTATAAAACACAACGGAAGTCTTTTCATGAGGATCATTCATCATTTGTATCTACCTCGAGGGTTGTATTTGTAAACATCAAGACCCAGTTGGAAAACAAAAGTCTCGTATTTATTCCATAAACACAGGGATTTAAATACTCTTTCTCATTCGATTACAAAACAGAGTTTGAAATCAAATACAATCCTTGTCTCTTATGGACAAGTTTCAAGCCACTGGAAATAGTACTATCCAAGGTTGATCAGTCCTTTGGTCCTATCTCCTTTTTCATCTTTTAGTATTTTCTATGCACGAGGCATGAGAATCCAGCGTGCAAGTTATCCTTTCTCGACATTCATTCCTGGGTCAGATCTTATGTCTGCCCGTATCCCCTTTTCCTTTTCATTTTATTCATTGTCTGAAAACATTTTTAAAATGAAACGTCAGCGCGAATGCCGGTGAATACAATTATCTTGACAGTAAATTCATTTGGCACAAACAAGTATTAATTTGATAATCACAACTTTATGTTCAATATACACATTCAGCAGGCCCATGTCCTGACTGTATGCACCAATGTATACACTGGCGTCATACCTTATAACAACGGACAGGTCTACGCCTAAGAATTTGTTATAAGATAAGCACGAGCCGCAATCCGGGACTTTCACCCGAGACCCGTGTATCCCTTGCAAGTTTTACGTATACCTATGGCCCGAATGCTTTGTTCGTAGAAGAACATTGAGCATTATTTCCTTAACCTTTATTTGGCCGTTTTTGTAAACGTAAATGTTTGACACAAGTTTTGAAAGAGATAAAGTATTCACCATCACTATAGGAATGAGCCTCTAAGTTGTAAATTATAGAATCAACCTCCTAACTTTGATTTCTCTAGTTATCGACACTTCTACAAGCGTTTTTTCTTAAACCGGGCGATAAAACGAGCGGGAGTTGGACCGGGATCGTCGGTAGTGGCTTATGAAAGCTCTGGAACAAGAATTGGAAGTTAATATTGATGTTGGTGTGAGATTTTCGAATGAACCCGACCATATATTTATAGGGCCAAATCTGAGGCTGTGACGGACCGTTACGGGTGGTGATGGTCCGCCACCAGTTTAAGGTTTGCACAGTCATAAGACACGCGTCACCCTCTGGTCAAATTGTAGCGTGACGGACCGTTACCAGGGCGTGACGGTCCGTTACGGAATGATACGTGGCGCACCCTTAGCGTTTTGTGGCTGTGACGGACCGTTACCACGTGTGACGGTTCGTTATAGGGCTTCCACGCGTCAGAATTTTCCCATTAGTCACTGGACACGTGGCACGTCATCATTGTCCGCATGTTCGACCCGTAATGGACCGTTACCGTTGGATTTTCATGTTTTCTATTTTTCTGAATATTGATCTTCGGTATATTTACACTTATAGTCCCTATAGTTTATACCTTAGGCAAATCTTGGACATTTTCGTGGCAGGTGTTACATAGACAACTATGAGGAATCAAATCAGTATACATATAACCTGCGACCGTTCCACGGGTCCCGTCCAACGTGCCTTTCTAGGGGTCACGTGAAACATAATAAGCGCTTAAAATGCATTAGACATATACAATCATGGAATACAATTGTCTCAAGATACCAAAAATGTTTTCATAAATTAACCTTGCCAAAAATGGAGTATATCAGGGCCATGGTTATTTTTACATATCACAGTTTAAGAACTCACCTCAACAGCACATCGGCTTAATGTATCTGAAATATCACAATCACTATCTACAAAGCCCTAAATTCATAATGATATTACTTAATTACATTATCCTAGCTCAATGGTAAGAAGCATGTGGAATTACGGATGTGCAAAAAAACCGAAAAACGAAGAAAACCGAAAGCCGAATCATATCCGTTTCCGAAAAAAACCGAACTGAATTCCAATTCGGTTTGCGGTTAGGTTAACGGTTAGACATATTTTTTTTATATCGATTTATTCGGTTTGTTCGGTTAACCGTTTTAACCGAATAAATATAAATAATTAAATGTAAATTTATACTTTTAGCTCAACTCTCAAGCCCAATAACTCATTGCTTTATTATTTGTTCTTATTTCTTGTAGAGATGAGAATGACACCGATCGAGTGAAAGACGAGTTGAAAAAACTGAAGTTTATTTGTTGTAGCATTGGATAAGACTAATTAGAAAAAACTTAAGTTTCTTTATTTATGTTTAAACTTTGAACTTTGCATTTATGTTTAAAACTATTTTCTAGTTCGGAACGTTTTGTTATCGTTATAAACTCTTGGTTTAGGATGTGTTAAAAATATGTGTTGTTTTCCGGAAGACAAACAGGAAACCAAATCGAATAAACCGAAACCGAATTAGATTTAACTGGGTTAGATTAGGTTAGGTTAGATACATTTTCAATTGGGTTAGGTTAGGTTTACGGTTAGACCAAAAAAAATCTCAAAACCGAATAAATCGAACCGATGAACACCCCTATGTGGAATGAAGCTTCCTGAGGACAGAGCTATCAGAGTTGAAAGAATCCCTATGTAATAGATGAAAATGTATCATCTTATGTAAAAACAATATTTATAATGAAATGCACCTATGTCACTTTAGTGACAAGGTTTTGAAAAAAATCTGGGACCGTTTTCCGCATTATAAAACTTTGATAAAATAAGAAATAAGTAGGGTGTTTTAGGTTGGTATCAGAGCACGGTTTGAGGGATTTAAGTATCAGAAGGGGTACTTAAACTCAAACCATAAGTGCTCGTGATATAATTAGGGATTCAATCCGAGGCCATCCAAGGAAGCAAGTATGTCAAATTACTGTGCTTAAGCAGAAATGTGTGAGTATATGTGGGCAGAATTTTGTATGAGATAAGCTCCATATGATAGTTGGGTGTATTATGATGTGTAACATACATTACCTCATACCTAGCCAGTATGAGAGTTAATGCATAGGACCGTCATGATATCGCAAACGTCATATGATAACTTATGTCAGCAGATAGTAAGCCGGGGATGTGGAATATGCATGATTAAAGATACATGATTAAATGTATATATACATATGTGTATGAGCCTTATGTGAAACCCTAGAATGCTTAATTAGGGTTAGAATAGTATAAGGCCTGTAAGTATAAAACCCTAGACTATGACTAGGGTAAATGAACGAGAGATTTAAAACGATACCATGTTTCAGCAAACGATGGCTGAACATCAAAACGACGAAATACATGATGAAGGGAGTCATGGGAGAGCTGAATCTCCACCTCCCGAGGAAAATGAAGTTGTGCAAGTTTCGAAAAACATCCGTAGACAAATTGCGTTAGAAGTAGGGAAAGCTTTTGACGCAAACTTCCCAATTTTGCAAGAAGATCTACAGAGCTCATTATAAAGCTGGTTTGAAAGTCATAAAGAAACTATTTATAACGGAGAAGGAAGAAATCCGAAAGTTGATACGAAATCAACTCGTTGCACGTATAAGGATTTCATGACATGCAAACCTTTAGAGTTTAAAGGAGCCGTTAACCCTTTAGAAAGTCAGAGATGGATTACCTCGATAGAAACGGAATTCGATACATGTCATTGTGAGAAAGAAGATGAGGTTACCTTAGCCACCAATCAATTGAAGGAACGAGCCGACGATTGGTGGGGAGTGGTGAAGAGAGAGAAAGGGAGAGACAGAATTAAGGAGATGAGATGGGAAGAATTCAAAGATCTTTTCCTAAAACACTATTGCCCTCAAGCGGCAATTGAAAGAATTACGGAGGAATTTCTTCAACTCCGTCAAACAACGGAGACTATGGATGAGATCACAGGGATCTTCTTTGATAAGGCCAGATTCTATTCGCCTTTGTTAATAACCCCAGAGATATGGATGACGAGATACCATCTCATTTTGAAAACCGAAATTAGAGAATTCATCCATCCGTCCAAGTGCGTAAACTTGGAAGAGATGATTGATTGGGCTCGGGAACATGAAATGGAGCTCAAAAGGCAGACTAAGAGAGATGGAAAGAGAAAAGGAGAAAGTTATCCTTCTCCTATGCCTCTCAAAAAGTTTAAATTTACCAAACCAAGAGGCAGTTCCTCCCCGAGAAAGGGAGTACACGATTGCAAGACATATGGAGGAAGGCATCCGGGAGAGTGTCGATTCAAGCCCACAAGTTGTAACAAGTGTGGAAAGATGGGGCACACTGCATTGCAGTGTATGAGTGGAACAAGATTATGCTACAACTGCTATAAGCCAGGACATTTCAGTAGAGAATGTCCCGAGCTACGATCTCAGACGGAGAAAACAGAAGAAGGGTCTAGAGTGGTAGAGAATGAAGTTAAAAGGATCGAATCTCCGAAGTCGAGGGGTTGGGCTTTTCAAATAACTGAAGAGGAAGCGAAAGATGTTCCTGAAGTTGTATCTGGTACATTCCTCTTGAATTCCCTAACTGCTTGTGTTTTATTCGATACTGGAGCTAGTCGATGGTTTATTTCATTAAAATATGCGAACTCTAGAAACTTCAATAGAAGTAAGTTAGCTAAGGCATTAGAAGTTGAAATTGCGAGTGATCAAAACTACGTAGTAACTGAAATATGCCAAGATTGCCGCCTATTGATAAAAGGAGAAGAATATCTCGTCGACTTAATCCTAATGCCAATGCAAGAATTCGACGTGATCATTGAAATGGACTGGTTATCTTCACATGTTGCAACGATTATATGCAATCAAAATACCGTGTAATTCATGACGCCTACAGGAAAGGAAGTTAGTGTCATTGGCGGACGACGGAATCAGATTACGCTATGTACGATAGCTTAGATAAATAGCTATGTAAGACAAGGTCACCAAGATTTCTTAGCATACGTAGCTGACACGAATATGAAAGGAAAGGAACTAAGCTATGTTCCAGTAGTGAATGAGTTCCCAGAAGTATTCCCACACGATCTTCCAGGTGCTCCACCTGATAGAGAGAGAGAGAGAGAGATCGAATTCAAAATCGACTTAACTCCTCAAGCTAATCCGGTGGCTAAGGCTCCATACCGGTTGGCACCAACAGAAATGAAGGAGTTGATGTCACAACTACAAGAGTTATTGGACAAGGGATTTATACGTCCTAGTATATCCCCTTCGGGTGCACCAATTTTATTTGTGAAGAAGAAAGACGGTAGTATAAGAATTTGTATAGACTACCGTGAATTGAACAAACTGACTATCAAGAATAGATATCCTTTACCTAGAATTGATTATCTGTTTGATCAATTACAAGGATCAAGTTGGTTTTCCAAGATCGACTTAGGATCCGGTTATCATCAAGTCAAGGTACGTGAAGAAGATGTACATAAGACAGCATTCAGAACTCGTTATGGACATTATGAGTTTGTAGTAATGCCATTTGGAGTAACGAATGCTCTGGCAGTTTTCATGGACATCATGAACAGAGTATGCCGGCCAATGTTAGACAAATTCATTAGTGTCTTCATTGATGACATCCTGATCTATTCAAAAGGTGAAGAAGAACATGCACAACATCTTCGTGAAGTACTTGGTACCCTACGAAAGAAGAAATTGTACGTAAAATTCTCAAAATATGCATTCTGGTTAAGAGAAGTCAAATTTTTGGGCCATGTTGTAAATGCAGAAGGCATCTCAGTGGACCCAGCAAAGATCTCTGTGATGAAATGGTCTCCACCAAATAATCCATCAGAAGTTAGAAGTTTCTTAGGGTTAGCTGGCTATTATAGAAGATTCATTCAGGATTTCTCCAAGATAGCCACCCCTTGACTAAACTAACTCGAAAAAATTCGAAGTATTAATGGGATGCAGATCAGGAGAAAGCATTCTAAACACTGAAAGAAAAATTGACATGAGCTCTGGTTCTAGCATTGCCAGAAGGAATTGAAGACTTTGTGGTATATTCTGATGCTTCAAAGCTTGGGTTAGGATGTGTTCTGATGCAAAGAGGAAAAGTGATAGCCTATGCCTCTCGACAGCTAAAGACACATGAAGCAAACTTTCTAACCCATGATCTAGAATTAGCTGCGGTGGTATTCGCACTAAAGATCTGGAGGCATTATATGTATAGAACGAAGTGTACAGTTTATACAGACTACAAAAGTCTCAAATATTTCTTTGACCTGAGATATCTAAATATGATACAATGAAGGTGGCTGGAACTGGTCAAAGTTTATGATTGTGAAATCTTATATCATCACGGAAAGGCTAACGTGGTAGCCGATGCTCTGAGCCGTAAGGAAGAGCATCATCCTATTCGGGTGAAAGCATATAAGTTAGTGATAACTCCTGATTTCATGAGCCAGCTTGGAGACTCACAAATTGAAGCATTAAAAGGTGAGTATGTTAAGAAAGAAGAATGGCTGGTGAGGAGAAATTTTTAGAAGAGAATAAATATAAAGTCAAAACTCGATTTGGTCGTATGTGGATACCACAATCAGGTGAGTTTAGACTTAAGATTCTCGATGAAGCTCATAAATCACAATATTCTATTCATCCGGGACTCCAAAAATGTACCAAGATATGCGCAGAGATTATTGGTGGCCCGGAATGAAGTTCAATATCATGAAATATGTAGCAAAATGCTTAAATTGTTTACAAGTTAAAGCAGAACACCAGAAATCGTATGGGAGATTACAACCATTAGAAATCCCAGAATGGAAGTGGGAACATCTCACTATGAATTTCATAACCAAGCTGTCGAAAACAACTAAAGGTTATAATACCATTAGAAATCCCAGAATGGAAGTGGGAACATCTCACTATGGATTTCATAACCAAGCTGCCAAAAACAACTAAAGGTTATGATACCATTTGGGTGGTTGTAGATCGGCTAACTAAGAGTGCTCATTTTCTAGCTATACATGAGACATATTTTTCAGAAAAGTTAGTTGATTTGTTCATTAAAGAAATTGTTTCAAGACATGAAGTGTCAGTCTCGATTGTTTCTGATCGAGATACTCGTTTCACTTCACATTTCTGGAAAAAGTTCCATGAAGAAACGGAACTAGATTATTAATTAGCACATCATATCATCCTCTATAGGACCTGACGATATGATCCATGTGCTATGATGATTCTAGTCAAGATCTTATCAACAAATCAGCTATAGATCAGCTGCAATTGATGAAATCAAGAGAATAGTTAGAAAAAGAGCATGAAAAATAAGAACAAAAACTCTCACAATCTGATTATGATTCCACTGATATGATTACAATAAGCTCCTGGAATGATTACAATGATCTACCACCGCCATCCACCACGGGTGAGCTCCCCCGTGGTGGTGGAACAAACACAAACCAAAAACCCCTTCTAGCAAGCTAAACAATGAAAATAACAGAGAAAAATGGTGGAGAAGAAGGTCACCCAGCTATGAAAATGGTCAGGTATATATAAGGAACCTGATAGAGTCGGCGTGCAGATTGCCGATTCTCACTGAGAGTCGGCCGTAACCGACCTAGCGACTCTCAGAGAGTCGGCTGAAACCAGCCTAGCGACTCTCAGAGAGTTGGCTGAAGATAACCTAGCGACTCTCAGAGAGTCGGCTGAAAACAGCCAAGCGACTCTCAGGGTGTCGCTAGCGACTCTCAGACCCATTTTCATACGCGAACCTAAACATCCCGTGATCGCTTGAATTGATTAACATCATTCTCAAACTAGACCAACAATCTCCCCTGAGAATGACGTTATCAATTATATCCAAAGCTCAGCAACCGTCTTCTCAGCAATTGATAATCCGTTGCCTCTTCCTTTCTCTCTTCATTATCCTCCCCTCTCCCTCGAAATTTTTTTTGTGATTTTGAGGGGGTCTATGTCTATAACTGACATTGTCTTGTATCTTCATGAGTCCACCGATAACCCAAAGTCTTTTATTGTCGATCTCCCTCGGAAATGTAGCTCCCCTATATATTTCAGTCAAAGTCCCGTATCTCTTCATTAGGATAATCTTGTAATAGGCTAGGATAAAGGTTCAATCTTCCAATAATCACTCCAAGTAACCGGCTTCATCACAAACATCTTTGACTCAGTCAGACCGGGCTCATTATGATCATCACATAATCCAACAATCTTCAATTCGATTCTCGTTTATTGTGAAAACCTTCCATTTAGGACTAAGATGAGAAATCAAACCTAATTGACTAATGTTAAATCACATAACCCCGATCATGTTAAACATGGATGAGCTCTCCTGTAAAGCAACGCGATCTTCAACAACTCAGAAGACGATAAAATACGTTCTTTGAATACTCTAATCAGCTCCCGATCCGATATTGTCGAAAACACAAAAAATTCAAAAAGTTTTTTCCAAGTTTTTAGACAATAAACCTCCTGTTTTTCGCAATACCCACCAAAAAATTCAACCAAGAAAATTTCTCCAAAATACGCTTCTTTTTATTTATTTTTTATTTTTTTTGAAATTGTGTATCAGAGAAACTGATAGAATCGGCTTAAAGAGTCGGGTGGACCAAAGTGAGAGTTAGCTCGAGAGAGTCGACTGAACAAAGTGGGTAGTGACACTCACCTTGAAAAACTCACATAGAGAGTCGACCCAAGAGAGTCGGCCCTCACTTAAGTGAGTCCTAAAGTTGCGTTTACTAGAGAATCGACAGAAAAATTAAGAGTCGGCATGGACAGTTGACCCGATACAAGCAACAGTCGGCCCAAGAAAGAGAGTCGGCTCTGGACAGTCGGCTCAAGAACAGACTCAGGCCCTTTTTCTCGAAAACACACAAAATCAAACTAAAAACGCTCAGATCTAAGCCAAAATGCAAACCAGATCTATCAAGCTTCTCAAAAGCAGGTTTCTGAATGAATTTCAATACCAATTTCTAAACTTGATACAGATCTAATCCAGAAATGAAGAAATTCAGAACATTTCAAAAACCACAAAAACTCTAAGTTTTTCACTAAAATCAAGAGCCGAGAAGGCTCTTATACCAAATTGTAGGTCCTGTCGATAGGATCCATGTGCTATGATGATTCTAGTCAAGATCTGATCAACAAATCAGCGATAGATGAGCTGTTATTGATGAAATCAAGAGAAAAGTTAGAAAAAGAGCATGAAAAACAAGAACAAAAACTCTCACAATCTGATTATGATTCCACAGATATAATTACAATAAGCTTCTGGAATGATTACAATGATCTACAACCGCCATCCACCACGTGTGAGCTCCCCCGTGGTGGTGGAACAAACACAAACCGAAAACCCTCTCTAGCAAGCTAAACAATGAAAATAACAGAGAAAAATGGTGGAGAAGAAGGTCACCCACTATGAAAATGGTCAGGTATATATAAGGAACCTGAGAGAGTCGGCGTGCAGATTGTCGATTCTCGCTGAGAGTCGACCGTAACCGACCTAGCAACTCTCAGAGAGTCGTCTGAAGATAACGTAGCGACTCTCAGAGAGTCGGCTGAAACCAGCCAAGAAACTCTCAGGGTGTCGCTAGTGACTCTCAGACCCATTTTCATACGCGAACCTAAACATCTCGTGATCGCTTGAATTGATTAACATCATTCTCAAACTAGACCCAACATCCTCAAACTGACGGTCAAAGTGAGAGAATGATATAAACTCTTGAAGATATGTTGCGTGCTTGTATAATTGATTTCGATGGAAGTTGGGATAATCATCTGCCATTAGCAAAGTTCTCATATAACAAAAGCTACCATTCCAGTATTGGTATGCCACCATATGAGATGATATACGGTAGAAGATGTCGAACTCCAATATGTTGGGGAGAAGTTGATCAGAAGGAGGTAGGTAGCAAAGAAATAGTTCAGGCAACATCTGAAAAGCTCGACCTAATCAAAGCACGTTTAAAAGCTGCACAGGATAGACAGAAGTCATACGCGGACATGAGACATAGACCAATAGAATTCCAAGAGGGAGATTATGTTTTGTTAAAAGTATCTCCTTGGAAAGGTGTAATCCGATTCAAGAAACGTGGTAAACTAAGTCCACGATTCATTTGTCCTTTTAGGATCATTAAATGAGTCAGAAAGGTAGCTTATTAATTGGAGCTACCTGAAGAATTAAATAAGATACACAACACGTTCCATGTATCTTATTTAAGGAAATGTTTGAGAGATGAGACTGCACATGTTCCTTTGGAAGAAATAGAAGTTGACGATAAGCTAGCATATGTCGAAGAACCAGTGAAGATCCTAGATATGAAAGAAAAGCATTTACGTCATAAAACAATCAAACAAGTGTTAGTGCAATGGAGGCACAGAAAAGGATCCGAGATGACTTGGGAGAATGAGGATGAGATGAAAAAGAATTACCCTCAATTATTTCAAGACTAACAGGTTTCGAGCACGAAACCTAATTTAAGGGGGAGAGTTGTAACACCCCAATTTTTAAAGGAAAAATGAAGTTCAGGGGCTAAAATGCAATTACCTCAAAGTTGGGGGACTGATATTGCAAAAATATGAAATTTGGACCGATAGCGGACCACTATCAGACATCATAACGGTCCGCTATGTGCCGGTTAAGGTAATGATGAGAGAATAACACGTGGCGAATACGTGTCTGATGACTCAGCCCTATGTCGGACCGCTATACAGTCCATAACGATCCGAAATGCCACGATATGGATAGCGGACCGCTACCCCAGCCGCAAACGGTCGGCTATGTGGGGAGCATGCCAGATATCGCCCAGCATAACGGCCCGCTATGGGTTGCAAATTCAGCCTATAAATAGAGAGCATAAGCCGTTCACTTGAAACACCAACACCAACATCACCATCACACACACACTAGCACGAATACCGAGGCAAGGCTAGCACGAAGATTACGAGCGTGGTGGTTACGAGTATGGTACACTGTCAGTGCGGATCGAGTTCGGAGAAGCGTTTAATAGAGGAACGGACTTAGGAACTACCGAGGATAATGTAAGTACACTGGACCCGTACCCTAGATAATAATTATGTGAAGTATTTGATTATATGCTATGTGCTATACGTGAAACTAAGGTACGGGGAAATAAAGAAAGGTAATAACGGATTAGTCTAAACACTAAATAGGAATAATGGAGTAATTACAACGTATTAAAAAGGTAGTGGATACGCCACTGGTATTTCCTATATATAAACCTCTGTGGTACTTCGTGGTGAAACCATTATTAATGTTTAGGGGTATAGACTAAAAGAAAGTAATGAAAATATAGTAAACGAACGGGAGAACTTCCGACCGGTATGTAGTTATCTAAAAAACGGAATGTTCTGTGTAAGCAAAGAGTGGTGTATAAATCCCTCCTGGACCCGTCACTCTTTCCTGAGAACATCTCTATTGGAGGTACTGCTCTGGAAGGATAATCACCCCAGTTTATAATAAATGACAAGTACAAATATGTGAAAGATGAACATGTGAATGCAAGATGAACATGTGAATGCAAGATGAATATGTGAATACATGAATGCATGATGATACGTGCATGTATGAATGAGTATGATGGAACTAGTCTAAACCCTAAAATGAAATAACGGAGTACTCATGAAGTATTAAAATAGTGGTGGATATGCCGCTGGTACTTCTTATATATAAACCCTTTTAGTACATCGTGGAGAAACCGTTACGAAATTTTAAGGTAAGGACTGGTTGGGAATAAATCAAGCATATATGTGAAATGAAAACAAATGCTTGATACATTTTGGAGGCTGTGAGTCTATGTAACATCCTCGATTTTCTTGAACTTGCCTTGATACCATAATAACATTTCAGTCCCCTTTTTCCAGTGCAATACATTGTGTTACATAAACAAGGGGTTCAATTTCAAATTTATTCATACAAATTCATGTTTTAGGTTTTCAATAAATGCATATATATATATATATATATATATATATAAGGGGAGGATCAAATAAGAATTAGTTTTTCGCTAAGAAATCTAAGAAATGACAAAAACCTTAAAAAACGATATCAAAGGAACTCCGATTGAGCTAATTTCAGCGGCGTCGGAACTGTCTCGCCGAACTCTACCATCTGAGCGGGTGGAGGGGGTTTTAGGTTTTTGGGTCCGTGTTAGGGTTCGATGAGACGGTTCCAACGCCGCTGGAATGAGCTCAATCGGAGTTCGTTTGACCCACTTCTTAGTATTTCTTAGCGAAAAACCACTTTTTAGTTGAAGCGTCCCCTAAAAACCGTTTCTTAGCTAGATATATGTATATATACATATATATATATATATGTATATGTATATATATATATATATATATATATATATATATATATATTGACCCATTTAATCCAAGGTGTAACCTATTGAGTAAAATCACATATAATCATGTACATAAATAAATAAATATATATATATATATATATATATATATATATATATATATATATATATATATTTTGACCCATTTAATCCAAGGTGTAACCTATTGAGTTAAATCACATATAATCATGTACATAAACATATGTTTATTTGAAACCTTAAATCAATCTCTAGTGAAATAGGTTAGTGGTTTTAAACAAAGTTATATATATATATATATATATATATATATATATATATATAATTAATGCAATTAAATAAAACATATAAACTTGGTTAAATCAAATAAGTTTAGTTTTTATAAAATGTTATAAAATCAAATTTGTTTTATACCTAATAATGACTTCTAGATCAACGTAAGTGAATCATATTGATTTTGGACCCCCCACAAACGTTGAACCCCCCCCCCCCCCCAAGAGTCCAATCCGAACCCTCAAACTTGAACCTTCTTACCATGGACGTGAACCACCTCCCCCATTTGGACTTTTACCGTATCTTGACTTTCTAAAGTCAACAGGGAATGAAATCGTATCCAGTCCGTCGAATTCCTAGTTTTTACTTCCTAGTTGATCCTTCAATATCGTTATGCGATCTAAACCAATGCCTTTGATGGATTAATTGAACACTAAACAAGCAATTTCACCTCTCCCTTCGATGTTGACTTCTGAAAGTCAACAATCACGCAAAATTTGTTTCAAATCATCAAATTGATGCACATTAACTTCTTGGATCGTGCATAATCGTGGTAATGACAGTTTCGAATGATAATAATGAACTAATTTAACAAAAATCAATGACTTGATTTCAAAAGCACTCCCCGTAATCGTCCCACCCTTGAACCCGAATCAATTCATGCATTTCGTATGGAATTGAATCTTATTCTTGAATCAAACAGCATCGCGATATCCTCCCTTCACTTCCGGTGCCCTCAAACTTTCATCAACACCTTTCTGATTCGTAATCAGACTCCGAAGAAACTCGCGGCTCCGGGCGATCTCACCCCCTGCGTAACCACTTCAGGTAAAGACACTACCCTCATGCTCACCTTGACCTCCTGAATGGAAGCCCTAACAATTCGAGCTTGTATCAGTAGGAATTCATGGTCGAATTAGAGCTAGGGTTACGGGTTGCGTAGGTTGAGGAAGGAGAAAGGCTGGACCTGCTTGATAAATTTTAAACGATTTTTTTTTCTAACAAAGCAGTTGCCCAGCCTAGCGGTTAAAACACTTCTCTCCTATGGCAGAGGTCACGTGTTCGACCCGGCCTCTGCCTAATTGTTCTTTTGTGTTTTTGTTTAATACATCTACACATACACATGCACACACATATATGTACACACTACCGTCCTAAACCAAAACCCTTTTTATATATACAAATGTTCAAAGCCTTACAACAAATATTGTTTTCAAATAAAAGTACATATACTTATAACCATGTCTAAATTGACCATTATCACGAGCGTTATTAATTCTAAAACGTGTAATAATTCAATTCCAATCATATACTATATTATAACACATTTTTTTGAGATATAAAAGAAACTGTTTATTTAGTATTATTAGGATAAAAACCTAATAAACCCTAATTTATCTAAAACAAAATTTATATTTCTCTTTATAAATAATTACGACCTAATTATTTACTTATTTGATCAATAATATTTTTTTTTTCACTTAATGTTTTTCCTGAAATATTAACTAGAAATAAATAAAAGGAAATATTTAATTCATTTATTTATGTATTTATCTGTGCAAGTAAATACTATTCGTTGCTTCAAATACTAATTTTTACATTTACAGATGAAAAGAAAACTAATCATTTATTTCCTTATTCATTTTATTTTCAAATAAAGACACAAATTATTTATTCATGTAAACATTTATTTAGTTACTCAACTATTTATTTTATTCATTTATTTAATTCAAATGATACACTTATAAATATTATTATATAAATTTTTCCACCAAATAACTATTCATCTTACCGAGATGTCAATTATATTAATTTTTGCAATTAATACTTATTATTGGCATCAAAAGAAATCTCCTTTATAAATAAAAGTTATGAAGCAATATTTCACCTAATTTCATCTATGTATTATCACGTTAGTTACTGTTAAGACTCATATCCTTCTTTCGTTTGCTCATTCCAAAACCCTAAAATCTATTCTAATTTCCTTTATTTATTTCCATATTAAACGTGTACAAACTATTGATCCATTTTCCATCCAACTTAGATTAACCGTGTGGTTAGCTAGACATTTGTGCAACAACAACTTGTGCGTGTGATTACCAAGCTACCTATTACAAGGTAAGTTACATAGCCCCTCTTTTTACTTTTTACATATTTTGGGGTGATTCATGATCCATTTGAAAACTATTTACAATACACTATACAATTCTATATTTATGAACATACGTGCAATTTGTGCTTTATTCTTGAATGCTATGAGTTGGAACTACATATACATGATATACACGTGCAATCATTAACTCTGTACAAGCCAATGGTAAATTTAATAGATCTATCGTGTCTGACAAACCCACCCAGGTAGGGTGATTGTTACCGACATTACATTAGGGTAACCTGCATGTTATGCCTCAGTCAAAATGTTTGATTGTACACCCAGTTTGATTATAGTGATTCTCCATAAATGCCTTATTTGCCATGGTTCATATGAATTGTACACAAACATTTGGAAAACAATTTGTGGTGTCAAAACCTATGTATACTCACCAACTATTTTTAGTTGACCTTGTTTTTATCATGTTTCAGGTGCAAATCTTTAAATTTGCGTTTCAAGTTACTACATATAGGACATGAGGACCTAGTTGAAATAAACAAATTGAACATGTTGATGTATTTCATTTTCTTTTATTGTTTGATTGTATTTGTTGAACAGTGTTATGAAATTGAGTAAATTTTAATATATGAAATTTTAGTTGAATCATGTGCTTATGAACAGTCTACATGTCCCGCCCCGACGTATTCCGCAGTCGGTTGGGGTGTGACAGTCTAAGATACTCAAGGTCTCAAATAAAAAGAGATACCCGGCGTGTAAGGTGAATCTCAATAATAAAGAAGAGAACTAAAGAATAAAGCATACGGGGCTAAGAAATGAATGAGCCTTCGTGGCAAATGAGTCTTCTTGACAAATGCAAGGGGTTTATACTGACGAGTATAAGGACCTTGCCAATACTATGACTGGAGGTACGTCCGAAGATGGTCATGAAGGGGTTAGCACACCCATGAATGAAAAGAATACTATGACCGGAGGTACGTCCGAAGATGGTCATGACGGGGTTAGCACACCCATAAAATATACGAATGACGTGACCGTAGGTACGTCCGGAGATGGTCACGGGGCCGTCGAGTGCCCAGAAAACTTGAACAATAATAAGAACCTAAAGGGTTCATAATAAAATGAACGATGCAGTGTACTTACTTAGCGAAAGCTAATTCAAAAACGTTTTCCAAACACTGCAGGAAAGAAGCATGTGGAATGAAGCTTACTTATGACAAAGCTATCGGAGTTGAAAGAATCCCTATGTAATAGATGAAAATGTATCATCTTATGTAAAAACAATATTTATAATGAAATGCACCAATGTCACTTTAGTGACAAGGTTTTGAAAAAAATTTGGGACCGTTTTTCGCATTATAAAACTCTGATAAAATAAGAAAATAGTAGGGTGTTTCACTCTCTGCCCTTTGGTACCCACATGCGATCACATCGGGTCCTTACTCCATGAGTGTTTGTCTCTAAATTTACCTGTTGACTGACCATTCCTTGCGCCTACTAGTTAAAATTACAAAAAAAATCTAACACAACATAAAATTAATTGATCAAACTGTTCAAACGCCATATTCTCAATCTCTTAGTATTGCTTAATTAAGGCAACTACTGGCTAGAACATTTTTTTAGCATGGAATTCAGAAACTTTCTCACTACTACCTCTTCATCAAGTGAAGACCTGCGACTTTTGTACTTTGACTGTAGACCACTTAACTTTCCCACAAATTCATCAATCGTCTCTAGCACAGTCATCTTCATTTCTTCCAACTAACTCCTAAGCGTTTGCAAGTGAGCCTTTTGAACCCTCTCAACTCCCAGATATCTGACCCGTAGTGCTTCCCACACATCCTTTGGATCCTTATGCTTTGATACTTGAAGAAGTACATCTTCAGGTATCGATTGATATATCATGGCCTTTGCCATGAACTTCCTTCTCTCCTCTATTATGCCTCCCGTTACAGGATCTATGGCCTCTTGCATACCATGTGCAGCCAAGATGGTCTCCATCATGATAGACCATGCAGTGTAGTTTATTTAAAACAAACAAACAGACCCACACATACCTCAAACTGACTCGTCTCAAGACTACCAATTCCAATCGCCCGACTCTCTTTTCTTCCTGATTTGATTAATCACCGATAAAAAATAACTTCCTGTTTTTTATCAATCACTGATCAAAAACAAAAATCCATGCTGTTGTTTGATCAATCACTGATTGAGAAAAAAAAACTTATACTAATCAATCTTTCACGAATTGATTCCTTCTACACAGTATCACACCACAACGCCCGAGTGGCATAGGTTATCATCACAGCCTGATCTTGAAGCCCTCACACCTCTCGATCAGATCTTTGCAGCCTTCACAATCCTTGTTCGAACCTATCATGGGTTCTTTTCCTTGATGATTATCACAACCAGTCTTCAACAACCCTGCTTGAACCAGTCACAGGTTCTGGGTTCTTGATTGCATAACTAGTTAAAAAAATACCCAAGCGTAGCGGCGGTTCAGTTTTAAATAAAATTTATACCGAAACGTAGGTAGAAATAAGTATGGCAAAACAATATGTTCGGAATTTAAAAAATTATTACGTTGTTGTAAAAAAATTAAGAATAATATTTGACCCGGTTTCAGATAGAATTTATATAAAAATAAGAATGTTGAAATGATAAAGTAAGAGTTTTATAAAACATTATACAATCTTTTAAAGCTCATTAAGGTGAGCGGTAACTAATGTTTTCACGACCGGACCAGCAGGTCGGACCGGGAACCAGTGCCACCAGCGGTCCGATCGTCACTATATGAGCCGTTTTCTAAATAACTGGCCGGTTCTCAACGACCGTCGGTTGAACTGTGGACCGGCAGTTACCGGTTCAATCGGGTTGGAGGAAGAAGACGCCGGAAAAAAAGAAAGTCAAATTGAGAGAGGATTAGAGTAGAGGATATCTCTTCTGAGCGATCGAATCTCGTCACCGTCGTCGTTTGTTCGGTTCAGCAAGCATTTTTCATCCACTTGACTGGAAACTTAGAATTCATCCTTGTGAGCGGCGATGAAAAATAAGGAACCACCTCAAAATATTGTTTATATAGTAGGGTTTTAAATGTTACTTTCTAGTTCTTCAAGAAATTCTTTTTAGCTTTAAGAGTTATGCTATTTTGTAAATTTTTTAACTTTTGCAATGAGCAGACAAAATTTCTTAAAACTAGAATATAAAAACCATTTAAGGCTGCTATTTTGTAAAAAACCAGAAGTATTAGCTGACTTTTTAATATGCATGACAAGTAGTAAGAGTAAGAGGAATGAATGAGTAAAGGAGCCGTGAGGACTAGATAGCATGAGCATCGGGTTGCTGTGCTGAAGGCTGACATTTCCATTCTCGATAGTTTATGTTTCAAACAATGATTTATGTTATTGATAATGAATGTCTTGAATTAAAGACTTCCGCTATAATAGATTCTGATTTCTATTTTAAGAACTATGTTTGTTATGTTTTGTGCCAACTATGAGATGTACCCGGTTTGGGGCGTTTCAAGTTGGTATCAGAGCCATAGTTTGAGAGATTCAGACATTTGTGATAATGTCTGAACTTAAACTGAGAATGATACAAAGGAAAGGAAGGAGAGGAATGTCAGTCAGAGCAGCTCGTCCATGGAAAGATAGTAGAAAGAAGGTAGTCAATGTCCTAATTTAGAATATAGACAATAATACCTTAGTACAGAAAGTAGACAGTAAATGATTTAGCATAAATACTACATTGTACACGCCTTAGCATAGACAGTAGATAGTATGTGCCTTAACGTAGGGACTCTGAACTTGGATGCAAATGTTAACCTGACAGGAAATGTTCAGAACCCGAGTAGTAAAGTAAAATAGTAATTGCATACCGGTCTATGTAATTAGTAATTTACATTACTCGAGGTGTTCTAAATTATTACCTATCATGATGACACAATTGTTCCTTGTTCGCAGTTAATTACGAATGGCTAGAGCAAAGAGATGTGGTCGTATTGGTGGTCGCACTGGTGGTCGTACTGGTCGTTGAGGCTGACCGCCAGGTAACCGAGTACGAGTAGAGGAAAGTGAAAACTCCCGTAACGAGACTGAATCAGTGCATATAGAAAATAATGACAGTGGGAATCATGTGTCGGCTCAGAATGATGCGCACAATGATGGATTGGAACTAGAACCTATTATAAAATAGGCTATCGCGGTAGAGGTTACTTCAGTCTTGAAGAACGTCTTACCAAAAGCACAGGCAAAGGCTCTTATAGAGTTTGGCATAGGTTACTTCATACTGAAGTCACTGATAGTGACGATTCTGACTATGAGGTGGAAGCCCGAGGCTGCAACTACAAATCTTTTCGAGGGTGTGACTCGCCAAAGTTTGATGGAAGGAAAGATGTTGTTGCCACTTTCGAGTGGATCGAGAGAATGTATGGTGTAATCAACATTATTGAGTGTTGTGAACACCAAGCGGTCAAGTCCTCCACTGCTATGAAGAGGTTGAAATGGGATGACATGAAGAAGCTGATAATCACTAAGTTATGTCCGCATAACGAGATTGATAGAGTTGAGAGAGAGTTCTTGGGGTTCTGTGCTAGTAGTATAACCCATCGCCAGTACACCTCAAAATACAATGAACTGGCTCAGTTGGTTCCACATCTGGTGGACACTGAGGAGAAGAGGATCAAGTACTACATCAAGGGGTTGCCCCAAAAAGTATGAGTATATGTGAAAGCTAATGCCCCATCAAGTTTTGAATCTGTGGTGACACTGGCTGGGATAGTTTATGATGACTTCGACTCCGAGGACCCACTACCTAATAAGAAAAAGGTGACAAGTGCCGTTAAGCGGCCAACAAAAGAGTGGGCGGGCCTGGAGGCGAAGAAGCTGAGAATTGAATATGGGAATAATTGTGCTAAGTGTAGGAGGAAGCACTCTGGTGAGTGCCATGTGGGCCTGAATATCTGTTATAGGTATGGGAAGGCGGGGAACTACTCTCGTACGTGCCCCAGTGCAGCAAACTGTTACAACTATGGAACTCCTGGACATATGGCCAAGGACTGTCGAAAACCCAAAACTGCTTGCACCGAGAAAGGGAAGGAAGTTAAAAAGCCAAAGGCAAGGACTCGAGTGTATGCCCTGACACAAGAGGAAGCTAGAGAAAACCCCGATGTGGTGTCAGGTACGTTCATCCTTGACAACACTTTTGTTTAAGTATTGTTTGATTCTGGTGCAAGTAGGAGTTTCGTAGCATCGTCAAGAAGTAAAAGAATGAAATGTAAGGTTACCAAAGTAACATGCTGATGTGTTAGTATTTACACATCTTTTTGGCACAAAACTTCGCTCATTTAACGATTAATTCTTAGTTATATTCAACGTTTAGGCACTTATTTGCTTCATTTCCTGTTTTGTAGGTTTTTGTGAAGCTTGTGAACAAACAAGAAGATTCCAGGATAAAAAGTGAAGTTTTTAGGGTTTCTTTGATGAAGGCACGGTCGTGCCCCTAATTGGCACGGTCGTGCCTAACTTGCAAACCCTAAGCACGGTCGCGCCCCGTACATGGCACGACCGCGCCAAGCAAAAAGGCAAGGCACAACCGTGCCCTGCCACCACACGGTCGTGGGAACACCCGTGAGTCTGACACCTCGAAGCAAGAGACCCAATGGAAGCTCCGGATCGGTCAACCCTCTGTCACACGGTCGCGGCAAGACCTAGACGCGGCCGCGCCTTTGCATTTGGCACGATCGTGCCCTCTCTCTTGGCACGGTCGTGCCTCCCCTTTTCTATTTAAACAGAACTTAAACTCTCATTCAGATATCAAGCAACCAGGGGAGAAAGTCTACTGTTCCAGCTCGTTTTTCTCTTGTTCCAGCCATATTTCAAGATTCTTTGAGAGGATACAACATTAAGAGGATCATCTTACATCAACAACAACATCTAGGCTTGGAGGAGTGGTTTGATTCTTGTTTTCATATCATGTTTCTCTCTAATTTTCCCTGCTTATTTGTAATTTTGATGCTCATGATGAGCTAAAACTCCTGTTCACTTTGGTTTAGATGAAGTTTAGATACATTTAACAACATTCATGGATTATTGGCAATTATTGTGTTAATGTTATGACAACCGTATGATTATTCTTCAATGAAATTATGTATTCAAGTGTTTTGAGGTGTTTACAAGACTTGTATTTGTGTATATCATATTATGTTGGAAAACATATGGTTTATGCTTATATTCATGGATTGGTGTATATATTTGTACTAGTTTGTGGCTTTTGACTAGGAATGGTGAATGAAGTCTTGTTTATGAATCATTATATTTGTATGTGTATCCTTATGCTTATGTTTGGAAAGACAAGGTGTTTGTTAGAATGTTTCATGCTTAGTTTTATGTTTATCTAGGAATTGTTGACACATTCTCCTAATTTATATAACCTTTACATGAACATTGTATGTTGAAGAAATGCATATTGTTATCTAATTTAATCAACTTGAGGTGGGTAGTGTGTTGTTCATATTATCTTTCCAACTAGTTGTTGGACTAGTGTACCTTAACCGGAAACTAGTTTAATCTTTATAAACATTAACATGATTGTTAAACACGTGAGCTTCATTGTATGACTTTAGGTGGTTAGTTTGTGTAATTAATGCTAGCTTTCCGAATAGTCATTTGATTAGATTTTTTTTGACAAGAATTTGGTCAATTTATGTTTCGTGTGATTGCCATGTTTCTATGAGTGTATTGGATGTATTCTAGATGGATTCGACACCGAAGTGATATTTTCTCCCTAATTGTTTGAATTGTGACCTTAGCTTAGTTTTTATATATTTGCGTGTTAGTTAATTAAACAAAACTCTCCAAAATATCTTTATACCCTCACTTGATTAGATTTTAGTTCCGGTTTATTATCGCATTCCACCGTGTCCACGGATTGATATCCGGTTCTTGCCTTTACTATATTGCTATCCGACGGTTACACTGCCCGATGCGTGTGTGATTAGTCTTTGGTGAAAACCCTTTTTAAAACTCATATTGTGTGAAAATTCTTTATAAAAATATATATATAGTTTACACGCATCAAGTTTTTGGCGCCGTTGCCGGGGACACGGTTTTTGCGAGAACGATTGGAATTAATTTTTAGTCATTTAGTATATATATTTTTTTTGTGAATATCGTGTTTTCTTGTTTATTATTTTGCAATTTTGTGTTTATAGATATTTTTTGCATTTTTACTTGTTATCTCTAGCTTCATTTGTATATATATATATTTTGTTTTTATCCTATTTTATTTTCTTCTATTCTTATTTTTATTTATTTTTATTTTTATTTGTTTTATCTAACTTGTGTTGTCTTTGTCCTAGGTTCGCGTATTTAAATCTAACTTGTCGTGCAGATCGTGTATGTTCTTAACTCCCGTCGAGGAGGTTCCTGAGCCGTCTTCTGAGCCGAAGCGTGATCTTCATCGGAGATTACGAGCCCGTTCCCGAATTGTGGCCCGGTTACTCGAGTTTGACGAGGTTGTTGTTGACGAGGTAGAGGAGATGGCGAACGAGGATGCGGGTCAGACGCTTTCGGATTTTGGCAAACCAACACTTGAGGGTTTGGAGTCGAGCATCAACAGGCCGACGGTTGGAGCACATCAGTTCGAGATCAAATCCAGCATTATACAGATGGTGCAGAACATGTGTCAGTTCGATGGCAAGGATCACGAGGATCCTAATACTCATTTGGCCGGTTTCTTAGAGATTTGCGCCACTTTCAAAATTCGTGACGCTACCGACGATGCTATTCGGCTCCGGTGATTCCTGTTTTCCTTACGGGATCGAGCCAAGGCTTGGTTACTGTCACTTCCCCCTAGGTCCATTAGTACTTGGGACCAGATGGCTGCTAAATTCTTAGAAAAGTATTTCCCTCCGGAGAAAACATCAAAGTTGAGGGCTAGGATTCTTTCTTTCCAGCAGGACGATGGGGAGACGATCTATGAAGCGTGGGAGAGATTCAAGGAACTGATGAGGAAGGTTCCCCACCATGGATTGTTGAAGTGGCAGCAGTGTGTGACCTTCTACAATGGTCTAGAGATGACTGGGAAGCAGCTGATCGATGCATACGCGGGTGGAGACATTGGGACGAAGACACCCCAGGAGGCGTATGACTTGCTAGAGAAGGTAGCATCAAAGAGCTACACTTAGCAAACTTCCCGAGCGAGATCTCAGAGGCAGGGTGTCCATCAAGTGAATTGAATTACCTCTTTAGCTGCCCAGGTGGAAGCACTTTCCACCAAGATTGATCAGATGCACGTCCACAAGGCCCAGTCCTTGTGTGAGTTTTGTGGTGGGGCGCATCTCACGAGTGCTTGTCAGGTTGGGGATCAGGGGGCCCACGAGCAGGTTGATTTCATGTCCAACCAGAATCGTCCCCAGAATAATCTCTACAGCAACACATATAATCCGGGGTGGAGGAATCTCCCGAATTTCAGTTGGAAGTCTGGCAACAATAGCCAGCAACCACCCGGATTCACTCAGCGCCCCCCCATTCCAGCATCAGTCTCACCAGTCTCAGGGACAGAGTTCCCAGTTCCGACCTCAGCAGGGCCAGTTTCAAGGCCAAGGTTCTAGCAGCGGTCCACCACCCGCTCCTGAGGGTAAATCCAGTTTGGAGGACATGGTTGCACGGCTACTTGCCAACTCGGAGAGTCAGAATCAGTTGGCAGAGAAGCAGAACCGTTACATGGAGGAGCGTTTTCACACGCATGAGACTGAGTTGAGGAATCAGAAAGCTTCGATCCAGACCATAGAGAACCAAGTCGGGCAGATCGCGAAGCTTCTTTCTGAGAGACCCCCAGGTGGCCTGCCTAGCAACACTGAGCCCAATCCTAAGGCTCATGTGAAGGCCATTACTACAAGGAGCAGTAGAGGCACAAGACCGGATCTGCAGGTCCCTGTGCATGAGTCATCCGAGGAGGAGGTTGTGATTGAGATTCCGGATGAGACACCGCCGAGGGGTAAACCGGCGAGCACATCACGCCCTCGCGAGCCTGTGAGAGATTACACTCCCGCCGTTCCATACCCAGGCAGATTGAAGAAACAGAAGATGGAGGAGCAGTATGGTAAGTTTCTAGGGTTGTTTAAGCAGTTGCATATCAACTTGCCATTTGTGGAGGCTCTAGCTCAGATGCCTAAGTATGTGAGATTTTTGAAGGATATCCTCACGAATAAGAGGAAATTGGAGGAGTTGTCTCAGGTGACGCTGAATGAGGAGTGTTCGGCGGTGATTCAGAACAAGCTACCGGAGAAGAGACGAGATCCGGGGAGTTTTACCATCCCCTGTTTGATAGGTAGCTTGTCGGTTAGCAACGCCTTAGCTGACCTTGGTGCTAGCATTAACCTCATGCCATATGCGGTCTTTGCTAAGCTTGAGTTGGGAGAACCTGCACCAACACGCATGAGTATCCAGCTGGCCGATCGTTCGGTCAAGTATCCGCGAGGGATAGTGGAGAATATGTTGGTTAAGGTTGACCGTTTTGTGTTTCCTGTAGACTTTGTGATTCTGGACATGGATGAGGACAAGAATGTCCCTATTATTCTAGGTCGACCGTTCCTAGCCACCGCTAAGGCCCTGATTGATGTGTATTCAGGGAGGCTTACATTGAGGGTGGATGAAGAGGAGGTGACCTTTGATGTTGGGAGATCCATGCAACACACCCAGAATCAGGATGATTCACTTTACTTTGTTGAGACTATTTATTCTTGTGTGAGTGATCATCTCCAGGACACAGCTGAGGAGGAGTCCCTGGACACCCAGATTGTAGGGGGGGAGACGATTGATCCAATTGGTGAGGATCAGTTTGATGAGCAGTTGTTTAGCCAGGAGAGCTATGAGTTTCCCCAGTGTTCAGCGGTTTTCGCAATGGTTGTTAGAGATTCTGAGCCAATTGAGCGGCCTTCTGTTGAGGACCCACCACCTGTTGAGCTTAAGGAGCTCCCGAGCCATTTGGAGTATGCCTTTTTAGATGGTGAGTCTCGATTACCTGTCATTATCGCCTCTGATTTGACGAGTGATGAGAAGGAGAGGCTATTGGAGGTGCTGAAGCAGCACAAGCAGGCTATTGCATGGAGGATTATGGACATTAAGGGAATTAATCCCTCTTTCTGTACCCATAAGATCCTTATGGAGGATGACTACAGACCCGCTGTGCAACACCAGAGGAGGTTGAACCCGAACATGCAGGAGGTAGTGAAGAAGGAGGTGATTAAGTTACTTGATGCAGGTTTGATTTATCCCATCTCCGATTCGCCTTGGGTTAGCCCGGTTCAGGTTGTCCCTAAGAAGGGAGGCATGACTGTTATCACCAACGAGAGGAATGAGCTGATTCCTACTCGTACAGTCACAGGTTGGAGAGTGTGCATCGATTACCGCAAACTCAATGATGCTACTCGGAAGGATCACTTCCCCCTCCCGTTCATTGATCAGATGTTGGAGAGATTAGCGGGGAAGACGTTCTATTGTTTCCTGGATGGCTTCTCTGGCTACTTCCAGATCCCGATCGCTCCTGAGGACCAGGAGAAGACGACATTCACATGTCCCTATGGCACATTTGCTTAACGGCGGATGCCCTTTGGATTGTGTAATGCTCCAGCAACTTTCCAGCGTTGCATAGTGGCCATTTTCCATGATATGATTGAGGACTCCATGGAGGTTTTCATGGATGACTTTTCTATGTTTGGGAGTTCCTTTGATCATTGCCTCGGGAATCTGGAGAGGATGTTGGCCAGGTGCAAAGAGGCCAATCTAGTGTTGAACTGGGAGAAATGCCACTTCATGGTGAAGGAGGGCATTGTGCTTGGGCACAAGGTTTCACGCGCGGGGATTGAGGTTGATAGAGCTAAGATTGATACCATATCTAAGCTTCCCCCGCCGACTTCCGTGAAATCTATTCGTAGCTTCCTTGGTCACGCGGGCTTTTACAGACGCTTTATTAAAGATTTTTCTAAGATTGCCCGACCGATGACCCAGCTTCTTGAGAAGGAAGCCCAGTTCGTATTCTCCGACGAATGCCTTAGTGCATTCAATTTGTTGAAGGAGAAGTTGGTGAATGCCCCTATCATGGTAGCTCCTGATTGGAAGTTGCCATTTGAGATCATGTGTGACGCGAGCGACTTCGCTGTTGGGGCGGTCTTAGGACAGAGGAGAGAGAAGCAGTTCCACCCGATTTATTATGCGAGCAAGACGCTCAATGACGCACAGGAGCACTACACCACAACGGAGAAAGAGCTCCTAGCCGTTGTCTTCGCTTTCGATAAATTCCAGTCTTATCTCGTCCTATCAAAGACCATTGTATTCACTGACCATGCAGCTCTTCGGCACCTGTTCAGCAAACAGGATGCCAAACCCCGACTGATCCGGTGGGTTTTGCTGCTTCAGGAGTTCGACATTGAGATCCGCGATAAGAAGGGCGCGGAGAATGTCGCAGCGGACCACTTGTCCCGTCTTGAGTGCTCAGCTTCATCTGAACTTGTGGGGTCATCCATAAATGACAATTTTCCCCACGAGTTTCTCATGCACATACAGACACAGGATGAGGAGTGTCCATGGTTTGCTGATTTTGCAAACTTTTTTGCTAGTGGGATTGTGATTAAGGGCTTAACGCATCAGCAAAAGCGAAAGTTCTTTGCGGATGTAAAGCACTATCTCTGGGAGGATCCCTATTTGTTTCGAGTCGGAGCTGATCAGATCGTGCGCAGGTGTGTGTTTGGAGATGAGGCACTTCAGGTGCTTAGACACTGCCACGAGGGTCCGACAGGTGGACACCATGGAGCTACCTTGACCGCGAAGAAGGTCTTTGACGCCGGTTTCTTCTGGCCTACCATCTTCCGGGATGCTCATGAGATGATCTGAGCTTGTGACGCTTGTCAGAGGGCGAGCAACATCTCATCTAGGAATGAGATGCCCCAGAACAGCATCCAGATTTGTGAGATTTTTGATGTCTGGGGTATTGACTTTATGGGACCTTTCCCAGCTTCTCGTGGCAACCGATATATCCTAGTGGCTGTTGACTACGTTTCTAAGTGGGCCGAGGCTCAAGCCTTGCCTACTAATGATGCTAGGGTGGTTGTTCAATTTCTGAAGAAGCTATTCTCTCGCTTTGGTTCCCCCAAAGCCCTTATTAGTGACCGTGGGACCCACTTCTGCAACTCCCAGGTGGAGAAGGCATTATCACGATATGGTGTGAACCATAGATTCTCCACAGCCTACCATCCACAGACCAGTGGGCAGGTAGAGGTCACGAACCGGGGCATAAAGCGGATTCTTGAGAAGACGGTTGGTCAAAACCGTAAGGATTGGTCGGACAGGTTAGATGATGCACTTTGGGCCTTCCGGACTGCGTATAAGACGCCTATTGGTACCACACCATTTAGGTTGATCTATGGGAAGGCGTGTCATCTTCCAGTGGAGTTAGAGCACAAGGCTTATTGGGCATTGAAGGCGGTGAATCTTGACTTGGTGAGCGCGGGTGAGAACCGGTTCACTCAGATTCATGAGCTTGATGAGTTGAGAAATCAAGCCTATGCAAACTCCACGATCTACAAGGAGCGCACTAAGAGTTTACATGACCGACGCTTGAAGGACAAGAAGGAATTCCGAGTGGGTGGTCGTGTGTTGCTTTACAACTCTAGGTTGCGTTTGTTTCCCGGGAAGTTGAAGTCCCGATGGACGGGTCCTTACACGGTTAAGGAGGTGTTTCCTTATGGGACCGTCGAGATTGAACATGAAGATGGGAGGATCTTCAAGGTTAACGGTCATCGTCTTAAGCCATATATTGACGGACCGGTTGACCCGGCATTGGAGGTAGTTGACCTCCACCCCAAGGACAAATGAATTCGGGGGCTTGAGTCTAGCTAAGGACTCGTTAATAAACTTAGCCTGTTTCGGTATCTTTTTGGGTAACAACTTTTAGATTTTGTTTGATTTTTATCTTATTAGTTTTTATTTTCTATTTTTCTAGAGTTTTATCATTTATTTTTGAGTTTAGGTGATCGGAACGTGTTTTGAATCAAGCGGATTTGGGATAATGTTTGGAATATCACAGGTATGTCTTCTGAATTTTTAGATAATTTAACTTGGAAGAATCGCAGTCGGGTTTGGAATACTCATAAAAAAATCAGGATTTTGTGTCTGCTGGGCATGAGACACGGTCGTGCCTAGCTATGGGCGCGGTCGTGCCTCTAATCCTAGGCGCGGTCGTGCCTCAGAAATTTGGGCAGGTTAAGTTAAGTTAAACGGCAGTGTTCGCCATTTTTTACCCCAAACGACACCTCCCTGCTAAGATTCCTGTGATTTCTTGCTTTTGATCTCCATTTCATCGATTTCAGGTACGCCCCATCTACCCTAATCTTTTCGTTTTTATTTTTAAGATTAGGATTGTCATTTTTATGTCTAAATTTCTAGGTTTCTAGGGTTTTAGTTACTTTCTGTTTTGAACTTCATAATTAGATGTAAATAGGTAGAAATAGGTCGTCTTACATCCTGGAATTATGTTGTGTTAAAAGCCCCTTCATAAACGTAGTTAATTGATCAAATTTGAATGCTGAAAACCCTAAAATGGGTTGAGCACGGTCGCGCTCAAGACCAGGCGCGGTCGTGCTCGGCTTTTGAATTCCAGGAGAGGATAAGTTTGGTCAGGCGTGGCCGTGCCTCTGTTGAGCGCGGTCGTGCCTAGTGATTTTGACCTAGGCGCGGTCGTGCCTTGACCTGGCTCAACCGTGTCTCCCGGGTTGGACTGCCCGTGGTCGCCCAAGGCGCGACCGTGGGCTTGGATTTTGGCCTAGGCGCGGTCATGCCCCTTCCCAGGCGCGACCGTGTCCCTTCATAATTTTGGTCAGAAACTTCATAAATTCAGTCTAGCGTCTTCATAACTGTTCTGACTTCATTTTTGTTGTCGTGCAGATGGCAGGCAACAGGGACCATCCGTACCTCGAGTTTGACATGAACGAGCACGAGTACGAGGCTCGTTTGGATGTTTTGTGGCCCCGTAGAGGCCGGATTCTAGCTGCTCGTCGTTTAGAGCCAGCCGCCATCGATGCCATCGGTCAGCGGGACCGGTGGAACGACATTGTCACCGCCCCCTGACGCCGGTTGTTCAGGCTTCACGCCATTCAGTACATCGAGCTCGTGATGGAGTTTTTCTCCACTTACGAGTTCGATTATCCTTGCACGGATTTGGAGCAGCCCGAGACCGTTAGATTTAGGCTCGGCGGGGAGTGGCGCGTGATGTCTGTCGCCAGATTTGGGAGGCTACTTGGGTTATACACGCGACAGGAGCTTCAGACAGAGTTGTTCACTGAGGGGATCACCGAATTCCCGACAGAGGAGGATAAGGACCAGTTTTGGCATGAGTTTGGGTTCGGGATTTACGATCCGAGTTTGACCAAGGCTTCGAGCCTTCGGGATCCGTTACATCGTGTTCTTCGCCGCTGCATCGTTTATTCGATCTCTGGGAGAGGCTAGGGGGAGACGGTGGTGAACCTTAGGGAGTTATTTTACCTATTTTGCCTTGTACGCTCGCGCGCCTGTAATCTCGCGCATTCTATCGCGGGGTACTTGGTAAATAGCTCGGGGCGCGACGTCAGCAGCGCCATTTGTGGAGGTCACTTCGTGACCAAGTTGGCGAGACACTTCCAGCTGCTGACAGACGATTTGATAGGGGATCTGACCCCTGTGGCCGAGACTGTCGTGATGTCTGTGTAGACATTGCGCAACATGCACGTCGCTCGGCGCGGCGTAGGGGGGATTAGATTGGTGGATCGATGGGGACGGACGTGGGATCCAGACCATCCGGGCCCCGATCCAGATCGTGTACAGGCCGAAGCCGAGGCCGCCACTCTGCAGGAGCAGGTTCATGAGCTTCATCAGCCCGATCAGCCGCCTCCTCCGCCTCCGCCGCCACCACCGCCTCCGATTGTCATTCCACATGACATGTTTATGCGTTACTGGGCCTGGCAGTATGAGGTCCAGTGCGCCGCTGCTGCTGCTGGCGGGGCACCATACGTGGTTCCCTTTCCATTATTCATGCAGCCAGAGCAGCAGCCTGATCCGCCACCACCATCACCACAGCTTCAGCCACCACCATCACCACAGCTTCAGCCACCACCATCACCACCGCATCATCAGTCACCACCACCATCACCACCAGCGGCAGGAGGCGTAGGAGGCGGGGCCGCCGACATCGACCTTGAGGGTATGCAGTGGGAGTAGTACCTCCCACTGCCTTTTGGTATCATTTTTGTGAGTTGTACTTTTGTTGTATTGTACAAACTCTTGTATCGCGCTACGGCGTTTATGTTGTACTTTTGTTTCCTTGTACTTTTATTTTCTTGTACTTTTGTTTCCATGTACTGTTGTATATATTTGTGTTTATATTTTGGCTTGATGTTACTGATCTGTGTTTGATGTTAGTCTTGATTAGATCTTGGAATTGTGGAACTACATGGAACTACGTGGAACGTCATTGTTGTGGGTTGGATTTTTGCGTGTGCCATGATCGACACGAGGGAAGTTTCAGTTATCCCTTCACACTCCATTTTGCTTTGCATGTTTTTGTATACATTGTGGGCAATGTATGTTTCTAAGTGTGGGGTTGGGTGTTTATTCTTTGCTTTACATTATTTTTTGTTGTACATTGAGGGCAATGTACAATTCTAAGTGTAGGGTGGGAATGTTTTCGCGCGTTGTTTGTCCTCTTAGCATTTTATCGATTCATTTTTTTTACAAAATATTCCGTTATATTTTTTATTGGCACTAAATTAAAAGTTAACCGTTTAGCATTCACAATTTTTAGTAAATAATAGAGGTTTGATTTTTCGAAAGCAATTGAGATAGAAATTCCATTGAGTCAAACCCAATTTTTTGTGATAACCATGAGTTTTAGTGTGCTAAACGAATGAATTGCATGTAACCTTTTGCTTACACCCATTCCGTTCCGTTTTCGTGAGTTTATTTTTGAGCCTTGATAGCTTTAGACATTGTTTGCTCCCGTTTTTGCGGAGTTGAGTGTGCCGAATGTTTCATGCTTGTTAGAACTTGCTTTTAGTATACATTTCGAAATCATGAACATAAATATTGCATAAAAATGATTGAGGCATTAGGATAAACCACTTTGTTAGCCTTTTATCTTTGTTTTCCCTTACCCGAACACATCCACTAGTTAACCACGTTGAGCCTATCCCATGTTCTTTCTTTTATTACCCACATTACACCGCCATTAAACCCTCATTAGCCTTTTTACTTATTTATTATATTTTTCACCCGTGTTAGAAATCCGGTCGGCTAATGTTAATTTTATAGCTTTTACTTTGTTGTAATCTTCAAATTCTTGAGAAGTTTTTAGCTAAGGAAAGATGCATATTTACTTAGTTCCCTTCAAAAGAAAAGAAATAGTTAAAAAAAAAAAAAAATCAGGTGAAATATTGTCGATTAGAGCAATTTTGTGAGCAAAGATGGAAAGAATTCGGTTGTTAGCTCTTACCTATATACGTAAGTATTAGTTAGTTTATTTTTCATATTAGAAGTGTTTTAGTTTTTGAATTAGCATAACCACCGGGTTTTTAGCCATTTAGCCACTTTTAAATTCCATTTCCTTACCCTTAACCATTGCCAAGTTACAACCCGTTTAAAGCCCTCTTGATTTGTGCTTTGTTTCATGTTAGTTGATAGAGATTTGATCTTTTAGCAAGCTTATGATTTATGCATGTTAATTGTCTTGGCATTTGAGTGTTCTATACATACACCATTACTTGTATGATCATATATATTCCCGAGTGTGTGTAAACATTGTGAGAAGCATAAAGTTGCATGCTAATGATTTCCTAGGCATATTCATTTGCCCATTCGGTTGTCACTTCATTGGGTTCATTGGGTTTCATTTAGTTAATTTTGCATTTCTTATCAAACCTTTATAAATTATTAATGCTTACGGTTTTCCGAATTGATCCATAGTGTCATTGGAAGTTTTGTTTTATTTTGATTTATTGCTTGAGGATAAGCAATGTTCAAGTGTGGGGTTGTTTGATGTGTTAGTATTTACACATCTTTTTGGCACAAAACTTCGCTCATTTAACGATCAATTCTTGGTTATATTCAACGTTTAGGCACTTATTTGCTTCATTTCCTGTTTTGTAGGTTTTTGTGAAGCTTGTGAACAAACAACAAGATTCCAGGATAAAAAGTGAAGTTTTTAGGGTTTCTGTGATGAAGGCACGGTCGTGCCCCTAATTGGCACGGTCGTGCCTAACTTGCAAACCCTAAGCACGGTCGCGCCCCGTACATGGCACGACCGCGCCAAGCCAAAAGGCAAGGCACAACCGTGCCCTGCCTCCACACGGTCGCGGGAACACCCGTGAGTCTGACACCTCGAAGCAAGAGACCCAATGGAAGCTCCGGATCGGTCAACCCTCTGTCACACGGTCGCGGCAAGACCTAGACGCGACCGCGCCTTTGCACTTGGCACGATCGTGCCCTCTCTCTTGGCACGGTCGTGCCTCCCCTTTTCTATTTAAACAGAACTTAAACTCTCATTCAGATATCAAGCAACCAGGGGAGAAAGTCTACTGTTCCAGCTCGTTTTTCTCTTGTTCCAGCCATATTTCAAGATTCTTGGAGAGGATACAACATCAAGAGGATCATCTTACATCAACAACAACATCTAGGCTTGGAGGAGTGGTTTGATTCTTATTTTAATATCATGTTTCTCTCTAATTTTCCCTGCTTATTTGTAATTTTGATGCTCATGATGAGCTAAAACTCCTGTTCACTTTGGTTTAGATGAAGTTTAGATACATTTAACAACATTCATGGATTATTGGCAATTATTGTGTTAATGTTATGACAACCGTATGATTATTCTTCAATGAAATTATGTATTCAAGTGTTTTGAGGTGTTTACAAGACTTGTATTTGTGTATATCATATTATGTTGGAAAACTTATGGTTTATGCTTATATTCATGGATTGGTGTATGTATTTGTACTAGTTTGTGGCTTTTGACTAGGAATGGTGAATGAAGTCTTGTTTATGAATCATTATATTTGTATGTGTATCCTTATGCTTATGTTTGGAAAGACAAGGTGTTTGTTAGAATGTTTCATGCTTAGTTTTATGTTTATCTAGGAATTGTTGACACATTCTCCTAATTTATATAACCTTTACATGAACATTGTATGTTGAAGAAATGCATATTGTTATCTAATTTAATCAACTTGAGGTGGGTAGTGTGTTGTTCATATTATCTTTCCAACTAGTTGTTGGACTAGTGTACCTTAACCGGAAACTAGTTTAATCTTTATAAACATTAACATGATTATTAAACACGTGAGCTTCATTGTATGACTTTAGGTGGTTAGTTTGTGTAATTCATGCTAGCTTTCCGAATAGTCATTTGATTAGATGTCTTTGACAAGAATTTGGTCAATTTATGTTTCGTGTGATTGCCATGTTTCTATGAGTGTATTGGATGTATTCTAGATGGATTCGACACCGAAGTGATATTTTCTCCCTGATTGTTTGAATTGTGACCTTAGCTTAGTTTTTATATATTTGCGTGTTAGTTAATTAAACAAAACTCTCCAAAATATCTTTATACCCTCACTTGATTAGATTTTAGTTCCGGTTTATTATCGCATTCCACCGTGTCCACGGATTGATATCCGGTTCTTGCCTTTACTATATTGCTATCCGACGGGTACACTGCCCGATGCGTGTGTGATTAGTCTTTGGTGAAAACCCTTTTTAAAACTCATATTGTGTGAAAATTCTTTATAAAAATATATATATATAGTTTACACGCATCAAGTTTTTGGCGCCGTTGCCGGGGACACGGTTTTTGCGAGAACGATTGAAATTAATTTTTAGTCATTTAGTATGAATATTTTTTTGTGAATATCGTGTTTTCTTGTTTATTATTTTGCAATTTTGTGTGTATAGATATTTTTTGCATTTTTACTTGTTATCTCTAGCTTCATTTGTATATATATATATATATATTTTGTTTTTATCCTATTTTATTTTCTTCTATTCTTATTTTTATTTATTTTTATTTTTATTTGTTTTATCTAACTTGTGTTGTCTTTGTCCTAGGTTCGCGTATTTAAATCTAACTTGTCGTGCAGATCGTGTATGTTCTCAACTCCCGTCGAGGAGGTTCCTGAGCCGTCTTCTAAGCCGGAGCGTGATCTTCATCAATGATTGCGAGCCCGTTCCCGAATTGTGGCCCGGTTACTCGAGTTTGACGAGGTTGTTGTTGACGAGGTTGTTGTTGACGGGGTAGAGGAGATGGCGAACGAGGATGCGGGTCGGACGCTTTCGGATTTTGGCAAACCAACACTTGAGGGTTTGGAGTCGAGCATCAACAGGCCGACGGTTGGAGCACAACAGTTCGAGATAAAATCCAGCATTAAAGAGATGGTACAGGACATGTGTCAGTTCGATGGCAAGGATCACGAGGATCCTAATACTCATTTGGCCGGTTTCTTAGAGATTTGCGCCACTTTCAAAATTCGTGACGCTACCAACGATGCTATTCGGCTCCGGTTATTCCCGTTTTCCTTACGGGATCAAGCCAAGGCTTGGTTACTGTCACTTCCCCTAGGTCCATTAGTACTTGGGACCATATGGCTGCTAAATTCTTAGAAAAGTATTTCCCTCCGGAGAAAACATCAAAGTTGAGGGCTAGGATTCTTTCTTTCCAGCAGGACGACGGGGAGACGATCTATGAGGCGTGGGAGAGATTCAAGGAACTGATGAGGAAGGTTCCCCACCATGGATTGTTGAAGTGGCAGCAGCGTGAGACCTTCTACAATGGTCTAGAGATGACTGGGAAGCAGCTGATCGATGCATACGCGGGTAGAGACATTGGGACGAAGACACCCCAGGAGGCGTATGACTTGTTAGAGAAGGTAGCATCAAAGAGCTACACTCAGCATACTTCCCGAGCGAGATCTCAGAGGCAGGGTGTCCATCAAGTGGATGGAATTACCTCTTTAGCTGCCCAGGTGGAAGCACTTTCCACCAAGATTGATCAGATGCACGTCCACAAGGCCCAGTCCTTGTGTGAGTTTGTGGTGGGGCGCATCCCACGAGTGCTTGTCAGGTTGGGGATCAGGGGGCCCACGAGCAGGTTGATTTCATGTCCAACCAGAATCGTCCCAGAATAATCCCTACAGCAACACATATAATCCGGGGTGGAGGAATCACCCGAATTTCAGTTGGAAGTCTGGCAACAATAGCCAGCAACCATCCGGATTCACTCAGCGCCCCCCATTCCAGCATCAGTCTCACCAGTCTCAGGGACAGAGTTCCCAGTTCCGACCTCAGCAGGGCCAGTTTCAAGGCCAAGGTTCTAGCAGCGGTCCACCACCCGCTCCTGAGGGTAAATCCAGTTTGGAGGACATGGTTGCACGGCTACTTGCCAACTCGGAGAGTCAGAATCAGTTGGCAGAGAAGCAGAACCGTTACATGGAGGAGCGTTTTCACACGCATGAGACTGAGTTGAGGAATCAGAAAGCTTCGATCCAGACCATAGAGAACCAGGTCGGGCAGATCGCGAAGCTTCTTTCTGAGAGACCGCCAGGTGGCCTGCCTAGCAACACTGAGCCCAATCCTAAGGCTCATGTGAAGGCCATTACTACAAGGAGCGGTAGAGGCACAGGACCGGATCTGCAGGTCCCTGTGCATGAGTCATCCGAGGAGGAGGTTGTGATTGAGATTCCGGATGAGACACCGCCGAGGGGTAAACCGGCGAGCACATCACGCCCTCACGAGCCTGTGAGAGATTACACTCCCGCCGTTCCAAAACCAGAAGTATTAGCTGACTTTTTAATATGCATGACAAGTTGTAAGAGTAAGAGGAATGAATGAGTAAAGGAGCCGTGAGGACTAGATAGCATGAGCATCGGGTTGCTGTGCTGAAGGCTGACATTTCCATTCTCGATAGTTTATGTTTCAAACAATGATTTATGTTATTGATAATGAATTTTTTGAATTAAAGACTTCTGCTATAATAGATTCTGATTTCCATTTTAAGAACTATGTTTGTTATGTTTTGTGGTTTGAGAGATTCAGACATTTGTGATAATGTCTGAACTTAAACTGAGAATGATACAAAGGAAAGGAAGGAGAGGAATGTCAGTCAGAGCAGCTCGTCCATGGAAAGATAGTAGAAAGAAGGTAGTCAATGTCCTAATTTAGAACATAGACAATAATACCTTAGTACAGAAAGTAGACAGTAAATGATTTAGCATAAATACTACATTGTACACGCCTTAGCATAGACAGTAGATAGTATGTGCCTTAACGTAGGGACTCTGAACTTGGATGCAAATGTTAACCTGACAGGAAATGTTCAGAACCCGAGTAGTAAAGTAAAATAGTAATTGCATACCGGTCTATGTAATTAGTAATTTACATTACTCGAGGTGTTCTAAATTATTACCTATCATGATGACACAATTGTTCCTTGTTCGCAGTTAATTACGAATGGCTAGAGCAAAAAGATGTGGTCGTATTGGTGGTCGCACTGGTGGTCGTACTGGTCGTTGAGGCTGACCGCCAGGTAACCGAGTACGAGTAGAGGAAAGTGAAAACTCCCGTAACGAGACTGAATCAGTGCATATAGAAAATAATGACAGTGGGAATCATGTGTCGGCTCAGAATGATGCGCACAATGATGGATTGGAACTAGAACCTATTATAAAATAGGCTATCGTAGTAGAGGTTACTTCAGTCTTGAAGAACGTCTTACCGAAAGCACAGGCAAAGGCTCTTATAGAGTTTGGCATAGGTTACTTCATACTGAAGTCACTGATAGTGACGATTCTGACTATGAGGTGGAAGCCCGAGGCTGCAACTACAAATCTTTTCGAGGGTGTGACTCGCCAAAGTTTGATGGAAGGAAAGATGTTGTTGCCACTTTCGAGTGGATCGAGAGAATGTATGGTGTAATCAACATTATTGAGTGTTGTGAACACCAAGCGGTCAAGTCCTCCACTGCTATGAAGAGGTTGAAATGGGATGACATGAAGAAGCTGATAATCACTAAGTTATGTCCGCATAACGAGATTGATAGAGTTGAGAGAGAGTTCTTGGGGTTCTGTGCTGGTAGTATAACCCATCGCCAGTACACCTCAAAATACAATGAACTGGCTCAGTTGGTTCCACATCTGGTGGACACTGAGGAGAAGAGGATCAAGTACTACATCAAGGGGCTGCCCCAAAAAGTACGAGTATATGTGAAAGCTAATGCCCCATCAAGTTTTGAATCTGTGGTGACACTGGCTGGGATAGTTTATGATGACTTCGACTCCGAGGACCCATTACCTAATGAGAAAAAGGTGACAAGTGCTGTTAAGCGGCCAGCAAAAGAGTGGGCGGGCCTGGAGGCGAAGAAGCTGAGAATTGAATATGGGAATAACTATGCTAAGTGTAGGAGGAAGCACTCTGGTGAGTGCCATGTGGGCCTGAATATCTGTTATAGGTGTGGGAAGGCGGGGAACTACTCTCGTACGTGCCCCAGTGCAGCAAACTGTTACAACTTTGGAACTCCTGGACATATGGCCAAGGACTGTCGAAAACCCAAAACTGCTGGCACCGAGAATGGGAAGGAAGTTAAAAAGCCAAAGGCAAGGACTCGAGTGTATGCCCTGACACAAGAGGAAGCTAGAGAAAACCCCGATGTGGTGTCAGGTACGTTCATCCTTGACAACACTTTTGTTTAAGTATTGTTTGATTCTGGTGCAAGTAGGAGTTTCGTATCGTCGTCAAGATGTAAAAGAATGAAATGTAAGGTTACTAAAGTAACATGCCTTTAATGTTGAGACTCCGGTGGGTAAAAACACGAAAGATATAGAACGAGTAGACAATTGCACGATAAAGATAGATGGCCATAGATTCTCAGTTAGTCTGTTATACCCTTGGGAGGGTTTGATGTGATTTTGGGTATGGATTGGTTATCTACAAACGAAGCCCGGATTATATGTAAAAGAAAGATAGTTCACCTCAAAGCTCCAGATGGTAGCGAAGTCTCAGTTTACGGGGATTGTGACGGCTTGGTAGAGAACGTCATTTCAATGATAAAGGTAGTTGTGTAGTTTTTACAGAGGTGTTCCCAGAGGACTTGCCTGGATTACCGCCCAATCGGGAGACAGAGCTCCAGATAGACTTAGTGCCAGGTGCCTAGCCCGTGGCTAAAGCACCGTACCAACTTGCGCCTCTAGAGATGAAAGAGCTGATGACATAGTTGGATGAGCTTTTGGAAAAGCGTTTCATCAGGCCGAGCATTTCTCCTTGGGGTGCTCCGGTTATGTTTGTAAAGAAGAAAGATGGTGCCATAAGAATGTGCATCGATTATAGCGAGTTGAATAAGCGTACGATAAAGAACAAGTACCCGCTACCCAGGATCGATGATCTTTTCCACCAACTGCAAGGCGCGAGATGGTTTTCTAAGATCGACCTGCGGTCGGGGTATCACCAGTTAAAAGTAAGGGAAGATGATATACCGAAAACAACGTTTCGCACGCGTTACGGACATTAAAAGTTCCGCGTGATGTCCTTCGGTTTGACAAATGCTCCAGCAGCATTCATGAGTATAATGAACCAAGTGTGCCGACCAATGTTGGATAGATCGGTGATAGTATTCATTGATGATATACTCATTTACTCAAAGGGTGAGGGTGATCATGCTTGTCACCTACGTGAGGTACTAGAGACATTGCAAAGAGAAAAGTTGTATGCCAAATTTTCCAAGTGCTTGTTATGGCTGAAGGAAGTTCAATTCCTTGGTCACGTTATTAACGCAGACGACATCATGGTTGACCCTGTAAAGATCACGACAGTTAGAGAGTGGGAAATTCTGAAGACGCCGACTGAGGTTCGGAGTTTTCTAGGATTGGCAGGCTACTACCGAAGGTTCATTCAGGACTTCTCAAAAATAGCTTCGCCTCTTACAAAGTTAACACACAAAGAAGTAAAGTATGAATGGGGTCAGTCTCAATCTGAAGCATTTGCTGAGTTAAAGAGTAAATTGACACAAGCCCCAGTGTTGGCGCTACCCTATGGTAACGAGGACCTAGTGGTATATTCCGACGCTTCGAATCAAGGGTTAGGACATGTATTGATGCAGAAGGGAAAGGTGATCGCGTATGCGTCACGACAGCTGAAGGTTCACGAAGTCAACTACCCGACTCATGATCTGGAACTCGCGGCAGTTGTCTTCGCATTAAAGATTTGGAGGCATTACCTATACGGAGTAAAATGCACCATTTATTCACATCACAAGAGTTTAAAGTATTTCTTCGAATAAAAAGATTTAAACATGCGACAGAGACGGTGGTTGGAACTACTAAAGGATTATGACTGTGAGATCCTATACCACTTGAGGAAAGAGAATGCGGTAGCCGAATGATATGACCTAAATTATACATGTTTTGCATGCATAATTATCCCCGAATTCATCACAATTAGAGATAATATGATAATAATTGATACCTAATCCATCCATTTGTGTTCTGATAGGATAATTGACTTGGATATTCAAAAACATGAAGAAAACACTAAAAATCAAGGTGAAATCAGCATTCGGAAGCCAATTGAACGAAACCGGACACAGGAGGTCAACTCTGGAAGTCAAAAAGTCAACATGGAGGATTTTAGGGCAATGCATGGTGGTGCATTGACATGCACGGCCATGCAAATCCAAAATCCCTCCATGTACTCTCCTGTACTGCTAGATTCCGCACGTGAAAGAAAAGGGTACTTTGCACGCCCGTGCAATCCAATGAACGGTCGTGCATTGCCAAAATCTTAGCCTATAAATAGCAATCTCATCCTAGTATTTTAGGTGTCCAAGATCAAGAATAGGGAAGGCCTTAGTGCACTACTAAGAGCCGGAACTCTCTCGGTTTTGGTCCGTTTTAGCTTTCTTGTTTATTTTCCTTTTTAAAGCCTGGTAATATGAAGCGATTCTTCTCGTTCGAGTAAAACAAGAGACAACTTATACCCACTCTCCCTTGGTGTTGGAATACCTCCACACATTATCTAAGGGTTAGTGGAGTTAGTTGCATGGTCATTCATGGCTAGTCCTCTTGTGTTGCTCGAGTTGGTTGAACTTTAATTAATAAATGAAGTATTTTCAGTATGTTATGTTTTTAAAGTTTTTACTATGAGTTATCTTAAAAAGACAAGAATAAGTGATCTTTAAACCAATATAATAATCTTAAATCTTATGAGTTACTTAAGCAAGACTTCTAGTTTGGGAAGCTTATTCGAGTTTGTACGGTCTATATACAAATCTTGGTTCTAGAACGGACGGTTAATATAGATTTAATATTATGGGTTGATTGGAGGTTTGGGTATTCAGCAGGTCGTTTGAGCCCTAACCAGACCGGGCGGGTTGTGTCGATATTTCTTTACTTCTCTCGTGTCGGCTTGCAAAGGACTTCTAGCTAGCGGGAGCCATGGGGTTTGAACTTGAGAATGAAAGTCTTATTTATTTAAAATAACATTATAAGTAAAGACACCTATTTAAGAACATAATTTGTTATGTCCGAGCGTTCATAAAGTAGCTTTAGAGGGAGTTGCGCATTCCGACTTTCCAAAGGAAGTTACAAGACATGACGTACGTCAGTCATTGGATAATCTTAGTCCGAATAATGAATCACGAGTTAACCGATGGATTTGAGACCCCGTTCAGGGTTCCGAGATTCATTAAGAAAACAATTGGCCGACCGTATCCACTGTTCCGTTACGAAATGCTAACTCCCCTATCGAAAGGGTTAGTAATAGTAACTATGACCAACCTTACTCTAAATATAACATTAATTAACAAGTGATAACAACCGGAGTAACACCTTAAACGTGATAATACTTCTAATTACATTTCTTAACCTTTTATTTTCCTTTCAAAACAAAACCCATTTTCCAACTTATTATCCTAGACAGACAATAGCGAGGGTTGAGTACGGTATCCGTGTCCATTGTTCGATACTTGGTTCTTACACACACTATACTACGCTGCGATAGGTACACTTGCCTATTGTGTGTGTATTTAGTTAAAGTAAATATCATTTTAATTTATAAATTTAAAACCTGATTTTTTGTAGCTCTAAATAAAATATATTTATTACTACTAAAAACACGTCATCATGTCTTTGGCGTTGTTGCCAGAGTTATATATATATATATTTATATTTTTATCTACATATAAAACACACATCAAGTTTTTGGCGCCGTTGCCGGGTCACGGTAATTCTGCGAAAAATCTAAGTCGTTGGACTTACTATCTATTTCTATTTTACTTTTGTTTTATTTCTACTTTATTTTTTATTTTTATTTTATTTTCATCTTTATTTTATTTTTGTTTTTGTTTCTACTTTATTTTTCTTTTTATTTTTACTTTTACTACTTTTATTTTTATTTGGTACTTGTGCTTGCTAATATATCTTTGTAGTAACTTTCAAGGATCGCAACCCAGGCATTATTGCTAAGAAAAATGAACGGATACAAGTGCCGCCATTCGAAAGCATTTTAAGAATAGGCGTAACACGTTCGAACGGTTTTACGTTTTTAAATTTTACGTTCCTCTTTATTTTAGATGATAACAAGCTAGATACTTTGAAATTGGATATCAAGAAACAAGGTAAGTTTTCTAAAGTGAAATCAAGATTTTAATTGTGACATTCCCTTTTGACCAATTTATTTTACTAATTTTAAATACATTAATATAATTTAAATTATTTTTAATTAAAAATATATTTTAATTTATTTTTAAAAGTATTATTTTCAAGTGGTTTTAAAAAAAAGTCAAACTTGGTCAACAGGGGCATTGCACGGCCGTGCAACCCATTACGGTCCGTGCAACCAGATGTTAAAACAGATCAGTAGCTTCAGTTTTCTCAAACCCCCAAACCCGAACTCGCTCGGTTTAGGCCAAAATCACTCCAAAACCCCCGATTTCTCACGGTTTCTCTTGATTTTTGCTTCCAATCTCTTCCCCGAGGTATGTAAACTTGTCCATTGTCAATTTTAATGTGATTTATGCTTCAAATGTGGCTAATCTTATTAAAATGAGGCTAGGGTTTTGTTTTGAACGTTGGTTTGAATATGCTTGAATATGAACTCAATGCTTGATCTAGATGCATATTTGACTATGTAGGATCATAATGTAACTCATTTTAGCCTTGTATGGGTAGGATTTGTTTGATTTATATGGATGGGTTTTGAATTTTGACCTAGAACTCTTGAACTTGGGAATACAAATCGAATCATGAATCTTGTTTGAATGTGTTTAGGGTTTTAACATAGTTGGTGGGAAATTGTTGATTAGTTGAATTAGTTCAAGAATTTTGACGGGTTTGACTTTTCAAAAGTCAACATATTGACCATCTATATTAGTAGTCATATTGAATCGTTTGAATTTGCGCGTTGTTTGATTAATTGCAATTGACCATTTTAGGACTCGGGAAGCATAACCGTGCCATAACCATGCACGAAATTATGCTCCCCATGTGTGGTCCAAAAATTATATACATATATATTTTTATAAAAAAACATGATTCTTATCAAGTTTTTGGCACCAGTATGCATCGTACTTCACAACACATCAAGTTTTTGGAGCTGTTAAAATATATATGTTGAGTCACTCTTGATTTTATGTACTAACTCCGATAAATGGTGATTGTGTAGGTCATGGCTGAGTCTTCCCGACAAGAAGGACGAAAAAGGAGGAATACTCGATCGGGTTTCAGGTCGGGTTCATTCTCGTCTGCTCATATGGGCGGCTCACCAAAGACTCCACCATCACCTCCTCCACCTTTTCACCCACAGCCTTTGTCTGAGGAAACACAAGACTTGAACCCATGGCTTATTTTTGACCCCGATGATGCTATTGAGGTCCATGCTTACCAGACTCTGCCTGCATTACTAAGACAGACCTTCGGGGTACACAAAATCATCTGCTACCTAAATCTAGAGGACATAAATCTCTTGGAGAGTGCAGTTCCTTTGATCACAAAGCCATGGCAAAGATTCTTCGCCATCAGAGAGACCACCTATTATGAGATTACCCTTGAGTTTTTAGCATCTTTTCAGTTCGATAGACCGGTGGTGAGTATGGAAATGCACGATTGTGTACGTTTCAGGATGGCTAGACATTGGTATGAGATGTCCTTGGCACAATTTGGGGTAAAAATGGGGTTATACAGGCACAGGGAGATCATTGAGCCAATCTTTACTGACAGTAAAGGGGAGTTTGCAGAGGGAGAGACATCAGCATTTTGGCATAGGATCGGATCCGGACCTTTTGACCTGCACAGTCAAAAGAGCACCAAGATTAGACACCCCATCCACCGTTACCTACACTGATGCATTGTCCTTTCCATAAGGGGAAGAAAGGATAGCACATGGGTTGTGAGAGTTAGAAACCTCCTTCACTTATACTGCTTGATTGATGGGATTCCTTGCAACTTGGCATACAACTTCGCAAAGTTCTTTACTAAAGCTACTGGATACTGTTCCAAAAGCCATATCTTTGGTGGACCATATATTACTCCCCTTGCCTCATACCTAGGTGTCTTGTCCCCTGTGCACCTCGGTATACTTACAGAGATGGACACACCCATTCTACCTGTTGACACCCAAGTATTGATCAACATGCATATGATGAAGAAGTTCAATGGGGTGTACATATTAGTAGGCCATCGAGGAAGTATTTGGACTAGTGTAGTTGAAGAATCAGAGGACGAGGGAGCACCTATGGGACAACTGGGGCATCAAGGCCCAGGTGCGTACCATATTACGATTGACCCCACGATGTTAGAGTTACTGATTCGTATGGGTCAACTAGGTCAGACGATGGATGGCATGTGACAGGACTTCTACGATCACACTCATGATCCGTATGCCCATCAGCAATTTCAACAGCAGCCTCCCGGCCCGCACCAGCAGTGGCAACGTCCTCCTTTTCAGTAGCAGCTCTATTCACCCTTCATCTTTGGTACCTTTGGTTATTTTCTGATGTAGTTTATAGTTCTTGACTTTTGACGTTGGTTTGTTTGACTAGACACGATACCATTTTTACCGGTTACAGGAGTAACCGTTGACATGGTGGCATTGCCACCGACCTTATTCGGCTGCTTTGTTAAGCGAATATTAGTTCATTTTTCCTTTCAGTACTTACTTTATGTGTTGAGCATTGCATAGCATTACAGGTGATACAGATTTTGGTACGTGCCCGGAAATACGATCTAGGCGTTGATGAAAATCGTTCACACACATGATAATGACGTCTCATCAGGGGAGTATCAGTTTCAACACACTCTTATTATTCATGACACATATCATATTGCATACATTCATATTGTCATAAACTAAGTGTGGGGTGGAACCCCGTTGATATTTTGGCTGCCTAATTTTGTCCCGGGTATTACGAGTGCATGATTAATAACTACCCAATCTATTGAATTAAAAGTAATAAAACAATTTCAAAAATAATCTTAAAGAAAAAGTCTTAAAAATCATTTGGCATAAACGGGCTTATAAAAACAGCAATTTGAAATATTGTTGAAGTGAATCAAGGAAACAAACAGGGAAGATTAGGAAGCACAACAGAAAAAAAGAAATAAGTTTATGCACATTTTTACTTTTTTACCCTTTACCTTCCGTTTCCATGTGAAAATTTGAGCATATCCGAGCATTATCATAAAAGCCATCAAGTTTTCGACGAAGTTAATTATTACATATTTCACATGCTCATTTTATTTGATAGAGTGATTGCTAATTATTGCTTTGCACGTTAGAACTTGTGTAAAATATACATTTCATGACCATGGACTAAAAGAATGCATAAAAATGATTTAGGCATTAGGATTATCCCATTTTCTTTAGCCTTTTCTTTTCTTTTACCTACCCTAAACATTATCCCTAGTTAACCCCTTTGAGCCTAAACCTTTTCGTTTCTAAACCCACATCTCAAAACCCATAAACCCGAAAAATTAGCCTTTTATCTTTTAAACCTTTTAGTTAAAAATCGACTTGGCTATGAATTAAGAAATGATTATCCTCCGAAATTTTATAGATCCATCTCATGTTCAAAGAAAGAAACACATTTAATATGAAAAGAAGAATTATTGTGAAAAGAAAAAGGGGCAACCAAAAAGAAATTAGTAAATCGCCCAAGCTAGTGAAGAAATCTTATCAAAAGAGAATCAAACTTACTCGAAAAATTGGAGTATGCAAAGCTGATCAAAGTGAATTTATTAGGAAGAAACAGTCGAACGATTCATGGGAACTGATAGCAATGAATATTTCAAAGATAAGAAGAAGTTGACATTCTTGAAGGAATGGATTTGGTCTTGACGATCTGACCTTAAAAGAGTCCTTAGATTAGTCATAATGTCTAATCTAAATTGAATAACGGAATCATTTTCATTTTTATCGGTAAACCAAGTCAAATTTTCAATATTTAGCCACTATTTCCAAATACTTCCTACCCAACCCCTAAGCCAATCATTACAACCCTTTATAAAGCCCTCTTTATTTATGCATATTTTATGTCAATTGGTGGATATTTGATTTCTATACAAGCCTATGATTATGCAAGCATTAATTGTAGCATTGAGTGTTCTTTTTGACAAACATTATCCATATATTTAACCCGAGTGTTGAGTGAACATTTGTGAGACTTTAATTTTATGCATAATCATAGTTCCATCAAATATGTTGGGCTTGCTACCCTCTTGTGAAGAAACACTCGACAGATATAACCACTAAATCTTTGTTTTTATGAAGACCATTCAGCCATTTGGGACAACAGCTTTAGATTAACATCTTACCAACACTTTACTTCTATGGGTGTAATCATGCCTGAGTTTGCTTGAAAACGAGCAACGTTTAAGTGTGGGGTATTATGATATGACGTAAATTATACATGTTTTGCATGCATAATTATCCCTGAATTCATCACAATTAGAGATAATATGATAATAATTGATGCCTAATCCATCCATTTGTGTTTCAATAGGATAATTGACTTGGATAAATCAAGGTGAAATAAGCATTCAGAAGCCAATTGAACGTAACCGGACGCAGGAGGTCAACTCTGGAAGTCAAAAAGTCAACAGGGAGGATTTTAGGGCAATGCACGGCCGTGCAAATCCAAAATCCCTCCCTGTACTCTCCTGTACTGCCAGATTCCGTACGTGAAAGAAAATGGTACTTTGTACACCCGTGAAATCCAAAATCTTAGCCTATAAAAAGCAAGCTCATCCTAGTGTTTTAGGTGTCCAAGATCAAGAGTAGGGAAGGCCTTAGTGCTCTGCTAAGAGCCGAAACTCTCTCAGTTTTGGTCCGTTTTAGTTTTCTTGTTTATTTCCTTTTTAAAGTCTTGTAATATAAAGCGATTTTTCTCGTTCGAGTAAAACAAGAGGCAACCTATACCCACTTTCCCTTGGTGTTGGAATACCTCCACACATTATCAAAGGGTTAGTGGAGTCACTTGCATGGTCATTCATGGCTAGTCCTCTTGTCTTGCTCGAGTTGGTTGAACTTTAATTAATTAATGAAGTATTTTTAGTATGCTATGTTTTTAAAGTCTTTACTATGACTTATCTTAAAAAGACAAGAATAAGTGATCTTTAAACCAATCTAATAATCTTAAATCTTATGAGTTACTTAAGCAAGACTTCTTGTTTGGGAAGCTTATTCGAGTTTGTACGGTCTATATACAAATCTTGGTTCTAGCAACGGCTGGTTAGTATAGATTTAATATTATTGGTTTAATATTATTGGTTGATTGGAGGTTTAGGTATTCAGCAGGACGTTTGAGCCCTAACCAGGCCGGGCGGTTTGTGTCGGTATTTCTTTACTTCTCTCGTGTCGGCTTGTAGAGGACTTCAAGCGGGAGCCATGGGGTTTGATCTTGAGAATGAATATCTTATTTATTTAAAATAATATTATAAGTATAGACAACTATTTAATAACATAATTTGTTATGTCCGAGCATTCATAAAGTAGCTCTGGAGGGAGTTGCGCATTCCGACTTTCCAAAGGAAGTTACAAGACATGACGTATGTCATTTATTGGATAATCTTAGTCCGAATAATGAATCACGAGATAACCGGCAGACTTGAGACCCCATTCAGGGTCCCGAGATTCATTAAGGAACAGTTGGCCGATCGTATCCACTGTTCCGTTACGAAATGCTAACTCCCCTATCGAAAGGGTTAGTACTTGTAACTATGACCAACCGTACTCTATATATAACATTAATTAACAAGTGATAACAACCGGATTAATACCTTAAACGTGATAATACTTCTAATTACATTTCTTAACCTTTTATTTTCCTTTCAAAACAAAACTCATTTTTCAACTTATTATCCTAGTCATACAATAGCGAGGGTTGAGTACGGGATCCGTGTCCATGGTTCGATACTTGGTTCTTACCCACACTATAGTACGCTGTGATAGGTACACTTGTCTATTGTGTGTGTATTTAGCTGAAATAATTATCATTTTAATTTATAAATTTAAAACCTGAATTTGTGTAGCCCTAAATAAAATATATTTATTACTACTAAAAACACGCCATCATGTCTTTGGCATTGTTGCCAGGATTATATATATATTTACATTTCTATCTACATATAAAACACACATCACCGACGCTCTAAGCCGAAAGGAGAATCAACCTCCTATTAGGGTGAAGGCATACCAGTTAGTGATAACCCTATATTTTTTGTCAGAGTTAGAGAAAGCACATACATAAGCGCTAAAGGAAGAGAACATAAATAAAGAAAGAATGGTCGGTCAGTAGGTAAAGTTAGAAACAAACACTCATGGAGTGAGGACCAGATGTGGACGTATGTGGGTACCGAATGGCGGAGAGCTTAGGTCAAGAGTACTTGAGGAGGCCCATAAGTCTTGATATTCCATCCACCCAGGAACCACGAAGATGTATCGGGATTTGAAGAAAGAGTATTGGTGGCCTAACATGAAGAACGATGTGACAGAATATGTATGTAAGTGTGGAACTTGCTCATAGGCTAAGGCCGAACATCAGAAGCCATACGGGAAGATCCAGCCTCTGGATATACCCGAATGGAAGTGGGAGCATATTATCATGGACTTTATTACAAAGCTGCCCCACACAGCTAAAGGCCATGATACGATTTGGGTCGTAGTGGATCGTTTGACAAAGAGTGCACACTTCTTAATGATCTGTGAGATGTATTCATTTGAGAAGCTGGCAGAAGTATTTATCAATGAAATTGTGACTCGACATGGGGTGCCATTATCAATTGTATCTGACCGGGTCACACGATTCACATCGAGATTCTGGAAAAGATTTCATGAAGCCATGGGAACGAGATTGAATAGTTGCATTGCTTATCACCCACAGACGGATGGTCAGTCGGAGCGGACCATCCAAACATTGGAAGATATGCTCCACGCATGCATTATAGACTTTAGCGGCAGTTGGGATAGTCACCTACCTCTGGCAGAATTCTCCTACAACAACAGCTACCATGCCACTATTGGTATGGCGCCTTATGAAATGTTGTACGCTAGAAGATGTTGAACCCCGATCTGTTGGGGCGAGATAGGACAGAAAGAGTTAGGAAGCTTAGAGGTGGTCACAACAACCTCTGAAAAGTTTGACCAGATTAAGGCAAGAATGAAAGCAGCACATGACCGTCAAAAGTCCTACGCGGATAAGAGGCGGAGACCTATCGAATTCAATATCGGGGATCAGGTACTGTTGAAAGTATCTCCCTGGAAGGGGATTATACTATTCAGGAAGAGAGGGAAGTTAAGTCTATGGTTTGTCGGACCATTCAAGATACTGGCACGATTTGGTGAAGTTGCTTATCAGCTAGAGTTGCCTAATGAGTTGAGTGGGATTCACCCTACTTTCCACATGTCACACTTGCGTAAGTGTCTGGCTGGCGAATCAGCTCACATGCCACTTAACGACATCGAGGTGGACAATAATCTCAACAACGTTGAAGAACCCGTGACCATATTAGACAGAAAAGAAAAACGGTTACGAAATAAAGTAATTCAACTGATCAAAGTACAGTGGAAACATCGCAAAGGGTCGAAAGTTACTTGGGAAACTGAGACGAAAATGAAGGAGTCGTATCCCCATATGTTTGACTTATGACAGGTTTTGAGGACGAAACCTTTTGTAAGGGGGTATACTTGAAACATCCCTAAAATAATAATAAAAATAAATAAATAAATAATAAAAATATACGAACGAGATTAGGGAAGTAACGAAAACATAACGGGCTCATGGATCGGGCCTTGGGCCGGGCAGAGGAAGCGCATGAGGGGGAGGGAGTAAAACCCTATTCACCTCTCCACTCCTACATTCATCATCTTCATCCTTAAACCTAGAGAGAGAGAGAGAGAGAAAAGCTCCAAAGATCCACACCCGAGACCTCCATTGTTGTCGGAATCATTGCTGGAACATCACTAGACATTGTGGAAGAAAGAATCACACATATACAGGCAACACAACGCTCTCAGATCTGACTTTTGGTTGAAAATGGGTTTTTAGGGTTTCAATCAAAGTCGGAATTTTTTTTGTATGAATTAGCCTAAAAAGTATATATCTAGCTTCATGGAAGCTAGATTTAAGTTTTGGACATAAAAAGATTAGAACTTGGATCAAAAACGAAAAATTTGGCCAAGAACAGATGAATCGTCTAAAAAGTCGATGAATGGTCCGAAAACTTTGTCTCTTCCGAAAAGTATTTCGGACGGTGGGTTTTTCGGACAGGATATTCGAACGAAAGGGTTTTCGGACAAGTTTTTTCGAACGAAATAATTACCAGATAAAAGACATTTCTAACTAGTTAGTTTTCGGTCGAAAAAGATTTCAGTAAAAAAAAATTTTGGACAGTAGGTTTTTGGACGAAATGTCTTAGTCTTAACAATGTATTGACATGTCTAGTTCGTGACCTTTGGACAGGTCAGTAGCATCCCACCTAGCTTGAAGTATCAGTGTTGAGTAAGATAATTATGTAGAAGTCAGGTGAGTTCTTATTGCCCTTTTTCCCTAACGGTTTTGGGGTGACATGTATACCGTTAAAGAGATAGTTTTGAAAGTTAAAGTATATTTTTATAAGATTTGTATGTTTTTTATAAAAATGAAATAGAAAGTATTAAAGAGTAAGTATTATCTTTAAAACATGTTTTAAGTAAAGTAAAGAAGGTTAAAGTAGTTGTACCTCGGTACAGCTCGACGGTGACAGTAACAGTGACAAATGCCATGTTAAGTGCTTATGTGTTAATATGTGTTATTTGTCTATGTGAAAGTTTATGTGATTGCATTCTATTTCATGTAGTAGTGTAATTGCATTGCATGGTAGTTGTATAGTAGAAAGTCTTGCAAGCATGCTAAAGTAGAAGTCTCACCCCGAGGTGTGAGCAAGCTAAAGTAGAAGTCTCACCTTGAGGTGGGAGCAATGCTAAAGGAGACTTACCCTGAGGTGTAAGCAATGCTAAAGGAGTCTTTCACTGAAGTGCAAGCGAGAAAGAAAGTCTCACTCTGAGGTGTGGGCAATGCTAAAGTAAAAAATCTTACCCTGATGTGTAAGCGATAAAGGGATCTAGTCCTCGGACAATTATCCATATGTGATAGTTAAAGTATGTGAAAGTTACATTTCTTGTACAAGTGAAACGATAGTAGGAGATTGGTAAATGAGGACACCTTGACGAGTTTCTTCAAAGTAAAGTTTTAATGAAAGACAGTAACGTAATAGTTTTATAAGTGTAACGTTGTGAAGTTTTAAAGTAAAGTTAAAGTGTTTAATGATAGAGAAAGAAAAGCTAATTTTATTTTTATAAAACTAAGCCACCAAAAGAAAACTTTCAGTTTAAAGTAAAGATAGAACTTACCAGTGTTAGCTGACTTTTTAGTATGCATGACAGGTAGTAAGAGTAATAGGAAGGAATGAGTAAAGGAGCAGTGGGGGCTGGATAACATGGACATCGGGTTACTGTGCTGAAGGCTGACATTTCCATTCCCGATAGTTTATGTTTCAAACAATTATTTATGTTATTGGGTTATGAATGTTTTGAATTAAAAACTTTCGCTGTAATAGATTCTAATATCCAGTTTAAAAACTATGTTTGTTATGTTTTGTGCCAACTATGAGATGTACCCGGTTTAAGGAATGTCATTTTCTTAATTATATACTTGTAGTTTTTAATATTATGTTATATAATTAACCAATGAATAAGTTCAAAATTAATTACTTTAATTTTATATACAAAAATAGACCTTTGAAATGGTTTCATATTAATTATAATTTTTAAGTTAGTTTATTATTCATTTATATTTGTTAATTATAAGTTAATTAAATAACTACCATTTTTTAACAAGTACACAAACAACCAAAAAAAAATGTTGAAAAAAAACTAAACATACAAACTAAAAAATTAATACCATGTTGAAAAAAATATATTTTAAAAATTATCTTAACAAAGATTATAACTGTCACGTCAAAATATATTTTTAAAGACATATTTTACTGAATGTGTGTGTTAACATGTTATATTATATTTTATTTAATCCGTGTAATATACAAGTTTTTTATGACATAAGTTTTTTATTACTAAGTATATAACATTAAATTTATTCAACCGGTGTAATACACGATATACACGAGATTCTAACTTAGTGTATATACATATATACATATATATAGGGAAAGTATAAAATGAAAACCCACTTGAGTTGAAAAAACCCGTAAAAACCTTATGTAACTTTTTTTTAAATGTATTTGTTATACCCATTTTCGTCACATTTAAAAAAAAAAGTCTAATACTTTTTTTTAAAATCATGAAAAATTGGAAAAAAAACTCGTTTTTAATGTAAATACAGCATGTTACATGTGTAAATCAGAGATGTTACATATGTAACTTTTTTATAAAAAAAAATTTTAAAAATGGCTCGACGCTTTTTTTTTAAGTCATCAAATTATATATAGAAGCTACCCTAAAAAGCGTTTCGATTTTTTATAAGGTTTTCACGGGTTTTCTCAACTCAAGTAGGTTTGCATTATAACTCACACCTATATATATATATATATATATATATATATATATAGGGGTGGGTTCTAGAGAAAACCAATAGGTAGGCGAAAACCGAGAAAACAACTAAAAACCAATTTTAACCAATAATATAATAATATTTATTTTTTATTTTATTTTTATTTTTTTATAAGAGTATAATGTAATATTATAAATTTTTACCAAAAAATCATTTAAATATTGGCTTACGTATACGTAACCCATAGTGTTACGTATACGTAAACAAAAAATAAAAAATTTCAAAAAGATTGCGGTTATGTATACGTAACCCATAATATTACACATTGTTTTAGTGGTTTTCTCGGTTTTCACCTAACTTTGTGTTTTTCTCTTGATCCCTCCCCTATATATATATATATATATATATATAGTGTAAGGTTCGTTTCAAAACCCACTATTATTGTGTTAACCCAAAAAAACCTCGTAAAAATCGATCAAATCACCATCTTTTTTTTGTGAATAACATTATTACCATTATTATACTAATATAACGTCATGTTATTATTTACATTTTGTTAAATTCACGAGTGTAAGGGAGTTTACACCACTGTAATAAGCTAAATATTTATTTTTTCGGAAAAATTTACACCGGTGTAAACTCCCTTACACTCGTGAATTTACAAAAAAAATAAAAAATAACATGACGTTATATTAGTGTAACATTGGTAATAATGTTATTCACAAAAAAAATGATGATTTGATCGATTTTTACGGGGTTTTTTTGGGTTAATATAATAATAGTGAGTTTTGAAAGAAACCTCCTCCTATATATATATATATTTATATATATATCCACGAGATTTTCAAAATCTTGATATTTATATGTATTATTTATATAATTTCCAATGAATGTAAATAATACAATTAAACCATATATACATATTAATATCTAATTATTATTTCTCAGATAATAATAATTAATATATATTCTTGGATTATAATTAATATTTTCTGAATAATTAATGCCACAATAATTCTTAGCGTAAATGTGTCTATACGCATTTAACAATAAATATCGTTTCTCGCTCTGTGATCCTTTAGGATCATACAACATAGGCAACATTGTCATATGTTATTACTTGAACACATAGGTTTAACACGTAGAGCATACCGGAAGTCTAAATGGTAAGAGATCTACTCAACACATTCATGTGATGCTAACAAATACTTTGACCTCAACGATGATAATGAACTGTCGGTTGAGAAATAAGGCTATAAAATTTAAGAGCATCCCCGTAAAGAAGGCTAAAGCTAAGAGTAAGGCTGACTCGTCACAAATGTTTGAAGTCACCGAACTCTTTCACCATATAGCCGAGATGAAATAATCCGACTTTTGTGAGTTTAAAACCTGAATGCTTGAATATGCTGATTTTAAGCAAAATGAGGTTGCAATTCATAAACAAGAAATCCTACTTAGAGTATGTGGTATACTCTCATTTGGCACTCCCAAGAGTACCTTTCTGTCACGTGGGCACCACGTAAGCTTGGTTGGTTTCTCACTTGGGTCTCACTTGGTAAGGGAAATACCCAAATGAGTGAAATACCACATATTTGACAATGAGGGACCCACCCAACACCCAAACCCACAATACCCTCTTTCTCCCGTGAAACCACTCACGGATCCTCCCTCACCTCCCCTTCACGTGAGAGGGGGCGGTGTTCCATCTCCCTTCACGCCGTGAGAATGCTCACATGGGGGTACCCGTGAGGGTATACCCCATACCCTTAGGGATACAACCTACAAGCGTTTTAAAAACAGGTTCAAACCGGCTGGTAATACCTGTTGAACCGGATCTCGGTCACTAGCCCAGTAAGTTTGAGCACGGTAAATTGGAAGAACGGCTTGTAATTTGAACCGCTGATATTACCGGTTTTAAGCTAAAGTAACAAAAAAATTAAAATTTTTTATTTCATCGTAACTAAATCTTCTTATTTAATATTATGATTGTTGGTAACTAAAACTTCTTATTTAATATTTTTGGAAACGAAAATAGTTATGTCCATGTTAATGAGTATGACGATGATAATGAATTTCATCTTTTAAACGATCGTGAACTTGATTCATTCAATACTTCAATGGCATAAAGCAATTGTGCACTTTTATTTAAAAACACTTTTTTGGAAAATTAAGTGGTTTTGAATTATTTTTTTTATTATGGATTAACTTTTGAATTATTTTTTATTATGTAATCATGTACTTTAGGATTATTTTTTGAGTTAAAGTTAGTGGTTACTGGCAATGAAGACTCAACCTGCCCACGCAGGTTCGAGTCCGAGCCACCTCGGGTTTTAGTCCGGAGTGCGTTACGCTAGCGGGGTTTGCCCCGTGTAGCGGCGCAACTGTTGTCAAGTGGCAGCAGGCTCCATGGTTTCCCGGTGATAGCCTATGCCCCTCGTACTGAACACGCGGGCCCAGTTCAAACAACGTAGTGGTCAGGTTGTGGGGTACGGGTCTCCGATTTGGAGATGTAACTGCCACGTAAAAAATGAAAGTTACCTATAAAAAAAAAGTTTTATTTTTATAGAACTATAGGGTTAACTAGTCAACCCGGTTGAACCATTTCTGAGCCCAACCCGGTACGGTTTAAAAACCTTTTTTTAAAACATTGCAACCTACATCAACCCCGAGCAAGTTCCATAAAAGGATTTGTGACAAAATTAAAGGATTTGTGACAAAATTAGCACAAAGTACCATTTTTAGGTAGTTTGATTAATGTAATGTTGGAATTTCAAATTTTCCCTTCAACGAAATATATTTAAATTTCAAATTTTATTTTTTTCCTCCAACGAAAATATTTCATTTCCAAAATTAACTTCAACCAAAAATATTTAAATATTTTTTATACATTATATTAAAATAAATATATTGGTATTTAAAAGTAAATGTAAAAAGGTAGTAATAACGTGTTAATGTTTTTTAGTCTCCTTATTACGGAGGTTTTTGATGGTTTTTACACTGTGTTCTCGAGACTCATTTAAAGAAGGAAAAGAAAGAAAGTGGAAGGAAACCCTTGTTACATGATTTTTTTAAGAGGGAAAACAAATGAAATGAGAAAAAGAGTGTTTCGGAGTTTTTTTTTAAAAAGAAAAATTGAAAACAAGTTTTATTTTCATCCTTCTAAATTAGAGAGATTTAGAGAGAGAGAAAAAGAAGAGAAAAAAAGAGAAAAAAAAAAGGGGAATGAATCTTTTATTTTCTTCTGTTTAGTAACAGCGTTACACTTTTGGGTGTTTTTAGGTCTCCGATGCTCTTAGAGTTTTGGGTTTGACTACCACTGCAACTTCCTTCCCCTTTCATCTGAAGTAGAAAGTTTCTCACGCCTTTCAATCTCAAATCTTCGAAGTTATCGGTTGCTTCCGGAACTGCATCTGGCACACAAGTTTTTCCCTTGAGCATGTTTACAACCTTCGACATTGTCGGTCTCATCGATGGAGAAACGTTCGTGCACAGAATCGCTACTTTCACGACGATTTCTTCTTCTTTGTTGATCGTTTCTCTCATCAAAAATCTCTTGTATTGTTTTCTTGTTTCCAATTGGCAAGCCTGCATAATCACTTCAATAAATGAGTATCCAAAATTCAATAATTGATTCTGGTTTTTAGGGTTACAAATCGAATCGCTATAAGACCAATGCAGTCGTTGGTCAGTATGTAATTGGTGTTTTTCTTGCCGCTAACGATTTCCAATACCACCACTCCATACCTATAAATATCTGCCTTATCACTCAAGTAACCCTAGAGGGCATACTTCGATGCCATGTATCCATTACCAAATTCATTAATGATAACTCTTAGCATAACAAAAGGATCAAAGAAAGGAATGCAAGTATGATTTATGAACAAATTACATTGTTCCAGCAACTCGTGTGCTAACGTGAGTCTTATTGTCCTCATTCAGCCTTGCCAATCCAAAATCTGAAATTTTCGGATTAAGATCTTTATCAAGTAGCACGTTAGTAGCTTTAATGTCCCGGTGATTCATCATGAAGAAATGCTAAACCTCGAGCAATCCCAATACATATCTTGAACCTCGTTGGCCAATCAAGCATTAATCCAATTTTACCTTTGGTGTTCATAAACCGTTGAAATCGATGGAAAGTTGACATGTTCGACTGTTTTTGAAATTTATAAGGTTAGTTATTGACGGTTTAATGGTCCCATCGACAGTTTCAAAGTTTGGAACTTGAAACAATCAAGGAAACCGAATCCACCGTTTAATCTTTATTATTTTTTATTTTTGTAACATATAGATATGTGCATGTATTATACTCTTGAACTATCTTAATCATTTTAAAAATGTTAATACAAACCAACAGTTTAAACAACTCAGCTCAAACTGTCGAACTATTAAAATAATTGTTTATTTAATAAAGAATTTAAGTAACAATTTAACTATTTGTGGGAAAATCATCGGAAACTTCAGACATTTCCGATAAATTTCCAACTAACCTTTTTTTAATTTTATAAAATTAATAAATTTTATTTATTCATAATTAAATAGAATAGTTGTCGGTAAGTTATCGGAAACGGCTTACGGTTAGCGACAAACAAATTTTATGTAGCTATTATTTAGTCGTTGGAAAGTCTTATTAGGTTATGGAAAACTTCCCTCATCTGTATTTTGTTGGAAAGTTAGTGTAGGTCCGGGGAATCCACCAACCAACTGTTTTGTTTTGTCGTTTCTCTCGAAATAGTAACTAGCGGTACAACCCAAAATTCTTATTATTCGTCAGAATCAATCGGACCGTGAAAGTTAAAGTATACAAAATAAGATGTAAAAAGGTTGACTTTAAGGCGAAACAAAGTACACTTGAATTTAAGTTGCTTCGAAATTTTCAAACCATTTTACATGCATTTTTTAACGATTGGGAAAAGATTTGGTGTTATTAATTTGACCAAAAAGTCAAAAACCAGGTGAATTTTGAATTTTAAAATTGTTTTTGTTGGCCTTAAAAGTCAGACTACAAGAAACCAAATAAACACTCACCAAACAAAGCGTTTGCAAGGCTATTATTTTCCAAGTACTCACACACAAGCAACAATTGATCCTCTTCAATGCAACATCCAGCGAGTTTAACAAGATTCTGGTGTTGTAAACACGAAATCACACTAATCTCATTCAAGAACTCGCAGTTTCCCTGCTTTGAGTGAGACGAAAGTTGCTTCACCACAACCACCGTGCCATCACTCAATGTACCCTGCAACCATCACACACGCGTTACAAATACAAAACTAAAATCACCAAACCCGACTTTTTGTGCCACATTATAACCTTGTAAACAGGACCAAAACCACCTTCTCCGATTTTGTTTGATGCACTGAGTTGTTTGTAGCAAGCTTTAGTTGTTTCGAAGAAAACAAAAGAGTTTTAATCTCCATTCCTTCAAAATTTATCCAAGAAAAGCATTTTGCATCAGTACAAGTGGCTATTATGACCCATTTTCAAGAAATGACTTGATTTGTGTTAAAAAAAAAATTAGATTATCTATTCATTTGAGTTTACTAAAATTATACGTGTTAATTTGAGTCTACTTAAACTATATAATGGGTCACTGTCATAAAGCTTGCCAACATAAAACGAGGTGAACTTGTTTCGACCCGCTACACGACTGCTTGTTTTCTTAGGCTTATGCATTAGCAACAATTTTAAAAGAGAAGTAAAGTCTTCACCGTTATCATTAGATTTTCGGCCCTTTAAACATTTGTTCCGCCAGAAAACTACCAAGATCAACAAAACAAGAAGCGGAACACCAATCCCAATACCTATATAAACAACTTTACTCGACCTTTTTCCACCAGCAGAACAAGATTTAAAATACGAGTCAACATCAATAGCCGATACAAGAGGCCCGTAAGCTCCTCTTTTAGGAAACTGGGTCGTCCCTATACCAGCCCAGTTAAACCGGATCTCCAAGATGTTATCAGTCACACTAGCGTTAAATGGCATGACCATGGGCCTTCTAACACCACCAGCCTCATCTTCAATGTTAAAATCTCTTCTAACCCGCCTACCCTAAATCACATAGAACTCATTTAGCACTTGTGATAACACAATCAGTAACCGTTGGATTTACCCACCATAATCTTGATTAGGGAATCCAACGGTTGTTAAAGAACATCATCCAGTTATCACCTGAATATAGATATCAAATATCCGCCTGCCCAGACTTCTATAAGTGGTATCATTAGTGAACTGTATCTTTGCAAAATGCAGTTTAACAGAATATTCACCGTTTTCCAAACAGTAACTGAAGTAAGTGAGTGTAAGTGGTGAGAGACGAGCGGTTGTATAAAGTGCAGGTAAGCTCGTGTTCCCTTGTAAAGATTCTATGTAACGTGTGTTTTGGTAAATGTTGTCATCCATGAAGTCACCCGTGCTACTAAATCCCAAGTTCCTGGCGGCTTTATACAGCCTAGCAGCACCACCATCCACATTGGCATCTCCTTCATAAAGAACAGACTGCCCGTTGCTTTCCATGATCGTTAAATCATTCCCACCACAGTTAACATGTAGAGAACACGCATCTGTCATATGATCAATGGATTAAAACCATGAAAGTGATCATCTTTGACTTTTGGGTCAAACCTAGCATTCTCAAAAGTTAGAATTTGATACAGATTTGAAACCGGATTAGCATCATCTATTATGATGTAGAATGTCATTGTAAGCTTTCATTTTATTTACTGCGGGTTTTAAAAATCTGTAAAAATTTGTGTAAACTATAGACATAAAAGTAATTTGATTTTGACCAATCATAGTCAAACTATCTTTCTTTTTTAAGGAAGATGGAGCTTTTAAGTTTAGCACAAAGAAACAATCTTTTCTACTGTAAAAGTTGTTTATATCATGGGTTCGCTTTTAATCTATTCGCCTCGTTTCCCTTTTAGCTAAAGTTTTTTATTTTACCTATTTGACCAAATAAGTATGCTTATAGGGAGAAAAGTTAAAGTATGAAACATTAAGTAATTAGAAACTAAAGGAGCCACTTTTTGCTCCTTGGATCATATTCAATGGATGGTTGAGATCTGAGACAATTATGTCTCTTCCGTTTCATGAATCTCGATCATCCCTTTTTTTTCTCATCCTCTCCATCATTAAAGTGAATGGACGACGGTAAGATGGTTTTTATATTATGTTTTAAAAGGTTTCTAAATATTTAACAGTTCTCATTTGAACTCGCCCCTTATTATAAGTTTAGAGGTAGAATATACTCACATCTAGGACACTTAACATTCTCTGTGCATGAGAGCACATCTTGTCTGTTGAGTATACCATCACAAGAGCAACAAACATCAATATGTTTGAAAGTAGAAGATAAATAAAAGCATATAAACGCTAGTAAAACCAATGTAAACTATCTTACAACGGGTTTCCTGTCGAGGAGCTTCTGAACAAGTTTACATAGATATTCCTAACATAAAAAAAAAACAAGTTATGCAATAACAAACTTCAAAGAGTGTCATTCAAAACATGTTCTTTGTTACATATCAGACATAACAACTCAATTTTTATAAAAATGCTTACGTGTTTTGTCGGCATGTGGCTTGATTAGGACCTTGCCATGTAAGATTGTTGTATGAAAGGTCACTACAAGACATTAGTCAACTAAAAATGTTACTTTCTTAAAAAACTACATGAAATTGTAACATAGCTTTTCAGGAAACAAACTTACATACTAGCTCCATTTACCAAAAGCGTATCCGGTATGTCTCCACTTAACATATTACCGGTTAAAAACCTATTCAAAACCGAATTAAGTTGCTTAATACATGTAGCTTCATAATAGTCAATGAAGCACAATAAAAGTCAAAACTACTATAACTTACACTAATCTTATGCTCCTCCCCAGGATGTTATTAGATATTCTCCCTACTAATCGATTAAAATGTACATCCCTGTCATATGCACACGGGAAATGATGTCATCAAACATATAAGTCATCATGAATTCGTATAACAACTTGTATAATAACGGTTCATTTTGTGTACACTTACAATAATTCAAGTTCTCTCACTTGCCAGATATAATCCGGTATTTCTCCAGAAAGGTTGCAATTTCTCAAGATCCTAAATATATGAATGAATGATAAGAGTTCAGGCGAGTCAAGGCAAAAGTCAATGCCAAAAGTATCTACGTACAATCTTATTATATTTATATCACCAGTATTGTTGAGCTGAGGAAAACCTTGACCCGGTCCAGTTATGTCACTAATTCTCCTGCAAAACATGTGGCATCATAAGTTGTACAAGCATAAATGGGCGAGGTTCATTACAGAACACTATAAACTATTGCGAGAACAAAAAGGATAAATCTAAATCGTTACATTTTTTTTTTATCAATGGTTCCTATTTTTTAATTTTTTACTTATTACATATAAATCGTATGTTATGTACATATAAAATCATTAAACTAATTTGTTCATATGTTTTTAGATTTTTAACCGTTTACCTACACATGTGTAGGTAATATAACCTACACATTACTTTACACATGTGCAGTATGAATCACTTTCTTGACACAGAAGAACAGTTTATATTAATGAAGGACAAAAATTAGTTTTAGAGCAAGTTAAAGAAGAGATTCCTAACTTACAGATCAAGTAGGTTCACAAGAAGAGATATGTTTGAAGGAATAGGTCCCGTGAGTCCACTCGCCACAATCTCTCTTTGAAAACATCAAAGCATTAAAATTATAATGTTCTTGAATGTGTAATGCAATTACTTAAATGTGTAATCAGAAGACAAACTGTAGCAAATTATGATATTATTAAAAAAACAGATAACATCTTACAATCTATTAAGTAGTCTCCAGTTTTGTATGAAATCAGGTATCGGACCGCTGAAATCAGGTATAGTAAATGAAAAAGATCCACAGTTTTAGCCTTAGAAAATGGTGGAACCAAAAAACTTTGACTAAGAGAATAAAGTGAAGATTTTACAAATTTGTTAAGTTTCCTAGTTGACCGAGGGTCGTTGGCAGCCTTCCGGTCAACCTGTTTGAAGACAACATCCTGAAATAACTTAATTAGACTCCCATTCTTGAGAAATAATTCAATTAAAGGTTGAAATTTGAAACTGAAAAACTTAATAAATCAGCCTTACAATGAATTCAAGTTTGCTAATCTTCCTAAGTCTGATGGAACAGTTACCGAAAGCAGGTTTGCTTCAAGGTCCCTAATCAATAACTTTACTAGATGAGTGCATATAACTATATAAACACAAAAATTAACTATGATGAAAATTGACATGATGTAATGAATTTTGACCCTTATGGTAAAAAGTCAAAAAAACTAGAAAATAATGAAAAACAAAAGGCAAAAACATACAGTCTTCTGAGGGTACTGATATTGCCTAGTGCCCGTGGGATTTCTCCGGTTAAACGGTTACCAAGAAGAGAGCTGCATATGGAAGGATTTGTTTAAAGTTTACAACTTTAAGTTCTCATACAGTAAAATAATGGAAGTAAAGGGTACATTAGAGATTTTACATTTCTTGTAACTGTGTTGAATCCTATTCGGGCGGTATTTTACCACTTAAGTAATTGTAAGCAAGATGTCTGAAAATAGAACAAGATATACTTCAGTTTTAATAAATCTTGATTATTTAAAAAGTTTGGCATTTTAAGTTAACCGCGTGTTCAAAAGAGGACTTACAAGGACCGGAGGTAAGGAAGTTTTACTAATTCAGGTGACAGTACCCCATCAACGCTGTAAAACTTGTGTGTGCTGCATATACCAAAAAAAAGTCAGATAAATTCCCAAAACTTGAGTCGGTTGTAATTGAAGAGTGTTGACTTCAAGGTCAAAGATATGATAGTCTGACAGTCAAGTTGTTAACAATCCTAAACAATTTCAAGAAAACTCTGAATATGAATGGCATTACAAAATGCATAGTTTGACTTTCAAAAGTCAAAGTGCCCTCTTTATGGAACATAAGTGAATAGAATTAAAAGACAGAAGTTTATACATCCTTATGACATGACAATCTGTATCGTTGCCAATGTTGCAATCACATCCAATGCTAGCATTAGCTTCTTGAGATATCATTTGCACTTCAGAAACGATATCAAGATTGCAATAATCGCCATTAAATCTCCAACTTGTTGCATTCATGGCAGCAAGAAAGTTCCCAACAGCTTCCACTAAATCAAAAATTACAGATAATAAATAAATCTTTTTGAACCAGATATATTGCAGTGGAAACTAGAAAGGTAGAAGATTAGCATATGATAATCTGGTAAGTACTTTTAGTGAAGGCGGCGTCTAAATGAACACCACTGACACACTATACGGATACCACACGGCACGTATGATATGGCAAAAATGGTCATTCAGTCTATATGATGTTTTTATATGGCCCGTATGAGGTGGTGTTCGTCAAATCATACGGGATGTGATTGATTGACATTGTAACGACATATGTGGCCCGTAAGATGCTAAAAATTATAACTTTCTGCTATGAAATCATAACATAATCCATGGTTTCATGTCCATCAATCAGCAAACAAGACAACATTTCTAAAAATTATAACTTTCTGCTAGTGAACATACAAATCAAGATACTTGAAGAAACAATCATATAACTAAAAGACCAACTAAATCAAGAACCCACAACCCCTTTTCTCTTTTTAACAAAATATCCCCACCCCCCCACACACACACACAAAACTGTTACCTTCTTGTTGTGGCACAACAGATTCAGCAAACCTTAGCAAGATGACAAAACTGAGAGTCAGAAGCAGCATGAATTTAGCTCTTCTTGCCGCCATTGTTGCAGAGGTCAAAGAGTTTGGTGGGAAGGAAGAAAGGTTAGATATGGATTGGATGATGGGTGTGAAATTATTAAAGAAATATCTGCTGCAATTCTTGAAGATTGAATACAACAAGTCAAATGTGTGTCTGAAATCTGAATCACGTAGTCATACATGACAACCTTTTTTTTCTTTTTTTTTAAATGGTCCTACTTTGAAAAATATTTTTTGTGATCCAACAACATGTCGGTGTTTCTACATCTTGACTAGTTGAAAAATGGGGAAAAGAAATGAGGGATTTGATTTCGGAGGATTATAAAATAATTTGGATTTTTTAATCTATGTTTTTTAATTAAATTGTTTATATATATCTTATAAGTAAGGTTAGTGAATGAAATTATCTTTACACTAAGAAAATATGTTGGTGTTACTTAAATCTTGACTCGTTAAAAAGAAATGAGAGATTTGATTCCTGATGATTATAAAATAATTTGGATATTTTTAATCTCTATTTTAATTAATTTTTTATATATGTTATAAAATAACCTTAATCGCGTAAGATTAGTGAATGAAATTATCTTTACCCTCCAACAACATCTAGGTGTTTCTTGAATCTTGACTCGTTGAGAAAAAGGAAAAAGAAATGAGAGATTTGATGCTGGATGATTATAAAATAATTTGGATCTTAATCGCGTAAGGTTAGTGAATAACCTTAATCGCGTAAGGTTAGTGAATAAAATTCGTTACCTTCCAATTTTCAGGTATCAAAAAGTAACTAAAAATCTTATTTTATAAACACGTGTGTCATAAACAGCGGTGGATTTACCTTATGAGTCAACTTTTGACGCGTAGTGGAAAATTTTACCGTTTTATGTTTCCCGATACCATTGAACGAAATTTTTGATACCCCTGAATGTTTTTCCTAGATCCGCCACTTGTCATAAATATAATAAGTTCATAAAAGTAATTTTTTTTTTTCTTACCTTATGCTTTTTGTTTGTTATATTTTTGTAAAGTTAGATCTTTACTTTATCCTTCCTTGTTGTTTGTACGTATGAGAAAGATAAGGTTGAGATGTATGAACTAAAAAAAGCAAAAAGAAGTAAATAGCCTAATTATCTCAAAAGGTTGCGATATGACCATTGTTTTCTATGCAAATATTCAAATCACCTCTCCTTTAATGTCATATGTGTGTGAATCTATCCCCTCTTTAATGGTTTTCTGGTTCTAAATACTTTCTCGTGAAAGTTGACAAAAAAAGAAGACAAAACAAGATTTTTACAAAGTTGCAAGATGTAAAACATAAAACTTTTTATGTAACTTATTAAATTTTTTACACTGTTAAGTTAATTTTTGTATATTCTTTTGACTTGTAAAAGTTAGAAAGATAAAAGAAATATTATTTGATGAGCCTTGAGATCGAGATTTGTAGTTGTTTTATAAGATATCAAAGGATTTTAGTAAACAAAATAGAAAGGGGTTGTGGATTAATTGATTTTGTGTTTATGTCCCTTTTGGTTTTTATGTATTGCTAAATATTTTAAAGTTAAATAATATTAAATACGATAATTATTTTATATATGTTAGAATATGATGATGATAAGTCAAAGGGTATAACAGTTTTATTTTATATGGTCTTTATATTGTAGAGCTATTTTTAGAGCTTTGATGAAAAGTCATCTATGTATTCACTAATATTTATTCGGTCTTGTGTAATTATCAATTAACTTAATTCTAAGTGTCGGTCTATTTTAGTAAATTTATCTTTAGTCTCTCAAATTTATTAAATATTAAAAATAACCTTTCAATTTTATAAAATATCAGTTTAACACCTCTATGTTTTTTAAAGTTTAAAGTTTACCCTTATAGTATACATAATTTGATTTTTCCTTAATAATTTTAGTTAGTTTGTTAATTTTTTTCTTGATGTAGTAGTATAAATTTTATTAAAAACGATTTCGTATACAAAATAAACTATTTTTTATGCATCGTAGGTTATATCGACTGACGGTAACGTGTTGGTACCGTGAAGAATGAGACCGACACTGACTGAAAAACATTGGTACCGTTATATAACTGTCTTTTATCTATGTTTTGATATCTAGAACCGAGTCGTAGTAACTTCATACGTTTCTTTTATGTATTTAACCACGTTTCATTTTTGTGCTTAGCCACGTTAATGTCATCGCCTCAACCGTTTAAAGCCCGCCTCCCGCCGCGGAGCGAGTGGCAAAATTTATTTAGCCACGTTTCTTTTTGTGCTTAGTCACGTTAATGTTACCGTCTCAACCATTTAAGATCCATCTGCCGCCGCGGAGCGCGGGGTAACATTTCTAGTTAATTCTAATATACGCATCTTTGTAAGAGTATGTCGTATACTCACTTGGGAGAGTCAAGTGAGAGTATTTTTTCAGCCATGTGGACGTCACAAAAAAATGATAAGTTCCTCACATGGGTCTCACTTGGCAAGAGAAATACCCAAGTGAGTGAAATACCACATATTTGACTATGGGGACCCACCCAACACCCACACCCACAATGGGGGACCCACCCAACGCCCACAAATGGGTTTCTTCTACACGTGAAGCCATTCACGGGAATGTGCTCAACCCCCCCCCCCACGTCATAGGGGGCAGTGTTTCCATAGGGATCATGGCGTGAGAGGGCTCACATGGGGGTACCCGTGAGGGTATACCCCATACCCTAAGACTAAGGGTACTATCCACAATTTCTACACCTCCACACCCCTCCACGTCAGCGTCACATTAGATTCCATAGTTTTCCACACCCCTCCACATTTGAGGGAAATGGTTCCACATCTTCACACCGCCACGTCATTTTCTTTTTATAATTTAATTTAATATTAATTTGTGTAATTAACTCTAATTTAAATAAAACAAGAAAAAAATCAAGTACTAACTGGTAACTTTTTCAAGTATAACGAGATTAGTTAAAGGACCAAACTTGTAAAATGTAACATTTCTGATTTTATTATCTTTATTTTCAATTCAATGTAACACATTTAATTCCAATTCTAGTACACTGATTTATTTTATTCGTACCAACAATTAAACCCTAGGTTACAATACAAATTCACGAGTTTTACATGAGTATACATTATTAGAATCCTATACATATGGATATATTTATGTAAATATCAAACAAATACATACACACATTTATACATTTATCCAATTAACAAGGAATTACTCATTTGCTTGAACCCCAAACCATTTGAACCCTAAATTGGAACCCCACACACTTAATTTTGACTTTTAAAACATCAATTTTGACTTTTCTTGGACTCAATTGACTTTCAAAAGTCAAAGCAGCCCAAACCTTGTTAATCCAAGGCTGCCATCGACCGTTTCCTTGTTGAGTTGGACTCCTTGTGAATTCACAAGCAGAAATCGATCCAGTCCCGGCCCAAACATCAAGCCAATCCAACCGAGTACGCGGTCAATTCAAATTCAAAAAAAAAAGTTTGACTTCGCATAGTCAAACCCGTGTCAATCTCCGATCAATTTGTGTATTTGACGCGTAATGAACCCCAGAAATCATGCTCAGATTAATCTCGAATGAACTCAGACCACAAGCAGGACTCGATTCATCCAAAATCAAACCGTAATCGCGGAGATTAATCCCGACAGTTACTCCCCATTAATCGTAATCAAAATGCATAATCGAAATGAAATTAAACAAATTAAATTACTCACACACATTCGCATACCATCATACAAACTCTCTGAAACCTTGATCGCACCCCATTTCACTCCTGGACGTCAGTCGAGTCTCAAGAACCTCGAGACTGAAATCGTAGCTGACTGCATTCGTGCCCAAACCAAAACAAGTAAGATTTCTCTCATTCGAGTCGTTTCTGAATCCTTGTTAAAAGCCCCATACCAATTCGTGTTAACAAAACTCATCGCAACCGATTTGAATCCTAGGGTTCTTATTCATGTTCTCGTCGCTAATATGATTTTGGGCTTTGTTTTAATATAATGTTTTAATCAATTAGAATCCGTAATTATTCAGCGAAACCACCTGGTCCGGCCGGTAAGTCATTGCGCCGCCGAACCAGGTGGCGTGGGTTCGAAACCCACAAACACCGGACCTTTTTGCGCAAGCCTTAAAACCTAACCCGGGTCACCGTAAGGACCTGGTCAAGTATAATCTATTCCGGGTTTGGGCAGGGATACGTCCCTCAGTCCGGTGGTTAAGTCGAGAGCCTCACACAGAGGCCACCCGGGTTCGAACCGGGTGGACTGTGTCCTTTTTTTTTAACCCGCTAGAGAACTCCAAAAATTATAAAAAAAATATTCTTATAAACTTTACAAATATTAGAACAGAATGAAACCAGTTTTACAAGTTTTGCATAAAAATATCTATTTTTATAAAATTATACATCGAATACTCGATTTAAATTATGCAATTATTTTGAGCAAATTATTTACAAAATTTGGGACAATTTTATACAAAGTTTTATAAAATTTAAACTTTATTTTTAACACAATAAAATCAAATTTATAAATTTTCTATATAAATTCATTTTATTATGAAGTTATAACTAAAAATTTGTACGTTAAATATTTAATGCAAAAATCTAAATATTTAAATTAATTTCCAAATAAAAACAATTGATTTTATAAAATTTATAAAATATTAATTTTGTTTAATACGATCAAATACTTATTTCTAAATGATAAATAAATAAATTAATAAAATTTATTTATTATAACCTTCAAAGGTAAATGTATAATTATCATTAAACTCTACACATAAATATTATTTACACAACTCCATATTTACGCATCTATATGAATAATTAAATAAGGTAAAAACTATTTATTAAATTTATATTTAATATAATACGCCCGCTATTTTTTTATAACTAAATGAATAAGTTACATACCCTTATAAATAAATAAATAAAGTAACAATTATTTATTTAATTTATATTCAAACAAAATTGGTTATTTAGGTTATACTTAACTAAACCTAATACCTACATTATTTTTATAACTAAATAAATAAATAATAATTATTTAATTCATTTAGTTATTCAAATCCAAACCCTAATTTAAAAATATTTTAAAAACTATTCATTTCAAATTGTTTTCATTTTAGTTAACACCTACACAGCCCTTTTTCATAATTCGACACGAACTCATTATGTAATTCCTTATACTCACATCCATTGAAGCCTTAGACTTTGATTTAGACATTTTATTAATTCATGTTCACACGCAATACACTTTAGGTTAACGTTGTGCGTTACAAGGATCACGTTACTACCTAGTCTCTCGTGTTAGCTACACCTTTGAATCAAGTGAGTTTACATAGCTCCTATGACAATCCGAACTTTTCAGGTTAACTCCGTTAACCAAATCCAGTTAAAGTTAACCTAGTTAACTTAACTCAAACCTTAGGGACTAATTATGTCATTATCTAAACTTAAAACTACAAGGACTAGTAGTAAAATTAGTCAAAACCCATTCTGTTGACTTTTTGTTAGTCAAACTAACAAGTCCGCAACCTAGTTAACCTTATTCAAACCTTAGGGACTATTCATGCCAAGTTCTAAACTTAAGAACATAAAACCACAGGGACTAAACCTAGTTTTAACCCATTCTTGATTGTGTTTGACTTTTGAAAGTCAAACAGTGTGACTTTGCTCAAAAATCAAGCCCCGCAATCGTTTCTATGTGAAATTGTAACTGAATTCACAGGAATTATGACATTAACGGCCTTTAACTACCGAATAAAACACTATCATTACCTAATTAAAACTCAATAATGGGAATTAAACCCGTACCCGTCGACTTCATGAGCATATACTATCGAATTCGTATACCAATTCACGACTTGATCATCTGCACTCGATAATCGAGACTTTGTGAAGCTTCTGTAAGCATCAACTTCATCGAAATCCCAGCAGAAGTCATCGGAATCAAAGCTGCCATCCTCGGCATCGGTTTTAGCCGACCACACTCAATTCGAACACTAATCCGGTAAATTCCTACACTATTAGATTCGTTTGTGGCTCTAGATTGAAAGCCCTATGATTATTTGGGCTTACAACATCAAATCGATTAAAATCTAGAACCTAGGGTTCGTTCAAAACAGGTTTGGGGGTTTTGATCTTAGATTCAGTTTAAATCCAATTAAATCATATGGTTAGTTTCGTAATCCCATACTCAATGAAAACCCTAATCTAATTTGGATTCATAACACTGATTTAAACACAAACCTATACCTAGGGTTCTTATGTTTTCGGTTCGATCGAACCCTAATCCAAACACCACCTTAATCAAATTAAATCACAGGATTAAACTCGCAATGCCTTGCTTGTTGAAAGCCCCATGATCCTAACCAACTTTAATATCAAATTCGACATATTCGATCCTGTGTTCATAACCTAGGGTTTCTAATGAACGAACAGGATATTAGCTAACCTAAACCTAACGATTTTGCAATTAATTGAACCCACGGGCTCGAAATCATTCGATAAACAAACCCCCTATGATTTTATGATCAATTGTGGTCGAATTGGTTGGTTTTGGAGATGATTTGGTTCGGTTTCGCGTAAAGGGGAAGAGCTCACTGGAGTTCTATGTTAAAGCCATTCGGAATCCGATTCTGATGCGATACCCTAGCGGGTTTGGATGGTTAGGACGTTTGGGTGTGGGGAGGAGACCCGGGTTCGAGTCCCTCCACCCGTTTTTATTTTTACATCAATTTTTAAGTGTTATTTTAATATAAAAATCTCCCCCTATATTATTATATTAATGTATAATGTGTTTTAACCCCGTAAACCACCCGTAGACTCGGGTTTGGTTGTAACCCTTATTCACTGAAAATACCCACTTTTAATTATAATATATTTACATTATTTTCAAACCACAACTTCGTATAAAATAATATATTTATATTACTTTCAACCCGTAACTCCTATTATAAAATAATATATATTTATATTATTTCACCTCGTTTATTTACCTCGTATAACGTTTTAAACTAATTAATAATATTTGTTTATATTATTTACTCACGTTGATTATATCGAATAGAAATAATATATTTACTATTTTTCCACACAAATGATTATTTTGTTAATCATACGACTTAAAATAATATATATAGTTATATTATTTTCCTAACCATTTTAAATGGTAAGCGTACGAATTTATTTATTCATTTAATATTATTCGTTATTAACGTTCGACACGTAACACATTAATATTAATTATTATATTAATAAATATATTTCCGTAGACACGTTCGTCTACTCATTGATCCTTAGAATATTTATGACATTCAAATCTTCCGTGTCGTCGTCACCGAATCCAATATGTCCCTAACTTATGTGTTTATAATACTAGGGCATACGTAAGCCGTGCAGGCTAACACTTGAGATTTCAAATCTCATACTTGTGTGATACTACCTACTACGCAACGCAGGTGAGTTTCACAGCCCCTTTTTACTTGTTTTACTATTGGGGGAGAAACATGCTTATACACAAACATATTTTACTTGTTTTCCTGTTGTGGAGAAACAAACATGAACACCAACTATCATACTTTTACTTGTTTTCCCCATGGGGGAGAAACAGGTATGCAGACAAACATTATGTTACATGTTTTTCCCGTTGGGGGAGAAAAAATGACACAACTATTTTAGATTATTGTAATTCATATGTTATTACTGTTGAGGCTAAGCGTGACACACTATCACAGAAAGTCCTCATCATACATCGAACCGTTAATATGGATCTTAGCGAGGTAATGTTTAGTAGTACTACTGGGTTTGACAAATCCCACCCGCGTTAGTCGCGCTAACTCGATTGGAGATCGAACGGGTGAAATGTTAGCCTACTCACATTTGCCAGAGTTGATAGACCTGGCAGGAGGCAAATACACAAACAGTCAGCTTCGGTTGCCAGCGCTTTAGTAAGACATGAACATAGGCTAGCTACCTAGAGATACGCATATTGAATGTACATAATCTGGCAAACACTCTCTTATTGTAAACTTGAAACCTGTTAACTCACCAACCTCGTGTTGACACTTTTTTTTACATGTTTCTCAGGTCGCTAAGGCACAGGTTGCACACCTAGGACATGCATGGAGTCCTACTGTCATAGCATTCTCATGCAAACATTTAAAACAATCCATTTATTTTATTAAGCTTAATTTAGGCGCGTTTGTTTTGCGCATTTCTTTCTAGTTTAAAACGCTTCCGCATTAACTCTGAACTTTTATAATATTTCAATTTGAGTCCCATATAGTGTCGTTTGATGTAACTAATGACTGAGATCCTGGTGTGTCACCTTTCAAACGGTAAAACTCTGTTAGTGGAATTTGGGGGTGTGACAGATTGGTATCAGAGCCATTGGTTATAGAGAACTAGGATCGCATACTAGACTATAACCTCACACATTAGTTAAACGGCACAGACACTTATACCTGATACATATAGCACCTATACATACATTGTAGTGCAGGCATGTTAATACCATCCGTATCACCCTCAGTTGGCAAGGGACACATCATTTGCATTGCATCATCATTCCCAGTGGCAACACTCGGGGGATCATCAGAACAGCATCCACTCCCGTCCGAGGGCAACGAGACGGAGCCTTCGGAGGAGTCACTTACATCACCATGACCCGTTGGGTATGGTGGGCTTTCTCAGGTCCATTTTATGGACGACACTCAGCACTAACACATATCTCTTTGGGAATTGGGATCGTCGGAGGCGAGTCCCTACTGTAACCACTAGCAACAATACGCCGACTGAAGGCAGACCGTTACACGCATTATTGCAGAATCTATTGACACGTAGATGTCATCACTTTCCCGAGCCATGGGCTTGCTTCTTTGGTCGATATTTTGTTGAGAATAGATTGACCACAAATCTGAGAACGCATTGCTCAATGCATACTCAAACCCTATCTTGACTTAGTTGAAAGGACGGCTACCTTGCTGCTTCCTGTAACTTGTATTCATGAATTAGTTTCATTTCTCGAAGTCACATTTCATGTACATGTTTGTTACATGTTCTCATTTACAATCCGATTGATTGGACTCCTGTATTGTGTTTCAACTCGAGTGAATACTCGGAGCAAACCATCCTCGACTACTCATCCCGATATGAGTTCTAATTGATCAAAGTATAGTTGATGACTAAGCTTTTCGATGACTTATCATATCTGACAACACCATGTACTCAACAATATAACTAAAGGACATTATGACACAGGACAGGGAGAACAAGGGTGAGCATGCAAAGCAAATTATCATTACGGGTGCACACGTAATAGTAATTTGAGGTGCATGTAAGTCCTGGTGAAACCTAGTGTGTGGATGAATGGTTGATGTATTGCAAAATACATTCTTTTATCGTGTACAGTTTGTATAATTTCGTTAGTGTTAGTTTGGTTTTCGTCAGAATTTGTGTACTTCTAATAAATTGCGTTTTGCAGGTCTTGAATCGTAGAAATAGCTGAAAAGTGAGGAAAACAAGCTGAAACATGAAAAAGTCGAGTCCTGGAACGTATTGGAGTGCTCGGGAGCTGAAGTGCGTTGAAAGTGCTGGAAAAGTGTCTTCTGGCGGGCCGCGACAATAAATGTAATGTCTCTCGCGGCAGGCGAGAGACTGTTAAATGTGCTGACGTCAAGAAGACGGTCGCGAGTCGCGACTAACATGGAGCATTTTATCGCGCCCCGCGAGTGTGTGTTGAGCCCAGACTTTGAGCTGCTGGGTTTGGAAAACATATAAATACTTAAGTGTGTTTTAACCAAAACCCTAGTGACGAATGAGCAGAACCTTGGGCGATTTTGGAGCATTGTTTGAGGCGTTTCTGAGTTCTTGAAGCTGCTGGTTGAAGGATTGAAGTCGGGAGAATCATTCGGGTCACGTTTGTGTCATTCGGGTGTCTTCACTTTCGTCTCTTTCTTTAAACTATGTTTTGTGTTATTGATTATGCTTCATTCTTGATGTTTTCAATGACTTTGATTGGCTAAATTTATCGTACTACCTAGACTAGATGAATGATTGTCTAAAGTTCTGATTTTTATTATGGATTTATGGATTTTATGGATTATTTATGAATTGTAGGTGATTTGTTCTATTGATTAGATGTGTTTGCATATTTGATATTGTTTGAATATTGTTTATTGCTTCGTGAGATTCTTGGTGACGGTCTTTATCACATAATAGAGTCTTGCTAGGTTTTAGATTTTGGTGAGTGTCTATATCATGTAATAAATCTTCAATCTTTAGGGTTAAATTGGCCATTAAACCTTAGAAGTAATATTTGGTAATCTTATAAAATCAAGTGTTCTACTAATCATCAATAGCTGAAAGGTGCGGGATTATTGCTAGGTCTAAGTCATTAAACTGAAAGGTAGGATCTTTGTTAGGAGTGAACCTTTTGGCTATTGTCTAGCAAGTCTAATCAAGAAAACAACTCTATCCTTGGTTTAGGTCTCGAAAGGGAGTAAGCCTCTAAGGGTACTTTCATAAATCCGTTAGGTGTCTTGAAAGAGAGTCTAATAACCGGTAATCTAAACAACCTTTAGGGTTTCATAGCGAGCTCTTGAGAAGGGTTAGGAGTCCTTTAGATATCCTGAAGGGTGAGAACTTTATGATCCCGGTTCCATAGTAAACAATTTCCAGATAAGATCATTACTAAAAGCAATCAGGATTCCAGCCTAGGTAGTGTTTCCACCATCTGAGTAAAAGTCCAAGTTAATTCGTATTTGTTAATTTAGTTTAATTTAATTGCATTTTTAGGATTTTTAGAAACCCCCCCTCCAACCAATTAAACAATTAGTTCAGTCAGTGTCAGTCATAGTCTAGATAGAGCCGTTAACGTAATTCGATAGAGTCCCGTGGGTTCGATATCCGGACTTACATTAGCTATACTAGAGTCGATCGGTACACTTGCCGGTTAGTAGTTTAGTGTGTCTTAGTGAGTCTAGAGTATTACTTAGAGTCTAGAACTAGGTTAATTTAGTTAATTTTATTAAACTACTTTTTAGCACATCAAGTTTTTGGCGCCGTTGCCGGGGACTCTCTCTGGCAATTGCGTTAATTTCTTTGTTTGGACTTAATTGACATCATACGTGCTATTTACTTTGTTTGAGTCGTAGGAGTCTAAATAATTAAGTGTCTTTTTATTTTTATTATTTATTTATATTTAGTCAGTTTCTTTTAGAGTCGTCTTACTTGTTTGTTTTCGGTTTTGCAGTGGATGCCCCGTACGCGTTCACAAGGACCTCCGCCGAAGCCGCCTACGGACAAGTCTTCCTTCTCGTCTTTTTCTCTAAAGGTTAGTACTTCTTCATCTTCATCTTTCGCCTTTTCTGACTCTACATCCCAATCAATACCACCAAGCTTTGACTTCACACCGAGGTCTTCACCCCATAGCTCCCCACCTACTTCCCGTCCTCCGAGTCCGCCACACTATTTCCAAATGGACAACAACCAAACTGTCCACCAACGCTCCACCGCGGGTTATACCGCTAACTCACCCATCATCCTTCCTGCAATCACCAATGACAAGTCTTGGCAAATCCCGTCCTACATCATGACCGCCATTAACAACTCTTGTCAGTTTCACGGTCGTGATGACGAGGATGCGCCCGCCCACATCAACCGTCTCACCCGCCTCTGCAACACCTTCGGCATCGAAGGTGTTAACCTTGATGTCCGCTATCTCCAAGTCTTCCCGTTTTCACTTGCTGGCCGCGCAGCCACTTGGCTTGATTCGCAGCCGGCAGGTACTTTTACCACATGGGCTGGACTTAGGGATGCCTTCCTAGCTAAGTATTTTCCACCTGCTAAGGCATCTCGCCTTCGTGATCAGATCCATTCGTTCCGGATGGAGTCTGACGAACCTTATCACTTAGCTTGGGAGAGGTTTCAAACCCTACTCTCACGTTGTTCCCAACACGGGTTGTCTGATTGGGCACTTGTAGAGAAATTCTACAATGGTCTCACCCCCGAGTGTAAGGCCCGATTCGACACCTCTGCAGGAGGCCATCTCATGGGCAAGAAATCAGTGGCCGACTGTAATGATCTCTTTGAGAGTTTTGCTCATGCTGATATCGATCATTGTGCTACCAGCAGGACTTCCATTCATGTTACTAGTACTCCCTCAGCCGCTCGAGGAGTAAACCACGTTAGCTCAGATTCCAAGGTAGCATCACAACTTGATTATATCACCAAAGAGTTATTAGAAATTAAGAAAAAGGTCGATAGGTGTGAGGTTTGCAGGGGAGGTCATGATACCGTAGAATGTCCAACACTTACCCTAGAACAGGTCGAGTACATCGCAGGTCAAAACCGAGGTCCCACTAACCCATTTAATAATAACTCTAACTGGCGTAGTAATAATAATTTCCGCTCTTCCGGTAATCCCCCTGGTTTCCCATCAGGCCAGTATCAAAGCAGGGGGCCAGGTTTCTATTCAAGTGGGGGTTCAAATCAGCAGGGTCAGTTTGGTAGTTCAGGGTCAGGTTCAAATACAGGAGGTCAGTTCAATAGTGGGGGGGGGGGTCAAATAATCAGGGTTCAAAAAATCAAGATTTGGGTAGTGGTCTAGATGAGATTAAAGCTATGTTATCCCAAATTCTAGTTAAGGACCAGTCCACCCAACGAACCTTAGAAGAACATGCTACATACCTCAAGAATAACCATTCTAATTTCTTGGACCTTTAAAGGCAGGTCGGGGACATTGCACGTCAGCTGCAAGAACGACCTCCCGGTCAATTTTCGGGCAACACAAAGCCGAACCCTTCCGGCCAATTGAAGGCAATCTCGACCCGTAGTGGTAGGACCTTAGGAGAGGTAGTGATACCCGAGAGTGTAGAGGTAGAGGATGAAGAACCCGTAGATGAGGAGATAGAGATGGAGGCTCCCGGTAAGGTGCACATTAGGCTAGACCCAGCAAGTACCGCACACACCGAGGAACCTCAAGTGGAAAAGAGGGTAGAGAAGCAACCAATAGTCGTTAAGCCGTCTCCGTTAGTTGATCATTCACGCGTCCCATACCCCGCCCGCCATAAGCACCAAAAATATGCTAAGGAATATGGGAAATTTCTTGAGATGTTCAAGCAATTGAAGATCAATCTTCCGTTCATCGAGGCCTTATAGTCCATGCCCAAATACGCCAAATTCCTTAAGGACCTTCTCAAGCGTAAGGATAGGATAGGTGAGTTTTCGAACATTCCTTTGACCGGAGGTTGTTCCGCGGTGGTCTTGAATAAGCTACCAGAGAAACTAACCGACCCGGGTACATTCACCATTCCGTGTGCTTATTCGGGGGTACCATCACTCCCGCTCACGCTTTAGCCGATTTAGGTGCGAGCATCAACTTGATGCCATTCTCTCTTTATGAGAAATTAGGTCTAGGTGAGCTTACTCCTACTCGCATGTCGTTGTCCTTGGCCGACCGTTCGGTAAAATATCCTCGTGGAATCATAGAGAATTTGCTCGTTAAGGTAGATAAATTCGTGTTCCCCGTAGATTTCGTGGTTTTAGACATGGAGGCCGACGAGAGAGTTCCGATCATACTAGGCCGCCCATTCCTCCGAACCGCAAAGGCAATCATCGATGTCTTTGATGGTAAGATTTCACTTCGTGCGGGAGATGAGATCGTCACCTTTGAGATAGATAGAGCTATGCAACACCCTAGTGGTAGTGATGATTATAGTGGTCCGTGTCACTCCGTTTACTTCTTAGATTCTTTCATATCGTGCGTTGATCAGTGCATAGGTTTCATTAGTGGAGCCGATCTAGTTAGTGAGGGAGTAGATGACGAGGAGTTGGATGACGAGAGTGAGGAAGTAGAGCCGACTTGGGTTCCCGAAACCTTAGAGCTATGTGAGATTAGGGACGAGAGTGAGAGCAAACCCGTAGATACTACACCCCTAGAGCTTAAGGTCCTTCCGTCACATCTAGAATACGCTTTCTTAGGAGAAAATTCTAGTATGCCCGTCATAATTTCTTCCAAATTGACGGAGGAGGAGAAAGGGAAGTTAATTGAGGTGCTAAAAGAGCACAAGGAGGCTATAGCTTGGAGGTTGTCCGATATTAAGGGGATTAGCCCTACTTTTTGTACTCACCGGATTCTCATGGAGGATGAGTTTAAACCGGTGGTGCAACCACAAAGACGCCTAAACCCCAACATGAAGGAAGTAGTTAGGAAGGAGGTGTTGAAGTTGATGGAAGCCGGTTTGATTTACCCGATATCCGATTCTTCTTGGGTGAGTCCTACCCAAGTCGTCCCCAAGAAAGGGGGGATGACTGTTGTCGTTAACGAGAAAAACGAGCTCATTCCTTCGCGTACGGTCACCGGTTGGCGTGTATGTATTGACTAGCGTAAGCTCAATGACGCTACCCGGAAGGACCACTTCCCACTCCCATTCATAGACCAAATGCTAGAGCGTCTCGCGGGGCAACAATTTTATTGTTTCCTTGATGGTTTTTCCGGCTACTTCCAAATTCCTATCGCGCCGGAGGACCAAGAGAAAACGACCTTTACATGTCCATATGGCACGTATGCGTACCGACGCATGCCTTTTGGATTATGTAACGCTCCGGCTACTTTCCAACGATGTATGATCGCCATTTTTCAAGATATGGTTGAGAGTTCAATGGAGGTCTTTATGGATGATTTATCGGTCTATGGCGATTCGTTTGATCATTGTTTAGGTAACCTAGCTAGGATGATGAAGAGGTGTGTTGAGACAAAGTTGATGCTTAATTGGGAGAAGTGTCACTTCATGGTTACGGAGGGGATTGTCTTAGGACATAAGATTTCTAGGTCCGGTATAGAGGTAGATAGAGCCAAAATAGATACTATTAGTAGGCTTCCTCCACCGACTAGTGTGAAATCGATTCGTAGCTTCTTAGGTCATGCGGGTTTCTATAGGCGTTTCATTAAGTATTTTTCAAAAATCACTCGCCCCATGACTCGACTCCTTGAGAAAGATGTCCCTTTTGTCTTCGACAAGGAGTGTCTTCAAGCCTTCGACTTCCTTAAGGAGAAACTGGTAAGTGCACCCATCCTTGTATCCCCCGATTGGAGCTTACCATTTGAGCTCATGTGTGACGCGAGCGATTACGCGGTCGGGGCGGTCTTGGGTCAAAGACGGGAGAACCACTTTCACCCGATCTATTACGCGAGTAAAACCCTCAACGACGCGCAAGAGAACTACACCACCACCGAGAAGGAACTCCTAGCCGTCGTCTTTGCTTTCGATAAGTTTCGTTCGTACCTCGTGCTTTCAAAAACCATAGTGTTCACCGATCATGCAGCTTTGCGTTATCTCTTCCAAAAGAAGGACGCTAAGCCTCGTCTTATACGTTGGATTCTTCTTCTTTCCGAGTTTGACATAGAAATTAAGGATAAGAAAGGAGCAGAAAACGTAGCGGCGGACCATCTTTCACGATCAGAGGATCCGAGTAGGGAGGAGATTCGTGAGGAGGCAATAGGAGATAGATTCCCTCACGAGTCCATAGATTTCGTAGCGGCTGAGAAAGATGGTTTACCTTGGTTTAGTGACTTAGCAAATTATCTTGCCAATGGGTATGTCATGAAGGATATGAATGCCCAACAAAAGAGGAAGTTGTTTAGGGATGCGAGGAAGTACATATGGGATGATCCTTACCTTTTTAGGATAGGAGGTGACCGTATTCTTAGGAGGTGTGTTTGTAAAGAAGAGGGTCTAGATATTCTGAGGCATGTGCATGAGGGGTTGACGGGAGGTCATCATGGTGCACACACTACCGCACAAAAGGTCTTTGATTGCGGTTTCTTTTGGCCTACGGTAGTTGAGGATGCTATAGAATTCGTTAAGACATGCGATGCTTGCCAACGTACCGGCAATATCTCATCCAAGAATGAGATGCCCCAAAATCCTATTCAAGTTCTTGAAATCTTTGACGTATGGGGCATTGACTTCATGGGACCTTTTCCCTCCTCTAGTGGAAATAGGTACATCCTTGTGGCAATAGACTACGTTTCGAAGTGGGTTGAAGCTCAAGCTTTGCCTACAAACGATGCCCGAGCGGTGGTGAGATTCCTTAAAAAGTTGTTCACTCGTTTCGGTATTCCCAAAGCCATTATTAGTGACCGAGGAACGCATTTTTGTAATGCCGTAATGGAGAAGGCATTAGAGCGTTATGGAGTTACTCACCGTTTGTCTACCGCGTACCATCCACAAACAAACGGTCAAGTTGAGAATGCGAATCGGGGAGTGAAGAGAATACTAGAGAAAACGGTAGGGAAGAGTCGTAAGGATTGGTCGGATAAACTCGATGATGCGTTGTGGGTATTTCGTACCGCCTACAAAACACCCTTAGGAACCACACCGTTCATGATTGTCTATGGCAAAGCGTGCCATCTCCCGGTTGAATTGGAGCACCGAGCGCTTTGGGCTCTAAAGACCGTCAATCTCGACCTCACTCAAGCGGCTAGGAGAAGGTTTTTCCAAATTCATGAGTTAGAAGCACTTAGAGATGCGGCGTATGAGTGTTCTTGGAATATCAAAGAGAAAACGAAGGCGTTGCACGACAGGAAGCTTAAGGGGTTGAAGGAGTTTAAAGCTGGTTATAAAGTACTCCTTTACAATTCGAGGTTTAAGTTGTTTCCCGGGAAGTTGAAATCGAAGTGGACGGGACCTTATGTCGTGAAGGAGGTGTTTCCACATGGTGCGGTTGAGTTATACGATGAAGCTAGTGGAGGGTCATGGAAGGTGAACGGCCATAGGTTGAAGCACTATTTAGGTGGCCCAATTGACGAGAACGAGAGGGAGGTAACTCCTCTCGAAGACATTCCAAATACCACCGGTTAGAGTTTTGAGGGAAGCCTCAAGTGTAGAGTTTGTACTGTTAGTATTTTCATTTATTTCGATTATTTTTCGTAACCAATGGTTGTTTTTGGTAGTGTTTCGGTCTTTGTTTTTGTGTTTCGAGTCATTTGCAGGAATTCATTACCGAGGAGATGCAACGATTTGCGAGAAAACGAGTTTCCAGGTAAGTTCCAGTGTTAGAAAATTTTTGGGTTGAGTTTTGGGAGGTTTGGTGAATACTTGAAATTTTTCTAAGGCACAAACCCTTCCAACTTTCGAAACTTTCTGTGCAAAACGTATACTCGCGGGGCGCGAGAGATATCAGTATACTTGTCGCGGCCCGCCAGTGGATTTTAACCCGGTCGCGAGGCGCGAGATAAATAAGTCTCATTGTCGCGGCCCGTTATCAGACCTATCTGCAGCGTGAATCATTTAATCCCCCAATTTCAGCCATTTTAACCTACTTCTTCTTCCATTTCGCCGACAACCACCAAACATCATCCTTCACCTCCGAAATCAGCCACTTTTCTACCATAATTTCACCCCCATTTCACCCACACATCATCCCTCATCTGATTTTAACCATAAAAATCACCACTTTCACCACTCACATCGGACTTTAAGGAAGTTTCAAGATCATAACCGAATTGTTCTAGTTTTTCTTGTTTACCTCAACTCTCAGGTATGTTTTCCTGCAATTTCTTGTATTTTATGCTTTTCTATTTCAGTTTTTAGTTAGATTAGTGATAGATTTGAGTTGGGTCCTAGATTAGTCTTGTGTTTGGTTTGTTTAGTGGTAAGTTTGAGGTTGCGGGTGGCTTGGTTTGGGTAGTTTAGCATAATACAGGTTGCGGGTGGCTCGGTTTGGTTGTTCCACATGTGTTTTGCGACTACCATGGGCTAGGATTTGGTTAAAATCAAGTGTGGGGGTTCGGGTTGGTTAATTTTGTGTGAAACTGAGATTTTGACATCATTGTGACCCGTTTTCACTAATGATACTATAAAGCTTGTAACTTTATCTCGGTTGACACTGAATGTTAGCTGGTTTTGGCACTTGGGATTTAATTGAGGACAATTAAAGTGTCGGGAGGAGGTAGTGTACATTGACTCTTGTATTTTTGAGTCGAGTCTTAGGTCTAGAGTCTTAGGTCTAGTTTAGTCTTGGGTTTACTTATATGCACGTACAGGTACAAAACACTTCGCCCGTACTCAATCTCCATTCGGGCGAAGTTGTTTATAACTTATGCTTTTGAAAACGGTAACCCGATTTTGTTTCACTTTATTTTCGGTTTCAACCGCGAATGGAATGCTATACGGTTGTTCCATTTTTTTTAAGTTCAAAAAAAAAAAAAAAAAAATTAATTAATTAATAATTTTTAAATACCAAAAACAATTTGTGACTAATGATCTTCTCTGTTTTGTTTTGCAGAATGTCAGGAGAAGGATCATCAAGCAGATCGGGTCGGAAAAGAGGGCCAACCGCTCGACCCCGGGGAACCATAGAGCAACCACCACAACCAATTGTCTACCATAGACAAGTATCGTATAGTGGACAGGGGGTCGCACATGGACAGAGCACGAGGATAAGGGATAGCCCGTTGCTACAGTTTGAGTTGGACTCGGGGGAGATGCAGAAATTAACAACTTTGATTACGGTAGATCTGCTACCGTACAGGAGGATTGACTGGAGTCTGATGGATAGGTTGGGTGCTCGAGCTCGGGTTGAGCAACTGTTAGGTGAAAAGTTTAGAAGGGTATTGGATTGTGATGCAAGACAGTATAAGGAGATCACCTTGGAGTTTCACTCCACCTTTGATTATAAGCAAGGAAATTTTAATGAGCGGGAGGCGGTATTTTTCTCCTTGGGTAGGCGGCCCTATGAAATGACTATTCCTCAATTCGCCGTGGCTACACAGTTTTATACAGATGAGGAGGTGCAGTCAGCTGAGTTTAGGAACAGTCTGCAGGGTGTTTTCAAGAGGAGACATCCTAATAGTGTGCAAGTGGAGGAGATAGCGAGGTTCTGGAGCACAATTTCGATAGTACCCTACTCGAACAATATGGTTGCGAGCGATATCATTGATCCGGTCTACCGTTTCATTCATAAGATTTTGGCAGCTACATTAGTTGGAAGAGGACAGGGGGACAATAAGGTTAATCAGGTTAGCCTCTTTTGTCTAATGTGTATAGTTGAAGGTCGGTCTGCTAATTTAGCTACCATTTTTGCTTGGTCGATGAGGAGACCGTGGAGAGGTGGTCCGGGTGCAAGAATTTACTGTGGTCCGTATGTGACGTGGTTGGCCGAGAGCCTAGGGGTTTTCGATAGGTACTCGAGGGATAGGATGAGAGAGGGCCCGCAGTCGTGTTTTATGAGTGTTCGGGATTTGCAGTCAGCCGGTATTTTGACATATACCGATCCTGTTGCGTGGGCAGACATTCGTCCGGGCCCTCAGGTTCAGCCTCCACCCGGTTCTGATGCTGCAGCTTCAATGTAGTCGGGTATCCCTACTCGTTACCAGAGGCAGACTACTCGCCAGGAGATGCCGGCGAGACAGTACCCGCTTCGACAGCCACGCCCTGACCCACTTACGTTAGATTCTTTATATGATTCCATGCAGACGGGTTTTGGGGATCTGCGTGGTTATGTGGATGAACAGTTCGGCGGGGTACGACAGGTAATGGAGGAGAGTAGACGGGTGCATGAGCAGGGTCAACACAGGTTGGAAGATGGTATGCGTTACATGATGGAGGGATTACGTTTAGGAGTTCCTCATTATTTGAGTCAGCCACAGCCGGGACCGAGTAGCATGCAAGGTGTTGAACCATATCGGATTTATGAGCAAGGGAGTGAGGAGTCGGATGATGATGAGTAGCATGGTGGTGAAGAGGATGCAGCAAAAGCAGATTTAGTATCATTTGTTTTATTTCTTTTATGCTGTTTTCATCCTCATATTTTGGTTTGTACTCATATTCTAAATATTTGTTAAACAGGTTGGGTGGATCGGGTTGGTTGGTTAGTTGAACTAATGCACTTAATTTGGTTATGTATTATATTTTGGGAGGTTTGGTTGGTTGATTGAATAGGTTGGTGTTGTGATGCCGCTTCCGTTCGTGTGAGAGTTAGGAACTGTTTGCTGAGCATGTTCGGATTGGAGGGTATATGTGGAATTGACTGGCACATTGACAGTCTCGCATATTCAGCTAAGTCTTTCCAATTGTATATTTTGTATATTTTATTTCGTTTTTAGTTTTTATTTTTAGTTGGTTAGTTTGAGTCGTTTTCTCGTTCTTGCATTAGGGACAATGCAATCTTTAAGTGTGGGGATGGGATAAATTGGTTAGTCTTAGTTAGTCGAGTCATTGATTTATTTGTTCTAAAAAAAAAAAAAAAAAAAAAAAATTTAAAACGTCTTTTGAATAAAGAAGTTTGCAAAATAAAACGGAAAATGATAGAAAAGAGGGTTTTTGTTCGGGTTCAAATAATGATAATATAGATTAATATAGTCGAGCTTGTGTCTAGTTTATGATGTGTGAATAGGCCCGGTTCGGTTTTAGGTTCCTTTGATCTAAATATACCTTAATTGTCGGTCTACTAGTGGGTTCTCATCTAGGGAAAATGGGAAATTGCAACCGCCAAAAATAGTATAAGGAATGCCGTTATAAGCTAAAATTGTTAGAATTTATAAAAAAAAATAAAAAAATAAAAAAATAAAAAAAAATAGAATAAATGAGCTAAAAACTAAGAAAAGTAGCGCAGGCCTACGTAATCTTCGTTGGGGATGGTGACTCTGACTTAGAATGCCTCTGGGATGTGTCGAAACAAAATTGCAAAATTACCGACGCTCACGTTGTCACTCTCGGGGATGATGACTCTGATTGAGACAGCCTCTGGGTTAGGTGAAGCAAAGTCTAAGCTCAGGAAAAAAATAAAAAATAAAAGAAAAAAAAAATTGATTTCAAATTCTCTTGATTTTGGTATAAAACGGTTAGGAAGTGGTCCAATGATCGTTTCCTTTTGTTCTATAAGCTTGAGGTGGGATTAGGTGGACTGTGGTTTCTAGTGTGAGACCCTAGGTAGATTGACCGAATTTGAACTTAAATTGCATGATAAGGGCTTGGAACCGGATTTGGGTTTAAGGGGACAAATATATTTGCAATCGCGGCTAACACAAGTTTTGAATTTGTTAATAAGTATAAATAACTTTGATCCGAGTATTTATTCCTCTCTGATTCCGTTTGCATAGATTCTTTTTCGAGGACGAAAAAAGAGTAAGTGTGGGATATTTGATGTATTGCAAAATACATTCTTTTATCGTGTACAGTTTGTATAATTTCGTTAGTGTTAGTTTGGTTTTCGTCAGAATTTGCGTACTTCTAATAAATTGCGTTTTGCAGGTCTTGAATCGTAGAAATAGCTGAAAAGTGAGGAAAACAAGCTGAAACATGAAAAAGTCGAGTCCTGGAACGTATTGGAGTGCTCGGGAGCTGAAGTGCGTTGAAAGTGCTGGAAAAGTGTCTTCTGGCGGGCCGCGACAATAAATGTAATGTCTCTCGCGGCAGGCGAGAGACTGTTAAATGTGCTGACGTCAAGAAGACGGTCGCGGGTCGCGACTAACATGGAGCATTTTATCGCGCCCCGCGAGTGTGTGTTGAGCCCAGACTTTGAGCTGCTGGGTTTGGAAAACATATAAATACTTAAGTGTGTTTTAACCAAAACCCTAGTGACGAATGAGCAGAACCTTGGGCGATTTTGGAGCATTGTTTGAGGCGTTTCTGAGTTCTTGAAGCTGCTGGTTGAAGGATTGAAGTCGGGAGAATCATTCGGGTCACGTTTGTGTCATTCGGGTGTCTTCACTTTCGTCTCTTTCTTTAAACTATGTTTTCAATGACTTTGATTGGCTAAATTTATCGTACTACCTAGACTAGATGAATGATTGTCTAAAGTTCTGATTTTTATTATGGATTTATGGATTTTATGGATTATTTATGAATTGTAGGTGATTTGTTCTATTGATTAGATGTGTTTGCATATTTGATATTGTTTGAATATTGTTTATTGCTTCGTGAGATTCTTGGTGACTGTCTTTATCACATAATAGAGTCTTGCTAGGTTTTAGATTTTGGTGAGTGTCTATATCATGTAATAAATCTTCAATCTTTAGGGTTAAATTGGCCATTAAACCTTAGAAGTAATATTTGGTAATCTTATAAAATCAAATGTTCTACTAATCATCAATAGTTGAAAGGTGCGGGATTATTGCTAGGTCTAAGTCATTAAACTGAAAGGTAGGATCTTTGTTAGGAGTGAACCTTTTGGCTATTGTCTAGCAAGTCTAATCGAGAAAACAACTCTATCCTTGGTTTAGGTCTCGAAAGGGAGTAAGCCTCTAAGGGTACTTTCATAAATCCGTTAGGTGTCTTGAAAGAGAGTCTAATAACCGGTAATCTAAACAACCTTTAGGGTTTCATAGCGAGCTCTTGAGAAGGGTTAGGAGTCCTTTAGATATCCTGAAGAGTGAGAACTTTATGATCCCGGTTCCATAGTAAACAATTTCCAGATAAGATCATTACTAAAAGCAATCAGGATTCCAGCCTAGGTAGTGTTTCCACCATCTGAGTAAAAGTCCAAGTTAATTCGTATTTGTTAATTTAGTTTAATTTAATTGCATTTTTAGGATTTTTAGAAACCCCCCCTCCAACCAATTAAACAATTAGTTCAGTCAGTGTCAGTCATAGTCTAGATAGAGCCGTAAACGTAATTCGATAGAGTCCCGTGGGTTCGATATCCGGACTTACATTAGCTATACTAGAGTCGATCGGTACACTTGCCGGTTAGTAGTTTAGTGTGTCTTAGTGAGTCTAGAGTATTACTTAGAGTCTAGAACTAGGTTAATTTAGTTAATTTTATTAAACTACTTTTTAGCACATCAATGGTCCTAATCAGTGATTTACAGACTTAAGTTTCCACTATCTATAGAGACTCTCATAACCCACTCAATGACTAGTTGGTATCGTTAAACTCGTTTAACAGCAGATAGACGCGACTATCAGGTTGAAAATGTTTACGGACACACTGAATTATCATCAATGGAATCCATCAATGTTATTTTCACTCATGTAAGAGTCTTAGTGATATTACGACTCTCATTCAAAATTAATCAATGGAACCACCTAGAGTGAAACTCTAGTAGAACCTCAGGGTAAAACCACCGACTCCAAGTATGTAAGCGGAATTGGAAGAATTCCTTCATGCTAACACGTTATTCCTTACACTCCAATGATAAATTCCAATTGACCCAAATGCATTATCCGGTAACTAATCCTCAGATTAATTTGATTTATACCCCTGGGTATCAAACTCTTTAAATGGGCTTCTCCTTTCACAAATCGATCCAGTTGTTCTAATGACATTAGAAATCAAGGACTTCATCTAACTGATCATCATATGAACGTGAATACTTAAACAGGCGTCCTATCCCTTGTACTCCTAATATCTACATCTCATTAAAATCTTTCCTACATGTGAACCTCTTAGCCTTTGTGTTAACCAATGCTTACCTCATAAACGCGGGTCTCACTAGAAGTCTCATCGTGACCTTATAATTTTCTGCTGGTAAAGTCGTACACCAACTCTATTGGATATTTAGTACACTATAGAAGTAACTCAAAATCTTTAAAGATGTAAACTAAGATTGACTGGTCATAAGTTTGACATTGACCTCGCGCCAATTACACTTGACAGCTTTGACATATTCGCCGGTGTGGATTGGTTATCTAAGAACCAAGCCAAGATTATCTGTCATAAGATAATTGTTCGCCTTCCTCTCCCGAGTAAAGAAACCCTTTGTGCCTGAGGCAAGAGGAGTGATGCAGTCATGAACATCATATCCTTCGTGAAAACGCAGAAGTGCTTATGTAAAATCCATCCTGCCATTCTGACTCCCATTGTCGAGCATCTATCTGAGGGAAAGGAGATTGACGACATTCCGATTGTTCGTGATTATCCAGAAGTATTTCCCGAAGATATACCTAGTCTTCCACCTAACCGTCAAGACGAATCTCAAATTGATCTAGCACCCGGAGTAGCACCTATTGCTCGGGTGCCATATAGAGTTGCACCTAGTGAGCTACTAGAACTATCCACACGACTGCCAAAGTTGTTGGATGAAGGCTTCATCCGACCTAGCTCGTCGCCATGGAGAGCCCCAGTCCTATTCGCTGAGAAGAAGGACGAGACTTTCTGTATGTGTATTGACTATTGTGAACTGAATAAAGTCACAATCAAGAATCGTTATCCTTTACCTCGTATAGATGATCTCTTCGATCAACTCCAAGGATCAAGTTTCTATTCCAAGATAGATCTTAGGTCCGGTTACCATCAATTGAGAGTTCGAGATGAAGATATCTCCAAGACCGCTTTCAGGACAAGGTACGACCACTATGAATTTATGGTTATGCCTTTCGGATTAACCAACGTACCCGCGGTATTCATGAACCTCATGAACCGTGTGTGTAAGCCATACCTTGATCAATTTGTCATCGTTTTCATCGATGACATTCTCATTTATTCCCAGAACAAGGAGAAACATGAGGAACATCTACGCTTAATTTTGGAATTACTTAAGCAGGAACAACTGTATGCTAAGTTTTTCAAGTGTAAGTTCTGGATCCGGGAAGTTCAATTCTTAGGACATGTGGTTAACGAGAAAGGAATACATGTCGACCCATCAAAGATAGAAGCCATCAAGAATTGGGCAGCACCGACGACTCCGAATGAGGTGCGACAATTTCTGGGATTGGCTGGGTATTACCGTCGATTCATCGAGGGATTTTCAAAAATTGCACAACCTCTCACTGCCTTAACTCAAAAGGGTAAAGCCTATAACTGGGGCGATAACCAGGAGTCAACATTTCAACTCCTTAAGCAGAAACTTTGCAGTGCACCTATTCTAGCTCTTCCGGAGGGAACGGACGATTACTGTGACGCGTCTATTCAGGATCTGGGTTGTGTTCTAATGCAACGAGAAAAAGTGATCGCATATGCTTCACGTCAACTAAAGATTCACGAGAAACACTACGCCACTCATGACCTAGAGTTGGGAGCCGTAGTTTTCGCACTTAAGATATGGAGACACTACTTGTACGGTACCAAGTGCACCATCTACACCAATCACAATCTTCAGCACATCTTCGAGCAGAAAGGGTTAAACATACGACAACGTCGTTGGGTCGAGCTCTTGAATGATTATGACTGTGCGATCCGATATCATCCGGGTAAAGATAACATTGTAGCTGATGCCCTAAGACGAAAGAAAACCAAGCCCAAACGAGTTCGAGCACTACAGCTTACCATTCACCTAGGATTACCTGACAAAATCCGTAGTGCTCAACTTGAAGCCCTGAAAGAGGAAAACCTATCGCTGGAAGATACACGCGGTATGGAAGTACAACTCGAGGTCAAGTCTGACGGTATTCGCTACTTCGCCGAGCGCATATGGGTCCCAGTATTCGGAAACCTAAGGGAGCTAGTCATGGATGAAGCTCATAAATCTCGTAACTCTATTCATCCAAGTTCTGACAAAATGTACCATGATCTAAAAGTGCTGTATTGGTGGCCAAAAATGAAGGCCGATATAGCCACTTATGTGAGCAAGTGCCTGACTTGCGCAAAGGTCAAAATTGAATATCAAAAGCCTTCTGGTCTTCTCCAACAACCAGATATTCCCATGTGGAAATGGGAACAGATATCCATGGACTTTATCACAAAATTGCCACGAACTCCTACCGGATGTGATACCATTTGGGTAATTGTTGATCGTTTAACAAAGTCCGCTCACTTCTTAGCAATCAAGGAGACCGAAAAAATGGATAAGCTTACTCGTACTTACTTGAAAGAAATAGACTCTCGGCACGGGGTGCCAATCTCTATCATTTCGGATCGTGATGCACGATTCACTTCTCGTTTCTAGCAGTCGTTACATAAAGCCTTAGGCACGAGTCTAGATATGAGCACAACATACCATCATCAAACTGATGGCCAAACAGAACGTACTATCCAAACTCTGGAGGACATGCTACGAGCTTGTGTGATCGATTTCGGTAACGCTTGGAAGTCTCACCTACCGTTGGTGGAGTTCTCCTACAACAACAGTTATCACACTAGCATCAAGGCAGCTCCATTTGAAGCATTTTATGGACGGAAATGCCGTTCTCCTATTTGTTGGACCGAGGTTGGGGATAGGCAACTTACAGGTCCTGAACTCGTACTTGAAACTTTTGAGAAAATCGTTCAAATTAGAAACCGTATGGCAGCAGCTCGTGATCTTCAAAAGAGCTATGCCGATAAGCGTCGTAAACCGTTAGAATTTCAAGTAGGGGATATGGTCTTGTTAAAAGTTTCACCTTGGAAGGGTGTCATTAGTTTTGGGAGGCGAGGCAAGCTAAATCCTCGTTATGTTGGACAATTCAAGATAGTGAAGAGAATTGGTCCAGTAGTGTACCAACTGGACCTACCTGAAGGACTGAGTGGTGTACACGATGTCTTTCATGTCTCGAACCTAAAGGAATTTCGAGCAGACGAGACACTCGTTGTTCCCCTTGAGGAACTGCACATCAATGAGAAAATGCGTTTCATCGAAGAACCGGTAGAAATCATGGAGAGGGAAGTCAAAACGCTCAAACGTAGTAAAATCCCTATTGTCAGAGTTCGTTGAAACTCGAAATGCGGACCAAAATTCACATGGGAGTGCGAGGACCAGATGATACGCAAGCGTCTTCATCTGTTTAAGCACTCTACGTCATACACTTAAGGTACTATTTTAATTTTCGGGATGAAAATTCTTTCAACTAGGAGATGATGGGACACCCTAGAAATTTTTTTTTATTATTCTAATTTTCGGGACGAAAATTCTTTCAACTAGGGGATGATGTGACAATCCGAACTTTTCAGGTTAACTCCGTTAACCAAATCAAGTTAAAGTTAACCTAGTTAACTTAACTCAAACCTTAGGGACTAATTATGTCATTATCTAAACTTAAAACTACAAGGACTAGTAGTAAAATTAGTCAAAACCCATTCTGTTGACTTTTTGTTAGTCAAACTAACAAGTCCGCAACCTAGTTAACCTAATTCAAACCTTAGGGACTATTCATGCCAAGTTCTAAACTTAAGAACATAAAACCACAGGGACTAAACCTAGTTTTAACCCATTCTTGATTGTGTTTGACTTTTGAAAGTCAAACCGTGTGACTTTGCTCAAAAATCAAGCCCCGCAATCGTTTCTATGTGAAATTGTAACTGAATTCACAGGAATTATGACATTAACGGCCTTTAACTACCGAATAAAACACTATCATTACCTAATTAAAACTCAATAATGGGAATTAAACCCGTACCCGTCAACTTCATGAGCATATACTATCGAATTCGTATACCAATTCACGACTTGATCATCTGCACTCGATAATCGAGACTTTGTGAAGCTTCTGTAAGCATCAACTTCATCGAAATCCCAGCAGAAGTCATCGGAATCAAAGCTGCCATCCTCGGCATCGGTTTTAGCCGACCACACTCAATTCGAACACTAATCCGGTAAATTCCTACACTATTAGATTCGTTTGTGGCTCTAGATTGAAAGCCCTATGATTATTTGGGCTTACAACATCAAATCGATTAAAATCTAGAACCTAGGGTTCGTTCAAACCGGTTTGGGGGTTTTGATCTTAGATTCAGTTTAAATCCAATTAAATCATATGGTTAGTTTCGTAATCCCATACTCAATGAAAACCCTAATCTAATTTGGATTCATAACACTGATTTAAACACAAACCTATACCTAGGGTTCTTATGTTTTCGGTTCGATCGAACCCTAATCCAAACACCACCTTAATCAAATTAAATCACAGGATTAAACTCGCAATGCCTTGCTTGTTGAAAGCCCCATGATCCTAACCAACTTTAATATCAAATTCGACATATTCGATCCTGTGTTCATAACCTAGGGTTTCTAATGAACGAACAGGATATTAGCTAACCTAAACCTAACGATTTTGCAATTAATTGAACCCACGGGCTTGAAATCATTCGATAAACAAACCCCCTATGATTTTATGATCAATTGTGGTCGAATTGGTTGGTTTTGGAGATGATTTGGTTCGGTTTCGCGTAAGGGGGAAGAGCTCACTGGAGTTCTATGTTAAAGCCATTCGGAATCCGATTCTGATGCGATACCCTAGCGGGTTTGGATGGTTAGGACGTTTGGGTGTGGGGGAGGAGACCCGGGTTCGAGTCCCTCCACCCGTTTTTATTTTTACATCAATTTTTAAGTGTTATTTTAATATAAAAATCTCCCCCTATATTATTATATTAATGTATAATGTGTTTTAACCCCGTAAACCACCCGTAGACTCGGGTTTGGTTGTAACCCTTATTCACTGAAAATACCCACTTTTAATTATAATATATTTACATTATTTTCAAACCACAACTTCGTATAAAATAATATATTTATATTACTTTCAACCCGTAACTCCTATTATAAAATAATATATATTTATATTATTTCACCTCGTTTATTTACCTCGTATAACGTTTTAAACTAATTAATAATATTTGTTTATATTATTTACTCACGTTGATTATATCGAATAGAAATAATATATTTACTATTTTTCCACACAAATGATTATTTTGTTAATCATACGACTTAAAATAATATATATAGTTATATTATTTTCCTAACCATTTTAAATGGTAAGCGTACGAATTTATTTATTCATTTAATATTATTCGTTATTAACGTTCGACACGTAACACATTAATATTAATTATTATATTAATAAATATATTTCCGTAGACACGTTCGTCTACTCATTGATCCTTAGAATATTTATGACATTCAAATCTTCCGTGTCGTCGTCACAGAATCCCATATGTCCCTAACTTATGTGTTTATAATACTAGGGCATACGTAAGCCGTGCAGGCTAACACTTGAGATTTCAAATCTCATACTTGTGTGATACTACCTACTACGCAACGCAGGTGAGTTTCACAACCCTTTTTTACTTGTTTTACTATTGGGGGAGAAACATGCTTATACACAAACATATTTTACTTGTTTTCTTGTTGTGGAGAAACAAACATGAACACCAACTATCATACTTTTACTTGTTTTCCCCGTGGGGGAGAAACAGGTATGCAGACAAACATTATGTTACATGTTTTTCCTGTTGGGGGAGAAAATATGACACAACTATTTTAGATTATTGTAATTCATATGTTATTACTGTTGAGGCTAAGCGTGACACACTATCACAGAAAGTCCTCATCATACATCGAACCGTTAATATGGATCTTAGCGAGGTAATGTTTAGTAGTACTACTGGGTTTGACAAATCCCACCCGCGTTAGTCGCGCTAACTCGATTGGAGATCGAACGGGTGAAATGTTAGCCTACTCACATTTGCCAGAGTTGATAGACCTGGCAGGAGGCAAATACACAAACAGTCAGCTTCGGTTGCCAGCGCTTTAGTAAGACATGAACATAGGCTAGCTACCTAGAGATACGCATATTGAATGTACATAATCTGGCAAACACTCTCTTATTGTAAACTTGAAACCTGTTAACTCACCAACCTCGTGTTGACACTTTTTTTTACATGTTTCTCAGGTCGCTAAGACACAGGTTGCACACCTAATACATGCATGGAGTCCTACTGTCATAGCATTCTCATGCAAACATTTAAAACAATCCATTTGTTTTATTAAGCTTAATTTAGGCGCGTTTGTTTTGCGCATTTCTTTCTAGTTTAAAACGCTTCCGCATTAACTCTAAACTTTTATAATATTTCAATTTGAGTCCCATATAGTGTCGTTTGATGTAACTAATGACTGAGATCCTGGTGTGTCACCTTCCAAACGGTAAAACTCCGTTAGTGGAATTTGGGGGTGTGACAGCTACTTTTACTTTTTATACTTTTGGGGTGAAACATGAACTCTATACACACAATTGTTTACATTTACACAAACTACACAAACACAAATCCTCTTTACATTCATGTATGCAAAATTTGAGCTTTATGTTTTAGTGCTAGGTGTGTTAACTGTTTGTGTGCAATTCATGTGCAATCATTAACTATTCAAGCCGACGGTTAACAATGATAGATCTATTGAGTCTGACAAACCCACCCAGATTGGGGTGATTGTTACCGATAACACAATTTGCATGCTAGTTACAAAGGTTTGATTGTACTTTGGTTATACAATAGTTACTCCCCATAAATGCCTTATTTTATCATGTTATGTAAGGATTTGATTATTTATATCTATACACTATCTATGTATAAACATGTGTATGCTCACCAACTTTTTAGTTGACTTTATTTTATTCATGTTTCAGGTGCTAATATGTGAGTTTGATCAAGACATGTGACACATAGGCTTTGGACTTAGTTAAATTAAATAAAGAATATTATGTATTTCATTTATGTACTTGTTTGAATTTGGTTGTGTTTGAATTGTTTGAAATAAAATTTGATGATTAAAATATTGAAATCTAGTCAACCTTGTGCTCATGAACAGTCTACATGTCCCGCCCCGACGTTTCCGCCGTCGGTTGGGGTGTGACATAAAAAGTAGTTACCACAGGGGCCTTCGTGTAACTAAAATAATATAAAAAATATCTAGATATTTTAGAAAGAGATTCGTCCTTCTTTGTCATCGATTCGTCCTTCTTTGTCATCAACATCGTCGGTGAAATCAAGAACTCTGGCGTCGTACATCGACTTCTTCGTCTGATCCGATAACACTATCAAAATCAAATTCAACACAACAGTAAACAAAAAGTTAGCATGAATCAACTCTAGTTGTTAACCTAATCCACCTGAATACGCCTCCTAGATCTTTTGTCCACGAGCATGTAAATCTTCACGGGAGCTCTTCTACGCCGTGGTCCACACCAGGTGGGCATGGTGTTCCACGCCACCCACGAGGTCCAGCTCATCCACGAAGCCATTTCCACGGGGTACTCCCCTTGGCCTAATTATGTACAATTGGCCTTGATTTGGATTATTATGAAATTATGAAATATATATATATATATATATATATATATATATATATATATATAATACATATTTGAAGGATATTGTTGTAATTTACTCAAAAAATTAAGATACCTAGAACAATTTTTTTACATATTGTACAAATTAGCAATGCCTCAAATGTATACAATTACTTTCTAACCCATATTTATAATTAAAGCCTAACAATTACCTTTTAACTCATACACTTAATTCTCTCATTTACTAACACATACACTTAATTCTCTCATTTACTCAAAAAAATAAGACACGTAGCACAAATTTTTTTGCATAGGGTACAAATTAGCAATGCTTCAATTGTTTACAATTACATGCTAACTCATGTCTAAAATTTAACCCAAGATCAAATTGACACTATATTATATAGAGAAAATCAATTAAAGACGTTCAATTCTCCACGGCAACACGCGGGATACCTTTTACGTGTGGTCGTAACTCATATAAATATTTTATAAGCAACTTGCATGTATGTTTGCAAATGAGGTGTAATTTATAAAAAAAAAATCGTTTAAGTAAGCAAATATTTACACAAAATTAATTTGTCGGGACCGCACATCGTGCGGGTTCTCTACTAGTTATGAAATATATACCAAAAAAAATATTATATATTGAACTTATATAATACATACAGTACATAAAAAAAATAAAATGATTTATAAATTCATACCATTTTTTGAAGTGAAATATTAAATTTATTATAATTTTGAAACACGTACTACTTATTAATTCTTTTTAACATATAAACCCAATGAAAATTTAAATGTATAAATAATTAAATAATGATTGGAACTTTTGACAACTTTTATTTCTAGTGTTTATTTTATATCGTTATTTCTTAATCGTGTTTAGTGAGTTGTATCAATAATCGTAGTAAATGTATTGTGTCGTTGGTGTTATTGAAAATATTGCATTTAAATGTGTTGTGTCGTGTCATGTTATTGAACCGGTTATACTTCATCGTAGTAACGTGTGTCATTTAAGCCGCTTATTAAACATGTTTGTATAAATTTTAAAAAAATAACATTTTTAGTTAAACATGTCATGTTTAATATTAATACTAACTCCTGTGTCAAACATGACCTATATAACACAACATGATGTGATTTGCCGGTTCTTAAAAAGGTTATGAACTAAAATAACACTATTAAAAATTGTTGTTACAACATTTACTACATATAAATGACTTGTATGATACTCTTACTCTAACAACAAACATTTCATTAAATATTTTCTTCTTAATTTGGTATTTTCTTTTTTATTATCAAACTCCTCGTCCGAATCTACAAACATTTAGCTCGAGATGCCACATGAGTTAAATTGAGATGATGTTTGATTTATAAATATGATAAAAAAAACTAGAAATTACGACATGCGCCTTGCGGCGGGGTCGTACAGTGAAATTAATGTGGTTAAGTACATAATTAAGTCTGTGCGTTTGTTAATCTCGCTACAAGTGTTACGGCTGTGACATTAACATCGTTAAGTATGGTGACATTAGCATCCCGCGCTCTGCGACGAGAAGCGGACCCTAAACGGTTGAGACAGTGACAATAACGTGGCGAAGCAGAAAAAGAAACGTGATTAAGTACATAAAAGAAATGTATGAAGTTACGGCGACTCGTTTAGTCCAATAAAAGGAAATGTAAAAAAACCAAAGAAAAAACCCAGAAAAAATTATGGTCCAACAGATAGATGACATGTGGCGTGGCGGTGGAGAAAAACACCTAATTCTGACACTTTACAAAGTTGAGGAGGGAGTTGTAGTAGACACTTGTAAATAAGTATAACAAAGTTTATATCGGGACGCAAAGAAAAAATACTAAACATAACAATAAATTAATTTTTTAGAGGTATATATTTGAATTTTTAGAAAGTTGAGGGGTATTATTTGAAAATGTGAAAATTTAAGGGGTGCATACGAAGGAAGGAAAAAAAATCTTATTGGACACCAACGTTGCAAATTAAGAATAAGCTAGAAATTATGACCCGCGCGTTGCGGCGGGATCTTACACTAGCATTAACGTGGTTAAATACATAATCAAGTCCGCATGTTTGTGAATCTCGCTACACGTGTTACGCCTGTGACATTAACGTCGTTAAGTACGGTGACATTAGAACTCCGCGCTTTGCGGCGGGAAGCGGACCTTAAACGGTTGAGCCAGTGACAATAACGTGGCTATGCACAAAAAAACGTGATTAAGTACATAAAATGTATAAAGTTACGGCGACTCGGTTAGCCTAATAAAAAGAAATGTTAAAAAAACAAAGAAAAAAACCAAAAAAAAAATATGGTGACGTGACGATGTGGAAAAACATCTAATTTTGACATTTTACAAAGTTTAGAGGGAAGTTGTGGTAGACACTTATAAATGAATATAACAAAATTTATACCGGGACTCAAAGAAAAAATATTAAACATAAAAAATACCTGTTTTAGAGGCATATTTGAATTTTTAAAAAATAGACATGTATTATTTAGAAACTGAGGGGTGCATATGATAGAGAGAAAAAAACCTCATTCGACGCGGACATTAGTATTTGAGAGTTTATTAGAATAAGTATATGTTTAATATAAGAGATAATAGGAAAATAAATTATTATTTAAGAATTTGTTTATTTAATAGGTTGATATAGACATTAAATTAAAATTAATTATCATTTTAGTATTCCTAGGAAAGAATGGGGTAAATATTAAAATATATAGAAAAAAATGAATAATGAAGACATTATTACTTCAACTTACTATTTTGTCTTTATTCACTAAACCAACACACACACAAACTTTCTTATCTAGAAGAATTTTATAGTCTACATATATTGTATTTTCAAATTTGCAGGATGGCATCGTGTTCATATTTGACCAAGATATTATGCATGTAAAACCATTTGGTCTTGCTTCGGGTCCAAACGTTTGTTTATCACTTGATAGTTACCTTTTTCACCCTTAACGTTTTCTAATGGTATAAAACAACCCTTTACTTTTAATATGAAAATTTGTAATAGTTAAGTTATAACGATAATAATACCTAACAAATTTATATATATACAATTTAGAAGTTATGAATGGTATTTTTATTAATATATATATATATATATATACTCTATAATAAATAAAGGTTTTGATGAAACAATTGTCACTCTCATGTGCATTCTTAGCCTGTTTTTTCGCCTCTCTCTCCTATTAATTATACTCGTTTCTTTAATTAATTTTATAATTTTTTTTCTCGCTTCTCTCTCATATTAAATAATAATGATTTATATAAATCATTTTATAAAACGTATTTTCTTTAAAAAAAACTAGGTTTGTTCATAAAACACTTTTATATTGAGCATTTCTTTCATTCTTTTTTTATAAAATATTTTTAAAAAATAACTATATAAAGTTTTTACAATTTGTATTAAAAAAATATGTAATATGTCATAAATATGTAATGTGTAAATCATTATTACTAAATTTATATAACATTGCACTATGTAATACACCAGGTTTTTTAAAAACTAAAACGTATTCGCGTCGTAATTTCGTAAATTACACAAAAATTGGTTTTTTATTTTTTTTAATTATTTCATATAGATGATGTTTATTTAGTATATTTTATATATTTAGATTTTAATTTAAAAAATATATTTAAGTTAAAAAAAATTGGATATCCGTTTCACAATCCGAATCCGAAATTTCGGATATCCGAAATTTCGGATTCGGATACGGATAGTGAAATCCACTATCCGAAATTTTCGGATATCCGAATTTTCAGATATCCGACTTTGAACACCCCTACTTGTGCGTATACTAGGGGTACTCACAAAGATACTCCAAAGCGGATACTTGAGTTCACGCAAGGAAGGATGAGCGAATACTACTTTTTGTGTATGCTTTCCCGTGAGCTTACGTTTTACTTAATGTACATGTAAAGGTTTGACTTAGTCAATTGAGTTAGCAGGTTTAACCAAAACTCGGTATTCATAATCAACCACCACAGGTGAGTTCTAGATGCCCTTTTTAAAGAAGTTTTATAATGTTTTGGATTGAGGTGCATACTTGAATGTTCATAAATATTTATTATGTAATGTTAAATGAATGTGCCCCTTCCATGAAATGATGTGTACTACATGACTAGATGCTCTAATGTGCTACGATGATGAATGTTAAACGGTTGCCTTCGTGGTAAACAGACGATTAGACGGCTACTTATGCAAACAGTACGAATTACGGCTACTTATGTAGACAGTACGAACTATTACAACTACTTCGTTAGACAGCACGAACTATGATGGCTACCTCGGTAAACGGTACGAACTATTAGAGCTACTTCGGTAGACGGTATGAAGTAGGACTACTTATGCAGACGGTATGAATTACGACTACTTATGTAGACGGTACGAACTATTACAACTACTTCGGTTTACGGTACGAACTATTACGTATACATAATGTAGACGGTACGAACAACAGTTGTCTTCGTGACATACGGTATGAAATGAGATGACACCCCTTTATGTGGTAGGTTAAAGATATGATGTATGATTATGAGCTACGACTCTATATATTGATGTGCCATAGATGTATGATTAGGAGCTACGACTCTATATGATGATATATTAATGATGTATGATTATGAGCTACGATTCTCTATGATGATGTATTAATGATGTGTGATTATGACCTACGACTCTATATGATAATGTGTTACATAAACGATGATTATGCCTAATTATTTAAACTAGAACTCACCGGCGTTAACTGACTTTTAGTATGCACTTCAAGTTAAGAGTAGATCGAACATGAATGCTTTCGGGATTGACGGGACCCGGACTATGAAGCCTACCTAACCCAAGACTGACATCCCGTTTCCATGTTATGTTTAAAGACAATATTTATGATGTTTTTATTTCTCCAAGACTAAAATGTAATGAATGATGTTTTCGCTGCCAATGATTATGATATTCAGTTATTGAACTATATTGTGAACGAGTAAATCCAACGCATGAGTTCTCCCGTTTTGTGAAACCATGTACTAGTTTTAACTTTTAGTGCAAAATTAATTTATTCTTATTAAATAAATAAATCAAATTTATTGAGCGGAAGCGATTGTACAAGTTAACGGTTTTAAACCAGGATCTCGTCAGTGATCCGATTACACGTAAACAATAAAATAAAATCCAACCATAACAGGTAAACAATTATACCTTAGACGATTAATAGAAAGATTCTCACTTTGGTACAACGAGCGTTCCGCTAGTGACTAATCACGAAAACCCGCATGAAACCGAAAAACCGTCACACGGATTGCACCCGAAGCCGGCGACGGTGGCGATGGAGGTGGCGGCGGCCTGACGGTGATCAGCGGCGGCGGCGGTGGACAGCGACGCAGGGGGGGTGGTCTCCTTCTTGCGTAGGTTTAGATGGAAACATGATTAATTCTTAGGGTTTAGCATTAAGGATGTATTTATAATCCCTTAGTTTTCAGAATGCACCCCTTGAGAATTAACTGTTAATTCCCAGTAATTAACTGTTATTTACTTTTAAACCATGCACTTTTACTAACTTTAAATAAATCAATCAATTTTACCAATTAACGTTTAACTCTTAAACGTCCAAACCTTTTGCGCTTTAATTATTTCTCTAAATAATTAATTACCGAATTGAAAGTTTAAATATTTATCCACCGAATTAAAATTTCTCGATTCGTGAACTATAATGTTTACGATTAAACATTATTAATTGCTCGTTGCCAAAAGTGTAACTCTTTGGATCGTACCTCGATAGTAACGTTGATTTAATCGACGATCGTACATCCTATATCCAATATCCCCGGATTCGGGGCCTTACAAGTTGGTATCAGAGAAATAGTTTAAAAGATTCAGACATCCCTAAATGCTTGGACTCAAACTAAGAATAAGACCAAGTCAAGGATGTCTGTACGGGTAGCCAACACCAATAATACTTGAACATAGAAAGTAAATGCCTTTAGACATAGAATAGATGCCTTAGTTATCAATGTTACACTTGATGGGAGGTGTTGAGAATCCGAAAGGTAAAGTAAATTATTAATAACAAATCGGTCATTGTCATTAACAATTTAGCTTGGTCATAATTTTCTGAACTATTACATGAAGGAATGACATTGGTAAATCCCTTTAACTTTCAGGACAGTGGAAGTGTAGGACGAAAAGGCGGTCGGACTGGGCGTTGTGACAGGCCACCAGTTAACCAAAGACAAACTAAAGAATAAAGTGTTCATGCTAACTCCGACAACGAGACAGTTTGTAACATCCCCAAAGTCCTAAATATAAAATCCAAGGACTGAAAATGAAAATTCTGAAATCTGAATGGACGTCGGACCGAAATCATCCTTCCCATCGGTCCGAAGTGAGCCGTCAGATGTTGGACCGACATCAGTTGGATAACGGTCCGATAGCCGCAATTGCGCCGCAATTTCTAGTACTGACACGTGTCCTATGACTCAACCCTAAATTTTTACACGTGTTTTGATAGCGGACCGACATCCGTACACATAGCGGTGCGCTATGTGCTCAGCAAGCTAATACACCGCCTCACCTGGATATCAGACCGACATCACCAGGGATATCGGTTCGACAATATAAATAGTTGAACTTGATCGTTCAAAATGGAAAACAACAACAATAACTTCACCACTATCATCACACACATTAGCACGTATATCGAGGAGCCCCGAACAACGGTTACGAGCGTGGTGGTTATGAGTGCGGAACGTGGAAGTTACGAGCAAGGAACGAAGAGACGTTTTAGACAAGGAACGAACTTAGGAACCACCCGAGGATAAAGTAAGTACACTGGACCCGTACCCTAGACATGATTATGTGAATTACGTGCTTAAATGATATGTGTTATGTGATAAGTATATGATGAGGGTACGGGGAAATGGCAGTTTAGTCTAAACAGGAATAATGGAGTAGTCACGACGTATCCAAGGGGTGGTGGATACGCTGCTGGTTCTTCCTATATATAAATCTCTTGGTGCTTCGTGATGAAACCATTATGAATGTTTAGGGGTATAGACTAAAAGATAGTAATGAAATATAGTAAACGTACGGGAGAACTTCTAACCGGTATGTAGTTATCTGACAAACGAAATGTTCTGTATAAGGAAAAAGTGGTGTATAAATCTCTTCTAGACCCGTCATTCTTTCCTGGGAACATCTCTGTTGAAGGTACTACTCTGGAAGGATAATCACCCCAGTTTATAATATATGACGAGTATTAATATCTGATGAAAATACATGAGTATGTGAATATATCATGCATGATAAATATGAATACATGATGAGTATGAATACATGAAATGCATGACGAAAATGTGAATGCATGATGATACGTGCAAATATGAATGAGTATGATGGAACAGGTCTAAACTCTAAAATAGAATCACGGAGTACTCACGAAGTGTTAAAGGGGTGGTGGATACGCCGCTGGTACTTCCTCTATATAAACCCTTTTAATGCATTGTTGAGAAACCGTTACGAAGTTTTAAGGTGAGGACTGGTTGGGAAGTAAATCAAGCATATACGTGAAATGAAAACAAATGCTTGATACATTTGGGAGGCTATGAGTCAAAAGATACCCAAGGTCCCAAATGAAATGAGATACCCGACCTATAAGGTGGATCTCAATAATAAAGAAGAAAAGTAAAAAAGATTCCAAGCCTATGGTGCTGAGGAAAAGAAAAAGGAAACTCCAGGCCTACGGGGCTGAAGGAGGTAAAGATTCCAAGCTTACAGGGCTGAGGAATGAATAAGTCTTTGTGACAAATGCAAGGGTCTATACTGACAAGTATAAGAACCTTGCTAATACTCGGACAGGAGGTACGACCTAAAGTGGTTGCGAGGGTGTTAGCACACCCATAAAATATATGAATGACGTGACCGTAGGTACGTCCGGAGATGGTCACGGGGGCGCCGAGAGCCTGGGAAACTTGAACAATAATAAGAACCTAAAGGGTTCATAATAAAATGAACGATGCAGTGTACTTACTTAGCGTAAGCTAATTTAAATTTTTTTTCCAAACACTGCAGGAAAGAAGCACATGAAATAGAGCTTCCTATAGACAAGGCTGGCCAGAGTTGAAGAATCCCTATGTAATATGATGTAAATGTATTATCTTATGTAAAACAATATTATAATGAAAAAGATACCTTAGTCATTTTATGGCAAGGTTTTGTTAAACTTGGACGGCTTTCTACATTAAACTCTGATAAAATAATAAAATAAGTATGGTGTTTCAGGTTGGTATCAGAGCACGGTTTGAGGGATTTAAGTATCAAAAGGGGATACTTAAAATCAAACCAAAAGTGCTCATGATATAAATAGGGATTCAATCCGAGGCCGTCCCAGGAAGTAGGTATGTTTAATTTCCAGTGCTTAAACATAAATGTGTGAGCATACGTGAGCAGAACTTTGTATGAGATAAGCTCCATATGATAATTGGGAGTATCATGATACTTAACATACATTGCCTTATGCCTGGCCAGTATTGGAGCTAATGTATGGGACCATCATGATATCGCAAACATCATATGATAACTTATTTCAGCAGATAGTAAGTCGGGAATGTGAAAATGCATGAATAAATGTGCATATGTGTAAGATGCATAGATGAGGCCTTATGTGAAACCCTATAATGTTTGGATAGGGTTAAGAATTGTGCAAGGCCTGTAGCATAAAACCCTAGACTATGGTTAGGGTAAAACGAATGAGAGATTAAAGCGATGCCATATTTTAGCAAATGGCTGAACATCAGAATGACGAGGTACGCAGTGAAGGAAGTCACAAGAGGACTGAATCTCCATGTCATGATGAAAATGAAGTCGAACAAGTCCCGGAGAATATCCGGAGACAAATCGCATTAAAAGTAGGAAAAGCGTTCGATGCAAATTTCCTGATCTTACAATCAGATCTACAAAGCTCATTAGAGAGCTGGTTTGAAAACCATAAGGAGATTACTCATAATGAAGAAGGTAGAAATCCAAAGGTTGATACGAAATCAACTCTTTGCACGTACAAGGATTTCATGACATGTAAACGTTTAGAGTTTAAGGGAGCTGTTAACCCTTTAGAAAGTCAGAGGTGGATTGCCTCAATAGAAACAGCATTCGATACATGTCATTGCAAGAAGGAAGACGAGGTCACCTTCGCTACCAACCAATTAAAAGAGCGAGCTGATGATTGGTGGGGAGTAGTGAAGAGAGAGAAAGGTAGAGACAAAATTAAAGAGATGAGTAGGGAAGAGTTTAAGGATCTCTTTCTGAAACACTATTGCCCTTGAGCGGCAATTGAAAGAATTACCGAGGAGTTTCTTCAACTCCGTCAGACAACAGAGACGGTGGATGAGATCACCGGGATCTTCTTTGAAAAAGCTAGGTTCTGTACTGCTTTGTTAACAACCCCGAAAATGTGGATGACGAGATACCATCTCGTTTTGAAAATAGAGATTAGAGAGTTTATCCATCCATCCAAGTGAGCGAACTTGGAGGAAATGATTGATTGGGCTCGGGAGCGCGAGACTGAGCTCAAGAGGCAAGCATAGAGAGACGGGAAGAGGAAAGGAGAAAGTTATCCTTCTCCTATGCCTCTTAAGAGGTTTAAATTTAATAAACTGGGTGGCGTTTCCTCCCTAAGGAAAAGTATCCAAAATTGCAAGACTTGTGGAAGAAGGCACCCGGGAGAGTGCCGATTCAAGTTTATAACTTGTCACAAGTGTGGAAAGACCGGACACATTGCATTGCAGTGTATGAGTGGCACCCGTTTGTGCTACAACTGTTATAAGCCAGGACACTTTAGCAGGGAATGTCCTGAGCTGAAATTTCAGATGGAGAAGACCGGAGAAGGGTCAAGAGTAGCAGAAAATGAAGTAAAGAGGATCAAGGCTCCAAGACAAAGAGGTAGGGCTTTCCAGATTACCGCTGAGGAAGCAAAAAATGCTCCTGACGTTGTATCAGGTATATTCCTCGTGAATTCCCTACCTACTAGTGTTTTATTCGATACATGAGTTAGTCGATCATTTATTTCTTTAAAATATGCGAACTCTAGAAACTTCAATAGAAGTATGTTGGCTAAGGCACTAGAAGTCGAAATCGCGAGTAATCGAAACTGTGTAGTAACTAAAATATGCCGAGATTGCCGACTACTGATGGAAGAAGAAGAAGAATATATTGTCGACTTAATTCCAATGCCAATGCAATAATTTGATGTAATCATTGGAATGAACTGGTTATCTTCACATGCTGCGACAATTATATGCAATCAGAAGATTGTACGATTCTTGACGCCTACAGGAAAAGAAGTTAGTGTTATTGGTGAATGATGGAACCAGATTATGTTATGTACGATGACTAAGATAGGCAGCTATGTGAGACAAGGTCACCAAGCCTTCTTAGCCTATGTAGCCGATGTAAAGATGAAAAGAAAGGAATTAGATCAAGTTCCAGTGATAAAGGAATTCCCAGAAGTATTCCCAGACGATCTTCCAGGTGCTCCACCTGAGAGAGAGATTGAGTTTAAAATCGATTTGATTCCTGAAGCTAAGTCGGTAGCTAAGGCTCCGTACCGATTAGCACCAACTGAGATGAATGAATTGATGTCACAACTGCAAGAGTTGTTAGACAAGGGATTTATACGCCCTAGTGTATCACCTTGGGGTGCACCAATTCTATTCGTAAAGAAGAAAGATGGTAGTATGAGGATGTGTATAGACTACCGTGAATTGAACAAGCTGATTGTCAAGAATAGGTATCCTTTACCTAGAATTGACGACCTGTTTGATCAACTGCAAAGATCAAGTTGGTTTTCAAAAACCCACTTAAAATCCGGTTATCATCAAGTCAAGGTACGAGAAGGAGATGTACCTAAGACGGCATTCAAAACTCATTATGGACACTATGAATTTGTAGTGATGCCATTTGGAGTAACAAATGCTCCGGCAGTTTTCATGGACCTCACGAATAGAGTATGTCGGCCAATGTTAGACAAATTTGTTATTGTCTTTATTGATGACATTCTGATTTATTCAAAAAATGAAGAAGAACATGCACAACACCTTCGTGATGTACTTAGTACGTTACATAAGGAGAAATTGTACGCTAAATTCTCAAAATGTGCATTCTCGTTAAAGGAAGTTCAATTTCTAGGTCATGTTGTAAATGTAGAAGGTATCTCAGTAGACCAAGCGATGGTAGAGGCTGTGATGAAATGGTCTCCACCTAAGAATCCATCGGAAGTTAGAAGTTTCTTGGGATTAGTTAGCTATTATAGAAGGTTCATCCAGGACTTTTATAAGATAACCACCCCCATTAACTAATCTAACTTGAAAGAACTCGAAATACGAATGGAATGCGGCACAAGATAAGGCATTCCAGATATTGAAAGAAAGATTGACACAAGCTCCAGTTCTGGCATTGCTAGAAGGAGTAGAAGATTTTGTGGTATACTCTGATGCTTCTAAACTTGGGCTAGGGTGTGTTCTGATGAAAAGAGGAAAGGTGATAGCCTATGCCTCTCGATAGCTAAAGACACATGAAACAAATTGTCCAACCCATGATCTTGAATTAGCTGCGGTAGTATTTGCACTAAAGATCTGGAAGCATTACTTGTACGGAATGAAGTGCATGATTTACACAGACCACAAGAGTCTTAAATATTTCTTTGACCAGAAGGACTTAAACATGAGGCAACGACGGTGGTTAGAACTGGTCAAGGATTATGACTGTGAAATTCTATATCATCCCAGAAAGGCTAACGTAGTAGCTGATGCTCTGAGCCGTAAGGAAGAGCATTATCCTATTCGGGTGAAAGCGTATAAGTTAATAATAACTTCTGATTTCATGAGCCAGCTTTGAGACGCACAAATCGAAGCATTAAAAGGTGAGAATATCAAGAAAGAAAGAATAGTTGGTCAGGAAAAGTTTCTAGAAGAGAATGAGTATAAAGTCAAGACTCGATTTGCTCGTATGTGGATACCACGATCAGGTGAGTTTAGACTTAAGATTCTCGATGAAGCTCATAAATCACGATATTCTATTCATCCAGGTATTACAAAAATGTACCAAGATCTGCGCAAGGATTTTTGGTGGCTCGGAATGAAGTTTAATATCATGAAATATGTAACTAAATGCTTAACTTTCCTACAATTTAAAACAGAACATCAGAATCCATACGAAAGATTACAACCACTAGAAATCCCAGAATGGAAGTGTGAACATCTCACTATGGACTTCATAACAAAGCTACCAAAGACAACTAGATGTTATGATACCATTTGGGTGGTTGTAGATCGACTAACTAAGAGTTTTCATTTCTTAGCAATACGTGAAACATACTCTTCAGAAAATTTAACCGATTTGTTCATCAAAGAGATTGTTTCCAGACATGGAGTGCCAGTCTCGATTGTCTCTGATCGAGATACTCGTTTCACTTCACGTTTTTGGAAAAAGTTCCATGGGAACTAGATTATTGATCAGCACGACATATCATCCTCAGACGGTCAAAGTGAGAGGACGATACAAACTCTTGAAGATATGTTGCGTGCTTGTATTATTGATTTCGGAGGACGTTGGGATAGCCATCTGCCATTAGCAGAATTTTAATACAATAACAGCTACCATTCCAGTATTGGTATGCCACCATATGAGATGCTATATGGTAGAAGATGTAGGACTCCTGTATGTTGGGGAGAAATTGGGCAGAAAGAATTGGGGAACAAAGAAATAGTTCAAGCCACGTCAGAAAAGCTTGACTTAATCAAGGTACGTTTGAAAGCTGCACAAGATAGACAGAAGTCATACGCAGACAAGAGACGTAGACCAATAGAATTCCAAGAAAGAGATTAAGTCTTGTTGAAAATATCTCCTTGGAAAGTTCTAATCCGATTCAAGAAACGTGGAAATCTAAGTCCATGATTCATTGGTCCTTTCAGAATCACCAGAAGAGTCGAAAAAGTAGCCTATCAGTTAGAGCTACCCGAAGAATTGGATAAGATACACAACACGTTTCATGTATCTTATTTAAGTAAATGCTTGGCAGATGAGACTGCACATGTTCCTCTACAAGAAATAGAGGTCGACGAAAAACTGTCTTACGTTGAAGAACCTATAAAGATACAGGACACAAAAGAAAAGCAGTTGCATCACAAAATGATCAAACAAGTGTTAGTGCAGTGGAAGCACAGAAAAGGGTCGGAGATGACCTGAGAAAGTGAGGATGAAATGAGAAAGAGTTATCCTCAACTCTTTAAGGATTAACAGGTTTCGATGACGAAACCTAAATTAAGGGGAGGAGAGTTATAACATCCCAAAACTCCTAAATATAAAATCCAGGGACTGAAAATGAAAATTCTAAAATCTGAATGGACGTCGGACCGACATCATCCTTCCCATTGGTTCGAAGTGAGCCAAGGGTCAGATATCGGACCAACATCAGTTGGATAACGGTTCGATAGCCGCAATTGCGTCGCAATTTCTAGTACTGACACGTGTCCTATGACTCAGCCCTAAATTTTTACTCGTGTTTTAATAGCGGACCGACATCCATACACATAGCGGTGCGCTATGTGCTCAGCAAGCTAATACACTGTGTCACCTGGATATCAGACCGACATCACCACGGATATCGGTCCGACATGGGTCCCAATCCAGCCCTATAAATAGTTGAACTTGATCGTTCAAAATGGAAAACAACAACAATAACTTCATCACTATCATCACACACATTAGCATGAATATCGAGGAGCCCCGAACAACGGTTACGAGCGTGGTGGTTACGAGTGCGAAACATGGAAGTTACGAGCAAGGAACGGAGAGACGTTTTAGACAAGGAACGAACTTAGGAACGACCTGAGGATAAAGTAAGTACATTGGACCCGTACCCTAGACACGATTATATGAATTACGTGCTTAAATGATATGTGTTATGTGATAAGTATATGATGAGGGTACGGGGTAATGGCAGATTAGTCTAAACATTAAACGAGAATAATGGAGTAGTCACGACGTATCTAAGGGGTGGTGGATACGCTGCTGGTACTTTTTTTATATAAATCTCTTGGTGCTTCGTGATGAAACCATTATGAATGTTTAGGGGTATAGACTAAAAGATAGTAATGAAATATAGTAAACGTACGGGAGAACTTCCAACCGGTATGTAGTTATCTGATAAACGGAATATTCTGTCTAAGGAAAGAGTGGTGTATAAATCTCTCCTAGACCCGTCACTCTTTACTGGGAACATCTCTGTTGGAGACACTACTCTGGAAGGATAATCACCCCAGTTTATAATATATGAATAGTATGAATATGTGATGAAAATGCATGAGTATGTGAATATATCATGCATGATAAATATGAATACATGATAAGTATGAATACGTGAAATGCATGATGAATATGAGAATGCATGATGATACGTGCAAATATGAATGAGTATGATGGAACGAGTCTAAACTCGAAAATAGAATAACAGAGTACTCACGAAGTGTTAAAGGGGTGGTGGATACACCGCTGGTACTTTCTATATATAAACCTTTTTAATACATTGTGGAGAAACCATTACGAAGTTTTAAGGTGAGGACTGGTTAGGAAGTAAATCAAGCATATACGTGAAATGAAAACAAATGCTTGATACATTTGGGAGGCTGTGAGTCAAAAGATACTCAAGGTCCCAATGAAATGAGATACCCGGCCTATAAGGTGGATCTCACTAATAAAGAAGAAAAGTAAAAAGATTCCAAGCCTATGGGGCTGAGAAAAAGAAAAAGGAAACTCCAGGCCTACGGGGGATAAGGAGGTAAAGATTCCAAGCCTACGGGGCTGAGGAATGAATGAGTCTTTGTGATAAATGCAAGGGTCTATACTGACGTGTATAAGAACATTGCCAATACTCGAACCGGAGGTACGACCTAAGATGGTTGCGAGGGAGTTAGCACACCCATAAAATATACGAATGACATGACCGGAGGTACGTCCAGAGATGGTCACGGGGGCGCTGAGAGCCTAGGAAACTTGAACAATAATAAGAACATAATAAAATGAACGGTGTAGTGTACTTACTTAGCGTAAGCTAATTCAAAAACGTTTTCCAAACACTGCAGGAAAGAAGCACATGAAATAGAGCTTCCTATGGACAAGGCTGGTCGGAGTTGAAGAATCCCTATGTAATATGATGTAAATGTATTATCTTATGTAAAACAATATTATAATGAAAAAGATACCTTAGCCATTTTATGGCAATGTTTTGTTAAACTGGGACCGTTTTCCGGATTAAACTCAAATAATAAAATAAGTAGGGTGTTTCATAGTTAGAACTCCTTCTGTGGAAAATTATGAGGAAAAACCACAACTGGAACCTAAAGTTAGAGAGGCAATAGCTCGGGAAGTCGGGCAAGTACTGCAAAACACTCTACCTGAAACCATAACTGAGGCTTTGAAGACCAATAAAAAGAAAGAGGAAAACGCTACTGATAATAGGGTTCATAGCAGTGATGAGGTGGAAGAGGAGAAATTTACTAATGGTTGCTCCTATAAGTCATTTCGGGGCTGCGATCCGCCAGTGCTGAATGGAAAAGATGATGCGATTGCTACTTTTAAATGGGTAACCCGAATGGAGAGGACTATTAACCTCAGTGAGTGTCGCCATAATCAAGCAATTAAAATTGATGCGAACTCATTCAGGAATGAAGCCCTACATTGGTGGCAAACTGTGAGGCAAGCCAAGGGTGACTAGACAGTGAAACATATGAAGTGGGAAAGCTTCAAGAGTTTGGTAATCAAGAAGTTTTGCCCTCAAAATAAAATTGACCGTGTGGAGAGGGAGTTTCTTGGACTCATGGCTGGCAACATGACCCACCGCCAGTACACCTATAGATATAATGAATTAGCTTGACTGGTTTTCCATCTGTTGACAACTGAGGAGAGGTGGATAAAGTACTACGTTTAGGGATTACCACAGAAAGTTCGTACTCATGTGAAGACAACGCTCATAGAACTTTTAAATATATGGTAGAATTGAGTGGGATTATTTACGATGACATCGTTGTGGAGGATGTGGTTCTTGAGGCACCCAAGAGGAAGTGGGATAAGTCATCCAAAAGGACGGAACGGGATAATGTTGAAACTATGGTGAAGAAGGCAAAGGTTGAGGAGACTGGTCTGTGCAAGACATGTGGAAAGAACCACTTTGGGGAATGTCGTATGGGCACCAACATTTGCTTTCGATGTAGAAAGACGGGGCACTACTCTCGTGATTGTCATGCAAATGTCAAATGCCAAAACTTTGGAGCTAGTAGACACACGACGAAAGATTATAGAAGGCCAGGGCAAAGAGGTTAGGGAAATTGAAAAGGTGTTGGGGAAAAAGAAGGTGACAAGCCCAGGGCAAGAACCAAGGCATACGCCCCCACTCAATAAGAAGCATGAGGAAACCCTGACGTCGTGTCAGGTATATTCCTAGCCAATCACAATTATGCATCAATATTTTTTTATTTTGGCGCAAGAGTTTCATAGCCGCAACATTTGCTACCAAACTAAAGAGCACGATTAGAACTATAACATGTACCTTTGAAATAGAAACTGTTATTGGTAAAATTACGTAAGTATCAAAAGTTATAGATGACTGCCTTATAAGAATTGAGGGCCATAGATTTCCTGATAGCCTTAGGAGGATTCGATATAATACTGGGAGTTGATTGGCTAGCTATCAATGGAGCACATATAGTATGTAAACGGAAGATGATTCATCTCAAAGCTCCTGATAATATTATTATTTAATAGGGTAAACGGAATGTGTGGTAGAATTGAGTGGGATTGTATTAAATATTTTCTTTTAATATTATTATTTAATAGGAAGAGAATAGGGAAAATCATGTTAAGAATGTATCAGAAAGTGACACGTGTCATCTAGGATTTTTATTTATTACTATAAAGATATATATATATATATATAGGAAAATGTTAAAATAAAAACCCTCTTGAGTTGAAAAAACCGTAGAAACCTTTTGAAAAAAATTACAATTTTTTTAAAAAAAATTGGGATTGATTATTTGTATAAAAAAAGGCCTAGTCGCAAAAAAATGTTTTTAAAAACGCCGAACGGTTTTGAAAATAAAAAACATGTAAAAAATAAAAAAAAATTCCGTTTTTCCTTGATTACATAAGCAATACGTCACTTTTTACATATGTAAGTTTTCAAAAAACTATTTTTAAAAAAAAAATCCTCTCCGCGCTTTTTTGAATTTTTTTTTTTACCAAAACTGATTAAATTAGATATACAATCTATCCTCAAAATCAAAAAATTATTTTACCCATTTTTTTAAAAATTACATATGTAAGTCAGGGTTTTCATTATAACCGCACCCTATATATATATATATATATGTATGTATACATGGAAGCTCATTTCAGAAAAAGGAAATTCTGCGAGAACAGAGAGAATAAACCTAAATTGTTTAATTTTTTGATCCATGATAAATAAAATTTAAAATTTTATACTTGTTACATACAAATATGTATGTTTATGTATATATAAAAAAAATATTAAACTAGTTTTTTCATATGTTTTTATATTACTAAAATTTTTCTACACATATATAGCTTATGTGTAGGTAAAAAAACCTACACATGAATTACCCATATGTAAGTATGTATATAAACGAAATTTATTCATATTTTTTTTATTTGAATTTCATGAAAAAAGAATAAGCATTACATTTACATCATTTTTATACTTTAAAACTTTTTAAGATTGAAAAGTGAATGATTCGTTTTATCTTTATGTTTTCTTAATATTTAATGTTATGAATTGAACCATCTCTTATATAAAGTTGATAAGTCTCACTAACATTTAACGATGTGGATAAAAAACAAACAAAAAGACAATTGAAACTGTGAAAACCAAAAAAAACCCGTTGAACTCTTGTTACGTGGGCAGACTCGTATCTATGCAATATCTTTTACAACAATCCATTGTTTAATATTACGGATCTAAATAAAGAATCTAATATTCTTTAAACATATGTTTTTTGTTTCACCTAAGGGGTTGTTTGCGTATGTTAAGTGTTAATTTATTTGCAGTTTAAATGTGTTTCCGTGACAACGCGTAAGGTGTAACTATCTGGTTAGATTAAAAGGTCTAACAAAACAAAAAAAAATTCATGGTTAAAAGGTGAAAGAGTAAATTGCTAGATGTTCGTTAAACATATATAAAATTACGTTTTTTTTCCCTCTTATTATTTAAAAATAAAAATATACAAATGCAAAAAAGCAAAGAGAACGGTCAATTATGGAATTGTAATCATTTTCAAGATTGCATCTCGTTTGGTTAGTTAAGAAAGAGCACAAGAATATGAAATTCAAAATAATGATTTTTCAACATTTCTGTCTACCCAAAATCTATCCTTCCCATTCAGAATTATTGATTGGTTGATTTTACACTTTTCACCCTAATATTTGTGTGAATGATTCAGAAAGCCCTTGTCTTTTTGACAATTTATCTAGCCAAAGGTTCTAACCAACAAATTGTTCCACAATTACACCATCATCACGAGATACCATCACTAAGTGATTTTCTCACTTCTCCTTAGGGGTGTTTATTCCATTAAACTGAAAACCGAATCGGGTCGAAACCAAAAAACCAAACCGTATATTCATTCGATTATTTGATTCAGTTTGTTCTAAAGAAAATGTCATATATTATATTGAGTAAATTACTACTTGTGTATCTGACGTTTGTTCGTTTTAACTAGTTGAGTCCCTTATGTTTCAAAACCTCGTTTTGCACTCTGACTTTTCATTTTTGACTCCATTTGAGTCCCGATTGTTAACATCGTTAGATTTAACAGTTAACTTTTTTTTTTCTGAAATAACCAAAATCCCACCAGGGACTCAAATGGTTAAAATAGTATGGATCCATAAACGTAATTATTAGACAATTACAAGGATCAGATGTAATTAGTAAAACCCTAACTTCGAGAGAAAGTTTGTGATTATAAATAAGGGCTATGATGAGGTGATTGTAGTCAGACATGTTTAGACAAGACCCTAATTTGTAACATCCCAAAAAATGAAGAAAGATAATAAACGGAATTCGGAAAATAAATAAATAATGAAGTCGGGGATTGAGCGGGTTTTAACGCGAAAGTCGAAAGAAAAGGGATGGGGAAGGGCCTTAACCCTAGCCACCACCTTCCCCACCCTCATTCCATCTTCATCATCTACTTCATTTTATAGAGAGAGAAAGTGCATGGATCCACCGTTTTTGCTCAAGATCTCGTCCATCATCTTTCTCCATCGATAGCAAATAAGAATCCATGAAGAAACACTACTTTTAAGGTAAGAATCGAACATAAAACCTCTTATTTTTAGTTTAAATGGGTTTTGGGGTAAAACAAGGGTTTTGTACTCAAAACATGGATTTTTACGTATGAAATGGAAAAGAAAGCTTGGATCTAGCTTCATGGATCATAAACAAAAGGTTTGGACGTAAAACGTTCGCAACTTGAATCAAAAACGAAATTTTTGGCTAAGAACGTTTGAATCGTGCGAAATATGGATGAATGGATCGAAAAGTATTTTGGTCGAATGAGGAACATTGTGTTCCAAATGAAAACTACTTCGGACGAAAAGGTTTTCGGGCGAATGACATTTCGGATGAGAAAGCTTTCGATCGAAACGGATTTCGATCGAAAGGGATTTCGGCCGAAAGAGATTTCGATCGAAAGGGATTTCGGCCGAAAGAGATTTCGGCCGAAAATATTTTCGGCCAAGGTTGGCTTTTGGACTAAGTGTTTTAGATTTAACCGTGTAGTTGACACATCTCGTTAATGACCGTTCTAACAGATTTCTAGCATTCCATCTAGCACAATCAGTTGAGGAGTTTAATAGTAAGATCAGGACTGGTGAGTTTCTATTGCTCATTTCCCTTTAAAATTTTGGGCTAAAGTGCATGCTTTGAATGAAAAGAAGGATTAATGTTTTATTAAACGTTTATGACAATTATGTGTTATTAACTTAGGTTATAATGTATGCAATTGTTCATAAATGTGCTAAAGTATTTTATTTGTGTGGTAGAATGTAAATTATGTGTGAATGACTAAATGTGCATGTTACCCCAGGGCGAAAGAAAGAAAAGTCTTGTGCAAGCAACAGTGGAGGCTTGTCTTCTAGCAAGCAAACAAAGGAGTATTGTCTTTGTGATAAGTAACAGAGGAATCTTGTACACAAGCAACATATGAGTCTTGCATTCATGCAAGCACAACGTACCAAGCCTCAGGGACTTGGGACGGTTAAGACGTAATGATATCATTCGAGTGCTTGTTCATTCAATGATAAGAAAGAACGAAAGAATGAATGAATGAAAAGGCTAGCACGAAAGTTAATTGAATGTGAACGTTTTGAAAAAAAAAAACTAGCACGAACGTTTTGAAAGACAAGCTTTTACTATTTTTATATTTAAGCTGTTGTGAAAGAAAAATGATGAAATGTTTAATTACTAAAGTAAAATAGAATTCACTCAATATATCTGACTTTTAGCATGTACCTCAGATAAATAAAGAAAAGAAATGAATGGAGCCGCGAGGGCTTGGGATGCATGGACTTATGCGGGCTGATATGTGCGAATACTAACATTCCTGATTTATGAACCATGAACAATGAATGTTTTAATTTGTATGGATTATTGTATGTTAAAACTTCCGCCGTAACGCTTTGAATGATCTGAAGTTTAATAACTATATTTTCTAATGTCTTGTGCCAACTATGAGACTACCCGGTTTGGGGCGTTTCATAATTCCACCTCCTCCCTGCGCCACCTAGCCGCCAACCGCCAGCCACCTCGCTGCCACCGATCAGCACCACTGCCATCAGCCACTTGCAACGCCACCGCTGCCGCCTTCCGATGCCGTTGCGCCACCTTTCCGAAAACCGTCGAGCCGCTGGTTTGCGTGTGTTGACTTTTTTTGTTTCTACTCAATTTATAGGTGAATGCACCCGGTTACTGTCAGGTTATAGTTTTTGCGGGCGCTTTGCGGGTGAATCTGAAGGAGTTCAGATTTCCGGATACTTGGTGATCAGATCTAAGGAGTTCATATATGTTTTTTTGTTTTGTTTTAATCGTTCTTGTAATTTTTATTTACTTCTTTGGAGGTGCATTTTAAGTGAGGTATCTATAATCATTTTATAGCATTTTTTTAAAATCATACTTATGTACCGTAGAATCTGATTCTGCTGTTACTATAAATCATATTCTGATTTACAGAAATGATATTCCCACCATTTCTGTGAAATTTAAGTATTCTTGAAGCTTCAATTTACTCCAAGTAACATCTCATCTTATGAAATTATATCGGTTGCCTTTAACAAGAAACATTCTTTAAGCCAACTCTCAAAAGATAATTACATCTTTAATGTACTCACTAATGATCATGACATTGTATATATTGAACCTATTTTTCCACTACAAGATTTTTTATTTTTATTTTTTGTTTTGTATCAACATTGCAACAATATGTGCGTCTCACTTATCACATGTATCATGGTGCACAATTTTAAAGTCTCTCACTCTCAAGCATAAGGTTTGAAACCTGGGTCGTCGTTAAGATTTCGGGAACCCTGTATGACTTAAAAAATGGGCCCATAAAACCTAAACTATAAAGTTATATGTATGAAAATGAGGTTCAAAGCTTGAGGGGGATCCGGGGGCAGCGCCCCTGGAAGCGGGGGCAATGGGGCAGTCGAGCTGAGCTGGTCAGCTTAAAAAATATTTTGAAAAATGTTGCTTTATTAAAAATTCATCGAAATTTTAATTTCTGGATTTTGCATTGATATTTCGGACAATCATACAATCATAAATCAAGTAATCAAGACATTCGAATTATAAATCAAAAGGTAACACTTATTTGAAGGAGTTCTACTCATTGTTCAAACATTCAATTGAAGCACACTCGGTTTTTGTTTTGTTCCAAATTCCAATTCGGCAATTCTGGTTTCTGATCGAGTTTCTTACTCCCTCGACCTCTGTTAGTCACCCGTTTCTTTCACCCGTCGTCTCGTCCCTAAACTCACTCCAAATTGCCGCTATTTCTTTTTATTTTTTTATTAGGTTTAAACCTTGTTTTATTTTTTTTAATGGGCTTCAGACATTTTAGGGGCACGCATGATGGGCTACACTTTTTACATGGGGCTTCAGACTTCTTACATGGGCTTCACATTTTAGGGGCACGCATGGGCTTGAGAAATTTGATCATGAATGAATAATTAAATGGGCTTCAGAATTCAGAATTCTTACACGAGTTTAGAGGCTATTGGCACTTAATTGGTTTTTTAAAGATATCTATACTATATAATAAATAAAGGTTTTTAATGTCACGTGTCGCCTTCACATTCATTTTTTTCTCGATTCTCTCTCTTATTAAATGCACCTTCTATTTTTAACAACAATATATATTTAAAGAAAATATTAATTATACTAATAAAATACATTTATTTTAAATTATCCCTTATGAAACTTTGAAAATCTAAATATTTAACTTTTATTTTCAATCAAATAATAAATGAAAAACAAATTACATTAAATAGTATTTAATTTATTTTTGAAACTCAATTATTTATCACTTTTTGCATATTTTGAGTTTTGTTTTTTATCCTTAGTATATGATACATTTTTATACATGTAAAATATACACATAAAGATTTAAAAATTTATTTATTGATATTTTTCACCCGTGTGTATACACGGGATCTAAACTAGTATATATAATATATAAACCCGGTGTATTACATGGGTTGAATAAATACAATGTTATATATATAATTATACTTATCAAAAAAGATTAAATTTTACATATTTATAACATATTATATAGTTTTTTAATACAAATTATAAATGTTTTATAAAAAGGATGAAAAAAATGTTCAATTTATGAAAAATGTTTTACGAACAAACCTATTTTTTGTAAATTGAAAACGTTTTATGAAAAAAATAATAGAAATTGTCATTATTTTTAGAAAGAGAGGCGAAAAACAAAAAAATTATAAAAACAATTAAAGAAATTTGTATAACTAATATGAGATAGAGAGGGGGGGGGGGGGAATGTTGAAGAGACATAAAAGAGTGACAAGTGTCCTATTAAAACCTTTATTTATTAGATAACTAGCTTAGAACCCGTGTACTACACACGGGGTGAAAAATATCAATACATAAAATTCTTAAATCTTTATGTATATATTTATAGGTGTAAAAATGTATTTCATATACTAAGGATAGAAAACAAAATTCAAAATATGTAAAAATTAATATATAATTGGGTTTTGAAAATACGTTAATTACTATTTAATGTAATTTGACTTTTATTTTACTATTTTATTGAAAATAAAAGTTACATGATTAGATTTCAAAGTTTGTTATAATAAAAGATAATTTAAAATAAATGTGTTTTATTAATATAATTAATATTTTATTTAAAGATATATTATTATTAAACAGGCCCGGCCCAAAGGAAGGGGCAGGGTGGGCCACGGCTCCAGGCCCGGAAAATTTTGTATATGTTTTAAATAACATATTTAGTTTATACATCCATTTTGTGTACATCAAAGTTTCCTTAGTGCAATTGAAAATACCATTGCAAGAAAATGTAAATGTCAAAGGTTCAAGACTTGACAATAACACTATTTATTTTTCATTTGTCCTATTTCTTCTTTTCTCTTCTCTTTTTTTCTCTTTAAAATGTTGTCTCACAAAAACCTATAATTATTTAAACTATTAAACCAAAACAAAAAAAAGACACAAAAATGTATATATTTAAACTCATTACATATAAAAAAAATTATTGAGACCTGTTTTTTTATTACTTGTCACGGGCCCAAAACGTTTCGAGAATTCTCGGGGCCGGCCCTGTTATTAAAAGATAAAGGTGTATTTAATAAGAGAGAGATGCGGGAAAAAAACGATTAGAATGAATATGAGGGCGACACGTGACATAAAAAACCTTTATTTATTATATAGTATAGATATAGATATAGATTATAGTTTCTTTTCAATTTTGGCCCCGGCCGGTCACCCACCCCCTACCAGGTCATTACTAACTACTTATTATGAGTTAATTTTTCTTTGTTAAATGGTGTAGAGATAATTACAAATATATGTTACCTACAAATTTAAATTATGAGTTAATTGCTTTCTTTATACCAAATTCTACTTTAAATTTTTATCCAGGCTTACAAAACAAACGGGCCGGGCCTATATCATATCAACCCTTTTTAAACACTTAATAATCTCTGGACTCTCGAGTAGTGGTGCACAAAAAAACCGGTTTTTTTTTTTAACCCGGTCCAAACCGGCAAACCGGTTTGGGTTAAACCGGTTTGGACCAACCCGGTTCGGGTTGCCCAAAAACCGCCGGTTTGAAACCGGTTTGAGGATTTCTGAAGAAAATCGGGTTGGGACCGGTTTTGGCTAAACCGGGTTAGAAAACCGGTTTTAAAACCGGTTTGAACCGGTTTTTTTTAAATGAATTAAATAGCATTAAATATCATTAAATATCATTTATTAAATGAATTAAATAGCATTAAATAGCATTATATATCATTAATAGCATTAAATAACATTTATTAAATGAATTAAATAGCATTAACTATAATTAAATATCATTTATTAAATGAATTAAATAGCATTAAATAACATTAAATATCATTAAATAGCATTAAATAGCATTTATTAAATGATTTTTAAAAAACATAGTAATTAGCATTTATTAAATGATTTATTTAATTAAATCGAAAATTAAAAATATAATTTTTTTTTAAATAAAAACCGGTTTAAACCGGTTTTTTAACCCAAACCGGTTTAAACCTACCCGAACCGGTTTGACCGGTTTACATATTTCCACCTCCAAAACCGGTTTAACCCGAACCGGTTTGGGCTCAAACCGGTTTTGACTTTTCGTTGACCAAACCGGTTCGGGTCGGTTTGAACCGGTTTGGGTTAAAAAACCGATTTGTGCACCTCTACTCTCGAGTGCATCATAAGGTGAGGATTTTTTTAGTTTCAATGTCTCCTTTATACGATATACATCTACGTCTTTAACTTATTTAAGTTTTTTTTATAAAAGTGTTTTCATATGATAAGTTTCATTCGTTAACTTTTTTTTTACAAAAACTTAATACGCGTCTGTGTTTAATTTTTATTTTCTTGATATTCTGTATAAATTTTGTTGACAACAGAGTTGTTTATGAAATAAGGTCTGTAACCGTGAATTTTTTGGTATCGTACCGGTACTGTGACGGACGGAAACGAAACCAGCCGAACAACATCGGAATCGATACTGATATTCGTTTTTTCGACCGATGTAACAATTTTGATTCTTTTAAAATATAAAGTTTTATAAAATTCCGAATATACCGTTGCGACACGCTTATTTTTATTTATGTAACTAAACCGCCGCAACGCGTGGACATAACACACTCGTCATTTATAATTATTAAAATAAATGATAAAAAAATAAGTTAGGATTGAACTCTTTATTTTTAATTAAAAACAGGGAAATTAGTTAATTACCTAAGTCTCTTTACATGATTTTGGCATGGAAACCATACAACTCTCAAAAATGATTAGAAATGTGACGTTCCTTATTCCTTGAGTTCTTCCCAATTCTTCAAACCCTAAACCCTAAACAATTCTTCGAATTCCACTGTAATGGAAGAACAATCAACCTTCCACAACAGCAATAACAAGTTAATCGGAGACATAGACACCGAATTCCACGACGCACTCAAACAATTCCCATTCGTCGACGCCTCAAACTCCTTCGAAGAATTCAATCAATCCGGTTCTAGTCTCGAACCTGATAACCAGGAGGATGAAGTTACAGTTTCTGTCATATCAGAACACACGCCGGACTCGCAGTCATCTCCTTCTTCCGCCGGCCTCCGTCACCGTCGCCTTGTTTCCAGGTGCAGAGAACTCTCTCAGTCTCAGTTTTTTAAAAATAATCCAGACGGATTGATAGATTTCGATCTTCATAATACCAGTAGTTGTACTAGTTCTCCATGTTCACGGAAGAAGTTGAGTTTGAACGATAACGAGAAATTAAATGAAAATTTGAACGTAAATTTGCTTGATTCAGACAGCGATGGTAGACGGTTAAACCACCAGACGGATGCCAGTTCCGCGTGTAATCGTTCGTTGAGTTTGAACAATAATGTGAAATTAAATGAAAATTTGAACTTAACTTTGGTTGATTCGAGTTCAGACAGCGATTGTAGGCGGTTAAACTACCAGACGGATGCGAGTTCCGTGATTACCAGTGTTAATGATGATGAAAGAGTCAATGATGAGTCTGTTACGGTGGACTCGCCAAATTCTGGACCAGATCTGGTTTTTATGTTAGCCGAATTGGTAACTGGAGTTATTTGTTTTCAAATTAAACTGTTAGCAAACTCTGTTAAATTTTCAATATGGTTAATTAATTATTCATACATGTTACTGAATGATCCCTATGTGGTTATAAGAATTTGGAGAAGTTATATGCTGAAGAATATTTCTGGAATTTGGAGGATTTGTTATACTAGTGGTGTTAAGTTGATTAGTTATTTATGGTTTCAAAATCATGAGTCTGCATTGAAGTTGTGTGTTCGAATCGGATGGGGATTGTTGTGGTTGGGTTATTGTGGGTTTGTTTTAGTTTGTTTATTAGTTCCGGCTTTTGTTTTTGGTGGCTTGATGGTGAAATGGATAGTTGAGGAGCCGATACAGATAACGGAGCAGTTGACTTTTGATTATACTAAAGATAGTCCCGTGGCTTTTGTGCCTGTAATTTCTTGTCCGGAGTTGTCTTCTCTAGCGCACAACCAAAAGAGTGGGATTGGGAGTCTTGCTGAATTGCGTATCATACCGTTTGATCATGAACTTATGGCCACCGTCTCCTTAGTGATGCCAGAGTCGGACAACAACAGAAATCTTGGGATTTTTCAGGTTTGTAAACAAGATTTGCAATTAATTATCTTTGGTTCTTTTCGTATAAGATAATAGTAGAGGTAAATTTACAGAATAGTAAAATCAAGATTCCCAGGTGTTCCAATAAAGTCACTCAAAGTTTTTTGTTTCTCTAAAGTCTCTCAACTCACATTAGGTGTACTAATCTTGTGATTTTTTTGTATAAATGTTATAATATTCTAAAATTAAGGGACCTAAATATAATCCATTTAGTGATTATTTTTTAAACTAACGTGAAATAAGTGGTAATAGTGAATAAAAATTTCACTAAATAATAACCAAGCTTCATAATTTTCAATTTAAGTCATATTTAAATAGAAATTAATCACTACATAGTATCTAGGATTCATATATGTTCCGTTCAGGTCAGTGTTCATTTTTTTAACATTTTATAAAAATTTCACAAGACTGAAACAACTAAAGTTGAGTGACTTTAGAGGAACAAAAAAACTTTGAACGACTTCAGTGGAACGCTTAGGAAACTTGGTTACTACTGTATGAAGCTTTCCCATAATAGTATAATATTGTTTATCTGATCTGCTTATTTCACTTTTACGTCTTTAAATCATTGTTAATCTGACTTTTGTTTGAAGGTGAGGGTAGACTTCCTATCTAGTGATGGCAAACTCCTTGCAACTACAAAAAAGCCATGTATGTTGCAATTTAAAAGCGAACCGATTCGGCTTCTGTCAACTTTGGTTCAATTAGCTTCTCTTCTCACTGGCTATCCATCAGAAACACAAACTTTGGACATAAAGTTTAGTGGGTATACCGAAAAAGATATCCCTTTGTCGTGTTCAAGGGTTGTCGTTGAACAAAGAGCAGAATTTGCAAAAGGGGGCGGTGTTCCTGAAATATACTCAGCATCTTTCAGATTAGAGTCTCAACTTCCTTTCTTGAAGAGGATGTTGTGGTATTGGAAGGGATTGATATACGTGTGGATTAGCATAATGATGTTTATAATGGAGTTGTTATTCACAATGTTATGTTGTACACCCGTCGTATTTCCATGGGTACGGCGTGTGGGTGGTTCTTCGATTAACAATGCATCTCACAACATGCCTCCTGGTTGAAGTTAGCTGCCCTTGGGGAAGTCCCAGATGGATCATCTTTGTTCCTGGTATGCAATCAAACTCTTACTCTACCATGTATATTGTAGATGATTAAAAGAAAGTTGAAATAAGTAAATATATTTCATGTTTTCATTTCAAGATTCATATTTATTATGTATATATATAGGCAATTTTTTTAATTTTATCTTTAAAACTTTTAGTTTATGTAAGTTTATTTGTATATTACTCAATTTGTATATTCATTTTGTGTACTATGTTGGCTTCCCATATTCATTCTGTCCATGCACTTTTTAGCATCATAGGTTTCACATGATTCTCTTTTCTTCCTCTTTCCTAAGATTCAAACCATATGCTCTTAATTGTATACCATCTTCATTTATCGCTGCTTTCACATCCATATCTATACTATATAATAAATAAAAATAATTTATGCCACGTGTCGTGTCCACATCTCTTCTTATCATTTTTTTCCCGCCTCTCTTTTATTAAATACACCTCTCTTTTTTAATAATGATTTATATTTAAAGAAAAATATTAATTATACTAATAAAACACATTTATTTTAAATTATCTCTTATTTTGAAATTTAATTATGTAACTTTTGTTTTTAACTAAATAGTGATGTAAGTCAAATTATATTAAATAGAAATTAATGTATTCAAACAGTGTAATATACGAGTTTTTAAAAATATAAACTTTTTACAACTAAGTATATAACATTACGTTTTATCGGGTTTTTTAAAATACAAATTTTTTATTACTAAGTATATAATATTACATTTTATCAACTCGTGTAATACATGAGATTTTAACCTAGTCCCATATATATGGATGAAGAAGAAGACTGAAGACACGCATAACGTGGAAACGGGTGCAAATCTTTTCTACGACTTCTACAACTAAAATATGACAAATTCAATGAGCTCCAACAAATATTTAAAGAAAATCGAATGTCTTTGAACAAGAATCGTAGAATAAAATAATTCAGCCACTTGGTTGTACGTGATAAAGTTGAAGAAAACGACGAGGACTCAAACACGGGTAAAAAATTAGGGGGTGATTGTTAGCTTCATAATTGTTTAATCCAAGTTTGAGAGTTAATGGGTCGTTTATGTAAATAATCAAAAGTTGTGTTTTAGAGTCCATTATGTAAATATGTAAAGTCAAGGGGTTTTAGTGTTAGAAACAAAAGATGGAAACTGTATTTGATCCGGAAAGGATGCGACGATTCCAATAGTTGCGTCGTTATACAAGCGAGTCTGTAAAACCAATGTTACGATTGTTATCATATTCAAAGTTCTATTTGGTGTTATTGTTAATTTCAATTGTGTGTTCATTCAACCTTGGGCACCAATTGATATAAAAGCCTAGGGCTCTTTGTTTGAAGAAATCAATATCGAAAAGAAGAAATTGATCACGTAGGTTTGATCAAAGTTGTTGCTACTGTTAATCCTAGACATCGAACGAATTTGAAACAGTGTTGGCGTGGATTGTGATATCGAAGAAGGCAAAGCGTTGCCTTGTTATTGAAGATCAGAAGCCACAAGGGAGATTTGCAAAGGGCTGTTTGTTGGATCAGAGTTGAAAAACGAAATTGCTGCAGGCGATTACAAAGAGTGATCGGTTTCGTTCTAATCATCAAAACTTTTGGTGTTGGGTGGACTGCTTGTATCGAAGAAACAGAAACAAGAAGTCGTTTTTTCTGTTATCTGTTGTCATGGGTAATCCGAAGCTAGGAAATGAGCATTCGGGTGGATAAGTTCCAGTCGCAAATCAAAGGATTTCTGGATTGTTTTGTTTGTATGTTGCGTCAGAAGGAACCGAAACTAGGAAAGGGTTCTACGCGATTGAAAGAAAGTCGCAAGTTAGGCGTTTTGTGTTGAAGGTAAGACGAAGTCAACCAGTTTGGGGGATTGGTTCGATTTGTTTGATCAAAAGGAGACATATAAAGTCTCGGGTTGTTGAAGGCAGAATAGGAGAAGTGTCGAAAGGATTGTTTTCGGTTGGCGCAAGGCCATACTCAGGTAATCAGAAGATGGTATCATGTGGTGGATCGTGGTTAGAATTTTTTGGTGATCAAGAAATGTTGGGGTTTGATCAAGAATCCAGAATCATGCGTGGAGGATTCTCGATTTCCAGGTTTTACGAATCCTAATTAAATATGGAATTTCATTGAATTTCTATACCTGTATCAGAGATTAGGTTTAGAATTAAGTTTTGATTCCCTGTTAGAAGTTAGATTGAACTTTGGAATCATATTATGTTTTAGAAGAAAACCTAAGTCACGATGTCAGAAAAATCATCGTCTGATACAAACAATAAAGAGATTGTATTACATAAGGAAGTAGGTTATGTTTCCCATTTTCAATGTCCTATTTTGAAATCCACATACTATACCATATGGGCTATCCGTATCCAAACACTACTCGAAGCAAACAGATTATGGGAGATGATAGAACCAAGTGCTAAAACGCAAGTAGATGTCAAGAAGGACAAGGCCACGACTGCATACCTGTTTCAAGCACTATTAGAATATTTAGTATTACAATTTGCGAGTTGCAAGAATGCAAAGGAGGTTTGGGATGCACTGAAGACGAGGCATGTCGGTGTGGAAAGAATGTAGAAGGAACGTCTACAAGCACTCAAGATAGAATTTGAGATGTTGCAAATGAAGGAGGAAGACACTATCGATTCATTCACCGCTAGATTGAATAGTATTATCACTAGGACAAGTGGTCTAGGATAAAAAAATTGATCAACCAAGTCTAGTACGGAAACTCCTAAATTATGTGCCAGATTGGTTCGTTCAAATTGTTGCAACCATTGAAAAATTCGTTGATCTAGAAACAATAACTCTATATGAGACTATTAGAAGGTTGAAGACCTTTGAGGAGAGGACCAATCTAAAGAAAGGAGGCTTACTGGACAATCAAGAGAAACTTTTGTTCACACGTTATGACAACAAATCGGGGCATGAAAGACGTTTTGGAAACCGTGAACAAAGAAAGTTCAACTCATCACGAGGAAATTGGCATGATGAAAAGTTCAGACAAGAAGGAAGAGAAGGAAATATGTAACACGATAATTTCAGAAACAATAACGGTGACTATGATAAAACAAGGAGATACCATATAGATCAAAATAGATTCAGAAGAGATATTAAAGAAATAAAGTGTTACAATTACCATAAGTTTGGACATTTTGCAAGAGACTTCCCTCAGAAAGAACAAGCACAAGAGGAGTCAAACTTGGTGCAAAAAGACGAGGAACCGACTCTCTTAATGGCAGTTACCGGAGACAAGGAGAAATACGAGGAAATTTCCTTAAATGAGAAGGAAATTGAATCTAACAATTATTGGTTTATCTAAGTACTTCAATCATGAAGAACCAGAGTGGACAGAATTCATTACTGAAAAGAATCAAACCGGAGTTCCACAACTCAATGAAGAGACAAAAGAAGACAAATTGGGAAGTATTAGATTGGAAACAGAGAATTATGTATAGAGAGAGTTAGAATCTCTAAAATTAGCCAAGGAAATGTTTGTTGTAGACATGGAACACAAGAAGTTTACACCGTTAGAGATGATCAGAAGAGAAGAATCTCAAACGTTTCATGATTTTGAAGTGAAGAAACAAGAACTTGAGATCAAGTTGAGAAATAGGGAAATAGAGTTTGAAAGGAAGATGCATGAACGAGAGAAATCATTTGCATATAAGATAGAAAGAGAGATGGAAAATATAAAGTGTTTGAGAGATATTGCAAACAAAAAAAAATGGAGGAGTGGAAGTTAGAAAGAGCACGATTAGGAAAAGAAACACATGATGTTTTTACAGATCAGAAGCACCAACAAATAAACAGTTAATTGCATGTGTTGAAGAAAAAAAATGATGCAGTGGATATGGAAAGATGTCATCTAAGGATGTATTATCACCAGAAACCAATGAAAATTCAAGAAGATGGAGTTACACAAGTGAAAGAAGATGGTGAACAAGATAAAAATGATGATACTCAAAAGGAGTGTGAAGACATAGACAAGTTTGTTAAAGAAAGTTGCACCAATCAAAAGATGGGCAGAAAACTAAAGTTTAATGTCAAGACATCCACATTAAAAGGCTATGGGGATACCTAAACCCTAAACCAGTTGATCTAGGGCTCAATGACACAAAATTGTACAATATAAATGATATTTAGATAAAACAATATATATACAATAGTTCTTTTTTCTTTTTTAAATCTCAACCTAATAATATGCATGTGTGCAATTCTACGGTAAAAACCAAACACACATATATACAAATATGCACATGTGCATCTAAATAAAAACTTACAATACAACAAATAGCATATAAAACATTGAGTTTTTCTTTATATACAATGGTAGTATCAAGTGCAAGATTAGATACAATGGTAGTATCAAGTGCAAGATTAGATAGTCTTTAGGTGTAAAAAATTTTTGTTAAAGAATCAATTTATATACCTCATTCTTTCCTAGGTAGAATGAAAAAACTCAAAATAACACATTAATCTTGTGAAAATCTGATTTCTTTCTTAAGTTTATATATGCAGACATCTTTTGTACTGTAAAAGTTATATTCTTCGAAAAAACCCATAATTAAGTATTAAATTACACGTTTATTGTATTCTTATGATCACATCTAGTATCTATCTTTGTAAATAAGATTTTGTGATCAGTTGCATGTAGGAATGTGGATTCGTGTAGACTTGGATTATCTGATAATCCCGAGAGATCGCTTTCAGATTGAATTATTTCGTTAGTATACATGATGGAATAACAATAATATGTTCCGAATCAATTTCTAATGCTTATAACAATTTTAGCCAGGGGCGTTGCCCCTTGAACCCCACTAGGGGCTGCTGCCCTTAGGACCCTGCTAACCAGGGATGCTGCCTCGAAATCTCTGTTGCTAAGTGGGCTTCGCCCCCTTAAAACAATAAGGTGTCTTTAGCACCAGAAATCACAAGATTCTCAAACAAGTATGCACTCCACACTTATCAACATGTTTGATGTTTAATTATGATTTCTCATTTGGTTATAAATAAATCAAACTACATAAAATAGCTAAATAACACTAAAATCACCAAACATTGTATATAAAAAAAACAACCCTGTTGCGTACAAATTGTAGCAAATCATTTTCATAAAAAAAACCTATCATAAGTAAAGCCATTGTCCTACTTTAGTTTAGAGATAGAAACTTAGTTTAGTAGAGCACTCATTCAGTCGGGGTGAAAATATTTTGTTTAGCATACCCTTCATAAATGTCCTCTCGAAGACCCGGGGGGGGGGGGGGAACGGAAGGAGGTAGAAGGCGGCGGGACACTCCGGGAAACTACTACCAGGGGAAGGAGAGAACTTGGGGGCAAGCAACAACCTCCTTCTATGTCTCCAATCTTCTTGAAGGAACTATCACTGCCGATTTGAAGACATGCTTTGGAGACTACGGTAAGGTGGTGGATGCGTATGTTGCAGCAAAAAAGGATAAAGCAGGCTATCTTTTTGGTTTCTTTAGATTTGATGGGGTGAAGGACAAGGTTGGAATGGAGGCACAACTCAGCTCAGTTAACCTGAACAATGCTAGGTTATCGGTGAACTTGGCTAAATACGATAAAGGAGGCAAACCGAAAAGAGCAGAGGGGAGCAGAACGAATATTCAACCTCCTTGCCCTCAACAAGGTCAGCCCGGAGGAGGTTTCACTTGGGGTATGGGGTACTCGGGTGGAAATTTTACAGGAACGCACTGCTTAGACATCAATATCATCTTCCTATGATTATGGAATTGGCCATTCCGGGGGAGGCAGGGGGTGGTTTGACTCAATGGTTCGGCACCTCACTGGTTGGCAAAACAAAGGATCTAGGGTCTCTTTTCAACCTGCTAGAAGCTGTCAATACGGAGGTGGACAAAGACCTGGCTCTAAGATACCGGGGAGGCAAAGGATTTCCTAGCTAACAGGTTGGTCTGGGGGAAGTGGTTCTCCATGCTTGAACATTGCTCTGGGCAATCCATTGCACAAGAACGTGTGGTATGGCTCCAAATCCATGGGGTCCCTGCACATCTTTGGGAGTCAAACGTTTTTTATTTGATCGCATCCAAGGTGGTAATACTGGTAGGAAAAGGCTGGAGGCCACCGGGTCAGATTGACGTCAAATGGAATGGTAAAAATTTTCGTTGCATGTGTAAAGAAGACAGATTTGAATGGGTACCAGATTGGATTGGCAGACCAGAAAAGAATCAACCATCGGCTCGTTGCCCGGCCGCTCAATCACCGGTTATGGGTACCCATTCGAATTCCAATGTTGTAGAAACCGAAGAAGTGGAGCTGCATGGGGACGGCGCTTGCATGGGGAAGGGGTTGGGCAATGATTCAAATTGTGGTCCTAAGAAAGTACCCCATAGGTTTAAATTTGTGGCTGAAAAACGTTCGTGCCCCTTGGCCCATCAGGGCAGCTCAAATATGGGGGAGATAGTCCAAAAATTAAATGACGCAATTGGGCTTAAGTCTAGGAAAAGGCCCAGAATGAGGGTAATGGATCTGGATCATATAATTGGGGAGGCTAACCCGGTTGCCCCTCTTATCCGTCGAAGGAGTCTGGGGATAGGGTTTCGACGGGGGTTGTCATCCCTGACCTTAACACATCCATGGGTGGAAGCCTACGTGATGCGCCAAACTTTGGTAGCCATTTTACGGTGCCCGATGGCAGCGAAGTATCCTCAATGGCGTTGGGCAGAGCCGAATATGTTGAAAATGTGGTGTAGGAGACAATCAAAATTGGGAAAGAATTGTGAATAGAGTTGGAAAACGAGGTAGAACAAGTGAGAGCTACAATTATTGGTGAACCGGAGGAAGAAGTGGTTCAATGAATTGCCTATCCATCAATACTAGGGGGATCGATGGCAACGACAAAGCCGATTGGATCAGAAACATCAAACAAAGGTATGGTATTCATCTAATGAGTATCTAGGAGACTCAATTCGAAAATATAGAAGCAATTCTGTATGATAGAATTTGGGGCAACAGTGAATTCGAGGCATTTGGGGTGAAATCCTCGGGTAGATCAGGGGGTCTGTGTTGTTGTTGGGATTCATCTATGTTTACGGTGGCTAAAGTAACCTTATCTCATAATTACATTAACATCACGGGGAATTGGAAAGGGATTGATCCGGTCGTGAATATTGTAAATGTGTATGGGCCTAAGGAATCTGGGGCAAAAAAGAAACTATGGAAGGCCCTGATCAAGATAAAAGAATCTTCGCAAGGAATTTGGGTGCTAATGGGGGATTTTAATGCTATTAGAAACGGGGCGGAGAGATCTTCCCTCCCCCCTCCGGATATCGGTATGGTAGAATACAATATGGGCGGTGGTAAGTATACTTGGATTAAGGATGATGGTTCTGTTGCTAGTAAAATTGATAGATTCTTAGTTTGTTCGTCATTCCGCCATGAATGGCCTGCGGCATCGGTTTTGGCTCTTGAAAGGAAGTGGTTGGACCACAGGCTAATTGTCTTAGTGTGTACGAGTGCGGACTATGGGCCTCGACCGTTTAGATTTTTCAATTCCTGGCTATCTAATGTGGAACTGCCAATGGTGGTGTACAACTCCTAGAACTCGGAAGGTGTAAAAGGTCGTAAGGACTTTGTTCTAGCAAAAAAAAATTCCATTTTAAAAAGCGACCTTAAGAGGTGGTGCGGTAAGATGAAAGAGGCGGAATACATGGAAATTAAGTCCTTGGAGTCGGAAATATCGGATTTGGATACAAAGATTGAAGGACCGGGATTGTCGGAGGGGGAGTTGGCCACTAGGATGAATGCTAAAAAAAGGTTGGCGGACCTGGAAACTGCTAAGAAAGCTGATCTTAGGCAGAAAGCTAGACTAAAATGGTTAATAGAGGGAGATGAAAACTCCAGCTTTTTCCATGGTGTGGTGAACGAAAATAAGAACAGGAATAACATTTCCGGGCTGACTATCAACGGGGTGTGGGTGACAGACCCATTGGAAGTTAAACGGGAAGTGTACACATTCTTCAAGTCCAAATTCTCGGATTCTTGCCCCTCTCGTTCATGCTTTTTCATTCCGAACATGGGTCGTTTTTCCATGGAGGATGCTGCCATGTTGGATTCAGCCATTACAGAGGAGGAAGTTGGGGCGACTGTTAGCAAATGCGCTGGGGGGAAAGCCCCAGGACCGGATGGCCTATCTTTTGATTTTATTAGGAAGTTTTGGTCTATCTTCCAAAAATACTTCATTGACTTTATTAAACACTCCGAGAAGTATATGTCTATTGCTCGGGGTTGTAATGCCTCATTCATCTCTCTGGCCCATAAGGGGGTGGCACGGATTCCTTAAATGATTATAGACCTATATCGTTAATCGGTTGTATGCCAAAGGTCCTTGGTAAGCTGCTGATATTCCGTATGCAGAGAGTGGTGGACAAGATTATTGGGCCTGAACAAACGGCCTTCATTAAAGGCAGAAACATTCTCGACGGGCACATCATGATTAATTGTTTGCAAGCATGGGCGGGGAGGACCTCATCCAAAATGATGTTATTCAAGGTAGATTTCGCAAAGGCCTTCAATTCGGTTAATTGGAACTACCTGTATGCGGTTATGAATCAAATGGGTTTTAGCCTGCGATGGAGGGGATGGATAAATGGGTACCTTAAGTCTGGGAGAACCTCCGTTCTTGTAAATGGCTCGCCTATTAACGAATTTCCTATGGGGGGGGGGTCCGACAAGGGGACCCACTTCCCCCGTTCATGTTTATAATTGCAATGGAGGGGTTAACGACTCTGTTGAAAGCGACTGTCCTTCTTGGAAGGTTCAAAGGTATAACTATTCCTAATGGCGGTCCTACGATAACTCATTCTATGTATGCGGATGACGTTTTCTTCGTGGGGGTATGGGATGAGGAAAACATTATTAATCTTAAGCGTATTCTGAGGTGCTTCTTCATCATTTATGGGTTGAAAATAAACTATCATAAGAGCAAGATTATTGGGGTTGGAGTGAAGAGCAGGAATGTAGTATGATGGCTTCCTTAATGGGTTGTGTTAGAGAAAAAACTGTCGATTAAGCACCTTGGGCTGCCAATAGGTGCAAACATGCGAAGGGTAAAAAACTAGGACCCGGTGATCATTAAGTTCAAGGAACGACTAAGCAATTGGAAGGCAAAACATCTGTCATTCGGTGGGAGACTCACCTTAGTCAAATCTGTGCTAAGCAGTCTTTCGTTATATTTTTTCTCCATGTTCAAGGCTCCGGTTAAGGCAATAAACGAGCTTAAAGCAATTAGAAGGAGATTCCTTTGGGGAGGAACTAATAACCAAAAGAAAATCCACTAGGTAGCTTGGGATAAAATTGCTATGCCTAGGAGGATGGGCGGCTTGGGGGTGGGTGGTCTTAAAATCATGAATACGACCTTACTCACGTAATGGAAGGGGAAGGCGGTCCACAACCCGTCTTGTTTATGGGCTTCTATTGTGAAGGCACTTCATAATAAGTCTTTTGGCTCCCTTAGAGAACTTGACAGGAAAGGGATGGCAGATAATTGGGGTTATATCGTTTCGGTGGGGGCGGACGAGGCGGGGAATGGGGCATTAGTGAATGGTCTGTTCAAAAGAAATGTGGGGGTTGGGTCGTCGGCCTCTTTCTGGAAGGATGCATGGTTCGACACGAAACCGTTTAAGGAGTTATTTCCTAGATTGTTTGAACTCGAAAAATGGAAAAATTGCACCATAAGTGACAGGATGACCTGGTCGGGAGTTGAGGTCTTGGCGTTTAATTGGGTTTCGAGCAGTAAGAGGGCAGCGATTAATAGAGGAGATGAAATTTTGGATTTAGAAGAAATGGTAAGGGCCTACAGTTACAGTTAGGGGCCAGACAAATGGGTTTGGATCGCGGACTCATCGGGGAAGTTTTCTACCGGGTCTTGCAGGATATGGCTGGAGAATTCCCTGCTTTCGTCTTCAAAACAGGAAGTTAAATGGTTGAAATGGATTCCGATCAAGGTTAGATGCTTCTTATGGTGTTTGTTTCAATACCGTGTTCCGGTTGCCGTCTCACTCGTGGCCCGGGGCGTCCCTGTTCCGTCTCCACTATGTTCCCTTTGTAGGCTGGGAATTGAAAATGAAGACCACCTATTCGTCAGTTTTCAGGTGGCGAGTAGCATTTGGGATCGGATCTCCAGGTGGTTTCCTTTGGACTTGTCGGGTATTAGGTCGGTTAAGGACCTGTCTGAGGCGATTCACAGCCCCAATGGCTCTGGCAAGTACAAGAAGGTCAGAATTTTAATTTCCTACTGCACGATCTGGGTTCTGTGGTTAACGAGAAATAGGTGGATCTTCTCGAACTCTAGAAGAAGCATGGATGATATGATGGAAGAGATCAAGATTGTGTCTTTCAAAAGGCTGAAGAATAGAGGAAATAATTTGGTTCCAAAATGGGAAAATTGGATGCACGACCGACTGTTTGGGGTTGCCTAGTGTAGTGGGTACGGTGGTGTAGTTGGTTCCCCGTTATTAGTTCTTGTGTAATTGGTTGGGTGTTCTTTGTTTGGTTTTTATTTTGGTGTTTGTATGGGTTTTTGCAAGTTCCCCGGTAGCTTTCTTTGAGTTATCTCATCGTTGCCGTTAAAAAAAATATATTTAAGAGATTGAATCTCTCGATGAATGTAAGCAGTTCAAGCTATTCGATAAAAGTGTTTGAACCGATTGCTTATTATCTTTCTTCAAATCCATCAGATTGGTATCAAGAGCCACTCTGAACTGATCCCGGTTTTCCTCGTAAACCCTAGCCATTCTTCAGCCTACACTCCATGGCTGATCAAACAAGCACTCTCCCTACCGCTCCAACTCCTATTCCTGTGTTCAAAGGGGAAGGATATGAGTACTAGAGCGTTCAAATGAAGACAATACTTCAGTCAAGAGACTTATGGGATCTGGTTACTGATGGCTTTGATGAAACAGAAAAAGATCCAGGGAAATTGAAGAATCTGCTGAAAAGGGATGCTCATGCAATGGCTATCATTCAACAAGTCGTTCATGGTCAATTTTTTTCACGTGTTGCCGCTGCTTCCACGGCCAAGGAAACGTGGGAAATACTCAAAATGGAATACCAAGGCGATTCTCAGGTGAAGGCAATCAAACTACAATGTAAGGCCACTTTCCCGGGTAACCTCACTTGTTGGATTTACTCATAAACATAGTCATAAATACTGAACTTAAATTAAAAACATTCGAGAGTAGCGAAAACAAACATCATTCAAATACATAACATAAAAGTGAAAGTCTTAACAATTAAAAACATAACATTTTCTTAACAATTACGAGTGGGATGTCAGTTGCTTGCCGGGTAACCATCACGCCTTCGCACGACCCTTCCTTTCTTTACCTGAAATGTATACTAAAAGTCAGCTAACGCTGGTGAGTTCTAGTTTAAAGCTATTAGGTATGAACATTATTTCTTTAAAAGTATGCATAATTATATATAAATATATAAAAATACGTATTCATAGCTTTTGCTTTTCTTTCATCATTCTTATGTGATTATATAGATATGCATTCACCTTTACTTTCCTTAGAGATTCATTGGTCATACACATAAGGGTGATCAACCCGTCTTTTACTGCGTATGTCACAAAGACATACGCCCTTAAGCTACCGTCGTAGCCCTTTTACTCGTCCGGTCCTAGAAACCGTCCGACTTAAAACCGTCCAGCCAACCTTCAGCCGTCCGTCTTAACCGTCCTACCGTCATAGTCCGTCATATTCACCCGTCTGCCCTAAGGCACCCGTTTCCCACTTGAACTAATTATATAGTCGTGCATCGATTTAGGGACTTACTCCACCGTAGTGGCCATTATTTAGTCTACCTTTCTAGACTTTCCTTTCTGGCTGCATAATAGTCAAGTGGTCGTCCGTCTACCGTAGTAGCCGTTAGCTTCGTTTCCGTCCACAACGTATACATACATTCATAACATGCAATATATATAATTATAAAGCAAGATTTCATTCATTTACGTTATGCCATTCTTTCATTCATTCTTTGTAAACATACGTTTCATTCTTTGTTCATAATTCATTTTCATATATATATAAATATATATATATATATATATATATATATATATATTTGTATATCACGTATGATCACATTGGCATTCATATCATTTATTCATTTAGTGTATACACTTCAGCCCCAAAACATTTAAAATGATTTCCACATAACATAGAAGGGGGCACATAGAACTCACCTGATAAGCTAGTCCCGTCCTGTCCTAACAACGGTCCAATGAGTGCCACACACGATCTGAATTGGTTAATTACACATACATCAGACCTTATTTAAATTACACACTTTTACTTCTGCTGAATTAGGTGAACTTAAGGTTAAGTTCGCTGCCCAAAGTCTAGGCGAACATATAGACGAACTTGTCCTAAGTTCGTTTATCTTGATCAGGCGAACTTAACCAGGCGAACATAATCAGTTAGGCGAACTTAATAAGCGAACATGAGTTAGGCGAACTTAATCGGCGAGCATAACCAAGTTCGCCCCTTGATGACTTAAGCGAACTTGTCAAGCGAACTTGATAAAGTTCGCCTGTCAGGCAGTCATCTTCCCCAAAAATTCTGAAGTTCGTGCATGCGAATCTGATCATGCCAATATCTCAACTTTCTTTGCTCAAAACGTTCGGTTTTCATTCTAGATGCTAGACCTAAGCTTATTTCAAGTTTCATCGGCAAAAACGTTACCTATTTAGCTAAAAACCGAAATTCCCAAAGTAAACAAAAAAACTCAGTTTAAGGTCGAACCATTACCTGAATCGGGCTTCTGATTCGGAGGTTTTGCTCACGAGCACAGCAGTAACGTGCTCCTTCAATCCCGGGTCGGTCCGTCAACTTTCTCTCTCTAGGCCTGAGCTCTCCTTTCTCTCTCTAAATTGCAAATGGTGGAAGTTTGGAAGTTTGAGGCTGTTTTGAACCTTATATACATGGGCTTCCCTCGGCCCGTTGGAGCCGAGCCCAAGCCCATCCATTTTCCTTTCATTTTTGACGATTAAATCTCGATCGCGTTATATTTATTTATTTACTATTTATTTATTTAGTTATTTATTTTTTGGCATGTTACAAGTCTACCCTCCTTAAATAGGTTTCGCCCTCGAAACCTCTTTATACGTTAAACAATTAAGGGTATAGTCCCCTCATCTCGTCTTCTTTCTCCCATGTTGCTTCTGACCCTTTTCTGTGCTTCCATTGTACTTTAACTAAATGAATCGACTTATTGCGTAGTCGTTTCTCAGCTCGGTCAAGAATGGCTATTGGTTCCTCCACATAATTTAGACTATTATCAACTTCGATCTCGTCGTAAGGTATGTGAGCTGTGTCGTCAGCTAGGCACTTGCATAAGTGCGACATGTGGAACGTAGGGTGTATTCCACTAAGCTTAACGGGTAGGTCGAGTCTGTAAGCAACTTGACCCACTCTCGCTAAAATCTTGAAAGGTCCGACAAACCTTGGACTTAGTTTGCCACATTTTCTGAATCGGATGATTCCTTTCCATGGTGATACCTTTAACAGTACCATGTCCCCTACTTGAAACTCTAAATCCCTTCTTCTCTTATCCGCGTATGATTTTTTTCTGTCTTTTGCGGCTTTCATTCGAGCCTTGATTTGATCAAATTTCTCGGAAGTAGCTTTGACCACTTCGAGACTTGCAAATTCCTTCTGTCCAATTTTCCCCCAACAAACCGGGGTCCTACATCTCCTTCCATACAACATTTCGAATGGCGGCATGCCAATAGTTGAGTGATAGCTGTTGTTATATGAAAATTCTGCCAATGGTAGGTGGCTGTCCCAGCTCCCATTGCAGTCAATTATACAGGCCCGGAGCATGTCCTCCAAGGTCTGAATGGTCCTTTCCGATTAACCATCGGTTTTAGGGTGGTAAGCGGTGCTGATGTTCAGTCTAGTGCCCATCGCTTCATTGAATTTCTTCCAAAACCTTGACGTGAATCTAGTATCCCTGTCGGACACAATCTGCAGCAGCATACCATGTCTGCTTACAATTTCCTTGATAAATATTTCTGCTAGTTTTTCTGACGAAGAAGTCTCACGTATTGGCAAGAAGTGAGCACTTTTCGTTAAGCGGTCGACGATCACCCAAATGGTATCATTGCCTTTAGCTGTTCGCGGTAGCTTGGTAATGAAGTCCATCGTGATCTCCTCTCACTTCCATTCCGGTATTGGTAAAGGTTGCATTTTACCGCATGGTTTCTGGTGCTCGGCCTTAACTAGTGAACACGTTAGGCACTTGTTCACGTACTCAGTCACATCATTCTTTATGCCAGGCCAACAGTACTCTTTCTTCAAGTCTTGATACATTTTGTTTGTCCCGGGGTGGATAGAATAGCGAGACTTATGAACCTCATCGAGGATTTCGGCTCTAAGCTCGCCAATCTTAGGTATCCACATCCGGCCAGACCTAGTTCGTACGTCGTTTGCAATTGCATCTAAATTCCCTTGTTGTCCTACTATTCTTTCTCGTTTTATATTTCTTTCTAATAGTGCTTCATCTTGTGCCTTTGATATTTCACTCATCAAATCTGGCCTTATAATCAGCTGACACGCTTTGATCCGGATAGGTTCCGATTCTTCCTTTCTGCTTAAAGCGTCAGCCACTACGTTTGCCTTGCCTAGATGGTACAATATCTCACAATCATAGTCTTTCAGTAGCTCTAACCACCTCCTTTGTCTTATGTTTAATTCCTTTTGTTTGAAAAAGTACTTCAGGCTTTTGTGATCGGAGTAAATGGTGCATTTAACTCCATCCAGATAGTGCCTCCATATTTTTAATGTGAAAACTACTACCGCTAACTCTAGATCATGAGTTGCGTAGTTAACCTCGTGAATCTTTATTTGTCGCGAGGCGTAAGCAATTACCTTTCCTCGTTGCATAAGTACGCAACCTAAACCCTGACTCGAAGCATCAGAGTAGACTACCAAGTCTTCATTTCCCTCAGGTAGTGTCAAGACTGGAGCTTGGGTTAATCGTGTCTTAAGTTCCTCAAACGCATTGTTTTTTGTTGGACCCCATTCATATTTTACTTCCTTCCGTGTCAGTTTAGTTAGTGGCGAGGCTATCCTCGAGAAATCTTGAATGAACCTCCGATAGTAGCCTGCCAATCCCAGAAAACTTCGTATCTCTGTTGGTGTCTTTGGGACGTTCTATTCCTTTACTGTCTCGATCTTTGCAGGATCTACCATGATGTCATTTGGGTTTATCACATGACCTAGGAATTGGACTTCCCTAAGCCAGAACGCGCATTTGGAGAATTTTACGTACAACTTTTCCTACTTAAGCATCTCCAAAACCTCTCTTAGGTGACAGTGGTGATCACCCTCGTTTTTTTGAATAAAATAGAATGTCGTCTATAAAAACTATCACTGATCGATCTAACATTGGTCGACATACCCTATTCATCAAATCCATGAACGTTGCTGGTGCGTTAGTTAATCCGAAGGACATCACGAGAAACTCATAATGCCCGTAACGCGTGTGAAACACGGTCTTTGGTACATCTTCTTCTCTTACTTTCAACTGATGGTAACCCGATCTAAGATCGATCTTTGAGAACCAACTCGCACCTTGCAGTTGATCAAAAAGGTCGTCTATTCTAGGAAGTGGGTATTTGTTCTTTACTGTCCTCTTGTTCAGTTCGCGGTAGTCAATTCACATGCGTATGCTGCCGTCATTCTTCTTTACAAATAGTACCGGAGCGCCCCATGGTGAAATGCTCGGTCTGATAAATCCTTTTTCTGTTAATTCCTCTAGTTGAGACATCAATTCTTTCATTTCTGACGGAGCCAATCGGTAGGGGGCTTTGGCAACTGGCTCAGCTCCTGGCAGTAAGTCAATCTGAAATTCTTTTTCCCGATCGGGTGGCAACCCAGGTAGATCCTCAGGGAACACTTTCGGAAAGTTGCACACCAGGGGTACATTCTTGAGTTCCTTCATTTTCATTCTATCATCAATAACATAAGCCAGATAAGCTTCGCAACCGCGCCTCATGTAACTTTCGGCCTTGATCATCGAGATGACGTTCGACATCGTGCAATTCCAATCCCCGTAAACCGTAATTGGACTGTCGCTAGGAGATTTGAGGTGTATCCTCTTACGTTTACATATGATTTGAGCTTCGTTGGCAGCTAGCCAATCCATACCCAATACTATATTGAATCCCCCTAAAGTGAGAAGGAATAATCTAGAGGGAAACTTATGGCCCTCTATTTCTATGATGCAATCCTATGTTACTTGGAATACTGCCGAATTTTTACCAACGACAGTTTGTACGCTAAAGGCCTTTACTATGGTGTTGATAGTGCAATCCAGTTTACGACTAAATGCATTTGATATAAATCTTTTACTAGCACCAGAGTCAAATAAAATAGCAGCATGTTCATCATTTACTAGAAACGTACCTGACACGACATCAGGGTTTCCTCTTGCTTCTTCCTCAGTTAAGGCATAGGCCCGAGTCCTTGCCTTTGGCTGTTCCTATCTCTTTTCCCGAACCAGATTGGCCGGCCTTCTTGTAGTTCTTTGTCAGATGTCCAAACAATCCACATACTTGACACTTGACGTCCTTTACGCATTCTCGGGAGAAGTGCCCCGGCTTCCCACACTTATAGCATGTGGTGGTGCCGATTCGGCACTCGCCAAGATGTTGCCTTCCACATTTCTTGCAAGTTTCATATTCATCTGACCTTGGTTTCTTAATTTCAGTTGCTACATTCCCTTTTCCGGTGCCTCTAAACAGGTTCTCCCACTTTCTCTTTTGTGTCTCAGGTGTCGGGTCCTCATTGGCATAATTGTCGTAGACGATTCCGCTCAGATTCACTACCGACTCGAAGGTCGAGGGTAGGTTAGCTTTCACATGGACCCGGACCCTTTGCGGCAGACCCTTGACATAGTATTTGATCAGACGGTTTTTAGTTTCCACCAAGTGTGGTACCGGTTGGGCCAGCTCATTGAATCTTGAAGTATACTGGCGATGAGTCTTGTTGCCAGCCTTGAAGTTTAGGAACTCGTTCTCCACACGATCAATCTCATTCTTTGCGCAGAACTTTTGGATTATGAGCTTCTTTAGGTCTTCCTATGTCATTCTGGCAAGAGCGTTTGGGGACTTTGTTCTCTGAATGTTTCTCCACCAACCTAGTGCTTCATTGGTGAAAGAAAGAGCAACATATTTAACAGCCTAGTCTGGTCGACACTCGCTGATGTTGATTACAGCGTTCATCCTCTCAATCCATTCGAACGTAGCCACCGAATCCTTGTTACCATCAAACTTGGGTGGGTCTCCGTCCTTGAAACCTTTGTAAGTACACCCATGATTGCTTGATCCCACCTTTACTTCATCCCCATCAGGCAATACTTTCTTCATGGTCTCCTTCATCCTCCTCTCTACTTTTCTTTAGTGCCTCGGATAGTTGATCAGGAAATACTTTCTTTAGAGTGAGTACAACTTTGCGGGCAATAGCATCCCTGACCTTGGGTTCCAACTGTAGAGACCATAGATTATCGTCCCCAGTTGGGGTCACGTCTGTTTCGTGCACACTCTCAGTGTGTTCTGCGTGCACACTCTCTTCCTCTTCATGTCTTTGATTCAATAGAGGTCTACCGAATCGGCCAGTGCGACCGTCTCGGCGTCCTGTTCTTCCTCCACCAGCCATAGTTCCTAGTTTCCTGATAGTTATAAAGGGAACACATCAATGCCATTCCTTCAGATCATAGTTTCAGAACAGTACGAGCAAGGTAAATTATTAATTACAGTGACCGGTTTGTGATTACTAATGTACATTGCTTTTCGGGTTCTATTCTTACCCACATGCATCTATATGTTCTAAGTTAAGGTATCGATTCTTACCCACATGCATTAACTCTAGTACTTACTTACTGTACTGGCGTTGGCATTGGATACCCATACTGACATCCGTGCGTTGGTCCCATAATCAGCTTGAGTCCAGACATTTAGGGATGTCTGAATCTCTCAAACTATTGCTCTGATACCAACTTGTAAGGCCCCTTTCCCGGGTAACCCCACTTGTTGGATTTACTCATAAACATAGTCATAAATACTGAACTTAAATTAAAAACATTCGAGAGTAGCGAAAACAAACATCATTCAAATACATAACATAACATCGGAAGTCTTAACAATTAAAAACATAACATTTTCTTAACAATTACGAGTGGGATGTCAGTCGCTTGCCAGGTAACCATCACGCCTTCGCACGACCCTTCCTTTCTTTACCTGAAATGTATACTAAAAGTCAGCTAACGCTGGTGAGTTCTAGTTTAAAGCGATTAGGTATGAACATTATTTCTTTAAAAGTATGCATAATTATATATAAATATATAAAAATACGTATTCATAGCTTTTGCTTTTCTTTCATCATTCTTATGTGATTACATAGATATGCATTCAACTTTACTTTCCTTAGAGATTCATTGGTCATACACATAAGGGTGATCAACCCGTCTTTTACTGCGTATGTCACAAAGACATACTCCCTTAAGCTACTGTCGTAGCCCTTTTACTCGTCCGGTCCTAGAAACCGTCCGCCTTAAAACCGTGCGGCCAACCTTCGGCCGTCCGTCTTAACCATCCTACCGTCGTAGTCCGTCATATTCGCCCGTCTGCTCTAAGGCATCCGTTTCTCACTTGAACTAATTATACAGTCGTGCATCGATTTAGGGACTTACTCCACCGTAGTGGCCATTATTTAGTCTACCTTTCTAGACTTTCCTTTCCGGCTGCATAATAGTCAAGTGGTCATCCGTCTACCGTAGTAGCCGTTAGCTTCGTTTCCGTCCACAACGTATACATACATTCATAACATGCAATATATATAATTATAAAACAAGATTTCATTCATTTACGTTATGCCATTCTTTCATTCATTCTTTGTAAACATATGTTTCATTCTTTGTTCATAATTCATTTTCATATATATATAAATATATATATTTGTATATCACGTATGATCACATTGACATTCATATCATTTATTCATTTAGTGTATACACTTTAGCCCCTAAACATTTAAAATGATTTGCACATAACATATAAGGGGGCACATAGAACTCACCTGATAAGCTAGTCCCGTCCTATCCTAACAATGGTCCAATGAGTGCCACACACGATCTGAATTGGTTAATTACACATACATCAGACCTTATTTAAATTACACACTTTTACTTCTGCTGAACTAGGCGAACTTAAGGCTAAGTTCGCTGCCCAAAGTCTAGGAGAACATATAGACGAACTTGTCCTAAGTTCGCTTATCTTGACCAGGCGAACTTAACCAGGCGGACATAATCAGTTAGGCGAACTTAATAAGCGAACATGAGTTAGGTGAACTTAACCGACGAGCATAACCAAGTTCGCCCCTTGATGACTTAAGCGAACTTGTCAAGCGAACTTGATAAGTTCGTCCCAACCTTGCCAGGCGAACTTGACAAGTTCGCCTGTCGGGCAGTCATCTTCCCCAAAAATTCTGAAGTTCGTGCATGCGAATCTGATCATGCCAATATCTCAACTTTCTTTGCTCAAAACGCTCGGTTTTCATTCTAGATGCTAGACCTAAGCTTATTTTCAAGTTTCATCGGCAAAAACGTTACCTATTTAGCTAAAACCTGAAATTCCCAAAGTAAACAAAAAACTCAGTTTAAGGTCGAACCAGTACCTGAATCGGGCTTCTGATTCGGAGGTTTTGCTCACGAGCACAGCAGTAACGTGCTCATTCAATCTCGCCGTCAACTTTCTCTCTCTAGGCCCGAGCTTTCCTTTCTCTCTCTAAATTGCAAATACTGGAAGTTTGAGGCTGTCTTGACCCTTATATACATGGGCTTCTCTCGGCACATTGGAGCCGAGCCCAAGCCCATCCATTTTTCTTTTCATTTTTGACCATTAAATCTCGATAGCGTTATATTTATTTATTTACTATTTTTTTTGGGATGTTACATACAAGGTCTAAGAAGGGAGTTTGAGAACCTTGCCATGACAGAATCCGAAGTGATTGGAGACTACTTTAGGAGAGTTATGGCTCTTGTAAGTCAAAAAAGGGCCTATGGTGAAACAATATCTGATCAATCAATTGTAGAAAAGGTTCTACGTAGTCTAACTCCTAAGTTTGATTATGTTGTACCATCTATAGAGGTTGGTCAGGATCTGTCCCAACTTACCCCAGTTAAGTTAATGGGGTGTCTACAATCACAAGAATAAATGATTAATAGCAGATCTATCCCCGAGAAACGAAGTTCTAATGATGAACAAGCATTTCAGGTTATGCAAGATAGTGGGCGGTCATTCAAGAACAACTCTTTCTTTCGAGGCAGAGGCAGATTGTCATTCTGAGGCAGAGGTAAGGGTAGAAGTCAAGATAGAAGTAAGATCCCACAATGTACCAACTGTAACAAGCTTGGTCATGTAAAGAAGGATTGTTGGTACCTTGATGAACCATCTAATGCCAATATAGCAGCCGATTCTGACGACAACCAAGAAGAAGGTGATCAACACCTATTCATGGCTTGTATTGATGATGAGATGATACTTATGGCAGCTAGTGGAGACAAGGATACTACATCCTATATGTGGTTTCTTGATTCATGTGCCTCTAACCACATGACAGGGTCCAAAAATAGCTTTACTTCATTGAATGAAGACTTCAAACTAATTGTTAGGCTTGATGATAAGAAAGCCTTGGTTGTTAAAGGAAAGGGAACTGTGAAAACTGATACTCCTAGTGAGACTACACGTCTACTTGATGATGTGTACTATGCTCCTCAAATGGGATACAACCTACTAAGTGTTGGGCAGCTAATGAGGAATGGATACTCCCTCCTATTTGATGATGGCAAATGTACAATAAAGTGCAAAGCATCTGGGAAAGTTCTTATGCATGTACCTGTTCAAAACAATAACATGTTCCTGTTAAATGCTGCTGAATCTATGCAAGAAGTTGCCCCCCCTACTCTAACAGTACACAACAGCCTATTGATGAAGTGTCAACACTTTTGCATGATAAGAGGATGGTCATAGGCCTACCTAATATAAAACAAGCAGATAGATGTGAAGGTTGTGTGGTAGGTAAACAGGCTAAAGAATCATTTCCCTTCAAGTCCTTGAGAGCTACCAAGCCCTTGGAATTGGTTCACACGGATATCTGTGTGGCTATGCAGGCTACCAGCCTAGGAGGAAGTAAGTACTACCTATTATTTGTTGATGATTTCACAAGAATGTGTTGGGTGTACTTTATAACAGAAAAATCAGAAGCCTTCTCAAAATTTAAAAGTTTTAAACTAATGGTTGAGAAAGAAAGTGAACAGGCTATCAAGGTCCTAAGATCAGACAGGGGAGATGAGTTCACCTCTAATGCTTTTAATGCCTTTTGTGATTTACATGGCATTAAAAGAGAGCTAACAGTCCCTTACACACCTGAACATAATGGTGTGGTGGAAAGAAAGAACAGGACTATCATGGACATGACCAGAAGTATGCTGAAACAAATGGGACTGCCAAACCAGTTTTGGGCAGAGGCAGTTGCCACATCCGTGTACCTGATCAACTTGGCAACCACTAAAGCTGTAAGGAATAAGACTCCCCTTAAAGCATGGAGTAACAGGAAGCTAACAGTCAATCACCTAAGGGTTTTCGGTTGTGTGGCTTATGGTCTTGTTCCTGCACAGTTTAGAAAGAAGCTGGATGCCAAGTCTAAGAAATGCATTTTCATTGGCTATTCCACTCAAAGCAAGGGGTACAGGTTGTTGATGTGTTGCAAAACACATACGATAATCCATGTATATTTGTGCGTATTTGTATAATTTTTGTATTCGTTTTGTATCAAATTTGGTTCTTTCTGAGTTTGGGTCATAGTTGCAGGTTATGGTGTGCTAGAAGAGCGGAAAATAGAGCAAAAGTATGAAGGAATCGAGCACACGGAGTTGGAGAACGAAGAAAAGAATAAAATATTAATTTTCTGAGAATTCATGCCCCTCGCGGTACGCGAGGCAGGAGAAGAAAGTCCCTTGCGGTACGCGAGGGAATCAGAAATCAGCCGCGACTAATTTGTCCCTTGCGGTACGCGAGGGACCAACCATACTTCTCTCGCGATACGCGAGAGAGCCGTAGATCCGAAAAGAAAGGAATTTTAGGGTTTTAATGTTTTAGGACGGCCATTCTTGATGGAGATCGACTAATTGTCTTCAAAGCTTGGATCTTGGGCGATTTTAGCAAGAAAGAAAGGATTTTGATCGAGAGTTTGAAGAATTGAAGAAGACACGGGTTAGAATCAATCATTCGGTCACGTTTAATCATTTGATTGGTGTTTGATCTTTGTTTATGAACATGTTTGCTAGTTTTTCTTCAGGATCTTCTGATTTTACTATGACTCTTGGCTAAAACCTTAGAGCTACCTAGGTTTATGATGATTGCATGTTAAAGTTTGGATTTTTATTGGTTTTTGGGATATTGGTGTGATTTTATGCTTTAGTCCAGATCTGATTCAATGTGTTTAATGATTATGCATGCTTGTTATTGATTGTTTGTTGGTTGATTCATCTATACATGCTTTGTTGAATGTCTTTCATGAATAAGTGTGTAGTAGGTCGCTTACTTTGTGTTTGTGATTAGTTGGTGGTTGTCTAGACGTAGTCACCATAGGATTATCAACTAATATTAATTAAAATCAAGTGTTCTTCTTATCTAAAGACCTGAAAAGTGATAGGTAATCAGTTAGTCTTCAGTGTTAGGGTTTTCGAGTATTGAACAGTCTGAGAGTACGTTTCCATAGAGGTCTAGTATTGTTGCTAATCCGTGTCAAATATAGTGAATTCATATTGCTCCTTGCATCTTTGATGTATTGAGATAGCATAACCGATAGGTGAGTATATCTATCGAGTCTATAGCATAATCGGTAATACCGAGAGGTTATCCGATAGCTGGTGATTTTAATAGCCTTTGAGTTGCCTTCTAGTCACATCCCGAGACCGAGAGTGATCGGGAATCCATTAGTTAGTCTTGAGGGTGTCATATCTTTATATCCCAGTTCCATATCCTTAACCAATAGAAGCCAAGCTTAGCATTCATGATTCACAGCCTAGGTAGTCCTTTCCATTCTTATTGATTTCATCCCGGTCCTTGTTAGATAGTCGTTTGTCTTTTTTAGTATCATTTGCCTAGTTTAATCTTAGTTGATAGAAACCCCCAATCCAAACCAAATATTAAGTCCTAGTTAGAGTCTAATTTGTGTTAGAGTCAGTGTCTCGTGGGTTCGATATCCAGACTTCTTTTAGCTGTGTTACAATTGATAGGTACACTTGCCTGTCTTTGTGGTCTAGTTTATTAGGGTTGTCTAGAGTTTAACTAGAGTGTCTAGGTTAATTTGTGTTTAATTTTATAGACCGTTTGACCGACATCAGTTGTATAATCCTGATTCTAACAAGTTTATTACACGTAGAGATGTCACTTTTATGGAAAAAGAAAAGTGGACTTAGTGCAGTTCCTCAAGCAATACTACTCAAACCTACTATACCGACCCATTTCCAATTGTCCCTAACCAACCCACATTACATGAACAAAATGACCAAAGCCCAATTCAATCAGCATCCTCAAGCTCTACTCAAACACCTGATCCTCAGTCACCTACTCAATCACAAACACCTAACCAATCATCCTCTTCACAAACAAATACTGACTACTCAACATACCAAAGCCACCCTACCAGTCCTTACACTCCTTCTCCTAGACAGCATAGACAACACAATCTACAAGACCTTAATGATGTATATGTGAAAGCTTAGGAGATTAATGTTGATGAAGACTTCTATGTCTGTCAATTTGCACTAAATGTGACAGATCCTTCTACATATGAAGAGGCAAGTCTTAAGGAGGAATGGCAAGTGGCAATGAAAGAAGAAATGTTGGCAATAGAGAAAAACAGGACTTGGGAACCGGTTAAACTCCCAAGTGAGAGGAAGGTGGTTGGGTTAAAGTGGTTATTCAAGACTAAAGTTGGGTCTGATGGTAAAATATTGAGATACAAAGCCAGACTTGTAGCGAAGGGATACACTCAACAACATGGTATAGACTATCAGGAAACCTTTGCTCCTGTGGTCAGGTTTGAAACTATAAGAATTGTTTTATGTGTTGCTGCTCAAAGGGGATGGAATGTGCACCAGCTGGATGTCAAATATGCCTTCCTTAATGGCGACCTGAATGAGGAAATTTATGTGGAGCAGCCTCATGGGTTTGAACTCAAAGATAAACTTGACCATGTGTACAAGCTCAAGAAAGCATTGTATGGGCTAAAGCGGGCTTCGAGAGCCTGATATGCAAAGATTGATGGCTATTTTCTCAGCAGTGGTTATCAAAAAAGTGAAAATGAACCCACCTTGTATGTGAAGAATGATAAAGCAATGGGAGTTATATATGTGGGCTTATATGTTGATGACATAATCTGTAGTAGTTCTTCTTCTAATCTTATTGCAGACTTCAAGGATGGTATGAAGCTAGTATTTGAGATGACAGACTTGGGCCTACTAAAATACTTTCTTGGACTGGAAGTGAAGCAAACCAGGAATGGGGTATTTCTAAGTCAAGAAAAGTACGCTAAGAGCCTGGTGACCAAGTTTGGGCTCGCAAAGTGCACCCCAGAAATCACTCCAATGAATACAAGTGAAAAACTTATTGTTGAAGATCAAGCTGACAAGTGCAATGAAGTGATCTATAGAATCCTGGTGGGTTGTTTGATCTACCTTACCCACACAAGACCTGATCTAGCATATGTTGTTGGAATGATCTCAAGGTTCATGCAGGCTCTTTCAAAGTTACACTATGGAGCAGCAAGAAGAATCCTTAAATATGTTGTTGGAACTTCAGGTTATGGGTTATGGTATGCAAATGGAAGTCAAGTTCATCTTACCGGATTTACTGATAGTGATTGGGCAAGCTGTGGTGATGATAGAAAAAGTATTTCAGCAAGTGTGTTCAGTCTTGGTAATGGGGCTGTGACTTGGAGCTTAAAGAAGCTATCAACGGTTGCCCTATCAAGTACGAAGGAAGAGTACATAGCTGCAACTGCTGCTACTTGCCAAGCTTTGTGGCTAAGGAAGATTATGGTTGATCTTGGTATTAAACAAGATAAAGCTACTGTCTTGTATTGTGATAACAAGTCCATTATCAACTTGAGTAAGAACCCTATTATGCATAGTAAGTCTAAGCATATTGAGCTCAAACATCACTTTGTCAGGGAAATGGTGAGTCAAGAACATGTCAAGTTGGAATACTGCAACACTAATGATCAATTGGCTTATGTGCTTACTAAGGCTGTGTCTCGAGAAAAGTTTGTGTATTTTCGACATTGGCTAGGTGTTACGGAGCTTGAATCAAGGGAGGGTGATGAAATCTGATTCAACCTCATGCAGACATGCACGTGGGAAGGCTGAGTCAAAGTTTACGTTTGTTTATTTCAAATAAATTACTTAGTCTTTGTTTGTTACGCTAAAGCCCTATTCTTTGGGTTATAGCCGTTTATCTTTTTATCTATTTAGAGATTGAATCTCTCGATGAATGTATGCAGTTCAAGCTATTTAATAAAAGTGTTTGAACCGATTGCTTATTATCTTTCTTCAAATCCATCATTTAATGCTCCTAACCCGAGTCATAATTAAGGGAAGCAACCTCAAGTATACGAGTTCTCCTCATGAACAAGGAGAATACATTCAATTCTCCTTCGCCAACCATTTTACTATTACATTTACTCTCGTCTTTGAGTGCCTTCCTAGAACAAATTCTTATCCTCATGCCGGAGGTTGGTAGCAGAGACACCCCCCGGGATCCCCCACGGCGAGAGTGACGATGGTCTGTTTTGTAGGACTGATCTCCAACAATCCAAGCAAGGAGCAACCTTCTTCCATCACCAAGTTGTGCGGATTTGAGCTACTATATTGGCGCCATCCGTGGGACAATTCTAAAGAAGGAAACGAACTTAAGCGGCTCTTGGAGTTTCCTACTTGATTTTGGTTTTGTAAATTAGTCACACGAGATTCCTTCTTCCCTTAACTTTGATTGCGGCTTGTTTTTATATTATTCAACTCTTAAAATTTTTTACACATAGCATTCATTTTATACAAAGTATAAAATATAATAAAACAATCAAATCCGAAAAAAATATATGCAAGTAGCAACAAATATACATGAGATGTTATTTGTAGAAAGAGATAGACTCGTTAAACAAAACTTCTTGCATTTGTTCTAAATCCCAATGGAGTTAAAAAGGGCATATGTGTCCATCCAATTTTTGAAGGAAAGATGAACTCTTGACAATCTCACGTACGGGCTTATCGGTGAACCTTATGATACTATACGCCCACGCCCCGGCTATGGCTCCCAGTACCGGTCCCAACATGTAGACCCATAGGCCTTGGTATTGGTTTGACAAATGGCCGGGCCTAGGGTCCGGGCTGGGTTCATTGATGGCCCGATATTGGCCTTCACGAGAAAAAAAATATTTTAATTTTTAATAAGTTATAAAAAGGGGATAAATTATTTTTAGTAATTAAAGTTATGAAAATAGAATAAGAAAGATATATTATACCCTGCAAACATGGGATTAAGTAAAATGGTTGCTGCTTCTCCTATCTGCATCAACATAATTTAAAATTAGAATAATTAAAGAATATTTCTTAAAAATTTGAAATTTTAAAAAACAAATTGCAAATATATTAAGGGATTTTTACTTATTATAATTAAAGTGAACCTGAATTAAAATAATATATTAATAATCTTTTTTAATTTGAAAAAAAGTCAACTCAAATTGAGTAATTTTTTCTTCATAAATTTTTTATTTGGGTGTGTCTAATTGGTGCCTTAAAGGACACACATTAACACTATTTGATGTATTTTTTTAACAATCTTATATATATTTTTTCTATTAGTTATGCCCTTGCTTAATCAGAACATTAATATTCTTAACGAAATTCATTTCCATTTAAAATTGAAAATTAATTCTGTGAAATGAAAAAAAAACTATGTAGTCATAAGACACTAGTGCCTAGTGACGGAACTTGAACAATTAAATTGGGGGTCGAAAATATTATACATAAAAAACCAAAATTTTTTCACCAAACAAAGACCATAAATCTAAAAAGAACAAGTTCTTGCACAAACAATTTGTGGAACAGATTTGGGCATTTGGTCTGGATTAGAAGGGGCGCAAACACTATAAATAATATGAAATATTAAAATGAACATAGTAGGCCGAAATCAATACTTCTGAGTAAAAAAATGAAGGGAAGGGGGCTGAGCCCCCTCTGACCCCTTATATGTTCCGCCAATGCTAATGACGGTCGAAATGGTCATAAATCCGCCCCTATTGCTCTTTTACAATCGATTTGTCACTAAAAAGGACTTCGTAAAAATCTTTATCGCTAATCTGTTTTGCGATATTTTATGACCAAAATGAGCTTCTCGGATTCTAGCAACCAGATGGCTTATAAAAGGAAATTTATGGTTATTAAATGGTTTTTAATATGTAAACAACCCCTTTTTCTTTTATTTTATCTCAAAATAATCATCCTTTATCGAAAAAAGATGATTAAAATTTACCTAACTCTCATTCAATTGATAAACTGAAGAAAGTAATGTCTAAAACTGATGATTTAAAACCAAGATAAAAGGTAAAACCGCCATTGGATTATGTGTGATTCCGTTGCTAATCTATAATAATAAATAAAGGTTTATGGTGGACACATGTCACTTCGTCATGTCTACTCACATTGATTTTTCCGCCTCTCTCTTCTAATAAATACACATCTATCTTATTAAATAATAATGATATTATAAATATATTATTAAAAAAATACGAATTATATTAAATAAGAATATATAATAGAAATCAAAATATAACTATTAAAGAAAAATATTAATTTGTTATATACACACACATTTCCACTTGATATATCTCGAGATAATAATAATAGTCTGACAAGTTATGACGTATTAATAAATTTATAAGTTTTGATCTCTTTTAAAATACAATCTCGTGTAATACACGGGATTCTAACCTAGTATATTATGAAACTAGGTTGAAAACTCATGTTTTATACGGGTTAAATAAATTAAATATTAAATAGTTAGTAATGAAGAAAAAATAAGCAGGAAAAAGAATCTTGCGCTCATAAAATTGTGACACGTGGCGCAATCAGTTACTTATTTATTAGGTAGAGATTACCAAAAGATTTTGTGGTTTAATTCCGAAATCCGCCTCGTATTAACTTTTGATTTAGTACCTCGATTGAATATTAAAGACAATATCGGTAAACAAGAAACTTGAAATTTGGTACTAACAGCTCGATCATCAGTGGCGACAACAGAGATAACAAACATGAGATAGAACGTGATAATGAATTCCAACACCAAAGATTGGAGGTTAGACCCCGAGGGGACGGTTGCTCCTAGATCATTGTTTTTCGAATCGAATATCAACCGTAGGGTTCCGCTTGCTAGGGTTGATCCAAGGATTTGAGCAATAATGTATGAAGGCACCTAAACCATCACCATCACCATCACCATCACTACCAACCGGAGATGTGACCGACGGTGTAAACCATCACCATCACTACCAACCCCCACACGATGGCGATTCCTGTTTGACCGATCACATGATCCCTCTTGGTGTCAACCACCACCACACCACAACCTGCAAATACCATGAAGTATGTGCCCAAAAATTCTGCTATCAACTGCCCAAAACTTAAAACAATAAGCAATAATACAAAAAACATGAAGAATTAATATAGTAAGCTATAATTTCACCATTATTATAGGGAATTTGAAAGAATATAACCACTAAACAAATGTGTATTACTGACAGAAAACTACTGATGAAAAAATCCGTCGGTAAATCACCGACGGATCCACAAAATAAATTTTAAATCCGTCGGTTAATTTTTTTGAGACCGTCTGTAAAATATAGCAGTTTTTTTTATTTTTTATTTAAATCCATCGCTAATTGGTCCATAGGTAAATAGATTATTCATGACCATATTTCCGACGGAATCTCACCGGTAACAACTATTATCGACAGATTTCTGACGAAATCGTCCGTCGGTGATATCTTTTTTTAGTATTGTATAATAAACTAGGTTAGACACCCGTGCTATATGTGGGTTGAATAAATGAAATATTAAATACTTAGTATTGAAGATTTAGGAATTATAAAGGAAATATTAGATATACTAAATAATATCTATACTATATAATAAATAAAGGTTTTGGTGGGACACTTGTCACTCTCCTATGCATCCTCATCCTTTTTTCCCCGCTTCAATCTCCTATTAATTATACAAACTTTTTTTAATTATTTTTTTATAATTTTTTGTTTCCCGTCTCTCTCCTATTAAATAATAATGATTTCTATAATTATTTTTATAAAACGTTTTTTATTTAAAAAAATAGGTTTGTTCATAAAACATTTTTAGAAATTGAACATTTCTTTCATTATTTTTATAAAATATTTTTAAAAAATAACTATATAACATTTCTAAAATTTGTATTAAAAAACTATGTAATATATAATAAATATGTAATATGTAAATCTTTATTACTAAATATATAACATTTTATTTATTCAACCCGTGTAATACACGAAGTTTCTAACCTAGTTTAGGAATTAATAAAGGAAATACTAAATAGTTAGTAACAAAGAAAAATAAGCAGGAAAAATAATCTTTAACTCATAAAAATATGATATGTGACGCAACCAACTACTTATTTATTATTTACTAGGTTAGAGTCCCGTGTATTACACGGGTTGTATATTGAAAACAATATAACTTATATATTTGTAAATACGTCTTAACTTGTCAAACTATTATGATCGTCTAATTTGTCAGACTATTATGATCGTCTAATTTGTCATACTATTATAATCGTCTCGAGATAGCAAGTGAAAATGTGTGTATAACAAATTACTATTTTTCTTTAATTAGTTATATTTTGATTTTCTATAATATATATTCTTATTTAATATAATTAATATTTTTCTTTAATAATATATTTATAATATCATTATTAATTAATAACATACATGTGTATTTATTAAGAGAGAGAGGCGAGAAAACTAATATAAAAAAACATAGGAAAGTGACATGTGTTTCACTAAAACCTTTATTTATTATATAGTATAGATTTGGTATAGATTCTATAATGACAAAAACAATGATAATAGAAAAAAAAATCAAGTCAAAAAGATGACAGAGAAGACGTGCAACCTTAGGATATCTTGAATCTATTATATAATAAATAAATATTTTGATTGGACACTTGTCACTCTTTTATACATCCTTAACTTTTTTTCCCGCCTCTCCCTTATTAATTATACAAATTTTTTTAATTATTTTTATAATTTTTTGTTTCCTGCATCTCTCTCCTATTAAATAATAATGATTTCTATAATTATTTTTATAAAACGTTTTTCATAAATATGTAATATGTAAATCTTTATTACTAAGTATATATATATAACATTGCATTTATTCAACTCATGTAATAAATTGGGTTTCTAAAGTTTAATATGAATTAAAACTTATCAGTTACATAAAAAAATTAATACTCAGCTAAAACAATATTTTAAAAATTAACTTAACATAATTTATAACTGTCACGTAATATTTTATTCAACCCGCGTAATACACGGGTTTTAAAAACATAAATTTTTCATTACTAAGTATATAACATTACATTTATTCAACCCGTGCAATACACGGGATTCTAACCTAGTTACGCAATATACAAACTCATTCGATCATATGCATGAATTGAGGCATATGAATGTATCTAAATCTAGAGAGAAAAAGTATACTGTGAAATTGTGTTTTCCTTTTCCATTAATCACATACCAACTAATCACTACTAGAAACTGTTCTAATACTTCTTAATATATAGTTGCATAATATATAGATCGATAGCATATCTTTTTGTTTTTCTAATAGACTTATGAAATGGTTTTAGTTTCTAGGTGAAATCAGAATACAAAATGCATGGTTTCTAGGTAATGTGCTCCTTCAGATAGCGGATGCAAGAGTTTTCACAAGTTCCGCTCCTTTAAACACTGCGTTTAACATTAGCAACACCTTGAATCCGCTATATAATATCAAAGAGCGTCATACCTTGAATCCGCTATATCAAGAAGCGGATTACTATCTTTGAATCCGCTATCTCAAGGATCAGATTACCTAGAAATCAAAACCATTTTCCTGAATCCACTAGAAAAAGCAAAAAATTCATCGATAGCATCAAAACGAAATTGATAAGATGAATAGAACTATATATATATATATATATATATATATATATATATATATATATATATATATATATATATATATATATATGCATGTGATTGATCCTTTTCAAAGACTGTAAAACCACACAATTTATCAATCTTTTGTTCTTCTAGCATGTGATGGTCTATATCAATTGACAAGGTTTATGATATCTAATGTATCATGAATAAACATGCATGCATGATCACGTCTAGACAGACCATTTGACCCAGTTTTCTGGATGGATTTTTGTAGTTTTATTTCAAATAAATGAAAATACATAAACACACCATTAAAGGTGAAACGGTGTTCATGGAATATATATGATTTGAAGATGAAATAAACAGTAATTACCTTCTGGAAAAAAAGGAAGAGTGAAAAGGTTGTTTTGATGTTGTGAACAAAGTGCTGCTGCATCTTTTATGTCAGGTGTGTCTCCATGGGCCGCCCCTACATCAATCTCAGCCATCACAAACTACTGTGTTTTCCTTAATGTTCCGGTAGGGGGGGGGGGGGGGGGGACAGTTATGGAGCCAAAAAATTATTAAGGTCTATGCTCTTAGAAGATGCATATATGTATAGAGAAAATATTCAATACAGAAAGTCAGACTTAGAAGATGTACACATATATATGTAACTCATGAGAATCAAATAATTAAAGAAGATAGTGAAATGAGTTATTTATATATTATCACTATGAGTTGTTAGATTTATAAAAATAAGAAAAAGGTTTCAATATGACTTTTTCATATACATGGTATAGTAACTTGAAGGAGATTCAATAATATATTGATTTTAAATGATAGAAAACAAAGGATCTAAGAACTCAAGAACAAATTACCATTGATATGCTCGCAGGTTTCTGTTGTATACAAGTAAGTAGTCAAAGATACAAAACATGAACTCCTATATTAAAGGAATAACAATTTACGAACATGTGTGTGTGTGTTTTTTTTGTCACACGAATCAAATATGTGTGGCTAAAGGTTCAAAATTGTGTGTTTTTTGTCACACGGATAAAAAATGTGTGACTAAATGTTTCAAACAGGTGTTTTTTGTCACACGAATCAAATATGTGTGACTAAAGTTTCAAACATGTGTGTTTTTTGTCACACAAATAAAAAATGTGTAACTAAAGGTTTCGAACAGGTATGTTATATGCGTGGCTAAAGGTTCATACAGGTGTATTTTTTTTGTCACACGAACCAACTATGTGTGGCTAAAGTTTCGAACATGTGTGTTTTTTTGTCACACGAATCAAATATGTGTAGCTAAATGTTCAAACATGTTTGTTTTTTGTCACACAAATAAAAAATGTGTGACTAAATGTTTCGAATATATGTGTTTTTTTGTCACACGAATCAAACATGTGTGGCTAAAGGTTCAAACATGTGTGTTTTGTCACACAAATAAAAAATGTGTGACTAAAGGTTTCGAACATGTATGTTTTTTATCACACGAATCAAATATGTGTGGCTAAAGGTTCAAACAGGTGTATTTTTTTTACACATGAATCAAATATGTTTGGCTAAAGGTTCGAACATGTGTGTTTTTTGTCACAAGAATCAAAATTGTGTGGCTAAAGGTTCGAACATGTGTGTTTTTCGTCACAGGAATAAAAAATGTGTGGCTAAAGGTTTCGAACAAGTGTGTTTTTTGTCACACGAATCAAATATGTGTGGCTAAAGGTTCGGATATGTGTGTTTTTTTGTCACATAAATCAAATATATGTGGCTAAAGGTTGGAACAAGTGTGTTTTTTGTCACACGAATAAAAAATGTGTGACTAAAGGTTTCGAGCAGGTGTGATTTTTGTCACACGAATCAAAAATGTGTGACTAAAACTAGGATTAGTGACCTTTAGCCACACATTTAATCGAAAGTGTGGCTGGGCAGTTTCAGCAAAAGTGTGGCCGTAGCCCATTTTTGCCGTAGTGTACTTAGACTTATTACCGTCAATTATACACTATTAACAACCTATTTCAAGATGGTGCTAAATATGTACCTCATGACCTACTACCGGATATGTTTCACTAAAAACCTTACTAAGAAAACTTAGCGGAACAAAACTTAGTTAAGGGGAAAAAATATGTATAATCCCCCCACCCCAAGTAAATTTATATCTTTTAGTTTGTGAAGTCCTATCTTTCGTGACAGTCGCTTGTAACTGCTTCTTGGTAGAGATTTTGTGATCATGTCAGCTATATTTTCACTGGACTTGATCTCGTGAACATCAATTTCCTTTCCCTTTGAAGGCCATGCGTTGAGAAAAAATTTGGTGAGATGTTATTTGTTCTGTCATGCTTGATGTAGCCTTCTCTGATTTAAGCTATGCAAACTGCATTGTCAACCATACACATTTTCAACTAGCATTACATAATGCTATAGGTTTAGCATGATTTGATGATGTTGCTATTAAGGTTTGTTTTGTTGACATCCAACAAATCATCGTATTGTCGTATATGAATATGTAACCTATTTGAAATCATGATTTATGTGGATTTAATAGGCATCTAGCATCATCATACCCAACAAACTAGATTTTTTCAAAGTGTGTGAATTGGGTTTCTATTTAGCTTAAGTAGTTAGGGCAAGCAAAGTGTTGAATCCACGAGGAGTTAGTGGAAGATGTTGAATTATAGTTAATTGTTTAACCTAGATTATCTAAATTACCTACTTTGAACTTTGAGTTGATGATTGATTTCAAAAGCTTTGCATGTACATAAAAAATGAACTTAAACTTGAGTTGTAAACAGTAATAAAAAAAACAGACCACTCCCACGTTTAAGGTTTTAGAAGCAAATTTTGTAACCTAATTACTATCACTTAGAATTCACATAGACATGAACTACTAGATAACTTGTGTTATAGATAGTTGCAAGACCAAGTAACCAGATTGTGTTGACCTAACAATCCTAAACCAAAAAGAGAAAACAATTAAGATGTTATCTAAACAATTACCAATTCAATTTAATCAATTCAACTAAATACCAATTGTTAATGATTCAAAGACAAATTACTTAATGGATTATCAATTGAATAAAAGAAACCAAATCGTTTAATCAAACAAGTTAAACACAAATTCGAGAAATCGAATGATTACAAAAGATTCGTAACCGAAAACAGATAGAAACAGGATTGAACACAATTACTCATTCTAACCCTACATCCGAGGATGATCTCGGGTGATTTATCCTTGCATCTTCATGAAATCAGCTTCAGATCTTGATTCGGGAATTGAAATCATGATTGGAATGGTGTTATAGAGCTTCCTAATCACTTGGAATCATCCAAAAGTTGCCAAAATTGCTCCAAGGATGTGCGTCTTTGAAACCCTAAGCCTATGGGTTAAATAGACATCCAAAGCCGCCAAAAACCCTAATCTGGGCGGCCTCTGGCGTAAGCTATGCCACTTTTACTTTCTAAGTTTCTTGTCTTCTGTCCTACGCTACCTTGTACATTGGGTACCCGGCGTAAGCTATGCCAGGATCGGCGTAAGCTACGCCGAGCTCCCAACTCTTCTTCTTTCTTCTATTTTGAAATTATGGTCCCTTAACTTCTCCTCTATTTCATTCCAAGTATTCCATTTTATGTACCTTCAGCATTAACCTGAAAATATCAATCGCACACAAAGTAACTAGATTCCATGCAAGTATAGTATCAAAAACGCATAAAGAGCTCTAATAAACACCAAGAAATCACCAAACCATCAACTATACTTACTGGAAAATGTACCGAGAATGCAATATCAGGTCTCTTGTTATTTGTGAGATACGTCGGTGTACCGACCACGCTTAAATACGATACTTCTTGTAACATCCCGCTTTTGGGAATAGTTGTAAATCATATAAAATAGTGAAGGGTTTCATTTACATGAATAAATTTATAAATAAATGCTAAAGGATGAGAATGTTCAAGCTTTGATGTATTCATGCCTAAATTAAGGAAATAAAATCAAAAGTGTTAAATTTAAATGACCAAATAAAACACTTATACTTGGAGGGTCAATTATGCCAAATGAGCGAAAAATCGAGGGGGGGGAGCGGGCCCTCACTATCCTTCGCCCTTGATCACGAGATTGATGATGATGATTAGTGAACATATCTTCCAATCTAAGAGCCTAAATCAAAGTGAAAAGGGTTGTGTATTATTATTTTATGAAGAGAACTAAAGGTATGAGATTCTTCACCTATCTTCTCAAAGATTCAAATTCTATGTGGGTGTTGAATGAGATGATGATGTAATCTGGAATTTCATGTTGAAATAGGTTAATCATACTTCCTTCATGGTTAGATTATGATATGAGCACTAAATCCCATTGCTGAAGGTAAACTATGTGTAATTAGGATTGGGATTTTTGGGGAATGTTCTTGACTGAAACTGAATTCTAGGGATTTTGTTGACATATAATTGTTGTATCCACTTTCTTGACGTTTACTTATGATTTTTCATACTCAATGGAAGCTTATGTCAAGATCATTGATAATGTTAATTTGAAGAAAATCCACCCAATTTGGAAATTGTGGCTTGCAATTAATGTTAGTTCAAAACATCATTATTATGTGAAATATGTCAAAATGCTTCAATTATAATATGGTTAAACTAATGTGGATGAATTAGAATAACAACTTATCAAGTTATGGAGATTTGAAACTTATGCACACTACATGTTTGATAAAATGTCTTGAATATGAATTGTGTGAGTTTTGTACGAATCTCATGTTGAACGTGTGTTATAGGAATCACAATATAATTGGAATCAAATTATACATTAGCACAAGTATTAATAACTTGTAATAGATGAGTTTAGATGAATCAAACACTAAACGGGTCAATATGGGTTGAGTAATGAATAATGGTTCATGTTATGTTTTGATGATAAATTATGTTGGACTTTGTATGATGGAATTGTTATAGTGGAAGACTAATGTTTGAGTCGATTGGATTCTACATTATGTATTCTAAATGTTGTATGTTGACTTGTATGTAAGCCATATATGTTGAAGCTTGGAAGTCAACGGGTCAAAGATTGGTGTCAAGGCAAAAGTGAGTGGTTCTTACACTCTAAATTATGAAATTATACATTGATTGTGATATACTTAATGAGTAATATGACAGTGAGTAACTCATGAATGTTCCATAATAGTTGTAGTTGTCAAAATTGGTAAAGTTGTATGATGGCTAATGTAGAGAAGTATTTGATTAGTCAAACCTTGAAATCAAAGATAAGACTTTAAATGTAGAAAGGTAAATGTCGGATGATTGTGTATTATTGTTTATGACTTTAATCGTTGTCTTCGTAATGAAGTTGACATGCAAATAAGTAGTGTAGATTGTATTTATAAAGGGGATGTGTTGGTAAAGCTAAAAAAAGTTTACCAAAGAAAGGTATGTTTCTACATAATCTAATTGGTTGTAGATTTCATCATCAAGGTATGTGTTCACTTAGATTCTTGTTTTTGTTTGAGTTGATTAATATTTGCATTGGATGTTAAATTAGACTAAAAAGTTGTTGTGTGAAAAGATTGAACATAAAACTAGAATGTGCAGTGCAGAACTTTCTGACATGGGCATGTTCTGGGGAACATAACCGTGTTCTGGGGGAACACAACCATGTTCAGTGGAACACAAGAAAGCTGAGCTCAAGATTTTGACATGATCGTGTTCTCGTGTAACATCCCGTTTTCAAAAAAAAAAGTGAATAAGCATGAACGATTATATTATTGTAAAGTCCCGGGTAGAAAACGTAAAATGAAGGACAAACTTGGAGGGGAAGCTAAAGTTACATTAGGAGGCTTTAAATAGATGCAACCTACCTCATTTCTCCTCAAATTTTAGGCCGAAAGAGAAGAGAGAAAAGAAAAAAGGGAGGAAATCCCGTTTTTGGGGTACCCAGCATCAAAGATCAGACGATCCCCGGAGATCTAGCCGTTGGATCATTCTCAAAGTTTTACTGCAGCTTCATAGAATATAAAAGAAGACTTCCACCGTTGGGTTTTTGATCCTGGAGGTTGAGTTTTGCTGTCCCGATCAAAACAGTGATTTTGGAAGGATTCCGGCGACTATTTCAGCTTTCCGGCATGTTTTTGTATGTTTAAGAGTTTTTGGAATGTTTAAGAGTTTTTGGAATGTTTTGATAAAAAAGGAAAGGTTTTTACGTATGGATTGAGAAACTAATTATAGATCTAGTATCACGAAAGTGTAAGGAACGTTTTGAACGTAAAAAGTTTTAATCTTGAACTGTTTGGAAAAAAACCAAGCATTTCATGCAAAACCGTAGTTTCTATTGAACAAATAGTTTCTATTGAACAAAATAGTTTCTATTGAACAAAGTAGTTTCTATTGAACAAAGTAGTTTCTATTGAACAAATAGTTTCGATATGAACCATGACCCGAAACTACCATAGTTTCGATATAAACTACTTATCGAAACTACTAGGTCCAAGCATGGAAATGTTTAGTGTTAATAAGGAACACTACCTTATGTGGATAACCTTATTATACAGATTGTGGTTGACATTAGTGACGCTCAATAACCAGCTGAGTGTATTTTAGAAACTACTCATCAGGTGAGTTCTATGTGCCCCCTGTGTGTTACGTGCAAATGATTTTAAATATTTTGGGGCTGGAGTGTATACATGATATGAATGATAGTTATGTTATGTGCTATATGACAATACATGATGAATATAAGTATGACAAGTATGTTTTTAAATAAAGAAATGAAAGCATGACATAGCACGTAAGAATGAAATCTTGCTTTATATCCATGTATATATTGCTTGCCAAGTATGAAAAGAATGACACAATGTGTAATAATGAAATCTTGCTTTTTATTTATGTATATATTGCTTGCCAAGTATGAAAAGAATAACATAACGTGTAAAATGAAATCTTGCTTTATATCCATTTTATTTTGCTTGCCAAGTATAAGTAAACGTTATGGACGCTTCGATGATAACGGCTACTTTGGTAGACGGACGACCACGAGACTATTTTGCAACCAGGACATATTCGTTCCTTCATCAGCTAGGACGTATGAAAGGCATTAATGGACGGTCGAAGCAATCGCCTTATTATGATAAGTAGAACGGTTGCATAAATAATAGTCGCATGGGAAACGGATTCCTTAAGGCAGACGAGCGAATATGACGGACTACGACGGTAGGATGGTAAAGACGGACGGGCGAAGGTTTGCCGGACGGTTTAAGATATGACGGACGGTTTCTAGTACCGGACGGTTAAGGAAATGGGCTACGAAGGTAGTTCGAGCACGTTTGTCTTTGTGACTTACGTAAGCAAATGACGGGTTGATCACCCATATGTGTATGACTAATGAATGTGCACCAAGAAATAAGCATGTATGTATTTATATACGTACCAACTATGAATGTTATATGAAAGTAGTAAAGTAAAGAATGTACAAATAAGTATATACATATATATATATATATATATGTTTATTCTTATACAATAATGTTAATATCTGATTGCTTTTAAACTAGAACTCACCAGCGTTAGCTGACTTTTAGTATGCACTTCAGGTAGCAAGAAATGAAAGAACGTGCCTAGGCGTGAAGGCTGCCCGACACAAGACTGACATCCTATTATGCGATTATGTGTTTTCAGACAAATTGTTTCCTTTATAACTGTTAAAGTCTTCCGCTGTTTTTGTAATAGAATAATGTACGCTTCCGCTATGTTATAAAGGTTATAGTTCATTCAGTTTTCATCACTATGTTTATGAGTAAATCCAACGAGTGAGGTCTCCCGGGAAAGGGGCCTTACAAGTTGGTATCAGAGCAATAGTTTGAGAGATTCAGGCATCCCTAAATGTCTGGACTCAAGCTGGTAATAGGATCAACACAAGGATGTCAGTCCGGGTAGCCAACGCCAATGCTAACACAGTAAGTAAGTTACAAGTTTGACACCTGTAGCTTAGAATAGATGCCTTAACATAGAGCACATGCCTTAAATATCAATGTCACTACTAATATGAATAGTTACACATAGCACATACGATGGTAGACGATTTGAACACATAAGTACAGTAAATGTTTAATAACACGTAGCTACTGTTATTAAGCTTTTGTTGTATAAGTGTGCCTCGATTTGTCATCCGCCGTATTTATTAGTCACGGAGAGTGAAAGAGGTGTTAGCATAGTGCTACGAAAGTCTCACGAATTATAAGAACGGTGCGATCCATGCGAAGTGAATCACAAACAACGAGCATAAGTTCGATAAACCACAACGAAAGAAAGACGATGGATTATCAACGGTCCAAGTAGACCAGTAACGAACAGTCATGAGCGACTCTTGCCAACTAGGAGTTCAGAAAGGGAAGAAGGATACATGGACTAGGCACTGTTCATAGAAGACATTCACTTTATGAAGCATGATAAGAAGAGTCAGGAATTCACGAGTAAGGTAAGTTGGCGATTACGTCAGGATCCACGTAATTGTGAATTTACAGGTGTTCGTGCATACTGATAAACCTTATCGTGTGGATTAATACACATGTCACCAAAAACAAATAAATCACTCCAATCATGACTATGATATTAGTCACTTAAATAATGATGATTGTAACGAATTAGCAAGACGAATGATGGCAACAACGACATACCAAAGGTGGAACGAGAAAGAATGAGACTTTAAATGAAGTTGCTGAAGTTGAGTAACCCTAAAGAACAAGTTTAGAAAGATCGACAAAACCTGGTCTGGAACCCGATGCAACAAAGACAAAGAAATGGAAAGATTGCACTAGAAAAAGAATTATTATGAGAATGATAAGAGAGCCTATCAAGCCCAGTTAGAAGACAGCTACGCATGGCAACCCGCGAACGACGAGACCGATTAAGTAGAAATTGAGGAACTCGGTACTTGTGGAAAAAGTAAGGATTACACGTTAGTACAGATGTAAGTACTACCTACGTAAGACGAACATACGTTTAGAGAACTGCTTCTGAACAAGAGCTGTCGAGGCTTAACAGAAACGCGATATGATGAATGAACATTAACCTATGGTCGACGAATGCATAAGTATGAAGGAAATAACGACACAACTACATGTCCAAAGAAAAGATGAGTACACGAATGCACAAATGGCATCTCTCCATGCAGAAGACAACCCTAGATAAACTACTATGAGTATCCAATGAAACGAGAAGATAGATATACCAACGATAACAAGTGACACAATGTGTAAGAATGACACAATGTGTAAGAATGAAATCTTGCTTTATATCTATGTATATATTGCTTGCCAAGAATGAAAAGAATGACACAATGTGTAAGAATGAAATCTTGCTTTATATCTATGTATATATTGCTTGCCAAGTATGAAAAGAACAACATAACGTGTAAGAATGAAATATTGCTTTATATCCATGTATATATTGCTTTCCAAGTATAAGTAAACGTTATGGACGCTTCGATGATAACGGCTACTTCGGTAAACGGACGACCACGTGACTATTTTGCAACCGGGACATATTCGTTCCTTCATCAGCTAGGACGTATGAAAGGCATTAATGGACGGTCGAATCAATTGCCCTATTATGATAAGTAGAACGGTTGCATAAATAATAGTCGCATGGGAAACGGATGCCTTAGGTCAGACCGGCGAATATGACGGACTACGACAGTAGGATGGTAAAGACGGACGGGCGAAGGTTTGTCGGACGGTTTAAGATATGACGGACGGTTTCTAGTGTCGGACGGTTAAGAAAATGGGCTACGAAGGTAGTTCGAGAACGTTTGTCTTTGTGACTTACGTAAGCAAATGACGGGTTGATCACCCATATGTGTATGACCAATGAATGTGCACCAAGAAATAAGCATGTATTTATATACGTACCAAGTATGAATGTTATATGAAAGTAGTAAAGTAAAGAATGTACAAATAAGTATATATATATATATATGTTTATTCTTATAAAATAATGTTAATATCTGATTGCTTTTAAACTAGAACTCACCAGCGTTAGCTGACTTTTAGTATGCACTTCAGGTAGCAAGAAAGGAAAGAACGTGCCTAGGCGTGAAGGCTGCCCGACACAAGACTGACATCCTATTATGCGATTATGTGTTTTCAGACAAATTGTTTTCTTTAATTAAAGTCTTCAGCTGTTTTTGTAATAGAATGATGTACGCTTTCGCTATGTTATAAAGGTTATAGTTCATTTAGTTTTCATCACTATGTTTATGAGTAATCCAACGAGTGAGGTCTCTCGGGAAACACGTTCTCGAGGAACACAACCGTGTTCTGGAGGAACACTAGTATGTTCGTTTATTTTTCAACTTTCATTAGTTATTTAGTTCCAATCTTGCTTGTTCGTTGATACATAATCATATATATTACTAGCACTAATTTAGGGCGTTGAAACACCTTAGGAATTGCTCCTGGATGAGACGGAAGATGACGATCAAGTGCTTGGTACAAAACATGAAAACACATCTTGAAGTCGGATTACGTTTATCGACTATGGATTAGAGAACAAATCAATTATTAGATGGTTTCAAATTGATATTTTGAAAATGTATATTAATCTATGATGTTATTTAGATTAGGTTTATGTTTTGAAGTTTGTAGTTGAGATTTGTAAACTAGTTATCACGTTGTTTTATGTTTGAAAAGGCAGGGAACTATTCTGCTGCAACGTGTTTGTCTTTTACCAGTCCTTTTCAATTTAGGGTGTAACACTTCTAGACCAAGTATTTCTTCACTCTCTTCTTGGGGGCGGTGCAGATCTATATATACATCAAGTAATCAGACAACTATGGGTGTGCTTACAGATGAGCTTTGTCCATATTGAAATGTGCTAACATATTCTAGATGTAGTTTTACTAATTGATGAATGTATTGTTGTACAAACAAAACTACATGTCGAGGCATACTTTTCTTTATACCAAGGCCTTTCATTTTAAATTATCTATTTAATAGTTCAACAGTTCTTTTGATCTCTTCAAGAGACCCGATAATGTTTAGATCATCAACATAAACTGCTATTATACGGAGTTTTAAGAGTAGATTTTTTTATAAAGACACATAGCTGATTTAAATCAAACTTGTATCCTTGTTTTTCGAGATTCCCACACTTTGGTTATACCAGCCTTTGACATGAATAATGAGAAATGTAAAACATGTATGTTGACTAAAATAACTAGACAACTTTTTAAAGACATAAAAAGGAATCTAAGTTGCTAGAACTAATACATAGTGATTTCTGTGACTTTCATGCAACACATCTATAGGAAATAAAAAGTATATGATTACTTTCATAGATGATGCCTCTTGGTTTTGTTATGTACATCTTTTGCATGTGAAGCTCTAGATAAATTTATGATATATAAAAATGAGGATGAGTTGCATAAAAATGATTTAGTTAAGACCTTAAGCAAGGATAGGGGAGTTGAATATTATGATCCCACTTAATTCCAATCGGTTGGAATTATACATCAAAGTACAACTCCTTATACATGACAACAAATTGGTGTGACTGAGAGAAAGAACCAGACTCTAAAGGAAAGGGTTAACTCCATGTTGTCCTACTCAGGTTTGAGTAAAGGGTTTTAGGGAGAAGCTATGCTACCAAAATGTTAATTACTTGTTGAATAGGATTCTAATAAAATGAGAAAAGTTGTGACGGTTCGTTTCCTATATAAGGAAGGTATATGGCTTATTTTTTGGTAATTTTTTTCATAACAGATTCTACATATTCCTTCGTGTTTTCTATGTGAATTATCTGACTGGATTTTCATGAGTTTCTGAAATATTTCAATCTGAAAGTGATATTAACACGATTCATTAAAGATAAGGTGATTTGGTAAATACGGAATACAAACCTACAATCGAGAGGTTAGAAATATGAAAATCATCTTTCAAAGACCCATTTCATGGACTCGTTCGAGACAACATTCAATACAAACTCGATCAATATCCTCCTTCTTAGGTTTCCATCATTTCCCCTTTTCATTTTGTAGTTACCTGTTTCGTGTTGGAATTCAATGGCCAAAAATGTAAGCTTTAAATTAATGCTTTGTCAAAAGAACTACAAGAACTTTATTTCCCCTTTTCATTCTTATTAGTTGGTTAGATTTATCATTTTTTTATAGTAATATCCCGTTATAAAGAGATCTAGTTTTCAGTTATATAACTTATAAAATATCATTCATCAATATTGTTTTAATTCTCTCTAAATTCTCTCAATCAATATCAAAAATCAAGAATAACCTCTTTCCAAGGGAACCTTCTGCAAGATGCCAAAGCAATGGTGTGCACCGGAGACATGTCCAACGGTGTAAACCATCATCGTCACCGGCTCACCGCCGCCCCCCTCCACGATCGCACCACAATTAACCTGCGAATACCAATAAGTATGTAGCGAACAACTCCGCTAGCAACTGCCCAAAAATTTAATCATGAAATAGTATCAGTGAAATCTCTACAATCCTTAATTAGGTTTCTTTAGTTTGTTTGCATTTTTGCAAATCATATTTGTTTCTTAACAAAATACTTAAAAGAAGTTAACCTTTTGGGAATATTGAAACTAGACTGAAAGGGGAGGAAGGTAGTGTCATCTTTTGCTATGGCCATGGTGCTCATTGGCAGCTCTACCGCTGGTCATTCTCCTCAGAAAACCTGTGTATGTGAGACTGTGAGAGAGATAGAAGATGAAATGGAGATAGATGTCGGAGAAGAAGAGAACACTAGATATTAATACCTAATAATTGTCGAGACTTATTTTTATTATTTACGTATTATTCATTGTTTATTTCGTATTAATACAATTCGTTATAAAAAACATAATATTTTCAATTTAGTATTAATCATTATATTCACACTTTAAATTGCAAGAGTTGATAAATTATAATTTCTTTAAAAAAAAGTATCATTATAGTTATGACACTTTGATACAAATTATTAGTATTATTAATTATAAACTTAATCAATTTTATAGAGACATATATTGACTTAAAAATGAACTCATTTAATTAGTTTAATCAAAATAACTTATTGGTTATTTATTTTCTAACTAATTAAGTTCTAAGTTATACCAAGGTTATAGTTGTTAAAATCTTAAAATGTAATTTTATTATGTTCATGATTGAAACCCTAAGATTATATAAGTCTTTGTTAATGTAATGAGTAAATTACAGAAATCGTCCTTTATGTTTATATTATTTTTCACTTTATGTCCTTTAGTTCAAAAAATATCAGAGATCATCCTTTACGTTTAAATTTGTTGCGGTTTACGTCCGTTAGCCTAACGGGCGTTAAGTTTTTCAGTTAACTCCAGATACGTGCCTTGCACATGAGGGTGTTTTGGTCTTTTTATTCACAAATTAAAATTTAAAACCCTAATTTTATATTTATCCACCATCACAAATTCTCCACATCTGCCCACTCACACCCACCATCAACACCGCCGTCGCCACCTGCCACCACCCTCCAAAATCCATAAACCCGTAACTCTGACGCCCCCATTGCAATACCTGGATTACTGTTACCTTCAAGATCTTCTTCATGATGTTGTTGAGAGATTTGATTATTATGATCTAGGGTTTCTGAAGTCGTTGCTTCTTTTGATTCCATTGTCTGTGTATGCGGAAAAGGAACATCCAACTTAACAAAATAAATTCAATAAAAATACGAAGCATGTGCTTGTTTAATTTTGACCCAAAACTGTTCTTGGACCAAAGTCAGATTCTTTGATTTTATAAGAAAATTCAAAATAAAAAATAAAAAAATCTTGCTACAGATTGTGTCCTTTTGTGCGTGACAAAATTCCACCACACAAAAATTCTCAACTTGTGATTACGCCATTTCCACACCTAAATCTGAAGATATTTCTTCATAGTTTCTTCCATTGTTGCCCCTTTAAGACTCGAATGTTGCAGGTGAAGGAATCAAGGTTTCTTCAAGAAATCAAGAGTTTCTACAGGTGGAGGAATCAAGGGTCGCCGGAACCCTAGCGTTAAAAGTTAACTTCTCCTGATCAAATCAACTAGAAATCAGCTAGGTCACCGGAACCCTAGCTTGATGGGTGCTATGGCTGGTGGTTGGCGATGGTGGTTGACTGGTGGTTGGCGATGGTGGTGCTATGGCTGGATCTACTTCATCATCCTACTCTTTTCCGTCATCATATTCATAACGCTTCTCTTCCTCTACGTTCGCTAGATCTGTCGATCTTCATCCTCCTCCTTTTTCCGCCGCTGTCGCCTTATCATCTCACGTCCAGCCCTTTTCACGGCCGAAAGGCCTGGATTCTGCCGTGATTGACAGCCTTCCGATCACCCTCCATTGGGCCACGGCCAGTGAGGCGAAGTGTTTTATATGCCTTGGAGTGTTTGAAGAAGGAGAGAAAGTAAAGGTTTTGCTAGGGTTCCGGCGATGGTGGTGCTATGGCTGTAGTGGGCAGAGAGAGATTTCTGTAATTTACTTTTTTTCTTTGTGTATATACATATATTTGTGAGTAAAAAGACCAAAAGTTAACTGTAAAACTTAACGTCCGTTAGCCTAAAGGATGTAAAGTGCAACAAATTTAAACGTAAAGGATGATCTCTGACATTTTTGAGGCTAAAGAACATACAGTAAAAAATGTTATAAACATAAAGGACGATTTCTGTAATTTACTCTAATGTAATTAACTAATAAGATTATGAATTTATAAAAACACTTAAAGAAACATTTATATGAATTTATAAAAACACTTAAAGATTATATAAGTCTTTGTTAATGTGTTTCATTGAGGTCGGCATTGAATTAATATCAATTTATTTTAGTGAGTTGGGCATCGGGTTGGAGCTCCAATTACTAAATATCTCTAGGGGAGTTAATATTGAAAGAAAAATAGAAAAAAAAAAAAAAAGAGTAAGGAAGGCGTGGGGCAGACCTCGAAGACCTCACCTAGGAAGGTAGGGACGCTAATCAATTCAACTAGCTAACTTTTGGTAATGAATGTGGAGAAAATCTGTTCTTTATAATAAATAAAGGTTTTTTCATGTTACGTGTCGTCTCCATATTCATTCTTATCATTTTTTTTCCGTCACTCTCTTATTAAATACACCTCTATTTTTTAATAATAATATATTTTTAAAGAAAATATTAGTTATACTAATAAAATACATTTATTTTAAATTATCCCTTATTATAAAAAAACTTTAAAAATCTAATTATGTAACTTTTATTTTTAATTAAATAGTAAGTTAAAGTCAAATTATATTAAATAGTAATTAACGTATTTTCAAAACCTAATTATATATTAATTTTACATATTTTCAATTTTGTTTTCTATCCTTAGTATATGTAATACATTTTTACACATGTAATATATATATATATATATATATAAAGATTTAAGAATTTTATATATTTATATTTTTCACCCCGTGTGTATTACACGTGTTATAAGCAAGTATATGTATAAATATTACACTACTTGATAAATTTTGATTGGTGTGAACACTATTCATGGGTTGCAAATTGTTACATACTAGGTTTTTTCCTCCGCGCGTTGCTGTGGGGAATTCTCAATTGATACTCTGCGCAATGTGGCATGGAATTTCATGTGTGTACAAATGAATACCACGATTCAATACATTAATTTTACCTATGCAAACTCTTACTTTCCTTTTATCAACATCCTAAATTGGTGAAAAGTTGGTCATATAAAGTAGCAAACACAAATGTTCATTTGAATAGGACGATAGACTAACAGCATTAGACAGTAACGATATCCCAAAACACTATCCGAGATATTCCATTCAATGCTATTGTAGTTGAGCCTCTCCTACGAACAACCAAAAATTAGCATGGTGAAACGAAATAAAAACTTTTATTATCTTAAAGATATACACACACTTCAATCGGGTCAAAGTAACCCAAACATACTATAAATGATCTTTGTAATTAAAATACACTCTAAACGGATCTAAATAACTTAAACACGCTTTAAATGAACTTTGTACTATAACACACACACACATGTGTGTATATATATATATATATATATAACTTTAAGATAAATTTCAAATTCTCATAATAAGTTGGAAGAGGATAGAGAGAGAGGAACACATACCCCCATTCTTTTTCCCATCCCTTCAGGTAGAAGAACTCTTTTAAAATATTCAGACACCTGCAAAATAAATAAAAAACTATTTAGTTGATGTTTTGGGTATAAGAAGTGATACAAACTTCATGTAAAACAAAAAAGCGTACTTAAAATTAAGTTTAGTACTGAGATTTAAAATATGTAATAAGACTCGCATTGATTGATTTTGAGCACCAATGAGTGGGAATTCTTCCACAATTAATCATAAGCATGCCTAGAATGGAGCATTCCGAGGATGTTTTTCACTCGGCAAACCAAAAGCAAATCTATGAAGTCATTGTAAACAAAGCTAGCAATATTGGTTGGTACAAGAGACTGAATGTTACATAGGTTCTAAGGATCTGAAAACGTTAAAAATTAACAATTACTCTTTAAAACCAAAGTAAGCTTATGAATCAACCTAACATTTTCTCATTTCATGACAATTCAAGTGTTGGTTTTTGGAGAGGGTCTTCTCAGTTTTTTTACTAAAAAAAGAAGGAAATTTGAGTCTTAATAACTTAAGTGGATTTAAATGGCAAACCAAAGCAATCCATATTTTGTAATTAAATGTAGTGAGTGTTTAGGTAAAAGCTTATTGCATGATCAAAAAACCATAAAAACGAAGGTTAAGCTTTTTGACCTCTCAAAACAGTCGATAAGTTGTTCAAATAAGCAATATCCAAACACACTAAATAGCATTTTAATAAAACAAAAAAAAATACTAAAGTGTTGATGTTTTGGGCATTGTACTCCTAGAATGTGTTTTGGAATATGAACTCATTTAAATTACTTTGAAAGTTTCAAAACAATTTAGCTTCAATTTCATCATCATCATCACTAAATCCAAAATTGAAATAAAATCTCTCTATTATTGTTGTTATTTGAGCATGTTCACCAGATGAAAATACTCACCTTGCTAACAGGACTTCCATTGTACGTTTCATAGGTGCCTTCTTTTTCAGCCAACTCAGTTGAAGCTCTAAGAGCATGGTAATATATTGCCTTAGATATGTCTTTGTTCAACTGTTGATCCTGTGATTTCACCTCGTGTCAACAGGGAAAAAAGTGTATCTAATTTATAAAACCACCAAAATCATGTAATTTTAAAAAATGGTTGTCTGTAATGATATATTTTTTTCAACCATATTGTTCTATAATGAACTTAAAAAATTTTTAGACAAGTATTTCAGGTTAAGAAAACCTGTATAGGTCTAAACCAAAGAAACATCCATTTCGACCTGTAATTGACGTTCACATTCTGCTTACACATTAGGGGGGGGGGGGGGACTATTACCTCTGGCCTCTGGGCAATCAAATAGCATACCAAGCAGCATGGAAGTATCTGCAAGATGTCGAACCCCAATACCAATGGGCCTCTGCCTAAAATTTGACTTTTTTGCAGTTTAAAGTGACAGTTGATGTGATATGCCAAAACATAAAAGATAAAGATTTATGATCATATTCCAAGACATAACCCCCATAGTAAGTTTCCAAGCCAAAAAAGATGGAAACCAAAGATTTGATTGGCCTGATGTTTCATTGACTCGAGTCGATGCAGTAGGCCGATTACAGTTTCGTTGTTGAAGCAACATCATTACCTACAAAAGAAAGCAATAAAGTTCAGAAATCCTAATTACACAGAAATTAAAATAAGTGTTGCCGACTTCAGAAATCCCAATGACCACGTCGGATCGGTGCTGAGGCTATACTCCGGCTTTAGTTTACGTACGTCAGACACGCAAACATCGTGGGTGTTCTTTTAACCTCCTGTGCCTAACTCACAAACAAAGAGGTAAAACCTACTAACCGGTGGTTTTCCCACTTGTAACCTACTATTCATCAGGTTGGTAATCTATCCTATATAATAAACAAGTACAACTTTGTGTCACATGTCAACACCACATTTCACCTCAGCATTTTTCCCCCCAAAACCATATGGAGCGTAAAACGGGTCACCACGCGGGTTAAAAACCACCCGAATTACTACCCTATAAAACCCTTTTAGACCTGTTCTAACCTTTAACATCACTTCCATTACACAAAAAAACCTTAATCGTGGTTCAAAACGACTGACCTCTCTTTCATTTTCAACAACCGAACTTCAAAATCAAATCACTTATCTGTACGTAATCTATACTCTTCATCTATTATTTCAATTTCACTTTGATTCTTATTTGTTCTTTTCTTGTCGAGCTTACCTTTACGCATTTGGAGAGAGAGACTATGGGTTGTGAGGTTTTGAATCTGTTTTCAAATTGAAGTTTTGATAATTTAGAATCATGAATTTGAAGAATGTGCACGAATACACACAATTTGTTGCAAATCAATCTGTTGTGATTATTGACCCGAGCAGATCCCAAGTGACGTGGTGAAAATCAATCTAAACCCTAAATTGATCTTGGTAAGCGATTAATAATCTACAATCGTCCCCATTTCTTATAAAGAATCGTTTTTTGTCAAATTAAATTTCATTGAATAGAGGTATTATTGACCGACTGTCTTTATGGATCTATCCAGAAGCAAATCTCCATTCAGTTGGATATGGGATCGAGCTCCTTCATTCCTTCATGGAATTCTGTACGTGAGTGATTACATTCTTTAACACAATTTTACACTTTAACAAATGATATTATTGGTCGATTTATGTTATGTTATGTGCGTATATGATGAAATTGTATGCGGATTTTGGGTTTCTTGTCTTCGACTTTATTTAGGTGATGATTTTTTTGAAGATTAATTAATTTTGTTTATTAGGTTTGTTTATTGCTTGGATTCTTCAGTTACTCAGGGATTGTTGGATCTATGTTACCTAGAAAGCTGGTTCTTGGGCCCAAAGGGTTGTTTACAATATATGTAGTATAAATCCATGGCTTGATAAAGTTTCTAACGTCAAAACAAAATTCCCAAATGGTTGTTTACAATATATGTAGCATGAATCCATGGCTTGATAAAGTTTTTAATCTCTGGTTGTATGTGTAAAATATTTTTGGAATCATATTGAATTTGATAACATGGAAGCTACGAGATTTAGAATTAGATAGTATATTATATTATTATGATACATGTTTGTTCAATTATTTGGCATTCTGCAATTTAAATGACAAAAATTATTGTAGAGTTGTTGGTATTCTTTGCCATTTCGTCATAATAATTTCTGTTTTAGTTCATTTCTGAGCAATTAGGATGCAAGTGCTTGGTTTTATCATCGTGCAATTATTTACAAGTTTATTTTCTTGCAGATATATATATTCAAGTATGATACTGTTCATGGCCAATGGAAGCATCACGAACTTAAGGTTAAAGATGAGAAAACTCGTCTCTTTGGTAAGAAGCCTGTCAGTGTTTTTGGCTTCAGGTAAAATCTGTTTGAGGACATAGAATCATCTTTTGGGAATTATTTTTTTTTCTGACAGGCTTCTGAGTTTTTGTTTCGTTTCTATTATTAAGAACACAGAAGAGATCCCATGGGGCGTCGCTGGGGCTGAGTTTGTGGTCGAGTCCACTGGAGTCTTCTCGGACAACGAAAAGGATGCTGCTAACTTAAAGGTCTATTTGAGTTTCTGCTTTCTATATTGTTATTTTTATATTCGGTTATGTTTCAGATAGTTAACGATCGAAATGGCTTTGTCAGGGTTGGCTTGAACCAAATACTTTTTGACCAAAAAATAACATATTAATCTAAAAATTTATAATAATATAGCTTAGGAGGTTTCATCATTAAAAAATACACTTTGGGCAAGTCGATTCATTCAACATGTTCTCTTTTTACGGAACTTATTTTAGTAAATGGATCAAACCCATTCACAAGAAGAAGGATCAAAATTGACACCTTTTGTTTACCTGTTTGTATGGGATGCCATTATATGGCTAGAATTAAGAGCCTAAATTATTTCAGGCTGACACTCTGCAAGTGTTCGCTTATTTTACATATGGTTTCTGTATAATTAGGGTGGTGCCAAAAAGGTTGTTATATTTGCTCCTAGCAACAATGCTCCCATGTTTGTTGTCGGGAATAATGTGCTTGAATACACACCAGATCTCAACATTGTTTCAAACACTAGCTGCACGACCAACTCCTTTGCTCCTTTGGCAAAGGTATTATCAGCCCAATTCAATATTTATATATTCAAATGTTCTGTATTTCTACTATCTGGTAAATTGTCAACTTACAATCTTGTATCAATCCCTGGTGATTATTGATTAATAATAAAAAAAAGGAAATGTTTAGTGTTCTATTATCGCTTTTACCATAAGAAAACTAACTTCTATTTCTTTGTTTCGTTCATATATGCAGTTCTGCATTACAGTCTTTCAAGCGCAATGTTGTCTATGCAAATGCCCATTTTAACCGTATCCTATTTCTACATTAATGTCATAAAAGTTCAAATTTTTATAAATTTGTAATGCCCGATGATCATTCACATATAAATCTTTTTTTCAACTAAAACACCATAGATATTGTGGGATGGAGCACATCATCAATTCGACATAAAAATGAACTGCCTCAGGTATGATTTCAGGCCTCAAATATGGCCTGAAATTCTAATCACATTTCCTTTATTTTTTAATAAACTACCATTCATGAGATATAACAAATTATAAAGTATTTTTTATATTAATTTAATTTCAGTGTAGAAGTCTTGTAAGAAGTGGTAAATACCCTTATTTTTTGAAGGGAGAACAGCACACAACAAGTATCATAAATCAAGAAAAATTCATCAAATTGCAAATTAATAACTTCAATGAGGCCATGCTTCCATGGAAGGTAATTCATTTTTCATTCACAAAGTCTGCTTTTCAATTCATTAGTTCTTATCTCACTTGCGTTAACCGGTATTTGTTTAAGAAATGTCGATTTCGGTACTAACATTGACTAATTTTCACTATACGGTCACTATTTGCACTCGCATAAGCAATAATCAGAGGGTTGACTAAAATAAGTTGGGAAATAATTGATGTTAGCTCTAAAGGAAGTAAAGAATGATACTTTATCCACAACAAAATCCAGGCAAGTATATGATATCCAATATTATATTTCAATACTTTGTTAAAGAATAAGGTTGCACGTTGATATCAGTTGACTTCTTGAAGGTCAACCAAATAAATTTTGAAAGTCAAAATTGATATAATCATTTGGGTTATTAAGAAAAGATTGAACTTGCACCCTTTAGTTCTGAAAGTTAATGCAAAACTTATTATTTTTATGTTGTTTGATGTTTTGTTCTTACATGTGTTGCTGCATTTCTGAAGCATCCATGTGGGGGTTGATTGGAATATCAAACGGATGATTCTGAGCATTTATGAAACGTGTTATTGAATTTCATTTTGCTGATTAGTGGCATGGTGTTTATGTTTTGTAGGTGTAACTGTTAGCCGCAAAGAATCGGTGCTAATTTGAATGTCATGTCGGATCCTTATGCAATCGTCACCTGTGGTGTAGAAAAGCGGTATAGGTAATTGATAGGATTAGTCGATTCGCTTATTTTTTACCACGTCTTACAAGACTTGAGAAATATTAACCAACAAAATGGTTTATGTAATAGAACTAGATTACAAGTCATTTCTCTCGTTTGTCGTGTTATTGAGACGAAGATAATTTCATGTAGTAATATTGGAACTCGCGTCTTTTTTCAAGAATTAATTTGATAACTTCACACAAACGAATTTCTTTCAAGCTACAAAAAAAACAATTTCCACTTTGTTTATTTCACAATGACGATAAATAAAAGTCAAGTTCAGTCACTATCAAGGGTTGGATTGTTTTTGAGGCAACCGGTTTTCACTCATGATCAATTATATGTTGCACTTTCAAGAATTAAAAGCAGAGACAGGATAAAAATTTTAGCCTTAAACAAGGATGGAACAATTTCAAACAAAACATCCAACGTTGTATATAAAGAAATATTTACTGATTAATGAATTGTATTAATCATTTTTTTAGTCTCAAATTGTATTTTTTTTAAATTTATTTTATTTATAACCGCATGTAATACACGGGTTCTAACACTAGTGTATAAATATTACACTACTTGATAAATTTTGATTTTTGATTGGTGTGAACACTGTTTATTAATGCAATAGCTGAATATAATTTTATCTTGTTTGAATAATTTTGACATCAAGTATTTTCGTTACGGATTTTATTTTGTAAATAGAGTTCAGTCTCTTAGGGTGAAGGGGGTCATTAACCCAATTACTTATTTACTCATCAAAACTGCTCAATAGAATTCTGTCACCTCAAAACTACTTATTTACTCAGATTTTATTGGAAACACCCTACTCATTTACTCACCAACTTTTTTTAAAAAAAATAAACATTTAAATAAAAAAACATACTTTTTTATTAATTAAAAATACAAAAGACAACTAAAAATAACAAAATACAATAACAAGTTAAAAATAAAAAAAAGAGAAATTAAACATAATCGTCTTCCGAATCGCTGCTTGCCCACTCCGGTAATGTAGCAAAATGTTCAACAAGATCATATCGTAGTCTAAAGTGTGTCTCTTGATCCCGCAATTCATTAATTACACCATCGTCTACTACTTCATTGGTTGGAGGGTACATCACGTAGCTGGGTGAGATTGCATTTCCGTCATGCTTTAAAATCATATTGTGCAATATGATACATGCGTAAACCACATTTTGTATTTTTTGACGTTTATGTGACCGTTGCAGACGATTAATTATCCCCCATTTATATTTTAAAACACCAAACCCGCGTTCGACGTCTTTTCTAGCCGACTCTTGAACTTTCTTAAAACTTTTTTTTATTTTGGGTCGACAGGGAATGGAAATGATTTCACAAAAACAGACCAAATGGGATAAATCTCATCCGCAAGATAGTAGCCACGTTTGTATTCACGACCGTTAACTTGGAAAGGACACTTCGGGGCGTTTCCATGCATTTCGTTGTTGAACAACGGAAATTGATTGAGAACATTTATGTCGTTATTGGAACCGACAGGACCACAAAACGCATGCCAAAACCATAAGTCATTTGACACCACTGCTTCCATCATGATCGTAGGGTATTGGTGATCATCTCTCATAAATTGGGCACGCAAACTAGTCGGACACATCCTCCAAACGACATGCGTACAATCGATGTTACCGATCATCCCTGGAAGGCCCCATCTAGTTTCATACGCATTATACAAACGTGCAATGTCGTGGCTTGTAGGTCTACGTAAAAACTCTTTGTAGTATAACATAATAATAGAATTGCAAAAGTATTCTAAACATTCACGAGCAGTCCTAGCGGACATAGATAAATAATCATCATATTCGTCAGGAGAGTTACATATAGCGAGTTGACGAATAGGAGAAGTGCATTTCTGAATCGGCATGAAGCTCTTCTTTAACCTTCCGTCATACCCTTCGTGAAACCAAGAAAACCTTGAATCCATACTTATATCCCTTACCATGTTTAAAAACAAATCTTTCGGTAAGCGAAATCTCCCTATAAACGTATATGCGTCGTACTTGGGGCGTTCGACGAAGTAATCCTTCAACAGAATTGTGTTAGCAACTTCATGATCACGATGTACACATTTTTTTCTTTGATTTTTCCGTATCCTCAAGCTCGCTAGCCGCAGCTGCAACTTTGGACAAAAATTCAATGCCACTTGATTCGGAAGTATCGGAAAGAAAATCATCAAAACCACTAGAATCGGATAATCCCGAAGGCAAACCAAGAATGCTAGAATCGTATGAAGACATTTGGTTAAAAAAAATGGAGTTTTACAAAAAAAATATATATAGGTGAAAAAGAGTGATTTCTTTTAAAGAGGAAAGTGAGATATATATATATATAGAGTTTAAAAAAAAAATATTATTAACGGCATTATAGCCGTTGGGAGTCAACCCACACAAGAAATGGCCCGAGTAAAATTACTCGGCCAATCTACCCGTGGTGATGGGGCCGGTGTTGCCCAGCTACTCGGATGCCCTCTCTCCTACTCGACCCAAGCCGAGTAAGGCGTCCCTCATGCCCTTAGAATATACCAACAGGGCATGGGCATTGGGATCAAGTTTATTTTCAAATGGCGTGGGCTCAACTAGCACGTCCCACCAGGGGAAGCTCGTACATCAGTCTACCCAAACAATCACCAAGGAATTCGAAATCTACAAAGAGTGTTCCTAGTTTTTTTATGAAGTGCACCTTACTATATTCGAACCCATGACCTTCATAGAGGGGAAGCCTTTTGGGAAAAAAACCCCTGACCACCAAAGCAGAACCTTAATGACTGGGATCTAGTTTATAATACTGGAAGTCGAGTGGTCATGTAGCTAGGTTCTCCGACGATGCTCCCTTTTAACATTTGGTTAGTTTGGTAACGTTCACTCCTTCATTGAAAGGACCATGTTCAAATCTTACGTGTACTAGACTTGTATTAGTCAATAATTACTTAAACGTGTACAAATAATACTTTCTTTTTCAAATAAAGTTTAAAGTCATCAGAATCAGAAACAATTTAAAAGGAAAAAAAACTCAACTTGAGATTGAAATCAACTTAAAAAATTCATATGAACCAAATTAAATCAAAAACCCTAAAAACTCCAAAATATTCCACGACCCAACCCAATTTGGTACAAAATATTTGGTGACCCGACCGGGTAAAAAGACCATATGAATTGATAAACATACGAAAATCAAAAAGTTATAACGTCGGTAAAAAAAATTCTGGGTCTGTCGTCATATACCTATGCATGCTAAAAAAATAATAAATAAATAAAAAGATATTCGCTGAAATGAACGTTTGTTCGGTCAAACTTAACAAAAATAGCATTGACTTTTTTGTTTTCATCAATAAATATTAAGCAAATAAACCATTGAAAATCTTAGACACCTTGCACGAATGGGCACCGAGTGTACAATACGTCGACTGCTACTGCTGTAAATGAACCGAGCATTCAGTAAAATGTTCTTGAACTATTCAGCGGGAAGTTTGTTTACATTCGTTCATTTAATAAATGAACGAGCATGAACAAGAAATTTCGTTCGATTAAACAAAGTTTGCGTTCGTTCAGTTGTGTTCGTGTGTGTTCGGTACTGTGCCCAAACGACTGCTATTAATCTTAAGACACGTTATGACAGCGAATCTTTAGACATAATAAGCCCACCATTCTTTGGACACGATACGCCGACGGTTATTAATCTTCGAGTACGTTACGCCAACGGCATGTAAGTGCACTAAAAGTTTTGAGTTTCTTTATTTGTTTTTTTATTAGAACTAACTAAAAACTGAGGGAAAAAAATCTAATAAAAACGCTACGTGAAAAACTAATAAAAAAAACTCGAAACTTGTAGGACACTTAGATGCCGCGACTTAATGTGCCTAAAGATTAATAAGAGTCGGCGTATAGCACCCAAAGACCCGGAGGCGAAATGTGCCCAAAGATTAATAGACATTGGCGTATTGTGCCCAAAGATTAATAGTCATTGGCATATTGTGCCCTAAGATCGACGTGACTCGTTTTTAATGGTCATTGTGTCGCTGGAGGATTGTGTACTCGGTGCCCATTCGTGCCATGTGTCAAAAGCTTAATGGTTAATTTGCTGATACTTACAGATGAAAACAAAAAAAGTTAATATTCATTTTGTTAAGTTTCTAGACCAAATGCTATTTAGGTGAATTTTCAAGGGAAAAAATGTTTTTTTTATTTTATAGTAGGTTAGAAAACCAGTGTATTACACAGACCGAATAAAAAAAAATTAAATAGTAATTAGTAATAATGATTTAAAAATTTTAAAACGATTGAACAATTTTATTGACGATGAACAAAATTTTGAATTTAAAATTTTATAAATAAAAAATAGAACGAATTATTAATCTAGTTGATTAAAATTTAAAAACAGTTTTGATAATATAATAACTATCCATAATACAAATTTATTTTTCGAAATTGATCAGTAATGTCAGAAATTATAACTATTTATAATTAATTTCTTATTAAATTTATATAGTGAGTAATATAATAACTATCTATAATTAATTTATAGTAAATATCTAAAAATATATTCTTTTAATATTATTATTTAATAGGAGAGAGATGCGAAAAATAAGGATGGGGATGCACAAGAGAGTGACACGTGCCTTCTCATCTAATAAGAGAGAGACAAGAAAAAAAATGATGAGAAAACGTCAGAGAATGACACGTGTCCTCCTATTTACTTATTTATTATAGAACTAGTGTTAGAACCCGTGTATTACACGGGGGGTGAATAAACAACACAATGTAAAATGACAAAAGAAAACTGAAAAATAATTCATAAATCTGTAAAAAATTCTTTATATACAACGTTAGATATTTTATTTGTATTTTTTCCATACTTATATAAGATTAAAAGTTTTAACGCGTCTCTGCTTTTAACTCTGGAAAGTGTCACATAAAGTTGCCCGTGAGTAAAAACCAGTTGCCTCAAAAAGTAGATTCAGGTCATACTTCACATATTAAACTTATATTTTCTTAACAATGTATTAAATATGATTACGAAATACAACCCCATATTAGTTAACAAAATAAGTATAGAGAAATGAATTGTTATAACTACAAATATACATTCACTTGATATATACACATACAAAATGTGTAATGAATGAACAACTTGACTTTCATAAGTCAAACATAGGCAGATAAATGCAAGGGGGGTCCAGGGATGAAAACACATCTGATTTTACAAATAGAGATATCCTGAATACCAAATCAGATCATTTGCTAACACCTGCAGAATCATATTAAAAAAAAGGTTTTTTCCGGGTGTCATGTTTTATCTCTGAAAAACCAAAAACATTATTAGAATTACACACTAAATCAATTATGTACAAATACTCAATAATCAGAAAAGTGTGTTAGTGGGTTGACCTAACCCAACCCCAACCCATAGCATAAAATTACTTGTTTTGACACATTACTCATCCCACCCATCCTGACACCTCTATGTTTATGTTCTATATGTGATGTTTTAGTGCCATAAGAATGAGAAACAGATGAACTAAATATTTAAAGCAAAAAAATAAAGATTTCAAGTATAAAAGGGTCAAATAAATCATACCTTAAACCAGAGATGGTGTGACGTTGTCGCAATTGGATCAACTCACTTACTGCAACTCACTTTTTTCTGAAAATAAAGATTGCAACATTAATTATCATGTCTAAAATATCACGGGTCAGGGGGTTTACCGTTTACCCAGTTGGGGGTTCCTCCTGGGGTAGGTTGCCCTGGATGTTCTAGGTGTTGCCCCGGGGAAACCCAATTATCCTAGAATATCTAGGTGTTGCCGTTCAAAAAAAAGGTATGCATTTTTGAAGGTGTCTAGGATTGCTTATTTAAACTATTTATTTCATAAAAAATAAGCACATAAACAGTTTTAGTAAGCAACTCCAAGCACCCCTTAAAAGTTATTGTGGCACCACATTTCACCTAAGCATGAGATGACACTTACAATGTGAGCTTCAATAGCTTCCTGATTTGAGTAAGGTTAAATTGTTGGTTCAGGCTAAAGAGCTTATTAAAAAAAAGCTGCAGAAAATACACAATTTAGAAGCCAGTTTGGGACCCCGTAGACCAGGCCTCAGTCTAATACTCTAACAAAAAACTTGCAGGATCGGTTGAATATATTTACAACAAATCTAAAGCAAGTTGCAGAAAGTGATGCTAATACACCTAGCAGTTTTGAACTTTTTATTAGTGTTTTGGCATTGTTTCAAGGGCTTCAGCCCCTCGACTGCTGGGCGTTCAAGGTCAGTAGAAAAAAGGGTATTGCAGCCACCTTGGTTGCTTGATTTGGCGGCTGTCTAGAAAGCAAGAACCAAGCAACCTTATCTAAACTTGGCACACTAATTGTTAAAAAAAAATTGGACATAAAGTGTTTCAAGTCAACCAAGACTGCCCGACCATTACCACAAGATTACCCTTTCTACCTGTCACCAGTAAGCAAGACCCGCCCATTTTTTGTAGCTCTAGATATATGTGTTACTCATGCACAAAAAGCTTGACATAGATTGTTACAATACATAAACAAGTTGAGCTCACAAGATGGTAAACCTACATGACAAAAGATACAGGTACATCTAGAAACTTTTAGAAATAGAGTGTGTAAAAATTTGACAGGCCAATAACCGTATTTTTGAACTAAAAACTTGTTTTTTTTAAAACTGATTGACTTTTGTAATTTATGGTCTCCCTGATAATCCATGTACAGAAGATTTTTTCATTGACACAAGAAAAAAAACCAGATTCAAATCAATAAACACAAGTTACATAATTGCAGACAGATTCAAACTCAAATATGTACACATACACATAAGCATAGAGATCAAAAGAGGTGTAGAAATAGAACAAACCTCTAGCTTTACTTGATAGTATATACAATTAGGGGTGTTTCTTTTGATAAAGTTGTAATTGATCCCTAAGAACAAAGAGTCAGAATTTTTTATATGTTCTAAGTTCATTATCTCATAGCATTATACACCTTTTACCCATGAACATATGCATAGCAACAAACCGATTCAATTAAAAGCTTCCAAAATCTATGAGCTTTGTGATTTGTCGATCAAACAAATCAAAATCATATGAATTTCACTTAAACATAAAATTTGTTTCACTCAAACAGAGAATTTACAACTTACCCCCAAATTAACGCCAAATAATCTACGTGAGCAAAGTGTGGATTGTTGCTCAAAATCGTACCGAGCTCTCCGACTGCTGCAATAGATGATATAGATGACTGTATATTAGGGATTGCACAAAACATAAGTTACCTAATGATTGATCCATGAATGCGATGATATGATGCAGCCGCTAGATCTTCAAAGGGAGAATCAGAAGCGATGAAGAGAGGATGCGAGAATTAGGGTTTCAGGAACGGGAGAAAATGAAACGATGAAGGGCACTTGTAGCTTTCTCGGGCGCTGCTGAAGAGGACGCGTGAATTAGGGTTTCAAATAAACGATGAAGGGTGAAAGCGGGTTAAAAAAAATTAAATAGTATCCAAGTTAGATGCGAATCGGGTTTAGATCTGCGTAATTGTCATAAACTGGTATATTGTGTTTTAGGCCGGAAAAAAAACTCGGTCTCCCTAATTTTACTTGTTTATTAAGTATAAAGTATAAAAGACTGAACGTCGTTAAATTTTATATGACGTAGACATCTTTAAACCACCGCATTCGCAGGAGGGGTGGTCTGCATACCCTAGTCTGTCACCGTTAAACACCACCGTTGTCTCCGTTTGGACTTGCCGAAAAAACGAGACCCATTAAACACCTCCAGAGCCAATGTCAAAGCCTATCACGAGACCACTGCTAGCTTGGCTCGACTTTCCGGCGGTTTGCAGATGTCCACCTCATATAAAATTTAACGTCGTTAAATTTTTTTAACGCCGGTTCCAATGTAAGAAAATAGTTTGAAAGTAGGGATCGTTGGTAAGAATATTCTCAGTTGAAATTATTATTAGCTAATTAGTAAAAGATGATATTATTAAAATTCAATTTCCCTTTATTATAATAACTAGTTTAGGTCCCGTGTCTACACACGGGGTGAAAAATATTAATATTTAAAATTTTTAAATCTTCATGTATATATATTTCACATGTGTAAAAATATATTACATATACTACGGATATAAACAAACTCAAAATATATAAAAATTAATATATAATTAGGTTTCGAAAATATGTTAATTACTATTTAATATAATTTCACTTTCAATTACTATTTGGTTGAAATAAAAGTTACATAATTAAATTTCAAAGTTTTCTTATAATAAGGGATAATTTAAAATAAATGTGTTGTATTAGTACAATTAGTACTTTCTTTAAATATATATTATTATTTAAATATAGAAGTGCATTAAATAAGAGAGATAGGCGGGAAAAAATGATGAGATCGAATGTGAAGACGACACGTGACACTAAAAAACCTTTATTTATAAGTATGTATAGATAAGGATATTGAATTTGAAAAATACTTCTGCTTTAACATCCCGAAGAATCTCCAACGGAGCCAGATATGCTATTAGCTACGGGCCAGATATGCTATTGGCAGAGGTCGCTAAACTCACACGACTTTAGTTTACCAAAACCGACCGGCCAACCGACCACGGGTTTAGACCTGTATCTTTGACTTTTTGATCTCTCAATAACATTGAAACAATACATACATGATGCATCACTTCTCTAAGTTGTGTTTTTCCTCTCGGTTTTAATATAACTTTACATGAAATATAATAACTATGTATTTGGCGTGTCAATCAAATATACTTTCAGGGAAAAAAAATAAATAAATTTGAAAAAATCTAAATTCATGGCAATGGAGGGAGTGCATCCCTTCCATCCTCAAAGCCGCGTCAGCGTCACGTCAGATTTTTCATCTTTTCTCAACCCATTTCTAAAAGGACGGAATTCATCCCTAAACTATTTTTTAATTAAATTAAATAAAGCATAATAAAAAATACATAATTTATTAAATTAAAAAAACTCATATTAAGAGAATGTGTATGGTTACATGCTTACATTCAAATTTGTGAAATATCATCAGTAATAAATAAAAGTGAGTAAAAATGTACTAACAGCTCGATCATCAGTAATATTGCGGTGATAACAAACATGAGGTAGAATGTGATAATAATTTCCATAACTAAGGATAGAAGGTCAGACCCGCGAGGGACATTTCCAACGAAATGATCATGTGTCGCGTTAACTATTATTCGTAGGGTTTCGCATGCTAGAGTTGATGCAAGGTTGCAAGAATTTGAGTAATCACGTATCTAGGTACCTAACATAAAAAAATCATTCAAGATCAAGATCAATGTTAACCGAGATTATTATCTATATAGTTATTATTATTTTATTTATCATTTATCTATAAGTTTGTTTGTTAATCATTATTCTATCTCTAGTTTGAATATTAGGATTGTTATTTATCTATTAGTTTGTTTGCTAGAATTTGTAATTTTAATAAGATATAAAGGCTTAAATAAATAAAATATTTAACTTGGAATACTAAATTAATCAAAGAATAAGATTTTGAAAGAAAAATACAAAAAAAATTATAAAATTTAAAATCCGGTCTGACCGGTAACCGGCCAGTTCAAATGAAAGCGGTTCAACTACACACAACCAAACTAGTTATATGTCCGGTTCCCAATCCGGTCTGATTCCAAAAACACTGTTGTTGGTCCTATGCCTCTTGGTGCTTGTCCTATGCTTCTTGTTGGGTTCATTGTTGGGTCTTATGCTTCATGTGACCTCAAACCCTTTTTTTATTTACTTTGTGTTATGATTAATATTAGATCAATGTGTAGTTAGTGACAGTGTAAAGTTGTTTATGTGTAATATTGTGGTCTACAAATACCACATCTATGTGTAACCCTAATGATCCATTCAATACACAAACACATCACAAGAACTGATTTAGTATCAGAGCTAAGGAACAACGTCGCCAGAGATATCGTCGGAGGGACGGTCGGCCGCCACCGTCATCCACCACTATACCAGCATCACAACCACAACATCACTACCGTCGCCAAAAACCCTTGTCTACTGCCGTCGTTCACCACCACAACACCACATCAGACACAAACCCTAGATCTACCACCACCGCCGAAACCCTAGATCCACCGTCCTCCAAGTTGTCGCTGCCACCACATGCATCCGTCATTCCTCACTGCATCTAGGGTTAGCAGATACAACCTTCCTTCGTGACCCTAGACGCTGTTGTCGCTACCATACAACGGTGGATGTTTTTTCGACGACATGCACCTCACGAAAGCCACAATGCTTTCAGTTCTATGTTTGAGAGGGTTGCAATATTCAAGATATACAACCGGGGGAGAAGAAGAAGAGGGGAACAAACCCTGTGGAGTTGAAGTCTCCGACGAGTGATATAAGAATCCGGTTTACACTTGCGATGGCCTTACAACAGGCGACACTTGCGATCGCAAGTAACGACGCTTGCGATCGACACTTGCAATCATAACTCCAGGCTAATGGCATGAAAGCGGGCGACACTTAGGGCCGACAATAAGTGAATGGCGTGAAAGCGGGAGAAGACTGAAGACCAACTACCTTTTACGTTTATGTTTTTACATTTCAAACAAAATCGCTCACGCGCTTAGTTCGCGAGAGAGTATTAGACCAATGTGTAGTTAGTGATAATGTAATATTGTTTATGTAATCTATACTATATAATAAATAAAGGTTTTTCATGACACGTGTCGCCTCCATATTCACTCTCATCATTTTTTACCTCATATCTCTCTTATTAAATACGCCTATATCTTTTAATAATAATAGTATATTTTTAAAGAAAATACTAATTATACTAATAAAACATATTTATTTTAAATTATCCCTTATTATAAGAAACTTTGAAATCTTAATTTTTATTTTCAATCAAATAGTAAATGAAAGTCAAACTATATTAAAAAGTAATTAACGTATTTTCGAAACTCAATTATATATTAATTTTTACATATTTAAAAGATTTAAAACACAAAAGCCCAAGTTAGTTTAAACCTAAACTCATTAACAAACAAAAAAAATCAATCGATTGTTGATGTTGTCGCCCCCAAGTCCCATTCGATTGTTGTTGTTGTTGCTATTTTAGTCTACTGTGCACTGAACTCAAAGAGCCAAAGAGGTACTCCTTCACGCTATGTTTCTAGAAAATTAATTTTGTATTTGTTCAATTGTTCTTTCATAATTTTATATTTGTTCAATCGGCTTTAAAATCTGAATTTGATAAACAATAAGTTTGAGATATGATTTATGGTTTAGTTTGTTATTTTGTTATTATGTTTAGACTTTAGAATTTAGATTATGAATTTATGGTTTAGTTTGTTAATTTGTCAAATTTCTAGGGATGTATACGGAAAAGATCGTTCCGAATGATTTTAGTATCCGGATGAATTTAGATTTAGATTGTGTCATTTTCTGAGAAGTACCCGAATGATTTTAGTACGAATGGAAAATGGTGTCTTTCGGGTGATCTGAAAGTTTTTATCACACTATAAAGGAATATGATAGATTTGCAAAAGTGGATGGAATATGTGACTTTGCTCGACTAATGGTAGATACCGGAAAAGATCGTTCTTTTCCTTTGGTTTATCGGATATTGAGGCTAGCATTAGTTTTACCGGTTGCAACCGCGACCGTCGAAAGAAGTTTTTCTAAATTGAAGCTTATCAAGACGGATTTACGTAATCGAATGGGCGAAGAGTATTTGAACAATGCTCTAGCTTGTGCGGTCGAAAGAGAAACATTTGATAAAGTAATAGAAGACGATGTAATGGCTTGATTTCAAGCTTTCAAATGTCGGAAAGGAGAAATCTATTAATTACATGTTTTACTGTGTTTATTATCATTTTTTTTTAATGTACGGTAAAAAAAAAATTTATGCTACCTCTGAAATTATATTCTAGATCCGCCACTGATTATAACCCAACCCCCAGCCCACCCACTTGCCATTGACCCCACCACCATTAGTTTTCATGCGTTCATGAGAATGAACGTTGCCTCCAAAACCAAGAGGCCCCAATTCGGGTAGATGCTAAAACCGGGCACATGAGCAAATAAAAACGAGCAAAACCCCAGTATTGGGGTTGCTCTAAGCTATATAACCGAACCCTATATTCTTTTTATAAAAAAGTGTGTAAATATATGTATTATATCTCGGGTGTAATTTGTAGTTGTTTTACGTCTGCATTGTCTTCATGTAAATAAACTAATAGATTAAAACATAGATCGATAAAATTCCATAAATCATTGCTGAGATGCAACCTTGGTTATCTCACTCAAAGGCTTATCGGTGAACCTTAGGGCATTGTAAGCCCATGCACCACCTATTGCACCAATCGTCGGTCCCAAAATGTAAACCCATAACCCTTTGTACTCCTTCCACACGAGCGCTGGTCCTATGCTTCTTGCTGGGTTCATTGACGACCCTGATACTGGTCTGTCATCAAAATATGTCTCAAAACACAACTTTAATCACTATTGATTATTATTTACCTAATAACCAATATCGATAATTTGATATGTAGACCGTACCCTACGAATATGGCGTTAAGTAGAACGGTTGATCCAATTGTAACCCAGCTAGTTGTCCCATCTAGATTAAGAGAATGTGTATGGTTACATGCTTACATTCAAATTCGTGAAATATCATTAGTAATAAGTAAAAGTGAGTGAAAATGTACATTCAAAGTTGGCAGGACTTCGCTCACGTGGCAATCGCACTCGATGACTCCACTGAGGTGGTAAGCGAACTCTTTGAATCTGTTTGTTGAGGTAGCGGACTCTACCTATCATTGTTTTTCACAAGAAAGTTTTGGTTTTTCTTTTCAAAGATTCCATGCAGAGTCCCTTGTCACTTCAGCAGAGTCACCGAGAACGCTTGCCACATGAGCGAAGTCTTGCCAGCTTTGCTAGAGTCCGCTACCTGAGGTAGCAAACTATCTAGGATTCAAAGTACTTTCAAATTTCATCTAGAAACTAAAATCAATAAAAAATTTCTTTAAAGATGGAATTATGGAGTAAAAGAAAGAACCTTTTGGGAAAATTGAAGAGTGAATGGGGAGGAAGGTGGTGTAATATCTTTAATGTCATCTTTTGTTATGCTCAAAGTGACTCCATGATGATCATTGGCAGCTCCACCGTTCTCCACCATGGCCATCACCTCTACAATGGATATCGGGGAAGAAAAGAAGTAAAAAACAGAAAACGTATTTATTTGAAATAAAGATGAACAAGGCGGAAATGTATATGGTGGAATGTTTTATTTATTTGTTTTTTTTTTATGTATTTAATTTCTTAGTCTATGTTGTTCACAAAGGTGACTTCGATAACTCAAAATGTATAACAAATTAAATTCAATAAAATAATTATATGTCTTGTAATTAAAGGGAAATTAATCGTCAAAATACAAAGAAAAATTGTGTGAAGAAAATCAATTTAATTACCCTTTAAATTTAGAAAAGATGTTTTCATCTATAGGTCAGCTACTTAATCATAGAAATATTATTTTATTTAATCTTAATACTTATTGATATTTATTTTCTATAAGTGTTGTGTGTAATAAATTTTTAATCAATTAAGGAAATAATATAATATAAACTATAATATTGATTTAATTTAAAAGATATTACAACCTCACATTATAATAAAAACTATATGGCAGAATTTATTTGACGTTAAACTTGTAAGAAGAATATAGTAATAATATAAGTTGTAAATTGATAATTATATATGTAATTCAGAAAGAACTTTCGAATATTATACAAATTATATAAAGAGTTCCAAAATAGAAAAAAAAAAAAGTTAAAATTAAGTTACAAGCAAAAGCATTTTTTAAAAGATTTGAATAAATTTATAGGATGATTTATTTCATTGTTCTTTAAACTGAGTTTAGGGCAAAAACTATAATATAAAACAAGTTTATAGAGCATAATAATAAAAAAAATTCACAAGTGCCAAAAATGAAATTATTTACAAACTTTCTAAAATATATGTAGAATATTATATTCTTATTTAGATATTTTACGAACAACTATCGAATCATATATAAATGTTGCCCTGTAACTTTATATTCGATTTGAAAAAAATTGGTATGTGACGTAATATAATTTTGTATTTGTATTAGGGTTTTAATATTGTAAACACATTTGTATCTTTTAGAATATACATATGCATCATATCGTAAAATAAAATAGAATACAGTTGTTTGTATTTTATTTTATATATTTGAATTTAAAATATCCTTCCACTTCACCTCCAAGGAACCACTAATTTTGTTGTTTTTGTTAAACTCACGTGAATTGTTTATAAATACTATAGAAATAGAAAATAAGCAACAAGGCCTATTAGCTCAGTTGGTTAGAGCGTCGTGCTAATAACGCGAAGGTCGCAGGTTCGAGACCTGCATGGGCCATTATTTTTTTTTTATATTGAACTTTTGAGTTTCGTTTTTGCCCCTCGTTTTTATATTAATGAACCATATGAGTATATCTCTGATGACAAGTTGAAGGCTCAAGTGATTCGTAAACAGTTTGGGCAAACATGATAAGAGCACTTTTTGTTGTGGATGACAGTTGTGATATATTCAGGTTAGTGTTGAGAAGAGACATGTTCGAGACCTGCATGGGCCATTATTTTTTTTTTATATTGAACTTTTGAGTTTCGTTTTTGCCCCTCGTTTTTATATTAAATACCAAATCATCCCTTATAGTCATATGAATCACACAGAAAAAAAAACCTCTCGTGTTAGCTCTAAGAGTATTCATTATTTGGTTGGAAACCGATTAAACTACAAAGAAAAAGCTAACTAAATTTTTATTCGGTTTGGTAACCGAAAACGAAAAAGCAATTCAATTCAGTTTCGGTTATACAAATCCTGAATTCAGTTATAACCGATTAACCAAATATCCAAAATCCTTTTTTTTAGAAAATGTTATATATTATATACAACACTTCACAAGTTTTCTGTCAATCGTATGTTTTAAAATCCCAACTCCAATTTTTTTATGCTATAATTAATCTTTATGCAATATCTTAAATTAATTAATCTAGTTACTAAAAAATTATACCAAATTAATTTAACTTTATATAATACTTGAGGATGATAATAAATATTAAACAATATTAAAACAATAAGTTATTTTTTAGCTAAAAAATCAATTCGGTTTATTCGGTCCAAAACCGTAAACCGAACCGAATTCTTATTCGATTATTCAGTTCGGTTACGACATCACTAAATTTGGTTCGCTTTTCGGTTACGACAGAACAAAATCCAAAACGAAATAACTTGAACTGAATAACCTGAAAATCAAACCAGTGTACACTCTCTCGTGTTTCCATTCAATGTGTATTTCATAAATGGTACTAATTTGAATGTTACAAGAAATTTTATTTCTAATTATCCAATGTATAGCTTTTAGCTTCACGAGATTGATTTAAAAATGGTATTTGATACTCGTTACTTATATGTTATATAGTTATTAGTACGCGATACGTTTGTATGTAATATATTATATACATATATAATGATAGAGAATTTTGAGCAGGTTAGACTCCAAAAAAAATTAGAGAGGATTAGGGACATTAAACTTGGGACCAATTTTCTGCTTTAATTCATTCTTCTCAAAATATTAAACAAGCTTGCCTATTTAGAGGCTAAACAAATAACCAACTAAAACTGCCCACGATAATTGCAATATGCCTACACATGAAATAATTTAGAAAGCAAATAAGGAAAACATGCAAAGCAAAACCCCACGTTCTAATCGTGGAGGTGTAGTGATGGATTGCATGGAATCATGGCAACATGGATACGCATCATATAACCATCGTGATTCGTCATACATTTACAAAGAGTGATATCAGTAAAAGATATCTTGGTGTTTGATATATAAACTCGATTTCCATGAATGGTAATAAGAAGAAAGAAACAAGACAATCTGAAAAATGAACTATAGTTGATAGGTATGAGCATTTGGTACCGAATACCGGTTACGGTAATTGATACCCACTTTTTCAGAAAATCAGTATCTGTATTTTCTTCGGTACAGGTACAAATATGTAACATCCTGAAAACCCGACTCTCGTAATGGGCCGTATGGAAGAAAAAAGGAAAAAGGGGATGGGATGGGCTCATGGAATGATGGGCTTGGCCCATCAGGGTCTTACTAAACCCTAAAGCTCCTTCATCGGCCCCCATTCCACCTTCATTATCATATTCTCATAGGGGGAGAGAAAGAGAGAGAGAGAGGGGTTCTAGAGAGAGAAAGTGATAGAAACTTGGAGTTCTTGCTCAAGATTGCTCTAATCTGTTTCTCTACGGTTTGGGAGCAAGATCAGAAGACGAAACGCAGCTTTTGAGGTAAGAATCCAACCTAAACCCTCTGTTTTCAGTTTAAATGGGTTTTGGGGTAAGACTACGATTTTGATCTTGAAAAGCATGGTTTTACGTATGAAAAGGGGTATAAAGCTCAGATCTATGATTATGGAAGTTAAGCAAACATTTTGGACGTAAAACGTTATGAATTTGGGTGGAAAACGGGCCTGTTTGGAGATGGTGTTCATCAGGCGACACTACCAGTGTCAGTGTCGCCACCTTCAAATGGCGACACTTGACGGGGATGAGGCTGGGTTGATGGCGTTGTGCCCAAGAAATCCAATGATTGGACACATGTCATTCCCTGGCGACACTACGGTGGGCGACGGTAGAGTTCCACAACACAAGTCCAGAACGCAAGTTCTGGCGATACTATGAGTGTGCCAAGCAACACTATGCGTGGCAACACTGACCATGTTCCAGCGACACTGCTAGGAGACACTATGGTGAATGGTAGAATTTCGCGTGTTGACTTATGTGTAGATCGGTTAGCAAGTTAGCACCAACTAGACGTCCGGATCAGATTAAGTTACGAACGAACATGTGAGTCAAGAATCCATATTTACTTGTTTCTAGGGTGATATGCATACTTAATGAATGTTTATGAAAATATGAACGAAATGAAATGTTTACGAATGAACGGTTTTCGAAAGAAACGATGTTTGAAACAAGAACGTTTTACGAAATGAATGTTTACGAAAGGAACAATGTAAATGAATGGTTTTAAATAAATGAAATGGGTTTTGTGAATGAATGTAACGTTTTAATGAAAAGAAATGGGCTAAAGTTTTAAATAAGTCATTGCATGTTTAATCTGTTAAACGAAGGAATTGACGAACGAAATCTGGGAATGTATGTCACACCCCGTCCCAGGTACCCCTGGACGTGTGCGAGCACGATTAGTATCATCACTGAACTTTGATTTCAGAGTTCTTACAAATACAGCGGAAGTCTTTTTCAAAAGGATCGTTTCAACATTCTTTCAACCTCAAGGGTTATATTTGTAAATATCAAAACTCAGTTGGAAGACAAAAGTTTTATATTTACTTTTATAAATATAGGGATTTAAATACCCTTTTCATTTTGATTACAAAACAGAGCTTGAAATCAAATACAAAACTAGCCACCGAAAAATAAAACTATCCAGGGTTAATCAATTCCCTGGTTCTATCTCTTTTTCTTTCGTATATGATTTTCTATACACGAGACCTGAGAATCCAACATGCAAGTTATCCTTTTCAGATGTCAGATCTAATGTCTGCCTCTCACAATTTCTTTTCTTGGGTCAGATCTGATGGCTGCCCATACCCCATTTTTATTTCAATTTATTCATTTCCTGAAAACATTTTGAAAATAAAACGTCAGCGCGAACGCCGGTGAATACAATTATCTTGACGATAAAATCATTTGGCACAAACAAGTATTAATTTCATAATCACAACTTTTTGCTCAATCCACACATTCAGCAGGCCCGTCCTGTTCAATCGCACCACAGTATACACTGGAGGCATGTCTTATAACAATGGACAGGTTTGCCTCCGAAGTTGTTATAAGACAAGCACCAGCCGCAATCCAGGATATTCACCTGAGACCCATGTATCCCTTGCAAGTTTTACGCATATCTATGGCCTGTATGCTTTGTTTGTAGAAGAACGTTGAGCATTATTCCCTTAACCTTTATTTGGCAATTTTCGTAAATAAAATGTTTGACACAAGTTTTCAGAGAGATAAAGTATTCACCTTGGTTTATAGGAATGAGCCTCTAAGTTGAAAGCTTATAGAATATCTTCTTAACTTGATTTCTCTAGCGTTTCAGCACTTCTACGAGCGTTTCTTCCTACACCGGGCACTACAACGAGCGGGAGTTAGACCGGGATCGTCGAGAGTGGGCTATGGAAGCTCTAGAACAGAAGTGTGAAGATAGAATTGGTGTCGGTGTGTGAAAATCGAATGAGTTTGTCCATCTATTTATAGAGCTGATCCAGGGGTCGTGACGGACCGTTACATCTGGTGACGGTCCGTCACCAGATTAGGGTTTCGTGAGTCATCATACACGTGTTGCCCTCTTGTCATTTTGGGTCGTGACGGACCGTTACTAGGCGTGCTGGTCCGTTACGGAGTTGATGCGTGGCGCACCAGCGTGACGGTCCGTTGTAGGGTTTCCACGCGTCAGATTTCAAAGATAAGTCAATGGACATGTGGCGCTTCATCAAGGTTCGCGTGCCCAGCCTGTAATTGACCGTTACCGTTTTGTGACGGTTTGTTATCGTTGAATTTTCAAGATTTCTACTTTTTGAACCTTGATCTACAGGTTATTTACACTTGTAGTCCTTGTGGTTTGTACCTTTGTCAAATCTTGGACATTTTTGTGACAGGTGTTACAATGTAAGTCCCAACCTTATGGCATGTTTTGCCATAAGTATAACAAGGATAGTGCCTTTGTGGCCTACCACTGGTATGACGGTTGTACAACTTGCGAGGTAAGGGTAACGACGGTTACTAGGGGTTAACGTGACCCGGGAATAATGTCGATTGGGGCTTGCGGGTTCTATAAGTGATAAAAGGAAATGTATGACCTTAGACCTATGAGTCTCAAGGGCGATGAATGATACTAACTTATCGACCTATGAGTCGTAAGCGCGATGTTATTATCTTATTGACTTACGAGTCGTAAGGGCGAGGAACGAAGGTTAATGAAATGGACGGAAAAAATGATGATACAGATTTAAACAAATAAATGTATGACTTGAAGAATGTTTTAATGATGTATGTAAATGAGGAATGAATGTATGCCCTATTTTCTTATGAATGTTAAAACCATAACGAACGATTGAACGAATGATAAACTATTTCCTAAAACGAATGAAAGACTTGAACTCACCAGAGTTAGCTAACTTTTAGTATGCATGTCAGGTTAAGGATAGATGATGCATGATGGATGCTGCTTGGCTACTCGAGGAGTTACCCGGCGTTATGAGACTGGCATCTCATATGAATGACTTGAATGGCTAATATTTAAGACAGTGTTTTAATTAGTTGTGTTTTTATTACGATGTAATGACGTTAATTTCCGCTGCTTATTTTATTTGAAGTTTAAGAATAGTTTGTAAATGAGTAAATCAAACACGTGAGGCCTCCCGGTTTAAGGCCTTACCCACTAGAGATGAGCATTTTGTAACGAGTACTGGTACCATATCGATAGATTATGTACGTTATCTGGTACCCATTGCTCCAGAAATTCGGTATCATTATTTTCGGTATAGGTACGGTACCGATCTCATCCTTAATGACAAGGTGGAGAATAAATAACATGTAAATAAAACACAAACGTTTTTATATGGTAGGTAAGCACCGGCCAACCTACATAGAAGGGTACTGTGTCCCTGAAGAATTTTTTATATGTTATATAGTATATGATACCCTGACATCATAACCAAAGATGGTCAAGGGAATTTGTTACCCCTCTACTCATTGGAATTCATTGTTATAAATTCTTAAAAAAAAAACATGACTTGGCAAACTCGTTACCACCACTTCTATAAGTTGTGTTTTGGCTCTGTATGATATGATTTTTTTCTATCGCACAATGACATTACGTCATGAAATACAAGAGGTAAAATAGATATAGGGTCCGGTTATTTTACAAAGGGGTTTTAGCGGACGAAGTGTACGAAGGCTCCAACATTAGGCACGTGTTCAGCGGGCGAGTGGTAAATGCGTCCGCGTTATAATAACGCATGTTTTATAATAACGCATGACCATAATCACGTATGTTCATAACAACGTATGACCATAATCACGTATGTTTTATAGTAACACATGACCATATTCACACAATCACGCATGCTTTATAATAACGTATGACCATAATCACGTAATCACACAATCACGCATGGTATATGCACAACACATCGACATTCTTTTTTAAAAAAGTCGTTTTTTTAATAAAAGTATAGCAAGACTATACTCAAATTAAAGAGAATAAAATGTTCGATTTTATGGTGTAATTTTTAAAAAAAATAATGTCGTATAAAAAAGTTATGATTGTTTTAAAAAAATGAGGGAACTTGTAAAAAGTCAACAAAGGTAGGCTATTCTAATTTTACCCTTTTCAGAATCTTTTTACGCTTAAAACAATCACTTTTGATCTTAACCATTGATTTCCTAGATCAACGATTCAAAATCTTTCGTACGCACCAAAAATTCCTTTGTATTCAAAACTTTCTCAATAAATATATATGCGTATTTGTTGTGTCAATGATATACTTTCTGGGAATAAAAATAAAATAAATTATAAAAATATAAATAGAAAAATTGTTGAATAAAGAGATACAGAAGCCACCACACATGAACTATCAACCTATAATTTACTATGAATTTCTCTCCTTTTCTGGGAAAAAAAATACTTTTAAGAAAGAAAATCAGTAATTCAACCACATACTTCTTCATCTGCAATAAAAGAAAACAAATCATCCTAAATTCATGACATAAAAAAAGCTAGAGATGGCAATTTCAACTCGTAACGAATTATTTTATTTCAAAAGTAAAAGAAGAAAAGATTAATTAAAAGGAAACCAGTCAAACGGGCCAAAATGCCCCCAAAATGTTTTTCAAATGGCATCATTTTATAAAAATTTTGATGATTATTAAAATAATCATAATCATATTTGAACACTAATTATTTACAAGTTTTTTTTTTACCAAAAGAAAGAAACTCATGGGACCTATCAATACCCTGCTAACCAACGGGATCGGACAAATCGTAGCTTGAGCTAGGTAGGTTATTTGGAAACAAAGGTGTTTCAGATCGGCCATTTCAACCCAATACATAAATTATCCATTTTGACCTGAATTCGTTTTCAGCGTTACCCAACCGGGCCGACCCACCCATTTTGCCACCTCTATGAGAAAATAGATGTTGTAATAGTTACCTAGTGCTAGGGTTCCCAAGGGTGAGCTCAAGATCATCAGAAACACATTCTTCATGTATCCTCTCACCTTCCCATGGTTTCACTAGACCTTTCATATGACTACCAAAAGCAAACTCAGATGAAACGGCGTCAGACATAGGAACATCTGCAGTCTGGTCAAACCCAGCAGTGATGGCGGGTGAGCAAGTCCCACTTTGCCCTGGGGTCCACATCCGTGAGCCTGTAGCCGAATGTGCTTCCTTGAATCCAAACAGGTTTGATGCAACAAGACTAAAGGTTGGTGATGATGGTCCTTCTTGGGGTGTTTGGACCCCAGATAGCCATCCTGAACAGGTTGGTGTTTGATGGCCCGGACTTTGAGGAGTTGAATAAGGTAAGAAAGGGTAGTGCTGCGGGACCCAGGCAGGGTCCATGTCGTTCATTCGAGGTGTTTGACAAGTAGGTGAAGTTAATGGAGGAGTCACGGGAGCACTTATTGAACCGCCAGGAATGTAAAGATGGTGTGGAAAATTGGATGATGGAGATGAACCGGATGAAAGATTTTTTAGCCATGGTATAAGAGAATTAGGATCTGGGTTACCATTAGCAGCATATAGAGATGAGATGGAGCTCGGAAAAGATGAAGAACTAGGGTTCAAACTGTAGGAAGTATTTGGACTGACTGATGCTGATCCACATGTAACCTCCACACGCGTAACAGGTTTATAACCCTACACAAGTACAAAGATAAGGCTGTTAAAAAAAATTAGTTTTTGGTAAATTTTTGTTTTTGGATTTCACATTTCACAAATTCGCGCAGTGGCAAATTTTTGTTTAAATGTTGATCTGATTGTTTCATTATCAGAATACAATCATATAAACAAATTGGAATTACTCCCAAAACAGATGGTAGTCATATAGCCTGTAGCATCTCACATAATGCAAATAAGTGGCGGATCCAGGAATTTCCGCTAGGGGGTGGCGAAAAATGGGTCGGGTCAAATAAAACAAGACACTTTATAAGTTTTCTGACCGCATGATTAACAAAGTCCATTTAACTTTAGTAATCATTTTAAATAAGTTAACCAAATAAGTAATAAAATTAGCATTGAGAAATAAATTAAATAAAAAAAATTAATTTCTCAACTAAATATTTAATCAGCATTTTATGTAAAAAATTCAAAATAATAAAAATGTCTAACAGTTTTTTTTTATTTCCGGTGAATGAAGTCAAAACATGACTTTGATATTTTATTAGTGTGTCTTTGCCCTTAATTTTGTTTAAATGTGTGCCCCCTTACCCTCAATTTTGTTTTGTAGTGTGCCCCTTCCCCCATCGGCGGAACCAGGGGGTCCGTTAACCCTCCGGCCAACCCTCCGACCAACCGTCATGTCCACCTAATATGGGTAGTTGATGTAGCTTTTTGTCATTTTGACCCTCCAAACACCATTAGAATACTTATAGTGAAGAGAATGGTCAAAAGAACACAACCGGAGTTATTTTAAACGAGCAACAACAACCGGCAACTGAGATGACGACAACGGCGATGGGTGGCGGCGGCATGTAAAGAGCTAAATGTTGGTTTACAATTAACGTGCGGAGAAGAAAACGAAGATGAACAGAAGAAATAGTGTTTATTTTATTAGATTTTCTTCTCCATTCAATACTTTTGAGCTTTGGGAGTGGAGAAGATAAGGACTCCTCTGTAAAAGTGTAGGATAAGTAGATAGTTCCTGTAAAATTGATAAATATGGTACTTTTTACAATTTAACCTTTAATGTTTAAGTACAAGCTCATAATCTACCTTATATAATAATACACCTAGACATAAGCTATATGGTTGGTTTAGCTAAGCAAATTTAATATCGGTGATCTAGATAATTATATAGTAAAATAATAACATCTAAAAATAAATGTAACATCTAAATAATAAAAATATTATTTAATTTTTTTTTATTTGTATTCTATTCAGAAATAATTTTAAAAATAAATCGATTTTCAAGGTTTTCAAAATACGAAATCTTAACAAAAAACAATTACCAACTCCAGTAATACTTAGAGCTCTTGTATATAGATGGTAAAAAATTAATTTGTACGATACGTAAAGTTATAAGAATTTTTGTGACACCCCAAATGAAATTTTCTGGTTCTGCCACTGCCTTCCCCTTCCACTGCCTATCCACCCCCTCCCAATAAGTTGTATCCGCCCCTGATTATGCAATAATCGAGTTTATATATATGAACAACATGCTGAGTTTGAATCTTGCTCTTACATGATAAAAGATTACCACCAATAAATACAGAGTAATATGACACGTTATGGAAGAACAATATTTTAATTTTAAACTAATATCGATTATTGGAACTTTTGGTTCTCTTACATCTAAGGCATATTTGAAGTCGATCACTAAAGGTATAACCATTAATCCAGTCAATATTTTAAGATGTAACATCCAGATACTCATACCAACACCAATATAATCCGCTTTGTCCACTAAAAGCTCGCACCATTGTTTTTGTTTTACTCGTGGAGATTCCTAGAAGGAATCTGTCCTGAAATTTCTACCAACCAAGTACGATTAACAATGAAGTTCTTCTCACCAATGCGCCCAATACATGATGATAGCATTTTTTTTGGTTGGATATTCTTTATGACCTAATATGTCTCGTTGGAGATTTATCCTAGGGTGTCACAACTCACAACCATCCCAAGAAGGTCATTGTTCTCGAAGGTTTTCCCCATCATCCTTAAGAGAAAAGGAGTGACTTTGATACCATTTGTAACAACCTACCTGAACCAGGATGACGTGTCATGTTTACAGGAATCAAAGGCAAATAAAAGGGCGTACCCGATGCTTGACTTAGCCTCCGCATTTGCGCAGGGATCGGATCACCTCGCGATCTGATGTACGCAACTTTACCCTACACTTTGTGCAAGAGACTGTTTCCACGGCTCGAACCTGTGACCTCAAGGTCACAAAGCAGCAACCTTACCAATTGCTTCAAGGCCCGCCCTCCAATCAAAGGCAAATAAATTCTAGTAATAAATAAACCTCAAACTTTCTATAACACTTAATCATTACAATGTTTACAAATTAATAAGCACCACTAAAGTCTATTGCTACGTAGATTCAATTCTGATCGAATAAGCACGTGTAACGACACTCATCATGGGGAGAGAAATGTGACTCGGCCTAACCCGGTGAAAAGCTACAACAAAAGACAAATGTGCCAAGCATAGCAGTCAAAGGCACTTAAGCGAGGCACAACCATACCGCCTTGCTTCCATCAAGGCGCTCAAACAAGGGTTCTGGCCAAAAGTAGTCTCAAATATCTAAAATTGGTCTGAAAAATCTAAAAATGGTATGGAACATGTCTAAACTAGCCTAAAACATATTTAAAACTCCTAAAATAGCTTGTTTATATAGTGCACCTTGCTTAAAAAAACCCTCTTTTTAAGCGCCTTAAGCCATTGACCGACTACTATGTCCCCATTGCGCAAGTCTAACAACAAGGATCAAGTAAAAAGTTCATGAAAGTTGAACAATAAAATCAACAAAATGTCTTCTATAAACTATAAATTGTCCAAAGGGATTCAATTCCTGAAAGTGATAGAACTGTTCCCAGACCAATTTTTTCACGAAGTTGAATTTAGGACAAACGTAAGGCTCAATTTTCTTCGGGAAAAAGGAACTTTCGTGTTGCGTGCGAATCCACGTGAATCCTGGGACAAAGTAATGCATCGTACGCTTAGGGAGAACACGAATAATTATTTTAAAAAAAAAAAGGAAAGTTAGTCTCCATCGTTGACGATCAGAGAGAGAGAGAGCGCACTGAAAGATACGTAAAACAGTTCATCTGAGTGGTAATCCATCATGATAACATGCGCCATATGCTCAGCGAGCACGTTACCATGTCTCCTATAACGACAAATCTCCAGATCCTGAAACGAGCTCGTGACCGAAGACCAGTCAAATTTCATCGTCGCCGTTGGTTCGTCTCTCCTTTTTCTGCTATATGCACAATTTTCAGCTCGATTGATTCCGAAATTGAACATAATTTCACCACCAGATCATCAAACGCGATTTGAATTTTATATCAGGTTCTAGATCTAGAAATTATAAACCTAGAAATTTTATATCAAGTTCTAGATTAACGATTTGAATTTTATACCAATTTCTAGACTAAAAACCTAGAAATTTTACATCAAGTTCTACACTAACGATTGAACTTATATCAATTTCTAGTCTAAAAACCTAGAAATTTTATATCAAGTTCTAGACTAAAAACCTAGAAATTATAAACCAGAAATAAGATCTAACATCCATTCGGTACATCCTATATCACGATTTGAACTTACATCAAGTTCTAGATCTAAATACCTAGAAATTATAAACCAGCAATAAGATCTCAAATCTATTCGGTACATCTATTCGGTACATCTATATCACGCGATTTGAATTTTATCAAGTACTCGATCACAAACCTCGCTTACTACTACACAGATTCAAGGTACACTAAGCAGATGATCAATATCCAGTCCCAAATGCAACAATTTCATAATTGAATAAGCAATCTAACAGTACGCAGATGAATATTATAGTAATTAGGAGGTAGATTTCGAATTACCTTTCGATAAGTCGTTCCGTCTTCTTCAACGATCCAACCAGCTTCGTTACAGAGGGCTTTTAAGACCTCGTTGTTGTCGCAGTGCTTCGGCAGCTTGTAGTTTCCATAGACTCTAAGTCCGGCGAATATCTTAGCGGCGATTGCACGCCGCCGCCTCTCTCTACGCTTGTTGTTCTCTCTCTCCTTCCAAGTCGGCAACCTTGTCCCCGACGTCATATATATAAACGATAATCCTTCTTTAGATAATAGAAGAACGAAGAGTCGGCGAGGAAACTAGTTGATGATCGGAAAAGTAGAAGTCGCCGGCGTCCGGCGAGAAGGAAGTGTGAGGAAGTTTGTGTTGTGATTGGGGAGAGAGAGAAAGTGGAGATCTACTTATAAGATTTTAGATAGAATTGATTGCCCCTGTACTTAGACTTAATTACGGGAATGCCACTACTGTTTTAAAGTGTTGGTGGCGCACGTGTTTAGGCTTTTAAAAGCCACGGATGGTGGATGCGTAAACTTTAAAGCTAGAATAAATATACGAACTTCACTAAATTGAAATATTAAATATTGTTGCGAGACTTGACTGTTATTTATGAAGGTTCTTCCATCATAAAAAGTTTTAATTTTTTTTAGAGTCAGATGCCTTTTGTATTATCGTAGTTTGCTAAAAATTGTCATTTAAATCTAAAGGTTTAAATTTTGTCATTTGAATCTAAAGGTTTCATAAAAATTGACATTTGAATCCATTTGACTACATCTAATTAACACCCTCCCCAGACCCTACTAATAGCGTTAGCTATGTGTGGGATTATACTGGGTACGTTTGGTTTGGTTTGGTTTGGTAATTAACACCGTTAACATTTTCCGTTAAGCATTCCCCTGAAGTGTATTTTAGTCAAAAACAATTAAAAAAAATAAAGAACCAGTCCACATGAGAGGTTTTATGCATTCAATCTCTTTAGGTAATTGCAAAAAACGAATTCCCACCTGCAAATCAATCTCTTTCGTCCACATAATCAACAGCAAACGTAGTAGTCGCAATCGTAATTTCGACCCCAAAAACAATCGCAAGTAATGTTTGAAGAACTCTGGTTTGTTCGTGGTCCTACGGACGATTTCGACCCACAAGAGTTTTACGGTAAGTTCGTTCGTCGCCACCACAGACGCTGTCACCATTGCATTATCGAATGTAATAGACCCTACTATTTGATTTGGTGTTTTGGCCATGTTGTGCATTGTTCTTGATTTTGTGATTATACGCTAATATTTGGGCAAAATTATGTAACTATGAAGAATCACTCACTGATCTTGGTGTTGATATTACCAACTGATATTGTAGTCTTTTGTTGTTGGATTTTTGTTGCTAATTTAATCTACTGGTATAGATCATTACTGGTGCTATTAGATGTCATGTTGTCGTTGTTGTTTTCATCATGTTTTAGGAGGTTGTGTACTAATTTTTTTTAGCTATGTTGGGTGTTATTAATGAATTTTGTTGAAGCTGATTTAAGGGTTCATAGTCTTTCAAATGGCAAGATTTAAACATTTAGATTCAAATGACAAATTTTAACAAACCACAGGGATGAAAAAAAGCACTTAACTCTTTTTTTTAACTCTACGGACCGCAGACCTAAAAGAAAGATGCAGGCGTGAAAGAGAGAGGGCGCGTCTAGTCAGTGGTAGTAGAAGAAGATAAAATCTATGAGAGAGGAGATAAATGGTTGTGTTCGTCCGTGAATTTGGAAGAGAGAGAATGTTGTTTTGTGAGGGTATCCGGTATACCCTCAAGGGTGGGAACCGTGAGAGGCTTCACGGCGTGAGGGGGTTTACGAACACTGCCCCTATGGCGTGAGGGGCTTCACGTGGAAGATGGAGGTGGCTTCAGAGGTGGTTGTGATTGGTTGAGAGGTGGCTAAAAGATGGCGCGAGGGGGCTCACTTGCGGTACCCGTGAGGGTATACCACATACCCTGAGAAGCATGCTTCGGGCAGTTGATGTGAGTTGATATGAAGTAGATGTCTGTTAAGTTATTCTTTTAAGTACCTGTAAAATTATTAAAATACCACTTAATATTTAAATATAATAATAATTTTAAACTAAAAGTTAAATTTAAAATTAAAAACTAAAATGACGTGACCCACAACAACTCATCGAGTCCCTTCATTGTGTTCCCGAATCCTTTTTAACGAGAGAAGTGAAAGGAAGTGGAGATAAACTGAAAAAGATTTGTATTTCCGAAATTTTTAATTGAAGTAAGTGAAAGGAAATGAAAGAAAGTGAAAGGAAGATTTTTAATAATCTTCGCTCCTAACTTTCCTTTCAAAGTGAACAGATTTGGAGAGAAGTAGTGAAATACAAATATAAGATTTTATCATTTACCATTTTACTCTTTCACTTAACCTATATATATCTAAACATAAGAGTATAATGGTAAACTGTAACTTTCTTTTCTCTTTATTTCAACTCAGGAACACATAAAATCTTTAATTTCTTTTCATTTTCTTTAAACTTAGAAACACGAAATTAAATTATATATTTTCCATTACCCTCCCTTTCTTTTCTCTCCTCAATTCACATTCTCTTCTTTTCTTTATTAAAAGATTTTTAATATTATTTTTTAATTTTTTTATTTTAAAACCGTTTGTTTTTTAAATCATTCGTTTTTCAAAATCGTTCACTTTTTTTAGACCATTCGTTTTTTAAACGGTTTGTTATTAAAAATCAACCATTTGTTTTTTTAAATCATTCATTTTTAAACCTTTTTAATATCATTTGTTTTTTAAAATCGTTCGTTTTTTAACCGTTCATTTTTTAAATCATTCGTTTTTTAAAATCGTTCGTTTTTTTAAAATCGATCATTTTTTAATGCTTCGGTGGCGGCGGAATTCTCGTCGCTGGAGGAGGTGAGTTCTAGTCACTTGATGAATCTGATAATCAAGGTGAATCTGGAATGACCAGAAACTGTGTCGGCGATGACGGTTTAAAAAACGAACAATTTAAAAAAACGAAAGGTTTAAAAACAAACGGTTAAAAAAACAAACAATTAAAAAAAAAAACGAACATATGATTTTAAAAAACAAACTGTTTAAAAAATGAATAGTTTAAAATAACGAACGATTTTGAAAAACAAACGATTTAAAAAACGAACGGTTTTAAAATAACGAATGATTTTAAAAAACGAACGAATTAAAAAACGAATGATTTAAAGAAAAGGTTTAAAAACGAACGATTTAAAAAAAACGAATGCTTTAAAAAACAAACGGGTTTAAAATATATATATTTTTTAAATAATAATAATAAAAAGTTTTTATAATATACAAATAAAAAAATATTATTCAACACACACATATATTTACACATATACACAATAATAAAGAGTAAAAAATAAAGATATTTTTAACAATTTGAGTTCGTAAGGGTATTTTGGTCATTCAGAAAAAAAGTTAACTGTTAAATCTAACGGCGTTAGCCGTCTGGACTCAAATGGAGTAAAAAAATGAAAAGTCAGGATTCAGATTGAGGTTTTAAAACATAAGAGATTCAAATAGTTAAACTGGACAAATGTCAGGAACTCAAATCAGGCAGAGCTTCGGTGCTAGTTAATGGTTCCCCCACGGATGAATTCCCCACGGAACCGGGAGTAAGACAAGGCGACCCCATTTCCTTTTTCCTTTTTATCATGGCTATGGAAAGGCTTTCGGCCATGCTTAAGTCTGCTGTCCAAAATGGTTTGTTCAAAGGTATTAAGCTCCCTAATGATGGCCCTCTTATAACTCATTCGATGTTTGCGGACGATGTCTTCTTTATTGGTGAATGAGATCTGGAAAACATCATAAATCTCAAGCACCTCCTTAGATGTTTCTATTCGGTCTCGGGGCTCAAAATCAACTTCCATAAAAGTAAGATTATAGGGATGGGGGTTTCGGGTCCGGACTTGTTGGCTGGAGCTGATACTATGGGATTCATACACGAATCCCTCCCTGTTGTGCATCTTGGTATGCCTATTGGGGCTAATATGGGACTTACAAAAAATTGGGCTCCTGTGGTGCAGAAATTTAAAGATAGGCTGAGTAACTGGAAGGCTAAATCTCTTTCGTTTGGGGTAGACTTACCCTAGTGAAGGCAGTCCTGGGGAGTCTCCCGTTATATTTTTTTCTCTATGTTCAAAGCACAGTTAAAAATCATAAATGGATTAGAAGCTATCAGAAGGAAGTTTTTATGGGGAGGAACCAATATAAAAAGAAAAATTCATTGGGTGGCTTGGGACAAAATTACGAAGCCGAGAAGGATGGGAGGCTTGGGAGTGTGTAGCCTTTGAAGTATGAACCTTGCCTTACTAACTAAATGGAGATGGAGGGCCATAAATGAACCTAAGTGTTTATGGGCGGTATGTATACAAGCTTTGCATAAAGTTTCCTTTGAGTCCTTGGAGAAAATGGGTAAGAAAAGGTCTGCTGATTGCTGGACGCATATATCTTCATGTGACAAGGACTTGGCTGTTTCAGGTTTGGAATTAAATAAAGTCATTAGGAAAAAGGTAGGCATTAGTTCCAACTCTTCATTTTGGAAACTTGCCTGGTATGGTTTCGCTCCATTTAAAGACTTATTCCCATACCTATTCGAGTTAGAACGGAAAAAAAACTGCTCCATTTGTGATAGAATTTCAAGACCTGGGGACTGTTTTTATTTCTCTTGGAACTGGAACAGTGGCAAAAAAGCTGAGCAAAGAGCCCATGAAATTCATGATTTGGAAGAAATGGTTAAGTCATATTCTTTCTTGGACGGATAGGATATATGGTGTTGGTCGGAAGACCCCTCGGGGGAATTCTCTACGAGTTCGTGCAGAAGGTGGTTAGAGAATTCCTCCTCTTCAGCCTCTGGTCTAGAGGTTTCATGGCTTAAATGGGTGCCAATAAAGGTTAGGTGTTTTGTTTGGAGGCTGCAACAATACAGAATCCCTGTTGCATCGGCACTGGTTATGCGTGGGGTACCTATTCCCTCTTCTTTGTGTTCTCTATGTTTATTGGAAGCGGAGGATGAAGACCACTTATTTATACGCTGCCCTGTTGCAAAGGAAATATGGAAAAGGATTTCAAAATGGATGGTATTTGATGTAACACAGCTCCCCACGGTTAAAGAATTGGCGAAAAATGTTCAAGATTCGGGTGGCACTGGGTGTAATAAAAAGGTTAGAACGTTAATTGATTATTGCACTTTTTGGACCATATGGAACACTATAAACAAATGGAAGTTCGAAAGTACCCGGAAAATGGTTGACAATATGGTTGAAGATATTAAAATCTCATCCTTCAACTGGTTAGTCAACAGGGGGCGACTCCCTAAATGGTATTGGTCAGGCTGGTATCAAAACCCCATTTTTTTTATTCTGGTTGGTTTTTCCTTTCTCCTTGGTTTTTTCTTCTTGTTGTTAGTGTATGCGTTGTTTCCAGATTTGTATCTTGTATTTGGTGTGTGTGGGTTATTTTGCTAGTTTCCCGCTAACGTTTCTATAAGTACTCTCATTGTTGCTGTTAAAAAAAATGTATATGTATTTTATCAAACATCATCGAGAAAACAAGGAAGGGTACACATGTAAATAAGCATGAAAACACTCTGGATGAAGAGGGTGGGGACAGAATAAGATCATCCACCCACGTGATGACGGAGATTAAGACAATAACTTGCACGTGCATTACAATTGTGATAACGCGTTTGGTTCCTTTTTCCAATCAATTTTTACTAAATTTATGGCGTGATGATTTGATGTTATACTAACTTATTTTAGGAAGATAAATATTGTTCTTTTAATAATTTATAGTTAACATTTAACAATAACTATGATCGCCTAATGAACATTCTCTTTAACAATTTTAGGTAGCGTTTGATAGGTATGAATGAGAGGTACAATGGAATGGACGATTACGATGGAATGAAAAAAATGGTGTTTGGTTGGACGATGGAATGGAATCACTCATTCCACAAGAAATGTCATTCCCTCTAAATCTCTTAAATTCATTCCATTTACCCACTTGTTTTTTTCATTACATCCCCTCTTTCACCCTTCATCCCCACCACACCCTCCTACCACCACCCACCACCACCACCGCTGCCGCCTCCACCACCCACCGCCATCTCTCGCCGCCACCACCACCGCCACCCACAACCTCACCACCCCCACCACCCACCCCCCACCTCCCACCGTCGCCGCCACTCACCGTCACCACCACCCACCGCCTATGTCACCACCACCCACCGCCACCTCCCACCACCTCCTACCACCGCCACCCCACCACCACCCCCCACCCACAACCACCCACCACCGCCGCCATCACCCACCACCACCCAATACCGCCACCCACCACCGCCGCCGCCACTCACCACCGATTTTATTCTTTCGTCTTTTCTAGCCTACCAAACAACATAAAGTAATGATTTATTTCATTCCCTCATGGTAACTAAACAAGACAATGGAATAGAATGATCCATTTCATTCCTTTGTCCATTCCATTACCTCGTTCATTCCATTCACTCGTCAATTCCTATACCACGTACAAAACAGACCCTTAGTGTATTTTATGGAAACTCATTTACACTACCTAAAACTGAAATATTACAAAAAGAAAAAAAAAAAAAAAAAACTAAAATTTGAGAGGAAATTTTGTGGCCTAAATGAGAATAGTTAAAGTTTTATAGCCAAAATGAGAAAACAAATATATATATATATATATATATATATATATATATATATATATATATAATTGACACTTAATTGTTTTAGGAACTCCTGGCTCTTTCGAGTGATCCGGCACAGGAGATCGAAATAACTGGCTGAGAGAGGTGGTAACCGCCCTCAAATACCCCTTCTTCGCTTCAAATCGACATCATGTTCATCGAAGACGGCGTTAGAAGACTCAAATCTTCATGGTGATCATCGAAGCAGCGGTAATGGAAATAAGTTGACGTTCTATGCTTCGATTGTTCATGGTGTTCCTCTCTTTCTCTTCATGGAGATATCAATGACAAAAAGAGTGAGAGGAGGATTTTAGTATTTTATAGAAGGTAGGAGGTCTGTCTTTCTCCCTTTTCAACGCACATAGTGACAACGTTTGAAGAACACACGTGTTCAAAATGCGTAACTCAACAACACGTAAGAGGGAGCCAATAAAAAAAGAACAGACGATGAGGCACTATTCATGTATGTTTGTATTTAAAAGGTTATATAATTATAGATATTCTATAAAAATAGTTTGACAATTTTTACATATAATGTGAACTTTGAGTAAGAAAGGTTATTGATAATAATCAAATATCTGGCCGACTTTTATGTATAAATAAAAAATAAGAAAAAGAATCTTTGTTTAGTCTAAAAATTTTGAGTCTGTGTTTTTTTTTTCAGTATTAGGATTAGCAAGACAACTATTGTTAGATTGTTAAAATAATACAATGAATAAAGTTTATAATTCTAGTGTGTATTCAATAAAGAATCAGTTTTGCGTGGAGAAGTATCATAACCACATAAGTATTGGTATCTAGTGCATGAAATATAATCACAAGTAGTGGGAAAGAGAGAAAAAAAGAGACGGTTAAAAAATCGTCTTATGTATCACATCTAAAGCAATAGATACAAATACATATGTGGTTCTTACAGTTCTCTAGTTAAAATTAATTTTATATTAAACATTCCTTTATAATTCTATCGGGTATTTTGATCAATCATAAGACCTCTATACATCCATGAATCTCATTAACATATTTTAACTAAAGAGTATGCGACTTTGAGTTTATTGTATTCAAGAAGTATATAGGTTCAAAGTATTCACTAAATGAGTGGATTAGATATCATGTGAAATCTGATCACATACATGGTGCTTGCATTCTCACATATGGTCCATCAATGCACAAAGTGTCCTTTTTATGTTGCTTTTAGTCCTTTATAGATCAACATATCTCACCCGTGGTAATTTAGTTCTTTTTGCAAAAATGAAAGATGTTGCAAAAAGTGTATAGGTTTATTAGGCATCATGATAATCTCTATGCATCCATGATGATCTTATTACCACTATAAACTATCATTGTTGACGTTATTAAAGTTCCGTCATTTTTTAAACGCATATAACTTTTTTATACGACATTATTTAAAAAACTATACTGTAAAATCGAGCATTTTACTCTTTTTAAAAAAAAGCGATGATGTTTTGTGTCTGTATCGTGTATAATTTATTAATGTGCATAATTATAAACACAAACACATGTTGCATAATTATAAACATAGGTTAGATTATTATCATATACGTTGTGTAATTACTTTATACAAATTGCGTAATTAGTTGTATATGGTTGCGTAATTATATATATGGTGTGCGTAAATATGTAATTTTTTTGCGTGATTATAATGCGGACGGATTTACCCCTCATCCAAGCACACGTGTTGCGTCCTGGTGGATTCGTATACTTTGTAGAATAAGAACACTTTGTACAATAACTCAACTCCCTCCCCCCCCACACACACACACATATATATATATATATATAATTAATTAATTAATCTAAGTAAGTACTATAAAAACTTGAAAGTCAAGAAACCAATATAAACCATTATATCAAAAGATTGAAATGTGAAAGATTTAAGTAACTACAACTATTTATTCATGTACTTGCTCATGTTATCATTTAATGTGGATATACTCACGTGCATGTAACACTTATTTTCTGAAAACCAGTTTAGAAGTATATTTAATTCCATTTATAGAATTTGAAATACTAAATTATCCTCCCATTTAAAATAGCATAATTAAGTCTTTAAAAGTTTATAAAATAGTCAACTTACAAGTCAAAGGTCAAAAAGTTTTAAAAAAACATAACAAGTTCATTTGGGTTACAATGCTCTTATCAAAGTCATGAAACAAATAAACCCAAAGCACAGATTTTAAACACATAACCAAAGATCTAAACACGCGAACTTGGACTTCCAATACTCTAAAACCTAAACCTAACATTCAAATAGGATATAATAACGATTAGCGAAAAAATAATGAATACTTAGGTTTACAACGTAATTTATCTTGGAAACTTCTTTTCAAAATCTTTAACCAAAAAAATTCTAAAAGTTGCTTAACAGCTCACCATAAACCTACTCTTGTCCAAGTAATCCTGTCGTGGTCTGGCGTAAGCATAGCGAGTTCCCCAACCTTTTAAGCATAGCAATTTGCTTCATATATCATTACAACAAGTTTATATATATCAATAAAATGTTGTCCATATTTCAATTTTAAACAATCATATAGACAACTGATCAAATACACTCAAAAATGGGAACTAAGCACTTTGTGCTAACACAAAAACAATTAACACTTAAATTTATAATCGTTAGTTAATTACTTTTTTTATAGCAAAACACGTAGGCACATAATTTCTAATTTACATGTAACGTTTGTAGACTCACGAACATAGCCAAAATCTAATAGAAACATCAAATAGTTATTTTGCCTTAAACTAGAAATATTGGAGAAATGATAATTTTTCATTTTGATGGACATTTTCACATGAGATTTTCCAAGTGAAGTCGACGCTACTTGAATCCCGAATCTCAGTAACTACTGTGAATCCGATATTTATGATCCAATGAATATGATAATTTTATGCATATTTTGGTCAAAATCTTCAAATTAATCATTCCATGATTAGTTCCACTAATTCTAGGTAGTGGACATCTTCTTAAACTTGTATATTGTTTTCAGAACCGGACCGGACTAGCTGGTCAGACCGGGAACCGGGCACATAACCGGTCCGGTTGCGTATAGTTGAACTACTTTCATTTGAACCGGCCGGTCACCGGTCGACTAATGAACCGGACCGCGGGTTGGACCGGATTTTAAGTTTTTTCCTTCAAAATCTCATTTTCATATTAATTTAATATTTCAAGTTGAATATTTTATTTATTTAAACATTCATATGACATTAAAATTGTAAATTCACATCAAAATAATAAATGTTTTATATTTTGTATCTATATACATGTTTTTTATATTTATATTAATTATGACGTAATCTGCTTCTTAAACCGGTCCAAAACGTTCGACCAATAAACCTCTAAGGTGGCCGGTTCCATCTCCGTCAGTTCTAAAAACATTGCTTGTGTACTTACCGTTTGAACATGTCAACACTTTTAATATCAAAGTTCAGGTTTCTATCTAGCTAGTGCCTTATAGTCTTAAAACATCGTAACAACTATTTGAAATATATATAGAATGGGGTTATGCTATGAAGGGAAAAAAGTGTAGGAAGAATTTTTTGCCATTGATCTTGAAGATGGATAATTCTTAACATGCCACATAAAAGGGGAGGGACTTTAAAGGCTGAAAGGGTATAATAGTAATTGCGTCCAAGAGAGAAAAATAATATACACATGCAATTCACATGCACCTTCCACCCCTATTTTTTAAACGTTTATACCTTTTTTATACGTCATTACTTAAAAAAAAACTATACCATAAAATCGAGCGTTTTTTTTCTTTAAAACGAGTATGGTCTTGCTACATTTAAAAAAAATCGCTGAACTAGGTTTGTACGTTTTTAACAACGTTTTCATGACTTTTTTATGGGGTTTTTTCAAGACGTTTTTCATTGTGTTTTTTCATAACATTTTTTATGACGTTTTTTTCATTGTGTTTTTTAATGGCGTTTTTTATGACTTTTTTCACTGCGTTTTTCATGGATTTTTTTCACTATATTTTTTCATGACGTTTTTTTAATGACGTTTTTTCAAGACGTTTTTCATTGTGTTTTTTCATAACGTTTTTCATTGTGTTTTTTTATAACGTTTTTTATGGTGTTTTTTATAACTTTTTTTCATTACGTTTTTTAATGGCGTTTTTTTATGACTTTTTTCACTGCGTTTTTCATAGACTTTTTCACTGTGTTTTTTCATGACGCTTTTTTCAGGGCGTTTTTTTAAGACGTTTTTCATTGTGTTTTTTCATAACGTTTTTTTATGATGTTTTTTTCACTGTGTTTTTTATTAGCGTTTTTTTATGACTTTTTTCACTGCGTTTTCATGGACTTTTTTCACTGTGTTTTTTCACGATGCGTTTTTCATGGCGTTTTTTCAAGACATTTTTAATTGTGTTTTTTTATAACGTTTTTATGACGTTTTTTTCACTGCGTTTATTCATGACGTTTTTTATGACTTTTTTCACTGCGTTTTTCATGGACTTTTTTCACTGCGTTTTTTTCATAATGTCTTTTTCATTGAGTTTTCTAGTGTTTTTGATCACCGATCATGCGAAAAACAGAAAAACGCATGTTTCAGATTCTCCAACGCCATCATGGAATCGATATCTTTGGGTGTTCAGCTCTAGGAACACAAGAGTTGCATGAGCTCGTACGCAGCATGATGTTGTATGGTGTTTTTTGATGCAATTACCATTATTGTTTTAGGTGTTTTCTTTATGGTGTCTTCTTTTATAGTATTTTTTACTGGGCGTATTATGGTGTTTTTAAACTAGGCAACTTTATGGTGTGTTTTGAACTGTGACTGTGCAGAAAACAGAAAATGCGTTTTATGGTGTTTTTTGATGCAATTACGATTATGGTTTTAAGTGTTTGATTTATGGTGTCTTCTTTTATAGTGTTTTTGAAGTGGACGTATTATGGTGTTTTTAAACTGGCCAACTTTATGGTTGAACTGTGATTGTGCATAAAACAGAAAATGCCTTTTTCATATTCTCCAACACCTCCGAGGAATCGTTATCTTTGGTGTTCATCTCTATGAACGCGAGAGTTGCAGGAGCTCGTACGCGATCAAGCAGAAAACAGAAAACGCATTCCTGGACGCCATTACCATAATGGTTTTAGGTGTTTTATTTATAGTGTTTTTCTTTTCTAGATGAAACAAGCTCTTTTAAAAATATCATAAACTCCTCCGGTTCAAAAACATCAAAAACTTGCCCAGTTCTAAAACACCATAACACGTTTACTTCAAAAACACCATAAATGTCTAGTTTAAATGTTTTTTATGATTTTTTTTAATTCATGACATTTTTTTATGGTATTTGTACGTCGTTTTTTATGATGTTTTATAGAGTTTGTACAACCTACTGCAAAAACACCATAAATAAAAAACCTCATTTAACACGTAAATTTTTAAAAAAAATTTATATAACAATATTGTACTCATATTAAAGATAAAAAACCATCGTTATTATGGTGTAATTTTTTTTTAAATAATAAAGCATTAAAAAGTTATGAACGTTTAAAAAATGTGGGGGGAATATGCATGTGTATATTTTGAGCATTTGAAAAATCAAGCGCATGTTTATTTCATGATTTTGCCCTTCCCCATTGGTCCCCTCCTTAGACACATGTCACTCCATGGTGGCTTCCTACACTTTTTAGCCTTCTTATAATATTTCTCCCCTATATATATATATATATATATGTATATATATATATATATATATATATATATATATATATATGACCGTTGGCCATTTGGTGCAATGGTAGCCCCAAGACTTCCCATAGTGAAGGTTTTGGGTTTGAATCCCGGCCACAACAAAAAATGGGTCCGTGGCCAGGTTAGGGGGTTTACCCAATTGGGGGGTTCCTCCTGCGGTGGGCTGCCCTGGATATTTTAGTTGTTTTGCCCCGGGAAAACCCAATTATCTTAGGATATCTAGGTGTTGTCGTTATATATATATATATATATATATATATATATATATATATATATTAGAATATCTAGGTGTTGTCGTTAAATATATATATATATATATATATATATATATATATAGACACATATATATGTGTGCTCATGTGCTGACACGGATATACGTACGTATATGTATATATGTGTATATATGGATGTTTATTTCAAAACCAATAATAATATATTGAGAACCGTGATAAGCGCATTAACCCTTGTACTATGTATTATATAAATTGGCTAGTATACATGTAAATTTAAATATGTTTAAAATTTAGTTTAAAAAAATATGGTATTTATAGTCTTTTATCTATGCACATACACTCTATGGTAGAATATATGCATATTTTTATACTTCAAAAAAAAGTTCAGGAGATATCATCAGATAAAATCAAAGTAAGAGTAGAGAGAGATAAATAAACTATTTTTTTTTTTAATTTTACCATTTTTTTAAGTATTATGTATATGTGCTTATACGGTTTTTACGGTTCTCAATATAATACTGGTTCTAAAATTAGCACGCACTTATATGCGAGTGTCTGTTTCTGTGTCCGTATATATATGTGTATATATATATAGTGTGAGGTTTCGCTACAAAGTCAAAAAAGTGTAAAAAGTGGTTTAAAACACTCATAACCGGCTCAGGGGTTTAGCTTGTATGGTTTAGCTTTTAAGGTTTAGTTTTTGCCTTAGGGGTTTAGCTTTTAGGGGTGGGGGTGGGGGTTTTAGGTTTTTGGGGGTGGGGTGGGGGTTAGGTTTTCGGGGGGGGGGGGGGGGGGGTTGGGTTGGAGGTTTAGGCTTTGGGGGGGGGGGGGGGGTGGTAGTGTTTTTAGATGACTTTTTTTGGCCTTTTAAAGTTTTTTTTGTTAGGATTTTGGTTTTTGATTGTGGGGGTGGGGGGTTTTAGGTTTTTCGGGGTGATGTGGGGGTTAGATTTTGGAGTGGTGGGAGTTTTAGGCATTTGGGGGGTGGTGGTGTGGTTTTTAAACGACTTTTTACACTTTTTTGACTTTGTAGAATAACCCTCCCTTATATATATATATATGTATATGAATATATATATATATATATATATATAGTTGAGTTATACTAAAAATGACTTTTTTTCTAAAAAACCTAAAAAGGGCATGGTGTTTTAAATTTTATGTATGATATTCTTTAACTTTTAAATATGTTCACATAAATAAAATAAAAACACCATATCTAAAATGAAAGAATACCATGTCTAAAATATCCTTTTTAGACTTCTTAAAAAAAAATTATTTTTAATATAACCCTCCTTTATTTATATATATATATATATGGACTCCCAAGTGGGATGTATCTGTTTCTTGTATAAAATGAGAAGTAAACACCGAATGCACATGTAGGGTGAGATGTGGTATCACCCATTTGGCATAACCTAAAGGGATCAAATAATTATCGGACAACTCATGTGCCATGTTATAATTAATATGATTTTTTCCTGTTTTTATATATAACTTTGGTGAACTTCATATATTAGGTGTCATATCTTTTCTATTAGTTTTTTTATGTTTGTTTAATATTTATTTCAAATTGCTGATAGGAAGTTATAATATTGTGTTCAAGTTTGAACCACTTTCTTTTGTTTGTGCGGGATATCTATACTATATTATAATACATTAAATAAGGGCATCTTAAATTTTAAGTAGTATAAATATAATTACTTAAAGTACAACAATTGATGTATTTGGTAACTACTTTTTAGGGATAAATATGTCTTTTTAAATAATACTTACATCTTTACCCCCTCAACTTTACTTAGCTTTTGGTTATTTAAACAATAATTACACTTTTAAAATAACTACCCTCCATGATTTTTAAACGCTCATAACTTTTTCATACCGTAATATTTTTTATAAAAAGTTACACCATAAAAACAAGCATTTTATTCTCTTTAATTTGAGTATGCTATTTCTATAGTTTATTTAAAAAAAATTAACATGTTACGTGATTACATATCAACACCTCCGTTTTTGTTTTCTGTATATTAACTGATGGTATTTTCACGACAATCCCGAAAAATTCTAAAATCCGACAAACGCCTCTGAAATAAAAATATTAAGTTCAATGATATAAGATCCGACTACTTTGACCGTTTTTTAAATACACACATAGCAAAGCAACTGTACTCTCTGTTTTTAAGTTTTCGTATAATCAGCACCCACCCACTAACAATTTTTTTTTGTAAAAGTCCGTACATAAAGTTATATTTATTTAATAAACAATCCATATCATAAAATTAATAACTAATGATGGATTGTCATTTTAAAACAGTTCCGTTGATATCACATATTTGAACACTTTAAAAAATAAATAAAAATGACATATTAATCGGTTAATCTGTCAAATTTTAAAAACTCACCATTAACCCCAATGTAGTTAGGTTAGTGAATGAGTCGGGCTTAAATATTGACCACTTCAAATGTAAAAAAAAAATAAAACTGAATGAAGGATCAGAATAGAGACGAACAGTTACCGAATGTTATACTCGGCCCAGATTTAGTAGCTACCCATTAAAAATGGAAACAAAAAAAACAATAGACCCTTAAACATATAATACAAACAATGCATAAATTGTCTTCAAAGTGCATCTACATAGGTGAAAAAATTCGGTGCATTCAAATTGACCATCTGAGGTAAAATTTTTTTTTAATAAACATTAATGCATTGAATGTATTTAAATGTTTTAACCAGTAAAAATGATATTAAGATAACCTAAATTTAGTGAGAAACTGTATTTTCTGGTGCTAACGTGCACGTATCAACTGCAACATTTAAACAAAAACTGAACCCTATAATTTCGAATAACATTGAATAATCAATTTAAGTTACTATGTTTATGACTCGTATTTTCTTATTTGGGGTGTTGTTATTATTTAATTGAGATCTGTAAGGTATAGATAGACCATACCGATGCTACGAATAACAAAATTAACATAAGTACTATACAATACATCATCAGAGGATTGATAAACTAACAGAAAACGAGTTTAGATTATAATACAAGTAAAGATATTAAATAGAACAATTCACTAATCTGATTATGTATGTTCTAACACATAGAAATATAATTTCACATAATAATGTTTTTAACAAAGAAACTTTACTTACCCTTTTTCCTAAACAATATATATATAAATATGATTTAAAAAGTTAACCCTGACAAGATCTTTGTAGTTCGCCAATATTGAAACTACAGTAACATGTGTAAACCCTGGAATTGAAAACGTCGATGTTAATTCATTTGATTGTATAAAGTTTTCAGAACGTTAATTTTGACAGTTTAGTGCGCCGCAACGCGCGCGGGTATAACACTAGTACTTCAAAAATGAATAAACTAGGGTAAACGAATCGAGTGTTTAGCCAATCGTTTGTAAATAGTTTGGTGAGAAACTAATTTATTTATTAAATAAATGAACATAAACAAGATTTTATGTCCGTTAGGTTAAACGAATGAACACGAACAAGATTCATGTTTGTTCATTTACATTCGTGAACGTATATTCATTCATGTAAGTTTGTTTATGTAATAGTATTATATATATAATAATTCTAATGATATATTTATATCTAAACAAACATAAAAGTTATATTATTTTTTTATGATATACTATATTTCTAAATAATGCTTATTTTTTATGTATGTTATCTTCGTCCCGTTCATGCGTAAAATGAATGAATACGAACAAATATATTTTTCTAACAAATGAATACAGATCAAAATTCATTCGCGTAAGTGTTTGCGCTCGTTGGTTTTATTCGGTTAAACTTAAACGCACGAATATAAACAAGCCTTAAATGTTAGAGTAAATTACTATTTGAGTCCTTGACCTTTGTTTACTTTAACTATATGAGTCTCTTATGTTTCAAAACCTTAATTTACACTCAGACTTTTCATTTTTGTTTACATTTGAGTCCAAATGATTGATGTTGTTAGATTTAACTGTTAACTTTTTTAAAAATAACCAAAACAACATCAGAACTCAAATTGTTAAAAATACTTTTATCTTTACTTTTTAATTTTATAACCGTCACTTTTCTGAAATAACCACAACAACATCAGAACTCAAATTGTTAAAAATACTTTTATCTTTACTTTTCAATTTTATAACCGTCCTCGACGTCTGCGTTTCATCGACTCTAACGTCCGTAAATTCTTAACTCGTACGGTGTCTCTTATATGCTCTCCACCATCTCCATCATCTTCCGTTGACTCACACACGATTTGATAAAGATGTAAGTCCACCAATCTAATTTTCGGTCAAAACATAGACTTCTCCACTTAATATCATCCCCCAAAAGACGTCACAGATCACTGACCCTATGAACACAATTGCCTTAATCAACCGTAACCAGCTCACAACCAACAACTCACTCTCCATACCGATTGCCTAACTCTGACGATTAGAAACCAGATTCAATCACCATTGACGTCAGAGAGCTCTATGGTTTGGCTGAATCCATGGCAGATTTTAGCGATCTCAAAACCGAAATTTCAATAGGCACAATCCACCAACATCGATTCGTTTAAAAACCTAATCAAGGTTCGTAATTGGAGGTTTTCTTATATGGCTTCCATTCATTATCAAAAACGACCAAAATCAAAATCAAATCTCCCCCAAATCTGATGACCTAAGTGTTGCTTCTTATATCCCCCTTTGATTTCGATTTTAAGCCAGTCACCCCGGTGTTGCAAATGGGGATGAAGAAAGGTTATTTTGGAGTGGGGTTTTGGTTTGGGGATGGAGGTGTTTGCAACACCACTATCACTCTTTTTTGTAGATGGATACAAAAAATAAAGAGGGGTTAACAAAAAAAAAAACACACACATATATATATATATATATATATGTTGGGATCAGATGACACCCAAGTTTTTATACGAAAACCCATATAATTTTCTTATTTTTTTATTTATTTTATTTAAAAGGTATTTTAGTAAAAAATACCCGACTATTTTTGGATCTTTTTTAATTTAAATTACAATTCTCTCTCTCTATTTGAAAACGATCGTAACACATGAAAACCCTAAACCGCCGATTATAACACAGAAGTGATCATCTCCCTCTCTTTCGCCACTTTCCGGCAGCCGCTGCACTTCACGATGCCTCAGATCAGTTTGTCTTCAACAAACTCCAAGAGATCAACAAACTCATATCAACCGATGCACTTCACAGTGCCTCGGATCACCATCTTCAACAAACTCCAAGATTCTTTTTTTTTTTGGAAGTGAAAATGGACCCTTATGTAATAATCATTTGTCAAACTCAGGAGCAAAAGAGCAATGTCGCATCAGGTTAATTTTTTTTATAGTATTAGCTTTATGTGATGTGTTTATTTGTATAGTTGTGTTGTAATTACCTAATCTGCTTGCTGAACGGGTGTTCACAGGACAAGGATCTTCACCCGAACGGAATGAGACGTTTGAGTTTTCTGTGACGAGTGATGAAGAGCCAGAACTCGTGATCAAGATACAGGACAATGATGTTGGTTCTGAAGATGACATTGTGGGCGAGGCCAAGTACTTGATTTTTTTTAGATAATTATATTTTACTATTGGTTCTGCATAATTATGCAAGCAGAATTCCACTTGAGCCATTTGTAACACAGAAGCGTTATCTCAGCTGCGGGTGTGGCGAAGTTTGAAAAAAAACGCAGGCGGCTTGGATTTTTTTTATAGGGGGGCCGGAACTATAAAATTTTCGTCGAATACGTATAAATTAACACTATTGAGCGAAAAATCGGCCGAATACGTATAAATTAACACTACTGAGCGAAAAATCGGGGGGGAGGGGGGGGGGCTAAGAAAGCTTCGCCCATGGCTGCGGTGGCTATTAGCGGTGGTGCAGGTGGCTAATATCGATTGAAGGTGATTGATTGTTTGTTTTTCGATTTTGGATTTAATTTCGTGTGGAATGACAGTATCGTATATGTAATGAGGAAGAAGACTAAAAAGCCATACGTATATGTAACAAGTCTGAGAAAATGATTGGTGGTTCCGGGTTACCTTTTCAGTACTAGTTACGTATATGTAACACAGGAGTTACGTATATGTAACACAGGTGTTACATATACGTAACAAGAAGAGAGTATCTTGGTTTCATAAATTTGTGTAAGTTACATTTGTAAATTATATATATATATATATATATATATATATATATATATATATATATATATATATGTTTTTTTAATCATCTTGTTCTTCATCTTCTGTTTGTTGTATCGTTTGTAAACCTATAATGGTTCTATTTTAAATAATGTTCACATATAGATACATATACGTAACACATAGTGCTACATATATGAAACAACTGCTTATTCATCTTCTTCAATTGCTTTTTTTTTTATGGTTTTCGTAGTTTTGATGAGAATTTAGGGGATTTTGATTTGAAAAAAGGACATGAGAATGAAGAAATCCATTTGATGGTTTGATAGGAGAGAGAGAGTGTGTGTGTGTGAGAGATTTTCAAGGATTATATTCTTGATTAATTAATAGTTATCTAAATTAGATTATGTTGGTTTACCAGATTACACTTTTACATTAAATATAATTCACTTTTATCTCTTAATATTTACAATTTTGTCATTAATTGAAATCAACCATTGATCAAACTCAATCAATGATTGAGATTTGGTTATCATGGTTTTTACATAAAACTTGGTTATCATTTGAACCACACCATATATATATATGTGTGTGTAATATATATATATATATATATATATATATATATATATATATATATATATATATATATATATATGGAAATTATAAAATGAAAACCCACTTGAGTTGAGAAAACCCAAAAAAACCCTATGTAACAATTTTTTTTTAAAAGGATAGGTTTGTTACATATTTCCGTCACTTAAAAAAAAATAAAAAAAACGCTAAGTAGTTTTTTTTAAAATAAAAAATGACCAATTTTGGAAATGTTACATATGTAACATTTTCGTAAAAAAATTAAAAAAAATCTGGTCGGCGCTTTTCTTATTATTTTTTTTATAAAAAGTGGTGAAATTATATAACAAATTTATTCAAAAAAAATAAAAATTACACATGTTTTAAGCTGTTACATATGTGTTACAGGGTTTTCATTATAACCACCCCCTATATATATATATATATATATATATATATATTAGTGGAAGGAGGGTCTGATTTGGATACAGTGGAAAAAAAATTACCTAGGTCTAAAGAAGAAGCCGGTAGTGGTGGTGGCGACGCTTGAAAAAGAAGCCAGATGGGGTGTGAAGAAGACGGTGCTGGTAGCAGCGGTGGAGATCGTTGACGACAGCGGTGGAGCTCGCTGACGACGGTGTTGGTGTTGGTGGTCGCCGGGCGACACTTGACGGGAACAAGTGGGGGTGGAGGCTAGTTAACTTATATATATATAATAACCATTTGAGTACCTAGGGGTATTCAGTTTTTCAGAAAAAATCTAACAAAAAATTAAACGGAGTTGGTCATCTAAACTTAAATGATTAAAAAAAATAAAAACTCAAATTGTAAATCAAGTTTTTGAAACTTAAGGAATGGTTAAAAATTTTAAAGGTAATTTAATATAAATGTTATTTCGATTCGTTTACCACTTTACGCCTTATATGAAAGGACTGAAGGAATGTGTATATGAGACTATGATGGATCATCATTTAGTTAAAATTTCAGTCTAATGGGCCTGTTTGATAACACGAATTTACTTTTAACCTTAAACGTTAAGGATTTTAGGCCTTTATTTCAGTTAGCTCTAAACTTTTAATTTCAGCCCAAGATGCAAAACATGGGCCTAACATGACTACGGCCCAAGTTTGGATGACAAATAAATCCTAAACAGTATTTCAAGGCTTCAAGCTACACAAATTTAGGCGTGACGATAGAAAGTGTTTTAAAATATGATATAAAATTTTGGTCGGTGGACTTACTGAACCGCCTCCGATCACGATAAACTTTATGTTAATTAGGTTGGTTAGGTGTGGCATCTTCCGCAAATATCACGTTCTTCTGTTCTATCCACATGATAGATATTGTGTCGTAACGAATGCCCAACCTTAAATATCATAAACGTGTTTTAGACGCATTGACTATGGATGTGACCGTTTTGGGGGCTCAAAGCGAAATAAAATTAGGGGGATTCGTATTTTTTATTTCGTTTTTAACATGGATAAAATTAGCCTAAGGCAACTCTTTTACTCAAGCAAACAAGAAACAAGAAGCCTAAAGCAAATCAAAGAGTCTAACATTCTAACAACAAATCAAATTATCAAATATCAAGTTTAATAGGGAGCAACAAATGAAATTCTGTTTAGCAACAAATCAGTGTAAAATCAACTACAAACAATGTAAAATAAGTAGCAAATAAGTATCAGTAAGAAATAAAACATAGGAAAATCAGAATTGATTGGCAAATTAGTAGCAGTTAGCAAATAGAGAACAAATCAAATAAATGATACCCACGCCGACTGCTGATGTTCAAGATACCAGAATTGAGTTCTAGTTCCAAGATCATGATTGAGTTCCAGTTCCAAAGTCGCCTCTTTGTTTCCCTAATCAGATCGACCATCTGAATTTCTTTTTTTGTTAAACCCTAAGTCGACCAGTGCAAAACTAAACTGACAGAAAAGACTAATGCGGGCTTTGGAGTTGTAGCCAAGAAGCAGGCCTATGCGAAAATAAACGAATTGATGACCATGATACATCATATATAAAAAGAAAGTTCTAAAAGAAAAGTGGCCACAACTTAAATTTTTATATATTGGGCCCGCCCTGATGCGAAGAGAACTCCACAATTAAGTGTGTCTATCGGGGGGGTTGATCGACACCCCGAGAAATATTGACACTGACCCCTATAAAATTTTGACACCGACCCCAAGAAAAAATAATTTATGATTTTTAGATTTTATAAAAAACAATTATAAAATAATTAACAAATATAAAACTTAACTATTAAATCTAATGCTAATACAATTGGGCCATAACTCATTAAATCTTATAAATCATTTAAATCAAACATTTAACCCAATAACCAAATAAACAAAATAAGCCAATATCACATAGAGGTGGGCAAAAAAACCGGTTTGGAAATCCAAACCGGTTTCAAACCGAAACCCGACCTGACTTCAAACCGGTTTAGTGAGAACCGGCGGTTTTGAACCGGTTTACTTATACATACGATTTACCGGTTTAGGAACGGTTTTTTTTAACCGGTTTGAGGAACCGGTTTAACGGTAACTTTCAAAAACTAACCGTTGGGATAACGGCTATATAGCCGTTTTTGACCGTTAGACCCTTTTTTTGACCTTTTTTTCACCCATTTTAACCCCCAAACACATTATAAATGGGTAGTGGGTGTTTTGGTTAAATCACACTTCTCAAACACGCTCTCTACACTCTCGTTTATAAAAAAACGCTCGAAAACGCTAAAAAAAACTCTGAAAAAAACGTTATGGCAGATTCAAGTTTTGGTGTTTCCTCTAACGAAGTTAGCGTTGTGAAAATCATACCAACAACGAGGAACCCCGCAATTTGGTCAAACTACGATCTATGTGAGTTGTCTAACGGGTTGGAACGTGGTCGTTGCAAAAATTGTGGTGGTTTTTTTAAAAAAGAATCAAATTCTACTTTAAAAACTCATCTGGAAAAATCGTGCCCGAGTTTGAAGAAAATTCTGGGTGAGGGTCAAACATCTATGACAAGCGAGGGTGGAATTTGGAACTTCGATTCAAATATTGTTCGAGATAGAATGGCGAAATTAGTTATTCAAAGAGGTTTGGCGTTCAACCACATCGACAACCCGCTCGTGACGAGGATGATTCAAAAAGCCCTTCAACCACGTTATCATCAAGTAAGTCGTAGTACTCTTAGACGTGATTGTCTAAAAATGTGGAAAAAAGCAAAAAAAGAATTAATTTTAGGTTTTGAAAAATTGGAAACCGGTGTGAACTTAACCACCGACGTTTGGTCGGCTCCACATGGTATTCCCGACTCATATATTTGCGTTACCGCTCATTGGGTTGATCCCAATACGTGGCAAATGATGAAACGTACAATCGCGTTTGAGATGTTTGAATATCCGCACACGGGTCAAAATTTATTTCACATTTTAGATGGTGTGATAACCGATTTTAAATTACAAAATAAATTATTTTCAATATCTTTTGATAATGCCTCAAATAATACAAATGCGGTTCAAAAATTAATATTAAAATATAATCCGATTTGCAACGGCGTTTTTTTCCATAGTCGATGTATTGCACACATCATCAACTTAGCCGTGCAAGACGGGTTTGCGGTTGAATCCGTTATTGAATTAAGTAATGCATTTCGAGTCATGCTTAAAGACGTTTTTAGTAGTAGTAAAAAAAGATACCATGAATATATTAGATTATGTAACGATACGGGTTTGATTTGCTTAGGTCCTAATTGGGACCTCCCAACAAGATGGAATTCAACTTATAAAATGTTTCATAGTGCTATACGTCAAAAAGATACTTTAAAAATTTTTCATGATATGCTTTCTCAAAACCGCGTCGTAAAATTCATAATTTTCCGTCTACGAGTTGGGACATTCTTGAAAATATTACCGAATTGCTCGAAGTTTTCAAAACCGCCACTACTTTTTTATCCGGGGTTTATTACCCCACAAGTCCCTTGGCTCTTAAACAAATATTTCTAATGTGTAACAAATTAGCCGAACTTGAAAATAAAAATACTCTTTTTACGAGAATGATAAAACCGATGAAAGAAAAATTTGTTAAATATTTTAAAGAAATGCCTCCGGTTATAACTTGTGCCGCCGCATTAAACCTACAATTAATGTTTACGGTGTTGAAACCTTGATTGATAAAATAACTTACGATTTTGATTTGAATGCCGAAGATATTCATTTTTCAACCGTAACAAAAACTTATTTTAACAAATGTTTGCAAGATTTGTTTGATATTTATTTACATAAATATGGTACAACACAAACCCCACATGATACGATGGGCGCGGGCGCATCAAGTAGCAGCTCGAGGAATGTGAACTTAAACTTGTATAACGAAATGAGAAATGAATTTACTAAACGGGCTAGAGGGTCCACCCCGAGTAGCGAACTCGGAAGGAATACGGGAACAAACTTTTTATCATTTATGAGTCCGGATGTTTTTGAGGACTTTGATATTTTGGCTTGGTGGAAAGGAAACGAATCTACTTTTCCGGTCCTTTCCGCCATGGCCCGTGATTTACTAGCCGTCCAAGCTTCCACGGTAGCTTCGGAATCCGTTTTTTCTCTTAGTGGCAGGGTTTTATCTATTCGAAGAACTAGACTCACACCCGCGGCAATGGAAATGTGCATTTGCTTGAAAGACCATTTGGATGCGGTAGACGAAATTGAAGTTGAAGAATTCATACACGAATCTGAGGCAACCAAGGATTGGCGAGCCCACTTACAAATGAAGAACTCGCCGAAGATGATAGACTACGAGGATCCACTAGTAACTCCGAGAATGACGGCGAAAATTAAACAAAAAAACTCAAAAAAAAAAAAATATTTTTCTTTTTGTCGAATTGTAATGTTTAATTTTGTAATGTTTTGTGATTTCCGAACTCCTACAATATGAATAAACGTTGAACTTTATGTTTTTATTTGTTAAATATTTATTTTTAAATTTTTTTTTTAATAAATCCGGTTTAAACCGGTTCACCAACCCGAACCGGTCCAGAACCGAACTGAACCGGTTCAACAAGTTCGAGATTTTATATTAAATAAACTGGTTTAACCCGAACCGGTTTAGTCAAAACCGGTTTAAGGTTTGGTCAACGCAAACCGGTCTGGGCCGGTTTGGAACCGGTTCGGTTCAAAAAACCCGGTTTTTGCACCTCTAATATCACATAAACAATTTAAACCCATAAACAAACCCACAAACGTAATACCTATTTTAATTTTTTAAACCTAAAAAGTAATTAGCGGCTACCCCTGGAAAGTTATTGACGCAATTCGCAAGAACCGGAAACAAAAGACCAATCGACGATTTCGAATTTGAGTCTTCGATAGTTCTATACTCACCCGTGATTCATGATTCATCACCTGCGATTCACTAATTCATCACCTACGATTTGGATTTTTGAGTCTACTTGGCTACTTGAACTTGAAGAATGTGATTGATCAGTTATTTATTTCATCCAAAACCCTAATTTATGTAAAAAATAATAATTTACTTTTTCTTCAAAATCTTCTTTACTTGATTATTAATTTGAATGGTAGTATGTTGCAACATGTGTTAGTGTGTATTTGAATTATTCAATAATGAATGTTAGTATTTTTTGTTTTACTATGTTTAATGTGTGTACTTGATCATGTTTCAATCATTCTAAAGTGTGTATTTGATTAGTGATTAATCGAAGTCTAAAACTTGTTATGTTGATTTGGGTTTACTTTTTCATTTTTAGGAATATGAATATTGAAAAGTCAGGGCTCAGGGATGATCAGCGATACAAAAACTGTGCCCGCATCACCACCGTCCACCAAATCGTCAGTTGCTGGATTTTGAACCACTGCCGGCTGCCACTGCCATCCACTTGCATCTCTCTTTGCTTGATTGCTTCCCGTGACCGGATTTATTTACACTTCAACAACCCCAAATTCAAGTATTTTTTTTAAACTTCTCTTTAAATTTTATTTGAGTAGTTGATTATTTGCTAGATTATTGATTAGTGGTTTCATCTTTTTGTTATGTGACTCGACCCGGACCAAAACAGTTTAATATTTAGTGATACACAAGTATAAAACCGACCCTCAAAAAGTTTCGAGCCCCCATGAAAAATTCCTAGGTCCGTCACTGATGGTGACCTCCTGGAAACCTTCTACTCAAGCAAACAAAAAAATTCGTGAGGTCGTAGTCGACAAAGGAAACAATATTGGTTGGTATAAAAGACTGAATGTTATAAATAGTATCAGAGTCACTTTGTTATCTTATGTTCATGATGATATGGCAAACTTCACTAAGGACGATGTGTCCTAAGGGAGGTGTTTATGAGACCTTAGCGAATCTCATATCATTCTGTTATGTTCACTGTTGATCAAGATGTTGGGCCATAAATACTCCACCTCAAATATCATCAATGTGTTTTGCACGCATTGACTATTGATAGAAGAAAAACTATCAGTTAAGCGTGTTTGAATGAAAGTAATTGACATGTCAATAAAATCGTATCGTTGACTCGTTGACCATCGGTTCAGTAAGCTTAACGGTTTGGGCTGAAAACGACTTCTTAGGGTGGAGGAAGTGGTACCCATGGAACAATTTTATTTTACCCAATTAAAATTTTTCATATCATTTTTACCCTCTTGAACCCTCTCCAACCCTAAGAGGAGGGTGTGGAACCAATAAGCCCTTGAATTTTTTTTTAATTAAAAACAATATTTCATTAAATAAAAATAAAAATGATACATATTAAAAACCTAAAATTTAAAAATAATAAAAAGAAAAAAAAAGATTATTAACCTAAAAAACATGAAACATCAAAATAAAAAAAACTAAAATAACCTAAAAATTACACGGCCAATTGTATTTTGCAGCAATTTCCCATTTACGTTGGAGTACGATCGAAAAAAAAGGTTCGAGGATATCGTCATGTTTTTTATAGAAAGTATTCCAAGTCGCGGTCCTGTTCTTCTTTTGAAAGCATTTCTTGTTGTTTCTCCAAGAGTTGCATCGCGATTTCATCCCGTCTTTGTTTTGCTTCCTCCCTTTTCTTGCTGTATTCCATTTTTTTCTCTCTTTCAACATCTTTAACCGCCTTAAATTCAGAAAGAACCTCCACCAAACTATTGCTTGAAGACTCGACGGTTTTCTTTCCTTTGCTCTTGCAAGTCGGTTGAGTCGGTAGGGATTGTTCGTTTAAGTCGGGGAGGTCTCTCGAGGAAGGGTTGTTTGAACCTTCATTTCCGAAGTCAGATGTTTTTAATTTCTTAGACGATTGTTGTTCAAACTTCTCACCCACAACCGCGATGGCTTTCCATTTGGGACGGTCTTTGAAAATTTCCCATGCCTCGACGAGGGTGAAACCTTTCCTCTCGTAGAGGTTTCAGTAATTTTTTTATGTTTTATTCATGATGTTCGCATCGGACATCCCACTACCCCAACGACGTTTCTAAAAAACATAAATTTATAAAAAAAGATGTTAATAAATTACAAAAAAATATAAATATAAGCAATAATTAAAAAAACATAAATTTACCGCTTGCGTGTATAGGCCGTTGAAATTTTTGATCTTTGTGTTAATCGACGTCCACTTAAAATTCAATTGATCTCTAGTGCGCGTGGTTCCACCCATGAGCCCGTCGAAATGATCTAGCACATGTTGCCAAAAGGATTCGGCTTTTTGTTGATCACCAATTGTTAGGTCATCGGATACATGTATCCAAGCTTTAGGTAGAGCCAAATGTTCCTTTTCGGTCCAAAGCTTCTTGTCCGCCCGGTTCGGGAACTTTGCTTTACCTTTACGTTGTTGTTGTGGTTGAGTTTCTTGTTCTTCTTCATGGACTTGTTGGTCTAGAGATTCAATATCAAAATCCACATTTTTAAACGGGTTAAAGTCTTCTTGAGCAAGCCTTTCCAACTCTTCCACCGAAGCAGAGTTTCTTATACATGGTGTCAACATGTCCGGGGGGATTAAAAGGTTGATTTTGGTAATATTGAAATGGTGGAGAAGTAGGTGCGGGTGGAAAGGGTTGATTATGGTATTGAAACGGTTGATTTTGGTGTTGAAACGGTTGACTTTGTTATTAAAACAGTTAGTTTTAGTATTGCGGTTGCGGATGAGATGCCCGAGGTTGACTTGAACGAGGTCGTTGCTGTTGACTTGAACGAGGTCGTTGCGGTTGCGGTTGACTTGAACGAGGGTGTTGCGGTTGAGAGACACGCACTTTGGGACGGTATTTTTTAGAGGATGATGAATCCATTTTTTTAGAGTGTGAATGAGATTGAGAGATAGTGTAAAAAATTATTTGTGTAAAAGGTATATTTATAGATGAAAAAATCCATTTTTTTTATTTAATTACCCAAATCCCCCCCCCCCCCAACAGTCCCCCCAACGACTACATATTCTCAAACGGCTAGAAATTGCAACGGGTATAAACGGGTTTAAATACCCGTGGGAGAAAGCCCATGCGAAGCCCGCAGGGCATTCGACGGTGTTACCCGTGGAACTAGCCCAACCCGTACCCAACCCGTACCTAACCCGCACCACCACTCCATCCACCCTTAGATTGTGAAATTAAGATACGAAATAGGTGGTCAGATTCATTGTACCAAATGGCATGAAATCGAGCATCACTTCTTAATTGAGGCGGCTTATACAACATTCACAGTGTAATCCTTTTTTTTAATTTAATTTTATAATTCACTTGTTTATATATATATATATATATATATATATATATATATATATATATATATATATATATACTAGGTTGGTACCCGTGTACTACACGGTTGATGAAAAGAAACATATATTATTCATGAGTGTCTAAAACAATTTTATTGATGTAGTGTAAATCACACATCTTTATTCCTTTGGTTTAGTGCGTTTTTAATTAGTTTTGTAATTGTTTTGAGTCGTTTTTGTATACTATTGAGTATTTGTTATGTCTGCAGGTGCTCGTAAGGATTACTAGTGAATACGTAAAGAAACCGAGCAAGAGAAGAAAGTCCAGGGTTCAAAGTGCAAAAAGTGAGATTTTCAGACTCTCGCGGTACGCGAGAAGTCCAGAGAAAACCTTCGCGGTACGCTAGGATTTCCGGAATCAGCCGCGACTAAATTGTCCTTCACGGTACGCGAAGGATTTGGGATTATCTCTCGCGGTACGCGAGAGGCCCGTGAATCCGCAAAAACCCTAATTTCCAATATTTAATGTTTTAAACAACCATTCTTTGGGGAGTTCGATTTCTAGCCGTCTAGAGAGAGACCAGAGGCGATTTTGGAGCTTAGGAGGTCGATTGAAGAGAAAAGATTGAGACTTTGCTTCTGGGTTCGTTAGATTTAGCGTTTTCGATTGCAAGATTCGATTTTTATCTTTGTTTGCTTTGTTTGAAACCATGAATCTTGTTTCTACTTCTGTTTTTGATTGTTTAAGCATGATTCTGGGCTAGAACTTTGATATTGCCTAGGTCACATGATGAATACTTGTTAAAGTTTCAGTTTTTATCGGTTTTTGGATTCAATTAATGGGTTTATGATTTTGTAAAAGATCTTGAGTTGATTATTGTGATGTTATTGCATGTTTAGATCTGATCTTGTGTTTGATTTCAATTCCTTGCGTTGATTGTGATTGTCTTCCAGTTTGATTAACGTATCTTGGTCATATATCTTAGGGTTTATGATTAGGGTGGTTTGCTAGACGTAGTAGCCATAGGAGTTGTCTTTGATGACTGATTAGAGTTGAGTGTGTATCCAAGTTCAACACCCGAGAGGTGAGAATTAGTCGTTTAGTCTTCGCCATTAGGAATCCGAGTGTCAGCTGTCTGAGACGAAGCCGGTATTAGGTGTCTAGTGATTGTTGCTATTCGTGTCATAGTTGTTATCTTGAGATTACCCCGTGCTATTCGAGTTTTCTGCATTCTTTAGTTTAATAGTAGTGTAGTAAACCCCCCAAACCAAATCAATCTTTAGTCTAAGTCAGAGTCTAGTATAGTTATACAGTGTTTCTAGGGTTCGATAACTCTGTTTACCGTTAAGCTGTGCTACACTCGATAGGTACACTTGCCTGTCAGTGCGGTCTAGTTCAAAGGTTTTCCATTTATTACTTAGGAGTCTAGATTAGGTTTTTATTCATAGTTTTTATAAACTGTCTAGGCGACATCAAGTTTTTTGCGCCGTTGCCGGGGACACTTGGCAATAGCAATATTAACTCTGACTAATTCTTTTAGTGATCTTTGGTTTGTTTGTTTTTCAGTCTTTATTTGTGTGTCTTTGTCTTATCTGTTACCTGTGTGTCCTTTGGTGAGTTTTTGTTTTTAGTATGTCTAGCTTGTATCTTGAGTCTGTCTAATTATTTTTGTCATTATGTGTGAGATCTGTGGAGGACCCCATTTTACCCGTTATTGCCCTAATTCATCGGGGTACTCAACAGACTATTATGATGAGCATTATCCGCAAGCACAACCTTATGATGGATATAGAACTCAGGGATGGTGCAGAGAGGCCAACGAGCAGTATAAGAAGGAGATCCAGGAACTAATCGCTCGCATAAGAGCACCTCGCCCGAGGAAGTTTGACTGTGTGGTCTATGATCTTGAAGGGAATGAAATTGGCATTGAAACTCCATCAGGTGAAGTGATCCTTAAAACCCAAGAACTGGAGACGTTAATGGACGACGTGCAAGCCACAGTGACAGAAGGTGTAACACAAGTCCCACCTCCGGTTCAGCAAGAAATTGATGATGACTTTTGGGATGAGGATGAAAGAGAGAAAGAAGTAGTGGAGACTGGTACTGATACATTGATTCCTACTGTAGAGGAAGTCTCCCATAGCAGTGTTCGTCACATTCCGTCGCCTAAAGAGGTGAGGTAGATAGATTGGAGAGCCCGTTTTGCTGATATTGAGGCTATGCTAGTAGAGGAGCCTGAGGTAGTTGAGGTACAAGAGCTAGAGACTATAACGGACGACGCAGTCCCACCTCTGGTTTAACAGGAGATTAGGACCGAGCCCTCAGCTGAGGATGAGCATCCGGTTTCTGAGTTAGGAGAGAATGAGGATGAAGAGCCACAGAGTGATCATGTAGAGAGCGTAATGGATGATACCTCGAGTGAGGTGATTGAGATAGAACTTGGTGAACCCGCCCCTAATTTAGAAGAACCATCCGAGTGGGCGGTGGAGTTAAAGAGATTGTTAGATGAGCCAGATAAGTACGGTGACTATGAAGTAGAGGATGTTGTTGATAAAGATGAATAGGAAGGATAGAGGACCCTCCGAATTGGTTAGAGGAGTTTGAAAGGAAATTGCTAGGGTCCTCGTTCCTAAGTGCTGACAATGATGATTACAATTTGAGTGGCATATTAGCACAAGTAGAGAAGATAGTATGTGAGGCGCCCATGGTGGAGAGTGTTGAGGATCCTGAAGATCCGGGTGGAGTTTTAAAGGTCACACCCATGGAAAATCTCATTCCTGAACCTTAACCTATTCTTTGTTCTGAGGAGATAACTGTTGAGCCGACCCCGAGTTTTAAATCTCCTAAATCTAGGCCGCCCCGTGAGAAAAACCATGCTTTGAAAGATTCATCTACTTTAGGGAGAATGCAAACCCCAAGTGTGGGGACGTCTAGGGGAGATAAAATGTTGAAGTACTTGAACCAGGTTGTTTTCGGACCTGGTAGGTTTAAGTTGCGGTGGAAAGAGCTAAGTGCTAGAAGTACATTGTTTGGTAGGAGTATGAGGTTGTTACTGATGTGGAGGACCGAGAGACCGTGTAGATTGAAGGCGGGGTACCGGTTAGGATCAAGGAGAAACCTCCTGATAGGCTTGTTTGAGTCTCGGGCAAGTGCCCTAGATGTAGAGTTTGTTTGCATTACTTGGTTTGAGTCCGTGTCTTTTTATGTGTTTTTCGGTATATGTGTTTTGTTTGTGTCATGTTTTGCAGGAATTCGCGCTTGATTCGGTGAGGAAAATCATCGGTAATGAAGTTCCATGTATTTTTACATATGTTTTTATGCTTGGAATAGGGTTTTATGGAATTTAGGTGAAAAAGATCTGAGGGGTTAAAAATTTTCTAAGTACAAAAACCCTCAAAACTTTCTGTCACCAGATGGTCCTCACGGCACGCGAGAGATTTCTCCCCTGTTCCTCGCGGTACGCGACGGATAGAAATAGGGGCCGGCCTAATTGCCACTCCCTCGCGGTACGCGAGGAGTGGCCGCCTGTTTTCTCGTGGTACGCGGGGGCCTCTTGGTTTTGCCTTGTTCCCTTGTTTTCCATGGTTTTCCACATCCATCATTACCACTATCATACCATCCGTTCACCATTCTCATCATTCATCATAAATTATCACCATATCATCTATCCGTTATCCATCTGACCACCGATTATGTGGAAATTGAAAGCGTTCGTGACCGATGATTCACCTTGCCATGGCATTAATGTCTATGTGTTTGCCACATATTGAGTATGTTTCTCTGCATCTATCTATCTTGAGTCCTTATTTCTTAGTGAGTCAGTTTGAGTCAGTCGAGTCTTTTTATTTTAATTTGAGTCAGTTTAATGCTATGGGTTTGTGGTGAGGTTTATTTTGCAGGTTTTATCATTCCGCCCGTACTCAATCTCCATTCGGGAGGGATCGATTATCACTTACACACAGTTTGTAAAGGCAACCTAGCAGTCTGGTGCAACCGCGACCGAAATGCTATACGGTGCACACATGGAAGAACGAAGCTGCACATTTGTTTGCATATATGATTACCAGCTAAGTCGCTTCCTCTTTTTTTTGCATTTTTATTTTTAGTTGTGTTTTACTTCATATTGAGGACAATGTGTCTTTCAAGTGTGGGGATGTCAGTGTCTAGTTTAGCTAGTTTGTCTTGTTTATAAAAATTCAAAAATACAAAAAAATTAAATTTTTTTCGAAAAATGTCCTTAGAAATAATCGCATATAATTGGAAAATGATAGTACAACTGGATCTACTTGTGAGTTTAAATGATATAAATAATTGAAAACGTGTCTAATTAGTGATGTTTTGGTAGACCTAGGCAGCTTGAATAGCTTAAATAGCATGTGAGTGTTACTTAGGATTAATCACGTAATTAAATCATGAAATCTTGTGGGTACTCATCTTAGGGTAATGATAATACTGAAACTGTCAACATAGGGTGATAGGTACCAAGTTAAGTTAAAATTTAGAGGTTTTTGAAATTTCATGGCACACCACTCTCTTTTTATGAGAATAAATCCGAGTTTCGGTGGCGCCCTCATCAATATTCCATAATTCTTGAGCTTATTTGATTGAAATATAAGTTTTGCCTACGTGTCACACGTCGGGTTCCAGCCTGATTGAAACACCACGGGGTTGATTCTTAAGTGCTTATTGATATGACTTAGTCTATGTGTTACCTTCCGGGATAGTGACTTGGTTGAAACGCCTCTATACGAACGTTTAATCTGCTTATTAATGCTCATTATCATCCATTCATTCATATTTCATCTGATTTCTGAAATCTGTAAATTTTAGTTTAACATGGTAGGATAAATCTATATGGTTTGATCCGTGCCTAGACATGACCGTGAGACGGGATTAGGTAAAACTGTAACTTTTAAGTGTGAGTCACATAGATTGATTGATATTTGTATAAAATGAATTAGAACACATTACGGGGGCTTGAAAGTTGGTGCTTGGGTTTAATCGGACAGAAATACTGACTATTGCTTTTTAACGCGTGAGTATATTTTGCTAATTGGTAATTGTGTATTGTTACTTAGATCTCAGTGATGATTCAATTGCAGGCTTTTTTGAGGACAAAAAAAGGTTAAGTGTGGGGATATTTGATGTAGTGCAAAGCACACATCTTTATTCCTTTGGTTTAGTGCGTTTTTAATTAGTTTTGTAATTGTTTTAAGTCGTTTTTGTATACTATTGAGTCTTTGTTATGTTTGTATGTGCTCGTAAGGATTACTAGTGAATACGTGAAGAAACCGAGCAAGAGAAGAAAGTCGAGGGTTCAAAGTGCAAAAAGTGAGATTTTCAGACTCTCGCAGTACGCGAGAAGCCTAGAGAAAACCTTCGCGGTACGTGAGGATTTCCGGAATCAGCCGTGACTAAATTGTCCTTCGCGGTACGTGAAGGATTTGGGATTATCTCTCGCGGTACGCGAGAGGCCCGTGAATCCGCAAAAACCCTAATTTCCAATATTTAATGTTTTAAACGGCCATTCTTTGGGGAGTTCGATTTCCAGCCGTCTAGAGAGAGACCAGAGGCGATTTTGGAGCTTAGGAGGTCGATTGAAGAGAAAAGATTGAGACTTTGCTTCCGGGTTCGTTAGATTTAGCGTTTTTTATTACAAGATTCGATTTTTATCTTTGTTTGCTTTGTTTGAAACCATGAATCTTGTTTCTACTTCTGTTTTTGATTGTTTAAGCATGATTCTAGGCTAGAACTTTGATATTGCCTTGGTCACATGATGAATACTTGTTAAAGTTTCAGTTTTTATCGATTTTTGGATTCAATTAATGGGTTTATGATTTTGTAAAAAATCTTGAGTTGATTATTGTGATGTTATTGCATGTTTAGATCTGATCTTGTGTTTGATTTCAATTCCTTGCGTTGATTGTGGTTGTCTGCCAGTTTGTTTAGCGTATCTTGGTCATAGATCTTGGGGTTTGTGATTAGGGTGGTTTGCTAGACGTAGTAGCCATAGGAGTTGTCTTTGATTACTGATTAGAGTTGAGTGTGTATCCTAGTTCAACACCCGAGAGGTGAGAATTAGTCGTTTAGTCTTCGCCCTTAGGAATCCGAGTGTCAGCTGTCTGAGAGGAAGCCGGTATTAGGTTTCTAGTGATTGTTGCTATTCGTGTCATAGTTGTTATCTTGCGATTACCCCGTGCATTCTGTGAGTGTATTGGTGGACAGTGAGACTGAGAGGTAATCTGTCTATTAGGGTACTTTATCATATGTGGAAATACCTGAGAAGTGATCCAACATCTGGTGAGTTATTACAACTTTAGGTAGCTTAGTTGGTGACACCTTGAGAGTGATTAGGGATCCAATAGGTATTCTTTAGTTGTCATCCTTAGAAACCCAGATCCATCATGGTTTCCAGAACCGGTAGAAGTTGTACTTTGCAAGTAGGATTCCGACCTAGGTAATATTCTTCCCATCCTTTGATTTCACCTTTAGTACTTTCATCCTGATCGTTTAGTAGTTCGAGTTTTCTGAATTCATTAGTTTAATAGTAGTGTAGTAAACCCCCCAAACCAAATCAATCTTTAGTCTAAGTCAGAGTCTAGTATAGTTATACAATGTCTCTAAGGTTCGATAACTTGGTTTATCGTTAAGCTGTGCTACACTCGATAGGTACACTTGTCTGTCAGTGCGGTCTAGTTTAATGGTTTTCCATTTATTACTTAGGAGTCTAGATTAGGTTTTTATTCATAGTTTTTATAGACCGTTTGAGCGACATCATTTATAAATAAAATAATAATTTACTTTACATAGGAAAAAAATAAAATTACAATTACATTCACAAAACTAATTTTTTTTCTTACATCTTTATATATTTTCTTGTATACAACATTTGTTATTTGATTAGTAACTTTACATCTCTATTCAATATTAGTAATTTTAATCCGTCTCTACTCTTTACTCTTGATAACGCCACATACAACTGTCCATGGGTGAAAATCGGATCTTTTAAATACAAACCAACTCTTGATAATGATTGTCCTTAGCTTTTATTAACCGTAATTGCAAAACATACAGACGGTGGAAATTGTCTTCTCTGGTACTTGAAAGGGATCTTTTAATCTGACGGTATCAGATTAATTCTTGAAATAAATGTTCAAGTACCAATATTACTTCCAGAGATTATCTCCGTTTCTATAACACGTTTACCAACTGATATGACATGTAGCCTAGTACCATTACACAAACCATTTTGTTGGTCAATGTTTGGTAGTAGCATTACTGAAACACCAACTTTTAGCACTAACCTAGTTTTATACCTATTCGGTAGCCGGGTATTGTAATGTTATGAAATAAAAATAATCTAACTATTTTGAAGGTTAATTGGTGTTGATTAGCATTTGGTTAATGATCCATCCAAAAACAGTCAATACACCCATGTTTGATTGCACATACATGACTGCAAAAAAATTGTAAAAATATTACTAATTATTGATATTAATATTACATATAAATATAAAAAAAAGTAAACGTTACATTTAAAATTCACAAATCTACAAAAGAATTAGTTAATTAATATAAAATGATACTTTTAGATATAAATTACTAAAAATAATTGTTTGATGAGATTGATTTTTTGCACTAACCGATGGTAAGAGTCTTGGGAACGGATTTTTCATTAAGCGATTGAAAGCTAGCAAATGAAAAATCATAAAAGGATCCAGAAAAATTGTTGCACTGGGTTAAAATAGTTAAAAAAAAACCTTTAGGGGACTTTGAATATACTTTTAAATTGCAAGATTGTCCCTTAAGGAGAGATTTTTTATGATGAAAGATAACTTTTCTTTCAAATATAGGAACTACAATCAATCAAAATACATGTTTTGTTGTTGAAACATTTGATTTCGTATTTATATTGTATGCAAAGACTTGTATTTTTGCTTATTAATCGTTTCAACCTTAAACATTACGATAAACATATAAAAAATAAAATAAACACACAAAAAAAACATACATGAATAAAATATAAAACATCAAACATACAAAATGTAATTTTATGAATCTAATAGAGAGGGGAGATGAAGAGAATAAATTAGAAATTGAAGAGAAAATGGACTAATTTTAGAGAAAATGTGTGAAAATGGTTAACGAAAAATCAACTAAACAAAGAGGTCTAAATATATATAAATGGTTAATTCGAAATTAACAAAATCCCTTTGATTTCGTATAGAATATCGTGAGTATGGTAAGTATTATATGACCATAATTTGAGAAATTAAGAAATGTTAAATTGATAATTAAAATTCAAAATTCAAAAATAAGAAGGTGAAATTTAAGTAAATTAGATATATGCAATTGTCCTGCTGGTCCAATGGTATGAGTGTGATGGTAAGGACTTGAGATCTTTGAGGTCTCAAGTTCAAACCTGACTCAAGGGGGTTTTCCCACAGTAGTGGGTTTCCTGCTTGATGGTGTTCCTGGGTGAGTCAGGCCTGGAGCGTCAAAATCAGTATCGACGGTTGACATCCCGTATCAGGAAGGCTCACTCGGGTATTGGAGGTAGTACCAAATGCCGTTAAAAAAGTAAATTAGATATATTTATTAAAATGTAAATTAATGAATATGCTAGGATTGAGGAAATTTAAAATCGATCAACCCGTGTTTTTGTTAATAAGGAAGAATTTTAAGAAACGAAATATGTATGTTTATATTAATTGTTCTTCAAAATCTAAAATCTATTACCAAAAACATTTATAAACTAAAATAAACCGGTTATGAACAATTATTTTTTGTATTCTATATCATATATTTATTTAACAATTAAAAAAATATACAATAAATTTCGTACTTATTATGTAATGTAACGTAATGAATTAACATTAAAAATAATAAAATACATTAATAATAGAAGGGTAAAATGTAGTAAGTGTATATGTGAGGAATTTAAAAATCACATAGTTTTAGATTATTTTGTTTGTTAAAACGGACGAAATTTATGAAATAATATTTTTATTTTTATGAATGAATAAATCTTGACAATCATGTAATATTTTCATTTGTTTGAAATAATATTTTTATTTTTAAGGAAATCTCTAAGATTTGATACATAATTTGGTCAAAATGGGAACAACTTTTAGACCATAAATTTTGAAAATGTTATTAAGAAATAAGGTTAGAACAATTTTTGAGGGAAAAATAAATTTGAGGATGAACCACAAGATGACATGTGGGAATGCAAAACCTTTATTTATTAGTATAGACTTGGTTAGAAACCTTGTGTATTACACGTGTTGAATAAATTGAATGTTATATACTTAGTAATAAAGATTTACACATTACATATTTATGACATATTACATAGTTTTTTAATACAAATTTTAGAAAACGTTATATAGTTATTTTTTAAAAATGTTTTATAGAAAAGAATGAAAGAATTGTTCAATTTATAAAAATGTTTTATGAACAAACATATTTTTTTTAAATAAAAAATGTTTTATAAAAACAATTATATAAATCATTATCATTTAATAGAAGAGAGAAGCGAGGAAAAAATTATAAAAACAATTAAAGAAATTTGTATAATTAATAGGAAAGAGATGCGGTAAAAAAATGTTGAGGATGCATAAGAGAGTGACAAGTGTTCCACTAAAACCTTTATTTATTATACAGTATATAGATATAGATATACTGTTATATAAAGCATATTGGGTGGGCAAAAGGATAATTTTAGCCAATTTTAAGACACCATCTTAAATATCACTTGTTAAACACAATGTACAAGTACATCAAAGCCTAATCCTTTAAAGCTAAACTAAATGTTTTTTTTTTACTTTTTAGCTTGTCCCATATTGGTAGTTTACCCAACATAATCATAAAGCAAACCACTATAAATAGAGAAGACTCCTTACTTGAGAAAATTGAACCATGTGTTCCATGCCCTTCATGGCTAGATCGGGTAAACAACAAGTATTTTTTTGGTGCTAAAATTGGATATTTAACCGAGGTTCGAATTTTGCTTAAACAAAGCTCGGCTTGAAATCGTTCTGGTTGTAATCTTACAGACTTAGATCGGCTTGGTTTGTAAACAAGCTGAGCCCGAGCTAGGCTTGGCTCGACTCATGAGCTTGTGAGCCAGGTTTGATTATAATAATAATAAGAAGAATACCCAAATATAATCAGTGTTTAAGACAGGTCGGGTTAGAATACACTCTCGAAAAAAGCCTCGGTGACACCCGCCGCTTTGCGCGAGCCACACCACTATTTATATATTAAACATATTGGAAGGACGGGATGGTAATTTACCCACATTTTAAGACACTTAACAGAGTTAACGACTACTTAATTGAGTAAAATGAGGGTGTTCCATCCTTCAACTCTCTAAGCTACTTTTAAACTTTGGGTTTACTGTCATCTCACATCGAATGAGAAAAAGAAAAAAACAAATGTTGAGCCTTGATAAATAGAGGTTTTGTTTTTTATCTCCATCCCACATCGATGACTAGAGAACTTCAGTGGGGGAACCTCCTATAAAGAGGGAGTACCATTGTCTTCTATGTTACATTGCTAAAAAACTATTTGCGTAAAATTTGCTTGCAGGCTAGACCGGTTCTTCCAGTTCTTAAACAAAAAATTTAGTATTGTTTATGGTTGTGGCTCAAAACCGAACCGTCCCGTTCACACCCTTAAAATCACAAACTAAATATTTACATAATTATAATAATAATAATACACAAATATAATCAGTATTTAAGATAGTTCAGGTTAAATTGCGCTATTCAAAAGAGACTCGATGACATCCTCCGTTTTGCTCGGGTCAACCCACTAGTATATGTGTGTAATGCTAACTGTTTTTAGAAATTAAATACCCACTAATGTAAATTTCAAGAGCGTGGTTGGTAAGATTCTGATCCATAGTAATTGGTTTAAAAAATAATAAAAACAAACACACCTATTAAAAGAGTATAATAGCTTTATTAGAAACTCGTTTTTTTTTATTTCAAGAAGAACTTGATTTCATGTTTTCTGTTAGATACAATTAAACCTTAGATAAAATAATAGTAAAGAGTTGATTACATAATACTAAATTACTGTTAGAAAAAAAAAGATAAACTTAAATAGTTGAGTAAATTTCGCTTTTGACCTATGTGGTTTGTCCTGATTAACCCTGTCAGTCCAAAAAGAAATCTTTTGACATATCAGCTCCTTAGGTTGCATTTTTATAACCATTTAAGCCCTTACTATTAACTCTGTTAATTTTTTCTGTTAAGTATAGGGGCATTTTAGTAATTTTATTTCTAAGAGACTAGTTTAACCATTTCAGTCCAATAAAAAAAATTATATTTTTTTACTTATTTAAAAACATTTTTTTAGTTTTTTTGTTCTTAAAATCGACTTTTTTAAAACTTTATAAAAACGTTTTCTAACCTTTCTAAAATAATTTTTTTAATCTTTTCATTAAAAAGTTTTTAAAAACAATTTTTAGCTTTTTCATAAAAATTTTTTTAACTATTATTTTTTTTTACTTTTTTAAGAATGTATATTTTTTTAAATTTATTTTAGAAAAGTTTCTCTTATATTTTTTAGAGATAGTATTTTTTTAATCCCTTTGAAATTTTGTTTTAAAACGTTTTCTTTAACCGCACATTTTATGAAAAAGCTAAAAAACATTTTTATAAAAACTAAAAAAAAAATGTTTTTAAAAACGTTTTTACGAAAACATTAAAAAAATATTTTTAGAAAAGTTAAAAAGCGTTTTTAAAAAGTTCAAAAAAGACGTTTTTATGAAAAAAAAAACTAAAAAAATTATTTTAAAAAAGTTAAAAAAACGTTTTTAAATAAGTACAAAAAATTTATCAAAAAACTAACAAAAGTTTTTATTTGACTGAAATGGTTAAACTAGTCTATTAGAAATAAAATTACTAAAATGCCACTAAACTTAACAGAAAAAGTTAACAGAGTTAGTAGCAGGAGCTGAAATGGTTACAAAAATGCAACATCAGTGGCTGATATATTAAAAGATTCATTTTTAGATTGAAAGGGTTAAACAGGGCAAACCATAGGGGCCAAAAGAGAAATTTACTCTAAATAGTTTAATCTTTTTTTATCTATGCCTTATAATTTTAAAATTCTATACTTCTTACACATAAATATATATTTTATTGGACATAAAAAAATATTAAACTAATCTTTTTTTAATGTTTTAAAATATTTAAACATTTACTTACACATGTGTAGATCATAACCTGCACATGACTTATACATTACATGTGTAGATTATATACATAAACAAAATTTGTTTATATTTTTTTTTAATTTCATAAGAAACGAATAAACATAGCATTTATATTATTTTTTTTATATTTAAACAATTTTTAAGATTGAAAAAACGAATGATTCATTTTTTTCTATGTATTTTCTAATATTTAGGACCTGTTTGGTTGACAGAAATTCATGAGATTTCGGTAAAATTGGAATTTAAATTTCATTCCTTAACATGTTTGGTTGGTTAAGAGAATGAATTAGAATTAGAATTAGAATTGGAATTGAAATTAATTCTAACCAAATCCCTCAACTAATACAATTCAAAATCCTTCCCCATTTAAAAAGAATTCAGAATCCCTCACCATTTTAAGGAGTATTTTTGTCTTTTAGGTATTTTTGCATTACAATTCCGTTAACAAATATGCTAACCAAACACATTATGGATTTCAAATGAATCCTTCCAATTTCAACGAATTCTGTGAACCAAACACCCCATTAGTATTTTACATTGAACCCTCCCGAATAAGAGCAAGTGGTATACCACTCGTGATCCCATCTGTGAGGGACCTTCATGGCGTGAAGGAGCAGGCAACACCACCCCCCAATGGCGTGAGGGGGTGGGTGAGGGTTTAGCGTGAGAAATCTCACGTGAATGAGAGAAGGAAGTGTCCGTTGAACGGTGATGTGTGCTCTCTCTCTCTCTCTATATATATATATATATATATAATTTATGGTATCACGAGATCAGGTTTTAAATTTATAAAATGATAAATACTCAAACTTAAAACACACACAATAAGCAAGTGTACCTATCGCAACGTAATATAGTTTAGGTAAGAACCAAGTATCGAACCAATGGACATGGTCGAGTTCCAATACTCAACTTTTGTTATCGTTTAGCCGGGTTAATTAGTGAGTGGGTTTTGTGTGCTTGTGAAGCAGAAAAGTAAATGACAGAAAAGTAAATGACGGTAAAGTAAATAACAGAAAAGTAAAAATGTGCGTGAAGTGTGTAATAGAAAAGTAATTAACAGAATATTAAATAACAGGAAAGTAAATAGCTCGAGAATAATCAGATCACAACAAGTATTGCTTTGGGCTTTGAATCTGCTTGGTATATGATAATATTATGTCAACTAATCTGATGGTATGACTAATACAAATGTGTGAACGGTACACCGCTAGAGCCTAATTCTCACAACATTTGGTTCATGAATTACATTCTTTAGAATAAATAGGTAGGACTCCCAGATAGGGACATCGTTACCCTCAACTCTTTGGTGCTATCGCCGAGTTGGTTTAAGACATCAAACTTAAATATCTTTTTTATTAGTTAAAAGAGTGATTAGACTTTGTTCACTGGGAGGCTGTGTAACAATGGGACCATGTATAAAGATGTACCGTTCCCAACGTAAGTTCACCAATTCTTGGTTTCATAACAAGTTCGTATAAAGACGTACGATATTATTAATATTAACCAAGACTTGGCTTATCAAAATCAGCTTGTATAAAGACGTACAAGTTTCAAGAGAAGTTTGATTAAAAAAGGTTTTACGGTCTTACACTTTAATATCAAGAACACTCACATGTGTAAAGACAAAATCAAGTAATAATAAAAATCCATCAGGAGGATGGTTTTAAGAAAGAATGACTAAAGAACATAAACATACCATTAGATTAATAAGTTAAACATTAACATACACCAAACTTCATCTTCACCCAAGCAATACAAAGGGTTTAGCCATGAATGGCCATACGAACTAGCAAAATGCTGAGTTTCGTAGGCTCCCCTATTGCAAACAAAGCGGAAGAGCCTCTCTGCTATCTACTACTACTCTAAGATAACTAAAACGAAGTAATTCTATCTATCTTGAGGTGTGGTAAGGTGTGTGGAATGAAGAACCCAAGCAATCTATTTATAGGCCTCAAAATGAGCAATGCACGACCGTGCATTGGTTTGCAGAAGCGTGCAAATACCTCGGGAATCAACAGGGTACAAATGGCAGTTTACTACAGTCCTTGGGGAGCAAGGCAAGGTTTGCACGGCCTTGCAATGCAATGCACGGCCGTGCATTGCCCTGCCTGCTCCATGTTTCGTCTTTTAGCTGCTTGTTGACTTGCTGTTGACCTTGGTTAACTTCTTGGGGTCAAAGCTTGGATTTGCTCCTTCTAAAAGCTTGATTTCTTGATGTTTTTGAGTGGTTTTTGCTTTATCTCTCTCGGAAGACCGATTATCCTACAATTGTGAATTACAAACGCTTTAAGCATCAATTGCAAAGCTTTTGTTTAATTAGTACCATAATATGGGGATTATTATGCATGCAAAACATATATAATTTAAGGCATATCAAACGGCTAATTTTGTTTTAAAGAATATCACTGTTGCACGGAACAAACTAAATAAAAAAAAAATTCTCAATTAAACCACTATAAATAACCCTTTTACCTAATATAATTTACACTAAAAAATCTCACTTTCCTCTCTATAAAATATCTCACTTTCTTCTCTATAAAAAATCTCACTTTCCTCTATACACCAAATCATGAATCCTAACGATCCGAATATGTTTTGGCTTCATTACGCGTCACAACAAAACGCGTTCAACCTTCGGCCTCCAACAAATCCCAACGCGTTCACCCAACCACAAACGTTCAACCAAAACCCGTTCGGATCACCCGGGTATGTCCCAAACATGCCAACTATGCCTGTAGGATACTCACCCAATCCGGATTTTGTTCCGAAAACTCAAGAAGTACCGGAGGAGGAAGAAGAAGTCGTTGAGTAAATGTAACCCGTGCGTAACAAAAGTAAAGGCAAAAAGAAAAAAACGAAAACAAAAATAGCCTTACGATTACAAAGAAATGGGATTCAGAAGAAGAGTTAAAATTGGCTAGGGCGTTTTTCAACGTCTCAGAGGATCCCATTATCAGTATTTAAAATAAATTCTATTTAATTTTTTTATTACTTCCTTATACAAATTAAAATTAATTCTATTTATTTTTTTATTACTTCCTTATACAAATTAATATTAATTATATTTAATTTTTTATTTAGGTAACGCTCAAAACAAAAGAACGTTATGGAAACGTGTTGGTAAAAAAATATGAAGCCTTAATGGGCGTACCCTCGAGTATCGAACTATGGACCAATTGAGTTCTAAATGGATTCATATAAACCGAAAGGTCTTAAAGTTTCACGGGATCTACCAATAATGTGATAGGAGCCGAAAAAGTGGTTGTAATGATACCGACATTTTGATGCAAGCAACGACCCGCTATCAAGACAACGGAGGAGGCCAAGCTCCAATAACGACTTGAGAACTATTGAGGCAATCACTGAAATGGCAAACATTATACGTCAATCCAAGCAGAGACGGATCGTTAAAGAAACGATCCTCGACCGACATTGATGCTAGTCCGACCGCGTTCGACGGAAGATCTATGTATGATCTCAACCGAGATGCATTGGATGCCGAGGATGACATATAACGTCCAAGCGAAAAGAAAAAAGCAAAGGCCCGAGCATCGGGCTTGGGATCCGGCTCGGTTCCCATTCACGTCGACATCGGCCAACGAATGGTCGAACAGATGCAAGAATTTAACGTGAGATAAGGAGAGAAGTTTAATTGGAAGAGAGAAAAAGAAGAGATGTAAATTATCGCCCTCATCCTAGACCATATCACCGGCCCCCGACGAGCCTTTCTCGAGAAGAAACAACACGAGATCAAAGCAAAATATGGAATCGAGTAGTTTTATTTATGTTTATTTTTAATTTATGTAACTTTTATTTATGTTTTTTTGTTTTTATTTTTTGAATTTTTATTTATGTCTTTTTTTAATATAATTTTAATTATCAATATTAATTAAATGAATATTAATAAAAAAATGCATTTAATGGTCACACCACCCTCACTCACTTGGGTATTTCTCTTGCCAAGTGAGGTTGGTGTGAGAGTTGATGGAGATGACGTGGCGCCACGTGGCAACCACTTTTTCCCTCACTAAAGTGATGTTTTGCAAAACAAATGCTTTTATACTTGTATTTTGTAGCATTTTTAGTTAGTTTTGTATTTGTTTTTATCCGTTTTTGGTTCGTTCTTAGTCTGTGTTGTGTTTGCAGTTACTTGTGTGAAGAAGAAGCAGAAACGAAGGTTAAATCATGGAGAGATCGAGTACATGAGGAGAGGGAAGGAAAATAAGAAGAAAAAGTGGAAAAGTCAGTCTTTTCGCCACGTGAAGATGTTGGCTCGAGAGTTCGCAACACGCGAGAGAAAGAAAATTCGGGCCCGACTATATTGTTCTTTGCGCCACGCGAAGAATACCTTGCTTTACTTCGCGACACGCGAACTTCCCAAAAATACGGAAAAACCCTAATTTTGAATATTTAAAGAATTTGATTGCCATATTATCTGGAGTTCGACTTTGAGCCGTCAGAAGGGAGTTTCTAGGCGATTTTGGGAGCAGAGACAGAGTTTGAAGCCAAAGTTTGAAGCTTTTGACATTGTATTGGTTAGACTACACTCATTCGGTTATTGTTATTGCTTCCCTTGTGTTTGATTAGTTGAATTGATACTATGTTCTTGAGTTTTGCTACCGATTTGCTTTGTTTGATCATGTTTCTTGGCTAAACACTTAGTAGCTACCTAGGTTTTGATGAATATTTGATAATGTTTGGATTTTTATTGGTTTTTGGTATAATTTGATGGTTTGATACTATTGTAAAGAATCTTGGTTCAATTGATTTGATGAATATGCATGCTTAGTACTGATTTATTATCGATTTGTGTTCCGCATGTGTCTTGTTGAATGTCTTTCAGTTATAGATGCATGTTTAGGTCGCTTACCTTGTGTTTGTGATTGTTTATGGTGTTGCTAGACGTAGTGATCCATAGGAGCATTAGTTGGTGGTTTATTAGTGCTGAGAGTCCTTCCTATCTCGATAGCTGAGAGGTGATAGATAGTCGGTTAGTCTTTGGTGTTAGGTGTCTAGGTGTAAAGACTCTGAAAGGAGGTTTCCCCTAGGTTTCTTAGTATCCCTGCTAGTCCATGTCTTGTCGAGTGTTCTGAGATTACCTCTTGCATTCTTTGAATGTATTGAGATAGTGAGACTGAAAGGTGATCTATCTGTATGGTACTTTAGTGTCGTTGGAGAGACTGAAGGTGATCCAACTAGCTGGTGAGCGTTGTACATTCTTTAGAGTTTCCTTCTACTCACACCCGAAGATTGATCAGGGATCCACTAGGTTGTCTAAGAGTGTCATACTTTAGAACCCCAGTTCCATCATAGTTACCATAACCGAGAGAAGTCTGAGTTTTACAAATAGGATTCTTACCTAGGTAGTGCTTTCTCATTCCTGATTTTATCTAAATTCTGTGTGTGATAGTTAGTTGTCATTAGCCAGTTCTTAGTTTACTTTTGATTAGTTTAATCTTAGTTCGTAGAATCCCCCCTCCCAAACCAAATATAATAGTTACTTGTTGAATTCTAGTTTTAGCTTTTGTCTGTGTCTCATGGGTTCGATATCCGGACTTCCATTAGGCTGTATTACAATTGATAGGTACACTTGCTTGTCATTGTGGTCCAGTTTAGAGGATTTCTAGAGTTTAACTAGAGTGTCTAGGTTAGTTTGTGTTTAGTTTTAATAGACCATCCGACCGACGTCAAGTTTTTGGCGCCGTTGCCGGGGACACTTGGCAATAGCAAAATTAGCTTCGATTAGTTCTTATTTGTTTTATTTTCTCTTTTGTGTTTAGTTTAGTTTGGTAGTTTATTTATTTTTATTTTAGGTCTTAATTGTGTCTTTGTTTTGTTTGTTATTTGGGAGTCGTAGTTAGAGTATTTATTCTGTCTTTAGTCTTCTTCTTTTGTTTTTCTTTCAGTGTATACAACATACTCGTTCGTAGGGATCACCCCGTTTTGCTGCTACTTCAGAGCCCGAACGAGGTCTTCACAAGCGCATCTGTAAGTTTCGAGAGCGTTTAAGTGAGTTTTGTAGGGGTCAGGTACGTATTTCTATTCCTATTGCTGATATGGGTGACGCTGATCCACTTGTTCGACGTACCGGCCACTAGAGAGCTTGTGATGGATTCACGGGTGCTAGGTATTCTATCACCCGTCCTACTGTGCCTAACGCTAATAATTGACAAATTCCATCTCATGTCATGAGTACCATCACTAACTCTACCCTGTTCCATGGACTTGAGCATGAGGACGCACCAGGACATCTGTCCCGCTTCGTGCGTATTTGCGATACCTTTCGCATTACTGGTGCTACTGATGACGTAATCTATTTACGCCTTTTCCCATTCACGCTCTTTGGTCGTTCCGCCGCTTGGTTGGATACCCTGCCCCAGGATTCCATTACCACTTGGGCAAATCTGCAGGCCAAGTTCCTGAAAAACTATTATCCACCATCTAAGGCCGCCCGTGTGAGGGACCAGATTCACTCCTTTGGCATGGACCCTGGCGAGCCTTACCATATGGATTGGGAGCGGTTCAACACACTACTGAGTAGATGTCCCCAGCATGGCCTTTCTGACTGGGCACTCGTGGAGAAATTCTATAATGGCCTAACTTTCGAGAAGCAAGTGATGTTCAACACTGCTGCAGGTGGACATATCATGGAGAAGAAGGAGCCCGAAGAGTGTGAGGAGATGTTTGAGAGCTTTTGTTTGGCCGAGCAATAGCAGCCTTCTACTAGGAATTCTATTCCTAGTGCTAGGACACCCGCCTCATTTACTAGAGGTGTTCATCAGGTCACACCTGATACTAGCGTGGCAACTGCACTTATTGCTATGGTAAGGGAGATTGAGGAGCTGAAGATGAGTGCTCAGAAGTGTGAGGTGTGTAGAGGAGGCCACAAAACCATAGATTGACATGCCAGTAAAATGGAACAAGTAGATTTCGTAGGGAACCCAAACCGAGGATTTAACAATGCCTTTGGCAATTCATACAACTCGGGATGGAGATCTAACGGGAACCCACCTGGGTTTCAACTGCGTCAGAATCAGTTTGATGGTGGAGATGCTGGCACAAGTTCGGGGGGGGGGGGGCAGTGAGAGAGACAAGAAGATAGAGAAGATGTTGGAGAATCAAACTCAGATGCTTGCTGAGCTTATAGTGAGAGATAAGGAGACCCAACAGAGGTTGGATGTGCATGAAACCTTGCTGAGAAATCAGCAATCTGCATTCCAAGATTTGTAGCGCACAGTGGGAGACATTGCTAGGCATCTGAGTGACAAGCAATGAGGTTCATCTTCGGCCTCTAAGGCAATAGTGATGGCAGTGACGACCCGCAACGGTCGAGGAGATGAGAGGGAGAAGTCACCGGTGGACGATGAAGAGCCGGTGGACGAAGAGAATGAGATGGAGGCTCGTAGGAGGACGCATGAGAGGCGAGTCCCAGCGAATACAGCGCCTAGCAGTGAGCCTCCTGTTGAGAAGGAAAAGGTTGAAGAGAAAATTGAAGGGAAGAAGAAGATTCCCGAGGTTGACCTTAGTAGAGTTCCATACCCTGCTCGCTTTATGCAACACAAATTTGCTAAGAAGTATGGCCATTTTCTAGATTTATTCAAACAACTCAAGGTCAATCTTCCATTCGTCGAGGCACTCCAACATATGCCCAAATATGCTAAATTCTTGAAAGATCTGCTTTCTAACAAGAAGAAGTTGGAGGAGGTCTCGACAGTTTCTCTTAGTGAGAAGTGTTCTAAAGTGGTCTAGAACAAGCTGCCAGAGAAATTGGCAGATCCGGGTTATTTCACGATCCCATGTCTGTTTGGCGCTTTAACTGTGAACCACGCGTTAGCTGATCTAGGCGCTAGCGCATCAATCTGATGCCATATTCTATCTATAAGCAGCTAGACCTAGGAGAACTGAAGCCTACGCGCATGAGCATATCTTTGGCGGACCGTTCAGTCAAATATCCGCGGGGAGTGCTGGAAAAATTGTTGGTTAAGGTAGATAAATTTGTTTTCCCCGTGGATTTCGTTATTCTTGATATGGAGGTCGATGATAGAATCCCACTCATCCTAGGACGCCCCTTCTTGCGCACCGCAAAGCATTGATAGATGTGTTTCACGGGAAGATTACACTTCGTGTGGGGGATGAGAATGTCACCTTCGGTGCAATGAAATCCGTGAAAGAGTCTAATGACCAGGATGCTTCATTGTGCTTTATTGATACTTTCATGTTTTTCATGGATGATCCTGAGGATTATGGTTTAGGAGAGAGTGAGGTTGGAGAGCACTCGAGTGAGTCAGTTGAGAGTAGTAGGGGAGGACCCGCGCCGGATCCAGGAGAGTTATCAGATTGGATGCTTGATTTAGAAGAGTTGCTGGATGCACCGGTTGAAGACATGGATGATATGTCTGATAATCTGCAGAATATGATGACAGAGTTCGAGGGGATGATAGTGAAAACCCAACGTGTGGGGATGGAAGAGAATTTAGAGGCTCCAGCAGATGTGGAGGAGGAGCCAGAGGACATACCGCTTGAGATACCACTCCCTGAGCCTTTGCCTATTATTCGTTGTCATTCTGAAGAGGAGTAGACTGAGTCGCCTCCTAATTCTAGGCCCTCACGTAAGAAGATGCGATAGATGGGAGAACTATGTGACTCGAGGATAGTGCAACCCCCAAGTGTGGGGATTGTTAGGGGTGAGCGCGTGCTTGGGTACATGTTACAGGTTAATTTTGAGCCTGGTAGGTTTAAGTACCGATGGGTAGATCTGAGAGAGAGTTTTGGTAACTGTGTGAGGATTGTCGGTGATTGTTTGTTGCTGATGATATTTGGTGAACCACGTAGGAGGAAGGCGGTGCCAAGGAGGATTAAGGAGAAGCCTCCTGATTAGGTTTGTTTACTTCTCAGGCTAGATCCCGAATGTAGAGTTTGTATAACGCTTTATGTGATTATTTTTCCTGCATTTGTGTCCGTGTTTTCGGTTTGCTTGGTTTGTTTTCTTTTGTTTTTGCAGGGAGTCGCATAATATTCGGTGAGGAAAATCATCCAGAACGAAGTTTGAGGTATGTTTGTACTTGATTTTATTGTGGAACCACGTTTCTAGAGGTGATGGAAAAAAAAATTCTAAGTATAAAATTGGTCTTAACTTTATGTGAAAACAGGGTCTTCGCGCCACGTGAAGACCTTGCCACCCATCTTCACAACACGCAAAGGACAAAGAGGTTTGACCGGGGTCAAAACCCACCTCCTCGCGCCACGCGAGTCTTCTTCGCGACACGCGAACATCTCTTTTTCTCCCAAACTCCCTTTTCCCCCATTGTTCCCGACACCCCTCACCACCATTTTCACTCACCGTCCATCTATCACCTTCCACCTTCAATCTATCACCTTCCACAACCATTCACCATACCTTCTTCACCACCACCAAAACCACCATGGGACACCTCAGGGACGTGCGCGTTCGATTTTCTTTCTCTTCGACTTTCATGTCTATGTGATTGTCGCTGGTCAGGTATGTCGTCCCAATTTTTGTACATTGAGTCGGTCTTAGTGTCTTATGGTTTACATCGTGTCAGTTGTTGTTAGGTCTGTAAACGAGTTATGTATTTTGAGTCTTTGAGTACTTTGGTCTTTATATTTTTGTACATTGAGTCTGTTTGATGCTGTTTGGGTTTGCTTCGGTTTAATTTTGCAGGTTTGGATCGATTTGTTCGTACTCAATCTCCATTCGAGCAATAAAGATCCGAGCTTGATCTGCATGTAAAGGGCACCCTAAGGAGTTTTGATTGCAACCGCGAATGAAATGCTATACAGTTGTACGAGTTTGACTTGGAGGAACAAAGCTGGCTAGGATTATCACAAATTAACCAGCCAAGTCTTGTCCAATTTATTTTTTTGCACTCTTATTTTTGTATTTTTTATTTTAATTTTAGTCGTGTTTCATCCTACATTGGGGACAATGTAGAGTTTAAGTGTGGGGATGGGAGACAATCGACTAGTTTTGTAATTTGAGTCCATTTTTATATTTTTAGGTAAAATTTGAAAAATTTTAAAAAAAATGTCGTCGGAATTAAATGCAAATACATGGAAAATGATAGGTATAACTAGGAACTGCTTGTTGAATTATAATAAAATAAGGATAGAAAACACGTTTAATTTGTGATGTGTTTGTAGGCCCAGCCGACTTTGAAAGCTTAAACATCCTGAGAATGTTAAATAGGTTAATTGGATAATTAAATCATGATATCTTGTGGGTTCTCATCTTGGGGGAAATGGTTAAGTTAAAACTGTAAATATAGGATGATAGGTACCACGTTAAGTTAAGAATCTATATGTTTTGAAAATTCTTTGGCACGTCGCTCTCTTTTTATGAAAATAAGATAGAGAGATGGTGGAGCCCTAAATTCCATAATTCCATTTGCATGAGCTTAGTTGATTTGGAAAGCTAAGTTTCGCCTACGTGTCACATGTCGGGTGATGTGTTGCAAAACATACCTCGAATTCCTTGTATTTTGTAGCATCTTTAGCATAGCTTTGTAAACTTTTTTTGGGTATTTATAGCTTGTACTTAATAAAGTTATATCTTGTAGGTGTTCGTGTGTAATTGAAGCTAAAACGAGCAAGAACTGGGAAGGCACGGGCACATGAGGCGAATCATGAAACTAAAAAAACTTTCTATGACTAAGGAGCCTCAAGGTACGCGAACTATGGGACCTCCCACCTTTGCGGTACGCGAGGGTACGACAAACCAGATTTTCCCCGACTATTTTGGTTCTGGCGGTGCGCGAGGAATTGGCCATATAGGCTTCGCAGTACGCGAAAACCTCCAGTTACAGGCTTTTTAGCCTATTTTGATTGTTTAAAAGGTTAGAACCCATTCTAGGGTTAATTGTCGAGTTCCAGCCGTCAAAGTTGTCCTTTTGGGCGATTTTGGAGTGGAGAAGCAAAGGAGAGTCAAGGATTGAAGCTATTGAAGCGTGGATCGATTGGATAACACCTATTTGGTTTATGTTTTTCATCTTCTATCTTTTGATTCGTTTATCTCACATTATGATCTTGAACTTTGAGACTTTGTTTCTGTTTTTGATTATGATTGTTGGCTAGATAATCTAGCTACCTAGGTTTTGATGAATACTTTGTGAAGTTTGGATTTTTATCGGTTTTTGGTTGTTTGTTGATGGATTAATGTTAAAGTAGCGAACTTGACTGCAATTGATCTGATGTGTGTGCGTATTTAGATTTGATTTATGATGAATTATTGTTCCATATGTGTCTTTGTGAATGTCTTTCATGTATAGATGCATATTAGGTTGCTTACTGTGTGTTTGTGACTAGTTTATGGTTTTTGAACGTTCGAATCCATAGGAACGATAGTTGAGAGTTTAGAGGGATTAAATATTCTACCTACTTCGATAGCTGAAAGGCGAGAGGTAGTCGGTTAGTCTTTGGTGTTAGGTGTCCAGGTGCAAAGGCTCTGAAAGGAGGTTTCCCCTAGGGTTCTTAGTACCTTTGCTAGTCCGTGTCTTATCGAGAGTTTTCAGGTTACCCCTTGCATTCTTCGAATGTATTGAGATAGTGAGACTGAAAGGTGATCTGTCTTGTGGGTACTTTAGTGTTGTTGGAGAGACTGAAAGGTAATCCAACTAACTGGTGAGCATTATACATTCTTTAGAGTTTCCTTTTGGTCACACCTTGAGAATGATCAGGGATCCACTAGGTTGTCTAAGGTTGTCATGCTTAGAATCCCAGTTCCGTCATTAGTTTCCCTAACCGAGAGAAATCCAATTGCATAAGTAGGATTCTTAACCTGGGTAGTGCTTTCCCCCATTCATGAGTTCGTCTAAATACTTTGCTTGATAGTTGGTTGTCGTTAGTTAGTCCTCCTCGGTTTGTTAGATTTAGAAACACAAACCCCCCCATTTAAAACAGTTAGTTAGTTGAGTCAGAGTCTAGTTAGTTGTCACTAGTGTTTCGTGGGTTCGATATCCGGACTTCCATTAGGCTTTACTACAGTTGATAGGTACATTTTCCAGTTCTGTGGTCTAATATTTAGGAGAGTCTAGAATAGGTTAGGTTAAATTAGGTAATTTTTATAGACCATATCAAGCACATCAAGATTTTGGCACTGTTGTCAGGGACACTTAGGCGGTAGCGTATCTAGCTTTTATTGAACTTAACTGATTTATTGGTCTTATTTGTGTTTTGAGTCATAGTGAATTGAGTATGTTTGTGCCTTTTGTTTGCTTTTTCATGTGTTTATTTGTGAGTCTAGGTTGTGTCTTAGGTTTTGAGTCTATAATTTTTTTTTTCTTTTGTGTTTAGTTATCTTTCGTAGGTTATTATAATTTTTATTTTGCTATATCTCACCTGCTGCTTTGAGAAAATGTATAGATAGCAGGAATGCTGATTTGGAAATTCGTCGACGTATGATGGGGAAATCCAGGCTGTAAAGGATTACATAGAATAACAATGTCTGAAAAATCGAGAGCGTTTGGTTTACGATTTTGAAGGGAACATTATTAGATCTGAAACTGTATCTAGTGAAGTGATCCTAGAAACCTTAGAATTGGAGACGAAAATGGACGAAGTGCAAGTAACAGTGATAGAAGGTGCAACACAAGTCCCACCTCCAGTTAAGTGTTCTGACCTAAATTTCAATAGTGATGAATTCTATACATATTCCATGCAAGATCACACAATTCCATGTGATTAGTTACACTTGTATTGTGAGAGTGATTCGATGCAGGAAATACAGGTCGAAGAAGCAATCAAGGAGGAGCAGCTGAAAGTGCAGGAGATCATGAGCACTCGGTGGCACCTGTTTAAGTAAGGCTGAGCAACTTCACCTCCTGGATGAACATGGGAGGCTTACAGATAAACTAACGAGTTTAAAGACAGCAAGAGAAAAAGCCGCTCAAGAACCGGAGACCTTAACAGAAAAGGTGCAAATCAAAAGTCTACAAGGCTCCGTACAAGACCCACCTTCGGTTCATACACCACAGAGTTGTGGACTAGAACCCATCGAGGATGATTTTTTCAGTGATGATGAGACAGGGGTAGAAGGGTTCTCAGATGACATGGCGGGTGATAATGCAGGTAAGTATTCGGAACCTAGTTTAATTGAGTATAATTGTGATAGTCTTGAATCATTTAAATTTCCGGGTGACGAGCTCGAGTCCTCGAATGTACTTGATAATTTACGCTTGTTCTTTGAGAATAATGTGATGCAGGATCTAGAAAGTGACGATGAGCAGTTTGAGGGATTAGCAGGTTTGCCTAAGATGGAGGTAAGTAGTGAGCTTCAGCCTAGCGAACCACCGGATGAGTTAGAAGATACACATGTTTCATCTTGGGAGGAGGAGTTTAGTGACGAATTGGTGGACCTACCGACTCCTAGTGAAGAAGAATTCAACCCACTTGGTGATCTAAAGCTCCTTCAAGATATCAAGAGCCACGTGTGGAGATGGAAGAGGAGCCTTGCGAGGAGATCCATGAGGTGGACGTGTTGAGGTCTGAGAAATTTTCCAAAGAGAGCAAGAGGAAAATGCCCGTGGATGAAACCGATGGTGCAATGCCACAACAACCAAAGGCACAACGGGAAAGAAAAAGAAAGAAATGGCATAGGACAAGCACGGGAGTGAAGAGACAGCCAAATAAGCCACACATTACTCTATCGATCAATAAAGCTGACTGTCTCCTTCACTATACATCACATCTCAAGTTTAGTCCATGTAAGTTTAAGTATTGGTGGTCCGACCCGTTTGAATTTTTCAAATCAATTTTAAAGTTTGCCATCGGAGCTTGTCAAGTCGGTGGTTGACCAATTACATTGAACGGGCCGGATAGGGGCAAAGGAGAAGCCTCCTGATAGAGGATAAGTGTGGGGATGGTAGGTGTAGGCCAATGTAGAGTTAGTACTTTGAGTCAGTTTGATGCTGTTGGGGTTGGCTTGAGTTTAATTTTGCAGGTTTAGATCGCTCCACTCGTACTCAATCTCCATTCGGGTGAGGTCGATTCTGTAGGTCCCCGGGTGTCTTGGATCGTCACATGCAAGTGTGTGGCTAGTCGAACATGGTGCGGAATGCCCGTGACTAGATGGAGTATCAACAACAACAAGTAAACCGACAACAAACAAGAGTCACTATAAACTTCGTCTATTATCAATATCAGCCGATTACAAGTTACAGAATAAGAGCATACTTATCAACTTCTACAATCAGCTATATATACTAACAGACCTGATACCTGCGCACTTAACAAGTGCGCAGGGCTTTGTACTTGCGTACTTAGCAAGTACGCAAACATGTTCTTGCGTACTTGCTAAGTACGCAGGTTATACAACCTGCGCACTTGCTAAATGCGCACAACACTTACAAAGACGATTAAGTACATACAGATACGATTACAACTCGATAAACAAATACATACAAAGTCAGAAATACAAGTACAAATACAAAAGAACAGTTACAAAGGTAGAGACAACATCCAGAGTGTTTGTCACACAAACGTGCTTCAACAAACTCCCCCTTGACAATAGCTCTGGATTGTCTTCGATCTTCAAACTCCTTCAGGTTTAGCTTCCTATCTTCATCTTGTAGTCAAGGCAAAACTTGACCACTCTGTTATATCTCGATGCCAGAAGATTCGTCCATTCGTCCGTGTAGATGCAAAACTTGTCGTTTAGAACCGCTAGATCTTTCACAGAGAAATTGATGAAACAGATCTCATCAAAAACCTTGATCAGTTCTCTTGGTTTCGTATTACCGTCTTTGGACTTTAACTTGCCCATCACCACCGCCTCGCCCATCACCACCGCCTCGCCCGTCTTCGGGTCCACATACCAGTACCACATGCTACCAAGGATATCTTGAGATAACTTGCTCAGGGGAATCCTGTTCTCACATAACACTGGGTTATAGACCAACTTCCTTAAGCTTCTGTTCGTCACGGGATGTCTAACATTCTTGTCCCGAACTCTCTTGCGCAATTGAGGCTTAAACATATCAAAGTTCCCAGATCTACCTTCCCGTTGCAGTGTTCCCCACAAACCCTTTGTACCGCGTGACTTGTATCACCAAGTAGCTCACGATTTTCCAGGTTCACCAAGTCATATTTGGGCAGAGAACTGAATGCCTCACTGGTTGGTTTCAAGTATTGAACCCCTCCGGCGCGTTTGATGGCAAACAAGTTCTTGTCATCATCGAAACGGACAGATAAGATCATTCTTGTTGCTCCATGCTTGTCTATGATTGAAGACTTTTACCAAGCAGGAGGCTGACCCTTTTTGAACCATCCTTGAGGATACTTGTTCATCCAGATATCAAAATCAGCAGGTTGGAGATCATTAGGAGAGGATTCAGTCGAGGTTGATGCTCCACTAGCCTCAGCAACATTCTCAGGCTCGACTGAACCTGTAGTAAAAGTAGCTTCAAAGGTTGGAGCCTCAAAGATCTCTCCGTCCTCAAGCTTATAAACTCCCTCACTGTCACCCTTTGGGAACTCCCCCAACACATCCTCATCATCATCATCCCAGTCATCGTCAGACTCGATCTCTCCTTCCTCAAGATTGCTGAGAGCATCGATCTGCACTTCTTTGGAATAGTCCGGCTCAATCAACAAAATAACATCATTAGATAAATCGTGTAGGACTTCAGCAGTGGACTTTCCTTTATCACTCCCACCACCACCAGAAGTATCACCATCACCGCTGTGCTGAGTAGACTCCCCCTCAGCCATAGACACAGCAGAGATTGGAACAAAAGCTAAAGCTTGTTGCTCACTTCCACTAGGACCGGCTTCGGGATCCTTGTCTTTGTCATCATCCTTTAACAGATCAACAGGATGACACGCCTCATCACCACTCGACTTTGGCTTTTCTTTCTCTTTTTCCTTCTCCCACTGAGCAGCAAGCTTGGCGGATAACTCTTCCACTAGGGTAACCATTTTTTATGTTGTTCGTTTTGTAGTAGAAATCTTGCTTCTACGGTCTGCCTGTGGGCCAAGATAGATTCATTGACTTTGAGAAGCATTTCATTTTGTTTCATCAATGATCTAAGCTGCTCTTGGGTTCCCTCACCTTGGTGTCTTAATCTAGTAACTTCATCCACCAAGGAGTTTATCTGAGCCTGTTAAGCGTCTGACTCACTCCTTGATTTCTGAATTGTTTCAAGTAAACTGGCGACCTGAGTTTCCAATTCAGTAATCCTTGAATCACGGGGATCAGGATCCCTGAATGTAGAGGCTTCAACAGTATGGGGAGGGAAGGAGAATAGTTGATCAAAGTCAAACCCTTGAGTAAAGTCTCCAAAGTTGTAGGGTTGACTGATGGGCTGAAGGGTGGTAGTTGGGATTGTGGATGAGATGGTTGATGTTTCAATGGTTGTTGGGGTGATTGTGACCGACTTAGTCTGTACAGGAGCCGTCACCAACACCTGATGGACAATTACAATTAGGAGGGATACTATCTCAGGCACCTCCTCTGAGATAGTAGTAGCAGCCACCTCACTTGTAACACGTGGCTGCCTCCTCCTTTGATACAGCTGGGTTGAAGCTTGAGTAGAAACCGTTTGATGCTGAGCACGAGACTCAAGATTTCTCATGACAACATCAAAGGGTCTGTCGTTTTTCTGCTTTACTCTTTTTTCTGTCCTCTGTCTCTGTACTTCAAACTCTGACTCTGGTTCATAGTCACTGTCAGGACTGTCTTGTCTTCTCCGTTTGGAGTAGGGATGGCAATGGGTCGGGTTTGGGATAGGTTTAGGTAATCCCAACCCCATACCCGGTTGTAAAACCTTGTCCCATACCCGGCCCAAAACCCGTCGGGTTTTTATCGGGTAATTACCAGTCGGGTATCGGGTATACTCGCGGGTTTCGGGTAAACCCGCTAGTTTGTAAAAAATATCTATTGGGTATACTCGACCCAAAACCCGTCGGGTATCTATCGGGTATATATAAAGTTGTAATTAAAATAAAAAAGAAATAAAATAAAATCATGTTTGTATATACATTTAAAATAAATATGGTATATATATACTTAGAATAAATGCGGTATATATACTTAAATTAAATAAAAAAGAAAGAAAGATATGTCAGGTATATAAACGGGTATGTTATCGGGTAAATCGGGGCGGGTAAATGGGTATATCACCATATCCCATACCCATCCCAAACCCGTGAAAAATTTCAAATGTAATCCCAAACCCGGTCCCATACCCGATTACCCGGCCCATACCCGTCCCGAATGCTTCGGGTTTCAGGTTTTCCCATCGGGTTCGGGTTTCATTGCCATCCCTAGTTTGGAGGATGACTCGGGAAGGGAAACCTTCTCCGTTCTCCTTGGGTGTGTATGGTCTGGTGCATCATCAGAGTCAGATGAATCAGATTCAGTTGCTTCAGAATCTGACTCTTCAGCACTAGCACCTCCTTCTTCTTCATCACCTCCATCTCCAGATTCATCACCATCAGACTCACTCACTTCTTCTTCTTCTTCCTCTTGCTGTTCTTCTTGTTGTTCATCAGAGTGTTCGCTAAGTCCTGGTTCAGAATCAACACTATACCATCGGAAGTTGGGAGGGGCCACATATGCTTCGTTTATGAGGTGGCCAAAGAGGGGTGTGTGCTCAGGGGTAGGTTCTACACTGCCTGGCTTTAGAAATTGGACGAACACCCTCTTGTCCACCCGTTTGACTTGTAGTCTCTCTCCAATCTGAGGTAGATTGCGCACAACATCATTAATCAGCAGTTGCACGAACCTTGGGTACAATAGAAATCTGAACCTCTCCGTTGCATTAATCTGATCGGTCATAGACTTGTAGATGTACTTGGAGAAGTTGTAACCCTTGTTCAGAGATAGGCCAACCATTATGGCTGCCAAATCATGACCCATAGCATCCTTTCCTGCCTTCCTTGCAGATAGGCACATGATCATGACATGTGCAAAGTAACGCCACTGATCAAGTACCCACATCTTCTTGTATGAGGCATAGTCAGTGCTTCCAACGTATCCCATCCTTTGTCTCCGACATCCATCAACAAAGTAGTCAGGGTAAGCTACTGGATCATCAGGTAGATCCCTGAACTGTAGAACTCTTCGGATGGTATATTCAGAAATGGCAATTTCATGACCTGCCAAAGTAGCTCTAATGACGTTTGGGGTTACTGTACAGTCATGATCTGCAGTATTCCAGAACTGCTCCATGTATGGTCGAGAAACAACTGGATCTGCAGAAATTGCATAACGGATCTTTGATCTATTAAGGAAATCCACAATCTCTCTATACTCTAATGCAGCACCCTTCCATTCTGGATAAGTAAGTGCTAACAAATTGAATTCATTAGTGAATGCCAGAGCCATCTCAGCAAGAACACAAGATAAATAACATTAGAACAAATAGAATCATTGGAATGGAACTAACATGACATGGTATAGCACCCGCACACTGAACTGAATTCTAGACTTAGAAAAATTTCAGAATTGCATCTCCTGCGTACTTAGCAAGTACACAGGACAATGGCCTTGCGTACTTTGTAAGTACGCATGAATTAATTCTTGCGTACTTACTAAGTACACAGGAACCTGCACTTAGAACATTTTTCAAAATCTAAATCTCAAGATCAGTTGTGTTGGTGATGGATTTTGGTCACCACAGTGTCGAAAAGCATGTTTAAGACATATGGGACCTAAATCAACACCAATGTCAAGCTTAACCATGGCCATTCTGACGACAACCCCGGCCCGTCGCGAGTTTCCGGTTACCCAGGGGGTCAAACCTCAAATCAACAATGTTAAGGACTAACTCGGTATGTTAAGGGTCGAATGATTTAAAGATATATATTTTAGGTCTTAGTTTCGCTTAAGAACATCCAAAATCCGTGGAAATTTGATCATCAAACCCTAAGTTCAAAGCAGTCATGAATCGGTGGAAAACACGAGATTTTTTTGGATGAAATGGTCCAAGATTCTCACCAATTGTTTGTAAGGTGATGATGAAACTAGAAACGGGAGGAAAAATCTCGTAGGAACACCTAAATTTTTGAGTGAAATATGAGAAGGAGAGTATACAACAGTAGTCGATGGTTTGAACTAGATGATACTAATGAAAATGACTAACACTTGTATATATATACCCCTTGCTAAATGCCTTGCGTACTTAACTAAGTGCGCAGGAAATTACTCCTTGCGCATTTAGTTAAGTACGCAAGACTAAGTCCTGCGTACTTGGCTAAGTACGTAGAAGTTCCTTCTTACGTACTTAGCTAAGTACGCAGAACATTTAGCATGCTCAGAAATCAACTCAAATTATGAAGATTGTCACGTCAAAAAGCGAACCGGATAAGAGTATTCAATCCAAAGGTTCTCAAAGACGATCCAAGGAAGTTAAATGAAAAATATTTTTGGTTTTTTCTAAAATTTTCACAAACTATAATTAAAATCTTTTTGTCATTTTTCAATGTTTGAACTGTACAAACAGGAAAATCTTTTTGTTCTTTTCTGAATAACCGATAATATGCACAAGATATAGATTCGAATATACATGAATATACACACACAAACTCTTTTTGGTCAATGTCATTAGCAGAGGATCATATTAGGCTAATTTCTAGCAATAAATTATACATGCTAAATATCAAAGAGTATGGGATCATGTCATGACTTACTACTTATTCTACACGAATTTGCAATACAAGCAAGTCAATTTAAGTTGGCAATATTATAAGATTTGAAACTACGAACATTTTTGTATCATGTTCTTGTGAGTTAAGGTAATATTTATAAAAATACAACGTGTACCCCACAGTTATGCTACAGAAATTAAATTTGCATTATCTCAAGGCATCTAAGATTTTCCCAAGGATTATCAAAATTTCTAGAATGAAGTTACATCGTTTAGCACAGAAAAAATCAAGCAGAATCCATAAGGATTATCAAGAATCATAAGATTCAGAATCGAGTGATTCATTTGTCTTGGTTTGATAGGTTTTTATTCTATGAATATCAGATGATGATTCAGGTTAATAAATATAGAGTCTGTGGATTTAGGTAAGGGGATCCAACTGTTATCTGGATATGTCTTTAATGAATCAGATGTGATCCAAGGGGTAGCATATGCTTGACGGTTGCTGTCAAGACATATCTTGGCTCAACTTCTCATTGCATAGTTGTGAGTATAGGCAGCGAAGAGAACCGAAAAATTATGCTAAAGACATAACCCGAAACTGGTCTCATAATAAAATACTTGCCAAAATATTACATTCTTTATCTGATAATGATCTTTTTGCATTCTTTTACACACATACATACTCGCAAAACATGGGTTCAAATCACAGTTGTAGTAATTTGTATTTAATTTTTCACACTACTAATGATCCAAAAACGCTTATAGCCTACTGATAATTCAAATTACTTGAAAATATTCAAATTAAAACAGGATAATCAAAATTTAAGGCTCAAGAAGTCATGACACAATCATTTCCCATACATGCAGTCCAAGACGTTTAGATCATTTACGGATGTGCTATCATTTCCTCTTATCCTCAAATGACATTGAAATTTTCTTGATTTTCTATTTTGTTTGGATTTTCTGAAATATGTTGAGAATTGAAACGAACTATACATAAATAAAAAGAAATAAAATTTAACTTCCATGAAACGTTTTGATATGAAAAAGTTTTCTCACTCAGGATTGAACATTCCTATCAAGTTGACAAGAAGTTCAAAACAGGTACGATCAAACACCTTGGTGAAAAGGTCAGCAAAGTTGTCATCCGTGTGAACCTTGACAAGTTCAACAAGGTTCTTTTCAGCACAGTCACGAATGAAGTGGTGGCGAATTTCAATATGTTTCGTTTTGGAATGTTTCACCGGGTTATTCGTGATGGACATGGTGTCATTGTTGTTAATGAACAACGGAGTTCCAGTGTAGTTCAAGCCGTAGTCTCTCAGTTGTTGTTGAATCCACAGTATCTGAGGACAGCAGCTAGCAGCAGCAATGTACTCTGCTTCACATGTAGATAAAGAAACTGTTGACTGCTTCTTACACTGCCAGGAGACCAGCCTGTCTCCCAATAATTGACATGCACCTGAGGTTGATTTTCTATCGAGGTTACAACCACCATAATTAGAATTAGTATATGTTTTGAAGTCAAAAGATTGCTGCTTGGAGTACCAAAGACCCAATCAGGGTTTCCCTTTCAGGTATTTAAAGATCCTCTTTACAGCTATCATATGAGATTCCTTCGGTTGTGACTGAAACTTCGAGCACAAGCAGATTGAAAACATTATGTCAGGTATTGAAGCACTGAGATACATAAGAGATCCGATCATCCCACAGTACAATTTACAATCTACATCCTTCCATCTTTGTCTGGATGCAGACCATGATTGACTGGGATTGGTGTGCCATAAGTAGTATAACCATTCAATTTGTACTTTGACAAAATGTCTTGTACATATTTAGTTTGATGTAGATAAATTCCATCATCCCTTTGACAGACTTGCAGACCCAGAAAAAATGACAATTCACCCATGTTGCTCATTTCAAACATGGACTTCATCACCTGCTCGAATTCCCTACACATCTCTTCATTTATAGACCCGAAGATAATGTCATCAACGTATACTTGCACAAGTAGAATATCACCTCCTGCTTTCCTTATGAAGAGAGTCGAGTCAATTTGCCCTTGGTCGAAACCATTGGACAGTAAATGCTTTGACAGAGTCTCATACCACGCCCTTGGTGCTTGATGAAGACTATAAAGTGCTTTGTCGAGCTTATATACTTTATGAGGATTAAGCGGGTCTTCAAAACCAGGTGGTTGAGTTACATAGACTTCTTCATGAACCTTTCCATACAGGAAAGCACTCTTCACATCTAGTTGATAGACTTTGAAACCAACAAAGGAGGCATAAGCCAGAAATAGTCGGATGGCTTCAAGTCTAGGAACCGGGGCATACACCTCAGTGTAATCCAATCCCTCTTGCTGATAAAAACCCTAAACAACCAACCTTGATTTGTTTTTCACAACAACGTGTCGATCGTCTGTTTTGCACTTGAACACCCATCTGGTACCTATTGGATGTACACCTCTCGGCAGGTCAACTAGATCCCACACATGCAACTTTTGAAACTGAGACAACTCATCTTGCATAGCCTCTATCCAACAGTTGTCAGCGAGAGCCTCCTTCACATTCTTCGGCTCTAATTGGGATACAAATGCATCATGCAAACATGTTTCCATGATACTTGTGTCAAGTATCTCAGCATATAAACCGGTGTTCTCGGTAATGGTTATGTGACGAGTTTGAACACCAACATCAGGATCACCAATGATGTTGTCGATTGGATGATTCTTATGCACTCTCGTCTCTGGTACAATTGGTTCATGGATATCTGATTCAAGGTTTGTGCTCAACTCCCCCACATCATGTGTACTAGAAGAAGATTCAATAATGATAGGATCAATTGGAGCTTCATTTCCTACATGAGCGTTAGGATCAGCTCGAGCATCGTTTCCTTCATCATTTGTTTCTTCTTCATTGTTACAGTCATGAGTCCTAGATGCAGATGCAGCATTAGGATTAGGAGTGGGGATTGGTACAGTGGATCTTGTTGAGAAATTTGAGTCATCACCGCCACTACAATGATTGTACAGGTTGGTAGCATCTTCAGCAGATAAATCAGGAAGGTTGAAAGACTTGAAGAGAGCATCATAACCGAATCCCCAAGCTAGACCTGTTGGTTCTGGTGGAGTGTTGTGTTTACTGCAATCCACTTCTAACCACTCCTCAACTGAACGAATTTCAATATTGTACACCCTCTTGCATGGTGAATTGGCAACATATCCTAAGAAGATGCCCTCCACCGCTTTTGCATGAAATTTGGATTTGCGATCCTTGTATTGTAACAACAATGAACAGGGACTACCGAATAGGACTAGGCAGTCAAGATTGGGAGGTTGATTATTGATCAGCTCATAACATGTTTTGTTGTGTCTTTTCACCACCAGAACTCTATTCAAAACATGACACGCTGTATTAACGACTTCCGCCCAGAATGTGATTGGAAGCTTGCCATTTGAAAGCATCGTCCTTGCAGTTTCAATTAAAGTTCTGTTCTTCCATTCTGCAACTACGTTCTGCTGAGGCGTGTACGGAGCACTAAATTCATGACAAATTCCTTCTTGAGACAGAAAAGTTCCATCATGTTGTTCTTGAACTCTGTGTCTTTGTCACTCCTTATTCTTCTAACCTTCAGCTTGCATAAAGATTCCAGATTTAAGATCAGGTATTGAAGAATTTCAGCAGTCTCATCCTTTGTACCTAAGAAATGCACCCAAGAAAAACGTGAAAAATCATCAGTTACAACCAGACAGTATGACTTACCTCCAATACTCCTGATACTTATGGGCCCGAACAAATCCATATGTAGGAGCTCCAAATGGGTATCGATGGAGTTTTGGGTCTTGAGCTTGTGAGATTTCCATTGCTGTTTGCCCTTCTTACAAGGCATACAGTCATCTGCAACGTCAAATCTCAGTTTAGGAATCCCGGTTACCAAACCGTTTCAGACAAGATGATTCATTTTACGATAAGAAAGGTGTCCGAGTTTCCTATGCCACAAGATTGAGTCAAGTTTTGTTGCTTTAGTGAGTAAATAGGTAGTAACTGATGAGGTGGTAGTAGCCACGCTCATATCGATCTGATAGGTGTCGTTTGTTCTTGGCGCACGCATCAGAATCCAATCTTCTGGAACCTCAAAACCATGCTTGAGAACCAAGCATTCAGACTTGTTAAACATAACCGAGTACTCCTTGTCGCACATTTGAGAGACACTCAACAAGTTATGCTTCAGTTGCTCGCAAAAGTTGATGTTGTCGAAGCTAATACATCCATTAGAAACCACACTACCTCCCTTCTCACCTGCAAAGGCCACATAGCCACCTTTGAATGGTTTGACATCTTGAAGCAGGGCCATGTTGCCTGTCATGTGCCGGGAGCATCCACTATCCACATACCAACGATTAGAGATAGTTCCCTTCGGATGTACCTACACGAGTTAAAAGAAATTAATTAGTTTTGGAGACCCAAGCCGTTGTGGTCTTGGGTCGTCTGTTTTTTCTCAAAATATACAACCTCAATTAACTCGCAATCATGATTGTCAAAAATTGGTGAATCTTTTGGAGAGTCGGAATTTGAGAATTGAGAAATATTGAGTTTCTTTCTCTAAACTTGTTTCCTTTGAACAGTAGGCTTGCCTTTGTCAATGACTGGTGAACTAGAAGAAGATTCACCTGGTCGACAGCCAGCTAGTTGTTGTTCAAGTTTCCTCAATCTCTTGTTCCGCCTTCTCCGTTGTGGTTTTGAGAGTTTCACCATAGGCTTCTCACCAGATTGTGTACTACCAGGGGTAGATACACTGGGTTTAGCAGATTGCTTTTCCCATTTTGGAACAGATGGTTAAGCCACATGTTTTGCTGGAGGCTTAACCATTTGCTCCACGGGTGGTTTCACCACTTTTGATCTTGGGCTTTTGGGTTGCTTCACTGGTGGTGTCTTAGGGAGTTCAGCCTGTTGTGGGATAACTGGACGTTTCCCTTGATTCTTTTCAGGACAGTTCACCATGATGTGACCGACTGTACCACAGTGAAAGCAAACTCTTCTTTCTTTGTAAATCCCCCTATAAGGCTCTTGGATTTTGGAAGCAGATAAATCAGCTTGATGAGCAATGGGAGTTGTTTGATGAACATTAACAACATCTTGTGCTTGACCTGATATTAATTGACTCATTGGGGTGTAATGTTTGTTCATGTTTTTTTGAAAATTCTTGCCCAAATGATTAGCAAAAGTTTTTTTCTTAACTTGCTTTATGGATTTGAAACCTCCATAAAGCATCATTTTCAGCTTATCATTGGACTCAATTGTATCAGGTTCAGTTAGAATGCAATTGTCACAATCAGTGACAATGGTTTTCTCAACATTATGTTCATCAAGCAACTCTTCTGAGACCACACCCTCAACTTTGGTGTTCTCAGAGCCTTCATCAGAAAAGAACTCCTCATCAGAAGCTGACTCAGCCTTACTTGAGGAATCATCCTTACTCGAGGAATCATCCAAAAAGGACAAATCAATGTCGACCGGCCCGTTGACAAACTTGCCGCTTACTGGTGGAGGAATGACATTAGTACCTAAACTTTTGCCACTCACTTTTCTCACTACTGACTCGTAGTGTTCCACCACAAAGTGAGAGTTTTTCAACTTTTCAAGTTTGTCACTTAACTGTTGGATCTCATTTTGCAGCCGGGCGATCTCAACATTTCTTTTCTCTAACCCCTTGTAGGCAACGTCTAAATGAAATTGTTGTTCACTGATTTTAATTGAAAACTCATGTCTTTCCTTCTTAAGGTTTTCAATTGAGTCTTTAAAACGTTTTTCATTTACCTTGTAGTTTAGAGTTGCACTACGTAGGGGTTCGAGTTGATCATGGATTCGATCATTCTCGTCCTTTTAGATTAAACATTTGGAACCAGAAACAACAGCAAAAGAATTAGAATCTACTTCAATTGAAGTACTGGATGCTTCTCCAATGGCCATTAGATCAAGTGCAGATTTAGGTTGGTCAGCAGCTGCTGCTTCTCGTTCTTCAGCTTTCATCATCTCAACAATCTCTGCCATTAACCCGAGCTGTGTTTGTGAAATAATGGCATCTTCCAAGTGTACTCCCCAGTAAAAGCTATCATCCTGCTGAACCACCAGTGCGTTGGACGATGCTCCTTGAATTTGACTGCGGTTGTTCTGATTGTTGTAGTTTTGGTTGTGTCCCTGGCTTGGTCTAGTAAAACCTGAAGCTGGTGCTTTATCCTTCTGACATTCTCTTGCGAAATGTCCAAAGTTTTGAAACTTGTAGCACTTAGCTTTAGATTTATCAAATCCAACTTGGCATTAGAATGCCCACCAATGAACTTTCTACCAGTTCTGTTCAAGAAACGCTTAGCCCTCCTTAGGATCATGGCCATATTCCATTGAATATCCATATCCTGAATGTCATCTGGATCCACCTGATTAAAATCTTCCTCAATGGTTTCAGGATCCGTTAGCTTCCCACTGATGAAGTTCTCGTAAGCAAGCATGCAAGATGAGAATAATGCCACATGATCTTCAACTATCTTAGCAATAGCAGTTTGGTTGGCTGAAGAGGTAGATGTAGGGCCTCTGGAGGAATGTTGATGGTATGAACTAGATACCGATGCAGCAAAACAAGTATGAACACCACAACCATTAGAATTTTCTTCTTCCTGAGGAGTCCTAGAGAACAAGGCAATTCCAGAACCCGATGACTTTGCTGTGGAAGACACTCCATAATACATAGAAGGATCTTGAATCTGAGGTCTTCCAGGACTTTCTTTCTCTTTCAAGTTCATGTCATGGGCTTGAACCTTTCCTATCGCTTCATCAATCGTCATCTCATAAAACTTGGGGTTCTCTCTCAGTAAGGTAGTATACATGTCAAACTTTGGTGGCAATGAATCAAGAAACTTTTCCACCAACTCGTCATCAGGATACTTCAGTTCATAAGACTTTAGCTCAGTATTCAAGTGATATAATCTTGAAATAAGTTCATTAATAGATTCATTCTCCAGGTATCTGAAGCATTCATACTGTTTCCTCATTAGCTCTCTCTTGCTCTTCTTGACGTCACTGTTACCCTCGAACCTCTTCTGCAGAGCCTTCCAAAGATCCTTAGAAGTCTCATAACCTCTGAAACTATGAAATAAATCTCTAGTCAAGGCCATAGTTATAGAACCATGTGCGTTCTTTTCTCGGTCATAAGCCTTCTTTTCATCTTCATCCAGTCTGGAGATAGGTTTGGGAACGGTTTCTTCAAGAAATAGATGGGTAGGATGTTTATACCCCTCAAGAATGGGTATCCACAAGGTAGAATCAGTGTACGAGATATACTCCATAAAGTGTGCTTTCCAGTTCGAATAATCATTTACGTTAAGCAGCTTTGGTAGTTTTTGTGGAGTCCCTATCTCGTTGTCAAAGTTAAGCAGACTACTAATGTTCTGAATGTTTGACATGGTGTTAAACTTGGTAAAAAACCAGAAATTATGCACAACTTGCATACTAAGGAACTGGACTTGCGCACTTATGAAATGCTCTTGCGTACTTAGCAAGTACGCAAGAAGGAATGACAAGTACGCAAGCACAAAAATTAAGTACGCATATATTTGGTCTTGCGTACTTAACAAGTACGCAGGAATAGGAAGAATTTTGCCAAATCAGGTAAGTACGCACGTCACTTTATCCACCTGCTCCACCAACTTTTTCCGATCGCCGAAAAATACTCAGATCTTCAAATCTTGAAGTTATGAGCGAATTAATCAAGCCAAAAGGTTAGAAACTTGTTTCTAACAAACCCTTGATGATCAAAACACTCAAACAAACAACAAAATGGTCGAATTTTGAAGGATTTTTGCTTCTAGAATAGCGCTTAAGAGCTACCTCTGTTTTATCACAAAAATCAACAAAATGGGTCTCTTTATCTTGTAATAAGGCTACTAAATGTGTCAAAAATACTCCTAGCACACTCACAACACTCGACATCAAGAGCAAATGCTCTGATACCACTTGTAGGTCCCCGGGTGTCTCGGATCGTCACATGCAAGTGTGTGGCTAGTCGAATAGGGTGCGGAATGCCCGTGACTAGATGAAGTATCAACAACAACAAGTAAACCGACAACAAACAAGAGTCACTATAAACTTCGTCTATTATCAATATCAGCCGATTACAAGTTACTATTTAAGAGCGTACTTATCAACTTCTACAATCAACTATATATACTAACAGACCTAATGCATGCGCACTTAAGTGCGCAGGGCTTTGTTCCTGCGTACTTAGCAAGTACGCAGATATGTTCTTGCGTACTTGTTAAGTACGCAGGTTATACAACCTGCGCACTTGCTAAGTGCGCACAACACTTACAAAGACGATTACAAGACAAGTACATATAGATACGATTACAACTCGATAAACCAATATATACAAAGTCAGAAATAAAAGTACAAATACAAAAGAACAGTTACAAAGGCAGAGACAACATCCAGAGTGTTTGTCACATAAACGTGCTTCAACAATTAAGTATCCACACTTCATGTTATTCAACCATTTTACTGTTTTACACTAACGGGTCGACTCAGCAATATATTAAGTCAAACTTTATATATCATTCACACAATCCACCAATTAATTGACTCTAACCACTTTGAGTCTTTCATTCCATTTAATCATACTAGTTAGTCTAGTTTAGTTAATTACCACTTAATCCAATTTCACGCATGGCCACACATCAATGGCATAGTTTGACCGAATATCCACATTAAGTCAAACATACAAATTCTACCATAACCAATATAATTTGAACAAATATCACACAAGTCAAAACACAACAATAACATGTAAATATCATACCACACAACTACTTACACAAAACTACATATCTAATACTAAGTAAGTGCAAATCACTTACCTTTGAGGTTTGATGATTCCGGTTGCTCCTTGACTTTGACCACTTGATTACCTAAACAATTCATCTTGTTTAGTAATCTAAAGTCTAAACATCCACCAATTTAGGTATCCACACCATCCCAAGACCTTTTGATCTTTACCCTTAATCAAGGCTTGGTTATTCAAGCTTTACACAAGCTTTTAACCTTACAAAACCATAATCCACCCATTTGACCCGTTAAGGTTTTTACCCAAAATCTCTATTTCCATCTAATTCGAAATTCACAAAAATAATTGGGTTTTCTATATGAAATTGTGTTTATCTAACACCATAAACACTAGTACATATCCAATTACCCAATCAAACACCCCAGATTCAAAACCCCCAATTTGGGTCTCAAGAACCCTAATTTTCAAAACTTCTAATTAGATGGAATTAGCTTGAATTGGTTGTACTTCTAGCTTTAGTAATGCTAGATTAACAATCATTTTCAATAAAACATCATTTACAACTCAAATTCCTGTCCATTAAGGTTCACCCACTTAACCTTGCATCATGATCATGAAATTTAGATGGAGGAATGAGTTAAGAATGGTTCTTACTTGATTAGATGAAGGTGTTGTGCCAATCAACCCTTCAATTCAGTACATGCAAGCTCCAATTCAGTGTTCTTGATTAAAGACCATCTTCTCCCTTTTTCTCATTTCAAAATCACGACAAACACACCATCTGAGGTGTGTGTGTCTCCACACCCCCTTACAAGCCCAATCAGATTTGGCAATTTACAACTCTAGTCCCTCTACTTTGTACATAAACCCTTCCTTTCAAAACTAGGTTGTTTTAATGAAATAAATACACCCACCAACTTCCATTTTATTTATAAACACCCCCTATAATATAATAAATATATTATAGGATAAACCCAAAAATCGGTTCGTTACAGGTTCGCGACGTGCGAACTTCCTAAAAATCCGAAAAAACCCTAATTTCGAATATTTAAAGAATTTGATTGCCATATTATCTGGGTTTCGACTTTGAGCCATCAGAAGGGAGTTTTGAGGCGATTTTGGGAGCATAGACAGAGTTTGAAGCCAAAGTTTGAAGCTTTTGACATTGTATCGCTTAGACTACAATCATTCGGTTATTGTTATTGCTTCCCTTGTGTTTGATTAGTTAAATTGATACTATATTCTTGAGTTTTGCTACTGATTTACTTTATTTGATCAGGTTTCTTGGCTAAACACTTAGTAGCTACCTAGGTTTTGATGAATATTTGATAAAGTTTGGATTTTTATTGGTTTTTGGTATTATTTGATGGTTTGATACTGATGTAAAGAATCTTGGTTTAACTAATTTGATGAATATGCATGCTTAGTACTGATTTATTATCGATTTATGTTCCGCATGTTTCTTGTTGAATGTCTTTCAGTTATAGATGCATGTTTAGGTTGTTTACCTTGTGTTTGTGATTGTTTATGGTGTTGCTAGACGTAGTGATCCGTAGGAGCATTAGTTGGTGGTTTATAAGAGCTGAGTGTTCTTCCTATCTCGATAGCTGAGAGGTGAGAGATAGTCGGTTAGTCTTTGGTGTTAGGTGTCTAGGTGTAAATACTCTGAAAGGAGGTTTCCCTTAGGTTTCTTAGTATCCTTGTTAGTCCATGTCTTGTCGAGTGTTCTGAGATTACCCCTTGCATTCTTTAAATGTATTGAGATAGTGAGACTAAAATGTGATCTATCTGTAGGGTACTTTAGTGTCATTGGAGAGACTGAAAGGCGATATAACTAGCTGGTGAGCGTTATACATTCTTTAGAGTTTCCTTCTGGTCACACTCGGAGATTGATCAAGGATCCACTAGGCTGTCTAAAGGTGTCATACCCAGTTCCATCAGAGTTACCATAACCGAGAGAAGTCTTAGTTTTACAAATAGGATTCTTACCTAGGTAGTGCTTTCTCATTCTTGATTTCATCTAAATTCCCTGTGTGATAGTTAGTTGTCATTAGCTAGTTCTTAGTTTACTTTTGATTAGTTTAATCTTAGTTCGTAGAATTCCCCCCCAAACCAAATATTTTAGTTACTTGTTGAAGTTTAGTTTTAGTTTTAGTTTTTGTCTGTGTCTCGTGGGTTCGATACCCGGACTTCCATTAGACTGTATTACAATTGATAGGTACACTTGTATGTTATTGTGGTCTAATTTAGAGGATTTCTAGAGTTTAATTAGAGTGTCTAGGTTAGTTTGTGTTTAGTTTTTATAGACCATACGACCGACATCATAAAGCTTCACTCACTAGAGTATATCACATGTTCTAATATTAGTTGTAATCGATGAAAAGGAAAAAATTATGATGACTCATGACCAACAAGTTGTTATTAATTACTAGTGAACTTTTAATTAACAAAGTGTTTGTTTCTTAACGATAAATATTTATTTATTTTACAGGATTTTTCAATATAAAACATGTACAAAAACCAGAAAGTCACTAATAGAAACTTTTCTAAAAGTTTATACCGAAAACTTCACTAAATAGGGAGGTCTGGGGTTCAAGTCTCACTTGTGACAAAAAAAAGGGGTTCAGGTTGGGCTAGGAAGTTTTTTCACACCTATGGTGGGTTTCTTCCTGAGTGAGGTGGAGATTATCGGGTGGGTAAGTGACCCCTTAGTGATCCAAATTGCCGTAAAAAAAAACTATTTTCTTTTCAAAAACTTATGCACTATATTATATTGACTTAATAGTAGCTCTTAAATCATTTAATTTTTAGATTAAAAGAAATTAAAAAAAGTTATGAATTTTTTTAATCACATTGCAAATAAAAAGTCTACACTCTACATGCTTATTATTTTCTGAAAAGGTGATTATTGTACGGATATTATTGATTATATTTTTGAACCTAAATTTAAAAAATACCGAGTGTATAATTCCATGATATTTTATTATTATAATAATAGACATGCTCTTAGTCGAGTTGGCCATGTTGGGACCGACATAAATAATCATATAGTCAAGATAATGAATGCATGATGGTAGATTACATGATATTTTCATTATTATCCTTTATATTAAAAAATCTTAAGAATTAAACAATAATTTTTTTAAGGCTATAGCGGACGCCGTTACCATAGAGGTACCGTGAGAATTCGATGCCGCCGCTACGCGAAGAGGGCAAAATTCCTAGTTAATTTAAAAATTACAGAGTAATTGTATCAAAACAATTCACATCTATGATAACTAAGGTAACGTGTAGGGGTGTTCATTATTTGAACCGCATTCAAATAATCTGAAATTCGATTCTAATCAAATTCAAATAAAAATTTTGAATTCGAATTTCGGGTTATTCGAATCGAATAATTATTCGATTTTAATAAATAGGTCGAATTCGAATTTTAATGTATGTTATTCAAACCTATTCGAATAACCCGAATAACATATATATATATATATATATTATTTTTTATTTATATAATCATTGTGGTTGTAACTTGTTTAATTGTTTTTGGCTTGTCTTTTAGAGGCAAATAAAAAAAAAGAAAAACATTATCTTTAATTCTCTATCACTCATCATCCATCAATCGATTTAAGTATTAAACTCATTCAAAATCCGATATTCATACATCTTAACCTAGAACTCGACAGTTGTAAGACTCTTTATGTTGATTTTACAATTATATACGTGTTAGATTGTTAAAAGTTTAGTAAAATGTTGATTTGGTTTTTTTGTAATATTTATTTTTTTTCCTTATTCGGATAAGTCGAATAAACCCGAATTCGATTCGAATTCGAATAAGATTATTCAAATCGGTTTATTCGAATATTAGGCGAATTCGAATACATTTTTTAAAACTTCAAATTCGAATAACCTGATTCGAATAACTAAAATTCGACTTATTCGACTCGATGAACACCCCTAGTAACATGTCACATATGTGTATATGTTTGATGAAATTGAATAGCATGAGGTAACAAGATGTAAAGCTTCACAACTTTCTTATTCTTGTATGTTTTTCACATATAAACTTCATTTTAGGTTTAGATTGAGGTACCGTGTGTAATTCGACGCCGCCGCAACGCGATGCGGGTAAAATTCCTAATTAATTTAAAAATTATAGAGTAATTGTATCAAAACAATTTACATCTATGATAACTAAGGTAACGTGTAGGGGTGTTCATTATCCGAATCACATTCAAATAATATGAAATTCGATTCGAATCAAATTCAAATAAAAATTTTGAATTCGAATTTCGGATTATTCGATTTGATTAAATAAGTCGAATTCGAATTTTAATGTATGTTATTCGAACCTATTCGAATAACTCGAATAACATATATATATATATATATTATTTTTTATTTATATAATCATTGTGGTTGTAACTTGTCTAATTGTTTTTGGCTTGTCTTTTAGGGGCAAATAAAAAAAAGAAAAACATAATCCTTAATTCCCTATCACTCATCATCCATCAATCGATTTAAGTATTCAACTCATTCAAAATCCGATATTCATACGTCTTAACCTAGAACTCGACAGTTGTAAAACTCTTTATGTTGATTTTACAATTATGTACGTGTTAGATTGTTAAAAGTTTAGTAAAATGTTGATTTGGTTTTTTGTAATATTTATTTTTTTTCCTTATTCGGATAAGTCGAATAAACCCGAATTCGACCCGAATTCGAATAAGGTTATTCGAATCGGTTTATTCGAATATTAGACGAATTCGAATACATTTTTTAAAACTTTAAGTTCGAATAACTAAAATTCGACTTATTCGACTCGTTGAACACCCCTAGTAACATGTCACATATGTGTATCTATTTGATGAAATTGAATAGCATGAGCTAAGAAGGTGTAAAGCTTCACAACTTTCTTCTTCTTGTATGTTTTTCACATATAAACTTCATTTTAGGTTTAGATTTAGGTTAAAGTTGTAATAATATTTGGGTAAAGTAAAAAAAACCTCATAAAAAGCAATTCATTTACATTAAAACATAACTAAATTAGTATTTTAATGATAACTAGTGGTAATTTACCCGCGCACCGCGGCGGGATATTTAAATTTGTATGGCTCAGTGTTGACGACTTGTCCACTAGTATTCATCCCATGAAAAAAATTCACGTCGAAACGTTGAGAAAAATAAGCAGCCATCATATTTTAAATGTTGTGAGTAGAAAACAAAAGAAAAACTATAGTAAAACGAAAGCTTGAAGCAGTTTAGATGTCTTGTTCGTGCTTCGATAAATTGTACATTACCACGAAAACTCGGTTTTGAATGAAATTCGTATCGAAACGTATATAAAAATAAGCATGTTGTAAAGGTAAATTCAAAATTAAACAACATATTTTAAAAGTTATAAAAGAGAAGAAAATATGTCCAAAATTAAATAAAAACTTTAAAATAAAAATATTAAAAATTAAATAATAAATAAATAGCAACGGGAAAAGGAATCGGACCGGCCAAAGGGTGAGTTATGTGGAATCGAACCTGCGCCACGAGTGTGAGGGCAAGGCTCGCGGACCACCAGGCGAGTGGCCAACTTCTGTTTAAATAGTGATTCAACACACACACACGTGTGTTTGTGCATAAAAGTAACTCGTTGTACCTAGGGTTGGCAATTTTTAACACGACTCGTTTAAACGACAGGGCATGAAGTTAAGCAGATTTGAGTTTGAGTTAAATAAATATGGGTCATAAACAAGTCGACACGATTATGACATGATTAAAATCATGTTTAAACGGGTTTAACCTGTCTAACCTGTTTATGACATGATTAGACCCATTTAACTAATCACGTTAAATGGTTAACATGTTAACACAATCTGTTTATAACCTATTTATCAAAACTATATAATTTTATATTTTTAAATGATTAAATATATAAAACTAATTAGAATATTAGATAACCTAACTTTTCAGTTTCTTTTCCATTACTAACTCTTCAGTTTTCACTTTCCTGTGACAAAGTTAACCCTTTTGCTATGCGGTTTGGAGTCTCAAAAGTCAAAACCAACTCCGTTCGTAGGCAAACGTGAGGCTAGGATTGTTAACAATTTTCTATGGGAGATGGAACGGTACTTGGACGGAGTAAACGCCAGAGATGACTTGATGAAAATCAAGATGACTACGAGATACCTAAAGGACACTACAACATTATGGTGACGACGTAGGCTCAACGACATCTAAGACTATGTGTAGTACATGAGTGAGAGGGGGGGGGGGGGCGTGGTGCCACCTCACCCACCACGGGCGTGAACAGGGGCGGATTCAGTAGTGTTGGGGGGGTGCACAGGAACCCCCCGAGTTTTGAAATTTTAGTTTAACGGTAGGTAAAAAAACTAGGGTGAACCCCCTAAAATCCCCTACGGTGAACCCTCTTACAAAGTTTCACAGTAAGCGTAGTGGTTTAGGCCCTATGAAATTGGGGCATCTAAAAACAGTGAACCCCTTGGAAAAAATTCCTGGATCCGTCACTGGGCGTGAAACACCGCGTCGGGTGGGGGTGAGTGTGGGGGTGAGAGGGGTAAGATGAGTGTGGTAACGGGCGTGAGAATGGAGGAGAGGCCAAAAATTGTTGATTTTTGTGGGTCTCACTATAGGCTCTCACCCCACACCATTACCCACCTGGGGTGAGGGTGAGAGTGAGGGTGAGGGTGAGGGTGAGGGTGAGGGAAGCCCTGGTCTACGTGACGCCTACGTGGCACAGAAAACTCTTCACCCTCACCCAGGTATTACGGATAGTCTAAAGAGGTACATGCTGTATGAAAACTTGGGCAGACTTCCTTAAGGAACTCAAGTGACAGTTCTACCCGGAATATGCACAAGATGAAGTCAAAAGTAGACTTCGTAAATTGTAAATTAGTTCTAGATGCACACATGTAAACTCAAATGTCAAGTAGTTCTAGATGCCTTTTACGATATCATATTTTATTAAATCTTTATTTGATTCTATTTATGACATGAAGTCAGACATCCTTGCGCATCTCTTTGACTAGTTTAAACCCCAATGTAAAATCCTATAATCTTCCGTTGTTGACTTGAACCGACCACACTATTCGATACCTGCCTCCAACGGCTTTTCTACAATTCGTTTTCTCCCACAAAAATATCAAAATCTCTATTCTTTTATATTTTTTTTTATTTTTTTTATTTTAGTCTTTTTGAATAGTTAAAACTTTAAGATTAAAATAAATAAAGGATTAAAAAGATCTATTTCTTATGATTTCCTAATTTTAGGTTACCTGATTAACTTTAATATATATAAGGGATTAATCATTTGACAACTCCTAAATGTTACGAGAACTCATGATAATTCATTAAAAATCAATCAAAACCATTTTTTTTACTATCTTTATTATTAGAATACAACATAAAAAAAGAATTTATATATGTAAATTTACATGTATTCGTATATTACCATTTACACATGTGTAAGTTTTTACTATTTACATATATGTACAAATTTTTTTAAGAATAATTTAGAGAGAAGAGATGAATTGATTGAAAAGATAAATCACTTGTTATGTTTTATTTTAATAATAAAAGTAGTAACAAAAAAATGGTTTTGATTGTTTTATACACGAGTTCTTGCGGTTCTCAAGTATTTATGAGTTCTCAAAAGATTTTTTTCACACATATAGCCGTACACACACACACACACACACACACACACACACACATATATATATATATATATATATATATATATATATATATATATATATATATATATATATATATATATAAGGTTTTTTGGGAAAACGGGGAACTGGGAAACGCCCCCTTAAAAAACTTATACGGCCGCCTCAAAAACCTAACCCCTCCCCCACCCCAATAACCTAAACCCCCACCTCCTCTCACCCCCCAAAAAACTAAACCGGCTCGTCGAACCCTAAACCCTAAAACCTAATACAAAACCCTAAAGCTAAACCCTTAAACTAGACCCTTAAATCTAAAATCCAAACCCTATATATATATATATATATATATATATATATATATATATATATATATGTTTTGAAAAGTCGGTTCCAACACCGTATGAATGAGTTCAATTGAAGTCCGTTTGAGCCGGTTCCCTCTACTTCCACCTTATTCCCCATTTTTATGTCATTCCAACATTCCCTTTTGAATTACCATATATATATATATATAAATATATATATATATATATATAGATATATATGAGAGGGATCAAGAGAAAACCATAAAGTTACGTGAAAGAAAACCATTTTCAACCAATCAGAAAATTTAGATTTTATCTATACTTTTAATGATCAAAAGGGTATTTGTGTAAATTTAAATCCCATTATTTTAGGTAAATATTTAATTTTAATTTTAAATCTCTTGATTATCTCTCTCACTCTCTTAAATCAGTCGACCTGCAACCTTTAGGATCAATCTCTCAAACAACGACAGAGAAAACCAAACGAGAGTTGGTCGCCGCCACCTAGGTCTTAATCGTCGGCGCTATCCATTGCTCGTCGCTGCCAACTAGATACCTCTTAATCATTGGCGCTATCCATCGCCAGTTGCTTGAAGTCTATAATTGTATATGCAGGTTGTGAAAGGTAGGACGAAATCAGATGAATCGATGAAGTTTATCAACGCAGGTCAGATTTTGAGAGACCATGTCATGGTGATGGTGAATTCAATGGATTACATATATGTAAACCCATATGTTTGCATAAACGTAATCACATGTTTACATATATCAGTTACATAACTCATCTAGGTTTCTTCTTTTTTGTTATTGTTTATCATTTAATGTCACACCCCAGTCTCAGGCACTGGTTAGTCGTGAAGAAATCACGAAATGGTACAGAACACATAGCGGAAGCTAAATCACAAACTTCTTTTATTAATAACCAACAAGTTTTACAAAGTAAGCCAACCAACTATTACAACCAACAACTAGTTGCTGTCAAGGAACTCAAAACCACATGACTTATTGTTCTCCCTAACATGCCTTCAACCATCTGACCAACAACTGGTCTTGTCCACCACCACTCTATCTGGAATGCCATCATCTAAAAGTCATCTAGGGTTTAACCTGTAATATCCTTTAAAAAGATTAAAAGTAGCTGGGTCAACATAAGTTGGTGAGTTCATGAACCACCCACGTGGTTATAATTTAAAACACAAGTAATATCCCACGTCCCACCCACTAGCAAAATGGGATGATCAATCCCACCCGTAAGTCCCATTCCATTCGGAACGTATAAAGCGCTTACTACGTGAGATATATACTTGGAATAAAGAATTACAACAATTGGAGCACACATGTTTCAAACCACAACTATGTAACTAAATACACATTTCAGTTCAGAGGAACTCACCTAGGCAGCACCTCGACGTAGTTTTAACTGTAATGACTACCTTGTATGATATCCTAAATTATACTGACATTTCTTAAATAAGCATGCTTAGCTTAATGGTAAATAACCAAATCTTAAATGTTCGAATAAAACTTACCTCAGAACTATCTAATGTTTTTGGCGACGAATTCTTGGCTAATCGCCCTCGCAGACGCGCACCAGGATTGGGTTTATTGGATTTCCAGAGCTAATGTGTGTGTGTAAAGGTGCAAGTGTGTGTAGTAGTGTAAAACTGATCGGGCCATGAATCCAGTTTATAGGCTGAATTCAGCATCGTAGCGGACTGTTAACGAGATTGGTAGCGGTCCACTACCAACCTAGGTTAAACGCGTCACATCGCCATGCGTCACTTGCTCGTTACTTGGGTCCTTTTTGAGGCTAGCGGACCGTCACGCGTGTCGTAGCGGTCCGCGATCGGGTTTGCTCATCAGCCACGCGTTTGACACGTGGGATTCTCCCATGATTGCCTTTCTCTTTGTGTGGCAGACCGTTATGTATGCCGGTAGCAGTCCGCTACTGGCCAAAAGTCAGATTTTTTTTCCTTTTAATCCTTATACTTTCGGTACTTAACTCTTTTAGCCCCTAAACTTTAATTTGTTGACACTTTTGGTCCTTGGGAATTTTTGAGATGTTATAATTCTCCCTTCCTTTAGGAAAATTCGTCCTCAAAATTTAGAATGTTACTCGACCGATTATGTAATTTATCTGTGGGTTTCTTCTTTTTCGTTATAGTTTATTGCTTAGATATACGTAAATACACATGTAACATGTTTACATATGCGTAAACACATATGTAAATTTGTTTCAAAAAGTTGAATAAATGAATCATTGTGAATGCATAAGAGAGAGAGAAAGAATTTGATATTTTATTAGGATTTTGATAATCATTGTGAACGTTTCATGTATTAAAAATGTGTTAAAATACCAGATTTACCCATATAACATTGAAAAACCAATTATTTTAGTTTTGATATTTACAAGATGTCCCTAATTGATCAAGACCATTCATTAATTTCAATCAATGGTTAATATTGGTTTTCTTAGTTTTCGCTTAACTCTTGATTTTCTCTGAAACCATCTTCTACATATATATATATATATATATATATATATATATATATATATACTAGGTTAGAATCTCGTATATTAAATGAGTTGAATAAATGTAATATTATATACTTAGTAATAAAAAATTATGTCTTTAAAATCCCGTGTATTACACGGGTTGAATAAAATATAATATAATCTGTTAACACATACACTCGTCAAAATGAAACAATCTGAATATGAAAATACATGATTAAAGAGTTTTTATTTGGATCTTAGATGACTATAAAATTGTTTTCAGTTTGTAGAATTCATAAAAATATGATAGAACAATTTAATTGATAATAAACACAGTTTTAAATTTTAAAAATCTATAGATAAAAATTGAAATAAATAGTTAATTTAGTTGTCTAAAATAGTGGAGTTGATTATTAATAGGAGAGATAATCGGGAAAATGAGAATGTGAAGGCGTAGAAATATGACAATTGTCCATCTCAAAACCTTGATTTATTAGTATGTATAGATATAGATATAGATATATATATAGAGAGAGAGAGAGAGAGAGTGGGATGGTTAGTTTGAAAACCCTGTAACACTTATATAACATCTTAAAACATGTGTAATTTTTTTTTGGGATAGATTTGTTACATAATTTCATCACTTTTTATAAAAAGATTAAAAAAAGAGTCGGCCAGATTTAAAAAAAAAATTTACAAAAATGTTACACATGTAACATTTTCAAAAACGGGGTTTTTTCCTTTTTTTTTAAAAGTACTTGGCGTTTTTATATAAAAAGTGACGAAAATATATAACAAACCTACCCTAAAAAAAGGTTGTTACATGGGTTATTTTTGGGTTTCTCAACTTAAGTGGATTTTCATTTTATCCTTTCCTAGGAGAGAGAATGCTCTTCTATTATGTGTGATGCTTTTTCTATATAAGAGCATCCGGTATACGTGGGTTTTCCACGCCGTGATCCAACATGGAAGTCTGAATCACACCATGATTCAGTGGGCACACCGCCCCTTTGACCAGTGATTCAGTCATGTGATTCCTTCCCGTGATTTTTTCACGCCAAGCATTCCAATTTAACTCCCCAATTTCATGCCAAGCATTCCAATCAAATATTATGTTTTATTTTATTTATATGAAAATTAAAAAATAAACATTTAATTATCACACCACCACAATCACTTGAGTATACCCCTTGCCAAGTGATGGATGGTGTGATAATGAAGGTAGTGACGTGACGACACGTGGCGTACACTTTATTATCACACCACATCACAATCACACGGGTATACCCCTTGCTCTAACTATATAAGTGTTTGAATGAAGTTAGGCCTCTGGAAGAGGAGGAGGATTGGATCCGTCTGGAATGTCTTAAGGACTTATCTTATTTGGAAGCTAAGACTTCTAAAGACATGCACCAAAAGTCTAGGTCCAAATGGGCGTCTCATGGAGATGAAAATTATGCTTTTTTTCATTGGATAATGAAACACAGATCTGCGTCGAGCAAGGTTCACGAGCTGGATATTAATGGTTGTTGGTGTAGTGTTCCTAATATGGTAAAAAAAGAGATCTTAGGTCATTTCAAGATGCGATATAAAGAGCATGTTGCTATTAGACTTGTTATGGACGGATCTGTGTCGACGGATCTGCTATTAGACCTAGACTTCTGGTGCATGTCTTTAGAAGTCTTAGCTTCCAAATAAGATAAGTTCTTAAGGCATTCTAGACGGGTCCAATCCTCCTCCTTTACCAGAGGCCTAACTTCATTCTACACTTATATAGTTATGTAGAAAATATTTAACAAACCTACCGTAAAATGTCACACCCGGCCCCAGACACCCCCTGGACGCGTGCAACCACGATTGGTATCACAATTGAACTTGATTTCAGAGTTTTTATAAATGCAGCGGAAGTCTTTTTTCAAAAAGGATCGTTTCAACATTCTTTCAACCTAAAGGGTTGTATTTATAAATATCAAAACTCAGTTGGAAGACAAAATTTTATATTTACTTTATAAACATAGGGATTTAAATACCCTTTTTATTTTGATTACAAATCAGTGTTTGAAATCAAATACATTTATAGCCACCGGAAATAGTACTACCCAAAGTTGATCAATCCCCCGGTTCTATCTCCCTTTTCTTTTCTTTAGGATTTTCTACACACGAGGCCTGAGAATTCAACTTGTAAGTCTATCCTTTTCATAGGTCAGATCTGATGCATGTCTCTCACATTTGGGTCAGATCTGATGTGTGCCCATACCCCTTTCTTATTTCAGTTTATTCGTTTCCTGAAAACATTTTGAAAATAAAACATCAACGCGAACGTCGGTGAATACAATTATCTTGACATTCAAAATCATTTGGCATAAACAAGTATTAATTTCATAATCACAACTTTATGTTCAATCCACACATTCAGCAGGCCCATCCTGTTCAATCGCACCACAGTATACACTAGCGTCATGTCTTATAACAGTGGACAGGTTTGCCTTCGAAGTTGTTATAAGACAAGCACCAGCCACAATCCAGGAATTTCACTTGAGACCCCGTGTATCCCTTGCAAGTTTTACGCATACCTATGGCCTGAATGCTTTGTTCGTAGAAGAACATTGAGCATTATTCCCTTAACCTTTATTTGGCCATTTTCGTAAATAAAATGTTTGACACAAGTTTTCAAAGAGATAAATATTCACCTTGGTTTACAGGAATGAGCCTCTAAGTCGAAAGCTTATAGACTATCTTCTCGACTTGATTTCTCTAACGTTTCAGCACCTCTACGAGCGTTTCTTCGTACACCGGGCACTATAACGAGCGGGAGTTGGACCGGGATTGTTGGGAGTGGGCTAGGGAGCTCTGAGACAAGAAATGGAAGTGAAGATCGAGTATGGGATGTGGAAATGGACTGAAATCGACCATATATTTATAGGGCAAAATCTGAGCCTGTGACGGACCGTTACGGGTGGTGACAGTCCGTCACCAGACTAGGGTTCGCGAGTTATTAGGCACGTGTTGCCTTCTGGTCAATTTGGGTCGTGACGGACCATTATCAGGCGTGGCGGTCCGTTACGGAGTTGATACGTGGCACACCAGGGTGAGTCTGGGGCCGTGATGGACCGTTACCAGGTGTGACGGTCCGTTATAGGGTTTCCACGCGTCAGATTTTGAAGATGAGTCATTGGACACATGGAAAGCTATCAGGGTTCGCGTGCCCAACTCGTAACAGACCGTTACCGTCCGTGACAGTCCGTTACCGTCTTGTGATGGTCCGTTACCGTCTGTGACGGTCCGTTACCGTCTGTGACGGTCTGTTACCGTTGAATTTTCAAGATTTCTACTTTTGATCCTTGATCTATAGATTATTTACACTCATAGTCCTTGTGGTTTGTACCTTAGCCAAATCTTGGACATTTTTGTGGCAGGTGTTACCTCCTCCCCAACTTGTTTTAATCTTGTCCCCGAGATTATTCGAACAAGTGAGGATATTTCTTTTTCATTTCAGACTCCAGTTCCCACGTGTACTCTGGTCCATGTCTGGAGTTCCATTTTACTTTCACGATCATCAATTTCTTTCTTTTCAATCTCTTTTCCTGCCTATCCTCGATTTGCAGAGATTGTTCCGTGAATCTTAATTTTTCATCTACCTCTACATCTTGTAGGGGCATTACGAGAGATTCATCTGCTAAACACTTGCGTAGATTTGACACATGGATGTATTCCATTCATTTCTTCTGGTAATTTGAGTTAAAAGGCCACAGGCCCAATTCTTTTCAATATTTTGAATGGTCCTACGAATCTAGGACTTAATTTTCCTTTCTTCCCAAATATTACAACGCCTTTCCATGGTGAAACTTTCAAAAAAACGTTATCACCGACGTTGAATTCTAACGGCTTTCGTCTCTTATCAGCATAAGTCTTTTGACGATCTCGAGCCGCTTTCAATCTATCTTTTATTTGAGTAACTTTCTCAGTCATATCCAGGACTATTTCAGGTCCGGATAACTGATTTTCTCCTATTTCAGACCAACATATTGGAGTTCGACATTTATAACCGTATAAGGCTTCAAAAGGAGCGGCATGTATACTCGTATGATAGCTATTATTGTAGGAGAATTCCATTAGAGGTAAGTGGTCATCCCGGCTTCCTCGAAGATCAATAACACAAGCCCTTAACATGTCTTCAAGGGTTTGAATGGTTCTTTCACTTTGGCCGTCCGTTTGAGGGTGGTAGGCAGTGCTAAGATTTAATTTTGTACCTAGAGATTTTTGAAAACTTTGCCAGAATCGAGAAGTAAATCTACTATCTCTATCTAATACGATGGATAGTGGCACACCATGTATTGATACAATTTTGTTAACGTATAACCGTGCCAACTTATCCATGCTGAATATTTCTTTCATGGGAAGAAAATGAGCAGATTTAGTAAGTCTGTCAACAATAACCCAGATTGTATCATTCCCATGACTGGTTCGGGGAAGTTTAGTAATGAAATCTATGGTTATCATTTCCCATTTCCAGACAGGAATTTCAAGTTGCTGTAATAAGCCAGAAGGCTTTTGGTGTTCAGCTTTAATTTGGGAACAGGTTAAACATTTTGCAACATAGATAGTGATATGTTTCTTCATTCCTATCCACCAATAATTGGCTTTTAGGTTTTTGTACATTTTATCGCTTCCAGGATGCATGGTGTATTTGAATTTGTGGGCTTCTTCAAGAATTTCTTCACGTAAGTTTTCATAAATAGGAACCCAAATTCTTTTATTCATTTTAAGAATTCCATAATTACCCTTGACCAATTGGTCGATCATTCCTCCCAATCCTTCCTTCTCAAGGTTGGGTTTTTGCAAAGCAAGTTTCTGAGATTCTTTAATACTAGTGATAAGATCCATTTGGAGATCGAGTCTTAAAGAACGAACTTGTTTAGGCTTCTCATGTTCTTTTCTACTTAAGGCGCCAACTACAACCTTAGTCTTGCCTTCATGATAACAGATTTCGCATACGTAATCATTTAGGACTTCCATCCAACGTATTTGCTTCATATTCAGTTCTTTCTGACTGAATATGTACTTTAGGCTTTTATGATCAGTGAATATGGTGAATTTGACTCCATAAAGATAGTGCCTCCATAATTTCAATGCGAAGATTATGGCGCCTAATTCTAAATCATGAGTCGTATAATTCTTTTCGTGAGTTTTCAATTGACGGGAAGCATAAGCAATAACTTTGCTTCCTTGTATTAACACACAACCAAAGACGGTGTGTGAAGCATCACAGTATACTGAAAAGTCTTCATTTCCATCTAGCAAGGCCAGTATGGGTTCTTATGTCAGTTTCTTCTTTAGAGTTTTGAAAGCTTCGGATTGCTTAGGTCCCCATTCATACTTAACTGATTTGCGAGTCAGAGCAGTTAATGGAACAACAATTCAAGAAAAATCTTTAATAAATCTTCGATAGTAACCGGCCAATCCGAGGAAACTACGATGCCATCAACATTAATGACATGCCCAAGGAATTGAACTTTTGATAACCAGAACTCCCATTTGGATATAGCCTCAATTTTAACCGGGTCAACTTGGATGCCATCAACATTAATGACATGCCCAAGAAATTGAACTTTTGATAACCAGAACTCCCATATTGAGAATTTAGCAAAAAGCTAAAACATCCTACTTATTCTTTATTTTATCAGAGTTTTATATTGCGGAAAACTGGTCCCAGATTAACAAAACTTTGTCATTAAAAGACGAAGGTATGTTTTCATTTATAATAATATTGTTTTACAAAAAGGATAATATAATTACATCATTCTATATAGGGATTTTCCACGTCCCCAGGAAGCCACGTCCCCAGAAAGCCTCATTCCATGTGCTTCTTTCCTTCCGTGTTTGGAAAACGTTTTTGAATTAGCTTACGCTAAGTAAATACATTGCATCTTTTCATTTCATTATGAACCCTTTAGGTTCTTATTATTGTTCACATTTTCTCGGGCTCTCGGCGCCCCTGTGACCATCTTCGGACGTACCTCCGATCACAGTATTTGTATATTTTATGGGTGTGATAACCCCCTCGCAACCATCTTAGGTCGTACCTCCGGTCCGAGTATTGGCAAGGTTCTTATACTCGTCAGTATAGACCCCTCGCATTTTTCATGAAGACTTATCCATTCCACAGCCCCGTAGGCTTGGAATCTTTTTCTCCTTCAGCCCCGTAGGCATGGAGTTCTCTTCTTTATTTATTGAGATCCACCTTACTGGTCGGGTATCTCATTTCATTTGGGACCTTGAGTATCTTAGACTCACAGCCTCCCAAATGTATCAAGCATTTGATTCATTTCTCGTATATGCTTGATTTATTTTCTAACCAGTCCTCACCTTAGAACTTCGTAACGGTTTCTCCACGCTGCATTAAAAGGGTTTATATATAGGAAGTACCAGTGGCGTATCCGCCACCCTTTTAACGCTTCGTGAGTACTCCGTTATTCCATTTTAGGGTTTAGACTCGTTCCATCATACTTATTCATATTTGCACGTATCATCATGCATTCACGTATTCATCATGCATTTCATGTATTCATATTCATCACTTATTCATATTCATTATGCATGGTATATTTCCATCGTATATTCATATTCGTCATATACTGTAAACTGGGGTGATTTTATTTCCAGAGCAGTACCTCCAACTGAGATGTTTCTAAGAAAGAGTGACGGGTCTAAGAGAGATTTATACACCACTCTTTCCTTAGACACAACATTCCGTTCGTCAGATAACTACATACCGGTTGGATATTCTCCCATTCGTTTACTATATTTTTATTAATGTCTTTTAGTCTATAGCTCTAAACATTCATAATGGTTTCACCATGAAATATCAAAGAGGTTTATATATAGGAAGTACCAGTGGCTTATCCACCACCGTTTTGATACGTTGTGATTACTTCATTATTTCCGTTTAGTGTCTAGACTAACCTTTCATTACCCCGTACCCTCGTCATATCACATAGCACATATTTTTTTAAACACGCATTTCACATAATCGTGTCTAGGGTACGGGTCCAGTGTACTTACTTTATCCTCAGGTAGTTCCTAAGTTCGTTCTTCGCTTTAAACGCTTCTTCGAACTTGAACCGCACTCGCAACGTACCGCACTCGTAACCACCGTACTCATAACCGTTGTTTTGGCCTTGCCTCGGTATGTGTGATAGTTTTTGAGTGTTTGTGATGTTCCAAATGAACGGCACTGACCAACTATTTATACGTTGAATTGTGGTCCAAGTCGGACCGACATTAGCACCATATCGGTTCGACGTCCCTTATGTCGGCTTATTTGGCTTGTTACGCACATAGCGGACTGCTATGTGTATGGATGTCGGTCCGCTATCAAGACACGTGTAAGAAATTAGGGTTGAGTCATCGAAGACGTGTCAGTACCAGAAATTGCGGCGCAATAGCGGTCATCGGACCGTTATCCAACTGATGTTGGTCCGACATCAGTCCCGTGGCTCATTTCGGACCGATGGGAAGGATGATGTTGGTCTGACGTCCATCCAGATTTCAGAATTTTTATTTTCAGTCCCTGAACTTTAATTCCAACATATCCTAATCCTTCTACTTTAATAAAAGATCATTTTAACCCCTAGGGTTTCATCCAATGACCATTTTAGTCCTTCAACTCGTATTTTCTTGGAAATTGGGGTGTTACAGCTCTCCCCTCCTTAAATTAGGTTTCGTCCTCGAAACCTGTTAATCCTTAAAGAGTTGAGGATAACTCTTTCTCATTTCATCCTCAGCTTCCCAAGTCATCTCTGATCCTTTTCGGTGCTTCCACAGCACTAACACTTGCTTGATTGTCTTGTGTCGAAACTGCTTTTATTTTGTATCTAGAATCTTGATAGGTTCTTCAACGTAAGTTAATTTATCATCAACCTCTAACTCTTCTAAAGGAACGTGTGCAACTTTATCAGCCAAACATTTTCTTAAATAAGATACATGGAACGTATTGTGTATCTTATTCAATTCTTCAGGTAGCTCTAACTGATAAGCTACCTTTCCGAATCTTTTAATGATTCTAAAAGGACCAATGAATCATGGACTTAACTTTCCATGTTTATCGAATCGGATTAGACCTTTCCAAGGAGATACTTTTAACAAGACATAATCTCTTTCTTGGAATTCTATTGGTCTACGTCTCTTGTCTGTGTATGACTTCTGTCTATCTTGTGCGGCTTTCAAACGTGCTTTAATTAAGTCAAGCTTTTCTGACGTGGCTTGAACTATTTCTTTGTTGCCCAACTCTTTCTGTCTAATTTATCCCCAACATACACGAGTCCTACAACTTCTACCATATAACATCTCATATGGTGGCATACCAATATTGGAATGGTAGCTGTTATTGTATGAGAATTCTGCTAATGGAAGATATCTATCCCAACTTCCTCCGAAATCAACTATACAAGCATGCAACATATCTTCAAGAGTTTGTATCGTCCTCTCACTATACAAGCATGCAACATCTGATCTAAATTTCAAAGTCTGCATAAATAAGAAATGATAGTGTTGTGAATGCTCTATTCTTGATAATTTGTTATAAAATTTGTGTATAAAATTTGAAACTTGAATTGTCAATAGGCTAAAAGCGTTTTGAAACTAATAGTAGTGTGAAAATTAAATAGAATATGATTACATCTGTGATTTAAATCCATTATATGCCTGGGTGTGTGTGTAAAAGATCATTATCAGATAAAGAATATTAGCTTTTAATAAAGATTTTCTTATGAGATCAGTTTCGGGTTATGTCTTTAGCACTATTCATTCGATTTGCTTCGGTGACCATGTCCCGAAAAGCATGCAATTTGAAGTATAATCAAGATATGTACTTGACAACTTCTGTCAAACATATACTATCCCTTGGATCATATTGATACATCATCTTTACTAATTCCATCGAATTCATAATCCAGATAACAGTTGGATCCACGTACCTGAATCCTATGATTCCACAAATATAAACCAAAACATTGAATCATTCGATTCTGAATCTCATTGATTCCAATACAATCCAATTTGGATTCTGCTATTCATGTGCTAAGTGATGTCTCCTCATTCTGAATATTCGAATAATCTTTAGTAAAATCTTATATGTCTTGAAGATAGTGCATTTACTTTCTGTTTGGCATATATGTGGGGTACACGATGTTTTTCATCTAAATGGTACTAAATCACATGAATTTGGAGAATAAACGCTTATAGTTTCAAATAATATAATATTGACAAATTTAAGAATTCATGCTTTATATTTCAAATTCGGTATAAATAAAAGAGCATTTTATAACCTGATCTTATTTACTTTGAAATTTATCGCGTATCATTTCAAATATTATTCAAATTGAATGAGTTTCAAAATGAAAAAGATGCAAAATGCACAAAATTGAGTTGAATGGTCTCATACTATAGGTTACCCTTTGTTATTGATAATATGTGTGATGAATTAACTGAATTCTGATATGATCTTCTTGCTCATGATGTTAAAAAACCAAAAATATGTGATTTCAGTTTGTACAAATAAAAACCAAAAATATGTGATTTCAGTTTGTACAGATAAAAACCAAAACTATGTTATTTTGGTTTATTCAGATAAAAGTCAAAAATATGTGATTCTGTTTGTATAGATAAAATTCAAAAAGATTTTGTTTTTTATTTTCCATGAAAATTCTAAACTTTTATTAAAATTGTTCGGGATTGGATCGAATATGTGTTGCTGACGGAAGTTCAAGATTTGACAGGATGAAGTTGGTAAAATTTTTGTTCAAGGCAAAAAGGTTGAAAAGCAATTAAGTTCGCCTGTGTACAGTGAAGCGAACTTAATAAGTTCGCTTAAAACAATGAAGCGAACTTAATCTACTGTCTGGGGTGAAGTGAACTTAGGGATGAAGCGAACTTAACTTGTTCGCCGAAGGCTTATTAAGCGAACTTAACAAGTTCGCCTAATCAAGCGAACTTAATCTGAATAAGGGTTTAATCAGGCGAACTTATCAATTCATCGTCTTCCTCCGTTTTAAGCGAACTTGACCGAATTTTTCAAAAATTTTAAAACGTTGTTGTTGGAGTTGTTTACTGGTTGAATCTTAATCCAAATTGAATTGCGAATTCAACTAAGGTGCTTTCGTTGAATTTCATCCGGTAGATTGTGTGTATTTGATGATTTTATTCTCGGTTTTACGTCGAAGCTTTCAATGGCAGATTTTGACCGGACTTGTAAAATTGATCATATTATTTGGTTATAAAGTGTTATTCGACTGTTATTCAACGTTTATTCCATGATTTTATCTTGATTCGATGACATTTGATTATCTGAGTTTGAATTTGAAACGTCACAGTTCAGGCGAACTTGTTCGAAGCGAACTTGTCAGGCGAACTTAATAAGTTCGCCTCTTGTACTACTAAGCGAACTTATTAAGTTCGCCTAGGGGTCAGTAAGGATTTGGACTTGTGAATTTTGTTGAAAAAATTTTTTGTTTGAAAATTTAAAAAAAAAAAAATTTTTTCAATTTTTTTTGTTTTGTTTTGTTTGTACTCATTATTTTTTTCTAATATGTTTGTTTGTCCAAATGTTTCAGATGGCTCGACGTGTTGAATATAAACATAATCAAGTAGCTTTGTTAGATCCAAACATGACCGAGGCTGTGAAATTTCAAGGCATCATAGGATTTTTGAACAGATCACGTCTTCACGTTGCTCTGTCTGCTGATCCTTACATCAGTCTCGTGTACATACAGCAATTTTGGGATACTGTGCATCAAGATACGGATGTTGAACCTCATGTTCTTCGTGCCACAGTTAATAATACCGAGATTGCCATTTCTGAAGAAACGATACGTGCTGCTCTTGATTTAGGTGGAAATGTTGATGATCCAATATCTTATCCTAGCACTCTTATTATGGGTTGTTTTCAACGAATGGGTTATCGTGGACGACAGAATGATACCCAAGCTCGGAAAGGTGGATTAGTTGGTGAATGGAGGTATTTCATGCATGTGATTATTCAATGCATCTCTCCTCGCAAAGCTGATACTGATGTATTGAAGATGGCTCTTCAAACAGCTATGGTGGCCTTAACATTGAATAAAAGATTCAATTTTCCTCTTTATTTCTATCGGGAGATGGTCATGCAAATTAATCCAGCTGAAGGTCAAGGTTTCTTGATGTATCCTCGGTTTATTCAAATGATACTCAATCATCTTATTCCTGATCTTCCACAACATCCAATAAGATTAACGTTGACTCCAATGTCAAAACGTATCTTTACCGACTGTACGAAGGTGAAACAGCAGAATGCTGCATTGATTCCGGTCAATACTCCATTGTTTGGGCACTTAATCAATCATGATTATGTTGCACCACCTAATGACAACTGGTTTCATCCTGATGAAATTGTTCAACCTCAAGGCTTAAATGTTCAACAACCACAGCAACAACAACAACAACATCAAATTCCACAAGTACAAGTTCCACAACAACAACAAGTTCAACAACAACAGATACTAGTTCCACAAATACAAGTTCCTGTACAACCACAAATTCCTATTCCTGAACAAGTTCCTATTCCACAAGCTGCAGTTGATATACCTATTCAGGAACCAGTTCAAGAAGAGGTCGTTCATGACCTTGATCACGATCTAGGAATGAATATGGATGATTTCGTTGATGATGCTGTGAACTCGCCAATTCCAGAAGCTGAAGGGAATGTGGTGACCGATGCTGCTTCTAGTTCCAGCTCAAGTGATACGATATCATCTGATGATGACAACACTGATTCTGATGAATCTAGGGATTTTTCCTCAGGTCATTATGAACGGTTGGCTGCTATTCCACTGGCTAATTCTGGAAAACGCATTAAATCTCAAGCCAGACGACCAAGACGAAAGTCTGTTCGGGATCCTCCTTCCGGATCAGTACTTGGTAAAAGATCTTTGGTCGATGAAAGTTCTGACACTGATAGTGACTTTAATCCAGATCCTACACGTCAAAAGTTAATGTCTGCGTCAATTGCTGCTGCAAAATCTTCTCAAGGTGTCGAGGATGTTGCTTCTTTGATAGTTACTCCTCCAAGATCTAAGGATCCATCTCCAGTTCAATCTCCTGTTCCTCCAGTCATTCCTACTACTTCAAGTCCTTCTATTCCACAATCCACAGCTGGTCTGTCAAAGCCTTCTGATTCTGACATGATTACTTTCCTTGAATCTCAAGTGCTTTCTCTACAAACACAGGTAAACACTCTTGTGTCTACTGATTCACAACGGCAGCTGGTGATTCAGACACAAGCTCAACAGATTGCTGATATGCAAGCATTAGTTTCCAAACTCGTTCAGGGTCTTGACGCTCAGGGGGAGTTGAGGATACCTGATACTTGTCACACAGATTCAATTCAAAGACGTGATGATGAAGACAATGATCCTGCTAGAAATATTGAGGGTGATCGTCAATACACTGACGCTAATCCTATATCAAAGGTTTAGGGGGAGTCGACATCACAATCACTTGAAGGAAACAAAGACAAAGATACTTCTGGTACTAATGAAGAAGAAATTCTGTTATTAGAATTCTTTCAAGATTCAGAAGAAGAGGAAGCTGAAAAGATTGAATGTCTTGATGACATTGATGATTTATTCAATGACATGGAAGATGATATGTCAGATACTGAGATAGAAGAAGGAGAAATAGTAGAGATTGAAATAGAGAAAGAAAAAGATAGTGTTACTTATGAAGGCTGTGATGGTCTTACAGTGCCTTATAACTTCATACAGGATGATATTATTCCTGAATTCACTTATGAAGGAATAACAGATTCTATGGACTCTGTTGAAGACGTCACACTGCCTGATGATACAGTTGAGTCAAAGATGGATACTGATGATGAGAATCTTCAATTCAATAAAGAGACTGAAACTGAAACTACTCACACTGAGTCTCCAAAGGTTAATGAAGAACCTGTGATGTATAGAGATACAGGGATGACAAGAGAACAGTGGCGAGAAGTTGTAAACAGTTGGATGAAGGTGCTACCCAAGTCTCCAGCACAACCTGCTCAGAAAGAGAAATATGTGAATAAAGAGCAGTGTGTAGGAAGGATCATAAGTTGGTTCTATGATGGTGAATCAAAAATATTTACAATCAAACGATCTGACGGTGTTCAATACTAAAAGCCAAGGATCAAATATTTCAATACCTTGTCGAGGTGTGAAATAAATGGTCTAGCTTCAAAGCCACTCATAAATAGATCAAAGAATGGTTTGGCTGATGTGATAGCAAACCTGATAAAGAAAGAAGGTAGTTCGGGTAAGTATGAACGGCTGAAACCACAGAAGGGAAAGAAAGTTAAGAACACAGATCCAAAGACTGGGAAAGTAACCTGGAGATACAAGTATAAACCAGTGCGTGCTATTCACAAGATACCATTAAAGAATATTCCTCAAGACTTTCTTGGGAATATGAAATGGTGGTATGTTGATGTTAATACTGGTGAAGCAAGGATTGAAGATAAAGATAATAAGGTCATTGTGTGTTTCTATGACGCAATGAATCTTATTAACTTTTCAAAGAAATATCAGAGGACACTGAGAAAGAATGAGATCATGTACATTGATGAATGGAGAGAACAAGGTCTACAGTACAAAAGAGTTTTGGAGATATGCAGAAGATATGGAGTGCATGCTGGCAGCAGACTACCGGATAACTGGAAGAGTTCAAAATAAAGATTGAAGACAGAAGATCAAGCTATTGTCAAGGGGGAGTCTGTTAGGACATAGTTTGTAATGGCAAAAGCTTGTAATAGTTAGATTTTATGTCTTTATGTTTTTGTTATGTAAATGTCTAAAGTTACTAAGTGTTTTACAAGTGAGCCTAGAGGCGAACTTGTTAAGTTCGCCTGGTCTATCAGAGGCGAACTTAATAAGTTCGCTTAGGTCTAACTAAGGCGAACTTGTTAAGTTCGCTTAAGTTGTTAGAGGCGAACTTAATAAGTTCGCTTATATCAGAACTTGTGTTTATAAATAGAGTTTACAGTTTGTTTCTAGAAATAGCAGAGCAGAGAGAAACAGAACAGAGCAGAAGCGAGTATCTTGTAAACTCTATGAAATTTGGAATACAACGAGAAGTTTATTTACGCGTGTTGTTTCAATTGTCGGTTAGTATACAAATGTTAACATGAAGGATTCCGCACTTCGTTTTATAGCAACGTCATATTACGAGTCTGATCAGTAGTTGAGTTACCTGGACCTACACTATTGAAATTTCTAGAGTTCGCATACTTTAAAGAAATAAACGATTGACTAGCTCCTGTATCGATTAAAATACAAGCAGGTAGGGAATTCAAGAGGAATGTACCTGATACGACGTCAGGAACATCGTTCTATTCCTCTGTAGGGATCTGAAAAGCCCTTCCCCTTGGCTTCGGAGCCTCGATCCTTTTTACTTCATTTTCTGCCACTCTTGACCCTTCTCCGGTCTTTTCTATCTGAAACTTTAACTCAGGACATTCTCTGCTGAAGTGTCATGGTTTATAACAATTGTAGCACAATCTGGTTCCACTCATACACTGCAATGCAATGTGTCCTGCCTTCCCACATTTGTTGCAAGTTGTGGACTTGAATCGGCACTCCCCCGGGTGCCTCCTTCCACAAGTCTTGCAATTTTGGACACTTTTCCTTTGGGAGGAACCGCCTCCTGGTTTACTAAACTTAAACCTCTTAAGAGGCATAGGAGAATGATAACTTTCTCCTTTCCTCTTTCCGTCTCTCTCAGTTTTCCTTCTGAGCTCTGTCTCACATTCCCGAGCCCAATCAATCATCTCCTCCAAGATCGCGCACTTGGACGGATGGATAAACTCTCTAATCTCTGTTTTCAAAATGAGATGGTATCTCATCATCCACATATCCGGGATTGTCAATAAAGCTGGACAGACCTCGCCTTGTCAAAGAAAATCCACGTGATTTCATCTACCGTCTTTGTTGTCTGACGGAGTTGAAGAAACTCCTCGGTGATTCTTTCAATTGCCACTCGAGGGCAATAATGTTTTAAGAAGAGATCTTTGAACTCTTCCCATCTCATTTCTTTGATTCTCTCTCTACCTTTTCCTCTCTACGCTACTCCCACCAATCGTCAGCTCGTTCTTTTAGCTGATTGGTGGCGAAGGTGACTTCATCTTCTTTTTCACAATGACATGTGTCGAATGTTCTTTCTATTGAGACGATCCACCTCTGACTTTCTAAGGGATTAACCGCCCCTTTAAACTCTAATGGCTTACATGTCATGAAATCCTTATATGTACAACGAGTTGACCTTGTATCAACTTTTGGATTTCTTCCTTCTTCATTATGGGTAATTGATGGTGTGTTTTTATATGTAGATAAAAATGTAAATATATATGTAACACTGGCATCAACGCCAAAGACATGATGGCGTGTTTTTAGTAGTAATAAATATATTCTATTTAGAGCTACACAAAATCAGGTTTTAAATTTATAAATTAAAATGATAATTACTTCAACTAAATACACACACAATAAGCAAGTGTACCTATCGCAGCATAGTATAGTCTAGGTAAAAACCAAGTATCGAACCATGGACACGGATCCCGTACTCAACCCTCGCTATTGTCTGACTAGGATAATAAGTTGGAAAATGGGTTTTGTTTAAAAGGAAAATAAAAAGATAAGAAATGTAATTAAAAATAATATCCCCTTTAAGTTGTTACTCTAGTTGTTATTCCTTGTTAATTAATGAAATAATTAAAGTAAGATTGGTCATACTTACTAGTACTAACCCTTTCGATAGGGCATTTAGTATTTCGTAATGGAACAGTGGATACGATCGGCCAGTTGTTCCTTAATGAATATAACGGACCCTAAACGGGGTCTCAAGTCCGTCGGTATATCACGGAAGGGTTTTATACTATAGGCCTTGTCTTTAATTTAACCCTATTCAAGCATTCTAGGGTTTCACATAAGGCCTCATCTATGCATGTTACACATTTATTCATGTATTTTAATCATGCATTTTTTACATCCCCGACTTACTCTCTGCTAAAATAAGTTATCATATGATGTTTGCGACATCATGATGGTCTCATACATTAGGTCCAATACTGGCCAGGCATAAGGCAATGTATGTTACGTATAATGATACTCCCAACTATCACATGGAGCTTATCTCATACAAATTTCTGCCAACGTATACTCACACATTTATGTTTTAAGCACTGGAATTTAAATATACCTGCTTCCTTGGACGACCTCGGATTGAATCCCTATTTATATCATGAGCACTTATGGTTTGAGTTTAAGTACCCCTTCTGATACTTAAATCCCTCAAACTGTGCTCTGATACTAACCTGAAACATCCTACTTATTCTTTATTTTATCAGAGTTTTATATTGCGGAAAACTGGTCCCAGATTAACAAAACCTTGTCATTAAAAGACGAAGGTATGTTTTCATTTATAATAATATTGTTTTACAAAAAGGATAATATAATTACATCATCTTATATAGGGATTTTCCAACTCCGAGCAGCCACGTCTTCACGAAGCGTCATTCCATGTGCTTCTTTCCTGCAGTGTTTGGAAAACGTTTTTAAATTAGCTTACGCTAAGTAAGTACACTACATCTTTTCATTTCATTGTGAACCCTTTAGGTTCTTATTATTGTTCACGTTTTCTCGGGCTCTCGGCGCCCCTGTGACCAACTTCGGACGTACCTCCGATCACAGTATTTGTATATTTTATGGGTGTGCTAACCCCCTCGCAACCATCTTAGGCCGTACCTCCGGTCCGAGTATTGGCAAGGTTCTTATACTCGTCAGTATAGACCCCTCGCATTTTTCACGAAGACTTATCCATTCCACAGCCCCGTAGGCTTGGAATATTTTTCTCCTTCAGCCCCGTAGGCATGGAGTTCTCTTTAGTTCTCTTCTTTATTAATTGAGATCCACATTACTGGCCAGGTATCTCATTTCATTTGGGACCTTGAGTATCTTAGACTCACAACCTCCCAAATGTATCAACCATTTGATTCATTTCTCGTATATGCTAGATTTATTTTCCAACCAGTCCTCACCTTAGAACTTCGTAACGGTTTCTCCACGCTGCATTAAAAGGGTTTATATATAGGAAGTACCAGCGGCGTATCCACCACCCTTTTAACGCTTCGTGAGAACTCCGTTATTCCATTTTAGGGTTTAGACTCGTTCCATCATACTTATTCATATTTGCACGTATCATCATGCATTGCACGTATTCATCATGCATTTCACGTATTCATATTCATCACTTATTCATATTCATTATGCATGGTATATTTCCATCGTATATTCATATTCATCATATACTGTAAACCGGGGTGATTTTCTTTCCCGAGCAGTACCTCTAACAAAGATGTTCCCAGGAAAGAATAACGGGTCTAGGAGAGATTTATACACCACTCTTTCCTTAGACAGAACATTCCGTTCGTCAGATAACTACATACCGGTTGGATATTCTCCCGTTCGTTTACTATATTTTTATTAATGTCTTTTAGTCTATAGCTCTAAAAATTCATAATGGTTTCACCGTGAAATATCAAAGAGGTTTATATATAGGAAGTACCAGTGGCTTATCCACCACCGTTTTGATACGTTGTGATTACTTCATTATTTCTGTTTAGTGTCTAGACTAACCTTTCATTACCCCGTACCTTCGTCATATCACATAGCACATATTTTTTTAAACACGTATTTCACATAATCGTGTCTAGGGTACGGGTCCAGTGTACTTACTTTATCCTCAGGCAGTTCCTAAGTTCGTTCTTCGCTTTAAACGGTTCTCCGAACTTGAACCGCACTCGCAACGTACCACACACGTAACCACCGTACTCGTAACCGTCGTTTTGGCCTTGCCTCGGTATGTGTGATAGTGTTTGAGTGTTTGAGATGTTTGAGATGAACGACACTGGCAAACTATTTATAGGTTGAATTGTGGTCCAAGTCGGACCGGCATTAGCACCATATCGGTTCGACTTCCCTTATGTCAGCTTATTTGGCTTGTTACGCACATAGCGGACCGCTATGTGTATGGATGTCGGTCCGCTATCAAGACAAGTGTAAGAAATTAGGGCTGAGTCATTGGACACGTGTCAGTACCTGAAATTGCGGCGCAATAGCGGTCATCGGACCGTTATCCAACTGATGTAGGTCCGACATCAGTCTCGTGGCTCATTTCGGACCGATGGGAAGGATGGTGTCGGTCCGACGTCCATCCAGATTTTAGAATTTTCATTTTCAGTCCCTGAAGTTCAATTCCAATGTATCCTAATCCTTCTACTTTAATAAAAGGTGATTTTAACCCCTAGGGTTTCATCCAATGACCATTTTAGTCCTTCAACTCGTATTTTCTTGGAAATTGGGGTGTTACAGCTCTCCCCTCCTTAAATTAGGTTTCGTCCTCGAAACCTGTTAATCCTTAAAGAGTTGAGGATAACTTTTCTCATTTCATCCTAAGCTTCCTAAGTCGTCTCTGATCCTTTTCGGTGCTTCCACAACACTAACACTTGCTTGATTGTCTTGTGACGTAATTGCTTTTCTTTTGTGTCTAGAATCTTGATAGGTTCTTCAACGTAAGTTAATTTATCATCAACCTCTATCTCTTTTAAAGCAACGTGTTTAACTTTATCTGCCAAACATTTTCTTAAATAAGATACATGGAACGTATTGTGTATCTTATTCAATTCTTCAGGTTGCTCTAACTGATAAGCTACCTTTCCGACTCTTTTAATGATTCTGAAAGGACCAATGAATCATGGTCTTAATTTTCCATGTTTCTTGAATCGGATTAGACCTTTCCAAGGAGACACTTTTAACAAAACGTAATCTCTTTCTTGGAATTCTTTTGGTCTACGTCTCTTGTCTGCGTATGACTTCTATCTATCTTGTGCAGCTACAACCTGCACATCTTCGATCTTCTTTCAAGTGTCGGTGGTTACAGATACGAGGTATGCTAAGCATCCTTTTCGTAAATACTTTGTGGCTTTTAACATGGAAATTATTCCAACAGAGTTGGATAATTTATCGCCATGTATAGTCAAGATATTGCCTTTTGAACGAAGTTCTATAGCTTTCTTATCACACAGGATACGGGCTTGGTTAGAGGCTAACCAATCCATTCCTAGGACAATGTCAAAACCTGCCAAAGTCATTGGCAACAGTTGTGCAGGAATAACACGTTCTGATAGTGTGATATTACAATCGTTTAGGATTTCAGAGATTTGAACTAGGTCACCGTTGGCAGTCTCTACAACGTATTTCTTGTCTAATTTAGCTAGAGTTTTATTTAACAGTCTACAGAATCTATGATCTATAAAACTTTGGTTTGCACCAGAGTCAAACAAAACTCGAGCGTAAATATCATTGACAAGAAATGTTCCCGTAATGACATCGGGCATATCTGCTGCTTCATGAGTATGGAGAACAAATGCTCGCGCATTCTTCTTTAATCCATCTACAGGATTTGGACCAGTCCCATCAGGTTTCTTTAGCTTGGGACAATTGATTTTGATGTGGCCGGTTTCACCACACTCAAAACAAGTGATTTGCTTTTTCTTGAAACAATTCTCTGCTTTGTGACCGGACATCTTGCAAAAGTTGTAGAAAAGTCCAGCACGACATTGTCCTAAGTGCCTTTTTCTGCACTTGGGATATTCCGGAATGGAAGAGTTGTTGTTTCAGGAAGTAAATTGGATTTCTTTGATTCACTTGAGCCTTGCCTAGATTCCTTATTATTCTTTCCTTCCTCCTGGTTTCTATTCAAACTGCTGGTTAGTGATGCTCCTAGATCCATAGCATCATCAAGATTTTCACAATTTGCGACCTTGATCATGTCGCGAATTTCTCCAATCAAACCCCAAATATAACGCTTTATCAGGTTTGATTCAGGGGTAGCAAGATGTGGAACTATTCTAGCATATTCAAGGAGTTTGGTGGAATACTCCTGATGATTTTTTCCTATCATCTTAAGACTTAAGAATTTTCCTTCTATTTGTTCCCTCTCATTCTGGGGAACATATTTCTTCTCTACTCGGGTTTTGAAAGCATTCCAGTCTATTGCATAGGCTGCTTCTCTTCCTTTGGCAACAACAACGTTGTTCCACCATTCTAATGCTTGATCATTGAATAAATTTGAGGCATAAAAAACCTTGTCTTTTTCAGCACATTTGCTGATAGCCAGCACGGATTCAGTCTTTTCTATCCACCTTAATGTGGCAATTCCTCCTTCTCTCCGAGAGAAGTTATATGGTTTGCAGTCCTAAAACATCTTGTAAGTACAGCCAACTACTTTTCTCTTCTTTTCTATATGACCATAGTTATTACCCATACTCTCATCTTCAGAAGAGTCATGGTAATATTTTTCTTTCCTAGCCTTCTCGGTCTTATGAGTTGCAGAACTTTCGGGTTTCAGAGTAATTGGTTGGGAGTGAGTGATAGTTCGGTTATGTTGGGTCAAAGGTTGAGAATTGATAGATTTTTGATTTGATGGTTGTGCCGATAGCCTATCGGCTAATCTCTTTTCTAATTCAGTAAAGATCATTGGAAGAGAGTCCTTGATCCCTTCCGTGATCATCTTTTGGAGTTCCTTTCGGGATTCAGTAGCAGTAGTGTGTTGTGAAGGACCGGTATATTTCGACATACTATATAGAAATAGGATTGGAATCAAAACAAAACCTTTTTATTGATAATAATATATTACAGAAGATGATACATATATAAATTATTATTCCTAGAAACTACTAAAATTCTTTTCATGAAGAGCTTTTATTAGCAAAGCATTCCGATTTTCAATTTTAGCTTTCTCTCATTCCAATTCAGCTATTCTGTTTAGCAACATTCGTTCCCTTTCACTTCTCGATGCATTCTCACTTATATGAGGAGCAGGGATGGGAGTCGTCTCATAGTATGGAATGTAAGGTATATTAGAGTCAGCACGTTCTTCTTTTTCAGGATTATTCTCATAAGGTATATCGGCATATCCTTCATGAAAATTTCAGGAATATAATGGGGTGACAGTATAACTTCCAGCGGTAGGAGCAGAATGAAAACTTATAGAAGGATTATAGGGAACACTAGGGTTTCCTATCTCTCTGAGGCTTCTAATAGTTGAACTTTCAGTTTCCTCATTATTTCTATAGTTGTTTCATTGTTTTTTCGTTCATGATAACTAGTTGGAGCAAATTTACGAATAAAGCTAGGACCCTTGTCTTTTCCAACCATTCTGAAAAATAAACAAAATGATATTTTATTATTATAGAAAATATATTACAAAATACAAAAAAAAAACTATTCTAATCTTTCATAAGCTCTTTTCCAAGAGTCATCAAGTCCTCTCCATATTTATATACTTGTTTCCCATAAAATTTGGTTCTTGCTTTGTCCATTATCTTCTTTCTTGTTATTTCGTCTGTTTGACGCAACGAACGGTCTAAACATTCAATAGGAGAAGAGGGCATACTTTCTGGATAACCATATTTAGGAGGGGGCTTACAAAGTCCCATCATAATTTCATTATAAACTTTTTGGTATTCCGGAGGAGTTTGGAAATATTCTTTGAAAGGGCCATCATAAGGAGGTTCAGGATACATATAGGGGTCATATAAAAAGGAGTTTCAGAATTATAAGATTGACAGACTGAACTATTTGAAATAGGATTATTGAACGGATAGTCTTCAGGGTTTTCAGAAGCAGGTTCATATTGGTGGGATTCCTCAGATGGGATCCTCTTCGGTTGAATAATTCTGCTGGATATAACTATATTCAGCCTCATTGTTTCCTTGCAGTTGTTGGTTATTTGTATTCCAATTGCTGAAGTTAGAACCAGCCTCCATACATTGACAAGAAGAGTTATAAGATTGAGGGTGGTATTCGGGAGAGTTGTTATTTGGGAAAATGGCAAACGGATCATCGTTATAATAGGGCGAAGAGATAGGGTTCATTCGAGATCCTAAAGGATGATACTCAGGTGATTCTTGTTTAATTGGATGATTGGGGTCATAATAAACAGGTACAGAATTATCTCCAAACATCTGTAATCTTAAAATATTAGTACTTATCTTATTTTGATAAAGACTTAGATACTAAATTCAGTATCCTTATCTTAACTAAAGCTCTACAAGGATGGTTATCTTTCCAGAGTAGTACCTCCAACAGATATGTTCCCAGGTAAGAGCAACAGGTCTAGGAAAGATTTATACACCGCTTTTTCCTCAGACAGAACACTTCCGTTTGTCAGATAACTACATACCGGTCAAAAGGTTACCTTGTTTTCTTATTTTAAGTAAAACTTATGGTTAAAGTCTAGATACCAGATCCAAGTATCTAATTCGCTAAAACATGTGGCTCTGATATCAACCCTGTCACACCCCGCCCCTGGCACCCCCTGGACGCGTGCGACCACGATTGGTATCACAATTGAACTTGATTTCAGAGTTTTTATAAATACAGCGGAAGTTTTTTTCAAAAAGAATCGTTTCAACATTCTTTCAACCTCAGGGGTTGTATTTGTAAATATCAAAACTCAGTTGGAAGACAAAAGTTTTATATTTACTTTATAAACATAGGGATTTAAATACCCTTTTCATGTTGATTACAAATCAGTGTTTGAAATCAAATACATTTATAGCCACTGGACATTTAAAATCATTTGGCACAAACAAGTATTAATTTCATACTCACAACTTTATATTCAATCCACACATTCAGCAGGCCCGTCCTGTTCAATCGCACCACAGTATACACTGGCGTCATGTCTTATAACAGTGGACAGGTTTGCCTCAGAAGTTTTTATAAGACAAGCACCAGCCACAATCCGGGAATTTCACCTGAGACCCATGTATCCCTTGCAAGTTTTACGCATACCTATGGCCTGAATGCTTTGTTCATAGAAGAACGTTAAGCATTATTCCCTTAACCTTTATATGGCTATTTTCGTAAATAAAATGTTTGACACAAGTTTTTAGAGAGATAAATATTCACCTTGGTTTATAGGAATGAGCCTCTAAGTCGAAAGCTTATAGACTATCTTCTCGACTTGATTTCTCGACTTGATTTCTCAAACGTTTCAGCACCTCTACGAGCGTTTCTTCCTACATCGGGCACTATAACGAGCAGGAGTTGGACCGGGATTGTTGGGAGTGGGCTAGGGAAGCTCTGAGACAAGAAATGGAAGTGAAGATCGAGTATGGGATGTGGAAATGGACTGAACTCGACCATCTATTTATAGGGCAAACTCTGAGCCCGTGACGGACCGTTACAGGTGGTGACAGTCCATCACCAGACTAGGGTTCGCGAGTCATCAGACACGTGTTGCCTTCTGGTCAATTTGGGTCGTGACGGACCGTTATCAGGAGTGACGGACCGTTATCAGGCGTGACGGTCCGTTATGGAGTTGATACGTGGCGCACCAGGGTGAGTCTGGGGCTGTGACGGACCGTTACAAGGGGTGACGGTCCGTTGAAGGGTTTCCACGCGTCAAATTTTGAAGATGAGTCATTGGACACGTGGCGTCTCATGGAGATGAAAATTCTGCTTTTTTCATCAGATAATGAAAACCGATTTGCGTCGAGCAAGGTTCACGGGCTGGATATTAATGGCCGTCGGTGTAGTGTTCATAATTTGGTATAATAAAAGAGATCTTAGGTCATTTCAGGATGCGATTTAAAGAGTTTGTTGCTATTAGACCTGTTATGGACGGATCTGGATTCAAGTGTCTCTCCCCTTCGGAGGCTGACCTTTTCATTGTTCCCTTTTCGGTTGAGGAGATTAAGGAGGCTATGTGGGGTTGGGGGGGGGGGGGGGGGCTGACGGTTTTAATTTTAAGTTCATCAAGATATTTTGGAGTTTTGTTTAAGGGGATTTCTGCAGATTACTGATTTTTTTTCATGCCTCAGCCTCCCTGTGTCATGGATGTGCTTCTTCATTCATAACTTTGGTTCCAAAAATTCAAGACCCTTCGGTTATACAGGACTATAGGCCTATCAATCTGATCGGGGTTATCTCAAAGGTGTTATCTAAAGTGTTAACTAACAGAATCAAAAATGTCATTAGCTCAGTTGTTTTCGATAATCAATCGACTTTTATTAATGGGAGATCGATTCTGGATGGGTGATGCGTGTTTGTTTATATATAAATATATTTAGAGAAGGTTTCACGAGATTAGGTTTTAAATTTATAAAGTGATAAATACTTAAACTTAAAAACACGTACAATATGCAAGTGTACCTATCGCAGAGTAATAGAGTTTAGGTAAGAACCAAGTATCGAACCAATGGATACGAACGAGTTCCAATACTCAACGTTTGTTATCGTTTAGCCGGTTTAGTTAGTGAGTGGGTGTTGTGTGCTTGTGATGCAGAAAAGTAAATGACAGAAAAGTAAATGACGATAAAGTAAATAACAGAAAATATAAAATGTGTGTGAAGTGTGTAACAGAAATGTAAATAATAGAAATATAAATAGTATAAATGTAAATAGTTCGAGAATAATCAGATCACAACGAGTATTGCTTTAGGCTTCGAATCCGCTTGGTATATGATAATGTTATGTTAACTAATCCGATGGTATGACTAATACAAATGTGTGAACGGTACACCGCTAGAGCCACATTCTCACAACATTTGGTTCACGAATTATATTCTTCAAAAATAAAATTGTAAGACTACCGGTCAGGGACATCATTACCCTCAACTCTTTAATAGATCCGTACATTCGTATGCTTAAAATCTACCTCCAAGTTGGTTTAAGACATCAAACTTAAATGCCTTTATTTTTATTAAAAGAGTGATTAGACATTGTTCACCGGGATGCGATACAACAATGGGACCATGTATAAATACGTATAGTTCCCAACAGTTCACCAACTCTTGGTGTCATGACAAAGTTTGTAAAAAGCAGCGTAGTAAAACTCGGCCAAGGCGGCCGAGTACTCGGCGAGTACTCGGTAGGGTGTCGAAGCACTTTTCTTTAACTCGGTCAACATTACTCGGGATTGGTCCAACTCGGGTCAACTCGGTCAACTAAGATTTTTGCTGTTTTCACCGATTTTCATTGTTTTCACCGATTCTTATTGGATTTTCACTGTTTTTCACAGAGATACATTGGAAAACGAGAATTAAATGATTACTATGTCTATAATATTAAAGAATGAATATTAATTTTTGAAACACTTTAGTATTTGAACATGTATCATTTAGATTTTCATTAATATTCACGTATTTTGTTATAAATATCAGTAAACTTATGATATTTGACATATATATAATTTCCCAAAAATTAAGTTCTTTGTAATTTACCATGTCTGAGTACTCCCCTCCTAGGCCGAGCACTTGCAACTCCCTAGTCGCCGTCCTGGCAGCGCCTAGTGACTTCTGCAACCATGGTATAAAGACGTACGATTTTTATCAATATCAACTAAGTGCTGGCTTATCAAATTCTCTTGTATAAAGACGTACAAGTTTTAAGAGAAGTTTGATTAAAAAAATTTTATGGTCTTACACTTTAAAATCAAGAATACTCACAAGTTTAAAGACTAGTTTAGATAAAGATAAAAAGTCCATCACAAATATGGTTTTAAGAGAGAATGATTAAAGAACATAAACATACCATTAGACTAATAAGTTAAACGTTAACATACACCAAACTTCATCTTCACCCAAGCAATACAAAGGGTTTAGCCACGAATGGCCATACGAACAAGCATAACGCTAAGTCTCGTAGGCTCCCCTATTATGAACAAAGCGGGAGTGCCTCTCTACTCTATACTACAGAAACAGACTATAAGAGTGTGTATTCTATTCTGGATTGGTGTCCTAAATGAGTGGATCAAGCCTTTTATTAATAGACCCCAAAATGGGCAATGCACGGCCGTACATTGGGTTGCACGGTCGTGCAAACACCCAGAGGTATACAAGTATAGATGGCAGGGTACGAAAGCATCTTGGGGCACATGGTAGACCATTGCACGGCCGTGCATCCCCCTGTTTTCCCCTCCTTTTGTCTTTTGCTGACTGTTGGCTAATTTTGACTTCTTGGGGGGTCAAAGCTCGGGTGTGCTCCTTCCTATCTCAAGAGAAAGCTTAATTTCTTAATTTTTTTACTTGTTTTCACTATTTTTTTCTCGGGACTCTGTTTAAACTGCAACTATAAAATATAAACGATTTAAGTAGCAATTGCAAGGTTTATATTCAATTAGTACCATAATATGAGGATTATTATGCATGCAAAACATTTATAATTTAGGACATATCAATGGGCCTCTCATTATTAATGAAATTATATTGTGGCTGAATAAGAAGAAACACAAAGGTTTACTTTTCAAAAGCGACTTCGAAAAGGCCTAAGACCATCTGAATTGGGCCTTTTTGGATTCGGTTCTTTCTCATATGGCTTTCCTGGAGAAGTGGAAGTCGTGGGTTCATGGGGTGGTGTCTTCTGCTTGGTCCTATATTATTGTAAGCGTGTAACATCCCGTATTCTTAAAGCGATAGTGTCACACCCACTTCGGCGACGGATTATACGCCGGGGCTGACGCAGTTGTTCATAAGCACATGATCATTTATTAAATGTGTTGTAATATATATATTCATCAAATTAAAAGCATCCGTTACAAAGAGAAATAAAAAACAAAGTGTTTATAACATAAACATAAATTAAATTCAGTCTTATTAATGCTAGGTCCATGGTCTTATGTGATTAAGCAGTGTCCTCAAGCAGGTGTACCTGAAACATGTAAGTAAATGTCAACTATAAGTAGTTGGTGAGTAACATAGGTTTTGACACCAAACAAAAGTTGAAAGGGTTTACAATTCAATATGTTCAAATAAAATCTAAGGTATAAATGTGAAAACGTACAAGGTTCCGAAGCGTATAATCAAGTCGTGTAAATGGAAAAATGTATACACAATCCAACTGATTGTGTTATGAAAATGTCAAAATGTATACACTAACCCGCCAAGTTTCGTGTTAAGTAATAAATCAGTTTCCCGCATAAATGATCATAAAAGGTACTACCTTAGGCCTGCCGCGCAAGTTAATGATTGTACTAAACATGAACACACGTATGGTCACCAAGTAGTTTAAGACATGAAGCACATAGACATTTGCATAAGAACATAGGTATTCAATTGTGTATGTATAGTAATGTAAACATGTTTCACCCCAAAAGTATAAAAAGGAAAAAGGGGCTATGTAAATTCATTTGTAATGAAGCTAGTAATTGTGTGAATTGATAAAGATGGATAGGCCTCGTGAGGATTTCTCACAATAAACCTACATGGGTAATTGTACTCTAAATTCAATGTGCGTTTAATGGAAATAAGAAAATTCTAATATTTAGGGTTTCATAGGATTCGGGATTGGGTATGGGATTGTATAAATATTTTATACGAAAATAGAAGTTCATGACTAGTATTGAAATAATAATAATAAAAGTAGTTTATAAAATTAATTAGAATTAATTAAGATTTATAATTAATTATATAGTAATTTATTTATATAATTATTTTAAAGATAATTAATAAATAAAGTTATGGAATGGAATAAGTTTAAATAATACATTTGAATTTATTTATATAATCATTCTAAAAATAATTTACAAATAAATTATGGAATGGAAAAGGTTTAATTAATTTATTTTATGTAAATAAAATGATTAATTAAACTATTAAATAATCTCTTTTAAATGAATTATAAAAGTGTTAATAAATAAATAGGATTTAAATGAAATTAATTGTACTTTATATAAAATAATTATTTAAGTATTTTTTTATAAGTTTAAAAAGTTTTAAAATAATTATCCTTGCCAAAATAATTATTTATGTGATTATAATAATGTCTAAATAAATATTTAGAGTTGTTTTATAAATATGGATATTTTATAGATAAAACATCATATTTAGGTTTATTTAGATAAACCCTTTATATTGATTATTTAGAATTTATAATAAATAAAAATAGATAAACAAAACATCATTTTTGTTTTCCAGATTTTATAAAAGTTATAGAATATCTTTATTTGATTTATAAAAATTAAATTAAAATTTTAAAACACTTATTGATGTAGTTAAATCATTAAAAGGGGAATAATAAAAAGACGGTTGTCGGAACTCGAACCCGCGTCGAGCCCGGGTCACCAGAACACATGCACACTTAACCATCAGACCAGGGCTTATGCCTTGGACTAATCCCGACGCGTTTAATTTAAAAACAATAATGAGTCATCTTCTTCCCCAATACGAACCCGTAACCCTAGCCCATCAATCTACCCGATCGAGCAAACTATTGAAGCCTATTTCATGGAGATTTTGTTCCTCGTATCAAGGCGAGTCTATTGACACCAAAATTACCTGAAATGGTTGAGTAAAAGGTGAGAACGGCTGAGTGAAACAGAGACGTGTTCTTCGATGGATTTGGGTGATTCAGAGGTGAAAGCAGATGCGATTAAGGGTGTAGTGAGTTTGCAATGAGTCTTTATATTGATTAGGGACTTCTATATATACGCAACTTCACTGAAGTTAGTCGTTCAATTAAGTGGGTGTTAAAGAGGGTTTCGGTTACGAGTTAAGCATTGTAATGATCATAACAATCCAATTAAACACAAAGGACTGATCGTTTGGATGTCCTGAACGTAAGGCCATTGCTGATTTCGCTCAAAAACATCTCAGGAATGAATTCGTAACTTGAGGTCTCAAAACCGGTGGAACTTGGGCTCGAACCCATGACCGATTTTGGAAGGGGGAGAGGTTTCAGTATTTGCACAACAGGTCCCTCATGTTTCAAGGTGTTATTATTTTATGAACAAACTTGGTTTTAATTGAAATTATAGTTTCTAAAATTACACAATCAACCCTTAACTTTTATAAAACATAGATTTATTAAGTTTTACACATTTTTATAAAATCTAGAAATTCTTTATATTATATTTAAATATAGAAATAGTTTTATTTCAATTAAAAGTCGTTTTCTTTGAAATTAAATGATTTATTCTTTGTAAACCCCAACCTTTATATAATTTAGTTTTTATAAGTTGCATATTTATGTATATATATGTACACATAAGTTTAGAAATAACGTAGCACATATATATTTATTTCATTGAACATTAAACAACTATTTACATAATCCTTTACATAAATATTTGTTATTTTTGAAATGAAACAATTGCACCCAATGTATGAATGTATGTATACTCATAAAATGAAATGGATAAATAGGATAACTTTTATTGAAATGGATAGATGAAAATCATATAATAGTGAAATTACAAGTGCTGAAAAAGTAAGAATAAAGATCGGAAATTCCTGGGGTTACAGTCTCCCCTACTTACGAAAATTTTGTCCCGAAATTGTTTAGGAGGAGGGTCGAGGAAAGAGATGTGGGTATTTAGCCTTCATTTGTTCCTCACGTTCCCAAATGAATTCTAGGCCATGTTTGGATCCCCACCGAACCTTAACGATTGGGATACGACTTCGTTTGAGCTGCTTAACTTCCCGATCCATAATCTCCACGGGTTTCTCCACGAAGTGCATTGACTCATCAATGTGTACCTTGTCAAGCGGTATGTGAAGATTCTCATCGCTAACCATTTCTTCAGGTTCGAGACATGGAATGTTGGATGTACGTTGTTCAGACCTTTAAGTAAATCCAGTTTGTAAGCTACCTTCCCAATCCGTTCAAGGATTTTAAAAGGACCTACAAATCTTGGTGCAAGTTTTCCCTTCTTTCCAAAACGAACCACGCCTTTCCAAGGGGATACCTTGAGAAGAACTAGATCGCCGACTTTAAATTCTAAGGTTTTTCGACGTTTGTCGGCATAGCTCTTTTGCCGACTCCTTGCCACTTGAAGGTTGTCACGGATCAACATGATTTTGTCGGAAGTCTCCAGAATGAGTTCAGGACCAGTGATTTGTGCTTCGCCAATCTCAGTCCAACAGATAGGATAACGACACTTCCGACCGTAAAGTGCTTCGAAAGGAGCCATGTCAATGCTCGTGTGATAGCTGTTGTTATACGAGAACTCGACTAAGGGCAGATGTAAATCCCAATTTCCCTTAAAGTCAATGACACGCGCTCTAAGCATATCCTCGAGGGTTTGAATCGTTCGTTCGGATTGCCCATCAGTTTGCGGATGGTAAGTCGTACTAAGATTCAGTTGAGTACCCAAAGCTGATTGCAAAGATTGCCAGAAACGGGAAATGAATCGTCCATCACGATCAGAAATAATGTTGAGTGGTACCCCATGACGACTCATTATTTCATCAATATAGATTCGAGCCAATTTCTCAACTCGATAGTCTTCACGAATGGATAAGAACTGAGCAGATTTTGTCAAACGATCGATGATTACCCAAATACTGTCATGACCACGATACATATGCGGGAGTTTGGTTATAAAGTCAATAGCAATACACTCCCATTTCCACATGGGAATCTCGGGTTGTTCAAGTAAACCAGATGGGGGCTGGTGCTCGACCTTAACTTTCAAACAAGTAAGGCCCTTGGACACATATAGAGCAATGTCCTTTTTCATACCAGGCCACCAATATTGGGTACGAAGGTCCTTATACATTTTATCCGCACCAGGATGTATAGAATAACGAGTCTTGTGAGCCGCGTTCAGGATGAAAGTACGAAGATTATCACGGTCCGGAATCCAGATACGATTCAGGAAGTAAAGCAAACCATTGGGTTTGGTTTCAAGTTGGAGTTCAACACCACATGCCATCTCATTGTACATGTTTCCTTCAGTGACTGAAAGATGTTGTGCCTCAAAGATGCGAGTTTGAATGTCATTTTGGATTTGAATGATGTGGATCTTGATATATTCTTTACGACTAAGGGCATCGGCTACGACATTCGCCTTACCCGGATGGTAACGAATATCGCAGTCGTAGTTGTTTATATGTTCAACCCAACGTCTTTGTCTCATGTTGAGTTCTTTTTAATTGAAGATGTGCTGAAGACTCTTATGGTCGGTGTAAACTACACACTTAGTACCATATAAGTAGTGTCTCCAGACTTTGAGAGCAAACACGACCGCACCCAACTCAAAATCGTGCGTCGTATAATTCTTCTCGTGGATTTTGAGTTGTCGGGAGACATAAGCAATCACATTGCCTCGTTGCATAAGAACACAACCAAGGCCTAAGTGAGAAGCGTCACAGTAAACGAAAAAGTCATCGGTTCCATCAGGAAGAATCAGGATAGGAGCCTCACACAATTTTTGCTTCAGAGTTTGAAACGCTTTTTGTTGCTTTGGTCCCCATTCATACGGTTTTCCTTTATATGTTAAGGCTGTGAGTGGCACCGTGATCTTTGAAAAGTTCGATCGCGTCGGTAATAACTAGCTAAGCCAATAAATGAGCGGACTTCCGTAGGGGTTTTTGGAGCATGCCAGTTCTTCACCGCCTCAATTTTTGCGGGATCCACGTCTCGTTGACTATATGGCCCAAGAATTGGACTTCTTTTAGCCAAAATTCACATTTAGAGAACTTGGCATACAATTTCTCCTTCTTCAAGAGATCCAAAACCAATCGTAAGTGTTCTCCGTGCTGCTTTTGATTTTAAATAGATAAGGATGTCGTCAATGAAGACGATCACGAACTTTTCCATGTAAGGTGTACACGTGCGGTTCATAAGATCCATGAATACCGAGGGTGAATTGGTTAGTCTGAAAGGCATAACCATAAATTCATAATGACCGTACCTTGTACGAAAGGCTGCTTTTTGGGATATCGGATTCAAGGACTCGTAACTGGTGATAACCAGAACGAAGATCGATTTTTGAGAAGTAAGTCGAGCCTTGAAGTTGATCAAACAGATCATCAATCCTCGGAAGTGGATAACGGTTCTTCACAGTAAGCTTGTTGAGTTCCCGGTAGTCTATGCACATCCGGAAAGAAGCATCCTTCTTCTTGACAAATAAGACGGGTGCTCCCCAAGGAGAAACACTAGGACGTATAAATCCTTTGTCCGAAATTTCTCGAAGCTGGCGTGAAAGTTCTTGCATCTCTGATGGTGCAAGACGATAAGGTGACTTAGCCACGGGATTTGCTCCTAGCACCAGGTCAATACGGAATTCAACTTGACGTGTGGGAGGAAGACCGGGTAGGTCTTCCGGGAAATACCTTTGGAAAGTCTTTAATCACATGAATGTCGTGGATGCTTTTACTCTTGTCTTTTCGCTCCACAATGTGTGCTAAGAAAGCTACGCGGTAGTACAAGACATAAGCTTGAGTCCTTTAGACGGCTTCTCACCATAGACGTTCAAAATGCAGCCCGAGTCAAGAGGGATACGGATATATTTGTCAAAGTAGACGACTTCGGCATGATGCTTGGTCAGCTAATCCATGCCTACTATAATGTCAAAACCTTCGAGACCCATAGGTATAAGATTAATTGATAAGTCATGGGCATTCAGGTTTAGGGTACAATCTCTAATAATGGTGTCACATGTAACAGAATATCCATCCGCTACTAATATATCGAAGGATTTGTCTAGATTAGTTTGACTCATAGCAAGTTGTGGTTCAAATTCAAATGACATGAAACTCCTATCGGAACCGGTATCAAATAGGATAGAAGCATATTATTGATTAATTGGGTACGTACCATTCACCACATCGTTGTTGGCTTGAGCCTCATTGACATTAACATTGAAGGCACGTCCCCGAGCTACGGGATTTGCATTCCCCAGGTTCACATTTCCCCGGTTCATGTTCCCTTGATTCATGTTGCCTTGGTTCATGTTGGCAAGATTCATAATGACCAACCTAGGACAACGGTTCCTGAAATGATTAGGGTCACCGCACTCATAACAAGCACGACCGTGGGTGATAGCAGTAGGGACAAGAACAACAGGTTGATGGACTTGGTTAACTTGAGGACACCACGGCAAATGTTAGCCATATGCCCATAACGTCTATAACTGGTACATAGACGACATGGAATGTTGGTAGTATGATGGAGCTGACATGTGTTGCACAAAGGTAGAGTTCCCCCGTAAGGCCTCTTATTGTGGTTGTAGGCAGTAGGGGCCACTTGAGCTATAGGTGCAACATGGGTGATAATAGCAATGTCCTGCCTTTCCATTTCTTGCTATTGAAGGAAGACTCCGCCTTGGTTTCCTTGGTGGGTTCAGCAGTGGTTTTCTCAATGGTTTTCTTGGCACCCTTCTTAGAAAAGGTCCCTGCCTTAACATGGTTATCTGACAGGGTAGCAGCAAGACGGATTGCTTCCTCGAGTGTGGTTGGGTTGCTACCCAAGACGGTGTAACATCCATGATTTTCCGACCGTGTGTTTTTTTATATAATAATAATATTCCAATGTCTTTCTAGCCCAATACATTGTGTCACATAAACCACAATTACAAATGTATCGAATTCAAGATTTCATTTATACAATTTGACATTTATAATAAATACACACAGACCAATTAAATCCTTATGGATATCTTAATCATGTAACCTCAACCATTTGTAAATATATATATAGATACATAAGTTATCATCTCTCAATATAAGTGTATAAGCATACATATATATTTGAAAATTTTGTAAGCGAATCATATTAAAATATTTGTATTTAAAAGATATATATATATATATATATATATATTTTACATTCTTATAAATAAACTATTATAAATCTATTTAGATTAAATTTAAATATGTTTTATAGAAATAAATTTAGTTTACATCTAAATGATTTCTTTTAAAGCCAAATAAATGAAACTTGAACCCCCTCTATTCACTTTGACCCTTTACCTATCCATTTGACCCCCCTATTTGACCTCTCCCCTTATATTGAAAACATGACTTCATAACATACCAATTTTGACCTTTCAAAGTCAAACATGGCCAAATCGGGTTGATTTCCACGAATTCAAGAGTGCAATGGCTCACAAATCATGTGGAATCTATACACGATCGTTTCCAAGCAGTTATACCAATCCAATTGAATCGTACTCAAAGCTTTTAAGACCATTAAAGGACTTTCGGTTTTCAACCACGAGAACGGGTTAGGACCCCTCGATTTCCCCTTCAATTCGTCTTTTACGGAATGCATTCACCCTTCTAACACCTTCTACAATCATTTACGCTCATTCTAAACCCAAAAACAATTGTTCTCAGTCCCCCATTATCATCTTCGGTTCGCGACAGTAGGAGAGGGAACCGGGCTCGTTTCTTCAACTAATCGGGTTTCTTCAACAGGTAATAATCTCTCCCTCGTACTCGATTTAAATTCATGTTCAAAAGCCCCTTGGTTTGGCAGCTATCAGATATGGTTTCGGGGGCTAGGGTTTACGATTTAGGTGTGTTGGGAAGAAGGCTTGCGAGTCTAAATGGTTAAATAATTGCGCGTATGGTGTTAGTCATGACATGCAACCCAGATTAGTTGGTTAACACCCTTGTCCCATAACCCACAGGTTGCGGGTTCGAGTCCCAGGGGCGTGATTCTTTTTCTTTTTGCCTTTTCAACCATCATTTTCCTTTATAAAAACTATCCAATAAAATCCCTAAAAAAAACTTAAATTTACTTGTTATAATCCTTGTTTCTTAACCCCTCACACACACACACACGCAAATAGGTATATATATATACATATATATTTTCTATAAATGATTATGTTATAAACAAGTCTCCTTACGGAATCGTCAAGAGTTTACGAGTAATTCCCTCTTGTCATGTTTTATATACATAATTTTTGTGTTGAAATTCTAATTTAATTTTTACAAATATAATAAATACATTTTGTAATTTTTATAAAAAAAAAAGAAAACTACGAAATAATGTTTTATTTAGTTAAAAACGTATTACAACATATTAAAAATTTCTAAATAGACAAAATAAATGAATTATTTAAACAAATCTAATTTTGTTGTTTTGTTCCTAAAGTAGTAATGATAATAATTATTATAAATTGTTTAAAGCATTATTAACCCGTTTTAAACGTATAAATAATTATTTTGGTAAAGAATAATTATTTAAAATAATTTAAAGCTTATATTTATTTAATACTTCTTTTATAAATCATTTAAGTAATAGAAGTTGTTTAAATGTCTAACTAATTATTTTAATTACATAAAACGTTTATTTAAACATTTCCTCTTCCAAAATATATTTATTAACTGTATTTTTTTAGAATAATTATTTAAATAAATTCAAACGTATTATTATTATTAAATACTGGGTAATTAATTAGAAATCCTAATTGATTCTAATTAATTTTACTTTATCACCGTTAATCGAATAAAGGTGATAGACACATATATCTTCCTACAAATTTGTACAAATCTCGTAACCAGTCCCAAATCCTAAGAATCCCTAGAACCTCCGATAAACATGGGAATTTCTTACGTTCGTTTTCATTAAACATACATTGAGTTGGAATACAAATTTATTCGTGTAGGTTAATTGTGAGAAACCCTCACGAGGCCTATCTAGCCTTAACAATTCATACCATTACTAGCTTCATTACAGGTGAGATTACATAGCCTCTTTTTACTATTTTTACTTTTGGGGTGAAACATGTTTACAAATACATTACTTACACAATTCAGTACCTTTGTTCTTATGCTATGGTCTTTATGTTTTATGTCTTAAACTGCTTGGTGACCATTACATGTGTTCATGTTAGTACAGTCATTAACTTGAAACCCAAGCCTAAGGTAATACCTAACATGATCATTTATAGGGGAATCCGATTCATTACTTAACACGAACCTTGGAGGGCTAGTGTTTACATCTTACTGCTTTTTCAAAAGGCAATCAGTTGGATTGCGTAACTATTTTCCTATTACATGGCTTGATTGTACGCTTGGAACCTTGTGTGTTTTCACATTCATGTTTTAGACATGCTTTGAACATATTGAAATGTAAACCTATATTTAACTTTGTTTGGTGTCAAAACCTATGTTACTCACCAACTACTTGTAGTTGACATTTACTCACATGTTTCAGGTGCACCCTTTTGAGGACAAGACTTGATCATATAGGACTTTGGACTTAGTTAAATTTAATCCGAACTTTGATTATGTTATGTTTTCCTTGTACAATGTATATTTTATTTACTTGTAATGAATACTTAATATGGTGGAATAAATATCAAAACATATAAAATAGTTGATCATGTGCCTTTGAACAACTGCATCAGCCCCGGCGTATAATCCGCCGCCGGTCGGGGTGTAACAGACGGTATCTTGTATTTGCATCGGCAGACCATTGATGTACTTCTCAATGGATCTTGAAAGAGGAGTGACCATATGAGGCACCAGAAGGCTAAGTTCATGAAAACAGGTGGTGTAGGCAAGGCTTTCACCATTATCCTGCTTGAGATCCCAAAACTCAGCTTCCAGCTTCTTAACCTCGTTACAAGGACAAAACTCATATGTCCTGAGTGTCTTAACATCAGCCTAAGGTAACACCAGTGCAACTTCCATACCATGGTTACGCTTTTCCTCGTTCCACCAGGTGAGTGCCCTCTTCTGAAAGACACTAGTAGCTGATACGACATAAATTATACATGTTTTGCATGCATAATTATACCCGAATTCATCACAATTAGAGATAATATGATAATAATTTATGCATAATCCACCCATTTGTGTTCCAATAGGATAATTGGCTTGGATATGCAAAAACATGAAGAAAACACTCAAAATCAAGGTGAAATCAGCATTCGGAAGCCAATTGAACGAAACCGGACGTAGAAGGTCAAACATGGAAGTCAAAAAGTCAACAGGGACCAAAATAAGGCAATGCATGGTCGTGCATTGCCTTGAACGGTCGTGCAAACCCTAATTTGGGTCCCTGTACTGCCAGATTCCGCACGTGAAAAAAAAGGATACTTTGCATGCCCGTGCAATCCAATACACGGCCATGCATTACCAAAATCTTAGCCTATAAATAGCAAGCTCATTCTAGTCTTTTTGGTGTCCAAGATCAAGAGTAGGGAAGGCCTTAGTGCTCTGCTAAGAGTCGAAACTCTCTCGGTTTTGGTCCATTTTAGCTTTCTTGTTTATTTTCCTTTTTAAAGTCTTGTAATAAGAATGTTTCTTCTCGTTCGAGTAATCAAGAGGCAACTTATACCCGTTCTCCCTTGGTGTTGGAATATTTCCACACATTATCTAAGGGTTAGTGGAGTCACTTGTATGCTCATTCTTGGCTAGTCCTCTTGTGTTACTCGAGTTGGTTGAACTTTAATTAATCAATGAAGTATTTTTAGCATGTTATGTTTTTAAAGTCTTTACTATGAGTTATCTTAAAAAGACAAGAATAAGTGATCTTTAAACCAATCTAATAATCTTAAATCTTGTGAGTTACTTAAGCAAGACTTCTTATTTGGGAAGCTTGTTCGAGTTTGTACGTTCTATATACAAATCTTGGTGCTAGCAACGGCCGGGTAGTATAGATTTAATATTATGGGTTGATTGGAAATTTGGGTATTCAACAACTCGCTTGAGCCCTAACCAGACCGGGCGGTTTGTGTCGGTATTTCTTTACTTCTCTCGTGTCGGCTTGTAGAGGACTTCTAGCGGGATCTATGGGGCTTGATCTTGAGAATGAAAGTCTTATTTATTTAAAATAATACTATAAGTAAATACAACTATTTAAGAACATAATTTGTTAGGTCCGAGCGTTCATAAAGTAGCTCTGGGGGAGTTACGCATTCCGACTTTCCAAAGTAAGTTACAAGACAAGACGTTTGTCCGTCATTGGATATTCTTAGTCCGAATAATGAATCACGAGATAACCGACGGACTTGAGACCCCGTTCAGGGTCTGGAGATTTATTAAGGAACAGTTGGCCGACCGTATCCACTGTTCCGTTATGAAACGCTAACTCCTCTATCGAAATGCTAACTCCCCTATCGAAAGGGTTAGTACTAGTAACTATGACCAATCTTACTTAATTAACAAGGGATAACAACTAGAGTAACACCTTACATGTTTCACCCCAAAAGTATAAAAAGGAAAAAGTGGCTATGTAAACTCACTTGTAATGAAGCTAGTAATGGTGTGAATTGATAAAGATCGATAGGCCTCGTGAGGATTTCTCACAATAAACCTACATGAGTAATCGTACTCTAAATTCATTGTGCGTTTAATGGAAATAAGGAAATTCTAAGATTTAGGGTTTCATAGAGTTTGGGATTGGGTATGGGATTGTATAAATATTTTGTAGGAAAATAGAAGTTCATGACTAGTATTGAAATAATAATAAAAGTAGTTTATAAAATTAATTAGAATTAATTAAGATTTCTAATTAATTATATAGTAATTTATTTATATAATTATTCTAAAGATAATTACTAAATAAAGTTATGGAATATAATAAGTTTAAATAATACATTTAGATTTATTTATATAATCATTCTAAAAATAATTTATAAATAAATTATGGAAAGGAAATGGTTTAATTAATTTATTTTATGTAAATAAAATGATTAATTAAACTATTAAATAATCTCTTTTAAATGAATTATAAAAGTGTTAATAAATAAATAGGCTTTAAATGAAATTAATTGGACTTTGTATAAAATAATTATTTAAGTAACTTTTTTATAAGTTTAAAAAGTCTAAAAATAATTATTCTTGCCAAAATAATTATTTATTTGATTATAATAATGTCTAAATAAATATTTAGAGTTGTTTTATAAATATGGATATTTTATAGATAAAACATCATATTTAGGTTTATTTAGATAAATCCTTTATATTGATTATTAGAATTTATAATAAATAAAAATAGATAAAAAAATACATCATTTTTTTTCCTATTTTTATAAAAGTTATAGAATATCTTTATTTGTTTTATAAAAATTAAACTAATATTTTAAAACACTTATTGATGTATTTAAAGCATTAAAAGGGGAATAATCCAAAAAAAAGGTTGTTAGGACTCGAGCCCGGGTCACCAGAACACACACACACTTAACCATCAGACGAGGGCTTATGCCTTGGTCTAATCCCGACGTGTTTAATTTAAAGCCAATAACTCCCGAGTCATCTTCTTCCCTAATACGAACCCGTAACCCTAGCCCATCAATCTGCCCGATCGAGTAAACGATCGAAGCCCATTTCATGGGGCTTTTGTTCCTCGTATCAAGACGAGTCTATTGAAACCAAAATTACTTGAAATGGTTGAGTAAAAGGTGAGAACGGCTGAGTGAAACAGAGATGTGTTCTTCGATGGATTTGGTTGATTCAGAGGTGAAATCAGATGCGATTAAGGGTGTAGTGAGTTTGCTATGAGTCTTTCTAATGATTATGGACTTCTATTTATATGCAATTTAACTGAAGTTAGACGTTCAATTAAGTGGGTGTTAAAGGGGGTTTCGGTTACGAGTTAAGCATTGTAATGATCATAACAATCCAATTAAACACAAAGGACTGATCGTTTGGATGTCCTGAACGTAAAGCGTTATTATTATTTTATGAACATCTCAGGAATGAATTCGTAACTTGAGGTCTCAAAACCGGTGGAACTTGGGCTCGAACCCATGACCGGTTTGGAAGGGGGAGTGTGACAATCCGGACTTTTCCAGTTAACTACGTTAGAAAAATTCAGTTAAAGTTAACCTATCTAACCTTAACTCAAACTCCAGGGACTAGAATTGTCAATTTTCAAACTCAAACCACAAGGACTAATTGTGTAATTAGGCAAACTCAATTCTAATTGACTTTTTAAAGTCAAAATCCAATATTCAAGTTCCTGTTGACTTTGGGAAGTCAAATAACCATATTCTTAACCCAAAGGGACTGAAACTGCCATTTCTTAAATTCTCATGCATGAAATAGAGGGGCTAAACCTGTAATTTACCCATTCTTGATTTTGTTTGACTTTTGATAGTCAAATCGTGTAACTTTAATCGAATTCGAATCCCACGATCGTTTCTATTTGAAATTGGAACTGAAACTACATGAATTCTGATATTAAAGACCATAACTATCGAATTAATCTTAATCATTGTCGGATTAAACCGTTTAATGTTAAAGTCGTAACAGTCGACCAACATCACGTACACCTCAAATTCGATAAAGGTTCTTCCAATTGAACATCTGCACATCTCAATCGAGCAACTAAGAAGCCTTAGCACACGTCTGTTCAATCGGAATCAAAGCTATTGTAGCCGGAGGCCGAGCCACACAGGTCGCGGCTGAGTTTTACTCGATCACCAAAGATCCGATATCGTTTAAGGTAATTAATCACACCCACAACTACGTTTTCACTCCTAGAACCAAAGCCCCATGTTAATTCGGGCTTTCAATATCGGGTTTATCACGATCGGAGTCTAGGGTTCATGCGTATACGGGTTTAATCGAACTCCATTATAGACCCGATTTAAATCCAATTAAACTACATGATTAGTTTCGCAATATCGTACTCTGTGAAAGCCCTATATCAATTAAATCCCATATTATCGATTTGACCGAGATCAAGAATCTAGGGTTCATACGTTTTCGGTTTGATCGAGCCCCAATCAAATCACCTTTTCAATCAAATTAAACTGCAGGGGTTGACTCGAAATTCTTTGTTTGTCAAAATCCCCATGATTCCAGCAAGTTTTATCATCGAAATTGATCTAATCAAATATGTGTTCTTAATCTAGGGTTTCGGACTTCAAACTATAAAATAACGATTAAAAACTTGATATTTTTGCAATTAAATTTACCCACTGGTTCGCAATGACTCGATTAACAAAACTCCTATGTCACTTTGATTGATCGTTATCAGATTCATGGGAATTGGGACTGGTTTTCGATCGGATCGTGATAAGGGGGTAGAACATAACGGGGTTGTATGTTAAAATCAATTCGAACTGAGTTCATGTGCGATACCCTAGCGGGCTGGACCGGTTAAGGTGTTGGTGTGAGGGGGAGAAGCCCCGGGTTCGAGTCCTCTAACCCCCTTTTCTTTTTAAACAGATTTTTAAAGATTATTTTAATATAAAAACTTAACCCTATATTAGTATATTAAAATAATAAAGTGTTTTAGACGGGAAACGACCCATAGGCTCGGGTTTGGTTTTATAACACAAAATTAATATTATTCTCACTTTTAAAATAATATATTTATATTATTTTTAAACCACGAATTCAAATAAAATAATATGTTTATATTATTTTCAACCCATGACTTCTATTATTAAATAATATATATATTAATTATATTATTTTCCTAACCATTATTTTAATGGTACAAACACACGGATATATTTAATTATTAATTAATATTATTTGTTATTAACGTTCGACACATAACGCACTCATCTTATTTATTAAGAAACCTATATTTCCGTAGACACGTTCGTCTACTCGTTAATCCTTAGAATGTTCTAGGATATTCAAATCTTCCGTGTCGTTGTCACAAAACCCTATTGTATCCCTAACTATTATGCTTATAATTTTAGGGCATACGTAAGCAATTAACAGGCAAACTCTTGTGTTTTCTACTTGCATCCTTGTGTGGTGCTATCTACTACTCGTACACAACTCATGTGAGTTTCACGGCCCCTTTTTACTCGTTTACCTGTTGGGGGAGAAACATGTACACAAATCAACATCTATTACTTGTTTTCCCGTTGGGGGAGAAACATACACGCAAGCAATCATATTTTTAATTGTTTTCCCGTGGGGGAGAAACATGTACGCAAACAAACATCATTTTACATGTTTTTCCCGTTGGGTGAGAAAACATGACACAAACTATTTTGGGTTATTGTAATTCATATGATATCACTGTTGAGACTAAGCGTAACAAACTATCACTGAAAGTCCTCACAACACATCGAACCATTAAGTTGACAAGCGAGGTAATGTTTAGTAGTACTACTGGGTTTAACTAGCCCCACTCGCGTTAGTCGCGCTAACTCGATTGGAGGTCGAACGGGTGAAATGTTAGCCTACTCTTTTGGCCAGAGTTGATAGACCTGGCAGGAGGCAAACAACCGGTCATGCTTCGATTGCGAGGGCTTTAGTAAGACATGAACATAGGCTAGCTACCTATAGATATGCATATTGATTGTACATAATCTGGCAAACACTCTCTTATTGCAAACTTGAAACCTGTGAACTCACCAACCTCGTGTTGACACTTTTCGTACATGTTTTCTCAAGTCGCTAAGGCACATGTTGCACAACTAGGACATGCATGGAGTCCTACTATCTTTTCACTCATATGCAAACCGTTAAAACAATTCACTTACTTTTATTAAAATAAACTTTGGCGCGTTGTTTTACGCTTTTACTTTCTTGTTTAAACACTTCTGCATTAACTCTGAACTTTTATGCTATGACTTTTTAAGTCCCATATAGTGTCGTTTGATGTAACTAATGACTGAGATCCTGGTGTGTCACATCCCTAACGGTAAAACTCCGTTAGTGGAATTTGGGGGTGTGACAGATTGGTATCAGAGCCATTGGTTATAGAGAACTAGGATTGCATACTAGACTATAACCCAAACACATTAGTTACACGACACAGAAACTCATACATGCTATACGTAGCATCTACACATACATTGTATTGCAGGCATGTTGACATCATCCATATCACCCTCTGCTGACGAGGGGCAAGTCATTTGCATTACATCATCATTCCCAGGGGTGACATTTGGGGAATCATCAGGACAACATCCAATTCCATCTCAGGGCAGCGAGACGGATCCTTCGGAGGAGTCAGTTACACCACCATCATCTGCACCTTGTTACACCATCAGAGCCGAAGATGACATCGGCTTGAGCCTATCGAGGACACAATCAGGGAATGGTGTGTCTTCTCAAGTTCGTGTCGGGGACAACACACAACGCTAGCACATATCTCTTTGGGAGTTGGGATCGTCGGAGGCGAGTCCCTACTGTACCCACTAGCAATAATACGCCATGTGAAGGCGGACTGTTGCACGCATCATTGCAGAATCCATTTACACATAGATGTCATCACTTTCCCGAGCCGTGGGCTTGCGTTATTGGTCGATATTCTGTTGAAAATAGATTGACCACAAGGTTGAGAACGCCTTGTTCATTGCATACTCAAAACCCTATCCTGTCTTCGGATGATAGACATTTCCGGCGAATTAGTTTTCGGGCGAAATGGTTTTCGGACTAGACTTTTCAACCGAAATATTTTTCGATCGAAAATAAATTTCGGACAGTGGAGTTTTCGACCAAGTAGATTTCAACCGGGTAATTTTGTTATGACTCGGAGTTAACACGTTTCATTTATAACCACTCGAACAGGTCGCCTAACCTTTGTTGAGCATTAGGAAGAACTAGCTAAAGAAAACTATGTGAGTTCTAATCCCCCTTTTCTTACCTACTTTTGGGGTGGTGTGCATACTTAGTGAATAATGTGTTAATTATATAGTATATTAATAAGCGATAAACGATGGCAAAAGTCATTATTTAAAAAGAAAGTTTAAAAGAGGCAAACTGAGTTTTATGAATGATAATATGAAATGTCTACGAGTATTAAAAGATGATTTTAAACTAAGAATGAATGTAAAGTCTTAAAGAAAGCCATTTCGTTAACAAGGAAAGTAAAGATAAAGTTTCCTTCGGGAATAAGTACAAAGTCAGGCTACGGTTTCCTACGGGGACAAATTTTACAAGAGAGTCAGATAAGCGCTTTAGTGCCTATAGTAGGGCTTTGGTGCCTATAGTAAGGCTTCGGTGCCTATAGCAGGGCTTAAGTGCCTATAGAAGGGCTCTGTGCCTAACGTAGGGCCTATTAAAGGGATTCAGTGTGTGTTAAAGGGCTTCGGTGCCTAGTGAAGGGCTTGGGTGCCTATAGTAGGGGTTAAGTGCCTAAGTAGGTTTTGTGCCTAAGTAGTTACAAATGGAATTGACAGTATGGTGACAACGTCTTGACACTAGTCAGGACTGTTACAAAACGTTACGGTGATGTATCGTGTAATTTTCCCTTATTCGTCGGCCTTTGGGCTTGAGCCATTGGGGCGATATGGAAAGGAATGGAAAGTTAAAGATAAGTTATTTTTGAAATAATGTATGTATGAGCTAAAAGAGATACTATATGTAAAGTTTAGCCTTAAGGGCAGTATGTACGTAATAGTAAATCTGTTGTATGACTGATTTAAAGTAAATGTTAGAACTCACTCAGCGTTGCTGCTTTTTAGTATGCATATCAGTTAGTGCAGGTAGCTGTATGGATGCTTGGTTGGCTTGAAGAGTTACCCGAAGTGAAGATCTAGCATCCCGTTGTTATGTTTATGTTTCAGTTGTTTAAGACAAGTTTAAATTTGTACTAGACAAGTATGTTTACGTTATGTTATGTATTCCGCTGCGTATGTTAAGGTTTTAAAGCGCTTCCGCTGTGATTGTGAAAGTTTTAAGTTTAAGAGCTATGTGTTGATGAGTAAATCCAATACATGAGGCCTCCCAGGTTTGGGGCATTACAAGTTGGTATTAGAGCCATAGTTTGAGAGATTTGGACATTCCCGATGTTCAGAATTAAACTGAGAATGGGACCTAGTAGCTGATGCCAGTAATGGGTAACTCATGCCAAAGCATCAGAAGAGTATAGTAAGTAAAGTTTCTTTCCCTGTTTAGAGTGTCAAGATAAGAATAGAGGCTTTAGTGGAATCATGAAAGTGAATAGTTAGAAAACAAGAAGTGATGTAATGGTTAATTGCAGATGGTCGGTGTATATTAACATCTTACCTTACTTATTGCGTTCTACATATTCCCTAGCATGATGAAGTTAAATCCCTTTGTTCTCTATCTTTCAGTTATAAATGGCTAGACGTGGAGGAGCTAGAAGAGGTGGAGGAGGAAGACGTGGTGGGCGTACAGGCCGCCGCGGTGGAGCTAGTACAAACCAAGAGATTGAGGGGAGTGTTCAGGCTATCCATACTGAGACGGAGGTTAGTCAGCACAATGCCGAACAAGTGGAAGGAGATGACCAGCCATTTGAGTTTGAACCAACCGTACATGCGGCTCTCGACCGGGAATTCACCCGACTACTAAAGGAAACCTTACGGGTCATACTAGACGAAGCCTTAAGGAAAGCCAAGGATAACCCCAAAACAACGCTAGTCACTGAAGGACCAGTGGTGCTTCCAGCTATGGGAAGACCATTTCTGGTAGGGAACGTTGCACTTCCTACTCGCGGGTGCGATTACAAGGCATTTTGTGGTTGTGATCCACCTGAGCTTACTAGAGAGAAAGAAGCGGCAGATACCTTAGATTGGATCAATGGCATGGAATCCACCATCTGCTTCAGTGACTGCCGACCAGATCAAGCGGTCAGGTTCGCAGCCAAGTCGCTGAAAGGGGAGGCAACACACCGGTGGGAGACTGTGAAAAAGTGGAATGATCTGAAAGCTTTAGTAATTGAGAAGTTCTACCCTAAGAATGAGGTCCACAAGGTGGAAAGGGAATTTCTGACTCTGCAAGCCAGACTCATGACTCACCAGTAGTATACTTTGAACTACAATGAGTTGGTGCGTCCGGTGCCCCCATCTTATGACCACAGAGGAGAGGAGGATTCATTACTATGTTTACGCGCTTCCTTCAAAAGTTCATACCTTTGTCAAGGCTAACACACCGAGCACTTTTTAGTCGGTGGTTATCATGAGTGGAGTTGTGTATGATGACCTAGCGTCGACCGACGTCGTCCCTGAAGCAACCAAGAAGCAAGCGATCAAGCGATCAGGCTAAGACCTCTAAGGTCCAAGCGAAGTAAGAGCAAGGGTAGACACTTAAAGGATGTGCGGTAAGTGTGGAAAAAACCATGGAGGCGAATGCAGGTTAGGAACAGTGGGGTGTTACAAATGCGGCAAGCAAGGCCACCATTCTCGCAGTATACAAACGTTTATGTTATAACTGTGGTAAGAAGGGACATTATGGTAACGAATGCAAGAAACCGAAAGCCGCAGCAAAGGCAAGAGTATACCATAAAGTCGATAAGGAGAATTGAGAGGGAGCTTAATGCCAGGTCGGGTACGTATTTTCTCCTATATGTTTAATTTTTGTATATTTTCAAGGGAGTCCTAGTGTAAATAGAAACGTGCGCCGTTGGAAACCTTTAGCCACCCCAGTTAGCCTAGATGCCTCAGGAATAGAAATTGTCCCATATTTAGACCATGCGTAGCCGAAAGATGAATCGTCTTACACCCTCTATTGTAGCTATTTACAATGGCCTTTATAACCAAGCTACCCAGCACGACTACGGTTTATGCCATCCATTTTGTGATTTGCTATCAGTATAGCTTATGGCAGGTTTCTAGGACGAAACCTAATTGTAAGGAGGGTGTACTTGTAACATCCCGTATTTTGAAAGCGATAAAACGAGCACGGGATTTACATAGAACTGTAGAAGAAGAAGAAGAAGAGAGATGGACCGGGCCACTAGGTGGGCCGAGATGAGAGTGAGGGTGGACTTTAAGACCCTAACCCTCCATCCTTTTCTCCATTTCCCTCATCATCTTCACCACTATGTTTCTGATTTTGATTATGTTGTTTTGACTTTTTTTTGTATTGGGAATTTTGTAGAAATTTGCAACTCAATCAAAGCGAGTGGGGTGGAACCTGACGTCAAAGTGATATATTTATTCAAACATTTGATGGCAACATGGCTAAAGTTGTGGAACGTGATTAAGGTATTTTGTTAACCTGTTATCGACTCATTAACCGGTCAATGCATGAGGGTGGTGGTGTCATGAAGTGTTAATCTTTGTGTTTTACTTTAACATGCAGTTGGATAGAAAATTGTAATTTAGTTTGATGGCGTTGGTTATCTACTTTCTCAAATTGTTATTTATTTCTTATTAATTTTCAAGCTACAATTAATTATAGTACTAAAGGAACATAATATTGGTCAAGGATTAATTTTGTTGCCTTTATGTACATGCACACAAACTTGAAAGTCAATGAAGAACATGAAACTCAATGAACAGCGGATAACATCACTTTCAAGCTCGAAAGAAGTAAGAGAATACCTGAAAAACTAGAGGGTGAACATAGAAAACATGTAGAAAGATTCCGAACTTATTAAGTTAAGAAAGACCTGAAAGGATATTTTGTTTATATTGACATTTGTATAGTTTTGTAAATATATAAATATTTGGTTTGATTGTCTTTGTATATATATTATTTTGGATATACATGTAAATAGGAAAAAAAAAGTGTATTTTAAAAAAAAAGCCATTTTCAAATTTATGTAGCAAAATTGTGATTAATTGATGATTGAATTGGAGACTAATTTTCAAACCCTAAATAAATATATTGGAGACTAAAAATCAATGTTATCTTGGACTGATTATCAGACTTTAAAATTACATATTATGGATTAATTTTCAGTCCTTAAAATAAGCATATTAACGACTGGAATCGCGTGGTACCGGGGACTAATTCTCAGTCTTTAAAACATGTTATTGGAGACTGATTTGATATGGAATCATAAATCTAACGAAACGCATTAGATACAGTATATACATGTTTAGAGGAGTGATTTTCAGTCCCTAAAGTTATACATTAGGGATTGATATATCATAGTATCCGAGGCTGGTTTGCAGTCACTGAAGAAAATGTATTGAGGACTGAAATGACCTGATACTAGAGGACAAATTGAGGATTGATTTTTTATGTATCAGAGACTGAAGGTTTGCAGGGACTGATTTTTAGTTACTAACCTAACTATTTAGGACTAAGTATCCGTCACTGATCGGAGACTGGAGAAATCAGTCCCTGATAACTATTAACTACTGATACGGGGGTATTAGAGACTAAAATTTTAGTCTTAAATACCCTTCTTTTGTGTAGTAAACCAAGGTATTAGCTTGGAAAGGCCACTCTTTATCTATGGATGATAGATTGACTTTATTGTAGTCGGTTCTTGAATGTCTTCCGAGTTATTATTTCTTCCTCTATCGAGCTCCTATCAAGGTTATTGAGACCTTGGAAGCTAAGAGGCGTCGATGTCTCTAGGGTGAAAGTAATGGTTCTAAAAAAATCTCGTGGGTTGTGTGGAATCGTATCATGGTTAAGAAAAGCGAGGTGGGCTGGGTTTGTGCCCTCTCAAAGACTCCAACATCTCCCTTTTGTCTAGGTGGTAGTGGTGGTATAGGAATGAAGAGAATTTCCTCTAGAGAAAATTTATTTCTGCTTTACACCACACTCCGAGGTCTTGACGGGCTCTTCCTTTCAATAAAGCTCTTACCGGTACTTGGGGATCTATTGCTAAGCTCAAATTTTTCCTTGTTGTCTCCAATGGCTCCCTTACATGCGCTATTAAGGGTGAGGTTGGTGACGGCTCCCGGTGCGTTTCTGGCTGAATACATGGGAGTTCTCTGTGGCGTCGATGAAGGAGTATCTTTATAGGTCTGATCCGGTGTCCATTGAGAACAGCTTTGAATGGAACTCTTGGGTCCCTTTGAAGGTTATTACGTTTGGGTGGAGAGCTAATTTATATCGTCTTCCGTCTATGGATGAATTGAAGAAAAGAAGGATGTTCGTCGGGCCTGACTAGTGCGACCTTTGTTTATCTTCACGTGAGTCCATTGATCGTGCTTTTACCTCTAGTTAAATGGCTACGATGGTTTGGCAAAATATTAGCTTGTGGTGTAAAATCCCACCGATCTACGCCTTCTCGCTTCTTGATCTTCTTAACATCCATAAGTTTGTCCCTGGTTCGGCCCTTAAAAAGAAAACGATTCAAACTATTGTCCTTGGGGTTTGTTGGAGTATTTGGAGAGCTCGGAATAATTTTATCTTCTCAAACGTCCCGGTGAAGATCGATAATATCTTGGGTGAAATCAAGCCACTTAGCTATCTTTGGATTAACAATCGTTCAAAAGTTGAGTTTGAGTTGCATAGATTAGAGATCTTTTTCGTTGTAAGTTGTTAGTTTCTGTTTATTTGTTTCGGTTTGTGCCGGCCTTTTGCTAGTGTGTTGCTACTTTGGGGTTTTCGGTTCTGTTTAAGGAAAGTCGCTCATAAAAAAAAATACAAGTGTAGAATCTCAAGAAATGTGGAGAATGGATTATAGGCCATGAAAATTCCCTTTTCTAGAAAAGTAGTTATAATTGTCAGATACCAAAACAAGCATGTAGGTCCCTTGTTAATCTGTTTAAAAAGTAAAAACAGTTTTAAACTAAAAATTTAAAATATTGATTAAATGTTAAAGGACTTTCTTTTATTTTTATAAAGTCAAAATTACATAAAGTAAGTATAAAAAGAGCCCTTCGTTTTGTGTAAAGAGAAAATGATGAATATGTATATATAAATCAACTCGTAGTATAATTATCATATGATAGTTAGATATTCAGTTAGACTTAGAATCGCTGACTTATTTTAAAATCTTACAAAAAAAATAAAAAAATTCAACCATTTAGATCATATAATCCAAAACATCTTGGAGCATTGCAATTGGAGCTATATTGGATTCTAGAAGATGCTCTCATAAGGGGTCCAAAAGTGCTTTGATCAATTAATATATGACTGCAACTCTAGCCTAAATTGATTGCTCACATGGGGTTTAATAAAATATTGAAATGGAAAATAACACCATTTTGATCAACCTTATTTCCCTTTTTACTTAAATAATTATTTGACAACTTATAAAATATATAACCAATAAAATGTAAAAAATTGATTACATGAAAGTATAACTCAATTAAAAGACGTAACATGAACTTACAAATTGAAATTCAAATTATTAGGTCTTAAAAAACTGAAATTAGCATTGAAATAAGCTTCAAAAAACGATATAATTTTAGGGTAGAAAGGTAAAACAAAAAAAGTGATTTTCATTTTTGTCACAAAATATCTCGTCATGGTCTTCGTTTAATGTTGTTTTGGTGCTGAAAGCTTGAAACAGAAGTTTTAGATGAATGGAGATGGAATAGAAGACTGAAACGCGAATGGTTGTCGCGAGGGAGGGGCGACAAGAGAAAGGAATCATAAGTGAGATGGATGGTGTTAGAGTTGTAGTTGTACAAGTGAGAGCAAGATTTAAAAAGAGTGTAAGTCGTTTGTTAGTTCCTCGATATCAGCTCTTTGAAACCTTGAATTGAGCCGAACTTAAACGAGTTCGAGCTTAAATTGGAGCTCCTTTAATAAACGAGTTTATGCCTGAACTCAATATGGATCAAGAATTTATCTCTATTCTAATAAAAGACTAAATAAATGAACACATGTCATCATCACATTCCACCTCACAAGCTTTTTCCCCCCCAAAATCACATTTACATCCACTATTCAATCTTTCCATATTTATATAATTTTTTTAAAAAATTATATAAATAAACATTTTACCAAATCAATTCACCATTCTTACCATTGACTCAATTTTGTTTTAAACCATCATCAAAAGTGAATATTTTTAAAAAATCAAGAATAAAAAATAGGAGATTTAAAAAAAATAAGTTTTTAAAGTTTCATTATTAAAAAAGCGTGTTTTTAAAATTTTATTATTAAAAAAGCAAGATTTTTTAATTTTACATAAAAAATTGAAAATACTACTTTTGTACTTTAAATAAATATGTGTTAGAATAAAGTTTACTAATATTTAATTAGTATTTTTTAATTAAGTTTGATATTTATAAATAAATTTTTTATTTTGATTTTGAAATTTTAATAGTTATTTTTAATTAAAATTAAAAAATTTATAAATATTTATTTTTATAAGTGTATTATATTTTAAACTTTAATTTTTATTTAAATAACGAGAATTTTTTTTCAAAAAAATATGTTTGGTTTCAATTCTAATTTATTAGTTTTAACTTTTTTTCATATTTAATTTTAGAATTTTAAATTTAAATTGTGTCGATATATATTTTGGAGTTTTAAAATTTGAATTTAAAACACGATATATTGTTGAAATTTAAAGTTTATTTGTATTTTTTTATTTTATTTTAAATAAGAGATTAAATATTAAAATTTAGCGATATTTTTCATATAATAGGCGAGATTTAAAAAAAATAATTTAATTTTGATACGTAAATTTAATTACAAGTTAAATATCTATAAATATGTTACAATATCAAGGTTAAAGTTTATACAAAAAGGCTGATAGCGTTTCAAAAACTAATAAAATTGAGAAACAACGTATGTAAGAAAATCGTTGACCAATTTGATTATCTTCGATTTCTTTGACTCCCTACTGGCTTCAATCAGGTTTACACCGTCTGTGACACTTTTTTAGAACGGTTTTGGCTATTTTGTGTTTTCAGTTATTGAGGAAAAGAAACTCTATTCTTTGTGCACTTAATGAGTGTTAAACATGGAAAAGTTACCAATATCACGTCAAATGTCGTATACAATTAAGTATTTTCAAATTTGTAAATCATCATTGTAAGTTTCATTTGACATGTAATTTAATATATTATAAAAAGTACACCACTTATAAATTGTATTTTCATGTATGTTTTTTGATGTTTTAATTACTCTCATCCATATAATCTTAATATTTAATAAAATAGAAAATTACCAATACAATATCAAATTTGTATAAAAAGAGGTGTTAAAATATTTATCATTATAATCTTAACGTTTCACCCCGTGTAACACATGAGGTTAAAGCTAGTTATTTATATAAATATAATTTTTTTTATTTAATATAATAAATATGTAGTTATATAATAAATAGTATTATATGTATAATTATGATAAAAATAACTATATAATATATATTATGTTATATATTAAACTACTAAACGAGTCAAGTTTGAGTTTGAAAATTTACTTATGTGTCAAGCCTGATATTTAGGTGCAAAGTTTGAAAGAAGCCGAGCTCGAATTTTCGTAAGTTAAACGAGCTCAGCTCGTGTCCAACACTAAGAAAGAATGCATAAGCAGATGTACAAGTGTGGCTTTAGAGTTGTATAAGTGGCTGACCGGTGTTGTTAGAGAACCAGAAGAGATATCAATGAACAAAGAGACGCTTATATCGTATGCAAATTAATTTATACATTTTCAGAATTTGGTTAAATAATGAGATACTCTTTTTAAATCAAACTAGTTACTTTTTCCCAAGCAGCGGAAAGTATATATATTATAAAAACAAAAAGATTATTTACATTTATAGCATTATTAGGTTTAATTACTTAAAAAAATGTCTCGCATAACCAAAAGATAAATCGGTATCATGTCCAAAAAGATATCGACATGTTACATCGATGGTAGCCATATTGGTCGGTGGAAATTAATAGGGGGTTTCATTAACGGAATAGTAAAATTAATAATATAATATTAATAAAATAATAATAATAGTAATGATAAAAATAATATTAAAGAAAATAGTAATAATAATAAGTTTTATAATAAATAATAATATTAAATTCAAAACAAAAGAAAACATAAAAAATAATAACGATAATAATACCAACTAGAAATTAAGCTCGCATGATGCGGCGGGTTTACGAACATATGAAGTTGCCGTTACTCGGTTCTATAGATCGAGAAATAGATAAATTACGGCGCGAATATCCGAGTGGTAAACTTAAGAGTGTAGAAATTTTAGGAAAAGAGGTGAGAATTTAGTTTAGGGGTAAAGTTGAAACTTTATAAACCTAAAGGGTATATTTGAAAATTAAGTGGTAAAAAGAAAAAAGAAACCAAAAAAAAAAGTTGACATGGGGATCGAACCAATGACCTTGAACTAAACCAGAGCCTTAAGGCATCAACTTTAAACCAACCGACCAAAGAAGACTTACGGGCTTTAAGGCTCTGGTTTAGTTTTGTTGATACCAACTAAACGTTGATGTAACATATCAAATATATATATAGACAAAAAAATTTGTTTTGTTGGTGGCTCTTATCGGCTACCGACACTTATTTTTAAGGATTGGTTAATACTAATCGTAAAAATAATTAAAATAATAATAAAAACACTAATAAATAAAACATTCAAAATCTAGTAAAAAGAAGAGGAAAAGGAAGGAAGGCTGGGCCTGGAACCAGACCCTCCCCATTTGACCAAGTACTCGAACATCCAACCGCATGAAAAATATATACATTATACTACACGTGGCAAAAAAAAATAATGGATGAGTTACTATTAATTCATTGCTTTGTAATGGTTATTTGGGTAATTTTACGAGTCACAATTTTAGGTAAATTAGATTATAACAATAGTAATTATGGCCTATTAACTAATAATAATTCATACTAACAGATGACAGTCTTATTTACTGAAGTTAGCTCCCGTTTTACCCGTCGCAACTCGCAACAACAAATGCTAAGAGATGCTTTTTCGCAATGCTTTTTACATGTATTTGAAATTTAACTCGGTTTATCTTTTTTATTATGTACCCGACCCCGCCCAAACCAAATAAAAAAAATTCAATATTTAGTGATAAAAAACCGACCCCATAAAAAAAATCATATTCACGGGTCTCCCACCGCCTGACGACCACCTTAGCCATCCTGCTTCCTCACCTCGAGTCAGGTAAATATATCCAACTTGTAATGCCTTTCAAGAGTGGAGTAAATTTTGTAGTTTAGCCATATCTACGAGGGTGTGACTGCAAATTCTCCTGCTTAGTCAGCAGTCATCCAAAAAAGCTTCGAGAATCCAGTCAACAGCCTACCGAAGCCCATGCGTCACTCGTTAAGTCATTAAATATTTTCTACAGAATTCTTTAATATAAAAAACCCACGATACTATAAAACTACAATATAATACGCAAACAAGATCAACTCTCTAACGTGATTCCTGCATTCCAGCATATATGTCTTACAAATCATCATAATCATAATTGATGAACCCAGATTCAAATTTTGGATTTTGGGTCTTTTAATTTCTGTCAGGAATTTCATCGAACACTTAGTGTGCATGCAGTTGTTTTGGGTTGCTTTTGCTTCAAGCTTTCGTAAACAGGTTGCTGCTTTTAACGAATTTGATGTTTGGTTTTATATAGCAGTCATGACGTAAAGTGATCTGTTCTTATTTCTGATTTGTGCTTTTTTTGTTGAAATTCATGCTTTTTGTTCGAATTAATTTGGGAACAGAGTAAAGCTGGATTTTGGGCACTTTTCTGAGGTAAGAATCATGATCTAGTTTTGTTGTTGGATTTCATATAATATAGGGTTGTAAACCAGCTGAGTCGAGTCAGGTTGGGCTTGGCTATGCTCGTTTATTTTTATAAATTTTTTAAACGTTTAATATTCTTTTACAAATATTGATTTATATAAAAATAAAAATAATATTTTTAACATGCATATAATGAAAATTTTCTAAACTACAAAATTTATAGAATTCTTCTATATTTTTATATTTGTTTTTGTCACTAGAAAATACCAAAATGAGGCAGCTCGTTTATTTTTATAATTTTTTTAAAAATTAATATTTTTTACAAATACTTTTATATATATATATATAATATTTTTAACATACATATAACGAAAAACTTATAAACTACCGAATTTATAATTATTTTATATTTTTATATTTGTTTTTTTTTTCATTTGAAGCCATTTGATTATGATCTATTTAAATATTGGGTTGATAGTAAAATTTAAGTTTAGAAAATAATTTTTTGGGTATAATTTATATATATTAAAATTTAGGCTTTAATTTACATGAGCCAAGCTTACCTTGTCTCGCTCGACTTGTTTACAAACAAGCTGATTTTGAGCGAGCTCCAAGCGAGCCATGAACTTTTTTAACAATCCTAATACAAATAATTGAACATTTTGTGTGCGGTTGTATGAGGTCATTAGCTTGGTCTTAATGATTGTTCATGTCTCATAATTATTTTGAATTCAACTTACTTTTTTCATAATTATCTTTCAAAATCTTGAATTTTGATCATATTTTGCTGATTTTGGAAGGCAGGACAGGGCTGATTCAATTAGGATTTGGAATCAAAGATGGCTCATTGATTGATCTTGAATCTTGATACTATGAGTGATGTTAATGGTCTCCCTCCGTTCATCGCCAAGACCTATGAAATGGTCAATGATCCTTTGACCGATCACATCGTGTCGTGGAGCCACAATAATCGAAGCTTCGTTGTTTGGAACCCGCCTGAATTTTGCGGCCAATTGCTTCCAAGATTCTTCAAGCACAATAATTTCTCAAGCTTTATCAGACAACTCAATACATATGTAAGTAATGCCTAGGCATGTTCAGCGGGTTTATCCACTAACTATGGTGTTAGGAATAACAAAATAACAAACCAAGCCCGCCGGATTGGGAGGTCGGTCAAGTTGGCTTGTTTGGTGTTACAGCGGTTCGGTTTTTACGGTGCTAACGGTTTTAGTGGATTTCTTTTTAATTTTTTTATGGTTAATATCATAAAAAACAACATACTTTCATAATTTTTCATGAAAAAAATCGTTCAACATAATTTTGGCATATTAAATCCCTGATCATGCCAAAAAAACAAGAAAAGGTCATTCAACGAAATTTGCTTAATTAAACTCTTTAAACTTGTCTAAAATGCATATACTTATGAAAAGAAATATTTAGAATAGGACTTGTTACATCTTAAATTAGTCAAAATTTGATAAAGTGACATTTAACCTTTTTTGCACAAAAAATTTATATAATCTTATTTGACCAATTCAAAGGATAAAGTTTTTTCAAAAATACGTTAAGAGACTTTTTCGTGAAAATAAGAAAGTACATTGTTGCTTTTTTGATGATATTAACTTTTTTTAGATCATTAGTTTATAATAAAAAAATTTATAAAGGTGGTTTATAATTATAGAATATATTATATATATATATATATATTTAATTTTTTTGAAAAAAAAAAATATAATCTTATTTTGACCAATTCAAGGGGTAATGATTTTTTTTCAAATATATGTTAAGGGACTTTTTCGTTAAAATAAGAAAGTAAGTTTGTTTTTTATGATATTAACTTTTTTTAGATCATTAGTTTATAATAAAAAAATTATAAAGATGGTTTATATTATATATAATAATAAAAATAATGATATAATAATAATAATAATAATAAAGGTTAGATGGTAGGCTCTATGTTTCAAATCGGACCGAACCAAACTGTTAAACCGACAACCGTGAAAAACAGAACCGTTTGATCCTAAACCGACCAACTTTCTTTGATTTGACGGTTTAGTAGATTTCAACGGTTTATAAAACCTCTAGTAATGCCTCATTTACTTTCAAAGTTTCTAATTTCTTTTTAATATTTAGCTAATTTGTTGTTCATTGGGGTTTATTCTTTCAGGGTTTTAAAAAAAATGATCCAGAACAATGGGAATTTGTAAATGAAGACTTCATTAGAGGCAAACCACATCTTCTAAGAAACATCCACAGAAAAAAACCTGTTCACAGTCACTCAATTCAGAACCTCAATACCCATGGAGCCTCTTCATCATCTTCTCCGATAACCGAATCAGAACGAATCCAATACAAAAAAGAGATTTACAGGCTGCGATACGAGAAACAATCGCTTTCTTTACAGCTTCAAACACAACAAAAAGAACAACAAGATATTGAACTGGCAGCACACGCGTTAACAGCGCGTTTAAAGATTGTTGGAGAACACCAGAAAGATATATTGCTCGCATTGGATAATACATTGCATAAACCAGCTCAAATTTTTGACACAAATGACCGAAAGAGACGATTTTCGTCTGAAATTAATGATCAAGTTTCATCTTTTGATGTCCTGATCGATGATGCGTTAACTATAGACGCGCTTTTGGCTTTGGATTTGGAATTGGTTGAGCGGTTGGAGTCTTCTGTTATGTTTTGGGAGGGTTTACTGACCGGAGTTCATGAAAATGACGAGGAACCAATAGATGTTGAAACGGGTGCTACAGAATATGTGACTGCTGCAAGTTGTGAAGCGTACAAGCCTGTTGACACAAATGAAGAACCGAGAGTCGAGCCTGTGAGTGGGAATGATGGGTTTTGGGAACAGTTCATGACGGAGAATCCTGGTGGTTCGGTGGCTGAGAATGCTGGCGGTTCGATGGCGGAAAATGATGGCAGAGGGCTCGGTCAGTATGGGAAGTTTTGGTGGAACATGACTAGTGTAAATAGTTTTGCAGAAAGAACTTGAAATCTTGATGTTTGGTAGACATTTGCTAGTTAGTTCTTTATATGTATGTGAATATTAGGAAACTAGACTTCAGATTATTTTTTATTTTTATTTTTTATGTTTTATTTTTTTATATTTTAGGTGATTTTGGCAGCTGATTTTTTAATAGAACAATCTTCTTGTGTGTTGAATTTCAAATTTAAGGGCGTAAATGAGTTGAGTTTGTCTAAACTTGAGCTTGATTTGTCTCGAGCCTTATGTGAAAGTCCGAAGTTTTCAATTGAAGACGGTGTGATCAGGCCAACCTCAGCTCTGATACTATACTGTGAAATATGTATTGTTGCATCCTAAATCCGGCCGATGTCTTGGATGGTAATAGGAAGCTTCGTATGTCCCAACTGCCGCGTCTCGGAAGGTCTCTGTACAAAACAGAACACCGTTAGTGTCGCCACGGGGTCCCCGGGGGAGGTCTCCGTGACCAACCTCCGACATGAGAATAAGTTCTCTATGTATGGGAATGGCGTTCGTATGGCCTGAACAATTAATGCAAGTGTAAGATATGGGTGAAGTGAATTGAATGCTAATCTCCTTGGGGGAGATTGATTCTTAAACCTGAAATCTCCTTGGTGCGTTTAGTGTGGGCGATCATGTTGTCTTTGGGCCTTGGGCGCTGTCTGGGGCGTCCCCAGGTTCGCCTGGTGGTCATGGTTGTTATCTAGGGGGTAACTCCATCCTTTGCAGCCAGGAGGTCTCTTCGACCAGGTCCTTTTTCGGCTGAGATCTTTGGCATTAAATGTTTCCCATACATAGCATTTAATGCTTGATTAGAGTTTTCTTTTTTAATTGGACTTTTATGCCTTTTCTTAAGTCTTTGGGTTAGGTTCCAATCCTTACCGGTTAAGAATCTCTGTAAGGCCTTCCCTTGCCTTGGGACCCTGACTGTGAGTCCCTTGCTTCTTCCCCTCATGACGTTATCTAGTCGGGGCTAGGGTGGATCAACTATATCTTCAATGACTTCCTGGATCAACTAATAGGAGGTGAATACCAAATATCCTACAACTAATCAAAACGAAAAGGAAAAACAACCTACAATTAATCACACGAACCGATTCGGGATGAACACACACTTGGACGATGTTGTTGATCGCTTGAATGGAGTTGAAAACGCTTGCTGGGTTTCTGTTGATCGCTTGGACGATTTTGTTGTTGTACATATGTGGGAAAATCGCATTGATGATATTGTTGATTGCTTGGACGGAACACCATGAATGAATGCACTGTCGTAATATTATTATGTACAACATTAAGTTTAGGGTTTTCTATAATTTGTTAGTGGGTTTCACGGGTTTGAATGCCACCGATGGTTTGGACCTGGAACTGGACCGTAACCGATTAGATTACCATCAATTTAGTGGACCATGGACCGCACCGTATAACATAAAGACGGGTTATAACGTGTCGGTTTTCGTGGGTTTGAACCGTATAATGCTCACCCCTAATGCGAGTAAGATTGATTTTAACAACGAAAGTAAAAGGTATATGAGTGTTATCGGTCAAATTATCGGTACAGATTATTATCGGTTAACGCGCCACAATTTGAACTATTAGATTACTTACAAAAGCCATACTAACAACACATGATGCCTAAAGTACAACCCTTTAATGCTATAATTAAGTTTGTCTTTTTCTTTAACTTACATTTTGGCCCCCGTAGTTTAATTAAGTTATTTTTTTTTTCTTTTAACAAGTTTATATTATTATCCCTTAACTTTAGTAAAGTTACCATATAACCATATAACCCCTGAACTTTAATAAACTTATTTTTTATATGTATTGTTTACTCTTTTTCTTAGATGTTTTAATTTCCTTTTTTTTGTTTTTAGTTTATTTTTTTTATTTTTATCTATGTTTTCAATGTTTTAACATGCATTTCTTTTACGGGTTAGTGCTAATATACCGTTGCATCTTACTTATTTTTATCTACGTTTTGAACCCGTTGCGGAGCGCGGGTAACACGCACAATTGTAATGGAGTTGCGCGTGATAGTGTACAAGTTATCTAATCACTTGCGTACAACATCGTTATGAAATTTTTTATTTTTTGACTTTTTACTTTTTTTAAACGGTTTTGTTTTTTTTTTCTAAATTTTACTGGTTTACTTTTTTTAACGACTTTGTTACGGTTTCACTTTTTTGTATAAATTTTTTTTGAATATTACTAGCTGTTTCATTGCAACGCGTTGATAACTTTTTTAAGCTTTTGAGGCGTTTAGTTTCTTCCGTGGTTTAACACGCCGTAACGCGCGTGAGTACCATTCTAGTTACAATTCAATTCGTATTTAAAAATAAAAGCACACAATACCAGCAGCAACTATCGAGCTCCTAGAATCCAATTGAATCCAGCAATGTCATCAACCTTCTTCCCTTCACCACCATCAATCCTTTCATTCACAGAGAACGCCACCACCATCTCCACCCTCCGTCAATCCCACGCTCACATGCTCAAAACCGGCCTCATTCACGACCCCTTCTCCGCCGGTTGCCTCATCTCCTCAATCACCTCCTTATCACCACCCTCCCCTCACGCCCTCTCATACGCCCACTCCATTTTCACCCACTTACAAAACCCTAATTCCTATTCTTACAACACCTTAATACGCGCCTACGCCACCAGCCCCACCCCCGAGACTTCAATCACTCTGTTTGTAGACATGTTGTTCGACGAAAATGTTGAACCGGATAAGTATACTTTCACGTTCGTATTGAAAGCTTGCTCGGTTGTTAAATCTGTCAGTGTTGGAAAACAGATTCATGGGCATGTAATAAAGCTTGGTATTGATGATAATGTGTATATTTGTAACACTTTGATCCACATGTACGCGAAAGGGGGATTTTTTGAGATTGCACGTAACCTGCTCGATGAAATGCCTGAGAGAGATGTTATATCATGGAACGCGATTTTGAGTGCTTATGTGGATGTGGGTATGATGGGGTTAGCGCGTAGGGTGTTTGATGAAATGCCTGAGAGAAATGTGGAGTCTGGGAATTTTATGATTTCCGGGTATGTTAAGGATGGGTTGGTTGTGGAAGCGAGGCGTGTGTTTGATGTTATGCCGGTGAAAGATGTTGTATCTTGGAACGCGATTGTGACAGGATACGCGCATGATGGGGAGTTTGATGAAGTGTTTTCACTTTTTGAAGATATGCGGAAGGTGGGGATGGTGCCTGATGATTACACTTTGGTTAACGTGTTTTCGTCGTGTGCACGTGTGAGTGGTTTGAGCCAGGGTGAATGGGTCCATGGTTATATCGACATAAATGGAATTAAGGTGGGTGGGTTCTTAGCCACTGGTATTGTGGATATGTACTCGAAATGTGGGTGTATCGCGAAGGCGTTGGAAGTGTTCCATAAAACTTTGGATAAGGATATTAGTACATGGAATTCAATGATTACTGGATTAGGTCTCCATGGATATGGAGAACGTGCGATAGAAACATTTTATGATCTACTAGCAGACGGTTTCAAACCCAATGATGTGACTTTCATTAGTGTTTTATCAGCTTGCAGCCGTTGTGGTTTGTTAGATGAAGGTTACAAAATGTTTGAGCTTATGGTGCATGGTTATGGGATCAAGCCCACCGTACAACATTATGGATGTATGGTGGATCTGCTTGGTCGGTTTGGGCTGTTGGACGAGGCTGAAGAACTTGCAAAGCAAGTTCATTTTGAAGAGTCTCTGGTGGTTTGGGAGTCTCTTTTGGGTGCTTGCAGAAATCACAATGAGGTTGAAATGGCGGAGCGCGTATCCAAGAAGCTTCTAGAATTGGACCTGCAGGATAGTGCTGGTTATGTTCAGTTGTCAAATGTTCATGCATCTGAAGATAGATTTAGTGATGCCATTGAGTTGAGAAGGAAGATGAAGGCACAAGGTGTGTCTAAAGATCCTGGTTGTAGTATGATTGAAGTTGAAGGTGTTGTTCATGAGTTCTTAGCTGGTGAAGGAATGGTCTTGTAGCGAAAATGATTTCATGTAGGTGATGTTCTTGCAGGCATGAAAAAGAGGTAATCACCAATTTATGTAGCATGAAATTTGGAATTTTAGTATGTAATGTTGTAAAAAGATGAATATGGCTTACTAGATGATATATATGTCATTGGTAAATCTTGTTTCTTGAGCGCTAGAATGGCCAAATCCTGTAGAATCGTTCTATATGACAAATCTTATGCATTAAAAGTTGTATCTTAATCTTCAAGGGGTGACGTAGTGGTAAACGCCTGATTCCTCTCTAGCAGTGGTCTCAGGTTTGAATCCTGCTTCCCCTTGTTTCGTGTCATAACCTTTTGAAGACCTCCTCTGCACAAGCTACGATTTATCTGATCCCGTTGGTTAGCGGGTATTGACGGGTCTCGTGAACTTTCTGGTAACGGGTTCTCATGGTTACAAAAAAAAAGTTGTACCTTACACTTGACTTGTACATTTTAACACGGAAAAAAAGATGTATTAAATTTTACTTGAGTTTTTTTAAGTAGTTTCTTGATGAATTCTTGTCCATGTACCTTATAGTTTATTTATATGTGTGTATTCACGCTCAATACGGAACCAGTTTTAAGAATCACAAACACTTGCGAAAATAACATTAAAATTTTCCAAAACTCGTTAAAATTCAGCCAATTGGTTAACTACTTTCTCACCATACCTCTTTGAAGACCTTAAAAATAAGATCATGTTATTCATCACAGATTTATAGAAAGCCAATAGTTCCTCAAGCTCTTCTCGTTGCTTGATTCCATTCTATGATCATTTCCATGATCGAATTTGAGTCTATGAAGTTTTTATGTGGATGAAATGAGCTTTTTATGATCTCAAAACGATCAAAATAACGTCTAAATGCAACTTTTAACTACTTTCTCTTGTTCTCTTCATATCTTCAAGAGATTTGATTCTGCATTCAACCCTTGTGAGTGTTCTTGGAGAATAAGCGTTGATTTTACGACTCTGCTTTTCTTTCCTTACATCAACACATTTCCTCTGTTTCTCATTCTTTAACATGATCTTGTTGACTTTCATGTTTTCCAGTTTATGCCAGTCTCTCGACTGCAACTTGCTTACCCGTGTTCTTGAATTGTCAACAGTTGACTTTGACCAGTCAATCTTCATGCTTGACTTATGATCCCAGATTTGTTTTCAAACATTCGACTTCAAAGAAGTAGAACCAGGTGTCTGAAATGTCTCCTTTCTTCCCCATTTCATCATTTTGGTTATAATCCACTCTTTTTGGATTCTGTTTCTCGACTTTTTCTCTCTTTATAAGTGGAAGATGTATTTGAATTTGATGATTTCTAAAAAGTGTGAACTCAAATAGGTAGTTTTTTTTAAACCAGAATCGATGGAAGACCAGAGTCCTTAGAGCTCTGATACCATGTGAAAAACATAGATCTAAGCCAGAAATCCCAAACCATAAACGGTTATACCCAAAGAATATGCAAAATCTCGTACAATACAAGAATCGATGGAAGACAAGAGCCCTTAGAGCTCTGATAAACTGTCGTTGGGTATTCACACTTTAAGTACTCAGGTCTGTTCGACTACAACCTTTGATCAGCAGCCCAGCTTTAGCCCAAACCACTTTAACCATCAGCCCAACTATCCAGTCTATACTCATTTATCATGCACAAGAACACACCAAAAATTACCACATATTACATATAACATGTTTTTGATATTGATTTTAAGAATACATATATTTCAATAGTTAATAACCGGTTTTTTCAACCGGTTCGTAACCGGATCGACTCCTTCAAACCCCAAACCGGTTCCAAACCTACGTTTTTTTCTACACTAAACCGGTATTTTTATATCAGTTAATAACCGGTTACGGTTATCATAACCGGTTTTTTTCACCTCTACCCAGGACATACTCTGAAGACTCAGCCGAACCCTAAAGAGGACCTAACTTTGGGCCTCACACGATTGCCCAAAGTGTCTAGAAATCCAACTGGATTTACTACAAAACATATGAAAAAATCTTGCCTAACCCAACAACAAAAAATCTATACAGCAACAAACTTCCTTTACACGTCCATAATACTTTCAAAAAATGCCCCCCCCCCCTATTTAGAAAGGCTCAAATCATGATCAATTCTTTCTTACCCAATCTCATTAGTGTTGATTTAAAACCTAGCCATTAACCTTGTGTAGCAATGCAAGTGGTAAGTCTCATACCCGCCTTAGACCGTGATTTAACTTGTTCTGACCGGTTAGTAGGGTATTGGTCAGGGCCTAGGAGTTTACTGTTAAAACGGGTTCCCCTGGTTATAAAAAAAACTAGCCATTTGGTTTGACCTTTTGACTTTGAGTCTTGATGTGTAGCCACTAGATCTTAGCTGTCAATGAATATCATATTCCCTCCAAGTTGCGCTCCCTCCTAACTCCCATAACTAAAATAACCGCTATACAAACACAAAACAACCCAATCATATTTCCCCCCTTTTTTTCCAAACATGTATAGTTTTCGTAATAAAGTTCACCAAAAATGAGAAAATATAATGAAACAAAAGCAATCTACTGGTATTGGTTTTTATAAACAAATTTAGTTATTTCACTATTAAGAATCATATTTTTATAGACGAAAAAATTCGTAGATGATCACCGACAGTCTCATAAATCAAACAAGATCCTAAAAGGAAAAAAATGATTTTTTTTTAAATCTGTCGGTGATCATAGATGAATTTTTTCACCTAGGTAAATTTATTACTGGTAAAAATTTGTATTGTAGTAGTGTAAATTGGTTGACTCTTAACTGTATACCTATAGAATTCGGGCTACATATTACAAATATAGTTAGTACTTCCGAAATAGAGGAATCTTTCATTTAGAAAAATTAATATGGAAATGTTTCATACAAGATCACAAGTTTAGAAAAAGATTTAAATATCTTTTATGTTTCTATTTTTGTAAATAAATATCACTTTGTCATGGTTTATATAAACCTAGATCTATGATTTACTTCTAGCTAGCATAGCAAAACGTGTCTAGTCGGGTTAAACGAGTATACGTCTAACACGACACGACACGACACGATTAACACATGTTCCAAACACGAACATTACCCGTTTAACTAAACGTGTCAATTACCCAAACATAAACACGGACCTACTAATAAACGGGTTACACGATCACAACCCGTTTAACACGATTAAATACCGCATGCCTAGTAACATGAACACGACTCGTTTAACTAAACGTGTCAATTACCCAAACACGAACACAAACCTGTTAATAAACGGGCTACATGGACACGACCTGTTTAACACGATTAAATATCACATGTTTAGTAACACGAACACAACTAGTTAAACGGGTTAGTGTTAGAATATTAGGTTATGTAATTTGATTTTATATATTTAAGCATTTAAAAATATAAAATTATATAGTTTTGATAAACGGGTTATAAACCGGTCGTATTAACCTGTTAATCATTTAACACGATTATTTAAAAGGGTCTAATGTGTCATAAACGGGTTAGGCGGGTTAAACTTGCTAAGACACGATTTTAATCGTGTCGACCTGTTTATGATCCATATCCATTTAACTTAAACCGAAACCTGATTAACCTCATGCTGTTTTATGTAAACGGGTTGGTCGTGTCAGAAATTGTCAGCCTTACCTATACTTTAATAAAAAAAAAACGCAACAAATGTATTTTAAAAATAACTAATTAAACATAAAACAAATATTAAGAAAACCTTAATTAAGCAAACTTAATTATTTTTTAATTACTTTTGAAAATTTTAAAATATTTTTTAATGATATTCGAAATATAAATAACCGCTCACCTAGTCACATTAAACACCACCCTCATTTTTGAAGATCTTCTTCCTCCGCCATTCTACTTCTCATCCTTTCTTCCATCTTCCTCTCACTCTACATACAAACAGATTCTGGTTCCACCTTCTCTTTCTTTTCAAGAACTCGTAGCAGAAACTCTTCTGCTTCACAACAATCACTACAAGAAAAAGACCATGTGCCGACGCCGCCTATACCGACGACAATTGTCGTCGGCATAGGTCACCCTGTGCCGACGACATGTCGTCGGTATAGGTCAAAACCAAAATTTTGGCAGGGACACCCTATACCGACGACATGTCGTCGGTACAGGGTTGAGCCACATGGGGGGGGGGGGGAAATTTGCGCCCAATGAATTATTGGGGAAAACCTATACCGACTACATAGGGTTATTTTGATTTTATTTTTGTTTTTTTAATATAATAATGTTTTCATCGGTCAAATTTTTTTTTTTGTTTTATTAAAAAAATTATAAAATGGCCTATACCGACGACATGTCGTCGGTATAGGCTTTTTTACTTTATTGACTGGTCAAAACCCTACGAAGCCTATACCGACGACATGTCGTCGGTACAGGCAACCTACAGCGCCAACTTTTGAGCCTATACCGACGACATGTCGTCGGTATAGGTCTCAGCGCGAATTAACACAGAATACAATCTTCTGCTTCCCATTTCGCCCAAAAAACGCCTCCATCTCTCTCTCCGGCGATTTTTCGTGTTTTTGGGTATTTTATGGAGCAATATTCACCAATCTCTTCGGTTTTGAGGTGAGTTAACATATATTGTTCAATCTTAACAAGAAAATCAATATTTTGATGTTTTTTGCTTAATTTCTTTGGTTTTTGTTAGGTGTTTGAAGATTTAACCATTTTTGAAGGATTTCAAGCTTAGAGGAAGCTAATTTGCAAACTTGGTTAGTAATTTTTCTATAAATTTGGTTTAGATGTATGTTTTCTAAAAATTATGTTTAGATGTATGTTTGTATGTATATGTTTGTGTTTATTTGTATGTATGTATATATGGTTTAGATGTATGATTTTATAAATATTTATGTAATTTTATGATGAAATTAGGTTTAGATGTGAAATTAGGTTTAGATGAAATTTGGGAATTTGGGCATTTATAGAAGAATTTGGGCATTTATATATGTATGTTTGTATATAATATGTATGTATATATGTGTATGTGTGTTTGTATGTATTTGTATTATGTTTATGTATGGAATTGTGTTTATGTATGTAATTTGGGAATTTGGGTATTTGTTTATGTATGTTTGTAAAGGCTATGTATGTATATACATGTATGCATGTGTGTTTGTATGTATGTGTATTATGTTTATGTTTATGTATGGAATTGTGTTTATGTATGTAATTTGAGAATTTGGGTATTTTGTTTATATATGTTTGTAAAGGCTATGTATGTATATACGTGTATGTATGTATTTTTATGTATGTAATTGTGTTTGTATATGTAATTTTAGAATTTGGGCATTTATTTATGTGTGTTTGTATATAATATGTATGTATATTTGTATGTATGTTCGTATGTATGATTATGTAATTGTATGATTTGTATGTATATAATTGTGTATGTATTTATGTAATTGTGAATGTATGTATATATCTTTGTATGTATATGTAACTTTATTTAATTTTGTTGCAAGTTCGGAACTCATTGCGGTTGGAGAGGTGTGAATAACATCTTATTTGTGTTTCATTGAATTTTTTAAGGTACGCATCCCGACTTTTATACCTTTATGTACGTCTCATGTTGTGTACACTAGTATGTTTATTTAGGATAACCTTTTAGAATATACCCGTCCAAAATTTATCTGATAGAGATAAATTTTGGATTGTCCCCTTTGGGACTGCTTTTTGAATATTGTATCTTATTTAGGATATGTATATATTTTAACGGGTTGACATTTAAGAAAAAATTGGTAGATATTTCTCCTTACTTCTTTGAGTTTGCGGTTTATCTGCATACTTGGGGAGTTAAGGTGAAATACTGCTGATTTTTTTCTTAAATAGTCAACTCGTTAAAATGTATACATATGAGATAGAATATTCAAAAAGTGGGTTAGGATCCACCGCCTTATAGTACCGATCAAATCACATACATTCGTTTATATCATTTATTACATGCAAGTATATGTGTATGCTTATAACACAATAGATATGACACTAGATATGGCAATTGATAAAAGTTGGGTTACACTGGGAAATCAAAATTCTTCGGCTTTCTTAAGCGGTCTTCGCAACTTTATAGAGACGGCCAAGAACCATGTCGACGGTCGAGGTAGAGCGTTTTGCCCGTGTAGACGTTGTTGTAATGCGTGTCGACAGGATTTGAACATGATATATGGCCACATACATGACCGTGGGTTTCTATAATTATATTAGAATTGGATTTATCATGGTGAACAACATCCTCGTGTGGCGGAGATAACATCACTTTTTGCCCCAAGAACAACACCAACTCCTCCAATAATATCAGATTAACGGCAAAAGAAATGATCTGGCATAATACTGGACGCTCAACAGATGGTATGATGCGACATCCGGTTGATGGGAAGGCATGACAAGATTTTGATGAGAGATATCCGGATTTTGCTAAAGAACCAAGGAATGTTCGCTTAGGTTTGGCTGCCGATGGTTTTAATCCATTCGGTAACATGAGTCAGACTTACAGTATGTGACCGGTAGTGTTAACAACATATAATACACCACCGTAGTTATGTATGAAAGAGTCTTTTTTCATGTTAACCTTGCTAATTCCCGGGCCTAAATCACCTAGTAAGGACATTGATGTATACTTAAGGCCGTTGGTTGTATTTAGGAGTCCAGGTGAGAGATGCAGGTGAGAGATGCATCAACCAAAACTGTATTTAGGATGCATGCTGCACTGTTATGGACTATCAACGATTATCCTGCTCGTAGTAGCTTGTCTGGATAGAGTGGTCAAGGTTATAAAGCATGCCCTACGTGTAACGTTGACACACCTTCGTGCGTTATAACGAATAAGATAGCTTTTGTTGGACACAAAAGATTTTTGCCTAGAAAGCATAAATGGAGGAACGATCTGTCGTTTGATGGCAAGTAAGAGACAAAACATCCTCCCTGACGATTGACTAATGCTCAAATATTAGAACAACTAAAAAATCTCCCAGATCGTGTTCCGGGGAAACATCCAACGTATGGAGGGGTAAAAAGAAAGCGCCTAACATCAGAGTTGAATTGGACTAAACGAAGTATCTTTTTTGAGCTCGATTATTGGTCTTCTCTGCTTTTAAAACACAATCTTGATGTTATGCACGTGGAGAAAAATGTGTGTGAGAGTTTATTGGGTACTTTGTTGATGAACGATAAATCAAAAGACACACACAAAGCCCGCAAAGACTTGGAAAATATGGGTATTCGACATAACCTATGGCTAACACAAAAAAAACAAGTTGTACCAACCACAAGCTCCTTACTCTTTCACACCTAGTGATCAAGAACGCTTTTGTCAGTTTATTCGAGGAGTGAGACTGCCTGATGGATTTGGATCGAATTTCAAAAATAAGGTACTTCCCAATAATTCAAATATAATTGGGTTAAAGTCCCATGATTATCACATCCTCATGCAACGATTGCTGCCAATAGGGGTACGATCGGGTCTGCACAAATATGTTTCAACAACAATCAATGACGTTTACACATTCTTTCAAAAAATTTGTGCACGATCAGTAGATGTGAAAGACATGTATGAAGCAAATGAGGAAGTGGTTAAGATATTATGCGATTTGGAAATGATATATCCTCCAACATTTTTTGACATAATGGTTCATCTCATTCTTCATTTACCTGAAGAAGCTATTCTTGGTGGCCCTGTGTATATGAGATGGATGTAACCTTTTGAAAGATACATGAAAAAGCTCAAAGCATATGTTAGAAACAAAGCCAAACCCGAAGGCTCAATTGCGGAGGGTTATGTTGCAGATGAAGCCTTGACATTCTGCTCTATGTATCTGGACGGTATGCAGACTAAATTTAACCGATCAGATAGAAATGCAGATGTTGGCATTCCCAAAAGGCAGTTTCAAGTGTTTTCTTCACAATGTCGACCAATATCAAAAAAGAAAATCAAGGCGCTCTCTGAACATGCCAACAAATCATTACAATGGTTTGTGTTGAACAACTGCGATGAAATCAAAGCCTACAAATCGTAAGTGTTTTTGTCCATCTACCCGTGATAAACTATTATTATATTTTCATTTAATTCTACTAATTTAAGTTTTGTTTTGTCCATCTACCAGTGAATTTGAATCTAAGTTCCCGAACTCAATATGCAAACCGATTTTTCTTCATGGTTAAAATATGAAGCAAATGTATTTTCATCTTCTTCTTCATCTTCTACACCCGATAACAAAGAATTAAGGGCATTGGCACATGGTCCCTTGTACGCATATTCTTACACTACTTGCATAGTCAATGGTGTTAGATTTGTGGTACAAAATCGTGATTCCCGACGCACTACTCAGAACAGTGGTGTGGTTACAATAGGAGAAGACGATACTCCATTTATGGTCAACTAGAAGAGATCATAGAGTTGAACTACATAGATGGTTACTCGGTTGTACTATTTCGTTGTAAATGGTTCGACACGAGAGGTAAAAGATTAATTAAGCAAAACAATACTACTATAATTGACATTGGCCGTGATTGGTATGTTAGCAAAGAATGGTATGATGATGTCCAATATATATTAGCCACACAGGCTAAACAAGTGTTCTATCTTCGAGATCCTTCTCGAACCACTGGCCAATGGAGGGTTGTTGAGGACGTTCACCATCGGAAGCTTTGGGATCATCCTACTGTTGTTAATGAGATAGATATATTGCACGACACTCAATCAAATGATTATACTTTGGTTGTCGAAACCGGATGCGAAGGTGGTGAATCAAGTCACATAGGTGGTGAATCAAGTCACGTAGGTGGTGACCAAACTCCAATTCCCCATGTTGATAGTCAATCTATTACACGGGAAACTCAATCATTTTTTGGTAACTTGGTTGTCGACTTAGGCTACTTGCCTATGCGTACAACTTTAAATGAGGGTGGTGACCCATGTCATGTTGCATCGATTGATCTCGATGAAATTTTTATTAATGATGATGAAGAAGATGCATACAATTCAGATGATGAAGACGAACTAAATGACGACGATGAAGAAGATGATGATGTTGTTGACACACGTTATTTTAGGGATGATTCTGATTGAATGTATGTTAAAAATGTACTATTTGTCTTTGTTAATTAATAATTATTTGTGCTTACTAATAAATTTTGTTGTAGGAAAAATGGCAACAATGGCGCAATCACACGGTGGAGACGGTGGTCTGTATCACTTCGACTCGGGTTGTGCGACTGGATCTCGTGATAAGTTACTTGTTATAGTTTAATATATGTCTTTATAATTGCCTAACTTTTGAATGTCATGTGTCAATGTAGGTAGTTCCTCCCAAAAAAGACGATCTAAAGGCAAAAACCTAAAATTATATAAAAAATTTGAGCAAAATGGGAGGAAGCCTCTTCCCATTGATGTAGAACTTCATGCCGGGGGGTACAAGTTTGTAGGTCCCAATGCTACGGATTTTATCCGTGCTATCTCGTTGGAGGTTGAAAAGGTTGTTCCGCCATATTATCCTAATTGGGCTAAGGTTTCAATTGAGAAGAAACGGGCCGTATATCCCACTCTTATAGTAAGTATAAATGTTTTATAATTACTTACAATTTCATAACTATTACATTTATAATTACTTTCCATTTGTAGGATTATTTTGATCTGGACTCCTGGAGAAACACTGATAAGTGGCGAGGCGTTGAACTCGGAATCACCGCCGAGTGTCATAGGGCGTATAAAGATCACAAGAAGGTGTTGAAAAATCACTTCGTGGAGAATGGGGGATACGATGATGTGGAGGTGGCGATGAATAATCCACCAGAAGATGTTGATCAAGAAACTTGAGAGACTTTGATTAATGAGCTGTTTTTAGATGCGAGCTATAAAAACCGCTCGATAAAGAACAAACAAAACCGATCAAAACAGCGTTACCCAAGTTACCATGGCAGCAAATCATACGCCCAGCGCCGACACATGGAGGTATGAAAATACAATTGTTAGTATTATATAAACATGCTTATTAATTCTTAGTGATATTCTTTTTGTTTTTCACAGGGTACCGGCCCAATTGATGTGTTTAAATCGACCCATTATAAAGAAGGGACCGGTTGGGCTAACACGAATGCATCATCAGATTATGTAAGTCAAATGATTTTGTTGTTAGAATATCCAACTGTAACTTAAAACGGGTCAAAATGACCCAAACACACTTTTAGAGACTTAAAATATCCAGCTTTAACTTTAAACGGGTCAAAATGACCCAAACACACTTTAATAAACTTAGAACATCCAACTATAACTTTAAACGGGTCAAAATGACTCAAACACGCTTTAATAGACTTAGAACATCCAACTCGAGCCCAATTGTTGAATATTTTTGCTAGTATTATTAGTATTTGTTGTTATTAGTGTTGGTTGATTGAAATTTGTGAATTTGGGTCGTTTATAACTTATAGTTTAACAGGTTGGTTATCCATTTTACAGCAGTTATGCTGTCAAATTTTAGTAAAATAGTAAAGTGATTGTTTATTACATTGTTTAATGCAGGACCGAATCCAAGAGGAGTATACAAGATCCTCTGCTGAGTCTGGTGGTGACTCGTCTGCTGTCGATGAGATTGCATGCATGGAGCGTGCATTGGGTCATCGGCGTGGCCATATCCGGGGTGTCGGTCGTGTGGTGAGTAATCCCACACCAGATTTGTTCAGTACCTCCCTCCACAACCACATTGGCAAGAAGTGGATGAGCGTGTAACTCAACTTCAAGAACAAGTCCAAGATCAACAACAACGTGAAGCCCAACGAGATGAAGAACGTCGTGTGCATAATCAACAAATGCTTGAAATGCAACGACAAATGGATGAAATGCGTCGAATGTGGGAACGCCGAACTAGAAGCGACGATAATTAGCTTGAAGTTGCTGCGCTTTTGCCTTGGTTGTCGGTGTTATTTGTTGAATGTTTGAACAATTTTTATGTTTGTGTGTCGGACAACTTTATGTTTGAATATTTGATTTGTGTGTCGAACAGGTTTTTGTATCGAACAGTATGTTTCGAATTTCAATTTTTGAATGGTTTGAATTATCTGATTTGCAGGTTTTAGTAATTAGAAATTAAATATTTCTGAAAAATTTTGAAAATTTAATAAAAATAAAAAAAATACAGAAAAACCTATGCCAACGACATGTCGTCGTCGGTATAGGTTATTTTCAAATTTTAAAAAAAAAATTGAAAATATCCTATACCGACGACATGTCGTCGGTATAGGTTGGGTCTTTCCCGACGACTTGTCGTCCGGATAAGTCCAGAAGCTATACCGACGACATGTCGTCGGCATAGGTCGACCTATACCGACGACACCTATACCGACGACATCTTTGACCTATTGGGACGAGACAATACTGACGACATCTATACCGACGACATGTCGTCGGTATAACCTACCCCGACGACAAGTCGTCGCTATATGGTAAAAAAAATCGTCGGGATAGGGAGATATTGTTGTAGTGAACCATCAAACCCCATTTCACTACAACTCTCAATCAATTCAACAGTCACGGGAGAAATGGGCTGCATAAACTCATCACATGTTGATGATGGCCGTAAGTATTTCACTTTTTCTGGAGATTCATATCAATCAATGGTACTCTTATTGATTCAAGTTCTTGCATGTTAAGTTGAGTCAATGAAGTAGCTAATTAATCAGGCATTTCTTGAAATAAGTCTTGTTAAATGTGTTTGATAGTTGTTGATCTTTTAGGGTTTTCATCGAGATTTTGTTGATAGTTGATCTTAATTTTAGGGTTCTTGATCGATTCAAGTTCTTGCATGTTAAGTTGAGCTATTAAATAGGTGTTTCTTGAACAAGATTTGTTAAATGTGTTTGATAGTCGTTGATGTTTTAGGGTTTTCATCAAGATTTGTTGATAGTTGATCTTTTAGGGTTCTTGAATTTTGTTTCTTGAATTCTTAAACTATACAATAGCATTTCCAGTTATGATTCTGTAAGTAATTAAACAAATGATTTCCGACGAACTATTTTTTTCTAAGTATTTTGTCGGAAAGTCGTCGCTAATTTTAGAGTTTCTTTTTGTTTGGAATGTTGTTGAAATTTTCGACAAACTTTCTTCGATTTCTAGCAGTGATACAAAGATCTGAGTATGATCATAATAAATTTGATTTACGTTGCAATGTTGTTTTACAACCGGCACTCGCTAACCGAGTAAGAAACCCTAGGCCATGGAGGCATGGTGATGAGACAATATCCACGAGTCAGCTTAATGAGATGCGTACCTTGTTCTGGCATCAAGCTCCACGCAGTTATGGTGGACAAGCAGGTTGACTTTTATTGACCAAATTCGTTGACCTCCATGCATCGTCGTAGTTTGACTTTGTTTCAAGAAAACCCTATGGCGACGACATGTCGTCGGCACAGGTTTTGTAAGATGTTGACCAGTCAATAAAGGTAAAACCCCTATGGCGACGACATGTCGTCGCCATAGGGTTTTCTAGAATTTTTTTTAATTTAAAAAAAAAAATTTTGACCGACGAAAATTTATTAAATAAAAAAAAAGAAAAAGAAAATCAAAATTAACCTATACCGACGACATGTCGTCGGTAAAGGTTTTCCTCAATAATTCATTGGGCGCCAGTTTTCCCTCCAACCTGCCTCAACACTATACCGACGACATGTCGTCGGTATAGGTCAAAACCAAAATTTTGGTAGGGAAACCCTATAGCGACGACATGTCGTCGGTATAGTGTTGAGGCAGGTTGGAGGGAAAACTGGCGCCCAATGAATTATTGAGGAAAACCTTTACCGACGACATGTCGTCGGTATAGGTTAATTTTGATTTTCTTTTTCTTTTTTTTTATTTAATAAATTTTCGTCGGTCAAAATTTTTTTTTTTTTAAATTAAAAAAAATTCTAGAAAACCCTATGTCGTCGCCATAGGGGTTTTACCTTTATTGACTGGTCAACATCTTACAAAACCAGTGCCGACGACATGTCGTCGCTATAGGGTGCAGCGCGAACAAATAGGGAAAACAGACGGCAGGTATTCATTTCCACCCAAAACCCTCCAAAACTCCCCCAAATTGTTTTCTCCGACGATTTCACGGTTTTTGGGAGCAACTTTTACAAGAACTCTCGGGATTTAAGGTGATGTAACATCCCTATTTCATATTTTAGCTATTTGTTCAAGATTTTGAATTTTTGTTTGTTTATTTTGGTTAGGTTTTTGAGAAATTTCATCATTTCTTGTATTTCTAGCTTTTTAAAGGTAAATACTCGTTTTAATTACTAATTTGAGATGAAATTTGGTTTAGATCTATGATTTTTATGATTTTGTATGTATGTGTTATGTATGTGTATGTGTATGTATGTATGAGTATGCATATTTGTATGTATGATGGAATTATTAATTTATGATTAGTTTATGTAATTTGGTTTAGATATGTGATTATTTTATATAATTTAGTTTATGTAAATTAGTGTTTGTATGTATATGTATGTATGTGTGTAATTTGTGTTTATGATGATTAGTTTGAATGATTAATTTGTATGTATGTGTGTAATTTGTGTTTATGATGATTAGTTTGGATGATTAGTTTGTATGTGTGTGTGTAATTTGTGTTTATGATGATTAGTTAATATGAATGTATATTTGTGTATGTATGTTTGTATGTATATGTTTGTAATTATGTAATTGGAAATTTATTTATTTATGTATGTATGTTTGTATGTATATGTTTGTAATTATGTAATTGAGCTTTTATTTATGTATGTATGTATATATGTAATTATGATTTGTAGGTATATAAGAGGGTATTATTTCATATGTTTATATATGTATTTTTGTATGTATGTTTGTTTATGTTCAACGGATGTATGTATGTTTGTAGGTATATTTCTATTTTTTTTAAGTATTTGTATGTATATAATTGTGTATTTATTCATAGGTTTATATATGTATTTGTAAGTATGTTTGTTTATGTTTCTTTGTGTATGTATGTATTTGTATGATTTGTATCTATATAATTGTGTATGTATATATATAAGTGTGTATGTATGAATATATGTTTGTATGTATATGTAACTTTATTTAATTTTGTTATAAGTTCGGAACTCGTTGCCGTTGACGAGGTGGGAATAACATTATATTTGTCTTTCATTGAACTTATTTAAGGTACGTATCCTGAATTTTTTAACTTTTTTATATTTTTGTTTGTGTAGTTAATTTATATACATTCATTTATATCATTTATTACATGCACGTATATGTGTATGCTTATAACACAATAGATATGGCAGTTGATAAAAGCTGGGTTACACTGGGAAATCGAAATTCACCGGCTTTTTTAAGCGGTCTTCGCAACTTTATAGAGACTGCCAAGAACCATGTCGACGGTCGAGGTAGAGCGTTTTGCCCGTGTAGACGTTGTTGTAATGCGTGCCAACAGGATTTGAACACGATATATGGCCACATACATGACCGTGGGTTTCTACAATCATATCAGAATTGGATTTATCATGGTGAACAACATCCTCGTGTGGCGGAGATAGCATCACTTTTTGCCCTAAGAACAACACCACCTCCTCCAATAACTAGAACAACAAATAATGAGATGTTTGATGCCAAAGATGATATGATGGCAGAGCAAAATACAAACGAGGATAATATAGATGAAGATGGAACTGATTTAGACCCAAAGTTTGATGCGTTGTATGAGGAGCTAAATAAGGAGTTATACCCCGGTTGTAGTCAAATGTCTTTCCTAAACTTCATAGCCAAATTGATGCATATTAAAGTTATCAACAAATGGATGAATAGTTCGTTTGACCAACTGTTAGAGCTTCTACAAATTGCATTGCCGAAGGAAAATCACGTTCCAGCGTCACACTATGAAGCTAAGAAGAAACTGAGTAAGATTGCATTAATGATTGTGCACTGTTTTGGAAGGAGAATGAATCAACGCAAAAATGTCCGGTTTGTAATGAGAGCAGATGGGTTGACAAAAACACAAAGGGGAAGAAAGTACCACAGAAAGTGTTGCGCTACTTTCCTTTAACTTCACGGCTTCGACGAATGTATAGTTCAAGATTAACGGCAAAAGAAATGATCTGGCATAATACTGGACACTCAACGGATGGTATGATGCGACATCCGGTTGATGGGAAGGCATGGCAAGAATTTGATGAGAGATATCCGGATTTTTCTAAAGAACCAAGGAATGTCCGCTTAGGTTTGGCTGCCGATGGTTTTAATCCGTTCGGTAACATGAGTCAGACTTACAGTATGTGGCCGGTAGTGTTAACAACATACAATACACCACCGTGGTTAAGTATGAAAGAGTCTTCTTTCATGTTAACCTTGCTAATTCTCGGGCCTAAATCACCTAGTAAGGACATTGATGTTTTCTTAAGGCCTTTGGTTGATGAGTTGAAAATGTTGTGGGCTGAAGGAGTCCAGGTGAGAGATGCATCAACCAAAACTGTATTTAGGATGCATGCCGCATTGTTATGGACTATCAACGATTATCCTGCTCGTAGTAGCTTATCTGGATGGAGTGATCAAGGTTATAAAGCATGCCCTAAGTGTAACGTTGACACACCTTCGTGCGCTATAACGAATAAGATAGCTTTTGTTGGACATAGAAGATTCTTGCCTAGAAAGCATAAATGGAGGAACAATCTGTCGTTTAATGGCAAGTAAAAGACAAGACATCCTCCCCGACGATTGAGTAATGCTCAAATATTAGAACAACTAAAAAGTCTCCGAGATCGTGTTCTGGGGAAACATCCAATGCATGGAGGGGTAAAAAGAAAGCGTGTTGCATCAGAGTTGAATTGGACTAAACGAAGTATCTTCTTTGAGCTAGATTATTGGTCTTCTCTGCTTTTAAAACACAATCTTGATGTTATGCACGTGGAGAAAAATGTGTGTGATAGTTTTGTGTGTACTTTGTTGATGAACGATAAATCAAAAGACACACACAAAGCGATCAAAGACTTGGAAAATATGGGTATTTGACATAACCTATGGCTAACACAAAAAAAACAACAAGTTGTACCAACCACAAGCTCCTTACTCTTTTACACCCAGTGATCGAGAACGCTTTTGTCAGTTTATTCGAGGAGTGAGACTGTCTGATGGATTTGGATCGAATTTCAAAAATATGGTACTTCCCAATGATTCAAATATAATTGGGTTAAAGTCCCATGATTATCACATCCCAAAAGGCAGTTTCAAGTGTTTTCTTCACAATGTCGACCAATATCGAAAAAGAAAATCAAGGCGCTCTCTGAACATGCCAATAAATCATTACAATGGTTTGTGTTGAACAACTGCGATGAAATCAAAGCCTACAAATCGTAAGTTTTTTTGTCCATCTACCCGTGATAAACTATTATTATATTTTCATTTAATTCTACTAATTTAAATTTTATTTTGTCCATCTACCAGTGAATTTGAATCTAAATTTCCTGAACGCAATACGCAAACCGATTTTTCTTCATGGTTAAAATATGAAGCAAATGTATTTTCATCTTCATCTTCATCTTCTACACCCGATAACAAAGAATTAAGGGCATTGGCACATGGTCCCTTGTACGCATCTTCTTACAATGCTTTAATAGTCAATGGTGTTAGATTTATGGTACAAAATCGTGATTCCCGACGCACTACTCAGAACAGTGGTGTGGTTACAATAGGAGAAGACGATACTCCATTATATGGTCAACTAGTTTATGGTCAACTAGAGGAGATCATAGAGTTGAACTACATAGATGGTTACTCGGTTGTACTATTCCGTTGTAAATGGTTCGACACGAGAGGTAAAGATTAATAAAGAAAAACAGTACTACTATAATTGACATTAGCCGTGAATGGTATGTTGGCAAAGAATGGTATGATGATATCCAATATATATTAGCCACACAGGCTAAACAAGTGTTCTATCTTCGAGATCCTTCTCGAACCACTGGCCAATGGAGGGTTCTTGAGGCCGTTCACCATCGGAAGCTTTGGGATCATTCTAGTGTTGTTAATGAGATAGATATATTGCACAACACTCAATCAAGACACCGGATGCGAAGGTGGTGAATCAAGTCACGTAGGTGGTGACCAAACTCCAATTCACCATGCTGATAGTCAATCTATTACACGGGAAACTTAATCATTTTTTGGTAACTTGGTTGTCGACTTAGGCTACTTGCCTATGCGTACAACTTCAAATGAGGGTGGTGACCCAAGTCATGTTGCCCCGATTGATCTCGATGAAAGTTTTATTAATGATGATGAAGAAGATGAATACAATTCAGATGATGAAGACAAAATAAATGACGACGATGAAGAAGAAGATGATGATGTTGTTGACACACGTTATTTTAGTGATGATTCTGATTGAATGTATGTTAAAAATGTACTATTTGTATTTATTAATTAATAATTATTTGTGCTTACTAATAAATTTTGTTGTAGAAAAAATGGCAACAATGGCGCAATCACACGGTGGAGATGGTGGAGACGGTGGATACGGGGGTCCGTATCACTTCGACTCGGATTGTGCGACTGGATCTAGTGGTAAGTTACTTGTTATAGTTTAATAGATGTCTTTATAATTGCCTAACTTTTGAATGTGATGTGTCAATGTAGGTAGTTCCTCCTAAAAAAGACGATCTAAAGGCAAAAACCTAAAATTGTATAAGAAGTTTGAGCAAAATGGGAGGAAGCCTCTTCCCATTGATGTAGAACTTCATGCCGGGGGGTACAAGTTTGTGGGTCCCAACGCTACAGATTTTATCCATGATATCTCGTTGGAGGTTGAAAAGGTTGTTCCGCCATATTATCCTAATTGGGCTTAGGTTCCAATTGAGAAGAAACGGGCCGTATATCCCACTCTTATAGTAAGTATAGATGTTTTATAATTACTTACAATTTCATAACTATTACATTTATAATTACTTTCCATTTGTAGGATTATTTTGATCTGTACTCCTGGAGAAACACTGATAAGTGGCGAGGCGTTGAACTCGGAATCACCGCCGAGTGTCAGAGGGCGTATAAAGATCACAAGAACGTGTTGAAAAATCACTTCGTGGAGAATGGGGGATACGATGATGTGGAGGCGGCGATGAATAATCCACCAGAAGATGTTGATCAAGAAACTTGGGAGACTTTGATTAATGAGCTGTTTTTAGATGAGAGCTATAAAAACCGCTCGATGAAGAACAAACAAAACCGATCAAAACAACGTTACCCAAGTTACCATGGCAGCAAATCATACGCCTAACGCCGACACATGGAGGTATGAAAATACAATTGTTAGTATTATATAAACATGCTTATTAATTCTTAGTGATATTTTTTTTGTTTTTCACAGGGTACCGGCCCAATTGATGTGTTCAGATCGACCCATTATAAAGAAGGGACCGGTTAGGCCAACGAGACTGCATCATCAGAATATATAAGTCAAATGATTTTGTTGTTAGACTTACTAGACTTAGAACATATAACTGTAACTTTAAACTGGTCAAAATGACCCAAACACACTTTATGAGACTTAAAATATCCATCTTTAACTTTAAACGGGTCAAAATAACCCAAACACACTTTAATAAACTTAGAACATCCAACTGTAACTTTAAACGGGTCAAAATGACTTAAACACACTTTAATAGACTTAGAACATACAACTCGAGCCCAGTTGTTGAATATTTTTGCTAGTATTATTAGTATTTGTTGTTATTAGTGGTGGTTGATTGGAATTTGTGAATTTGGGTCGTTTATAACTTATAGTTTAACAAGTTGGTTATCCATTTTACAGCAGTTATGTTGTCGAATTTTAGTAAAATAGTCAAGTGATTTTTTATTACATTGTTTAATGCAGGACCGAATCCAAGAGGAGTATACAAGATCCTCTGCTGAGTCTGGTGGTGACTCGTCTGCTGTCGATAAGTTTGCATGCATGGAGCGTGCATTGGGTCATCGGCGTGGCCATATCCAGGGTGTCGGTCGTGTGGTGAGTAATCCCACACCGGATTTGTTAAGTACCCCCCCTCCACAACCACATTGGCAAGAAGTGGATGAGCGTGTGACTCAACTTCAACAACAAGTCTAAGATCAACAACAACATGAAGCCCAACTAGAGGAAGAACGCCGTGTGCATAATCAACAAATGCTTGAAATGCAACGACAAATGGATGAAATGCGTCGAATGTGGGAACGCCGAACTAGCAGCGGCGATAATTAGCTTGAAGTTATTGCACCTTTGCCTTTGTTGTCGGTGTTATTGTTGAATGTTTGAACAATGTTTATGTTTGTGTGTCGGAAAACTTTATGTTTGAATATTTGGTTTGTGTGTCGAACAGGTTTTTGTATCGAACAATATGTTTCGGATTTTAATTTTTGAATGGTTTGAATTATCTGATTTGCATGTTTTTGTAATTAGAAATTAAATATTTCTGGAAAATTTTGAAAATTAAAAAAAAAACAAACAGAAAAACCTATCTCGGCGACATGTCGTCGGCATAGGTTGGGTCTGTCGTGACGAATTGTCGTCCGGATAGGGACAGAACCTATACCGACGACATTTCGTCGGTATATAATTTCTTTTTGAATTTTTTAATTAAACCATATAGCGACAACAAGTCGTCGGCATAGGTCGACCTATGCCGACGACATCTTTGACCTATTGGTACGAAGCAATCCCGAAGAAACCTATACCGACGACTTGTCGTCGTTATAGGTCAAAACGGCCTATCTCGACGACTTGTCGTCGCGATAGGGCTAGATTTTGTCGTCCCTATAGAGTGTTACTATTGTAGTGGTAAACCAACTCATTTTGGCATTTCAAGAATTTATAGATCCCTGGGATCAACCATCTATCAAGAACAATATGGTAATTAAAGAACAAGAAGAGAGGGATTTAACCCTAAACGAATTTATTGTTGGCTCAATTGTAGTCTGGCCCAAGAAAAGGCTTAACCCGTGAGTTAAGGGTTTTATTGGGTTGCTTAATGACCAAGTTAGGGTTATTAGATTTATTGTTAGCAAAGATTATGTTAGCATTATAAATATATGTTACCGGATTAGAGTTTTGTCAAAAGAGTTGTAATAGAGGTTTTTGAGTTATATTTTCTCTAAGTAATAATATTGAGTGTTATCCAATCCTCGTCTTCGTTTTTTTTGTTTGTTTCGTCTAAGTTATATCGATTCAATCCTCGATTTATTGATTATGAACACTCAACATTAAGCCCAAAAGGACGAATATTGTGGGGTTCTAACAGCAGCAGTCAAACGACGGGGGCGTGAATGCGAGATGCCAGCGGAAAAGAGTACTAAAGAACTCCATCAAGTTAGAGACTTGGTAAAAGCTCTCAACCCTTGTGTTGTCACACTTCTAGGTATTCAAAATGCGAACCCTCCTTTCCTACTTATGCAATTTTGGGTAGGAGGATAAAACACAAGAGATAAGGTGCCTTGTCATTATGTAATCTCAAAAGAACTAATTACATTTGAGATTTTATGCCATATCAACACCTTATCATTTTGACCAATACTTATGAAGTCATCTAGGTGGTTAATAAGGTGGTTTCACCATCCTCATATGGTGGTGGAAGGCTTCCAAGGAGAAAAGCAGCATGCTCCCTTTTCCAAAATAATATTAGTCAACAATTGGTACTTTATTCTTCAAGATTTGTACATGGTTACAATCCACCTAGAAAATCTCATTGAACTAGATCAATAACTATTTAGTTGGAACCATAATTAAAGTCTTACAAATTAACTAATCTAGATTAGTTACTTAACTAATTAGATTAATGCATAAAGAATTACCAATAAAGATACTTGCATTAAATATAAATCAGTATCTATACTTTATATTAATTTACCACAAACATAAATAATAAATATTATTATTTTTATTTTATTCGTATCTATTATTTCACCAAATAATACTACGTCTAGTCTTGACGCGGTTTAGCGTTTACATCATATCAAACACATACTTAATAAATTTGCTTAGTGGGTGACCCTTATAGCATCGTATACCAATAGTCACATTAATATATGCTGTGCTTTGGGCATATAGTGTTGGAAATTAGGCATAAGAACACGAACACAAAATTTGAACTCAACCAAGATCGACTCTTTTATTAATATTGAAAACCAAAAACTCTTATTACAAATAAACCTTAGACCTCTATTTATAATAGAACAATACTTGAAAAAGAAGCAACCTAATTAGACTCAAATTAGGAAAACTAAATCAAATCAAATCCTTAAACTAGGTAACTAAATAAACTAATTAAAAAGATAAACCAAAATAGTAAACCTAAAAACTTGCAAAATAGTAAAATACTTCCTACTTATCTACTAACTTTGCAACTTCCTCTTTGCACCCCGTATATTATTAGACTATGACAAGATTAACCTAATAATCACCCCATAATCTTGTCATGCACTTCTCTTGGACCCGTTCACCGTCTTGACCCTTCATGGACCACCGACCCTTCTCTTGGCCTCGTCCTAGATCATCACGACATGAACTTCCACAACCACAATGTTCATACACATGCCTTTTCTCCTTTGCATACACCATTGTTATCTCATCTTCTTCATGGATTCAAACCCACTTAACCACTATCGATCTCCCTCTTCCCGGGTCACCAGAACAACCCCGTTCTTGACCACCGATCAAAGGAAAAAAAACAAGTCCACTGCTACTTTTACCTTTTTCTTCTTTACCTGCTAGGCAAGACTAGATTCAAAGTCTCCTACTTTGACGAATCTTTTTCCGTCCGCCTATCCGCAAATCTGATCGGATATATTCTGTCAAAAAAACAACCTACCCCGGTTACTCCGTGTTTATCCTTGGCGGGAAGGACCGAGTCGATTGATCAAGTATTGAAGCTGTCTTATCTCGGCTAGATCAGATCACCATCAACGAACACTTTTTTCCAGCCCCGCAGTTACAGGGGCTGCTCCCCTTTCCCTTCTTAAAAAACGACTCGCAAAACGGCGTTCTCTTTCACAAAGCTATGATAACAATATCAATTGTTGGAAATCAGGCCTAAGACACACGAACACATAATTTGATCTCAACCAAGATCGACTCTTTTATTAATATTGAAAACCAAAAACTCTTATTACAAATAAACATTAGACCTCTATTTATAATAGAACAATACTTGAAAAGAAGCAACCTAATTAGACTCAAACTAGGAAAACTAAATCAAATCAAATCCTTAAACTAGGTAACTAAATAAACTAATTAAAAAGATAAACCAAAATAGTAAACCTAAAAACTTGCAAAATAGTAAAATACTTCCTACTTATCTACTAACGTTGCAACTTCCTCCTTACACCCCGTATATTATTAGACTATGACAAGATTAACCCAATATATAGATCCAATAGAGTTCATCACTTCTTGAGTGTTTGATTGTTATAAAATTAATAAAAGATCATCGCTTCTTACTTATGTGTTCACAATTGGCCATCGCCCTGAAAAATCTAAATGGATTTCACGTTCGGACATTGCTTCTGACTAGAGGTGTACAAATCGGTTTTTTAACCCAAACCGGTTCAACCCGAACCAAACCGGTTTGGTCAACGAAAAGTCAAAACCGGTTTGGCCCTAAACCGGTTCGGGTTAAACCGGTTTTGGAGGTGGAAAATGTCTAACTGGTCAAACCGGTTAGGGTTGGTTACAAACCAGTTTGCCCTGTAAACCGGTTTTTATTAAAAAAAAAATCAAATAAATTTTATATTTTTAATATAAAATCAAAAAAAAATATAACAAATATAAAACATAAAGTTAGACGTTTATTAATATTTGGAAAGTTCGGAAATTAAAAAACATGACAAGATAAAATTATAAAATTCTAAAACATTACAAATGACAATATATATTTTTATTTTTTGGAATAGTGATTGATTATTCTTGTGTGTTGTCTTCGTAACTGGAGCTTCGTAGCCTTGCATCTTCGGCTAGTTCTTCATCAGTGACTGGTTCGGATATTCCAAGATCAACCTCGTTGTTGTGTATGATTTCTTCGGCTTGAATTTAGTCTTCGAGAGAAGTTTTGTCTTGTATCCTATCCATCGCATCCAAATGGTCCTTCAAGCAAATGCACATTTTCATCGCTAGGGGGTGAGTCTAGTCCTTCGTATCGATAAGACCCTGCCACTAAAAGAAAACGCAGATTCCGAACTACCGTGAAAGCTTGGACGGTTAGTACATCACGGGCCATGGCGGAAAGAATCGGAAACGAAGCTTCGTTTTTTTTTCACCAAGCCAAAATATCAAACTTCTCAAAAACGGTAGGAGGCATAAACGCTAAAAAGTTTGTGCTAATATACCTTCCGAGTTCGCTACTCGGGATGGTACCTCGAGCCCGTTTACTAAATTCATTTAACATTTCGTTATATAAATTCAAATTAACATCTCTCAAGCTACCACTTGATGATGTACCCATTGTATCATGTGGAGTCGGAGTTGTACCATATTTATGTAAATAAACATCAAATAAATCTTGTAAACATTTGTTAAAATATGTTTTTGTGACTTGTGCAAAATGGATGTCTTCACTATTCAAATTCAAAGCGTAAGTAATTCTATCAATCAAAGTTTCAACCCCGTAAACATTTATGGTAGGATTTAACGCGGTGGCGCAAGTTATAACGAGAGGCATTTATTTAAAATATTTCACTAATTTTTCTTTTATCGGTTCTATCATTTTTGTAAAAAGAGGGTTTTTATTTTCAAGTTCATACAACTTGTTAGCCATTAAATATATTTGTTTTAGAGTTAATGGACATGTGGGATAATAAACACCGGATAAAAAAGTGGTGGCGGTTTTGAAAACTTCAAGCTATTCGGTTACGTCTTTTAAAATGTCCAAACTCGTAGAAGGAAACTTTAGAATTTTACGACGAGGTTTTGAGGCAAGCATTTCATGAAATAGTTCTAAAGTTTCTCTTTGTCGTAAAGCGCTATAAAACATAGTATAAGTCGAGTTCCATCTTGTCTCGACGTCCCAATTCGAACCTAAGCAAAGATTATTCGTTTCACGACAAAATCTAATATAATCATGGTATCTTTTTTTGTTACTAAAAATATCTTTAAGCATTAGTCGAAAAGTATATGTTAAGTTTGAAACCTCTTTAATTGCAAGCCCGGCTTGCACTGCCAAGTTAATGATGTGTGCGACACATCGACTATGGAAAAAAAACGCCGTTGCAAACCGGTTTATATTTAATTTTTAGTTTTTGAACCGCATTTGTATTATTAGATGCATTATCAAAAGACATTGAAAAAAGTTTATTTTGTAATTTAAATTCGGTTATAACACCATCCAATATATAAAATAAATTTTCGCCGGTGTGTGGATATTCAAACAAGTCAAACACGATTGTACGCTTCATCATTTGCCACGTATTGGGATCAACCCAATGCGCGGTAACGCAAAGGTACGAATCGGGTATACCATGTGGAGCCGACCAAACATCGGTGGTTAAGTTTACACCGGTTTTCAAATTTTTAAAACCCAAAATTAATTCTTTTTTTGCTTTTTTCCACATTTTTATACAATCACGTCTAAGGGTTGTGCGACTTACTTGATGATAACGTGGTTGGAGTGTCTCTTGAATCATCCTTGTCAAGCGCGGATTGTCAAAGTAGTTGAACGGCAATCCTTCTTGAATCACTAACCTCGCCATTCGATCTCGAACAATATTTGGATCAAAGATCCAAATTCCTCCTTCGCTTGTCATCGAGGCTTGACCTTCACTTGGAATTCCCTTCAAGGACGGGCAAGATTTTTTCATATGCGTTTTCAAACTAGTGTTTGAATCTTTCCCCAAAAACGCACCACACATCTTGCACCGAGCACGTTCCTTCCCATTTGACAACAAACATAGATCGTAATTGCACCAAATTGCCGGATTTCTCGTTGTTGCTCGAATTTCCACAACGGTAACTTCGTTTGAGGAACCACCAACACCAAAACTTGCCATGCTTTTTTTTTAGAGTTTAGAGAGCGTTTTTGAGCGGTTAAAGATCGGTTTTAGATATTAGAGAGTGTAAAGAGAGGTGTGATCAACCCTAAACACTCCCCACCTATTTATAGTGTTTTAAGAGTGTAAATGGGGCCAAAAAAACGACTAAAATCGACCCCAAGGCTATATAGCCGTTTTCTAACGGCTATTTTTTGAAGCCCAAAAACCGGTTTAAACCGGTTTAAAAACCGGTCCCCAACCCGATCACCTCCAGAATGCTTCAAACCGGTTTCAAACCGGCGGTTTTAGCCTAACCCGAACCGGTTTGCTCCAAACCGGTTTATCCCAAACCGGTTTGCCGGTTTAGACCGGGTAAAAAAAAACCGGTTTTTTTGTGCACCTCTACTTCTGACTTCTATGTTCATCTCTGAAGGTAATTAACTGTTTGTTGTATGTATGCCGGTGTTTTTATGATTAGAGTGTTTGTTTGTTATGAAACTGAGAAAGGGAGGCAATATGATTGTATAAATTGTGTTATAGGTATAGCTAATGATTCAAATTCTTCATGAGACTACTTCCAGATCATTGTTACGATTTCTGTTCTAATTCTTTTGCAGGTAACGGTTAAACAGGTTCACAATTGCTTCGCATTTTCATAAAATATCACTTATGTTCACACTTCATCATATTCTTCAAATCAGTTCATTGAGTAGACAGAAGGTTTTTAAATTGTGAATGTGATTGTTTATGCCATTGATTATTGTTCACAGTAAATTGATTATTTGATTCTTAATTGGGTGTTGATTAAAAGGTTTATAAATTGAAGATGTTATTAATAAAATTGTTATTAGTAAATTGAGTAGACAAAAGGTTTATGAGTTGAGGCTTTTAATTGTTATTATAAAAGATAATGAACCTATAAACGTAGATAACCCCTAAGTATAAACGAACCTCTAACTGTAGACGAAGCCATAAGTGAAACGAGCCGATAAGTGTAGACGAACCTATTTAGAAAAGGGCCTCAAATTTTTTTTCCTGTTTTGAGCCTACAAAATGGTTAAGCAGACTCATGCCACATGGCATGCCACATGGCATCTTGTGATTGGTATTTTTTATATTTTTTTTTCCAAATCTGTGCTTACATAAATACAATGCCGCGTATACTATACACAAAAGTGTGAGTTGGCGAATTGGTTGTTCGGTTTGTCTACGATCTACGCCATACGGGTTCGATACCCCCGCCCCCTCCCTTCATCGGTTCAATGATTTCCCTTTCCTTTTCATTCTTTATTTAATTAAATACTTTATGTTTTAGATTATTTTAATTTTTAAAATTTGTTTTTCTTTTATTATGTAGTTGAAATTTTAATATTTAACTAATTTTTTTAATGGTTTAATATTTTAATTAATTATAAAATTTAACTAAAAAAAATTAATGCTAAATCTTGGTAGGGAGTACTGTTCTAGACGTTTTATCTTTTAGTTAGACGATTGTTTTATAGTTTTTTGAGTAAACTATCATTTTCGTCCCTTTAGTTTGGTCATTTTTGTCAGTTTCATCCAAAAGGTTTATTTCTCTCTCGAGTATCCACGTGCTTTCCAAAACTTGTCATTTTCATCCAATTAGTTAACCTCATACATTTTTTAACGTTAAATGAAGGGTATTTTTGTCTTTTTATATATTTGTTTATTTTATTTATTTTTAAAGCCTTATTTATTCCTCCACTAGGTTAAAACTCATGTATTACATGGGTTGAGTAAATACAATTTGTTATAAAACAACAGTTTTTATGAAGATTTAAGAACTATAAATAACAAATAATGAAGATTTAAGATTACAAAATTGTATTTTAAAATAAGGTACAATTGAAATTTTCTTGTTATTTAATAATTTTTAATAAAAATATTAGAATAACTTTTAGATATTTAATTATTTAACATCATCATTGTTTAATAAGAGAAAGACGCGGAAAACAAAAATCTAGACTTTATCAGAAGTCGACACGTAGCAAATATAGTTATTCATTTATTATAATATAGGTTAGAAACCCGGTATATTACACAGGGTGAATAAATGCAGTGTTATATATATTACTAATAAAAATATACATATTACATATTTATGACATATTACATAGTTTTTTAATACAAACTTTAGAAAACGTTATATAGTTATTTTCTAAAAATGTTTTATAAAAAGAATGAAACAAATGTTCAAATTATAAAAATATTTTATAAACAAACCTATTCTTTTAAAATAAAAAACGTTTTATAAAAGTAATTATATAAATCATTATTATTTAATAGGAGAGAAACAAAAATTATAAAAAAAAATTTAAAGAAATTTGTATAATTAATAAGAGAGAGACGGGAAAAAAATATTAAGAATGAATATAGAAATGACAAGTGTCCGCCAAAATCTTTATTTATTATACAGTATAGATATAGATTTATACCGTTTTTAACCCTAAAGGCCTAAATCACCATCTTCCCGTTGTTCTGCAACTTTGTCTAGAAGCAAATGTTTCTATCATCTATCTCCGCCACCGACTCTTTTGATAAATCTCCCTTCCGTAAACAATGCGCTCTGTTAATCTCTACATTATCGGAAGCGCATGATGACCTTTATCTTCTTACTTGTCAAAAATCCTTTCCGTCATCGTACGGCGCCTCTGGAATCCCGATACTGCCTCAGGCTCCATCGTTTCCGTTTACGTCTGTTGCTGAACCCTTGGTTGATGCGATGGTCACCGATCAAGACTTGAATGCTCAGATCGGCGCGACTCTGTGCTTAGTTGCTGTTGTCAATAGCGCGCTGGATCCGAAGCCGGTTTACTTCAGAAAAATGCTAGCGAGGATTGAGAAATTACCGAAGGGCATAGAAACGAAAATGACAGTTTACTTTAGTTTTTTAAATGCTTAGTTTGACAGGTCACGGTTTCATGAAATTTTTTTTGCTTACTCATAAGACTAGATGGTATACAACTCACAACTATGGTCCTAGGTGGCACTGCGGCTACGTGTGAAATACCGCTCTGTTGTAGCGTGGTCCACGACAGTGAAGCCTTGGCGTGAAGTTGTCCACGGTAAGTTTAGTTTTTTTTTATTTAATTTTTTAATATTATTCATTTATCAATTAATATGATTTTTCTCTAATAATATGTGTTCGTTAACTTTAAAAAATAATCAAAATACACAGTGGTGTTTAATTTTCTTTAGACTAAATTATAATTTTTGTCTTTTATGTTTTTTAAAATTATGGAATGTGTCCTTTAAAGTTGACTCTCACTCATTGTCCTTTATTTGCAAAAAATACTTATGAATTATGTCCTTTTCACTAACAACCGTTAAGTTTTTCAGTTAAGTCACCTAATGTGCATTGCATATGAGGGCATTTTAGTGTTTTTACCTCTAAAGGAAAATTCTTATAATATAGTTAAATTTAGAAATTATTTTATTTATTAATAATATATATATATATATATATATATATATATATATATATATATATATATATATATATATAACCTAAATTCTTAAAAGAAGCCCCCCACCTCACTCTTTCGTCTTTCTGGTCATACCAGCACTAGCTACTCCATCTGTACCGCCGCACAAGCACCACAACTCTTTAACAGATCTGAAACCTTCCTTGTTGCAGGTTTGAATTACACAGATCCAAAACCTTCCTGGTTTCTGGAAAATGGGGTTTCAATGACGGATCTGTAAATTGGAAGCATATGATTTAGAGGGCGGTTGTGTGGTTGGGAACGAAACAAAGGGAAAGCCCCAATCCACCCCTTGCGTTTTTTCCGATCACCACCACTGCCCTTTTTGCAGTTGGTTAGGAATGAAACAAGGAAGAATCCCAAAATTTATACCAAATTGGAACATATTAGTAGCCGATGGAGGTTACAGTGGGTCGTGGAAGGAAATGAAGGGGTGCGCATCAAACGTGTGTTGGATAATAGATGTCCGATCATCGTTAATATCAACATTGCTGTTGAGCTACGATCCGAAGAGTTACACATAGGGAAAAAAAACAAATTATAGCGTTTAATTGTTAAATGTTATTTCACAAAACGCGAATTTCGGATTCGGTGGATTAAATATTTATAGAAATATTTATGGGTTACTTCGTATATAATTATTTCGAATAATTAGTTATCGAAGGTCGGAGTGTGGATTTATTTATATACTAGAATATATATAAATGGGTTTCATATTTAATAGTTAAATATAGCACATGTCTAGGTTTTACGCAAAATACTTTCATTAATTAAAGTAATTATGAAACTTCGAGGATTGAAACGGATTGAAGATTAATCAATGGGAATTAACTGTTAATTCTAACGGGGATTAGTTTGTAAATACTGAGATTATAAATACAAACTAATTGTAAAACCCTAATGCTAATCTAGCCTATATATATATATATATATATATATATATATATATATATCTAGTTTGTGATACCCAACCCGGCCATACCATCCCCGCCGTCGGACGACTGCCGGCAACCACAGCGCCACTGTCGCGCGCCGCACCGGCCACCTCACCCTTCGTCGTGAGCCGCTAGCGCTCCTCCGTGATCCGAACCGGGTCCAATCACTGAACCGGCCTTAGCCGTTTGATCCGAATCAAGCCGTGCACTGGGTCGGGAAGTCGTAAACCCGATTTACGACTAGAGGTGTGTTCGTGTGATGAGCTTGTTTAAGGTCAACTAGCGTGACGTTCTTTGTACCCGAGTGTTACAACGCGGTTTTATTCGTCAAAGGTATAAAACTCTAACACCTTATGGATGTGTTTATATATTTTATTATTGTCTAAACGTTGTGTAATCGGATCACTGTCGGATAAAGTTTCGAACTTTATTATCGTGTGCTATTGTGTATTCGCTTCCGCTTTAGTAAATCTGATTTCATAAACTACTGTTTTAAAAGTTAAAACCGGTGCACGATTCCCAACAGTGGTATCAGAGCCAGGTTTACGCGCGTTTAGACATATTTTTTTTATTTTTTTTCGATCTCTGTTTTTTTGTTAACACTTTTGGTTAACAAAAGATCGAACCTTTATCATTTTGGATGTGATTGTGTTTGGTAAATCGAGCCCTAGTGACATGTGGTTGTGTTTGTCATGTTTTGGTTTTATATTCTTTGTATTTATTTTTGGGTTATTTGGAACCCGATGTAATAGTTAGGCTTCTTTTATTTATTTATTTTATTGTAAAAGTATAAATGTTGTAAACCTAACAAAACGAAGACTTGAAGACATGAGATTGACAAGGACGGGATTTGAAGATAGAGATCTTGTACTTAGTGGGAGACGACAAGTTTATTTATTATTTGTTGTCCCTTAGACCGGTTCGGTTTTCGTTTGATGGCTCAAACGAAATCGAACAACCTTACTAGCGGCTCGGTGGTTGTTTTATATTTTGTGGTTGCTACAATTATTTAGGATAATAATTTAAACTGCAAATATTTTATAAAACGTTTAACACGATCTTATAAAACGACGAGAATATTAAAAGAGTTTAAAACTTCTCGAAAAGGTAATTAAATAAAAGGGTCTTTATTTAAAAGTAAAACGAGTTTTTAAATTTAATTGTCTTATTTAAAAACATATTTAATTAAATGTTAATTAGTTTAAAATTAAGTTCGCAACTAAAGACCAATTTAGTTTAAAATAAGGTATTTAAATTTGGATCGTGTCGAGTATTGAAAGCGTTTCACGAACTTATATAGTAAAATTGGTTTACTAAAAATTGCACGACTTGGCTCATGTTCGTCGTTGTCCAAATGTTTTGACCCTTAACCGGTAATTTAAAACATTAAAGCAAATCCCAATTAAAATCGATATTTCTACGCCACCCTAAATTGTGACACTACAACTGATCTATCCGAACCCCCTATGTTAGTGAATTACCCTGCATCCGGCCCTACGGTTTTAGTTAAAGGTAGAACCGCGATTCCTGAGTCACTTAGGCCGGGTCTACAGTTACAATTGAATGACAAATATCACTTAAGTCGTATAAGTGCCGTAGTTGAGGGAAAACGTATCCAATGCTTGACCTTGCTTGTCATGCCCCTCAAATCGAGAATTATGTAGTCGACACAATTGGTATTTTCATACCTACCTACCTAGCTATGCCAGTGGAGAGTGCTCAGCCATTCACTGAGACATGGTGAACCAGGATCTCATTCCTTATTATATATATTTTTGCCCTTGGGTCATTAATTTAATTAGGAAATTTTAAGCATGAAAATAGTAAACCTTATTTGAATTTTGTAGATGTCTCAATCTACTGATGTGGTTATTCTAGAGTGTCTTAACAACATCCTTAATGTTAAACTCGATGGAACAAATTTCTTGACCTGGTACTACAATGTGAAGAACTTCCTTAGATTCAACAAGAAATTACATGTTCTTAAGTTCCCCTTACCTAAGCAGCCACCTGAGGATGCTAGCGAGTTTGTTCTAAATGCCTGGAACAAACTTAAGGATGATACCAATGCTATATCAAACCTCATGCTTGCATCCGTTAGCCCTAGGATTAAAGAATCGCTCCGGCGCTTGACTGCTTATGACATGATCCGTAATTTGAAGGAAAGATACCATCAAGATTACAACAAGGGTCCTTCTTACTCTTTAATGTCACACATTAGAGACATTGCTTTAGAGAATCAGAGACGTGCTATGATCATGAGGAAGAAAGTGGCAGACCTCGAGAAAGCATGCATTCCCATAGATGATCACTTGGTCATAGATATTACTATTGATGACGTATTTGACGACTATAAATGGGAAAAATGTCTACTAAGTCGTTATGGCGAGGTTAGGGATTTCATCTCTTGGTATGCCAAGGTGGAACCCGAGGATGCTTCAAGTATGACATGCTTTATTGACCAGCTTGAGAGGACCGGGGGTTTACCCTAGTGATAATATCATTCGAGCTATATTCACTAATGGCCTTCACTTGTCCTTCACAAGCAAAGAGGTACAGGATGACACTGTCAAGACGGGGGATAAGGGTAAAGTTGTTGGTGAGACCAAGATGCACCTCTCTAAACCTAGATGCGTGTGAGAGAGATGCTCGAAGCTGATGTTGCTAGAGAATGCTTCAATGCATATACTCCAGGTATCTTGGCAATTTTTCATTGTTTATTTATGTGACACCCGACAAAACATGTCACTATCCGTAATAATTATAAACTCGTTTACTTATTAATAGTTCCTGAAAACAATTGAAATCAAACTATATAGTTTAAAGTCTAGCAAGGGTCTTATAATGCATAATCACAGTTTAGTAATTTTTTAGAGTTACTAATATTAATGCATAGCTAACGACCCGCATGACACAGCCATTGGTGATTATTTATAAATGACTAGAACAATAATTAGAGGCTAAAAACGTATGATCACATGTGGAGATAACAAACAATATAAATGTACAAAAGATCATGACATGTTTTTATTTGATATAATTATGTCACTGGTACAAATATGAAGTGACATTTATGACTATATTTGTTTACAAATTTTCCAACACTTGAGTCCAACAAAAAGTCACAACGATATATATAAATTCTCTACATAAAATAAATGAACGTTTTAATACTCCTACGAGAGGATGCATAAAATAACGGATCACCGACTTGAATATCTAATCTACTTGTTCATGTATATCAACTCCAACTTCTATCATCACCTCTCAATTATCCTTTTCTTTAACTCATTTTCGGCCAAATGGGTATAACTAAACCCATCCATTTTCAATTGAACTATAAACTAACTAGTAACTAAGTCTAATTATGACAAAATAATGGCACTAAGGTGAAGACAACAAGCAAACCCCACACCCCACCCCCTTGCCCTCTTTCTCACGGCATCATCATGCCAACCCCACACCATCTTTTTGTTTCACCAACACTCCACTCTAGCTTTGTCATGATGTGATATGATTTTTACCAAGTTTTAATCTATCTATTTTAGTATAAAAATAGAAAAAAAATGGAAACAAAGCAAGAGGTTTGCTCTTGCTCTTCTTATTCTCGGCTGACACATGCACACACCCACACTCACACATTCAAGTAGCAAACACTAAGGAATCAAGGAGAAAGATCTAAAGAGCTTCCAAGAGAAGGGATAGAAGGAATCAAGCAAGAAACCAAGAATCACCACCCAATTCACTCACAAAAATCGCCATCTACACCATGTTTTGGTATGAAATGCTACAATTATTTTTACATCTAAATCTTTGTACAAAAAGTTCAAGTTCATCTAAAAATACAAGAGTTTTTACTCTAATTTTTAAACAAAAAGAAAACTAAACAAAGTGTTGGACTCGTTGGAACTAAAAATAATGATATGTATTCTATGTATGTCGATTTGCATGAATATATATGTATGTGCTTTGTTTATATGGGTATACTTTTGATCATGAAAGTAAATGGAAACTAAAAATGAGATAGTATATATATGTATATAAAGCCGTATGTATGCATATACACATGAATGTGGTTAACTTTTAGATCTTAAACGATAAAAATAACTACATACAAGTCTTGAAAATATGAAAATCATAATAATTAGTTTTAGAGTAAAACTCATGGATAAAAGTTCGTACATATATATGTGTGTAAATCAACGGATCGTTGTATGTAAAAATACATGTTTATATGATGATAAATTATGCCTTGAATATTAAAACAATACGATTTGATTAAATATAGAATATTATTTGTTGAAAAGGTTTCGTGAAACAATCGATTTTATACTCTAAAATACCTAGAAAAATATAATAGTTATATAAAAGAAAGACGATTTGAAAAGAATCAAGTATGGTTTTAAATAATATTATTACAAGTTAAGCGAGATAAAGGATTTAACAATTGTTTGGTTATTATATAAAAACGAGACGTTGAACCGACAAATAAACACTTGTGGTGTCGAACACCGGAATGATAGATATCATGGAAATAAATATATATATATACACATATTGTGCTATTATTTGGGAATTATTTGTCTATATGATATGATAACATTATGTCATAACACAAAAGGGTCGTGTCTATGGACCCATAAATAACAAAGAATAATAATCACCAACGAGTCGTAACTCAAAACACCTCTTTTTCTAAAACAAACACATCTTTGGACGGATGAATTTAAGCGGGTGAACAATTGCACTTAAGACACTTAGTCTTAACATATATTATCCTTGTGTGTAACTAGGGTACGAGTAGTCAAGTTTGATTAGGAACAATTATCGTTTGCTAGTATTTCGTCGTACACCAGGTGAGTTCACGGCCCCCTTTTAGCTTTTTAATGTTTTGTAAACATCGGGGGGGAAACATGCTTATACGACATACTTGAACGAATGAAACATATTTGTTTACACTCTGGATAACATGAACATTTTGGTTTAACTCCTTGTGAGTTTCACGGCCCCTTTTTACTGTTTTCTATTTTGGGGGAAAAACATGTTAATTTCAAACGGTATGATAACTAGAAAACGAGAAACAAGCATCTGATTCCCTTGTGAGCATGAGTTAACACTAAAAGGTCCTCGGTATTTCGAACTATAACCATTAGTTATGGACTTAGCCGTAGATCGATATGAATAGTACTATTCGGGTTGACACCCCCAATCATGGTTAGTCGCGCTAACCTGACCAGCAGGGTCAAATGATTGCATATTAGGTCTTGTTGTTTCTCATTGTTTAAAGGTACAATGGGCTGGGGCAAAATTCGAGAATTCGTTAAAGGTTTGGTTATAGGCTTGTGCATCACATAATTCGTAAGTTCTAGCTAGACTTCGATGAATCAACCGCTAACTTGTTTTGCTTATCGTATGCATAAAGTAAATTTCGAGCAAAGGATTTCGCCAATTGTATACGTACCAATGGAAGTGCTAGTCAATTTCAAGAAACGTGTTTTGCCATTGGTATACGTATCAATGATCTTGACAGTAAATTTCGAGCAAAGAATATTGCCAATAGTACCCGTACAAACAGTTTTGTCAATCAATTTCGTGCAAATGGTTTTTGCCGAAGGATTTCGTATAAATAGTTTTGACAAACGATTTCGTAAATATGGTTTTCCCAATTGTGTTCATTTAAAACCTGTGAACTCACCAACATTGCGTTGACATTTTTGAGCATGTTTTTCATGTAATACATACGGCACGGTTGGAATAGGTTAAACATTTGAATTAAGCCCTTAGAAGACGAAGATGCTTGGTCGTTTAACGTCAAGTCAATTTAGACTTGTATGTCTTTAGGTCTATGTATTCATTTAGTTCCTGTAATGGTGTTCGACACTTTAGAAGTCTTTATTTAGCTTCCGCTGTTGTGTAATGTTACCAATCGTTACAACCTTAAATTATTTATTTATTTATTAAGTGAATAAATTTGAGGGTGTGACAGATTGGTATCAGAGCCAATGGTTTTAGCGAATTAGGTTTCCTTAGCGACACCTAGGCTCTAACCAGACTCAATTAGGGACCAATATTTCTAAGATTTACATCACATTAAGAACACCCAAGACCTGAGTATAGAAATTCTAACCGTTACCGAACAATTTGTGTAGACCGTTAGTGTATGTGGTTACACTAGGGTATCATTAGCTACACTTATACTTAATACAATTACGAGGCACACGTAACAAACATTTAACACGTAGAAATAGACACCTATGATGTTTCTCAACAAAGTGTCACTATTCGGATTACGAATCAAGGATGACGGGTGCTCAGCACACTGTAACCCTAGAAGATCGAGTTACGAGCTAAAGTTGGGTGACGACGGTAGTAATCGCTAGCCACTGATCTTAGCATCACAACAAGCCGAACCCGTACTCGAATCTGTACCTATAACTGCACCACACCTACAACTACTCCAGCCGTGGAGTCAACTTTCTTTCTGACATACGTGCGGTATAAATACTCCTCTTCATGTATTGCCGAAGTGGATGCCTTGACTTTCGCCATGAGAAATGGCAGACAGGATTGCCCAGATAGAAGGGAACCCAATACGGATAAGCAGGACTAAACGGGAGAGAACTCCATGGGTCAAGAGACCCAGACATTCATCTAGATCATGTGGATCCACACGTACATACAAACTTGGAGCATGAGTTGCTCGATACTAATTTGAGAATCTCTGCCCTAAACATAGTGCCTGACTTCCACCATACACACCATGTTATTAGAAGACACCGGTTGTGTCTCTCTACCACCAATTCCATCCAAAAGTAGCCTTAGTCGGCAAATTCATGAGTATTGGTACTCACGATTAATAGTAATCCGATAGAACATACACTCTTTTACTTAAGAGTGTAATCTTACTTAAGAGTGTAACACTGTGACACGATCTAATGAACATTTCAGAATCCATTTGACGGAGGGCTTAGGATATTAGAAACACTGAAGGGACCATGCAAAGTAAATTATCATTACGGGTGCACACGTAATCATAACTTGCGGTGCATGAGAACTCTAGTGAGTCTTACTGTCCGAGCCAAAGTTCATGATTAATCCGTACCCCTAATCCCAATTCTCAGTCACTCGATTAATGATCGAAATCACCATAACCATAAGGGTTGAGCCAAAAGGCATCAGGTAATGTGACAGACTACCACAAGTGATGTGGAAATGTATATCAACCCCTTTATCCGGGAATTGTAATAAATCCAAAACCCTTATCAAAATTTCATTGGCACGCCAATTGTTAACCATAACTTTGAAGAGATCTACTCTTGGTGATTTGACTTCAGTATTTAGACTGAACTTGGAAATTTCTTGTGGAATGTTGCTTTAACTTTTGAGATTGCGCTATAGATTGCCTCTTTTCAATTTTGCTACTTATCAATCAATGCATGTGGCCAAATTTTCTGGTCAGCATGAGTCAGACCTTAACAATTCGGACTCCTCAATTAGATGTTCATGAAACATTCTCGCGGTTCTGCAGGAACCAGAGAAATTCAAATTGGATTTAACCAGCCTTTGGCGAATCCTGAGTAACGAAGGTTCTCGTCCACCTATTCCTACCTGATAAGTCATATCTCTTGAGATTTTACTTCAACTCCATGTTGATTCTTACAAAAATCAACGCTTGCAGTAATTGCACGATTATATTTGGAAATCATGACGTAATCTTAAGATCTACTCTATGATCAAGAATCACACTCACTTGAAGTTTACAATCGGAAGTGCGTTGGACTAACTCCGGTAATAGGATGGGAATCTATTCTGAACCTCTTACGCTTGACACCTACAGGGTATTGTGGAAACCCGACTTGAGACAAGTGGACAGTTTTACCCCCTCTACACCTGCAATTCCTCAAAAATCATTTGATTGACTGAGACTCTGATTTCAGCCTACCGGGGGAGGCACGCTCACCTCTCTTACTCCCAGCCATCTATAGAATAGAAGACTCGAAACCATCTAATGTTAGGAAACTACTTCTTAACATGTGCTCAGGGGGAAATACAAAACTTCGACATTTAACACTCATTACTTCAAATTTCATAACTTAAACCCTTGTGCTAAGGAATGTAAGACTATGATCGATATGAGTGGAATACTTAATGGTAAGTCACTAAAATACCATTCGAACCCAAGGGAAGTGCAGATACCCTGTATAACTAATAGTTGGTAAATTTTAAAACTCCTGAACCTTTCCTACCAACTTAATGGGTTGGCAAACCCATAGCCCATCTCGGGGAAACACTAATTCTACGAGACCATCCTCACAGTCTCATTGTTTATTTCCTCACCTAGACGGAATGTGACTATTCTAAGCAAACATAGAACTTCTTATGGCTTACATACCTCGTGGATATGATAGTTAAGTCATGGATTTTCAAATCATGATGATACGACCTAAATGCTAATCTACCACGGGAAAGTAGGGCAAGCAATGAGTAGAGTGGTGATTAAACTCAACCTTCGCTAGCGAGAGCTCACAAGAAATCTTAAAATCTTAAATCCATTACGGCCCATGTTAATGGAAGATCCTAGATGACACGAAACCTAAAATGAGAATACGGTTTGAAATCCCAGGAAATTGCTTTCAAGAAGCACAAAAAGGGACAAACATCAAGTTTCATTCCAATATTCTATCGTTGCTATTCGATTACAGCAAACCGATGGTAATGGAACTGCGTTACTAACTCTCAGGACCGGTTAGAAACCCATTCTCACTTTTTCGAAAACCCATGAAGATTCACTTATCTTTAGTATTTATTGAGCCAAGTCAACAATACTATTCTCAAATACTTTGACACTCTCAACTGCTTCATCTAGACGGTAGACGAACCACAGAAACCTTGACGATACAAGACTACTGTGAGACTTTTCAATTTCGAATTATGGTTCGACATCTATTTCATGAAGAAATCAACCTACACCAAGTTACAAATAACGAGCGTGATAGAATTACTTATAATGAGATTTGACAAGACCAAAGTCAATCTTAGGAGATCGTTTCTCCGTAAAACCTTATAGTTGCCTTATCCTCTGCAAAGGACACCAAAGATGGTTTCTCTAAAACATTATGAGTTAATTAAGAAAAATAACATATGAAGATGTTATTTTCTGGAACTCAGTTTAACGAACTTAACCTACATATGGATTTCACAAATAAAATACTAGTCAGAATCCTTTATCTTGAAAAAGATTGAATGCCTACGGACATTAACTAGATCATAAAAACACAACCAAGTACGCAACATCAAATTAAAGCGTGAACGTCTCATCAAACCATCGAACCTATCCTACAAAACTTCCGATAATTTCTTCCAAAGATGTAGTGTAAATTGGCCTTCGTGCGTTAAAACAGAAGGATGAATAAAAGGGTTTTAGCCAACGATGTTTAATTGCCGAGATATTCTAGGAACTTATGTAAAGCCACTCGATTGAGATAACAAATTTTCAACGGTACCGATACACTGTTGCTATATGTTATAACATCTCAAATCCTTGCACATTCAATATCATTAGTCGAAAAGGTATTCGCTTTACCTTCAAATACCGACTACTAGGTAAATAGAAATCAACAGTTCTCCCTATGGTCTCGAAACGAACAAAGGATACAAAGCCCTAATCAGGATAGAGCGAATCAACCCTAGAAGGTAACTTAGATCAAGTTTCGAGGACGAAACTTCTTTAACAAGGGGAGAATGTGACACCCGGCAAAACATGTCACTATCCGTACTAATTATAAACGCGTTTACTTATTAATAGTTCCTGAAAACAATTGAAATCAAACTATATAGTTTAAAGTCTAGCAAGGGTCTTATAATGCATAATCACAGTTTAGTAATTTTTGAGAGTTACTAATATTAATGCATAGCTAACGACCTGCATGACACAGCCATTGGTGATTATTTATAAATGACTAGAACAATAATTAGAGGCTAAAAACGTATGATCACATGTGGAGATAACAAACAATATAAATGTACAAAAGATCATGACATGTTTTTATTTGATTTAATTACGTCACTAGTACAAATATGAAGTGACATTTATGACTATATTTGTTTACAAATTTTCCAACACTTGAGTCCAACAAAAAGTCACAACGATATATATAAATTCTCTACATAAAATAAATGAACGTTTTAATACTCCTACGAGAGGATGCATAAAATAACGGATCACCGACTTGAATATCTAATCCACTTGTTCATGTATATCAACTCCAACTTCTATCATCACCTCTCAATTATCCTTTTCTTTAACTCATTTTCGGCCAAATGGGTATAACTAAACCCATCCATTTTCAATTGAACTATAAACTAACTAGTAACTAAGTCTAATTATGACAAAATAATGGCACTAAGGTGAAGACAACAAGCAAACCCCACACCCCACCCCCTTGCCCTCTTTCTCACGGCATCATCATGCCAACCCCACACCATCTTTTTGTTTCACCAACACTCCACTCTAGCTTTGTCATGATGTGATATGATTTTTACCAAGTTTTAATCTATCTATTTTAGTATAAAAATAGAAAAAAATGGAAACAAAGCAAGAGGTTTGCTCTTGCTCTTCTTATTCTCGGCTGACACATGCACACACCCACACTCACACATTCAAGTAGCAAACACTAAGGAATCAAGGAGAAAGATCTAAAGAGCTTCCAAGAGAAGGGATAGAAGGAATCAAGCAAGAAACCAAGAATCACCACCCAATTCACTCACAAAAATCGCCATCTACACCATGTTTTGGTATGAAATGCTACAATTATTTTTACATCTAAATCTTTGTACAAAATGTAACGAACCAAAATCCGGGTCTCGTTATAAATAAATATATTTCTAAATAAATATTATGTTGAAAATAATATTTTGAAATAAATTGAAACAAGCGGGTTTCAAGTTAGTAATGGGGTTAGGCTAGTTTTTAACTAGTTTTGGAAAGGAAATGGTGAAATGGAAGTTGAAGGACTAATTGTGTAAATGGGCAAAATCTGCCATATTGACTTGGAGAAGTCAAAATTGGTCATTTTGCATGCTTGGGTCGTTTTTGAGCAAGAGAGGAGAAAAAGGAGAAAATCCAATTTGAAGCCAAATCTTGCGTTTTAGGCTCGTTTTGAGAAGGTGTTGGCTTGCACATCAACCTTCTAACATCAAGTAAGTGTTAAACATCCTTTTGATTTCACTTTTGATGTGTTCTTGGTGGGTGTTGGGTGAAATCCGAAAATTTGGATGCATGTGGTAAATTGGTGTTAGATTGTTGATAATCTAACTTAACTAAAGTTAAAGAGTGATGATTAACATCCTAGAACCCTTGATTTTGATTATGAGAAGTTAGGGTTCATATGAGAAAAATTGGGGGTTTTTGTAAAATGAAGATAGAATGGTGATCTAGTGATGATTAAGTGTTTTTGGGATGTTAGACACTTGAACAAACACCAAATTAACTTAATAATAATTTTTGAAAGAAAGATTAGTGTTAAGGTTAAGATAATGAAACTCAAGTAGGTGAGTTTGTGGTGAAAGAGGGTGTTTGGTTATGAGTATAACCCAAACGGGTCAATTTGGGTTGGAAATGGGAATTTAGTTGTGAACCCAATTGTAATGTGATTTTGGTGTATGTTAAATTACTAAACTAGGTGAATGTGTTTAGGTAATCAAGTTGCAAAGCTAGAAGTCGGTACGGGACCTTCTAACCCGAAAGGTAAGTGCTTTAGCACTTACTTAGTTTTGATGATATGGTATTTGTATGCAATGTTGTATATATGATGTATATGGTTGCATAATTTGACATGTGGTATGAATGTAGATGGAAGTGTGTAAATGTTAGAATGTATGTAGTTATAGTATGTGTACTATAATGGATATGTGAATATGGAGTTATGGTCTAAGTACCATAATGGATAGAATGGATATGGAGTTATGGTCTATGAACCATAATGGATAGAATGGAAATGGAGTTATGGTCTAAGTACCATAATGGATAGAACGGTTATGGAATTATGATCTCGTATCCTAAATGGATATGAAGTTATGGCCTACGTGCCATAATGGAAATGAAAATGTGATAATGAAACCCTTAATTGACTTATCGTATGCAAACGGGTCAAAGGGTCAAAAATGGGTGAAAGGTGTGAAATCAAGTTGTGAATACTTGATGTTATGTATAACATATTTCTATGATAATATGTTAGAGAATTACAAGGGAATGAAACCTTAATTGACCAAATGTGTGCAAATGGGTCAAATGGGTCAAATGGGTGAAAGTGGTGAAAACAAGTATATATACTTGTTGTTTTGGTCATCTCAATACTAATGGTGTTATGTTAATGTGGATATGTAGGGAAAGCTCCGAAGTAGGTCAAGGTCAAGTCCATTGGCAAAAGAGGATTCTCGTATGCGTTATGGTGATCATTGGGTTTTTGTTTGAAAACCGTTTTTGACGTGTATTTTGGTTCACAAACAATGTTGTTTATGTTAATATATGTGATATGTATGTCTTTGGTCAAAACCCAGGTGTTGGGAGAGTTTTGGTGTTGTTGGGTGTGAAAAAGTTGGAAAAATGGTTAAGTATGAAAACCTGCAGGAAACTGAAACTCTCTGAGTTTTGAGTCCCTCGCGGTACGCGAGAGCCCTTAGAGGATTCTCTCGCGGTACGCGAGAGACCGGGTTTCCGGGTTTGCGTTTCTGAGACTCCCTCGCGGTACGCGAGGGAGGTGGCTAGTTTGTCTCGCGGTACGCGAGGAGTTTTAAAAAAAAAAAAAAAAAAAAAAAAAAAAAAAAAAAAAATTTCTGGGATTTAGTCTTCCGCGCGTTAAACTTTTGTTATTGAAAGTGGTGTGTTTCAACTTGGTATCAGAGCAATGGTTTGAGGGATTTGGTGTGCGAGACACTAAACTCAAACCGGATGCTCTTGATATGGGGGGATGATACGAGAATCCAAGTAGGACTTGACTAAGACTCGGAGCTTGCTGAAATGAAAGGTTAGTAATGATTTGATAAAATGATAATATATATATATATGGTGTATGTATATATGTATGATGAATGTTGTTAAGGTGTTATGTGTGCCGAAACTTGTTTTGTGACTTGTTATATGGAGATGGTAATTACAATTGGGCATGGCGTAATATTAAACATGTCTGGCCAATATGTTTAATAAGATGAAATGTGCAAGAGACTTTATGATAACCATATAACAATGAACATTTGCAAGGATTAGGTGAAGGTGGTTATATATGTATGTATGTATATAGGTAGGTATATATATACTTAATGCATATAATAGTGAATGTGTAATGGATACCTAGGGTATTGAAAGTGAAAGGGTATTAAGGTGTTTGTGGTTCATTTCTCAGCTTAGAGATGGCAGAAGATGCAAGTAATGAACCGTTGGATCCACGGATTCAAGAGTTGATAAAAGAAGAGGTGGCCAAGGCCTTTGAGCAAGCCACAAATCTGTTGATGGAAGAGATGAGGGGGACTATTAAACTCTCTCTCGAGGAGATCTTGAAGGAGAAAGAAAAGGAACCTCAAGGTTGTACTCTGAAAGAGTTTATGGTGATCAAGCCCAAGGAGTATAATGGGCAGGTGGACCCGATTCTGAGCCACAGGTGGATTGTGGATATGGAGTCTAATTTTGAGACTACTAAATGTAAGCCCGAGGATAGGGTGATGTTCAGTGTGCCTTTGTTGACTGGAAGGGCAAAGGAGTGGTTGTTGAATCTCCGCAAGGAGAGAGGTGATTTAGGTGTGACCTCCATGTCTTGGGAGGAGTTTAAGGCGGCTTTTCTGAAGTATCATTGCCCGCAAGCCGCAGTTGATAGAATGACTGAGGAGTTTCTCCTCATGAGGCAAAAGAATGAGTCAATAGATGAATTGGCTGGAGCTTTCTTTGATCGCGCCAAGTTCTGTCCGGACGTGGTGTCGACCGAGAAGGCGAAGATTGACAGATTTTATGCTATGTTGACTGTGGAATTCAGAGATAGCATATCTCCATCTTCTTTCACCACACTTGTGGATTTAATAAACAGGTGTCGGGAAAGGGAAGTGGAGTTGAAGAGGCAAGAGGCTAGGGGAGAGAAAAGGAAAAGGGAAATTGTGGATCAAGTGGTGAGCAAGATAAAGGGCGGGAGCCCTAGTAAGAAGCCTTTTACCAAGTTCTCTTCTCGAGGATGCAAAGTTTGTGGGAAGGAGCACTATGGGGATTGTAAGAAGGGAACGTCAAATTGCTACAAGTGTGGGAAGCCGGGGCATATGGCAAATCAGTGTCCAAGCCAGATTCGTATATGCTATAATTGTTACAAGCCAGGACACCTTAGGGCGGATTGCCCGGATTTGAAGCAAGGTGGAAGCGAAAGAAAAGTTGAGATACCCAGGCCTAAGGGTAGAGCCTTCCACATATCTGCGGAGGAAGCAAAGAACAACTCGGAGGTGGTGTCAGGTACATTCAGGATTAACTCTTTACCTGCACTAGTTCTTTTCGATTCGGGGGCTAGTCGTTCGTTTGTGTCTTTGAAATTTGTTAAGCATTCTTCTTTTATAAGTAGCAAGTTAGACGAACCCTTAGAAATTGAGGCGGCAAACGATAAGAGCTTCCTAGTGTTTGATGTTTATAGGAATTGCAAATTAAAGGCGGGGGGTGAAACGTTCCATATTGATTTAATTCCTATGTCTATGGGGGATTTTGATGTTATTGTGGGGATGGATTGGTTGTCAAAGAATAAGGCGAGTATATTATGTGGACCAAAGGCGATCCAACTTGATTCCCCGTCGGGAGAGTCCATCTACATTGAAGGTGATAAGAAAGGTAAGGTGAGGTTGTGCTCCTTTGTGAAGGCAACCAAGTACATGGCGCGTGGGTGCAAGGCGTTCATGGCATGTGTTACGGATGTGGATGGAAAGGTAAAGGAGATTCACGACGTGCCGGTCGTGAATCAGTTTGCGGATGTGTTTCCTGACGAGTTACCGGGGGTTCCGCCTGATAGGGAGATTGAGTTTGGGATCGACTTGATGCCGGGTGCTAAACCGGTAGCTAAAGCGCCTTATAGATTGGCACCGCCTGAAATGAAAGAGTTGATGGAGCAATTACAAGAATTGCTTGATAAAGGTTTCATACGCCCAAGTGTCTCACCTTGGGGTGCGCCCATTCTCTTCGTTAAAAAGAAGGATGGGAGCATGAGGATGTGTATGGATTATCGGGAGTTGAATAAGTTGACGGTGAAGAATAGGTACCCTTTACCTAGGATTGATGATCTTTTCGATCAATTACAAGGGGCGTCGTGGTTCTCTAAGATTGATTTGAAATCCGGGTACCATCAACTGAAAGTGAAAGAAGATGACATTCCTAAAACCGCTTTTCGCACTCGCTACGGTCACTATGAATTTACAGTTATGCCTTTCGGCTTAACCAACGCACCCGCGGTTTTCATGGATCTTATGAACCGGGTGTGTAGACCGTTCCTCGACCGCTCGGTCATTGTTTTCATTGACGATCTTCTCATCTATTCAAGGAGCGAAGGTGATCACGCTTGCCATTTGCGTGAAATTCTCGAAGTCTTGCAAAAGGAGAAACTTTATGCTAAATTCTCCAAGTGTGCCTTTTGGTTACGCGAAATTCAATTCTTGGGTCATGTGATTAATGATAAAGGGATTACTGTCGACCCATCCAAGATAGTGGCGGTTAAAGATTGGTTTCCACCGAAGACGCCTTCAGAGATTAGAAGTTTCTTGGGGTTGGCGGGTTATTACCGGCGGTTTATTGAAAACTTCTCTCGGATTGCCTTACCGATGACGAAGTTGACCCGTAAAGAGACTAAGTTTGTTTGGGGTTCCGAGCAAGAATCTGCCTTTCAACTCTTGAAAGAAAAGTTGACAAAGGCACCTGTTTTATCCTTGCCAGACGGGACCGAAGATTTTGTTGTGTATTCGGATGCCTCGCATTCGGGGTTGGGGTGTGTTTTGATGCAAAGGGGGAAAGTAATTGCCTACGCGTCTAGGCAATTGAAGGTTCACGAGGTGAATTACCCTACCCATGATCTAGAGCTTGCGGCCGTGGTTTTCGCACTCAAGATTTGGAGGCATTATTTGTATGGGGTTAAGTGTACGATCTACACGGATCACAAAAGTCTCAAGTACTTCTTTGACCAAAAGGACCTCAACATGAGGCAAAGGCGGTGGCTTGAATTGGTCAAGGATTATGATTGTGACATACTTTACCATCCGGGTAAAGCGAATGTTGTGGCGGATGCGCTTAGTAGGAAGTCAAGTCATGCACCTATCAAGGTGAAGTCATTCAAGATGACAATTTCATCATCCCTAATTGATGAAATCCGGGAGGCTCAAGTGTTAGCACTTAATGGTGACTTGAAGAAAGAGCGGATGGTTGCTTATGTTGATAAACTTGGTGAAAATAGCATGGGCTTGAAGACATGCTTTGGTAGGATTTGGATTCCTAGGTTGTCAAGTATTTTGACAACTATTTTAGATGAGGCGCATAAATCCAAATATTCTATCCATCCGGGGGCCACAAAGATGTTTTACGATTTGAGGTGTCATTTTTGGTGGCCGGGTATGAGGCGTGATGTTGTTAAGTATGTTGAGAGGTGTCTCACATGCTTAAGGGTGAAGGCGGAACACCAAAAGCCGTATGGAAAGCTCCAACCGCTTGAAATACCGCTTTGGAAATGGGAGAATATAGCTATGGATTTGATCACTAAACTACCAAAGACTCGAAAGGGTTATGATGCGATATGGGTAGTAGTGGATCGGTTGACGAAGAGTGCACATTTCCTACCTATAAAGGAAACATACTCTTCGGATAGATTGGCGGAAATGTATGTGAAGGAAATTGTGTCACGTCATGGTGTGCCGGTGTCGATTATATCGGATCGTGATACGAGATTTACTTCTCGATTTTGGAAGAAATTCCATGAGGATATGGGGACTAGATTGAATCTTAGCACTGCTTATCATCCACAAACGGATGGTCAAAGCGAGCGAACGATTCAAACGCTCGAAGATATGTTGCGAGCGTGTGCTTTAGATTTTGGTGGTAGTTGGGATGACCATTTACCGTTGGCGGAATTTTCGTATAACAATAGTTATCATTCTAGTATTGGTATGCCGCCTTTTGAGGCATTGTACGGGAGAAAGTGTCGAACACCCGTGTGTTGGGGTGAAATCGGTCAACGGGAACTAGGTAGTAAAGAGGTGGTCTTGGAAACTAATGATAGTATTGACCAAATTAGAGCACGCTTGAAGGCGGCTCAAGATCGCCAAAAGTCCTATGCGGATAATAGGAAGCGGACGATTGAGTTTCAAGTGGGGGACTTTGTACTTTTGAAAGTCTCTCCTTGGAAAGGTGTGATACGGTTTAGAAAACGGGGGAAGTTAAGTCCTCGTTTCATCGGGCCGTTTGAGGTGATAGCAAAGGTGGGTACGGTAGCTTATCGCTTGGAGCTACCGGAGGAGTTAAGTAGACTTCATAACACGTTTCACGTGTCGCATTTGCGAAAATGTTTAGCGGACGAGTCTACTTTTGTTCCATTAGATGATATCGAATTGGATGAAAAGTTGAATTATGTTGAAGAACCGGTGGCAATCTTGGATAGAAAAGTGAAGCGTTTACGTAATAAAGAGATTAGCCAAGTATTGGTGAAGTGGAAACATAGAAAGGGAGCGGAAATGACTTGGGAAACCGAGGAAGAAATGCTCAAGTTTTACCCAAACCTTTTTATGTGAAGACGGGTTTCGGGGACGAAACCCAAATAAGGGGAGGTGATTTGTAACGAACCAAAATCCGGGTCTCGTTATAAATAAATATATTTCTAAATAAATATTATGTTGAAAATAATATTTTGAAATAAATTGAAACAAGCGGGTTTCAAGTTAGTAATGGGGTTAGGCTAGTTTTTAACTAGTTTTGGAAAGGAAATGGTGAAATGGAAGTTGAAGGACTAATTGTGTAAATGGGCAAAATCTGCCATATTGACTTGGAGAAGTCAAAATTGGTCATTTTGCATGCTTGGGTCGTTTTTGAGCAAGAGAGGAGAAAAAGGAGAAAATCCAATTTGAAGCCAAATCTTGCGTTTTAGGCTCGTTTTGAGAAGGTGTTGGCTTGCACATCAACCTTCTAACATCAAGTAAGTGTTAAACATCCTTTTGATTTCACTTTTGATGTGTTCTTGGTGGGTGTTGGGTGAAATCCGAAAATTTGGATGCATGTGGTAAATTGGTGTTAGATTGTTGATAATCTAACTTAACTAAAGTTAAAGAGTGATGATTAACATCCTAGAACCCTTGATTTTGATTATGAGAAGTTAGGGTTCATATGAGAAAAATTGGGGGTTTTTGTAAAATGAAGATAGAATGGTGATCTAGTGATGATTAAGTGTTTTTGGGATGTTAGACACTTGAACAAACACCAAATTAACTTAATAATAATTTTTGAAAGAAAGATTAGTGTTAAGGTTAAGATAATGAAACTCAAGTAGGTGAGTTTGTGGTGAAAGAGGGTGTTTGGTTATGAGTATAACCCAAACGGGTCAATTTGGGTTGGAAATGGGAATTTAGTTGTGAACCCAATTGTAATGTGATTTTGGTGTATGTTAAATTACTAAACTAGGTGAATGTGTTTAGGTAATCAAGTTGCAAAGCTAGAAGTCGGTACGGGACCTTCTAACCCGAAAGGTAAGTGCTTTAGCACTTACTTAGTTTTGATGATATGGTATTTGTATGCAATGTTGTATATATGATGTATATGGTTGCATAATTTGACATGTGGTATGAATGTAGATGGAAGTGTGTAAATGTTAGAATGTATGTAGTTATAGTATGTGTACTATAATGGATATGTGAATATGGAGTTATGGTCTAAGTACCATAATGGATAGAATGGATATGGAGTTATGGTCTATGAACCATAATGGATAGAATGGAAATGGAGTTATGGTCTAAGTACCATAATGGATAGAACGGTTATGGAATTATGATCTCGTATCCTAAATGGATATGAAGTTATGGCCTACGTGCCATAATGGAAATGAAAATGTGATAATGAAACCCTTAATTGACTTATCGTATGCAAACGGGTCAAAGGGTCAAAAATGGGTGAAAGGTGTGAAATCAAGTTGTGAATACTTGATGTTATGTATAACATATTTCTATGATAATATGTTAGAGAATTACAAGGGAATGAAACCTTAATTGACCAAATGTGTGCAAATGGGTCAAATGGGTCAAATGGGTGAAAGTGGTGAAAACAAGTATATATACTTGTTGTTTTGGTCATCTCAATACTAATGGTGTTATGTTAATGTGGATATGTAGGGAAAGCTCCGAAGTAGGTCAAGGTCAAGTCCATTGGCAAAAGAGGATTCTCGTATGCGTTATGGTGATCATTGGGTTTTTGTTTGAAAACCGTTTTTGACGTGTATTTTGGTTCACAAACAATGTTGTTTATGTTAATATATGTGATATGTATGTCTTTGGTCAAAACCCAGGTGTTGGGAGAGTTTTGGTGTTGTT